>OV050031.1:61167030-62367030 GCA_920105625.2 Clusia tigrina
GCGTCTCAGTTGTTGCCGCTGTCAATTGGAGGGTCTGCTGCCTTCTCTATGCCAATATCTATCCCTATCTGCCACAGTCGGCATCTGAGTCGTCGTCGCAGCCTCGATTGGGGGGTCTGCTGCCTTCACTATGTCAATATCTACCCCTATCTGCCTCAGTCGACGTAACTGGTTCTCTCAGCGTTTTTGAACAAGTCTCAGTCGCTGCCGCTGTCGATTGGGGGGTCTGCTGCCTTCTCTATGCCTATATTTACCCCTATCTGCCTCAGTCGGCGTCTCAGTCGGCGCCGCAGCCTCTGTCAGCGTCTCTGTAGGCGTCTCAGTCGCTGCCGCTGTCGATTGGAGGGTCTGCTGCCATCTCTATGCCTATATCTACCCCTATCTGCCTCAGTCGGCGTCTCAGTCGGCGTCGCAGCCTCTTGTCAGCGTCTCTGTAGGCATCTCAGTCGCTGCCGTTGTCGATTGGGGGTCTGCTGCCTTCTCTATGCCTATATCTACCCCTATCTGCCTCAGTCGGCGTCTCAGTCGGCGTCGCAGCCTCTTGTCAGCGTCTCTGTAGGTATCTGAGTCGCTGCCGTTTTCGATTGGGGGGTCGCCTCCCTTCTCTATGCCTACACCTATCTACCTCAGTCGGCGTCGCAGCATCTGTCAGCGTCTCTGTAGGCGTCTCAGTGGCTGCCGCTGTCGATTGGAGGGTCTACTGCCTTCTCTATGCCTATATCTACCCCTATCTGCCCCAGTCGGCGTCTCAGTCGGCGTCGCAGCCTCTTGTCAGCGTCTCTGTAGGCGTCTCAGTCGCTGCCGCTGTCGATTGGGTTGTCTGCTGCCTTGTCTAAGCCTATGTCTAACCCTCTCTGCCTCAGTTGGCGTCTCAGTCGGCGTCGCAGCCTCTGTCAGCGTCTCTGTAGGCGTCTCAGTCGCTGTCGCTGTCGCTTGGAGGGTCTGCTGCCTTCTCTATGCCTATATCTACCCCTATCTGTCTCAGTCGGCGTCTCAGTCGGCGTCGCAGCTTCTTTTCAGCGTCTCTGTAGGCATCTGAGTCGCTGCCGTTATCGATTAGGGGGTCTGCTCTCTTCTCTATGCCTAGCCCTATCTGCCTCAGTCGGCGTCGCAGCCTCTCTCAGCGTCTCTGTAGGCGTCTCAGTCGCTGCCGCTGTCGATTGGGGGATCTGCTGCCTCTCTACGCCTATATCTACCCCAATCTGCCTCAGTCGGCGTCTCAGTCGGCGTCGCAGCTTCTTTTCAGCGTCTCTGTAGGCATCTGAGTCGCTGCCGTTTTCGATTGGGGGGTCTGCTCCCTTCTCTATGCCAACCCCTATCTGCCACAGTCGGCTTCTCAGCCTCTGTCAGAGTCTCTGTAGCCGTCTCAGTCGCTGCCGCTGTCGATTGGGGGGTCTGCTGCCTTCTGTAAGCCTATATCTACCCCTGTCTGCCTCAGTCTGCGTCGCAACCTCTCTCAGCGTCTCTGTAGGCGTCTCAGTTGTTGCCGCTGTCAATTGGAGGGTCTGCTGCCTTCTCTATGCCAATATCTACCCCTATCTGCCACAGTCGGCATCTGAGTCGGCGTCGCAGCCTCTTTCAGCGTCTCTGTAGGCGTCTCAGTTTCTGCCGCTGTCGATTGGGTTGTCTGCTGCCTTGTCTATGCCTATATTTAACATTCTCTGCCTCAGTCGGCGTCTCAGTTGGCGTCGCAGCCTCTGTCAGCGTCGCAGCCTCTGTCAGCGTCTCTGTAGGCGTCTCAGTCGCTGCCGCTGTCGATTGGGTTGTCTGCTGCCTTGTCTATGCCTATGTCTAACCCTCTCTGCCTCAGTCGGCGTCTCAGTTGGCGTCGCAGCCTCTGTCAGCGTCGCAGCCTCTGTCAGCGTCTCTGTAGGCGTCTCAGTCGCTGCCGCTGTCAATTGGAGGGTCTGCTGCCTTCTCTATGCCTATATCTACCCCTATCTGCCACAGTCGGCGTCTCAGTCGGCGTCGCAGCCTCTTGTCAGCGTCTCTGTAGGCGTCTCAGTCGCTGCCGCTGTCGATTGGGTTGTCTGCTGCATTGTCTATGCCTATATTTAACATTCTCTGCCTCAGTCGGCGTCTCAGTCGGCGTCGCAGCCTCTGTCAGCGTCTCTGTAGGCGTCTCAGTCGCTGCCGCTTTCGATTGGAGGGTCTGCTGCCTTCTCTATGCCTATATCTACCCCTATCTGCCCCAGTCGGCGTCTCAGTCGGCGTCGCAGCCTCTTGTCAGCGTCTCAGTAGGCATCTCAGTCGCTGCCGTTGTCGATTGGGGGGTCGGCGTCTCAGTCGGCGTCGCAGCCTCTTGTCAGCGTCTCTGTAGGCATCTCAGTCGCTGCCGTTGTCGATTGGGGGGTCTGCTGCCTTCTCCATGCCTATGTATAACCCTCTCTGCCTCAGTCGGCGTCTCAGTTGGCGTCGCAGCCTCTGTCAGCGTCTCTGTAGGCGTCTCAGTCGCTGCCGCTGTCGATTGGGTTGTCTGCTGCCTTGTCTATGCCTATGTCTAACCCTCTCTGCCTCAGTTGGCGTCTCAGTTGGCGTAGCAGCCTCTGTCAGCGTCTCTGTAGACGTCTCAGTCGCTGCCGCTGTCGATTGGGGGGTCTGCTGCCTTCTCTATGCCTATATCTACCGCTATCTGTCTCAGTCGGCGTCTCAGTCATCGTCGCAGCTTCTTTTCAGCGTCTCTGTAGGCATCTGAGTCGCTGCCGTTTTCGATTTGGGGGTCTGCTCCCTTCTCTATGCCTAGCCCTATCTGCCTCAGTCGGCGTCGCAGCCTCTCTCAGCGTCTCTGTAGGCGTCTCAGTTGCTGCCGCTGTCGATTGGGGGGGGGTCTGCTGCCTTCTCTATGCCAATATCTACCCCTATCTGCCACAGTCGGCATCTCAGTCGGCGTCGCAGCCTCTATCAGCGTCTCTGTAGGCGTCTCAGTCGCTGCCACTGTTGATTGGAGGGTCTGCTGCCGTCTCTATGCCTATATCTACCCCTATCTGCCTAAGTCGGCGTTTTAGTCGGCGTCGCAGCCTCTTGTCAGCGGCTCTGTAGGCATCTCAGTCGCTGCCGTTGTCGATTGGGGGGTCTGCTGCCTTCTCTATGCCTATATCTACCCCTATCTGCCTCAGTCGGCGTCTCAGTCGGCGTCGCAGCCTCTTGTCAGCGTGTCTGTAGGCATCTCAGTCGCTGCCGTTGTCGATTGGGGGGTCGGCGTCTCAGTCGGCGTCGCAGCCTCTGGTCAGCGTCTCTGTAGGCATCTCAGTCGCTGCCGTTGTCGATTGGGGGGTCGGCGTCTCAGTCGGCGTCGCAGCCTCTTGTCAGCGTCTCTGTAGGCATCTCAGTCGCTGCCGTTGTCGATTGGGGGGTCTGCTGCCTTCTTCATGCCTATGTATAACCCTCTCTACCTCAGTCGGCGTCTCAGTTGGCGTCGCAGCCTCTGTCAGCGTCTCTGTAGGCATCTCAGTCGCTGCCGCTGTCGATTGGAGAGTCTGCTGCCTTCTCTATGCCTATATCTACCCCTATCTGCCTCAGTCGGCGTCGCAGCCTCTTGTCAGCGTCTCTGTAGGCATCTCAGTTTCTGCCGCTGTCGATTGGGTTGTCTGCTGCATTGTCTATGCCTATATTTAACATTCTCTGCCTCAGTCGGCGTCTCAGTTGGCGTCGCAGCCTCTGTCAGCGTCGCAGCCTCTGTCAGCGTCTCTGTAGGCGTCTCAGTCGCTGCCGCTGTCGATTGGGTTGTCTGCTGCCTTGTCTATGCCTATGTCTAACCCTCTCTGCCTCAGTCGGCGTCTCAGTTGGCGTCGCAGCCTCTGTCAGCGTCGCAGCCTCTGTCAGCGTCTCTGTAGGCGTCTCAGTCGCTGCCGCTGTCAATTGGAGGGTCTGCTGCCTTCTCTATGCCTATATCTACCCCTATCTGCCACAGTCGGCGTCTCAGTCGGCGTCGCAGCCTCTTGTCAGCGTCTCTGTAGGCGTCTCAGTCGCTGCCGCTGTCGATTGGGTTGTCTGCTGCATTGTCTATGCCTATATTTAACATTCTCTGCCTCAGTCGGCGTCTCAGTCGGCGTCGCAGCCTCTGTCAGCGTCTCTGTAGGCGTCTCAGTCGCTGCCGCTTTCGATTGGAGGGTCTGCTGCCTTCTCTATGCCTATATCTACCCCTATCTGCCCCAGTCGGCGTCTCAGTCGGCGTCGCAGCCTCTTGTCAGCGTCTCAGTAGGCATCTCAGTCGCTGCCGTTGTCGATTGGGGGGTCGGCGTCTCAGTCGGCGTCGCAGCCTCTTGTCAGCGTCTCTGTAGGCATCTCAGTCGCTGCCGTTGTGGATTGGGGGGTCTGCTGCCTTCTCCATGCCTATGTATAACCCTCTCTGCCTCAGTCGGCGTCTCAGTTGGCGTCGCAGCCTCTGTCAGCGTCTCTGTAGGCGTCTCAGTCGCTGCCGCTGTCGATTGGGTTGTCTGCTGCCTTGTCTAAGCCTATGTCTAACCCTCTCTGCCTCAGTTGGCGTCTCAGTTGGCGTAGCAGCCTCTGTCAGCGTCTCTGTAGACGTCTCAGTCGCTGCCGCTGTCGATTGGAGGGTCTGCTGCCTTCTCTATGCCTATATCTACCGCTATCTGTCTCAGTCGGCGTCTCAGTCATCGTCGCAGCTTCTTTTCAGCGTCTCTGTAGGCATCTGAGTCGCTGCCGTTTTCGATTTGGGGGTCTGCTCCCTTCTCTATGCCTAGCCCTATCTGCCTCAGTCGGCGTCGCAGCCTCTCTCAGCGTCTCTGTAGGCGTCTCAGTTGCTGCCGCTGTCGATTGGGGGGGGGTCTGCTGCCTTCTCTATGCCAATATCTACCCCTATCTGCCACAGTCGGCATCTCAGTCGGCGTCGCAGCCTCTATCAGCGTCTCTGTAGGCGTCTCAGTCGCTGCCACTGTTGATTGGAGGGTCTGCTGCCGTCTCTATGCCTATATCTACCCCTATCTGCCTAAGTCGGCGTTTTAGTCGGCGTCGCAGCCTCTTGTCAGCGGCTCTGTAGGCATCTCAGTCGCTGCCGTTGTCGATTGGGGGGTCTGCTGCCTTCTCTATGCCTATATCTACCCCTATCTGCCTCAGTCGGCGTCTCAGTCGGCGTCGCAGCCTCTTGTCAGCGTGTCTGTAGGCATCTCAGTCGCTGCCGTTGTCGATTGGGGGGTCGGCGTCTCAGTCGGCGTCGCAGCCTCTGGTCAGCGTCTCTGTAGGCATCTCAGTCGCTGCCGTTGTCGATTGGGGGGTCGGCGTCTCAGTCGGCGTCGCAGCCTCTTGTCAGCGTCTCTGTAGGCATCTCAGTCGCTGCCGTTGTGGATTGGGGGGTCTGCTGCCTTCTTCATGCCTATGTATAACCCTCTCTACCTCAGTCGGCGTCTCAGTTGGCGTCGCAGCCTCTGTCAGCGTCTCTGTAGGCATCTCAGTCGCTGCCGCTGTCGATTGGAGAGTCTGCTGCCTTCTCTATGCCTATATCTACCCCTATCTGCCTCAGTCGGCGTCGCAGCCTCTTGTCAGCGTCTCTGTAGGCATCTCAGTCGCTGCCGTTGTCGATTGGGGGGTCTGCTGCCTTATCTATGCCTATATCTACCCCTATCTGCCTCAGTCGGCGTCTCAGTCGGCGTCGCAGCCTCTTGTCAGCGTGTCTGTAGGCATCTCAGTCGCTGCCGTTGTCGATTGGGGGGTCGGCGTCTCAGTCGGCGTCGCAGCCTCTGGTCAGCGTCTCTGTAGGCATCTCAGTCGCTGACGTTGTCGATTGGGGGGTCTGCTGCCTTCTCCATGCCTATATCTGCCCCTATCTGCCTCAGTCGGCGTCGCAGCCTCTCTCAGCGTCTCTGTAGGCGTCTCAGTCGCTGCCGCTGTCGATTGGGTTGTCTGCTGCCTTGTCTATGCGTATGTCTAACCCACTCTGCCTCAGTCGGCGTCTCAGTCGGCGTCGCAGCCTCTTGTCAGCGTCTCTGTAGGCATCTGAGTCGCTGCCGTTTTCGATTTGGGGTCTGCTCCCTTCTCTATGCCTACCCCTATCTGCCTCAGTCGGCGTCGCAGCCCCTCTCAGCGTCTCTGTAGGCGTCTCAGTCGCTGCCGCTGTCGATTGGGGGATCTGCTGCCTCTCTACGCCTATATCTACCCCTATCTGCCTCAGTCGGCGTCTCAGTCGGCTTCTCAGCCTCTGTCAGAGTCTCTGTAGCCGTCTCAGTCGCTGCCGCTGTCGATTGGGGGGTCTGCTGCCTTCTGTAAGCCTATATCTACCCGTATCTGCCTCAGTCGGCGTCGCAACCTCTATCAGCGTCTCTGTAGGCGTCTCAGTTGTTGCCGCTGTCGATTGGAGGGTCTGCTGTCTTCTCTATGCCTATATCTACCCCTATCTGCCTCAGTCGGCATCTCAGTCGGCGTCGCAGCCTCTTGTCAGCGTCTCTGTAGGCATCTCAGTCGCTGCCGCTGTCGATTGGGGTGTCTGCTGCCTTCTCTATGCCTATATTTACCCCTATCTGCCTCAGTCGGCGTCGCAGCCTCTATCAGCGGTTCTGTAGACGTCTCAGTTGTTGCCGCTGTCGATTGGGTTGTCTGCTGCCTTCTCTATGCCTATGTCTAACCCTATCTACCTCTGTCGGCGTCTCAGTCAGCGTCGCAGCCTCTATCAGCGTCGCAGCCTCTTGTCATCGTCTCTGTAGGCATCTGAGTCGCTGCCGTTTTCGATTTGGGGTCTGCTCCCTTCTCTATGCCTACCCCTATCTGCCTCAGTCGGCGTCGCAGCCCCTCTCAGCGTCTCTGTAGGCGTCTCAGTCGCTGCCGCTGTCGATTGGGGGATCTGCTGCCTCTCTACGCCTATATCTACCCCTATCTGCCTCAGTCGGCGTCTCAGTCGGCTTCTCAGCCTCTGTCTGAGTCTCTGTAGCCGTCTAAGTCGCTGCCGCTGTCGATTGGGGGGTCTGCTGCCTTCTGTAAGCCTATATCTTCCCGTATCTGCCTCAGTCGGCGTCGCAACCTCTATCAGCGTCTCTGTAGGCATCTCAGTTGTTGCCGCTGTCGATTGGAGGGTCTGCTGTCTTCTCTATGCCTATATCTACCCCTATCTGCCTCAGTCGGCATCTCAGTCGGCGTCGCAGCCTCTTGTCAGCGTCTCTGTAGGCATCTCAGTCGCTGCCGCTGTCGATTGGGGTGTCTGCTGCCTTCTCTATGCCTATATTTACCCCTATCTGCCTCAGTCGGCGTCGCAGCCTCTATCAGCGGTTCTGTAGACGTCTCAGTTGTTGCCGCTGTCGATTGGGTTGTCTGCTGCCTTCTCTATGCCTATGTCTAACCCTATCTACCTCTGTCGGCGTCTCAGTCAGCGTCGCAGCCTCTATCAGCGTCGCAGCCTCTTGTCAGCGTCTCTGTAGGCATCTGAGTCGCTGCCGTTTTCGATTGGGGGGTCTGCTCCTTTCTCTATGCCTACCTCTATCTGCCTCAGTCGGCGTCGCAGCCTCTCTCAGCGTCTCTGTAGGCGTCTCAGTCGCTGCCGCTGTCGATTGGGTTGTCTGCTGCCTTCTCTATGTCTATCTCTTCCCCTATCTGCCTCAGTCGGCGCCACAGTCGACTTCGCAGCCTCTGTCAGCGTCTCTGTACGAGTCTCAGTCGCTGCCGCTGTCGATTGTGGGGTCTGCTACCTTCTCTATGCCTATATCTACCTCTATCTGCCTCAGTCGCCGTCGCAGCCTCTGTCAGCGTCTCTGTGGGCGTCTCAGTCGCTGCCGCTGTCGATTGGAGGGTCTGCTGCCTTCTCTATGCCTATATCTACCCCTATCTGCCCCAGTCGGCGTCTCAGTCGGCGTCGCAGCCTCTTGACAGCGTCTCTGTAGGCATCTCAGTCGCTGCCGTTGTCGATTGGGGGGTCGGCGTCTCAGTCGGCGTCGCAGCCTCTTGTCAGCGTCTCTGTAGGCATCTCAGTCGCTGCCGTTGTCGATTGGGGGGTCGGCGTCTCAGTCGGCGTCGCAGCCTCTTGTCAGCGTCTCTGTAGGCATCTCAGTCGCTGCCGTTGTGGATTGGGGGGTCTGCTGCCTTCTCCATGCCTATGTATAACCCTCTCTACCTCAGTCGGCGTCTCAGTCGGCGTCGCAGCCTCTTGTCAGCGTCTCTGTAGGCATCTGAGTCGCTGCCGTTTGCGATTGGGGGGCCTGCTCCCTTCTCTATGCTTACCCCTATCTACCTCAGTCGGCGTCGCAGCCCCTCTCAGCGTCTCTGTATGCGTCTCAGTTGTTGCCGCTGTCGATTGGGTTGTCTGCTGCCTTCTCTATGCCTATCTCTTCCCCTATCTGCCTCAGTCGGCGCCACAGTCGGCTTCGCAGCCTCTGTCAGCGTCTCTGTAGGTGTCTCAGTCGTTGCCGCTGTCGATTGGGGGGTCGGCTGCCTTCTCTAAGCCAATATCTACCCCTATCTGCCACAGTCGGCATCTGAGTCGTCGTCGCAGCCTCTTTCAGCGTCTTTGTAGGCGTCTCAGTTTCTGCCGCTGTCGATTGGGGGGGTCTGCTGCCTTCTCTATGCCTATCTGCCACAGTCGGCATCTGAGTCGGCGTCGCAGCCTCTATCAGCGTCTCTGTATGCATCTCAGTTGATGCCGCTGTCGATTGGGTTGTCTGCTGCCTTATCTATGCCTATGTCTAACCCTCTCTGCTTCAGTCGGCGTCTCAGTCGGCGTCGCAGCCTCTGTCAGCGTCTCTGTAGGCGTCTCAGTCGCTGCCGCTGTCGATTGGAGGGTCTGCTGCCTTCTCTATGCCTATATCTACCCCTATCTGTCTCAGTCGGCGTCTCAGTCGGCATCGCAGCTTCTATTCAGCGTCTCTGTAGGCATCTGAGTCGCTGCCGTTTTCGATTGGGGGGTCTGCTCCCTTCTCTATGCCTATATCTACCCCTATCTGCTTCAGTCGTCGTCGCAGCCTCTCTCAGCATCTCTGTAGGCGTCTCAGTCGCTGCCGCTGTCGATTGGAGGGTCTGCTGCCTTCTCTATGCATATATCTACCCGTATCTGCCTCAGTCGGCGTCTCAGTCGGCGTCGCAGCCTCTTGTCAGCGTCTCTGGAGGCATCTCAGTCGCTGCCGTTGTCGATTGGGGGGTCTGCTGCCTTGTCTAGGCCTATGTATAACCCTCTCTGCCTCAGTCGGCGTCTCAGTTGGCGTCGCAGCCTCTGTCAGCGTCGCAGCCTCTGTCAGCGTCCCTGTAGGCGTCTCAGTCGCTGCCGCTGTCGATTGGGTTGTCTGCTGCCTTGTCTATGCCTATGTCTAACCCTCTCTGCCTCAGTCGGCGTCTCAGTTGGCGTCGCAGCCTCTGTCAGCGTCTCTGTAGGCGTCTCAGTCGCTGCCGCTGTCAATTGGAGGGTCTGCTGCCTTCTCTATGCCTATATCTACCCCTATCTGTCTCAGTCGGCGTCTCAGTCGGCATCGCAGCTTCTTTTCAGCGTCTCTGTAGGCATCTGAGTCGCTGCCGTTTTCGATTGGGGGTCTGCTCCCTTCTCTATGCCAACCCCTATCTGCCACAGTCGGCGTCGCAGCCTCTCTCAGCGTCTCTGTAGGCGTCTCAGTCGCTGCCGCTGTCGATTGGGGGATCTGCTGCCTCTCTACGCCTATATCTACCCCAATCTGCCTCAGTCGGCGTCTCAGTCGGCGTCGCAGCTTCTTTTCAGCGTCTCTGTAGGCATCTGAGTCGCTGCCGTTTTCGATTGGGGGGTCTGCTCCCTTCTCTATGCCAACCCCTATCTGCCACAGTCGGCTTCTCAGCCTCTGTCAGAGTCTCTGTAGCCGTCTCAGTCGCTGCCGCTGTCGATTGGGGGGTCTGCTGCCTTCTGTAAGCCTATATCTACCCCTGTCTGCCTCAGTCTGCGTCGCAACCTCTCTCAGCGTCTCTGTAGGCGTCTCAGTTGTTGCCGCTGTCAATTGGAGGGTCTGCTGCCTTCTCTATGCCAATATCTACCCCTATCTGCCACAGTCGGCATCTGAGTCGGCGTCGCAGCCTCTTTCAGCGTCTCTGTAGGCGTCTCAGTTTCTGCCGCTGTCGATTGGGTTGTCTGCTGCATTGTCTATGCCTATATTTAACATTCTCTGCCTCAGTCGGCGTCTCAGTTGGCGTCGCAGCCTCTGTCAGCGTCGCAGCCTCTGTCAGCGTCTCTGTAGGCGTCTCAGTCGCTGCCGCTGTCGATTGGGTTGTCTGCTGCCTTGTCTATGCCTATGTCTAACCCTCTCTGCCTCAGTCGGCGTCTCAGTTGGCGTCGCAGCCTCTGTCAGCGTCGCAGCCTCTGTCAGCGTCTCTGTAGGCGTCTCAGTCGCTGCCGCTGTCAATTGGAGGGTCTGCTGCCTTCTCTATGCCTATATCTACCCCTATCTGCCACAGTCGGCGTCTCAGTCGGCGTCGCAGCCTCTTGTCAGCGTCTCTGTAGGCGTCTCAGTCGCTGCCGCTGTCGATTGGGTTGTCTGCTGCATTGTCTATGCCTATATTTAACATTCTCTGCCTCAGTCGGCGTCTCAGTCGGCGTCGCAGCCTCTGTCAGCGTCTCTGTAGGCGCCTCAGTCGCTGCCGCTTTCGATTGGAGGGTCTGCTGCCTTCTCTATGCCTATATCTACCCCTACCTGCCTCAGTCGGCGTCACAGTCGGCATCGCAGCCTCGATTGGGGGGTCTGCTGCCTTCTCTATGTCAATATCTACCCCTGTCTGCCTCAGCCGGCGTAGCTGCCTCTCTCAGCGTTTTTGAACAAGTCTCAGTCGCTGCCGCTGTCGATTGGAGGGTCTGCTGCCTTCTCTATGCCTATATCTACCCCTATCTGCCACAGTCGGCGTCTCAGTCGGCGTCGCAGCCTCTTGTCAGCGTCTCTGTAGGCGTCTCAGTCGCTGCCGCTGTCGATTGGGTTGTCTGCTGCATTGTCTATGCCTATATTTAACCCTCTCTGCCTCAGTCGGCGTCGCAGCCCCTGTCAGCGTCTCTGTAGGCGTCTCAGTCGCTGCCGCTGTCGATTGGAGGGTCTGCTGCCATCTCTATGCCTATATCTACCCCTATCTGCCCCAGTCGGCGTCTCAGTCGGCGTCGCAGCCTCTTGTCAGCGTCTCTGTAGGCATTTCAGTCGCTGCCGTTGTCGATTGGGGGGGTCGGCGTCTCAGTCGGCGTCGCAGCCTCTTGTCAGCGTCTCTGTAGGCATCTCAGTCGCTGCCGTTGTGGATTGGAGGGTCTGCTGCCTTCTCTATGCCTATATCTACCCCTATCTGCCACAGTCGGCGTCTCAGTCGGCGTCGCAGCCTCTTGTCAGCGTCTCTGTAGGCGTCTCAGTCGCTGCCGCTGTCGATTGGGTTGTCTGCTGCCTTGTCTAAGCCTATGTCTAACCCTCTCTGCCTCAGTTGGCGTCTCAGTTGGCGTCGCAGCCTCTGTCAGCGTCTCTGTAGGCGTCTCAGTCGCTGCCGCTGTCGATTGGAGGGTCTGCTGCCTTCTCTATGCCTATATCTACCGCTATCTGTCTCAGTCGGCGTCTCAGTCGGCGTCGCAGCTTCTTTTCAGCGTCTCTGTAGGCATCTGAGTCGCTGCCGTTTTAGATTAGGGGGTCTGCTTCCTTCTCTATGCCTAGCCCTATCTGCCTCAGTCGGCGTCGCAGCCTCTCTCAGCGTCTCTGTAGGCGTCTCAGTCGCTGCCGCTGTCGATTGGGGGATCTGCTGCCTCTCTACGCCTATATCTACCCCTATCTGCCTCAGTCGGCGTCTCAGTCGGTTTCTCAACCTCTGTCAGAGTCTCTGTAGCCGTCTCAGTCGCTGCCGCTGTCGATTGGGGGGTCTGCTGCCATCTGTAAGCCTATATCTACCCCTATCTGCCTCAGTCGGCGTCGCAACCTCTATCAGCGTCTCTGTAGGCGTCTCAGTTGTTGCCGCTGTCAATTGGAGGGTCTGCTGCCTTCTCTATGCCAATATCTATCCCTATCTGCCACAGTCGGCATCTGAGTCGTCGTCGCAGCCTCGATTGGGGGGTCTGCTGCCTTCACTATGTCAATATCTACCCCTATCTGCCTCAGTCGACGTAACTGGTTCTCTCAGCGTTTTTGAACAAGTCTCAGTCGCTGCCGCTGTCGATTGGGGGGTCTGCTGCCTTCTCTATGCCTATATTTACCCCTATCTGCCTCAGTCGGCGTCTCAGTCGGCGCCGCAGCCTCTGTCAGCGTCTCTGTAGGCGTCTCAGTCGCTGCCGCTGTCGATTGGAGGGTCTGCTGCCATCTCTATGCCTATATCTACCCCTATCTGCCTCAGTCGGCGTCTCAGTCGGCGTCGCAGCCTCTTGTCAGCGTCTCTGTAGGCATCTCAGTCGCTGCCGTTGTCGATTGGGGGTCTGCTGCCTTCTCTATGCCTATATCTACCCCTATCTGCCTCAGTCGGCGTCTCAGTCGGCGTCGCAGCCTCTTGTCAGCGTCTCTGTAGGTATCTGAGTCGCTGCCGTTTTCGATTGGGGGGTCGCCTCCCTTCTCTATGCCTACACCTATCTACCTCAGTCGGCGTCGCAGCATCTGTCAGCGTCTCTGTAGGCGTCTCAGTGGCTGCCGCTGTCGATTGGAGGGTCTACTGCCTTCTCTATGCCTATATCTACCCCTATCTGCCCCAGTCGGCGTCTCAGTCGGCGTCGCAGCCTCTTGTCAGCGTCTCTGTAGGCGTCTCAGTCGCTGCCGCTGTCGATTGGGTTGTCTGCTGCCTTGTCTAAGCCTATGTCTAACCCTCTCTGCCTCAGTTGGCGTCTCAGTTGGCGTCGCAGCCTCTGTCAGCGTCTCTGTAGGCGTCTCAGTCGCTGTCGCTGTCGCTTGGAGGGTCTGCTGCCTTCTCTATGCCTATATCTACCCCTATCTGTCTCAGTCGGCGTCTCAGTCGGCGTCGCAGCTTCTTTTCAGCGTCTCTGTAGGCATCTGAGTCGCTGCCGTTATCGATTAGGGGGTCTGCTCTCTTCTCTATGCCTAGCCCTATCTGCCTCAGTCGGCGTCGCAGCCTCTCTCAGCGTCTCTGTAGGCGTCTCAGTCGCTGCCGCTGTCGATTGGGGGATCTGCTGCCTCTCTACGCCTATATCTACCCCAATCTGCCTCAGTCGGCGTCTCAGTCGGCATCGCAGCTTCTTTTCAGCGTCTCTGTAGGCATCTGAGTCGCTGCCGTTTTCGATTGGGGGGTCTGCTCCCTTCTCTATGCCAACCCCTATCTGCCACAGTCGGCTTCTCAGCCTCTGTCAGAGTCTCTGTAGCCGTCTCAGTCGCTGCCGCTGTCGATTGGGGGGTCTGCTGCCTTCTGTAAGCCTATATCTACCCCTGTCTGCCTCAGTCTGCGTCGCAACCTCTCTCAGCGTCTCTGTAGGCGTCTCAGTTGTTGCCGCTGTCAATTGGAGGGTCTGCTGCCTTCTCTATGCCAATATCTACCCCTATCTGCCACAGTCGGCATCTGAGTCGGCGTCGCAGCCTCTTTCAGCGTCTCTGTAGGCGTCTCAGTTTCTGCCGCTGTCGATTGGGTTGTCTGCTGCATTGTCTATGCCTATATTTAACATTCTCTGCCTCAGTCGGCGTCTCAGTTGGCGTCGCAGCCTCTGTCAGCGTCGCAGCCTCTGTCAGCGTCTCTGTAGGCGTCTCAGTCGCTGCCGCTGTCGATTGGGTTGTCTGCTGCCTTGTCTATGCCTATGTCTAACCCTCTCTGCCTCAGTCGGCGTCTCAGTTGGCGTCGCAGCCTCTGTCAGCGTCGCAGCCTCTGTCAGCGTCTCTGTAGGCGTCTCAGTCGCTGCCGCTGTCAATTGGAGGGTCTGCTGCCTTCTCTATGCCTATATCTACCCCTATCTGCCACAGTCGGCGTCTCAGTCGGCGTCGCAGCCTCTTGTCAGCGTCTCTGTAGGCGTCTCAGTCGCTGCCGCTGTCGATTGGGTTGTCTGCTGCATTGTCTATGCCTATATTTAACATTCTCTGCCTCAGTCGGCGTCTCAGTCGGCGTCGCAGCCTCTGTCAGCGTCTCTGTAGGCGTCTCAGTCGCTGCCGCTTTCGATTGGAGGGTCTGCTGCCTTCTCTATGCCTATATCTACCCCTATCTGCCCCAGTCGGCGTCTCAGTCGGCGTCGCAGCCTCTTGTCAGCGTCTCAGTGGGCATTTCAGTCGCTGCCGTTGTCGATTGGGGGGTCGGCGTCTCAGTCGGCGTCGCAGCCTCTTGTCAGCGTCTCTGTAGGCATCTCAGTCGCTGCCGTTGTGGATTGGGGGGTCTGCTGCCTTCTCCATGCCTGTGTATAACCCTCTCTGCCTCAGTCGGCGTCTCAGTTGGCGTCGCAGCCTCTGTCAGCGTCTCTGTAGGCGTCTCAGTCGCTGCCGCTGTCGATTGGGTTGTCTGCTGCCTTGTCTAAGCCTATGTCTAACCCTCTCTGCCTCAGTTGGCGTCTCAGTTGGCGTAGCAGCCTCTGTCAGCGTCTCTGTAGACGTCTCAGTCGCTGCCGCTGTCGATTGGAGGGTCTGCTGCCTTCTCTATGCCTATATCTACCGCTATCTGTCTCAGTCGGCGTCTCAGTCATCGTCGCAGCTTCTTTTCAGCGTCTCTGTAGGCATCTGAGTCGCTGCCGTTTTCGATTTGGGGGTCTGCTCCCTTCTCTATGCCTAGCCCTATCTGCCTCAGTCGGCGTCGCAGCCTCTCTCAGCGTCTCTGTAGGCGTCTCAGTTGCTGCCGCTGTCGATTGGGGGGGGGTCTGCTGCCTTCTCTATGCCAATATCTACCCCTATCTGCCACAGTCGGCATCTCAGTCGGCGTCGCAGCCTCTATCAGCGTCTCTGTAGGCGTCTCAGTCGCTGCCACTGCTGATTGGAGGGTCTGCTGCCGTCTCTATGCCTATATCTACCCCTATCTGCCTAAGTCGGCGTTTTAGTCGGCGTCGCAGCCTCTTGTCAGCGGCTCTGTAGGCATCTCAGTCGCTGCCGTTGTCGATTGGGGGGTCTGCTGCCTTCTCTATGCCTATATCTACCCCTATCTGCCTCAGTCGGCATCGCAGCCTCTTGTCAGCGTGTCTGTAGGCATCTCAGTCGCTGCCGTTGTCGATTGGGGGGTCGGCGTCTCAGTCGGCGTCGCAGCCTCTGGTCAGCGTCTCTGTAGGCATCTCAGTCGCTGCCGTTGTCGATTGGGGGGTCGGCGTCTCAGTCGGCGTCGCAGCCTCTTGTCAGCGTCTCTGTAGGCATCTCAGTCGCTGCCGTTGTGGATTGGGGGGTCTGCTGCCTTCTTCATGCCTATGTATAACCCTCTCTACCTCAGTCGGCGTCTCAGTTGGCGTCGCAGCCTCTGTCAGCGTCTCTGTAGGCATCTCAGTCGCTGCCGCTGTCGATTGGAGAGTCTGCTGCCTTCTCTATGCCTATATCTACCCCTATCTGCCTCAGTCGGCGTCGCAGCCTCTTGTCAGCGTCTCTGTAGGCATCTCAGTTTCTGCCGCTGTCGATTGGGTTGTCTGCTGCATTGTCTATGCCTATATTTAACATTCTCTGCCTCAGTCGGCGTCTCAGTTGGCGTCGCAGCCTCTGTCAGCGTCGCAGCCTCTGTCAGCGTCTCTGTAGGCGTCTCAGTCGCTGCCGCTGTCGATTGGGTTGTCTGCTGCCTTGTCTATGCCTATGTCTAACCCTCTCTGCCTCAGTCGGCGTCTCAGTTGGCGTCGCAGCGTCTGTCAGCGTCGCAGCCTCTGTCAGCGTCTCTGTAGGCGTCTCAGTCGCTGCCGCTGTCAATTGGAGGGTCTGCTGCCTTCTCTATGCCTATATCTACCCCTATCTGCCACAGTCGGCGTCTCAGTCGGCGTCGCAGCCTCTTGTCAGCGTCTCTGTAGGCGTCTCAGTCGCTGCCGCTGTCGATTGGGTTGTCTGCTGCATTGTCTATGCCTATATTTAACATTCTCTGCCTCAGTCGGCGTCTCAGTCGGCGTCGCAGCCTCTGTCAGCGTCTCTGTAGGCGTCTCAGTCGCTGCCGCTTTCGATTGGAGGGTCTGCTGCCTTCTCTATGCCTATATCTACCCCTATCTGCCTCAGTCGGCGTCTCAGTCGGCGTCGCAGCCTCTTGTCAGCGTCTCAGTAGGCATCTCAGTCGCTGCCGTTGTCGATTGGGGGGTCGGCGTCTCAGTCGGCGTCGCAGCCTCTTGTCAGCGTCTCTGTAGGCATCTCAGTCGCTGCCGTTGTGGATTGGGGGGTCTGCTGCCTTCTCCATGCCTATGTATAACCCTCTCTGCCTCAGTCGGCGTCTCAGTTGGCGTCGCAGCCTCTGTCAGCGTCTCTGTAGGCGTCTCAGTCGCTGCCGCTGTCGATTGGGTTGTCTGCTGCCTTGTCTAAGCCTATGTCTAACCCTCTCTGCCTCAGTTGGCGTCTCAGTTGGCGTAGCAGCCTCTGTCAGCGTCTCTGTAGACGTCTCAGTCGCTGCCGCTGTCGATTGGAGGGTCTGCTGCCTTCTCTATGCCTATATCTACCGCTATCTGTCTCAGTCGGCGTCTCAGTCATCGTCGCAGCTTCTTTTCAGCGTCTCTGTAGGCATCTGAGTCGCTGCCGTTTTCGATTTGGGGGTCTGCTCCCTTCTCTATGCCTAGCCCTATCTGCCTCAGTCGGCGTCGCAGCCTCTCTCAGCGTCTCTGTAGGCGTCTCAGTTGCTGCCGCTGTCGATTGGGGGGGGGTCTGCTGCCTTCTCTATGCCAATATCTACCCCTATCTGCCACAGTCGGCATCTCAGTCGGCGTCGCAGCCTCTATCAGCGTCTCTGTAGGCGTCTCAGTCGCTGCCACTGCTGATTGGAGGGTCTGCTGCCGTCTCTATGCCTATATCTACCCCTATCTGCCTAAGTCGGCGTTTTAGTCGGCGTCGCAGCCTCTTGTCAGCGGCTCTGTAGGCATCTCAGTCGCTGCCGCTGTCGATTGGGGGGTCTGCTGCCTTCTCTATGCCTATATCTACCCCTATCTGCCTCAGTCGGCGTCTCAGTCGGCGTCGCAGCCTCTTGTCAGCGTGTCTGTAGGCATCTCAGTCGCTGCCGTTGTCGATTGGGGGGTCGGCGTCTCAGTCGGCGTCGCAGCCTCTGGTCAGCGTCTCTGTAGGCATCTCAGTCGCTGCCGTTGTCGATTGGGGGGTCGGCGTCTCAGTCGGCGTCGCAGCCTCTTGTCAGCGTCTCTGTAGGCATCTCAGTCGCTGCCGTTGTGGATTGGGGGGTCTGCTGCCTTCTTCATGCCTATGTATAACCCTCTCTACCTCAGTCGGCGTCTCAGTTGGCGTCGCAGCCTCTGTCAGCGTCTCTGTAGGCATCTCAGTCGCTGCCGCTGTCGATTGGAGAGTCTGCTGCCTTCTCTATGCCTATATCTACCCCTATCTGCCTCAGTCGGCGTCGCAGCCTCTTGTCAGCGTCTCTGTAGGCATCTCAGTCGCTGCCGTTGTCGATTGGGGGGTCTGCTGCCTTATCTATGCCTATATCTACCCCTATCTGCCTCAGTCGGCGTCTCAGTCGGCGTCGCAGCCTCTTGTCAGCGTGTCTGTAGGCATCTCAGTCGCTGCCGTTGTCGATTGGGGGGTCGGCGTCTCAGTCGGCGTCGCAGCCTCTGGTCAGCGTCTCTGTAGGCATCTCAGTCGCTGACGTTGTCGATTGGGGGGTCTGCTGCCTTCTCCATGCCTATATCTGCCCCTATCTGCCTCAGTCGGCGTCGCAGCCTCTCTCAGCGTCTCTGTAGGCGTCTCAGTCGCTGCCGCTGTCGATTGGGTTGTCTGCTGCCTTGTCTATGCGTATGTCTAACCCACTCTGCCTCAGACGGCGTCTCAGTCGGCGTCGCAGCCTCTTGTCAGCGTCTCTGTAGGCATCTGAGTCGCTGCCGTTTTCGATTTGGGGTCTGCTCCCTTCTCTATGCCTACCCCTATCTGCCTCAGTCGGCGTCGCAGCCCCTCTCAGCGTCTCTGTAGGCGTCTCAGTCGCTGCCGCTGTCGATTGGGGGATCTGCTGCCTCTCTACGCCTATATCTACCCCTATCTGCCTCAGTCGGCGTCTCAGTCGGCTTCTCAGCCTCTGTCAGAGTCTCTGTAGCCGTCTCAGTCGCTGCCGCTGTCGATTGGGGGGTCTGCTGCCTTCTGTAAGCCTATATCTACCCGTATCTGCCTCAGTCGGCGTCGCAACCTCTATCAGCGTCTCTGTAGGCATCTCAGTTGTTGCCGCTGTCGATTGGAGGGTCTGCTGTCTTCTCTATGCCTATATCTACCCCTATCTGCCTCAGTCGGCATCTCAGTCGGCGTCGCAGCCTCTTGTCAGCGTCTCTGTAGGCATCTCAGTCGCTGCCGCTGTCGATTGGGGTGTCTGCTGCCTTCTCTATGCCTATATTTACCCCTATCTGCCTCAGTCGGCGTCGCAGCCTCTATCAGCGGTTCTGTAGACGTCTCAGTTGTTGCCGCTGTCGATTGGGTTGTCTGCTGCCTTCTCTATGCCTATGTCTAACCCTATCTACCTCTGTCGGCGTCTCAGTCAGCGTCGCAGCCTCTATCAGCGTCGCAGCCTCTTGTCATCGTCTCTGTAGGCATCTGAGTCGCTGCCGTTTTCGATTTGGGGTCTGCTCCCTTCTCTATGCCTACCCCTATCTGCCTCAGTCGGCGTCGCAGCCCCTCTCAGCGTCTCTGTAGGCGTCTCAGTCGCTGCCGCTGTCGATTGGGGGATCTGCTGCCTCTCTACGCCTATATCTACCCCTATCTGCCTCAGTCGGCGTCTCAGTCGGCTTCTCAGCCTCTGTCTGAGTCTCTGTAGCCGTCTAAGTCGCTGCCGCTGTCGATTGGGGGGTCTGCTGCCTTCTGTAAGCCTATATCTTCCCGTATCTGCCTCAGTCGGCGTCGCAACCTCTATCAGCGTCTCTGTAGGCATCTCAGTTGTTGCCGCTGTCGATTGGAGGGTCTGCTGTCTTCTCTATGCCTATATCTACCCCTATCTGCCTCAGTCGGCATCTCAGTCGGCGTCGCAGCCTCTTGTCAGCGTCTCTGTAGGCATCTCAGTCGCTGCCGCTGTCGATTGGGGTGTCTGCTGCCTTCTCTATGCCTATATTTACCCCTATCTGCCTCAGTCGGCGTCGCAGCCTCTATCAGCGGTTCTGTAGACGTCTCAGTTGTTGCCGCTGTCGATTGGGTTGTCTGCTGCCTTCTCTATGCCTATGTCTAACCCTATCTACCTCTGTCGGCGTCTCAGTCAGCGTCGCAGCCTCTATCAGCGTCGCAGCCTCTTGTCAGCGTCTCTGTAGGCATCTGAGTCGCTGCCGTTTTCGATTGGGGGGTCTGCTCCTTTCTCTATGCCTACCTCTATCTGCCTCAGTCGGCGTCGCAGCCTCTCTCAGCGTCTCTGTAGGCGTCTCAGTCGCTGCCGCTGTCGATTGGGTTGTCTGCTGCCTTCTCTATGTCTATCTCTTCCCCTATCTGCCTCAGTCGGCGCCACAGTCGACTTCGCAGCCTCTGTCAGCGTCTCTGTACGAGTCTCAGTCGCTGCCGCTGTCGATTGTGGGGTCTGCTACCTTCTCTATGCCTATATCTACCTCTATCTGCCTCAGTCGCCGTCGCAGCCTCTGTCAGCGTCTCTGTGGGCGTCTCAGTCGCTGCCGCTGTCGATTGGAGGGTCTGCTGCCTTCTCTATGCCTATATCTACCCCTATCTGCCCCAGTCGGCGTCTCAGTCGGCGTCGCAGCCTCTTGACAGCGTCTCTGTAGGCATCTCAGTCGCTGCCGTTGTCGATTGGGGGGTCGGCGTCTCAGTCGGCGTCGCAGCCTCTTGTCAGCGTCTCTGTAGGCATCTCAGTCGCTGCCGTTGTCGATTGGGGGGTCGGCGTCTCAGTCGGCGTCGCAGCCTCTTGTCAGCGTCTCTGTAGGCATCTCAGTCGCTGCCGTTGTGGATTGGGGGGTCTGCTGCCTTCTCCATGCCTATGTATAACCCTCTCTACCTCAGTCGGCGTCTCAGTCGGCGTCGCAGCCTCTTGTCAGCGTCTCTGTAGGCATCTGAGTCGCTGCCGTTTGCGATTGGGGGGCCTGCTCCCTTCTCTATGCTTACCCCTATCTACCTCAGTCGGCGTCGCAGCCCCTCTCAGCGTCTCTGTATGCGTCTCAGTTGTTGCCGCTATCGATTGGGTTGTCTCCTGCCTTCTCTATGCCTATCTCTTCCCCTATCTGCCTCAGTCGGCGCCACAGTCGGCTTCGCAGCCTCTGTCAGCGTCTCTGTAGGTGTCTCAGTCGTTGCCGCTGTCGATTGGGGGGTCGGCTGCCTTCTCTAAGCCAATATCTACCCCTATCTGCCACAGTCGGCATCTGAGTCGTCGTCGCAGCCTCTTTCAGCGTCTTTGTAGGCGTCTCAGTTTCTGCCGCTGTCGATTGGGGGGGTCTGCTGCCTTCTCTATGCCTATCTGCCACAGTCGGCATCTGAGTCGGCGTCGCAGCCTCTATCAGCGTCTCTGTATGCATCTCAGTTGATGCCGCTGTCGATTGGGTTGTCTGCTGCCTTATCTATGCCTATGTCTAACCCTCTCTGCTTCAGTCGGCGTCTCAGTCGGCGTCGCAGCCTCTGTCAGCGTCTCTGTAGGCGTCTCAGTCGCTGCCGCTGTCGATTGGAGGGTCTGCTGCCTTCTCTATGCCTATATCTACCCCTATCTGTCTCAGTCGGCGTCTCAGTCGGCATCGCAGCTTCTATTCAGCGTCTCTGTAGGCATCTGAGTTGCTGCCGTTTTCGATTGGGGGGTCTGCTCCCTTCTCTATGCCTATATCTACCCCTATCTGCTTCAGTCGTCGTCGCAGCCTCTCTCAGCATCTCTGTAGGCGTCTCAGTCGCTGCCGCTGTCGATTGGAGGGTCTGCTGCCTTCTCTATGCATATATCTACCCGTATCTGCCTCAGTCGGCGTCTCAGTCGGCGTCGCAGCCTCTTGTCAGCGTCTCTGGAGGCATCTCAGTCGCTGCCGTTGTCGATTGGGGGGTCTGCTGCCTTGTCTAGGCCTATGTATAACCCTCTCTGCCTCAGTCGGCGTCTCAGTTGGCGTCGCAGCCTCTGTCAGCGTCGCAGCCTCTGTCAGCGTCCCTGTAGGCGTCTCAGTCGCTGCCGCTGTCGATTGGGTTGTCTGCTGCCTTGTCTATGCCTATGTCTAACCCTCTCTGCCTCAGTCGGCGTCTCAGTTGGCGTCGCAGCCTCTGTCAGCGTCGCAGCCTCTGTCAGCGTCTCTGTAGGCGTCTCAGTCGCTGCCGCTGTCAATTGGAGGGTCTGCTGCCTTCTCTATGCCTATATCTACCCCTATCTGTCTCAGTCGGCGTCTCAGTCGGCATCGCAGCTTCTTTTCAGCGTCTCTGTAGGCATCTGAGTCGCTGCCGTTTTCGATTGGGGGTCTGCTCCCTTCTCTATGCCAACCCCTATCTGCCACAGTCGGCGTCGCAGCCTCTCTCAGCGTCTCTGTAGGCGTCTCAGTCGCTGCCGCTGTCGATTGGGGGATCTGCTGCCTCTCTACGCCTATATCTACCCCAATCTGCCTCAGTCGGCGTCTCAGTCGGCATCGCAGCTTCTTTTCAGCGTCTCTGTAGGCATCTGAGTCGCTGCCGTTTTCGATTGGGGGGTCTGCTCCCTTCTCTATGCCAACCCCTATCTGCCACAGTCGGCTTCTCAGCCTCTGTCAGAGTCTCTGTAGCCGTCTCAGTCGCTGCCGCTGTCGATTGGGGGGTCTGCTGCCTTCTGTAAGCCTATATCTACCCCTGTCTGCCTCAGTCTGCGTCGCAACCTCTCTCAGCGTCTCTGTAGGCGTCTCAGTTGTTGCCGCTGTCAATTGGAGGGTCTGCTGCCTTCTCTATGCCAATATCTACCCCTATCTGCCACAGTCGGCATCTGAGTCGGCGTCGCAGCCTCTTTCAGCGTCTCTGTAGGCGTCTCAGTTTCTGCCGCTGTCGATTGGGTTGTCTGCTGCATTGTCTATGCCTATATTTAACATTCTCTGCCTCAGTCGGCGTCTCAGTTGGCGTCGCAGCCTCTGTCAGCGTCGCAGCCTCTGTCAGCGTCTCTGTAGGCGTCTCAGTCGCTGCCGCTGTCGATTGGGTTGTCTGCTGCCTTGTCTATGCCTATGTCTAACCCTCTCTGCCTCAGTCGGCGTCTCAGTTGGCGTCGCAGCCTCTGTCAGCGTCGCAGCCTCTGTCAGCGTCTCTGTAGGCGTCTCAGTCGCTGCCGCTGTCAATTGGAGGGTCTGCTGCCTTCTCTATGCCTATATCTACCCCTATCTGCCACAGTCGGCGTCTCAGTCGGCGTCGCAGCCTCTTGTCAGCGTCTCTGTAGGCGTCTCAGTCGCTGCCGCTGTCGATTGGGTTGTCTGCTGCATTGTCTATGCCTATATTTAACATTCTCTGCCTCAGTCGGCGTCTCAGTCGGCGTCGCAGCCTCTGTCAGCGTCTCTGTAGGCGCCTCAGTCGCTGCCGCTTTCGATTGGAGGGTCTGCTGCCTTCTCTATGCCTATATCTACCCCTATCTGCCCCAGTCGGCGTCTCAGTCGGCGTCGCAGCCTCTTGTCAGCGTCTCAGTAGGCATTTCAGTCGCTGCCGTTGTCGATTGGGGGGTCGGCGTCTCAGTCGGCGTCGCAGCCTCTTGTCAGCGTCTCTGTAGGCATCTCAGTCGCTGCCGTTGTGGATTGGGGGGTCTGCTGCCTTCTCCATGCCTATGTATAACCCTCTCTGCCTCAGTCGGCGTCTCAGTTGGCGTCGCAGCCTCTGTCAGCGTCTCTGTAGGCGTCTCAGTCGCTGCCGCTGTCGATTGGGTTGTCTGCTGCCTTGTCTAAGCCTATGTCTAACCCTCTCTGCCTCAGTTGGCGTCTCAGTTGGCGTAGCAGCCTCTGTCAGCGTCTCTGTAGACGTCTCAGTCGCTGCCGCTGTCGATTGGAGGGTCTGCTGCCTTCTCTATGCCTATATCTACCGCTATCTGTCTCAGTCGGCGTCTCAGTCATCGTCGCAGCTTCTTTTCAGGGTCTCTGTAGGCATCTGAGTCGCTGCCGTTTTCGATTTGGGGGTCTGCTCCCTTCTCTATGCCTAGCCCTATCTGCCTCAGTCGGCGTCGCAGCCTCTCTCAGCGTCTCTGTAGGCGTCTCAGTTGCTGCCGCTGTCGATTGGGGGGGGGTCTGCTGCCTTCTCTATGCCAATATCTACCCCTATCTGCCACAGTCGGCATCTCAGTCGGCGTCGCAGCCTCTATCAGCGTCTCTGTAGGCGTCTCAGTCGCTGCCACTGTTGATTGGAGGGTCTGCTGCCGTCTCTATGCCTATATCTACCCCTATCTGCCTAAGTCGGCGTTTTAGTCGGCGTCGCAGCCTCTTGTCAGCGGCTCTGTAGGCATCTCAGTCGCTGCCGTTGTCGATTGGGGGGTCTGCTGCCTTCTCTATGCCTATATCTACCCCTATCTGCCTCAGTCGGCGTCTCAGTCGGCGTCGCAGCCTCTTGTCAGCGTGTCTGTAGGCATCTCAGTCGCTGCCGTTGTCGATTGGGGGGTCGGCGTCTCAGTCGGCGTCGCAGCCTCTGGTCAGCGTCTCTGTAGGCATCTCAGTCGCTGCCGTTGTCGATTGGGGGGTCGGCGTCTCAGTCGGCGTCGCAGCCTCTTGTCAGCGTCTCTGTAGGCATCTCAGTCGCTGCCGTTGTGGATTGGGGGGTCTGCTGCCTTCTTCATGCCTATGTATAACCCTCTCTACCTCAGTCGGCGTCTCAGTTGGCGTCGCAGCCTCTGTCAGCGTCTCTGTAGGCATCTCAGTCGCTGCCGCTGTCGATTGGAGAGTCTGCTGCCTTCTCTATGCCTATATCTACCCCTATCTGCCTCAGTCGGCGTCGCAGCCTCTTGTCAGCGTCTCTGTAGGCATCTCAGTCGCTGCCGTTGTCGATTGGGGGGTCTGCTGCCTTATCTATGCCTATATCTACCCCTATCTGCCTCAGTCGGCGTCTCAGTCGGCGTCGCAGCCTCTTGTCAGCGTGTCTGTAGGCATCTCAGTCGCTGCCGTTGTCGATTGGGGGGTCGGCGTCTCAGTCGGCGTCGCAGCCTCTGGTCAGCGTCTCTGTAGACATCTCAGTCGCTGACGTTGTCGATTGGGGGGTCTGCTGCCTTCTCCATGCCTATATCTGCCCCTATCTGCCTCAGTCGGCGTCGCAGCCTCTCTCAGCGTCTCTGTAGGCGTCTCAGTCGCTGCCGCTGTCGATTGGGTTGTCTGCTGCCTTGTCTATGCGTATGTCTAACCCACTCTGCCTCAGACGGCGTCTCAGTCGGCGTCGCAGCCTCTTGTCAGCGTCTCTGTAGGCATCTGAGTCGCTGCCGTTTTCGATTTGGGGTCTGCTCCCTTCTCTATGCCTACCCCTATCTGCCTCAGTCGGCGTCGCAGCCCCTCTCAGCGTCTCTGTAGGCGTCTCAGTCGCTGCCGCTGTCGATTGGGGGATCTGCTGCCTCTCTACGCCTATATCTACCCCTATCTGCCTCAGTCGGCGTCTCAGTCGGCTTCTCAGCCTCTGTCAGAGTCTCTGTAGCCGTCTCAGTCGCTGCCGCTGTCGATTGGGGGGTCTGCTGCCTTCTGTAAGCCTATATCTACCCGTATCTGCCTCAGTCGGCGTCGCAACCTCTATCAGCGTCTCTGTAGGCATCTCAGTTGTTGCCGCTGTCGATTGGAGGGTCTGATGTCTTCTCTATGCCTATATCTACCCCTATCTGCCTCAGTCGGCATCTCAGTCGGCGTCGCAGCCTCTTGTCAGCGTCTCTGTAGGCATCTCAGTCGCTGCCGCTGTCGATTGGGGTGTCTGCTGCCTTCTCTATGCCTATATTTACCCCTATCTGCCTCAGTCGGCGTCGCAGCCTCTATCAGCGGTTCTGTAGACGTCTCAGTTGTTGCCGCTGTCGATTGGGTTGTCTGCTGCCTTCTCTATGCCTATGTCTAACCCTATCTACCTCTGTCGGCGTCTCAGTCAGCGTCGCAGCCTCTATCAGCGTCGCAGCCTCTTGTCAGCGTCTCTGTAGGCATCTGAGTCGCTGCCGTTTTCGATTGGGGGGTCTGCTCCTTTCTCTATGCCTATCTCTATCTGCCTCAGTCGGCGTCGCAGCCTCTTGTCAGCGTCTCTGTAGGCATCTCAGTCGCTGCCGCTGTCGATTGGGGTGTCTGCTGCCTTCTCTATGCCTATATTTACCCCTATCTGCCTCAGTCGGCGTCGCAGCCTCTATCAGCGGTTCTGTAGACGTCTCAGTTGTTGCCGCTGTCGATTGGGTTGTCTGCTGCCTTCTCTATGCCTATCTCTTCCCCTATCTGCCTCAGTCGGCGCCACAGTCGACTTCGCAGCCTCTGTCAGCGTCTCTGTACGAGTCTCAGTCGCTGCCGCTGTCGATTGTGGGGTCTGCTACCTTCTCTATGCCTATATCTACCCCTATCTGCCTCAGTCGCCGTCGCAGCCTCTGTCAGCGTCTCTGTGGGCGTCTCAGTCGCTGCCGCTGTCGATTGGAGGGTCTGCTGCCTTCTCTATGCCTATATCTACCCCTATCTGCCCCAGTCGGCGTCTCAGTCGGCGTCGCAGCCTCTTGACAGCGTCTCTGTAGGCATCTCAGTCGCTGCCGTTGTCGATTGGGGGGTCGGCGTCTCAGTCGGCGTCGCAGCCTCTTCTCAGCGTCTCTGTAGGCATCTCAGTCGCTGCCGTTGTCGCTTGGGGGGTCGGCGTCTCAGTCGGCGTCGCAGCCTCTTGTCAGCGTCTCTGTAGGCATCTCAGTCGCTGCCGTTGTGGATTGGGGGGTCTGCTGCCTTCTCCATGCCTATGTATAACCCTCTCTACCTCAGTCGGCGTCTCAGTCGGCGTCGCAGCCTCTTGTCAGCGTCTCTATAGGCATCTGAGTCGCTGCCGTTTGCGATTGGGGGGCCTGCTCCCTTCTCTATGCTTACCCCTATCTACCTCAGTCGGCGTCGCAGCCCCTCTCAGCGTCTCTGTATGCGTCTCAGTTGTTGCCGCTGTCGATTGGGTCGTCTGCTGCCTTCTCTATGCCTATCTCTTCCCCTATCTGCCTCAGTCGGCGCCACAGTCGGCTTCGCAGCCTCTGTCAGCGTCTCTGTAGGTGTCTCAGTCGTTGCCGCTGTCGATTGGGGGGTCGGCTGCCTTCTCTAAGCCAATATCTACCCCTATCTGCCACAGTCGGCATCTGAGTCGTCGTCGCAGCCTCTTTCAGCGTCTTTGTAGGCGTCTCAGTTTCTGCCGCTGTCGATTGGGGGGGTCTGCTGCCTTCTCTATGCCTATCTGCCACAGTCGGCATCTGAGTCGGCGTCGCAGCCTCTATCAGCGTCTCTGTATGCATCTCAGTTGATGCCGCTGTCGATTGGGTTGTCTGCTGCCTTATCTATGCCTATGTCTAACCCTCTCTGCTTCAGTCGGCGTCTCAGTCGGCGTCGCAGCCTCTGTCAGCGTCTCTGTAGGCGTCTCAGTCGCTGCCGCTGTCGATTGGAGGGTCTGCTGCCTTCTCTATGCCTATATCTACCCCTATCTGTCTCAGTCGGCGTCTCAGTCGGCATCGCAGCTTCTATTCAGCGTCTCTGTAGGCATCTGAGTCGCTGCCGTTTTCGATTGGGGGGTCTGCTCCCTTCTCTATGCCTATATCTACCCCTATCTGCCTCAGTCGTCGTCGCAGCCTCTCTCAGCATCTCTGTAGGCGTCTCAGTCGCTGCCGCTGTCGATTGGAGGGTCTGCTGCCTTCTCTATGCATATATCTACCCGTATCTGCCTCAGTCGGCGTCTCAGTCGGCGTCGCAGCCTCTTGTCAGCGTCTCTGGAGGCATCTCAGTCGCTGCCGTTGTCGATTGGGGGGTCTGCTGCCTTGTCTAGGCCTATGTATAACCCTCTCTGCCTCAGTCGGCGTCTCAGTTGGCGTCGCAGCCTCTGTCAGCGTCGCAGCCTCTGTCAGCGTCTCTGTAGGCGTCTCAGTCGCTGCCGCTGTCGATTGGGTTGTCTGCTGCCTTGTCTATGCCTATGTCTAACCCTCTCTGCCTCAGTCGGCGTCTCAGTTGGCGTCGCAGCCTCTGTCAGCTTCGCAGCCTCTGTCAGCGTCTCTGTAGGCGTCTCAGTCGCTGCCGCTGTCAATTGGAGGGTCTGCTGCCTTCTCTATGCCTATATCTACCCCTATCTGTCTCAGTCGGCGTCTCAGTCGGCATCGCAGCCTCTTGTCAGCGTCTCTGTAGGCATCTGAGTCGCTGCCGTTTTCGATTTGGGGTCTGCTCCCTTCTCTATGCCTACCCCTATCTGCCTCAGTCGGCGTCGCAGCCCCTCTCAGCGTCTCTGTAGGCGTCTCAGTCGCTGCCGCTGTCGATTGGGGGATCTGCTGCCTCTCTACGCCTATATCTACCCCTATCTGCCTCAGTCGGCGTCTCAGTCGGCTTCTCAGCCTCTGTCAGAGTCTCTGTAGCCGTCTCAGTCGCTGCCGCTGTCGATTGGGGGGTCTGCTGCCTTCTGTAAGCCTATATCTACCCGTATCTGCCTCAGTCGGCGTCGCAACCTCTATCAGCGTCTCTGTAGGCATCTCAGTTGTTGCCGCTGTCGATTGGAGGGTCTGATGTCTTCTCTATGCCTATATCTACCCCTATCTGCCTCAGTCGGCATCTCAGTCGGCGTCGCAGCCTCTTGTCAGCGTCTCTGTAGGCATCTCAGTCGCTGCCGCTGTCGATTGGGGTGTCTGCTGCCTTCTCTATGCCTATATTTACCCCTATCTGCCTCAGTCGGCGTCGCAGCCTCTATCAGCGGTTCTGTAGACGTCTCAGTTGTTGCCGCTGTCGATTGGGTTGTCTGCTGCCTTCTCTATGCCTATGTCTAACCCTATCTACCTCTGTCGGCGTCTCAGTCAGCGTCGCAGCCTCTATCAGCGTCGCAGCCTCTTGTCAGCGTCTCTGTAGGCATCTGAGTCGCTGCCGTTTTCGATTGGGGGGTCTGCTCCTTTCTCTATGCCTATCTCTATCTGCCTCAGTCGGCGTCGCAGCCTCTTGTCAGCGTCTCTGTAGGCATCTCAGTCGCTGCCGCTGTCGATTGGGGTGTCTGCTGCCTTCTCTATGCCTATATTTACCCCTATCTGCCTCAGTCGGCGTCGCAGCCTCTATCAGCGGTTCTGTAGACGTCTCAGTTGTTGCCGCTGTCGATTGGGTTGTCTGCTGCCTTCTCTATGCCTATCTCTTCCCCTATCTGCCTCAGTCGGCGCCACAGTCGACTTCGCAGCCTCTGTCAGCGTCTCTGTACGAGTCTCAGTCGCTGCCGCTGTCGATTGTGGGGTCTGCTACCTTCTCTATGCCTATATCTACCCCTATCTGCCTCAGTCGCCGTCGCAGCCTCTGTCAGCGTCTCTGTGGGCGTCTCAGTCGCTGCCGCTGTCGATTGGAGGGTCTGCTGCCTTCTCTATGCCTATATCTACCCCTATCTGCCCCAGTCGGCGTCTCAGTCGGCGTCGCAGCCTCTTGACAGCGTCTCTGTAGGCATCTCAGTCGCTGCCGTTGTCGATTGGGGGGTCGGCGTCTCAGTCGGCGTCGCAGCCTCTTCTCAGCGTCTCTGTAGGCATCTCAGTCGCTGCCGTTGTCGATTGGGGGGTCGGCGTCTCAGTCGGCGTCGCAGCCTCTTGTCAGCGTCTCTGTAGGCATCTCAGTCGCTGCCGTTGTGGATTGGGGGGTCTGCTGCCTTCTCCATGCCTATGTATAACCCTCTCTACCTCAGTCGGCGTCTCAGTCGGCGTCGCAGCCTCTTGTCAGCGTCTCTATAGGCATCTGAGTCGCTGCCGTTTGCGATTGGGGGGCCTGCTCCCTTCTCTATGCTTACCCCTATCTACCTCAGTCGGCGTCGCAGCCCCTCTCAGCGTCTCTGTATGCGTCTCAGTTGTTGCCGCTGTCGATTGGGTCGTCTGCTGCCTTCTCTATGCCTATCTCTTCCCCTATCTGCCTCAGTCGGCGCCACAGTCGGCTTCGCAGCCTCTGTCAGCGTCTCTGTAGGTGTCTCAGTCGTTGCCGCTGTCGATTGGGGGGTCGGCTGCCTTCTCTAAGCCAATATCTACCCCTATCTGCCACAGTCGGCATCTGAGTCGTCGTCGCAGCCTCTTTCAGCGTCTTTGTAGGCGTCTCAGTTTCTGCCGCTGTCGATTGGGGGGGTCTGCTGCCTTCTCTATGCCTATCTGCCACAGTCGGCATCTGAGTCGGCGTCGCAGCCTCTATCAGCGTCTCTGTATGCATCTCAGTTGATGCCGCTGTCGATTGGGTTGTCTGCTGCCTTATCTATGCCTATGTCTAACCCTCTCTGCTTCAGTCGGCGTCTCAGTCGGCGTCGCAGCCTCTGTCAGCGTCTCTGTAGGCGTCTCAGTCGCTGCCGCTGTCGATTGGAGGGTCTGCTGCCTTCTCTATGCCTATATCTACCCCTATCTGTCTCAGTCGGCGTCTCAGTCGGCATCGCAGCTTCTATTCAGCGTCTCTGTAGGCATCTGAGTCGCTGCCGTTTTCGATTGGGGGGTCTGCTCCCTTCTCTATGCCTATATCTACCCCTATCTGCCTCAGTCGTCGTCGCAGCCTCTCTCAGCATCTCTGTAGGCGTCTCAGTCGCTGCCGCTGTCGATTGGAGGGTCTGCTGCCTTCTCTATGCATATATCTACCCGTATCTGCCTCAGTCGGCGTCTCAGTCGGCGTCGCAGCCTCTTGTCAGCGTCTCTGGAGGCATCTCAGTCGCTGCCGTTGTCGATTGGGGGGTCTGCTGCCTTGTCTAGGCCTATGTATAACCCTCTCTGCCTCAGTCGGCGTCTCAGTTGGCGTCGCAGCCTCTGTCAGCGTCGCAGCCTCTGTCAGCGTCTCTGTAGGCGTCTCAGTCGCTGCCGCTGTCGATTGGGTTGTCTGCTGCCTTGTCTATGCCTATGTCTAACCCTCTCTGCCTCAGTCGGCGTCTCAGTTGGCGTCGCAGCCTCTGTCAGCTTCGCAGCCTCTGTCAGCGTCTCTGTAGGCGTCTCAGTCGCTGCCGCTGTCAATTGGAGGGTCTGCTGCCTTCTCTATGCCTATATCTACCCCTATCTGTCTCAGTCGGCGTCTCAGTCGGCATCGCAGCTTCTTTTCAGCGTCTCTGTAGGCATCTGAGTCGCTGCCGTTTTCGATTGGGGGTCTGCTCCCTTCTCTATGCCAACCCCTATCTGCCACAGTCGGCGTCGCAGCCTCTCTCAGCGTCTCTGTAGGCGTCTCAGTCGCTGCCGCTGTCGATTGGGGGATCTGCTGCCTCTCTACGCCTATATCTACCCCAATCTGCCTCAGTCGGCGTCTCAGTCGGCATCGCAGCTTCTTTTCAGCGTCTCTGTAGGCATCTGAGTCGCTGCCGTTTTCGATTGGGGGGTCTGCTCCCTTCTCTATGCCAACCCCTATCTGCCACAGTCGGCTTCTCAGCCTCTGTCAGAGTCTCTGTAGCCGTCTCAGTCGCTGCCGCTGTCGATTGGGGGGTCTGCTGCCTTCTGTAAGCCTATATCTACCCCTGTCTGCCTCAGTCTGCGTCGCAACCTCTCTCAGCGTCTCTGTAGGCGTCTCAGTTGTTGCCGCTGTCAATTGGCGGGTCTGCTGCCTTCTCTATGCCAATATCTACCCCTATCTGCCACAGTCGGCATCTGAGTCGGCGTCGCAGCCTCTTTCAGCGTCTCTGTAGGCGTCTCAGTTTCTGCCGCTGTCGATTGGGGGGGTCTGCTGCCTTCTCTGTGCCTATCTGCTACAGTCGGCATCTGAGTCGGCGTCGCAGCCTCTATCAGCGTCTATGTATGCATCTCAGTTGATGCCGCTGTCGATTGGGTTGTCTGCTGCCTTATCTATGCCTATGTCTAACCCTCTCTGCCTCAGTCGGCGTCTCAGTCGGCGTCGCAGCCTCTGTCAGCGTCTCAGCCTCTGTCAGCGTCTCTATAGGCGTCTAAGTCTCTGCCGCTGTCGATTGGAGGGTCTGCTGCCGTCTCTATGCATATATCTCCCCCTATCTGCCTCAGTCGGCGTCTCAATCGGCGTCGCAGCCTCTTGTCAGCGTCTCTGTAGGCATCTGAGTCGCCGTTGTTTTCGATTGGGGGGTCTGCTCCCTTCTCTATGCCTACCCCTATCTGCCTCAGTCGGCGTCGTAGCCTCTCTCAGCGTCTCTGTAGGCGTCTCAGTCGCTGCCGCTGTCGATTGCGGGAACTGCTGCCTCTCTACGCCTATATCTACCGCTATCTGCCTCAGTCGGCGTCTCAATCGACTTCTCAGCCTCTGTCAGAGTCTCTGTAGCCGTTTAAGTCGCTTCCGCTGTCGATTGGGGGGTCTGCTGCCTTCTCTATGCCTATATCTACCCCTACCTGCCTCAGTCGGCGTCACAGTCGGCATCGCAGCCTCGATTGGGGGGTCTGCTGCCTTCTCTATGTCAATATCTACCCCTGTCTGCCTCAGCCGGCGTAGCTGCCTCTCTCAGCGTTTTTGAACAAGTCTCAGTCGCTGCCGCTGTCGATTGGAGGGTCTGCTGCCTTCTCTATGCCTATATCTGTACAGTCGGCGTCTCAGTCGGCGTCGCAGCCTCTTGTCAGCGTCTCTGTAGGCGTCTCAGTCGCTGCCGCTGTCGATTGGGTTGTCTGCTGCATTGTCTATGCCTATATTTAACCCTCTCTGCCTCAGTCGGCGTCTCAGTCGGCGTCGCAGCCTCTGTCAGCGTCTCTGTAGGCGTCTCAGTCGCTGCCGCTGTCGATTGGAGGGTCTGCTGCCATCTCTATGCCTATATCTACCCCTATCTGCCCCAGTCGGCGTCTCAGTCGGCGTCGCAGCCTCTTGTCAGCGTCTCTGTAGGCATTTCAGTCGCTGCCGTTGTCGATTGGGGGGTCGGCGTCTCAGTCGGCGTCGCAGCCTCTTGTCAGCGTCTCTGTAGGCATCTCAGTCGCTGCCGTTGTGGATTGGAGGGTCTGCTGCCTTCTCTATGCCTATATATACCCCTATCTGCCACAGTCGGCGTCTCAGTCGGCGTCGCAGCCTCTTGTCAGCGTCTCTGTAGGCGTCTCAGTCGCTGCCGCTGTCGATTGGGTTGTCTGCTGCCTTGTCTAAGCCTATGTCTAACCCTCTCTGCCTCAGTTGGCGTCTCAGTTGGCGTCGCAGCCTCTGTCAGCGTCTCTGTAGGCGTCTCAGTCGCTGCCGCTGTCGATTGGAGGGTCTGCTGCCTTCTCTATGCCTATATCTACCGCTATCTGTCTCAGTCGGCGTCTCAGTCGGCGTCGCAGCTTCTTTTCAGCGTCTCTGTAGGCATCTGAGTCGCTGCCGTTTTAGATTAGGGGGTCTGCTTCCTTCTCTATGCCTAGCCCTATCTGCCTCAGTCGGCGTCGCAGCCTCTGTCAGAGTCTCTGTAGCCGTCTCAGTCGCTGCCGCTGTCGATTGGGGGATCTGCTGCCTCTCTACGCCTATATCTACCCCTATCTGCCTCAGTCGGCGTCTCAGTCGGTTTCTCAACCTCTGTCAGAGTCTCTGTAGCCGTCTCAGTCGCTGCCGCTGTCGATTGGGGGGTCTGCTGCCATCTGTAAGCCTATATCTACCCCTATCTGCCTCAGTCGGCGTCGCAACCTCTATCAGCGTCTCTGTAGGCGTCTCAGTTGTTGCCGCTGTCAATTGGAGGGTCTGCTGCCTTCTCTATGCCAATATCTATCCCTATCTGCCACAGTCGGCATCTGAGTCGTCGTCGCAGCCTCGATTGGGTGGTCTGCTGCCTTCACTATGTCAATATCTACCCCTATCTGCCTCAGTCGGCGTAACTGGTTCTCTCAGCGTTTTTGAACAAGTCTCAGTCGCTGCCGCTGTCGATTGGGGGGTCTGCTGCCTTCTCTATGCCTATATTTACCCCTATCTGCCTCAGTCGGCGTCTCAGTCGGCGCCGCAGCCTCTGTCTGCGTCTCTGTAGGCGTCTCAGTCGCTGCCGCTGTCGATTGGAGGGTCTGCTGCCATCTCTATGCCTATATCTACCCCTATCTGCCTCAGTCGGCGTCTCAGTCGGCGTCGCAGCCTCTTGTCAGCGTCTCTGTAGGCATCTCAGTCGCTGCCGTTGTCGATTGGGGGTCTGCTGCCTTCTCTATGCCTATATCTACCCCTATCTGCCTCAGTCGGCGTCTCAGTCGGCGTCGCAGCCTCTTGTCAGCGTCTCTGTAGGTATCTGAGTCGCTGCCGTTTTCGATTGGGGGGTCGCCTCCCTTCTCTATGCCTACACCTATCTACCTCAGTCGGCGTCGCAGCATCTGTCAGCGTCTCTGTAGGCGTCTCAGTCGCTGCCGCTGTCGATTGGAGGGTCTACTGCCTTCTCTATGCCTATATCTACCCCTATCTGCCCCAGTCGGCGTCTCAGTCGGCGTCGCAGCCTCTTGTCAGCGTCTCTGTAGGCGTCTCAGTCGCTGCCGCTGTCGATTGGGTTGTCTGCTGCCTTGTCTAAGCCTATGTCTAACCCTCTCTGCCTCAGTTGGCGTCTCAGTTGGCGTCGCAGCCTCTGTCAGCGTCTCTGTAGGCGTCTCAGTCGCTGTCGCTGTCGCTTGGAGGGTCTGCTGCCTTCTCTATGCCTATATCTACCCCTATCTGTCTCAGTCGGCGTCTCAGTCGGCGTCGCAGCTTCTTTTCAGCGTCTCTGTAGGCATCTGAGTCGCTGCCGTTATCGATTAGGGGGTCTGCTCTCTTCTCTATGCCTAGCCCTATCTGCCTCAGTCGGCGTCGCAGCCTCTCTCAGCGTCTCTGTAGGCGTCTCAGTCGCTGCCGCTGTCGATTGGGGGATCTGCTGCCTCTCTACGCCTATATCTACCCCTATCTGCCTCAGTCGACGTCTCAGTCGGTTTCTCAGCCTCTGTCAGAGTCTCTGTAGCTGTCTCAGTCGCTGCCGCTGTCGATTGGGGGGTCTGCTGCCTTCTGTAAGCCTATATCTACCCCTATCTGCCTCAGTCGGCGTCGCAACCTCTATCAGCGTCTCTGTAGGCGTCTCAGTTGTTGCCGCTGTCAATTGGAGGGTCTGCTGCCTTCTCTATGCCAATATCTACCCCTATCTGCCACAGTCGGCATCTGAGTCGTCGTCGCAGCCTCGATTGGGGGGTCTGCTGCCTTCTCTATATCAATATCTACCCCTATCTGCCTCAGTCGGCGTAACTGGCTCTCAGCGTTTTTGAACAAGTCTCAGTCGCTGCCGCTGTCGATTGGAGGGTCTGCTGCCATCTCTATGCCTATATCTACCCCTATCTGCCTCAGTCGGCGTCTCAGTCGGCGTCGCAGCCTCTTGTCAGCGTCTCTGTAGGCGTCTCAGTCGCTGCAGCTGTCGATTGGAGGGTCTGCTGCCATCTCTATGCCTATATCTACCCCTATCTGCCTCAGTCGGCGTCTCAGTCGGCGTCTCAGTCGGCGTCGCAGCCTCTTGTCAGCGTCTCTGTAGGCATCTGAGTCGCTGCCGTTTTCGATTGGGGGGTCGCCTCCCTTCTCTATGAATACCCCTATCTACCTCTGTCAGCGTCGCAGCCTCTGTCAGCGTCTCAGCCTCTGTCAGCGTCTCTGTAGGCGTCTCAGTCGCTGCCGCTGTCGATTGGAGGGTCTGCTGCCTTCTCTATGCCTATATCTACCCCTATCTGCCTCAGTCGGCGTCTCAGTCGGCTTCGCAGCCTCTTTTCGGCGTCTCTGTAGGCATCTGACTCGCTGCCGTTTTCGATTGGGGGGTCTGCTACTTTTTCTATGCCTACCCCTATCTGCCTCAGTCGGCGTCGCAGCTTCTCTCAGCGTCTCTGTAGGCGTCTCAGTTGCTGCCGCTGTCGATTGGGGGGGTCTGCTGCCTTGTCTATGCCTATGTCTAACCCTCTCTGCCTCAGTCGACGTCTCAGTTGGCGTCGCAGCCTCTGTCAGCGTCACTGTAGGCGTCTCAGTCGCTGCCGCTGTCGATTGGAGGGTCTGCTGCCGTCTCTATGCCTATATCTACCCCTATCTGTCTCAGTCGGCGACTCAGTCGGCGTCGCAGCCTCTTGTCAGCGGCTCTGTAGGCATCTCAGTCGCTGCCTTTGTCGATTGGGGGATCTGCTGCCTCTCTACGCCTATATCTACCCCTATCTGCCTCAGTCGGCGTCTCAGTCGGCTTCTCAGCCTCTGTCAGAGTCTCTGTAGCCGTCTCAGTCGCTGCCGCTGTCGATTGGGGGGTCTGCTGCCTTCTGTAAGAATATATCTACCCCTATCTGCCTCAGTCGGCGTCGCAACCTCTATCAGCGTCTCTGTAGGCGTCTCAGTTGTTGCCGCTGTCGATTGGAGGGACTGCTGCCTTCTCTATGCCTATATCTACCCCTATCTGCCTCAGTCGGCATCTCAGTCGGCGTCGCTGCCTCTTGTCAGCGGCTCTGTAAGCATCTCAGTCGCTGCCGTTGTCGATTGGGGGGTGTGCTGCCTTCTCTATGCCTATATCTACCAATATCTGCCTCAGTCGGCGTCTCAGTCGGCGTCGCAGCCTCTGGTCAGCGTCTCTGTAGGCGTCTCAGTCGCTGCCGCTGTCGATTGGGTTGTCTGCTGCCTTGTCTATGCCTATGTCTAACCCTCTCTGCCTCAGTCGGCGTCTCAGTTGGCGTCGCAGCCTCTGTCAGCGTCGCAGCCTCTGTCAGCGTCGCAGCCTCTGTCAGCTTCTCTGTAGGCGTCTCAGTCGCTGCCGCTGTCGATTGGAGGGTCTGCTGCCTTCTCTATGCCTATATCTACCCCTATCTGCCTCAGTCGGCGTCTCAGTCGGCATCGCAGCCTCTTTTCAGCGTCTCTGTAGGCATCTGAGTCGCTGCCGTTTTCGATTGGGGGGTCTGCTCCCTTCTCTATGCCTACCCCTATCTGCCTCAGTCGGCGTCGCAGCCCCTCTCAGCGTCTCTGTAGGCGTCTCAGTCGCTGCCGCTGTCGATTGGGTTGTCTGCTGCCTTGTCTATGCCTATGTCTAACCCTCTCTGCCTCAGTCGGCGTCTCAGTTGGCGTCGCAGCCTCTGTCAGCGTCGCAGCCTCTGTCAGCGTCTCTGTAGGCGTCTCAGTTGCTGCCGCTGTCGATTGGGGGGTCTGCAGCCTTCTCTATGCCAATATCAACCCCTATCTGCCACAGTCGGCATCTCAGTCGGCGTCGCAGCCTCTATCAGCGTCTCTGTATGCATCTCAGTCGCTGCCGCTGTCGATTGGGTTGTCTGCTGCCTTGTCTATGCCTATGTCTAACCCTCTCTGGCCTGGTCGGCGTCTCAGTTGGCGTCGCAGCCTCTGTCAGCGTCGCAGCCTCTGTCAGCGTAACTGTAGGCGTCTCAGTCGCTGCCGCTGTCGATTGGAGGGTCTGCTGCCGTCTCTATGCTAATATCTACCCCTATCTGCCTCAGTCGGCGTCTCAGTCGGCGTCGCAGCCTCTTGTCAGCGGCTCTGTAGGCATCTCAGTCGCTGTCGTTGTCGATTGGGGGGTCTGCTGCCTTCTCTATGCCTATATCTACCCCTATCTGCCTCAGTCGGCGTCGAAGCCTCTTTTCAGCGGCTCTGTAGGCGTCTCAGTCGCTGCCGCTGTCGATTGGGGGGTCTGCTGCCTTTTCTATGCCTATATCTACCCCTATCTGCCTCAGTCGTCGTCGCAGCCTCTCTCAGCGTCTCTGTAGGCGTCTCAGTCGCTGCCGCTGTCGATTGGGTTGTCTGCTGCCTTGTCTATGCCTATGTCTAACCCTCTTTGCCTCAGTCGGCGTCTCAGTTGGCGTCGCAGCCTCTGTCAGCGTCACTGTAGGCGTCTCAGTCGCTGCCGCTGTCGATTGGAGGGTCTGCTGCCGTCTCTATGCTTATATCTACCCCTATCTGCCTCAGTCGGCATCTCAGTCGGCGTCGCTGCCTCTTGTCAGCGGCTCTGTAAGCATCTCAGTCGCTGCCGTTGTCGATTGGGGGGTCTGCTGCCTTCTCTATGCCTATATCTACCAATATCTGCCTCAGTCGGCGTCTCAGTCGGCGTCGCAGCCTCTGGTCAGCGTCTCTGTAGGCGTCTCAGTCGCTGCCGCTGTCGATTGGGTTGTCTGCTGCCTTGTCTATGCCTATGTCTAACCCTCTCTGCCTCAGTCGGCGTCTCAGTTGGCGTTGCAGCCTCTGTCAGCGTCGCAGCCTCTGTCAGCGTCGCAGCCTCTGTCAGCTTCTCTGTAGGCGTCTCAGTCGCTGCCGCTGTCGATTGGAGGGTCTGCTGCCTTCTCTATGCCTATATCTACCCCTATCTGCCTCAGTCGGCGTCTCAGTCGGCATCGCAGCCTCTTTTCAGCGTCTCTGTAGGCATCTGAGTCGCTGCCGTTTTCGATTGGGGGGTCTGCTCCCTTCTCTATGCCTACCCCTATCTGCCTCAGTCGGCGTCGCAGCCCCTCTCAGCGTCTCTGTAGGCGTCTCAGTCGCTGCCGCTGTCGATTGGGGGGTGTGCTGCCTTCTGTAAGCCTATATCTACCCGTATCTGCCTCAGTCGGCGTCGCAACCTGTATCAGCGTCTCTGTAGGCATCTCAGTTGTTGCCGCTGTCGATTGGAGGGTCTGCTGTCTTCTATATGCCTATATCTACCCCTATCTGCCTCAGTCGGCATCTCAGTTGGCGTCGCAGCCTCTTGTCAGCGTCTCTGTAGGCATCTCAGTCGCTGTCGCTGTCGATTGGGGGGTCTGCTGCCTTCTCTATGCCTATATTTACCCCTATCTGCCTCAGTCGGCGTCGCAGCCTCTATCAGCGATTCTGTAGACGTCTCAGTTGTTGCCGCTGTCGATTGGGTTGTCTGCTGCCTTCTCTACGCCTATGTCTAACCCTCTCTGCCTCTGTCGGCGTCTCAGTCAGCGTCGCAGCCTCTATCAGCGTCGCAGCCTCTTGTCAGCGTCTCTGTAGGCATCTGAGTCGCTGCCGTTTTCGATTGGGTTGTCTGCTGCCTTCTCTATGCCTATATCTTCCCCTATCTGCCTCAGTCGGCGCCACAGTCGACTTCGCAGCCTCTGTCAGCGTCTCTGTACGAGTCTCAGCTGCTGCCGCTGTCGATTGGGGGGTCTGCTACCTTCTCTATGCCTATATCTACCCCTATCTGCCTCAGTCGGCGTCGCAGCCTCTGTCAGCGTCTCTGTAGGCGTCTCAGTCGCTGCCGCTGTCGATTGGAGGGTCTGCTGCCTTCTCTATGCCTATATATACCCCTATCTGCCCCAGTCGGCGTCTCAGTCGGAGTCGCAGCCTCTTGTCAGCGTCTCTGTAGGCATCTCAGTCGCTGCCGTTGTCGATTGGGGGGTCGGCGTCTCAGTCGGCGTCGCAGCCTCTTGTCAGCGTCTCTGTAGGCATCTCAGTCGCTGTCGTTGTCGATTGGGGGGTCGGCGTCTCAGTCGGCGTCGCAGCCTCTTGTCAGCGTCTCTGTAGGCATCTCAGTCGCTGCCGTTGTGGATTGGGGGGTCTGCTGCCTTCTCCATGCCTATGTATAACCCTCTCTGCCTCAGTCGGCGTCTCAGTTGGCGTCGCAGCCTCTGTCAGCGTCGCAGCCTCTGTCAGCGTCTCTGTAGGCATCTCAGTCGCTGCCGCTGTCGATTGGAGAGTCTGCTGCCTTCTCTATGCCTATATCTACCCCTATCTGCCTCAGTCGGCGTCGCAGCCTCTTGTCAGCGTCTCTGTAGGCATCTGAGTCGCTGCCGTTTTCGATTGGGGGGTCTGCTCCATTCTCTATGTCTACCCCTCTCTGCCTCAGTCGTCGTCGCAGTCTCTCTCAGCATCTCTGTAGGCGTCTCAGTCGCTGCCGCTGTCGATTGGAGGGTCTGCTGCCTTGTTTATGCCTATGTCTAACCCTCTCTGCCTCAGTCGGCGTCTCAGTTGGCGTCGCAGCCTCTGTCAGCGTCGCAGCCTCTGTCAACGTCACTGTAGGCGTCTCAGTCGCTGCCGCTGTCGATTGGAGGGTCTGCTGCCGTCTCTATGCTTATATCTACCCCTATCTGCCTCAGTCGGCGTCTCAGTCGGCGTCGCTGCCTCTTGTCAGCGGCTCTGTAAGCATCTCAGTCGCTGCCGTTGTCGATTGGGGGGTCTGCTGCCTTCTCTATGCCTATATCTACCAATATCTGCCTCAGTCGGCGTCTCAGTCGGCGTCGCAGCCTCTGGCCAGCGTCTCTGTAGGCGTCTCAGTCGCAGCCTCTGTCAGCGTCTCTGTAGGCGTCTCAGTCGCTGCCGCTGTCAATTGGAGGGTCTGCTGCCTTCTCTATGCCTATATCTACCCCTATCTGTCTCAGTCGGCGTCTCAGTCGGCATCGCAGCTTCTTTTCAGCGTCTCTGTAGGCATCGGAGTCGCTGCCGTTTTCGATTGGGGGGTCTGCTCCCTTCTCTATGCCAACCCCTATCTGCCACAGTCGGCGTTGCAGCCTCTCTCAGCGTCTCTGTAGGCGTCTCAGTCGCTGCCGCTGTCAATTGGGGGATCTGCTGCCTCTCTACGCCTATATCTACCCCAATCTGCCTCAGTCGGCGTCTCAGTCGGCTTCTCAGCCTCTGTCAGAGTCTCTGTAGCCGTCTCAGTCGCTGCCGCTGTCGATTGGGAGGTCTGCTGCCTTCTGTAAGCCTATATCTACCCCTGTCTGCCTCAGTCTGCGTCGCAACCTCTCTCAGCGTCTCTGTAGGCGTCTCAGTTGTTGCCGCTGTCAATTGGAGGGTCTGCTGCCTTCTCTATGCCTATATCTACCCCTATCTGCCTCAGTCGGCATCTGAGTCGGCGTCGCAGCCTCTTTCAGCGTCTCTGTAGGCATCTCAGTCGCTGCCGTTGTCGATTGGGGGGTCTGCTGCCTTCTCTATGCCTATATCTACCCCTATCTGCCTCAGTCGTCGTCGCAGTCTCTCTCAGCATCTCTGTAGGCGTCTCAGTCGCTGCCGCTGTCGATTGGAGGGTCTGCTGCCTTGTTTATGCCTATGTCTAACCCTCTCTGCCTCAGTCGGCGTCTCAGTTGGTGTCGCAGCCTCTGTCAGCGTCGCAGCCTCTGTCAACGTCACTGTAGGCGTCTCAGTCGCTGCCGCTGTCGATTGGAGGGTCTGCTGCCGTCTCTATGCTTATATCTACCCCTATCTGCCTCAGTCGGCGTCTCAGTCGGCGTCGCTGCCTCTTGTCAGCGGCTCTGTAAGCATCTCAGTCGCTGCCGTTGTCGATTGGGGGGTCTGCTGCCTTCTCTATGCCTATATCTACCAATATCTGCCTCAGTCGGCGTCTCAGTCGGCGTCGCAGCCTCTGGTCAGCGTCTCTGTAGGCGTCTCAGTCGCAGCCTCTGTCAGCGTCTCTGTAGGCGTCTCAGTCGCTGCCGCTGTCAATTGGAGGGTCTGCTGCCTTCTCTATGCCTATATCTACCCCTATCTGTCTCAGTCGGCGTCTCAGTCGGCATCGCAGCTTCTTTTCAGCGTCTCTGTAGGCATCGGAGTCGCTGCCGTTTTCGATTGGGGGGTCTGCTCCCTTCTCTATGCCAACCCCTATCTGCCACAGTCGGCGTTGCAGCCTCTCTCAGCGTCTCTGTAGGCGTCTCAGTCGCTGCCGCTGTCAATTGGGGGATCTGCTGCCTCTCTACGCCTATATCTACCCCAATCTGCCTCAGTCGGCGTCTCAGTCGGCTTCTCAGCCTCTGTCAGAGTCTCTGTAGCCGTCTCAGTCGCTGCCGCTGTCGATTGGGAGGTCTGCTGCCTTCTGTAAGCCTATATCTACCCCTGTCTGCCTCAGTCTGCGTCGCAACCTCTCTCAGCGTCTCTGTAGGCGTCTCAGTTGTTGCCGCTGTCAATTGGAGGGTCTGCTGCCTTCTCTATGCCTATATCTACCCCTATCTGCCTCAGTCGGCATCTGAGTCGGCGTCGCAGCCTCTTTCAGCGTCTCTGTAGGCGTCTCAGTTTCTGCGGCTGTCGATTGGGGGGTCTGCTGCCTTCTCTGTGCCTATCTGCTACAGTCGGCATCTGAGTCGGCGTCGCAGCCTCTATCAGCGTCTATGTATGCATCTCAGTTGATGCCGCTGTCGATTGGGTTGTCTGCTGCCTTATCTATGCCTATGTCTAACCCTCTCTGCCTCAGTCGGCGTCTCAGTCGGCGTCGCAGCCTCTGTCAGCGTCGCAGCCTCTGTCAGCGTCTCTATAGGCGTCTAAGTCGCTGCCGCTGTCGATTGGAGGGTCTGCTGCCGTCTCTATGCCTATATCTCCTCCTATCTGCCTCAGTCGGCGTCTCAATCGGCGTCGCAGCCTCTTGTCAGCGTCTCTGTAGGCATCTGAGTCGCCGTTGTTTTCGATTGGGGGGTCTGCTCCCTTCTCTATGCCTACCCCTATCTGCCTCAGTCGGCGTCGTAGCCTCTCTCAGCGTCTCTGTAGGCGTCTCAGTCGCTGCCGCTGTCGATTGGGGGGTCTGCTGCCTTCTCTATGCCTATATCTACCCCTACCTGCCTCAGTCGGCGTCACAGTCGGCATCGCAGCCTCGATTGGGGGGTCTGCTGCCTTCTCTATGTCTACTAATATCTACCCCTGTCTGCCTCAGCCGGCGTAGCTGCCTCTCTCAGCGTTTTTGAACAAGTCTCAGTCGCTGCCGCTGTCGATTGGGGGGTCTGCTGCCTTCTCTATGCCTATATCTACCCCTATCTGCCTCAGTCGGCGTCTCAGTCGGCGTCGCAGCCTCTGTCAGCGTCTCTGTAGGCGTCTCAGTCGCTGCCGCTGTCGATTGGAGGGTCTGCTGCCTTCTCTATGCCTATATCTACCCCTATCTGCCACAGTCGGGGTCTCAGTCGGCGTCGCAGCCTCTTGTCAGCGTCTCTGTAGGCGTCTCAGTCGCTGCCGCTGTCGATTGGGTTGTCTGCTGCATTGTCTATGCCTATATTTAACCCTCTCTGCCTTAGTCGGCGTCTCACTCGGCGTCGCAGCCTCTGTCAGCGTCTCTGTAGGCGTCTCAGTCGCTACCGCTGTCGATTGGAGGGTCTGCTACCTTCTCTATGCCTATATCTACCCCTATCTGCCCCAGTCGGCGTCTCAGTCGGCGTCGCAGCCTCTTGTCAGCGTCTCTGTAGGCATCTCAGTCGCTGCCGTTGTCGATTGGGGGGTCGGCGTCTCAGTCGGCGTCGCAGCCTCTTGTCAGCGTCTCTGTAGGCAACTCAGTCGCTGCCGCTGTCGATTGGGGGATCTGCTGCCTCTCTATGCCTATGTCTAACCCTTTCTGCCTCAGTCGGCGTCTCAGTCGGCGTCGCAGCCTCTGTCAGCGTCTCTGTAGGCGTCTCAGTCGCTGCCGCTGTCGATTGGAGGGTCTGCTGCCTTCTCTATGCCTATATCTACCCCTATCTGCCTCAGTCGGCGTCTCAGTCGGCGTCGCAGCCTCTTGTCAGCGGCTCTGTAGGCATCTCAGTCGCAGCCATTGTCGATTGGGGGTCTGCTGCCTTCTCTATGCCTATATCAACCCCTATCTGCCTCAGTCGGCGTCTCAGTCGGCGTCGCAGCCTCTTGTCAGCGTCTCTGTAGGCATCTCAGTCGCTGCCGTTGTCGATTGGGGGGTCTGCTGCCTTCTCTATGCCTATATCTACTTCTATCTGCCTCAGTCGTCGTCGCAGCCTCTCTCAGCATCTCTGTAGGCGTCTCAGTCGCTGCCGCTGTCGATTGGAGGGTCTGCTGCCTTCTCTATGCCTATATCTACCCGTATCTGCCTCAGTCGGCGTCTCAGTCGGCGTCGCAGCCTCTTGTCAGCGTCTCTGGAGGCATCTCAGTCGCTGCCGTTGTCGATTGGGGGGTCTGCTGCCTTGTCTATGCCTATGTATAACCCTCTCTGCCTCAGTCGGCGTCTCAATTGGCGTCGCAGCCTCTGTCAGCGTCTCTGTAGGCGTCTCAGTTGCTGCCGCTGTCGATTGGGTTGTCTGCTGCCTTGTCTATGCCTATGTCTAACCCTCTCTGCCTCAGTCGGCGTCTCAGTTGGCGTCACAGCCTCTGTCAGCGTCTCTGTAGGCGTCTCAGTCGCTGCCGCTGTCAATTGGAGGGTCTGCTGCCTTCTCTATGCCTATATCTACCCCTATCTGCCCCAGTCGGCGTCTCAGTCGGCTTCGCAGCCTCTGTCAGCGTCTCTGTAGGTGTCTCAGTCATTGCCGCTGTCGATTGGGGGGTCTGCTGCCTTCTCTATGCCAATATCTACCCCTATCTGCCACAGTCGGCATCTGAGTCGGCGTCGCAGCCTCTTTCAGCGTCTCTGTAGGCGTCTCAGTTTCTGCCGCTGTCGATTGGGGGGTCTGCTGCCTTCTCTATGCCTATCTGCCACAGTCGGCATCTCAGTCGGCGTCGCAGCCTCTATCAGCGTCTCTGTATGCATCTCAGTTGATGCCGCTGTCGATTGGGTTGTCTGCTGCCTTATCTATGCCTATGTCTAACCCTCTCTGCCTCAGTCGGCGTCTCAGTCGGCGTCGCAGCCTCTGTCAGCGTCTCTGTAGGCGTCTCAGTCGCTGCCGCTGTCGATTGGAGGGTCTGCTGCCTTCTCTATGCCTATATCTACCCCTATCTGCCTCAGTCGGCGTCTCAGTCGGCGTCGCAGCCTCTTATCAGCGGCTCTGTAGGCATATCAGTCGCAGCCATTGTCGATTGGGGGGTCTGCTGCCTTCTCTATGCCTATATCTACCCCTATCTGCCTCAGTCGGCGTCTCAGTCGGCGTCGCAGCCTCTTGTCAGCGTCTCTGTAGGCATCTCAGTCGCTGCCGTTATCGATTGGGGGGTCTGCTGCCTTCTCTATGCCTATATCTACGCCTATCTGCCTCAGTCGTCGTCGCAGTCTCTCTCAGCATCTCTGTAGGCGTCTCAGTCGCTGCCGCTGTCGATTGGAGGGTCTGCTGCCTTGTCTATGCCTATGTCTAACCCTCTCTGCCTCAGTCGGCGTCTCAGTCGGCGTCGCAGCCTCTGTCAGCGTCGCAGCCTCTGTCAGCGTCTCTATAGGCGTCTAAGTCGCTGCCGCTGTCGATTGGAGGGTCTGCTGCCGTCTCTATGCCTATATCTCCTCCTATCTGCCTCAGTCGGCGTCTCAATCGGCGTCGCAGCCTCTTGTCAGCGTCTCTGTAGGCATCTGAGTCGCCGTTGTTTTCGATTGGGGGGTCTGCTCCCTTCTCTATGCCTACCCCTATCTGCCTCAGTCGGCGTCGTAGCCTCTCTCAGCGTCTCTGTAGGCGTCTCAGTCGCTGCCGCTGTCGATTGGGGGGTCTGCTGCCTTCTCTATGCCTATATCTACCCCTACCTGCCTCAGTCGGCGTCACAGTCGGCATCGCAGCCTCGATTGGGGGGTCTGCTGCCTTCTCTATGTCTACTAATATCTACCCCTGTCTGCCTCAGCCGGCGTAGCTGCCTCTCTCAGCGTTTTTGAACAAGTCTCAGTCGCTGCCGCTGTCGATTGGGGGGTCTGCTGCCTTCTCTATGCCTATATCTACCCCTATCTGCCTCAGTCGGCGTCTCAGTCGGCGTCGCAGCCTCTGTCAGCGTCTCTGTAGGCGTCTCAGTCGCTGCCGCTGTCGATTGGAGGGTCTGCTGCCTTCTCTATGCCTATATCTACCCCTATCTGCCACAGTCGGGGTCTCAGTCGGCGTCGCAGCCTCTTGTCAGCGTCTCTGTAGGCGTCTCAGTCGCTGCCGCTGTCGATTGGGTTGTCTGCTGCATTGTCTATGCCTATATTTAACCCTCTCTGCCTTAGTCGGCGTCTCACTCGGCGTCGCAGCCTCTGTCAGCGTCTCTGTAGGCGTCTCAGTCGCTACCGCTGTCGATTGGAGGGTCTGCTACCTTCTCTATGCCTATATCTACCCCTATCTGCCCCAGTCGGCGTCTCAGTCGGCGTCGCAGCCTCTTGTCAGCGTCTCTGTAGGCATCTCAGTCGCTGCCGTTGTCGATTGGGGGGTCGGCGTCTCAGTCGGCGTCGCAGCCTCTTGTCAGCGTCTCTGTAGGCAACTCAGTCGCTGCCGCTGTCGATTGGGGGATCTGCTGCCTCTCTATGCCTATGTCTAACCCTTTCTGCCTCAGTCGGCGTCTCAGTCGGCGTCGCAGCCTCTGTCAGCGTCTCTGTAGGCGTCTCAGTCGCTGCCGCTGTCGATTGGAGGGTCTGCTGCCTTCTCTATGCCTATATCTACCCCTATCTGCCTCAGTCGGCGTCTCAGTCGGCGTCGCAGCCTCTTGTCAGCGGCTCTGTAGGCATCTCAGTCGCTGCCAATGTCGATTGGGGGTCTGCTGCCTTCTCTATGCCTATATCAACCCCTATCTGCCTCAGTCGGCGTCTCAGTCGGCGTCGCAGCCTCTTGTCAGCGTCTCTGTAGGCATCTCAGTCGCTGCCGTTGTCGATTGGGGGGTCTGCTGCCTTCTCTATGCCTATATCTACTTCTATCTGCCTCAGTCGTCGTCGCAGCCTCTCTCAGCATCTCTGTAGGCGTCTCAGTCGCTGCCGCTGTCGATTGGAGGGTCTGCTGCCTTCTCTATGCCTATATCTACCCGTATCTGCCTCAGTCGGCGTCTCAGTCGGCGTCGCAGCCTCTTGTCAGCGTCTCTGGAGGCATCTCAGTCGCTGCCGTTGTCGATTGGGGGGTCTGCTGCCTTGTCTATGCCTATGTATAACCCTCTCTGCCTCAGTCGGCGTCTCAGTTGGCGTCGCAGCCTCTGTCAGCGTCTCTGTAGGCGTCTCAGTTGCTGCCGCTGTCGATTGGGTTGTCTGCTGCCTTGTCTATGCCTATGTCTAACCCTCTCTGCCTCAGTCGGCGTCTCAGTTGGCGTCACAGCCTCTGTCAGCGTCTCTGTAGGCGTCTCAGTCGCTGCCGCTGTCAATTGGAGGGTCTGCTGCCTTCTCTATGCCTATATCTACCCCTATCTGCCCCAGTCGGCGTCTCAGTCGGCTTCGCAGCCTCTGTCAGCGTCTCTGTAGGTGTCTCAGTCATTGCCGCTGTCGATTGGGGGGTCGGCTGCCTTCTCTATGCCAATATCTACCCCTATCTGCCACAGTCGGCATCTGAGTCGGCGTCGCAGCCTCTTTCAGCGTCTCTGTAGGCGTCTCAGTTTCTGCCGCTGTCGATTGGGGGGTCTGCTGCCTTCTCTATGCCTATCTGCCAAAGTCGGCATCTCAGTCGGCGTCGCAGCCTCTATCAGCGTCTCTGTATGCATCTCAGTTGATGCCGCTGTCGATTGGGTTGTCTGCTGCCTTATCTATGCCTATGTCTAACCCTCTCTGCCTCAGTCGGCGTCTCAGTCGGCGTCGCAGCCTCTGTCAGCGTCTCTGTAGGCGTCTCAGTCGCTGCCGCTGTCGATTGGAGGGTCTGCTGCCTTCTCTATGCCTATATCTACCCCTATCTGCCTCAGTCGGCGTCTCAGTCGGCGTCGCAGCCTCTTATCAGCGGCTCTGTAGGCATATCAGTCGCAGCCATTGTCGATTGGGGGGTCTGCTGCCTTCTCTATGCCTATATCTACCCCTATCTGCCTCAGTCGGCGTCTCAGTCGGCGTCGCAGCCTCTTGTCAGCGTCTCTGTAGGCATCTCAGTCGCTGCCGTTATCGATTGGGGGGTCTGCTGCCTTCTCTATGCCTATATCTACGCCTATCTGCCTCAGTCGTCGTCGCAGTCTCTCTCAGCATCTCTGTAGGCGTCTCAGTCGCTGCCGCTGTCGATTGGAGGGTCTGCTGCCTTGTCTATGCCTATGTCTAACCCTCTCTGCCTCAGTCGGCGTCTCAGTTGGCGTCGCAGCCTCTGTCAGCGTCGCAGCCTCTGTCAGCGTCTCTATAGGCGTCTAGGTCGCTGCCGCTGTCGATTGGAGGGTCTGCTGCCGTCTCTATGCCTATATCTACCCCTATCTGCCTCAGTCGGCGTCTCAGTCGGCGTCGCTGCCTCTTGTCAGCGGCTCTGTAAGCATCTCAGTCGCTGCCGTTGTCGATTGGGGGGTCTGCTGCCTTCTCTATGCCTATATCTACCAATATCTGCCTCAGTCGGCGTCTCAGTCGGCGTCGCAGCGTCTGGTCAGCGTCTCTGTAGGCGTCTCAGTCGCAGCCTCTGTCAGCGTCTCTGTAGGCGTCTCAGTCGCTGCCGCTGTCAATTGGAGGGTCTGCTGCCTTCTCTATTCCTATATCTACCCCTATCTGTCTCAGTCGGCGTCTCAGTCGGCATCGCAGCTTCTTTTCAGCGTCTCTGTAGGCATCTGAGTCGCTGCCGTTTTCGATTGGGGGGTCTGCTCCCTTCTCTATGCCAACCCCTATCTGCCACAGTCGGCGTTGCAGCCTCTCTCAGCGTCTCTGTAGGCGTCTCAGTCGCTGCCGCTGTCAATTGGGGGATCTGCTGCCTCTCTACGCCTATATCTACCCCAATCTGCCTCAGTCGGCGTCTCAGTCGGCTTCTCAGCCTCTTTCAGCGTCTCTGTAGGCGCCTCAGTTTCTGCGGCTGTCGATTGGGGGGGTCTGCTGCCTTCTCTGTGCCTATCTGCTACAGTCGGCATCTGAGTCGGCGTCGCAGCCTCTATCAGCGTCTATGTATGCATCTCAGTTGATGCCGCTGTCGATTGGGTTGTCTGCTGCCTTATCTATGCCTATGTCTAACCCTCTCTGCCTCAGTCGGCGTCTCAGTCGGCGTCGCAGCCTCTGTCAGCGTCGCAGCCTCTGTCAGCGTCTCTATAGGCGTCTAAGTCGCTGCCGCTGTCGATTGGAGGGTCTGCTGCCGTCTCTATGCCTATATCTCCCCCTATCTGCCTCAGTCGGCGTCTCAATCGGCGTCGCAGCCTCTTGTCAGCGTCTCTGTAGGCATCTGAGTCGCCGTTGTTTTCGATTGGGGGGTCTGCTCCCGTCTCTATGCCTACCCCTATCTGCCTCAGTCGGCGTCGTAGCCTCTCTCAGCGTCTCTGTAGGCGTCTCAGTCGCTGCCGCTGTCGATTGGGGGAACTGCTGCCTCTCTACGCCTATATCTACAGCTATCTGCCTCAGTCGGCGTCTCAATCGACTTCTCAGCCTCTGTCAGAGTCTCTGTAGCCGTCTCAGTCGCTGCCGCTGTCGATTGGGGGGTCTGCTGCCTTCTCTATGCCTATATCTACCCCTACCTGCCACAGTCGGCGTCACAGTCGGCATCGCAGCCTCGATTTGGGGGTCTGCTGCCTTCTCTATGTCAATATCTACCCCTGTCTGCCTCAGCCGGCGTAGCTGCCTCTCTCAGCGTTTTTGAACAAGTCTCAGTCGCTGCCGCTGTCGATTGGGGGGTCTGCTGCCTTCAATATGCCTATATCTACCCCTATCTGCCTCAGTCGGCGTCTCAGTCGGCGTCGCAGCCTCTGTCAGCGTCTCTGTAGGCGTCTCAGTCGCTGCCGCTGTCGATTGGAGGGTCTGCTGCCTTCTCTATGCCTATATCTACCCCTATCTGCCACAGTCGGGGTCTCAGTCGGCGTCGCAGCCTCTTGTCAGCGTCTCTGTAGGCGTCTCAGTCGCTGCCGCTGTCGATTGGGTTGTCTGCTTCATTGTCTATGCCTATATTTAACCCTCTCTGCCTCAGTCGGCGTCTCAGTCGGCGTCGCAGCCTCTGTCAGCGTCTCTGTAGGCGTCTCAGTCGCTGCCGCTGTCGATTGGAGGGTCTGCTGCCTTCTCTATGCCTACCCCTATCTGCCTCAGTCGGCGTCTCAGTCGGCGTCGCAGCCTCTTGTCAGCGTCTCTGTAGGCATCTCAGTCGCTGCCGTTGTCGATTGGGGGGTCTGCTGCCTTCTCTATGCCTATATCTACTTCTATCTGCCTCAGTCGTCGTCGCAGCATCTCTCAGCATCTCTGTAGGCGTCTCAGTCGCTGCCGCTGTCGATTGGAGGGTCTGCTGCCTTCTCTATGCCTATATCTACCCGTATCTGCCTCATTCGGCGTCTCAGTCGGCGTCGCAGCCTCTTGTCAGCGTCTCTGGAGGCATCTCAGTCGCTGCCGTTGTCGATTGGGGGGTCTGCTGCCTAGTCTATGCCTATGTATAAACCTCTCTGCCTCAGTCGGCGTCTCAGTTGGCGTCGCAGCCTCTGTCAGCGTCGCAGCCTCTGTCAGCGTCGCAGCCTCTGTCAGCGTCTCTGTAGGCGTCTCAGTCGCTTCCGCTGTCGATTGGGTTGTCTGCTGCCTTGTCTATGCCTATGTCTAACCCTCTCTGCCTCAGTCGGCGTCTCAGTTGGCGTCGCAGCCTCTGTCAGCGTCGCAGCCTCTGTCAGCGTCTCTGTAGGCGTCTCAGTCGCTGCCGCTGTCAATTGGAGGGTCTGCTGCCTTCTCTATGCCTATATCTACCCCTATCTGTCTCAGTCGGCGTCTCAGTCGGCATCGCAGCTTCTTTTCAGCGTCTCTGTAGGCATCTCAGTCGCTGCCGTTTTCGATTGGGGGGTCTGCTCCCTTCTCTATGCCAACCCCTATCTGCCACAGTCTGCGTCGCAACCTCTCTCAGCGTCTCTGTAGGCGTCTCAGTTGTTGCCGCTGTCAATTGGAGGGTCTGCTGCCTTCTCTATGCCAATATCTACCCCTATCTGCCACAGTCGGCATCTGAGTCGGCGTCGCAGCCTCTTTCAGCGTCTCTGTAGGCGTCTCAGTTTCTGCCGCTGTCGATTGGGGGGGTCTGCTGCCTTCTCTGTGCCTATCTGCCACAGTCGGCATCTGAGTCGGCGTCGCAGCCTCTATCAGCGTCTATGTATGCATCTCAGTTGATGCCGCTGTCGATTGGGTTGTCTGCTGCCTTATCTATGCCTATGTCTAACCCTCTCTTCCTCAGTCGGCGTCTCAGTCGGCGTCGCAGCCTCTGTCAGCGTCTCTATAGGCGTCTCAGTCGCTGCCGCTGTCGATTGGAGGGTCTGCTGCCGTCTCTATGCCTATATCTCCCCCTATCTGCCTCAGTCGGCGTCTCAATCGGCGTCGCAGCCTCTTGTCAGCGTCTCTGTGAGCATCTGAGTCGCCGTTGTTTTCCATTGGGGGATCTGCTCCCTTCTCTATGCCTACCCCTATCTGCCTCAGTCGGCGTCGCAGCGTCTGTCAGCGTCTCTGTAGGCGTCTCAGTCGCTGCCGCTGTCGATTGGGGGGTCTGCTGCCTTCTCTATGCCTATATCTACCCCTACCTGCCTCAGTCGGCGTCACAGTCGGCATCGCAGCCTCGATTGGGGGGTCTGCTGCCTTCTCTATGTCAATATCTACCCCTGTCTGCCTCAGCCGGCGTAGCTGCCTCTCTCAGCGTTTTTGAACAAGTCTCAGTCGCTGCCGCTGTCGATTGGGGGGTCTGCTGCCTTCTCTATGCCTATATCTACCCCTATCTGCCTCAGTCGGCGTCTCAGTCGGCGTCGCAGCCTCTGTCAGCGTCGCAGCCTCTGTCAGCGTCTCTGTAGGCGTCTCAGTCGCTGCCGCTGTCGATTGGGTTGTCTGCTGCCTTGTCTAAGCCTATGTCTAACCCTCTCTGCCTCAGTTGGCGTCTCAGTTGGGGTCGCAGCCTCTATCAGCGTTTCTGTAGGCGTCTCAGTCGCTGCCGCTGTCGATTGGAAGGTCTGCTGCCTTCTCTATGCCTATATCTACCCCTATCTGTCTCAGTCGGCGTCTCAGTCGGCGTCTCAGTCGGCGTCGCAGATTCTTTTCAGCGTCTCTGTAGGCATCTGAGTCGCTGCCGTTTTCGATTAGGGGGTCTGCTCCCTTCTCTATGCCTAGCCCTATCTGCCTCAGTCGGCGTCGCAGCCTCTCTCAGCGTCTCTGTAGGCGTCTCAGTCGCTGCCGCTGTCGATTGGGGGATCTGCTGCCTCTCTACGCCTATATCTACCCCTATCTGCCTCAGTCGGCGTCTCAGTCGGTTTCTCAGCCTCTGTCAGCGTCTCTGTAGGCGTCTCAGTCGCTGCCGCTGACGATTGGAGGGTCTGCTGCCTTCTCTATGCCTATATCTACCCCCTATCTGCCCCAGTCGGCGTCTCAGTCGGCGTCGCAGCCTCTTGTCAGCGTCTCTGTAGGCATCTCAGTCGCTGCCGTTGTCGATTGGGGGGTCTGCTGCCTTCTCCATGCCTATGTCTAACCCTCTCTGCCTCAGTCGGCGTCTCAGTTGGCGTCGCAGCTTCTGTCAGCGTCGCAGCCTCTGTCAGCGTCTCTGTAGGCGTCTCAGTAGCTGCCGCTGTCGATTGGGTTGTCTGCTGCCTTGTCTATGCCTATGTCTAACCCTCTCTGCCTCAGTCGGCGTCTCAGTTGGCGTCGCAGCCTCTGTCAGCGTCGCAGCCTCTGTCAGCGTCGCAGCCTCTGTCAGCGTCGCAGCCTCTGTCAGCGTCTCTGTAGACGTCTCAGTCGCTGCCGCTGTCGATTGGAGGGTCTGATGCCTTCTCTATGCCTATATCTACCCCTATCTGCCTCAGTCGGCGTCGCAGCCTCTTGTCAGCGTCTCTGTAGGCATCTGAGACGCTGCCGTTTTCGATTGGGGGGTCTGCTCCCTTCTCTATGCCTACCCCTATCTACCTCAGTCGGCGTCGCAGCCCCTCTCAGCGTCTCTGTATGCGTCTCAGTTGTTGCCGCTGTCGATTGGGTTGTCTGCTGCCTTCTCTATGCCTATCTCTTCCCCTATCTGCCTCAGTCGGCGCCACAGTCGGCTTCGCAGCCTCTGTCAGCGTCTCTGTAGGTGTCTCAGTCATTGCCGCTGTCGATTGGGGGGTCGGCTGCCTTCTCTATGCCAATATCTACCCCTATCTGCCACAGTCGGCATCTGAGTCGGCGTCGCAGCCTCTTTCAGCGTCTCTGTAGGCGTCTCAGTTTCTGCCGCTGTCGATTGGGGGGTCTGCTGCCTTCTCTATGCCTATCTGCCAAAGTCGGCATCTCAGTCGGCGTCGCAGCCTCTATCAGCGTCTCTGTATGCATCTCAGTTGATGCCGCTGTCGATTGGGTTGTCTGCTGCCTTATCTATGCCTATGTCTAACCCTCTCTGCCTCAGTCGGCGTCTCAGTCGGCGTCGCAGCCTCTGTCAGCGTCTCTGTAGGCGTCTCAGTCGCTGCCGCTGTCGATTGGAGGGTCTGCTGCCTTCTCTATGCCTATATCTACCCCTATCTGCCTCAGTCGGCGTCTCAGTCGGCGTCGCAGCCTCTTATCAGCGGCTCTGTAGGCATATCAGTCGCAGCCATTGTCGATTGGGGGGTCTGCTGCCTTCTCTATGCCTATATCTACCCCTATCTGCCTCAGTCGGCGTCTCAGTCGGCGTCTCAGTCGGCGTCGCAGCCTCTTGTCAGCGTCTCTGTAGGCATCTCAGTCGCTGCCGTTATCGATTGGGGGGTCTGCTCCCTTCTCTATGCCAACCCCTATCTGCCACAGTCGGCGTTGCAGCCTCTCTCAGCGTCTCTGTAGGCGTCTCAGTCGCTGCCGCTGTCAATTGGGGGATCTGCTGCCTCTCTACGCCTATATCTACCCCAATCTGCCTCAGTCGGCGTCTCAGTCGGCTTCTCAGCCTCTTTCAGCGTCTCTGTAGGCGCCTCAGTTTCTGCGGCTGTCGATTAAGGGGGTCTGCTGCCTTCTCTGTGCCTATCTGCTACAGTCGGCATCTGAGTCGGCGTCGCAGCCTCTATCAGCGTCTATGTATGCATCTCAGTTGATGCCGCTGTCGATTGGGTTGTCTGCTGCCTTATCTATGCCTATGTCTAACCCTCTCTGCCTCAGTCGGCGTCTCAGTCGGCGTCGCAGCCTCTGTCAGCGGCGCAGCCTCTGTCAGCGTCTCTATAGGCGTCTAAGTCGCTGCCGCTGTCGATTGGAGGGTCTGCTGCCGTCTCTATGCCTATATCTCCCCCTATCTGCCTCAGTCGGCGTCTCAATCGGCGTCGCAGCCTCTTGTCAGCGTCTCTGTAGGCATCTGAGTCGCCGTTGTTTTCGATTGGGGGGTCTGCTCCCTTCTCTATGCCTACCCCTATCTGCCTCAGTCGGCGTCGTAGCCTCTCTCAGCGTCTCTGTAGGCGTCTCAGTCGCTGCCGCTGTCGATTGGGGGAACTGCTGCCTCTCTACGCCTATATCTACAGCTATCTGCCTCAGTCGGCGTCTCAATCGACTTCTCAGCCTCTGTCAGAGTCTCTGTAGCCGTCTCAGTCGCTGCCGCTGTCGATTGGGGGGTCTGCTGCCTTCTCTATGCCTATATCTACCCCTACCTGCCACAGTCGGCGTCACAGTCGGCATCGCAGCCTCGATTTGGGGGTCTGCTGCCTTCTCTATGTCAATATCTACCCCTGTCTGCCTCAGCCGGCGTAGCTGCCTCTCTCAGCGTTTTTGAACAAGTCTCAGTCGCTGCCGCTGTCGATTGGGGGGTCTGCTGCCTTCAATATGCCTATATCTACCCCTATCTGCCTCAGTCGGCGTCTCAGTCGGCGTCGCAGCCTCTGTCAGCGTCTCTGTAGGCGTCTCAGTCGCTGCCGCTGTCGATTGGAGGGTCTGCTGCCTTCTCTATGCCTATATCTACCCCTATCTGCCACAGTCGGGGTCTCAGTCGGCGTCGCAGCCTCTTGTCAGCGTCTCTGTAGGCGTCTCAGTCGCTGCCGCTGTCGATTGGGTTGTCTGCTTCATTGTCTATGTATATATTTAACCCTCTCTGCCTCAGTCGGCGTCTCAGTCGGCGTCGCAGCCTCTGTCAGCGTCTCTGTAGGCGTCTCAGTCGCTGCCGCTGTCGATTGGAGGGTCTGCTGCCTTCTCTATGCCTACCCCTATCTGCCTCAGTCGGCGTCTCAGTCGGCGTCGCAGCCTCTTGTCAGCGTCTCTGTAGGCATCTCAGTCGCTGCCGTTGTCGATTGGGGGGTCTGCTGCCTTCTCTATGCCTATATCTACTTCTATCTGCCTCAGTCGTCGTCGCAGCATCTCTCAGCATCTCTGTAGGCGTCTCAGTCGCTGCCGCTGTCGATTGGAGGGTCTGCTGCCTTCTCTATGCCTATATCTACCCGTATCTGCCTCATTCGGCGTCTCAGTCGGCGTCGCAGCCTCTTGTCAGCGTCTCTGGAGGCATCTCAGTCGCTGCCGTTGTCGATTGGGGGGTCTGCTGCCTAGTCTATGCCTATGTATAAACCTCTCTGCCTCAGTCGGCGTCTCAGTTGGCGTCGCAGCCTCTGTCAGCGTCTCTGTAGGCGTCTCAGTCGCTGCCGCTGTCAATTGGAGGGTCTGCTGCCTTCTCTATGCCTATATCTACCCCTATCTGTCTCAGTCGGCGTCTCAGTCGGCATCGCAGCTTCTTTTCAGCGTCTCTGTAGGCATCTCAGTCGCTGCCGTTTTCGATTGGGGGGTCTGCTCCCTTCTCTATGCCAACCCCTATCTGCCACAGTCTGCGTCGCAACCTCTCTCAGCGTCTCTGTAGGCGTCTCAGTTGTTGCCGCTGTCAATTGGAGGGTCTGCTGCCTTCTCTATGCCAATATCTACCCCTATCTGCCACAGTCGGCATCTGAGTCGGCGTCGCAGCCTCTTTCAGCGTCTCTGTAGGCGTCTCAGTTTCTGCCGCTGTCGATTGGGGGGGTCTGCTGCCTTCTCTGTGCCTATCTGCCACAGTCGGCATCTGAGTCGGCGTCGCAGCCTCTATCAGCGTCTATGTATGCATCTCAGTTGATGCCGCTGTCGATTGGGTTGTCTGCTGCCTTATCTATGCCTATGTCTAACCCTCTCTTCCTCAGTCGGCGTCTCAGTCGGCGTCGCAGCCTCTGTCAGCGTCTCTATAGGCGTCTCAGTCGCTGCCGCTGTCGATTGGAGGGTCTGCTGCCGTCTCTATGCCTATATCTCCCCCTATCTGCCTCAGTCGGCGTCTCAATCGGCGTCGCAGCCTCTTGTCAGCGTCTCTGTGAGCATCTGAGTCGCCGTTGTTTTCCATTGGGGGATCTGCTCCCTTCTCTATGCCTACCCCTATCTGCCTCAGTCGGCGTCGCAGCGTCTGTCAGCGTCTCTGTAGGCGTCTCAGTCGCTGCCGCTGTCGATTGGGGGGTCTGCTGCCTTCTCTATGCCTATATCTACCCCTACATGCCTCAGTCGGCGTCACAGTCGGCATCGCAGCCTCGATTGGGGGGTCTGCTGCCTTCTCTATGTCAATATCTACCCCTGTCTGCCTCAGCCGGCGTAGCTGCCTCTCTCAGCGTTTTTGAACAAGTCTCAGTCGCTGCCGCTGTCGATTGGGGGGTCTGCTGCCTTCTCTATGCCTATATCTACCCCTATCTGCCTCAGTCGGCGTCTCAGTCGGCGTCGCAGCCTCTGTCAGCGTCGCAGCCTCTGTCAGCGTCTCTGTAGGCGTCTCAGTCGCTGCCGCTGTCGATTGGATTGTCTGCTGCCTTGTCTAAGCCTATGTCTAACCCTCTCTGCCTCAGTTGGCGTCTCAGTTGGGGTCGCAGCCTCTATCAGCGTTTCTGTAGGCGTCTCAGTCGCTGCCGCTGTCGATTGGAAGGTCTGCTGCCTTCTCTATGCCTATATCTACCCCTATCTGTCTCAGTCGGCGTCTCAGTCGGCGTCGCAGATTCTTTTCAGCGTCTCTGTAGGCATCTGAGTCGCTGCCGTTTTCGATTAGGGGGTCTGCTCCCTTCTCTATGCCTAGCCCTATCTGCCTCAGTCGGCGTCGCAGCCTCTCTCAGCGTCTCTGTAGGCGTCTCAGTCGCTGCCGCTGTCGATTGGGGGATCTGCTGCCTCTCTACGCCTATATCTACCCCTATCTGCCTCAGTCGGCGTCTCAGTCGGTTTCTCAGCCTCTGTCAGCGTCTCTGTAGGCGTCTCAGTCGCTGCCGCTGACGATTGGAGGGTCTGCTGCCTTCTCTATGCCTATATCTACCCCCTATCTGCCCCAGTCGGCGTCTCAGTCGGCGTCGCAGCCTCTTGTCAGCGTCTCTGTAGGCATCTCAGTCGCTGCCGTTGTCGATTGGGGGGTCTGCTGCCTTCTCCATGCCTATGTCTAACCCTCTCTGCCTCAGTCGGCGTCTCAGTTGGCGTCGCAGCTTCTGTCAGCGTCGCAGCCTCTGTCAGCGTCTCTGTAGGCGTCTCAGTAGCTGCCGCTGTCGATTGGGTTGTCTGCTGCCTTGTCTATGCCTATGTCTAACCCTCTCTGCCTCAGTCGGCGTCTCAGTTGGCGTCGCAGCCTCTGTCAGCGTCGCAGCCTCTGTCAGCGTCGCAGCCTCTGTCAGCGTCGCAGCCTCTGTCAGCGTCTCTGTAGACGTCTCAGTCGCTGCCGCTGTCGATTGGAGGGTCTGATGCCTTCTCTATGCCTATATCTACCCCTATCTGCCTCAGTCGGCGTCTCAGTCGGCGTCGCAGCCTCTTTTCAGCGTCTCTGTAGGCATCTGAGTCGCTGCCGTTTTCGATTGGGGGGTCTTCTGCCTCTCTACGCCTATATCTACTCCTATCTGCATAAGTCGGCGTCTCAGTCGGCTTCTCAGCCTCTGTCAGAGTCTCTGTAGCCGCCTCAGTCGCTGCCGCTGTCGATTGGGGGGTCTGCTGCCTTCTGTAAGAATATATCTACCCCTATCTGCCTCAGTCGGCGTCGCAACCTCTATCAGCGTCTCTTTAGGCGTCTCAGTTGTTGCCGCTGTCGATTGGAGGGTCTGCTGCCTTCTCTATGCCTATATCTACCCCTATCTGCCTCAGTCGGCATCTCAGTCGGCGTCGCAGCCTCTGTCAGCGTCTCTGTAGGCGTCTCAGTTGCTGCCGCTGTCGATTGGGGGGGTCTGCTGCCTTCTCTATGCCAATATCTACCCCTATCTGCCACAGTCGGCATATCAGTTGGCGTCGCAGCCTCTATCAGCGTCTCTGCATGCATCTCAGTCGCTACCGCTGTCGATTGGGTTGTCTGCTGCCTTGTCTACGCCTATGTCTAACCCTCTCTGCCTCAGTCGGCGTCTCAGTTGGCGTCGCAGCCTCTGTCAGCGTCGCAGCCTCTGTCAGCGTCACTGTAGGTGTCTCAGTCGCTGCCGCTGTCGATTGGAGGGTCTGCTGCCGTCTCTATGCTTATATCTACCCCTATCTGCCTCAGTCGGCGTCTCAGTCGGCGTCGCAGCCTCTTGTCAGCGGCTCTGTAGGCATCTCAGTTGCTGCCGTTGTCGATTGGGGGGTCTGCTGCCTTCTCTATGCCTATATCTACCCCTATCTGCCTCAGTCGGCGTCTCAGTCGGAGTCGAAGCCTCTTGTCAGCGGCTCTGTAGGCGTCTCAGTCGCTGCCGCTGTCGATTGGGGGGTCTGCTGCCTTCTATATGCCTATATCTAACCCTATCTGCCTCAGTCGTCGTCGCAGCCTCTCTCAGCGTCTCTGTAGGCGTCTCAGTAGCTGCCGCTGTCGATTGGAGGGTCCGCTGCCTTCTCTATGCCTATATCTACCCCTATCAGCCTCAGTCGGCGTCTCAGTCGGCGTCTGCTGCCTTCTCTATGTCAATATCTACCCCTATCTGTCTCAGTCGGCGTAACTGGCTCTCTCAGCGTTTTTGAACAAGTCTCAGTCGCTGCCGCTGTCGATTGGGGGGTCTGCTGCCTTCTCTATGCCTATATCTACCCCTATCTGCCTCAGTCGGCGTCTCAGTCGGCGTCGCAGCCTCTGTCAGCGTCTCTGTAGGCGTCTCAGTCGCTGTCGCTGTCGATTGGAGGGTCTGCTGCCATCTCTATGCCTATATTTACCCCTATCTGCCTCAGTCGGCGTCTCAGTCGGCTTCGCAGCCTCTTGTCAGCGTCTCTGTAGGCATCTGAGTCGCTGCCGTTTTCGATTGGGGGGTCTGCTCCCTTCTCTATGCCTACCCCTATCTACCTCAGTCGGCGTCGCAGCCTCTGTCAGCGTCTCTGTAGGCGTCTCAGTCGCTGCCGTTGTCGATTGGGGGGTCTGCTGCCTTCTCCATGCCTATGCCTAACCTTCTCTGCGTCAGTCGGTGTCTCAGTTGGCGTCGCAGCCTCTGTCAGCGTCGCAGCCTCTGTCACCTTCTCTGTAGGCGTCTCAGTCGCTGCCGCTGTCGATTGGAGGGTCTGCTGCCTTCTCTATGCCTATATCTACCCCTATCTGCCTCAGTCGGCGTCTCAGTCGGCGTCGCAGCCTCTTGTCAGCGTCTCTGTAGGCATCTGAGTCGCTGCCGTTTTCGATTGGGGGGTCTGCTCCCTTCTCTATGCCTACCCCTATCTACCTCAGTCGGCGTCGCAGCCTCTGTCAGCGTCTCTGTAGGCGTCTCAGTCGCTGCCGCTGTCGATTGGAGGGTCTGCTGGCTTCTCTATGCCTATATCTACCCCTATCTGCCCCAGTCGGCGTCTCAGTCGGCGTCGCAGCCTCTTGTCAGCGTCTCTGTAGGCATCTCAGTCGCTGCCGTTGTCGATTGGGGGGTCGGAGTCTCAGTCGGCGTCGCAGCCTCTTGTCAGCGTCTCTGTAGGCATCTCAGTCGCTGCCGTTGTCGATTGGGGGGTCTGCTGCCTTCTCCATGCCTATGCCTAACCCTCTCTGCGTCAGTCGGTGTCTCAGTTGGCGTCGCAGCCTCTGTCAGCGTCGCAGCCTCTGTCACCCTCTCTGTAGGCGTCTCAGTCGCTGCCGCTGTCGATTGGAGGGTCTGCTGCCTTCTCTATGCCTATATCTACCCCTATCTGCCTCAGTCGGCGTCTCAGTCGGCGTCGCAGCCTCTTTTCAGCGTCTCTGTAAGCATCTGAGTCGCTGCCGTTTTCGATTGGGGGGTCTGCTCCCTTCTCTATGCCTACCCCTATCTGCCTCAGTCGGCGTCGCAGCCTCTCTCAGCGTCGCTGTAGGCGTCTCAGTCGCTGCCGCTGTCGATTGGGGGATCTGCTGCCTCTCTACGCCTATATCTACCCCTATCTGCCTCAGTCGGCGTCTCAGTCGGCTTCTCAGCCTCTGTTAGAGTCTCTGTAGCCGTCTCAGTTGCTGCCGCTGTCGATTGGGGTATCTGCTGCCTCTCTACGCCTATATCTACCCCTATCTGCCTCAGTCGGCGTCTCAGTCGGCGTCGCAGCCTCTGTCAGCGTCTCTGTAGGCGTCTCAGTTGCTGCCGCTGTCGATTGGGTTGTTTGCTGCCTTATCTATGCCTATGTCTAACCCTCTCTGCCTCAGTCGGCGTCTCAGTCGGCGTCGCAGCTTTTGTCAGCGTCGCAGCCTCTGTTAGCGTCTTTGTAGGCGTCTCAGTCGCTGCCGCTGTTGATTGGAGGGTCTGCTGCCGTCTCTATGATTATATCTACCCCTATCTGCCTCAGTCGGCATCTCAGTCAGCGTCGCAGCCTCTCTCAGCGTCTCTGTAGGCGTCTCAGTTGTTGCCGCTGTCAATTGGTTTGTCTGCTGCCTTCTCTGTGCCTATCTCTTCTCCTATCTGCCACAGTCGGCGCCACAGTCGGCTTCGCAGCCTCTGTCAGCGTCTCTGTAGGTGTCTCAGTCGTTGCCGCTGGCGATTGGGGGGGTCTGCTTCCTTCTCTATGCCTATATCTACCCCTATCTGCCTCAGCGTCTCTGTATGCATCTCAGTTGATGCCGCTGTCGATTGGTTTGTCTGCTGCCTTATCTATGCCATTGTCTAACCCTCTCTGCCTCAGTCGGCGTCTCAGTCGGCGTCGCAGCCTCTGTCAGCGTCGCAGCCTCTGTAAGCGTCGCAGCCTCTGTAAGCGTCTCTGTAGGCGTCTCAGTCGCTGCCGCTGTCGATTGGAGGGTCTGCTGCCTTCTCTATGCCTATATCTACCCCTATCTGCCCCAGTCGGCGTCTCAGTCAGCGTCGCAGCCTCTTGTCAGCGTCTCTGTAGGCATCTCAGTCGCTGCCGTTGTCGATTGGGGGGTCAGCGTCTCAGTCGGCGTCGCAGCCTCTTGTCAGCGTCTCTGTAGGCATCTCAGTCGCTGCCGTTGTCGATTGCGGGGTCTGCTGCCTTCTCCATGCCTATGTCTAACCCTGTCTGCCTCAGTCGGCGTCTCAGTTGGCGTCGCAGCTTCTGTCAGTGTAGCAGCCTCTGTCACCGTCGCAGCCTATGTCAGCGTCTCTGTAGGCGTCTCAGTCGCTGCCGCTGTGGATTGCTTTGTCTGCTGCCTTGTCTATGCCTATGTCTAACCCTCTCTGCCTCAGTCAGCGTCTCAGTTGGCGTCGCAGCCTCTGTCAGCGTCGCAGCCTCTGTCAGCGTCTCTGTAGGCGTCTCAGTCGCTGCCGCTGTCGATTGGAGGGTCTGCTGCCTTCTCTATGCCTATATCTACCCCTATCTGCCTCAGTCGGCGTCTCAGTCGGCGTCGCAGCCTCTTTTCGGCGTCTCTGTAGGCATCTGACTCGCTGCCGTTTTCGATTGGGGGGTCTGCTACCTTCTCTATGCCTACCCCTATCTGCCTCAGTCGGCGTCGCAGCCTCTCTCAGCGTCTCTGTAGGCGTCTCAGTTGCTGCCGCTGTCGATTGGGGGGGGTCTGCTGCCTTGTCTATGCCTATGTCTAACCCTCTCTGCCTCAGTCGGCGTCTCAGTTGGCGTCGCAGCCTCTGTCAGCGACACTGTAGGCGTCTCAGTCGCTGCCGCTGTCGATTGGAGGGTCTGCTGCCTTCTCTATGCCTATATCTACCCCTATCTGCCCCAGTCGGCGTCTCAGTCGGCTTCGCAACCTCTTGTCAGCGTCTCTGTAGGCATCTCAGTCGCTGCCGTTGTCGATTGGGGGGTCGGCGTCTCAGTCGGCGTCGCAGCCTCTTGTCAGCGTCTCTGTAGGCATCTCAGTCGCTGCCGTTGTCGATTGGGGGGTCGGCGTCTCAGTCGGCGTCGCAGCCTCTTGTCAGCGTCTCTGTAGGCATCTCAGTCGCTGCCGCTGTCGATTGGGGGATCTGCTGCCTCTCTACGCCTATATCTACCCCAATCTGCCTCAGTCGGCGTCTCAGTCGGCTTCTCAGCCTCTGTCAGAGTCTCTGTAGCCGTCTCAGTCGCTGCCGCTGTCGATTGGGGGGTCTGCTGCCTTCTGTAAGCCTATATCTACCCCTATCTGCCTCAGTCGGCGTCGCAACCTCTCTCAGCGTCTCTGTAGGCGTCTCAGTTGTTTCCGCTGTCAAATGGAGGGTCTGCTGCCTTCTCTATGCCAATATCTACCCCTATCTGCCACAGTCGGCATCAGAGTCGGTGTCGCAGCCTCTTTCAGCGTCTCTGTAGGCGTCTCAGTTTCTGCCGCTGTCGATTGAGGGGGTCTGCTGCCTTCTCTATGCCTTTCTGCCACAGTCGGCATCTGAGTCGGCGTCGCAGCCTCTATCAGCGTCTCTGTAGGCGGCTCAGTCGCAGCCGCTGTCGATTGGGTTGTCTGCTGCCTTGTCTATGCCTATGTCTAACCCTCTCTGCCTCAGTCGGCGTCTCAGTCGGCGTCGCAGCCTCTGTCAGCGTCGCAGCCTCTGTCAGCGTCTCTATAGGCGTCTCAGTCGCAGCCGCTGTCGATTGGAGGGTCTGCTGCCGTCTCTTTGCCTATATCTACCCCTGTCTGCCTCAGTCGGCGTCTCAATCGGCGTCGCAGCCTCTAGTCAGCGTCTCTGTAGGCATCTCAGTCGCTGCTGTTGTCGATTGGGGGGTCGGCGTCTCAGTCGGCGTCGCAGCCTCTTGTCAGCGTCTCTGTAGGCATCTCAGTCGCTGCCGTTGTCGATTGGGGGGTCTGCTGCCTTCTCTATGCCTATATCTACTTCTATCTGCCTCAGTCGTCGTCGCAGCCTCTCTCAGCATCTCTGTAGGCGTCTCAGTCGCTGCCGCTGTCGATTTGAGGGTCTGCTGCCTTCTCTATGCCTATATCTACCCGTATCTGCCTCAGTCGGCGTCTCAGTCGGCGTCGCAGCCTCTGTCAGCGTCGCAGCCTCTGTCAGCGTCTCTGTAGGCATCTCAGTCGCTGCCGCTGTCGATTGGGGGATCTGCTGCCTCTCTACGCCTATATCTACCCCAATCTGCCTCAGTCGGCGTCTCAGTCGGCTTCTCAGCCTCTGTCAGAGTCTCTGTAGCCGCCTCAGTCGCTGCCGCTGTCGATTGGGGGGTCTGCTGCCTTCTGTAAGAATATATCTACCCCTATCTGCCTCAGTCGGCGTCGCAAACTCTATCAGCGTCTCTTTAGGCGTCTCAGTTGTTGTCGCTGTCGATTGGAGGGTCTGCTGCCTTCTCTATGCCTATATCTACCCCTATCAGCCTCAGTCGGCGTCGCAGCCTCTATCAGCGTCTCTGCATGCATCTCAGTCGCTACCGCTGTCGATTGGGTTGTCTGCTGCCTTGTCTACGCCTATGTCTAACCCTCTCTGCCTCAGTCGGCGTCTCAGTTGGCGTCGCAGCCTCTGTCAGCGTCACTGTAGGTGTCTCAGTCGCTGCCGCTGTCGATTGGAGGGTCTGCTGCCGTCTCTATGCTTATATCTACCCCTATCTGCCTCAGTCGGCGTCGCAGCCTCTTGTCAGCGGCTCTGTAGGCATCTCACTTGCTGCCGTTGTCGATTGGGGGGTCTGCTGCCTTCTCTATGCCTATATCTACCCCTATCTGCCTCAATCGGCGTCTCAGTCGGAGTCGAAGCCTCTTGTCAGCGGCTCTGTAGGCGTCTCAGTCGCTGCCGCTGTCGATTGGGGGGTCTGCTGCCTTCTCTATGCCTATATCTAACCCTATCTGCCTCAGTCGTCGTCGCAGCCTCTCTCAGCGTCTCTGTAGGCGTCTCTGTCGCTGCCGCTGTCGATTGGAGGGTCCGCTGCCTTCTCTATGCCTATATCTACCCCTATCAGCCTCAGTCGGCGTCTCAGTCGGCGTCTCAGTCGGCGTCTCAGTCGGCGTCGCAGCCTCTTGTCAGCGTCTCTGTAGGCATCTGAGTCGCCGTTGTTTTCGATTGGGGGGTCTGCTCCCTTCTCTATGCCTACCCCTATCTACCTCAGTCGGCGGCGTAGCCTCTCTCAGCGTCTCTGTAGGCGTCTCAGTCGCTGCCGCTGTCGATTGGGGGAACTGCTGCCTCTCTACGCCTATATCTACCCCTATCTGCCTCAGTCGGCGTCTCAGTCGGCGTCTCAGTCGGCGTCGCAGCCTCTTGTCAGCGGCTCTGTAGGCATCTCAGTTGCTGCCGTTGTCGGTTGGGGGGTCTGCTGCCTTCTCTATGCCTATATCTACCCCTATCTGCCTCAGTCGGCATCTCAGTCGGCGTCGCAGCCTCTTGTCAGCGGCTCTGTAGGCATCTCAGTTGCTGCCGTTGTCGATTGGGGGGTCTGCTGCCTTCTCTATGCCTATATCTACCCCTATCTGCCTCAGTCGGCGTCTCAGTCGGAGTCGCAGCCTCTTGTCAGCGGCTCTGTAGGCGTCTCAGTCGCTGCCGCTGTCGTTTGGGGGGTCTGCTGCCTTCTCTATGCCTATATCTACCCCTACCTGTCTCAGTCGGCGTCACAGTCGGCATCGCAGCCTCGATTGGGGGGTCTGCTGCCTTCTCTATGTCAATATCTACCCCCGTCTGCCTCAGCCGGCGTAGCTGCCTCTCTCAGCGTTTTTGAACAAGTCTCAGTCGCTGCCGCTGTCGATTGGGGGGTCTGCTGCCTTCTCTATGCCAATATCTACCCCTATCTGCCTCAGTCGGTGTCTCAGTCGGCGTCGCAGCCTCTGTCAGCGTCTCTGTAGGCGTCTCAGTCGCTGCCGCTGTCGATTGGAGGGTCTGCTGCCTTCTCTATGCCTATATCTACCCCTATCTGCCACAGTCGGCGTCTCAGTCGGCGTCGCAGCCTCTTGTCAGCGTCTCTGTAGGCGTCTCAGTCGCTGCCGCTGTCGATTGGGTTGTCTGCTGCAATGTCTATGCCTATGTCTAACCCTCTCTGCCTCAGTCGGCGTCTCAGTCGGCGTCGCAGCCTCTTGTCAGCGTCTCTGTAGGCATCTCAGTCGCTGCCGTTGTCGATTGGGGGTCGGCGTCTCAGTCGGCGTCGCAGCCTCTTGTCAGCGTATCTGTAGGCATCTCAGTCGCTGCCGTTGTCGATTGGGGGGTCGGCGTCTCAGTCGGCGTCGCAGCCTCTTGTCAGCGTCTCTGTAGGCATCTCAGTCGCTGCCGTTGTCGATTGGGGGGTCGGCGTCTCAGTCGGCGTCGCAGCCTCTTGTCAGCGTCTCTGTAGGCATCTCAGTCGCTGCCGTTGTGGATTGGGGGGGTCTGCTGCCTTCTCCATGCCTATGTATAACCCTCTCTGCCTCAGTCGGCGTCTCAGTTGGCGTCGCAGCCTCTGTCAGCGTCTCTGTAGGCGTCTCAGTCGCTGCCGCTGTCGATTGGGTTGTCTGCTGCCTTGTCTAAGCCTATGTCTAACCCTCTCTGCCTCAGTTGGCGTCTCAGTTGGCGTCGCAGCCTCTGTCAGCGTTTCTGTAGGCGTCTCAGTCGCTGCCGCTGTCGATTGGAGGGTCTGCTGCCTTCTATATGCCTATATCTACCCCTATCTGTCTCAGTCGGCGTCTCAGTCGGCGTCTCAGTCGGCGTCGCAGCTTCTTTTCAGCGTCTCTGTAGGCATCTGAGTCGCTGCCGTTTTCGATTAGGGGGTCTGCTCCCTTCTCTATGCATAGCCCTATCTGCCTCAGTCGGCGTCGCAGCCTCTCTCAGCGTCTCTGTAGGCGTCTCAGTCGCTGCCGCTGTCGATTGGGGGATCTGCTGCCTCTCTACGCCTATATCTACCCCTATCTGCCTCAGTCGGCGTCTCAGTCCGTTTCTCAGCCTCTGTCAGAGTCTCTGTAGCCTTCTCAGTCGCTGCCGCTGTCGATTGGGGGGTCTGCTGCCTTCTGTAAGCCTATATCTACCCCTATCTGCCTCAGTCGGCGTCGCAACCTCTATCAGCGTCTCTGTAGGCGTCTCAGTTGTTGCCGCTGTCAATTGGAGGGTCTGCTGCCTTCTCTATGCCAATATCTACCCCTATCTGCCACAGTCGGCATCTGAGTCGGCGTCGCAGCCTCGATTGGGGGGGACTGCTGCCTTCTCTATGTCAATATCTACCCCTATCTGCCTCAGTCGGCGTAACTGGCTCACTCAGCGTTTTTGAACAAGTCTCAGTCGCTGCCGCTGTCGATTGGGGGGGTCTGCTGCCTTCTCTATGCCTATATCTACCCCTATCTGCCTCAGTCGGCGTCTCAGTCGGCGTCGCAGCCTCTGTCAGCGTCTCTGTAGGCGTCTCAGTCGCTGCCGCTGTCGATTGGAGGGTCGGCTGCCATCTCTATGCCTATATCTACCCCTATCTGCCTCAGTCGGCGTCTCATTCGGCGTCGCAGCCTCTTGTCAGCGTCTCTGTAGGCATCTCAGTCGCTGCCGTTGTCGATTGGGGGTCTGCTGCCTTCTCTATGCCTATATCTACCCCTATCTGCCTCAGTCGGCGTCACAGTCGGCATCGCAGCCTCGATTGGGGGGTCTGCTGCCTTCTCTATGTCAATATCTACCCCCGTCTGCCTCAGCCGGCGTAGCTGCCTCTCTCAGCGTTTTTGAACAAGTCTCAGTCGCTGCCGCTGTCGATTGGGGGGTCTGCTGCCTTCTCTATGCCAATATCTACCCCTATCTGCCTCAGTCGGTGTCTCAGTCGGCGTCGCAGCCTCTGTCAGCGTCTCTGTAGGCGTCTCAGTCGCTGCCGCTGTCGATTGGAGGGTCTGCTGCCTTCTCTATGCCTATATCTACCCCTATCTGCCACAGTCGGCGTCTCAGTCGGCGTCGCAGCCTCTTGTCAGCGTCTCTGTAGGCGTCTCAGTCGCTGCCGCTGTCGATTGGGTTGTCTGCTGCAATGTCTATGCCTATGTCTAACCCTCTCTGCCTCAGTCGGCGTCTCAGTCGGCGTCGCAGCCTCTTGTCAGCGTCTCTGTAGGCATCTCAGTCGCTGCCGTTGTCGATTGGGGGGTCGGCGTCTCAGTCGGCGTCGCAGCCTCTTGTCAGCATCTGTAGGCATCTCAGTCGCTGCCGTTGTCCATTGGGGGGTCGGCGTCTCAGTCGGCGTCGCAGCCTCTTGTCAGCGTCTCTGTAGGCATTTCAGTCGCTGCCGTTGTGGATTGGGGGGTCTGCTGCCTTCTCCATGCCTATGTATAACCCTCTCTGCCTCAGTCGGCGTCTCATATGGCGTCGCAGCCTCTGTCAGCGTCTCTGTAGGCGTCTCAGTCGCTGCCGCTGTCGATTGGGTTGTCTGCTGCCTTGTCTAAGCCTATGTCTAACCCTCTCTGCCTCAGTTGGCGTCTCAGTTGGCGTCGCAGCCTCTGTCAGCGTTTCTGTAGGCGTCTCAGTCGCTGCCGCTGTCGATTGTAGGGTCTGCTCCCTTCTCTATGCCTACCCCTATCTACTTCAGTCGGCGTCGCAGCCTCTGTCAGCGTCTCTGTAGGCGTCTCAGTCGCTGCCGCTGTCGATTGGGGGATCTGCTGCCTCTATACGCCTATATCTACCCCTATCTGCCTCAGTCGGCGTCTCAGTCGGCTTCTCAGCCTCTGTCAGAGTCTCTGTAGCCGTCTCAGTCGCTGCCGCTGTCGATTGGGGGGTCTGCTGCCTTCTGTAAACCTATATCTACTATCTGCCTCAGTCGGCGTCTCAGTCGGCTTCTCAGCCTCTGTTAGAGTCTCTGTAGCCGTCTCAGTTGCTGCCGCTGTCGATTGGGGTATCTGCTGCCTCTCTACGCCTATATCTACCCCTATCTGCCTCAGTCGGCGTCTCAGTCGGCGTCGCAGCCTCTGTCAGCGTCTCTGTAGGCGTCTCAGTTGCTGCCGCTGTCGATTGGGTTGTCTGCTGCCTTATCTATGCCTATGTCTAACCCTCTCTGCCTCAGTCGGCGTCTCAGTCGGCGTCGCAGCCTCTGTCAGCGTCGCAGCCTCTGTCAGCGTCTCTGTAGGCGTCTCAGTCACTGCCGCTGTTGATTGGAGGGTCTGCTGCCGTCTCTATGCCTATATCTACCCCTATCTGCCTCAGTCGGCATCTCAGTCAGCGTCGCAGCCTCTCTCAGCGTCTCTGTAGGCGTCTCAGTTGTTGCCGCTGTCAATTGGTTTGTCTGCTGCCTTCTCTGTGCCTATCTCTTCCCCTATCTGCCACAGTCGGCGCCACAGTCGGCTTCGCAGCCTCTGTCAGCGTCTCTGTAGGTGTCTCAGTCGTTGCCGCTGTCGATTGGGGGGGTCTGCTTCCTTCTCTATGCCAATATCTACCCCTATCTGCCACAGAAGGCATCTCAGTCGGCGTCGCAGCCTCTATCAGCGTCTCTGTATGCATCTCAGTTGATGCCGCTGTCGATTGGTTTGTCTGCTGCCTTATCTATGCCATTGTCTAACCCTCTCTGCCTCAGTCGGCGTCTCAGTCGGCGTTGCAGCCTCTGTCAGCGTCTCAGCCTCTGTAAGCGTCGCAGCCTCTGTAAGCGTCTCTGTAGGCGTCTCAGTCGCTGCCGCTGTCGATGGGAGGGTCTGCTGCCTTCTCTATGCCAATATCTACCCCTATCTGCCACAGAAGGCATTTCAGTCGGCGTCGCAGCCTCTATCAGCGTCTCTGTATGCATCTCAGTTGAGTCCGCTGTCGATTGGTTTGTCTGCTGCCTTATCTATGCCATTGTCTAACTCTCTCTGCCTCAGTCGGCATCTCAGTCGGCGTCGCAGCCTCTGTCAGCGTCGCAGCCTCTGTAAGCGTCGCAGCCTCTGTAAGCGTCTCTGTAGGCGTCTCAGTCGCTGCCGCTGTCGATTGGAGGGTCTGCTGCCTTCTCTATGCCTATATCTACCCCTATCTGCCCCAGTCGGCGTCTCAGTCAGCGTCGCAGCCTCTTGTCAGCGTCTCTGTAGGCATCTCAGTCGCTGCCGTTGTCGATTGGGGGGTCGGCGTCTCAGTCGGCGTCGCAGCTTCTTGTCAGCGTCTCTGTAGGCATCTCAGTCGCTGCCGTTGTCAATTGCGGGGTCTGCTGCCGTCTCCATGCCTATGTCTAACCCTCTCTGCCTCAGTCGGCGTCTCAGTTGGCGTCGCAGCTTCTGTCAGCGTCGCAGCCTCTGTCAGCGTCTCTGTAGGCATCTCAGTCGCTGCCGCTGTCGATTGGAGAGTCTGCTGCCTTCTCTATGCCTATATCTACCCCTATCTGCCTCAGTCGGCGTCGCAGCCTCTTGTCAGCGTCGCTGTAGGCATCTGAGTCGCTGCCGTTTTCTATTGGGGGGTCTGCTCCCTTCTCTATGCCTACCCCTATCTACCTCAGTCGGCGTCGCAGCCCCTCTCAGCGTCTCTGTATGCGTCTCAGTTGTTGCCGCTGTCGATTGGGTTGTCTGCTGCCTTCTCTATGCCTATCTCTTCCCCTATCTGCCTCAGTCGGCGCCACAGTCGGCTTCGCAGCCTCTGTCAGCGTCTCTGTAGGTGTCTCAGTCGTTGCCGCTGTCGATTGGGGGGTCGGCTGCCTTCTCTATGCCAATATCTACCCCTATCTGCCAGAGTCGGTATCTGAGTCGGCGTCGCAGCCTCTTTCAGCGTCTCTGTAGGCGTCTCAGTTTCTGCCGCTGTCGATTGGGGGGGTCTGCTGCCATCTCTATGCCTATCTGCCACAGTCGGCATCTGAGTAGGCGTCGCAGCCGCTATCAGCGTCTCTGTATGCATCTCAGTTGATGCCGCTGTCGATTGGGTTGTCTGCTGCCTTATCTATGCCTATGTCTAACCCTCTCTGCCTCAGTCGGCGTCTCAGTCGGCGTCGCAGCCTCTGTAAGCGTCGCAGCCTCTGTCAGCGTCTCTATAGGCGTCTCAGTCGCTGCCGCTGTCGATTGGAGGGTCTGCTGCCGTCTCTATGCCTATATCTCCCCCTATCTGCCTCAGTCGGCGTCTCAATCGGCGTCGCAGCCTCTTGTCAGCGTCTCTGTAGGCATCTGAGTCGCCGTTGTTTTCCATTGGGGGATCTGCTCCCTTCTTTATGCCTACCCCTATCTGCCTCAGTTGACGTCGTAGCCTATCTCAGCGTCTCTGTAGGCGTCTCAGTCGCTGCCGCTGTCGATTGGGGGAATTGCTGCCTCTCTACGCCTATATCTACCGCTATCTGCCTCAGTCGGCGTCTCAATCGACTTCTCAGCCTCTGTCATAGTCTCTGTAGCCGTCTCAGTCGCTGCCGCTGTCGATTGGGGGGTCTGCTGCCTTCTGTAAGCCTATATCTACCCCTATCTGCCTCAGTCGGCGTCGCAGCGTCTGTCAGCGTCTCTGTAGGCGTCTCAGTCGCTGCCGCTGTCGATTGGGGGGTCTGCTGCCTTCTCTATGCCTATATCTACCCCTGTCTGCCTCAGCCGGCGTAGCTGCCTCTCTCAGCGTTTTTGAACAAGTCTCAGTCGCTGCCGCTGTCGATTGGGGGGTCTGCTGCCTTCTCTATGCCTATATCTACCCCTATCTGCCACAGTCGGCGTCTCAGTCGGCGTCGCAGCCTCTTGTCAGCGTCTCTGTAGGCATCTCAGTCGCTGCCGTTGTCGATTGGGGGGTCGGCGTCTCAGTCGGCGTCTCAGTCGGCGTCGCAGCCTCTTGTCAGCGTCTCTGTAGGCATCTCAGTCGCTGCCGTTGTGGATTGCGGGGTCTGCTGCCTTCTCCATGCCTATGTATAACCCTCTCTGCCTCAGTCGGCGTCTCAGTTGGCGTCGCAGCCTCTGTCAGCGTCGCAGCCTCTGTCAGCGTCTCTGTAGGCGTCTCAGTCGCTGCCGCTGTCGATTGGGTTGTCTGCTGCCTTGTCTAAGCCTATGTCTAACCCTCTCTGCCTCAGTTGGCGTCTCAGTTGGGGTCGCAGCCTCTATCAGCATCTCTGTAGGCGTCTCAGTCGCTGCCGCTGTCGATTGGAAGGTCTGCTGCCTTCTCTATGCCTATATCTACCCCTATCTGTCTCAGTCGGCGTCTCAGTCGGCGTCTCAGTCGGCGTCGCAGCTTCTTTTCAGCGTCTCTGTAGGCATCTGAGTCGCTGCCGTTTTCGATTAGGGGGTCTGCTCCCTTCTCTATGCCTAGCCCTATCTGCCTCAGTCGGCGTCGCAGCCTCTCTCAGCGTCTCTGTAGGCGTCTCAGTCGCTGCCGCTGTCGATTGGGGGATCTGCTGCCTCTCTACGCCTATGTCTACCCCTATCTGCCTCAGTCGGCGTCTCAGTCGGTTTCTCAGCCTCTGTCAGCGTCTCTGTAGGCGTCTCAGTCGCTGCCGCTGACGATTGGAGGGTCTGCTGCCTTCTCTATGCCTATATCTACCCCTATCTGCCCCAGTCGGCGTCTCAGTCGGCGTCGCAGCCTCTTGTCAGTGTCTCTGTAGGCATCTCAGTCGCTGCCGTTGTCGATTGGGGGGTCTGCTGCCTTCTCCATGCCTATGTCTAACCCTTTCTGCCTCAGTCGGCGTCTCAGTTGGCGTCGCAGCTTCTGTCAGCGTCGCAGCCTTTGTCAGCGTCTCTGTAGGCGTCTCAGTCACTGCCGCTGTCGATTGGGTTGTCTGCTGCCTTGCCTATGCCTATGTCTAACCCTCTCTGCCTCAGTCGGCGTCTCAGTTGGCGTCGCAGCCTCTGTCAGCGGCGCAGCCTCTGTCAGCGTCTCTGTAGACGTCTCAGTCGCTGCCGCTGTCGATTGGAGGGTCTGATGCCTTCTCTATGCCTATATCTACCCCTATCTGCCTCAGTCGGCGTCTCAGTCGGCGTCGCAGCCTCTTTTCAGCGTCTCTGTAGGCATCTGAGTCGCTGCCGTTTTCGATTGGGGTGTCTGCTGCCTCTCTACGCCTATATCTACTCCTATCTGCCTAAGTCGGCGTCTCAGTCGGCTTCTCAGCCTCTGTCAGAGTCTCTGTAGCCGCCTCAGTCGCTGCCGCTGTCGATTGGGGGGTCTGCTGCCTTCTGTAAGAATATATCTACCCCTATCTGCCTCAGTCGGCGTCGCAACCTCTATCAGCGTCTCTTTAGGCGTCTCAGTTGTTGCCGCTGTCGATTGGAGGGTCTGCTGCCTTCTCTATGCCTATATCTACCCCTATCTGCCTCAGTCGGCATCTCAGTCGGCGTCGCAGCCTCTGTCAGCGTCTCTGTAGGCGTCTCAGTTGCTGCCGCTGTCGATTGGGGGGGTCTGCTGCCTTCTCTATGCCAATATCTACCCCTATCTGCCACAGTCGGCATATCAGTCGGCGTCGCAGCCTCTGTCAGCGTCTCTGCATGCATCTCAGTCGCTACCGCTGTCGATTGGGTTGTCTGCTGCCTTGTCTACGCCTATATCTAACCCTCTCTGCCTCAGTCGGCGTCTCAGTTGGCGTCGCAGCCTCTGTCAGCGTCGCAGCCTCTGTCAGCGTCGCAGCCTCTGTCAGCGTCACTGTAGGCGTCTCAGTCGCTGCCGCTGTCGATTGGAGGGTCCGCTGCCTTCTCTATGCCTATATCTACCCCTATCAGCCTCAGTCGGCGTCTCAGTCGGCGTCTCAGTCGGCGTCGCAGCCTCTTGTCAGCGTCTCTGTAGGCATCTGAGTCGCCGTTGTTTTCGATTGGGGGGTCTGCTCCTTTCTCTATGCCTACCCCTATCTACCTCAGTCGGCGTCGTAGCCTCTCTCAGCGTCTCTGTAGGCGTCTCAGTCGCTGCCGCTGTCGATTTGGGGGAACTGCTGCCTCTCTACGCCTATATCTACCCCTATCTGCCTCAGTCGGCGTCTCAGTCGGCGTCGCAGCCTCTTGTCAGCGGCTCTGTAGGCATCTCAGTTGCTGCCGTTGTCGATTGGGGGGTCTGCTGCCTTCTCTATGCCTATATCTACCCCTATCTGCCTCAGTCGGCGTCTCAGTCGGCGTCGCAGCCTCTTGTCAGCGGCTCTGTAGGCATCTCAGTTGCTGCCGTTGTCGATTGGGGGGTCTGCTGCCTTCTCTATGCCTATATCTACTCCTATCTGCCTCAGTCGGCGTCTCAGTCGGAGTCGAAGCCTCTTGTCACCGGCTCTGTAGGCGTCTCAGTCGCTGCCGCTGTCGATTGGGGGGTCTGCTGCCTTCTCTATGCCTATATCTACCCCTACCTGCCTCAGTCGGCGTCACAGTCGGAATCGCAGCCTCGATTGGGGGGTCTGCTGCCTTCTCTATGTCAATATCTACCCCCGTCTGCCTCAGCCGGCGTAGCTGCCTCTCTCAGCGTTTTTGAACAAGTCTCAGTCGCTGCCGCTGTCGATTGGGGGGTCTGCTGCCTTCTCTATGCCTATATCTACCCCTATCTGCCTCAGTCTGTGTCTCAGTCGGCGTCGCAGCCTCTGTCAGCGTCTCTGTAGGCGTCTCAGTCGCTGCCGCTGTCGATTGGAGGGTCTGCTGCCTTCTCTATGCCTATATCTACCCCTATCTGCCACAGTCGGCGTCTCAGTCGGCGCCGCAGCCTCTTGTCAGCGTCTCTGTAGGCGTCTCAGTCGCTGCCGCTGTCGATTGGGTTGTCTGCTGCATTGTCTATGCCTATGTCTAACCCTCTCTGAGTCAGTCAGCGTCTCAGTCGGCGTCGCAGCCTCTGTCAGCGTCTCTGTAGGCGTCTCAGTCGCTGCCGCTGTCGATTGGACGGTCTGCTGCCTTCTCTATGCCTATATCTACCCCTATCTGCCCCAGTCGGCGTCTAAGTCGGCTTCGCAGCCTCTTGTCAGCGTCTCTGTAGGCATCTCAGTCGCTGCCGTTGTCGATTGGGGGGTCGGCGTCTCAGTCGGCGTCGCAGCCTCTTGTCAGCGTCTCTGTAGGATTCTCAGTCGCTGCCGTTGTCGATTGGGGGGTCGGCGTCTCAGTCGGCGTCGCAGCCTCTTGTCAGCGTCTCTGTAGGCATCTCAGTCGCTGCCGTTGTCGATGGGGTTGTCTGCTGCCTTGTCTAAGCCTATGTCTAACCCTCTCTGCCTCAGTTGGCGTCTCAGTTGGCGTCGCAGCCTCTGTCAGCGTTTCTGTAGGCGTCTCAGTCGCTGCCGCTGTCGATTGGAGGGTCTGCTGCCTTCTATATGCCTATATCTACCCCTATCTGTCTCAGTCGGCGTCTCAGTCGGCGTCTCAGTCGGCGTCGCAGCTTCTTTTCAGCGTCTCTGTAGGCATCTGAGTCGCTGCCGTTTTCGATTAGGGGGTCTGCTCCCTTCTCTATGCATAGCCCTATCTGCCTCAGTCGGCGTCGCAGCCTCTCTCAGCGTCTCTGTAGGCGTCTCAGTCGCTGCCGCTGTCGATTGGGGGATCTGCTGCCTCTCTACGCCTATATCTACCCCTATCTGCCTCAGTCGGCGTCTCAGTCGGTTTCTCAGCCTCTGTCAGAGTCTCTGTAGCCGTCTCAGTCGCTGCCGCTGTCGATTGGGGGGTCTGCTGCCTTCTGTAAGCCTATATCTACCCCTATCTGCCTCAGTCGGCGTCGCAACCTCTATCAGCGTCTCTGTAGGCGTCTCAGTTGTTGCCGCTGTCAATTGGACGGTCTGCTGCCTTCTCTATGCCAATATCTACCCCTATCTGCCACAGTCGGCATCTGAGTCGGCGTCGCAGCCTCGATTGGGGGGGTCTGCTGCCTTCTTTATGTCAATATCTACCCCTATCTGCCTCAGTCGGCGTAACTGGCTCTCTCAGCGTTTTTGAACAAGTCTCAGTCGCTGCCGCTGTCGATTGGGGGGTCTGCTGCCTTCTCTATGCCTATATCTACCCCTATCTGCCTCAGTCGGCGTCTCAGTCGGCGTCGCAGCCTCTTGTCAGCGTCTCTGTAGGCATCTCAGTCGCTGCCGTTGTCGATTGGGGGTCTGCTGCCTACTCTATGCCTATATCTACCCCTATCTGCCTCAGTCGGCGTCTCAGTCGGCTTCGCAGCCTCTTGTCAGCGTCTCTGTAGGCATCTGAGTCGCTGCCGTTTTCGATTGGGGGGTCTGCTCCCTTCTCTATGCCTACCCCTATCTACCTCAGTCGGCGTCGCAGAGACTGTCAGCGTCTCTGTAGGCGTCTCAGTCGCTGCCGCTGTCGATTGGAGGGTCTGCTGCCTTCTCTATGCCTATATCTACCCCTATCTGCCCCAGTCGGCGTCTCAGTCGGCGGCGCAGCCTCTTGTCAGCGTCTCTGTAGGCATCTCAGTCGCTGCCGTTGTCGATTGGGGGGTCGGCGTCTTAGTCGGCGTCGCAGCCTCTTGTCAGCGTCTCTGTAGGCATCTCAGTCGCTGCCGTTGTCGATTGGGGGGTCTGCTGCCTTCTCCATGCCTATGCCTAACCCTCTCTGCCTCAGTCGGTGTCTCAGTTGGCGTCGCAGCCTCTGTCAGCGTCGCAGCCTCTGTCACCTTCTCTGTAGGCGTCTCAGTCGCTGCCGCTGTCGATTGGAGGGTCTGCTGCCTTCTCTATGCCTATATCTACCCCTATCTGCCTCAGTCGGCGTCTCAGTCGGCGTCGCAGCCTCTTTTCAGCGTCTCTGTAAGCATCTGAGTCGCTGCCGTTTTCGGTTGGGGGGTCTGCTCCCTTCTCTATGCCTACCCCTATCTGCCTCAGTCGGCGTCGCAGCCTCTCTCAGCGTCGCTGTAGGCGTCTCAGTCGCTGCCGCTGTCGATTGGGGGATCTGCTGCCTCTCTACGCCTATATCGACCCCTATCTGCCTCAGTCGGCGTCTCAGTCGGCTTCTCAGCCTCTGTCAGAGTCTCTGTAGCCGTCTCAGTCGCTGCCGCTGTCGATTGGGGGGTCTGCTGCCTTCTGTAAACCTATATCTACCCCTATCTGCCTCAGTCGGCGTCTCAGTCGGCTTTTCAGCCTCTGTTAGAGTCTCTGTAGCCGTCTCAGTTGCTGCCGCTGTCGATTGGGGTATCTGCTGCCTCTCTACGCCTATATCTACCCCTATCTGCCTCAGTCGGCGTCTCAGTCGGCGTCGCAGCCTCTGTCAGAGTCTCTGTAGGCGTCTCAGTCGCTGCCGCTGTCGATTGGGGGATCTGCTGCCTCTCTACGCCTATATCGACCCCTATCTGCCTCAGTCGGCGTCTCAGTCGGCGTCGCAGCCTCTGTCAGCGTCTCTGTAGGCGTCTCAGTTTCTGCCGCTGTCGATTGGGGGGGTCTGCTGCCTTCTCTGTGGCTATCTGCCACAGTCGGCATCTGAGTCGGCGTCGCAGCCTCTATCAGCGTCTATGTATGCATCTCAGTTGATGCCGCTGTCGATTGGGTTGTCTGCTGCCTTATCTATGCCTATGTCTAACCCTCTCTGCCTCAGTCGGCGTCTCAGTCGGCGTCGCAGCCTCTGTCAGCGTCTCTATAGGCGTCTCAGTCGCTGCCGCTGTCGATTGGAGGGTCTGCTGCCGTCTCTATGCCTATATCTCCCCCTATCTGCCTCAGTCGGCGTCTCAATCGGCGTCGCAGCCTCTTGTCAGCGTCTCTGTAGGCATCTGAGTCGCCGTTGTTTTCCATTGGGGGATCTGCTCCCTTCTCTATGCCTACCCCTATCTGCCTCAGTTGACGTCGTAGCCTCTCTCAGCGTCTCTGTAGGCGTCTCAGTCGCTGCCGCTGTCGATTGGGGGAATTGCTGCCTCTCTACGCCTATATCTACCGCTATCTGCCTCAGTCGGCGTCTCAATCGACTTCTCAGCCTCTGTCAGAGTCTCTGTAGCCGTCTCAGTCGCTGCCGCTGTCGATTGGGGGGTCTGCTGCCTTCTGTAAGCCTATATCTACCCCTATCTGCCTCAGTCGGCGTCGCAGCGTCTGTCAGCGTCTCTGTAGGCGTCTCAGTCGCTGCCGCTGTCGATTGGGGGGTCTGCTGCCTTCTCTATGCCTATATCTACCCCTACCTGCCTCAGTCGGCGTCACAGTCGGCATCGCAGCCTCGATTGGGGGGTCTGCTGCCTTCTCTATGTCAATATCTACCCCTGTCTGCCTCAGCCGGCGTAGCTGCCTCTCTCAGCGTTTTTGAACAAGTCTCAGTCGCTGCCGCTGTCGATTGGGGGGTCTGCTGCCTTCTATATGCCTATATCTACCCCTATCTGCCACAGTCGGCGTCTCAGTCGGCGTCGCAGCCTCTTGTCAGCGTCTCTGTAATCATCTCAGTCGCTGCCGTTGTCGATTTGGGGGTCGGCGTCTCAGTCGGCGTCGCAGCCTCTTGTCAGCGTCTCTGTAGGCATCTCAGTCGCTGCCGTTGTGGATTGCGGGGTCTGCTGCCTTCTCCATGCCTATGTATAACCCTCTCTGCCTCAGTCGGCGTCTCAGTTGGCGTCGCAGCCTCTGTCAGCGTCGCAGCCTCTGTCAGCGTCTCTGTAGGCGTCTCAGTCGCTGCCGCTGTCGATTAGGGGGTCTGCTCCCTTCTCTATGCCTAGCCCTATCTGCCTCAGTCGGCGTCGCAGCCTCTCTCAGCGTCTCTGTAGGCGTCTCAGTCGCTGCCGCTGTCGATTGGGGGATCTGCTGCCTCTCTACGCCTATATCTACCCCTATCTGCCTCAGTCGGCGTCTCAGTCGGCTTCGCAGCCTCTTGTCAGCGTCTCTGTAGGCATCTCAGTCGCTGCCGTTGTCGATTGGGGGGTCGGCGTCTCAGTCGGCGTCGCAGCCTCTTGTCAGCGTCTCTGTAGGATTCTCAGTCGCTGCCGTTGTCGATTGGGGGGTCGGCGTCTCAGTCGGCGTCGCAGCCTCTTGTCAGCGTCTCTGTAGGCATCTCAGTCGCTGCCGTTGTCGATGGGGTTGTCTGCTGCCTTGTCTAAGCCTATGTCTAACCCTCTCTGCCTCAGTTGGCGTCTCAGTTGGCGTCGCAGCCTCTGTCAGCGTTTCTGTAGGCGTCTCAGTCGCTGCCGCTGTCGATTGGAGGGTCTGCTGCCTTCTATATGCCTATATCTACCCCTATCTGTCTCAGTCGGCGTCTCAGTCGGCGTCTCAGTCGGCGTCGCAGCTTCTTTTCAGCGTCTCTGTAGGCATCTGAGTCGCTGCCGTTTTCGATTAGGGGGTCTGCTCCCTTCTCTATGCATAGCCCTATCTGCCTCAGTCGGCGTCGCAGCCTCTCTCAGCGTCTCTGTAGGCGTCTCAGTCGCTGCCGCTGTCGATTGGGGGATCTGCTGCCTCTCTACGCCTATATCTACCCCTATCTGCCTCAGTCGGCGTCTCAGTCGGTTTCTCAGCCTCTGTCAGAGTCTCTGTAGCCGTCTCAGTCGCTGCCGCTGTCGATTGGGGGGTCTGCTGCCTTCTGTAAGCCTATATCTACCCCTATCTGCCTCAGTCGGCGTCGCAACCTCTATCAGCGTCTCTGTAGGCGTCTCAGTTGTTGCCGCTGTCAATTGGACGGTCTGCTGCCTTCTCTATGCCAATATCTACCCCTATCTGCCACAGTCGGCATCTGAGTCGGCGTCGCAGCCTCGATTGGGGGGGTCTGCTGCCTTCTTTATGTCAATATCTACCCCTATCTGCCTCAGTCGGCGTAACTGGCTCTCTCAGCGTTTTTGAACAAGTCTCAGTCGCTGCCGCTGTCGATTGGGGGGTCTGCTGCCTTCTCTATGCCTATATCTACCCCTATCTGCCTCAGTCGGCGTCTCAGACGGCGTCGCAGCCTCTGTCAGCGTCTCTGTAGGCGTCTCAGTCGCTGCCGCTGTCGATTGGAGGGTCTGCTGCCATCTCTATGCCTATATCTACCCCTATCTGCCTCAGTCGGCGTCTCAGTCGGCGTCGCAGCCTCTTGTCAGCGTCTCTGTAGGCATCTCAGTCGCTGCCGTTGTCGATTGGGGGTCTGCTGCCTACTCTATGCCTATATCTACCCCTATCTGCCTCAGTCGGCGTCTCAGTCGGCTTCGCAGCCTCTTGTCAGCGTCTCTGTAGGCATCTGAGTCGCTGCCGTTTTCGATTGGGGGGTCTGCTCCCTTCTCTATGCCTACCCCTATCTACCTCAGTCGGCGGCGCAGCCTCTTGTCAGCGTCTCTGTAGGCATCTCAGTCGCTGCCGTTGTCGATTGGGGGGTCGGCGTCTTAGTCGGCGTCGCAGCCTCTTGTCAGCGTCTCTGTAGGCATCTCAGTCGCTGCCGTTGTCGATTGGGGGGTCTGCTGCCTTCTCCATGCCTATGCCTAACCCTCTCTGCCTCAGTCGGTGTCTCAGTTGGCGTCGCAGCCTCTGTCAGCGTCGCAGCCTCTGTCACCTTCTCTGTAGGCGTCTCAGTCGCTGCCGCTGTCGATTGGAGGGTCTGCTGCCTTCTCTATGCCTATATCTACCCCTATCTGCCTCAGTCGGCGTCTCAGTCGGCGTCGCAGCCTCTTTTCAGCGTCTCTGTAAGCATCTGAGTCGCTGCCGTTTTCGGTTGGGGGGTCTGCTCCCTTCTCTATGCCTACCCCTATCTGCCTCAGTCGGCGTCGCAGCCTCTCTCAGCGTCGCTGTAGGCGTCTCAGTCGCTGCCGCTGTCGATTGGGGGATCTGCTGCCTCTCTACGCCTATATCGACCCCTATCTGCCTCAGTCGGCGTCTCAGTCGGCTTCTCAGCCTCTGTCAGAGTCTCTGTAGCCGTCTCAGTCGCTGCCGCTGTCGATTGGGGGGTCTGCTGCCTTCTGTAAACCTATATCTACCCCTATCTGCCTCAGTCGGCGTCTCAGTCGGCTTTTCAGCCTCTGTTAGAGTCTCTGTAGCCGTCTCAGTTGCTGCCGCTGTCGATTGGGGTATCTGCTGCCTCTCTACGCCTATATCTACCCCTATCTGCCTCAGTCGGCGTCTCAGTCGGCGTCGCAGCCTCTGTCAGCGTCTCTGTAGGCGTCTCAGTCGCTGCCGCTGTCGATTGGGGGATCTGCTGCCTCTCTACGCCTATATCGACCCCTATCTGCCTCAGTCGGCGTCTCAGTCGGCGTCGCAGCCTCTGTCAGCGTCTCTGTAGGCGTCTCAGTTTCTGCCGCTGTCGATTGGGGGGGTCTGCTGCCTTCTCTGTGGCTATCTGCCACAGTCGGCATCTGAGTCGGCGTCGCAGCCTCTATCAGCGTCTATGTATGCATCTCAGTTGATGCCGCTGTCGATTGGGTTGTCTGCTGCCTTATCTATGCCTATGTCTAACCCTCTCTGCCTCAGTCGGCGTCTCAGTCGGCGTCGCAGCCTCTGTCAGCGTCGCAGCCTCTGTCAGCGTCTCTATAGGCGTCTCAGTCGCTGCCGCTGTCGATTGGAGGGTCTGCTGCCGTCTCTATGCCTATATCTCCCCCTATCTGCCTCAGTCGGCGTCTCAATCGGCGTCGCAGCCTCTTGTCAGCGTCTCTGTAGGCATCTGAGTCGCCGTTGTTTTCCATTGGGGGATCTGCTCCCTTCTCTATGCCTACCCCTATCTGCCTCAGTTGACGTCGTAGCCTCTCTCAGCGTCTCTGTAGGCGTCTCAGTCGCTGCCGCTGTCGATTGGGGGAATTGCTGCCTCTCTACGCCTATATCTACCGCTATCTGCCTCAGTCGGCGTCTCAATCGACTTCTCAGCCTCTGTCAGAGTCTCTGTAGCCGTCTCAGTCGCTGCCGCTGTCGATTGGGGGGTCTGCTGCCTTCTGTAAGCCTATATCTACCCCTATCTGCCTCAGTCGGCGTCGCAGCGTCTGTCAGCGTCTCTGTAGGCGTCTCAGTCGCTGCCGCTGTCGATTGGGGGGTCTGCTGCCTTCTCTATGCCTATATCTACCCCTACCTGCCTCAGTCGGCGTCACAGTCGGCATCGCAGCCTCGATTGGGGGGTCTGCTGCCTTCTCTATGTCAATCTCTACCCCTGTCTGCCTCAGCCGGCGTAGCTGCCTCTCTCAGCGTTTTTGAACAAGTCTCAGTCGCTGCCGCTGTCGATTGGGGGGTCTGCTGCCTTCTATATGCCTATATCTACCCCTATCTGCCACAGTCGGCGTCTCAGTCGGCGTCGCAGCCTCTTGTCAGCGTCTCTGTAATCATCTCAGTCGCTGCCGTTGTCGATTTGGGGGTCGGCGTCTCAGTCGGCGTCGCAGCCTCTTGTCAGCGTCTCTGTAGGCATCTCAGTCGCTGCCGTTGTGGATTGCGGGGTCTGCTGCCTTCTCCATGCCTATGTATAACCCTCTCTGCCTCAGTCGGCGTCTCAGTTGGCGTCGCAGCCTCTGTCAGCGTCGCAGCCTCTGTCAGCGTCTCTGTAGGCGTCTCAGTCGCTGCCGCTGTCGATTAGGGGGTCTGCTCCCTTCTCTATGCCTAGCCCTATCTGCCTCAGTCGGCGTCGCAGCCTCTCTCAGCGTCTCTGTAGGCGTCTCAGTCGCTGCCGCTGTCGATTGGGGGATCTGCTGCCTCTCTACGCCTATATCTACCCCTATCTGCCTCAGTCGGCGTCTCAGTCGGTTTCTCAGCCTCTGTCAGCGTCTCTGTAGGCGTCTCAGTCGCTGCCGCTGACGATTGGAGGGTCTGCTGCCTTCTCTATGCCTATATCTACCCCTATCTGCCCCAGTCGGCGTCTCAGTCGGCGTCGCAGCCTCTTGTCAGCGTCTCTGTAGGCATCTCAGTCGCTGCCGTTGTCGATTGGGGGGTCTGCTGCCTTCTCCATGCCTATGTCTAACCCTCTCTGCCTCAGTCGGCGTCTCAGTTGGCGTCGCAGCTTCTGTCAGCGTCGCAGCCTCTGTCAGCGTCTCTGTAGGCGTCTCAGTCGCTGCCGCTGTCGATTGGGTTGTCTGCTGCCTTGTCTATGCCTATGTCTAACCCTCTCTGCCTCAGTCGGCGTCTCAGTTGGCGTCGCAGCCTCTGTCAGCGTCGCAGCCTCTGTCAGCGTCGCAGCCTCTGTCAGCGTTGCAGCCTCTGTCAGCGTCTCTGTAGACGTCTCAGTCGCTGCCGCTGTCGATTGGAGGGTCTGATGCCTTCTCTATGCCTATATCTACCCCTATCTGCCTCAGTCGGCGTCTCAGTCGGCGTCGCAGCCTCTTTTCAGCGTCTCTGTATGCATCTGAGTCGCTGCCGTTTTCGATTGGGGGATCTGCTGCCTCTCTACGCCTATATCTACTCCTATCTGCCTAAGTCGGCGTCTCAGTCGGCTTCTCAGCCTCTGTCAGAGTCTCTGTAGCCGCCTCAGTCGCTGCCGCTGTCGATTGGGGGGTCTGCTGCCTTCTGTAAGAATATATCTACCCCTATCTGCCTCAGTCGGCGTCGCAACCTCTATCAGCGTCTCTTTAGGCGTCTCAGTTGTTGCCGCTGTCGATTGGAGGGTCTGCTGCCTTCTCTATGCCTATATCTACCCCTATCTGCCTCAGTCGGCATCTCAGTCGGCGTCGTAGCCTCTGTCAGCGTCTCTGTAGGCGTCTCAGTTGCTGCCGCTGTCGATTGGGGGGGGTCTGCTGCCTTCTCTATGCCAATATCTACCCCTATCTGCCACAGTCGGCATATCAGTCGGCGTCGCAGCCTCTATCAGCGTCTCTGCATGCATCTCAGTCGCTACCGCTGTCGATTGGGTTGTCTGCTGCCTTGTCTACGCCTATGTCTAACCCTCTCTGCCTCAGTCGGCGTCTCAGTTGGCGTCGCAGCCTCTGTCAGCGTCGCAGCCTCTGTCAGCGTCACTGTAGGCGTCTCAGTCGCTGCCGCTGTCGATTGGAGGGTCCGCTGCCTTCTCTATGCCTATATCTACCCCTATCAGCCTCAGTCGGCGTCTCAGTCGGCGTCGCAGCCTCTTGTCAGCGTCTCTGTAGGCATCTGAGTCGCCGTTGTTTTCGATTGGGGGGTCTGCTCCCTTCTCTATGCCTACCCCTATCTACCTCAGTCGGCGTCGTAGCCTCTCTCAGCGTCTCTGTGCGTCTCAGTCGCTGCCGCTGTCGATTGGGGGAACTGCTGCCTCTCTACGCCTATATCTACCCCTATCTGCCTCAGTCGGCGTCTCAGTCGGCGTCGCAGCCTCTTGTCAGCAGCTCTGTAGGCATCTCAGTTGCTGCCGTTGTCGGTTGGGGGGTCTGCTGCCTTCTCTATGCCTATATCTACCCCTATCTGCCTCAGTCGGCGTCTCAGTCGGCGTCGCAGCCTCTTGTCAGCGGCTCTGCAGGCATCTCAGTTGCTGCCGTTGTCTATTGGGGGGTCTGCTGCCTTCTCTATGCCTATATTTACCCCTATCTGACTCAGTCGGCGTCTCAGTCGGAGTCGAAGCCTCTTGTCACCGGCTCTGTAGGCGTCTCAGTCGCTGCCGCTGTCGATTGGGGGGGTCTGCTGCCTTCTCTATGCCTATATCTTCCCAAGTCTGCCTCAGCCGGCGTAGCTGCCTCTCTCAGCGTTTTTGAACAAGTCTCAGTCGCTGCCGCTGTCGATTGGGGGGTCTGCTGCCTTCTCTATGCCTATATCTACCCCTACCTGCCTCAGTCGGCGTCACAGTCGGCATCGCAGCCTCGATTGGGGGGTCTGCTGCCTTCTCTATGTCAATATCTACCCAAGTCTGCCTCAGCCGGCGTAGCTGCCACTCTCAGCGTTTTTGAACAAGTCTCAGTCGCTGCCGCTGTCGATTGGGGGGTCTGCTGCCTTCTCTATGCCTATATCTACCCCTATCTGCCTCAGTCGGTGTCTCAGTCGGCGTCGCAGCCTCTGTCAGCGTCTCTGTAGGCGTCTCAGTCGCTGCCGCTGTCGATTGGAGGGTCTGCTGCCTTCTCTATGCCTATATCTACCCCTATCTGCCACAGTCGGCGTCGCAGCCTCTTGTCAGCGTCTCTGTAGGCGTCTCAGTCGCTGCCGCTGTCGATTGGGTTGTCTGCTGCATTGTCTATGCCTATGTCTAACCCTCTCTGCCTCAGTCGGCGTCTCAGTCGGCGTCGCAGCCTCTGTCAGCGTCTCTGTAGGCGTCTCAGTCGCTGCCGCTGTCGATTGGAGGGTCTGCTGCCTTCTCTATGCCTATATCTACCCCTATCTGCCCCAGTCGGCGTCTCAGTCGGCTTCGCAGCCTCTTGTCAGCGTCTCTGTAGGCATCTCAGTCGCTGCCGTTGTCGATTGGGGGGTCGGCGTCTCAGTCGGCGTCGCAGCCTCTTGTCAGCGTCTCTGTAGGCATCTCAGTCGCTGCCGTTGTCGATTGGGGGGGGTCGGCGTCGCAGCCTCTTGTCAGCGTTTCTGTAGGCATCTCAGTCGCTGCCGTTGTGGATTGGGGGGTCTGCTGCCTTCTCCATGCCTATGTATAACCCTCTCTGCCTCAGTCGGCGTCTCAGTTGGCGTCGCAGCCTCTGTCAGCGTCTCTGTAGGCGTCTCAGTCGCTGCCGCTGTCGATTGGGTTGTCTGCTGATTTGCCTAAGCCTATGTCTAACCCTCTCTGCCTCAGTTGGCGTCTCAGTTTGCGTCGCAGCCTCTGTCAGCGTTTCTGTAGGCGTCTCAGTCGCTGCCGCTGTCGATTGGAGGGTCTGCTGCCTTCTATATGCCTATATCTACCCCTATCTGTCTCAGTCGGCGTCTCAGTCGGCGTCGCAGCTTCTTTTCAGCGTCTCTGTAGGCATCTGAGTCGCTGCCGTTTTCGATTAGGGGGTCTGCTCCCTTCTCTATGCATAGCCCTATCTGCCTCAGTCGGCGTCGCAGCCTCTCTCAGCGTCTCTGTAGGCGTCTCAGTCGCTGCCGCTGTCGATTGGGGGATCTGCTGCCTCTCTACGCCTATATCTACCCCTATCTGCCTCAGTTGGCGTCTCAGTCGGTTTCTCAGCCTCTGTCAGAGTCTCTGTAGCCGTCTCAGTCGCTGCCGCTGTCGATTGGGGGGTCTGCTGCCTTCTGTAAGCCTATATCTACCCCTATCTGCCTCAGTCGGCGTCGCAACCTCTATCAGCGTCTCTGTAGGCGTCTCAGTTGTTGCCGCTGTCAATTGGAGGGTCTGCTGCCTTCTCTATGCCAATATCTACCCCTATCTGCCACAGTCGGCATCTGAGTCGGCGTCGCAGCCTCGATTGGGGGGTCTGCTGCCTTCTCTATGTCAATATCTACCCCTATCTGCATCAGTCGGCGTAACTGGCTCTCTCAGCGTTTTTGAACAAGTCTCAGTCGCTGCCGCTGTCGATTGGAGGGTCTGCTGCCATCTCTATGCCTTTATCTACCCCTATCTGCCTCAGTCGGCGTCTCAGTCGGCGTCGCAGCCTCTTGTCAGCGTCTCTGTAGGCATCTCAGTCGCTGCCGTTGTCGATTGGGGGTCTGCTGCCTTCTCTATGCCTATATCTACCCCTATCTGCCTCAGTCGGCGTCTCAGTCGGCTTCGCAGCCTCTTGTCAGCGTCTCTGTAGGCATCTGAGTCGCTGCCGTTTTCGATTGGGGGGTCTGCTCCCTTCTCTATGCCTACCCCTATCTACCTCAGTCGGCGTCGCAGCCTCTGTCAGCGTCTCTGTAGGCGTCTCAGTCGCTGCCGCTGTCGATTGGAGGGTCTGCTGCCTTCTCTATGCCTATATCTACCCCTATCTGCCCCAGTCGGCGTCTCAATCGGCGGCGCAGCCTCTTGTCAGCGTCTCTGTAGTCATCTCAGTCGCTGCCGTTGTCGATTGGGGGGTCCGCTGCCTTCTCCATGCCTATGCCTAACCCTCTCTGCCTCAGTCGGTGTCTCAGTTGGCGTTGCAGCCTCTGTCAGCGTCGCAGCCTCTGTCACCTTCTCTGTAGGCGTCTCAGTCGCTGCCGCTGTCCATTGGAGGGTCTGCTGCCTTTTCTATGCCTATATCTACCCCTATCTGCCTCAGTCGGCGTCTCAGTCGGCGTCGCAGCCTCTTTTCAGCGTCTCTGTAAGCATCTGAGTCGCTGCCGTTTTCGATTGGGGGGTCTGCTCCCTTCTCTATGCCTACCCCTATCTGCCTCAGTCGGCGTCGCAGCCTCTCTCAGCGTCGCTGTAGGCGTCTCAGTCGCTGCCGCTGTCGATTGGGGGATCTGCTGCCTCTCTACGCCTATATCGACCCCTATCTGCCTCAGTCGGCGTCTCAGTCGGCTTCTCAGCCTCTGTCAGAGTCTCTGTAGCCGTCTCAGTCGCTGCCGCTGTCGATTGGGGGGTCTGCTGCCTTCTGTAAACCTATATCTACCCCTATCTGCCTCAGTCGGCGTCTCAGTCGGCTTTTCAGCCTCTGTTAGAGTCTCTGTAGCCGTCTCAGTTGCTGCCGCTGTCGATTGGGGTATCTGCTGCCTCTCTACGCCTATATCTACCCCTATCTGCCTCAGTCGGCGTCTCAGTCGGCGTCTCAGTCGGCGTCTCAGTCGGCGTCGCAGCCTCTGTCAGCGTCTCTGTAGGCGTCTCAGTTGCTGCCGCTGTCGATTGGGTTGTCTGCTGCCTTATCTATGCCTATGTCTAACCCTCTCTGCCTCAGTCGGCGTCTCAGTCGGCGTCGCAGCCTCTGTCAGCGTCGCAGCCTCTGTCAGCGCCTCTGTAGGCGTCTCAGTCGCTGCCGCTGTTGATTGGAGGGTCTGCTGCCGTCTCTATGCCTATATCTACCCCTATCTGCCTCAGTCGGCATCTCAGTCAGCGTCGCAGCCTCTCTCAGCGTCTCTGTAGGCGTCTCAGTTGTTGCCGCTGTCAATTGGTTTGTCTGCTGCCTTCTCTGTGCCTATCTCTTCCCCTATCTGCCACAGTCGGCGCCACAGTCGGCTTCGCAGCCTCTGTCAGCGTCTCTGTAGGTGTCTCAGTCGTTGCCGCTGTCGATTGGGGGGGTCTGCTTCCTTCTCTATGCCAATATCTACCCCTATCTGCCACAGAAGGCATCTCAGTCTTCGTCGCAGCCTCTATCAGCGTCTCTGTATGCATCTCAGTTGATGCCGCTGTCGATTGGTTTGTCTGCTGCCTTATCTATGCCATTGTCTAACCCTCTCTGCCTCAGTCGGCGTCTCAGTCGGCGTCGCAGCCTCTGTCAGCGTCGCAGCCTCTGTAAGCGTCGCAGCCTCTGTAAGCGTCTCTGTAGGCGTCTCAGTCGCTGCCGCTGTCGATTGGAGGGTCTGCTGCCTTCTCTATGCCTATATCTACCCCTATCTGCCCCAGTCGGCGTCTCAGTCAGCGTCGCAGCCTCTTGTCAGCGTCTGTGTAGGCATCTCAGTCGCTGCCGTTGTCGATTGGGGGGTCGGCGTCTCAGTCGGCGTCGCAGCCTCTTATCAGCGTCTCTGTAGGCATCTCAGTCGCTGCCGTTGTCGATTGCGGGGTCTGCTGCCTTCTCCATGCCTATGTCTAACCCTCTCTGCCTCAGTCGGCGTCTCAGTTGGCGTCGCAGCTTCTGTCAGTGTCGCAGCCTCTGTCAGCGTCGCAGCCTCTTTTCGGCGTCTCTGTAGGCATCTGACTCGCTGCCGTTGTCGATTGGGGGATCTGCTGCCTCTCTACGCCTATATCTACCCCTATCTGCCTCAGTCGGCGTCTCAGTCGGCTTCTCAGCCTCTGTCAGAGTCTCTGTAGCCGTCTCAGTCGCTGCCGCTGTCGATTGGGGGGTCTGCTGCCTTCTGTAAGAATATATCTACCCCTATCTGCCTCAGTCGGCGTCGCAACCTCTATCAGCGTCTCTGTAGGCGTCTCAGTTGTTGCCGCTGTCGATTGGAGGGTCTGCTGCCTTCTCTATGCCTATATCTACCCCTATCTGCCTCAGTCGGCATCTCAGTCGGCGTCGCAGCCTCTGTCAGCGTATCTGTAGGCGTCTCAGTTGCTGCCGCTGTCGATAGGGGGGGTCTGCAGCCTTCTCTATGCCAATATCAACCCTTATCTGCCACAGTCGGCATCTCAGTCGGCCTCGCAGCCTCTCTCAGCGTCTCTGTAGGCGTCTCAGTTGCTGCCGCTGTCGATTGGGGGGGTCTGCTGCCTTGTCTATGCCTATGTCTAACCCTCTCTGCCTCAGTCGGCGTCTCAGTTGGCGTCGCAGCCTCTGTCAGCGTCGCAGCCTCTGTCAGCGTCACTGTAGGCGTCTCAGTCGCTGCCGCTGTCGATTGGAGGGTCTGCTGCCGTCTCTATGCCTATATCTAGCCCTATCTGTCTCAGTCGGCGTCTCATTCGGCGTCGCAGCCTCTTGTCAGCGGCTCTGTAGGCATCTCAGTCGCTGCCGTTGTCGATTGGGGGATCTGCTGCCTCTCTACGCCTATATCTACCCCTATCTGCCTCAGTCGGCGTCTCAGTCGGCTTCTCAGCCTCTGTCAGAGTCTCTGTAGCCGTCTCAGTCGCTGCCGCTGTCGATTGGGGGGTCTGCTGCCTTCTGTAAGAATATATCTACCCCTATCTGCCTCAGCCGGCGTCGCAACCTCTATCAGCGTCTCTGTAGGCGTCTCAGTTGTTGCCGCTATCGATTGGAGGGTCTGCTGCCTTCTCTATGCCTATATCTACCCCTATCTGCCTCAGTCGGCATCTCAGTCGGCGTCGCAGCTTCTGTCAGCGTATCTGTAGGCGTCTCAGTTGCTGCCGCTGTCGATAGGGGGAGTCTGCAGCCTTCTCTATGCCAATATCAACTCCTATCTGCCACAGTCGGCATCTCAGTCGGCCTCGCAGCCTCTATCAGCGTCTCTGTATGCATCTCAGTCGCTGCCGCTGTCGATTGGGTTGTCTGCTGCCGTGTCTATGCCTATGTCTAACCCTCTCTGCCTCAGTCGGCGTCTCAGTTGGCGTCGCAGCCTCTGTCAGCGTCGCAGCCTCTGTCAGCGTAACTGTAGGCGTCTCAGTCGCTGCCGCTGTCGATTGGAGGGTCTGCTGCCGTCTCTATGCTAATATCTACCCCTATCTGCCTCAGTCGGCGTCTCAGTCGGCGTCGCAGCCTCTTGTCAGCGGCTCTGTAGGCATCTCAGTCGCTGCCGTTGTCGATTGGGGGGTCTGCTGCCGTCTCTATGCCTATATCTACCCCTATCTGCCTCAGTCGGCGTCGCAGCCTCTCTCAGCGTCTCTGTAGGCGTCTCAGTCGCTGCCGCTGTCGATTGGGTTGTCTGCTGCCTTGTCTATGCCTATGTCTAACCCTCTCTGCCTCAGTCGGCGTCTCAGTTGGCGTCTCAGTGGGCGTCGCAGCCTCTGTCAGCGTCGCAGCCTCTGTCAGCGTCGCAGCCTCTGTCAGCGTCGCAGCCTCTGTCAGCGTCACTGTAGGCGTCTCAGTCGCTGCCGCTGTCGATTGGAGGGTCTGCTGCCGTCTCTATGCTTATATCTACCCCTATCTACCTCAGTCGGCGTCTCAGTCGGCGTCGCTGCCTCTTGTCAGCGGCTCTGTAAGCATCTCAGTCGCTGCCGTTGTCGATTGGGGGGTCTGCTGCCTTCTCTATGCCTATATCTACCCCTATCTGCCTCAGTCGGCGTCTCAGTCGGCGTCGCAGCCTCTGGTCAGCGTCTCTGTAGGCGTCTCAGTCACTGCCGCTGTCGATTGGGTTGTCTGCTGCCTTGTCTATGCCTATGTCTAACCCTCTCTGCCTCAGTCGGCGTCTCAGTTGGCGTCGCAGCCTCTGTCAGCGTCGCAGCCTCTGTCAGCTTCTCTGTAGGCGTCTCAGTCGCTGCCGCTGTCGATTGGAGGGTCTGCTGCCTTCTCTATGCTTATATATACCCCTATCTGCCTCAGTCGGCGTCTCAGTCGGCATCGCAGCCTCTTTTCAGCGTCTCTGTAGGCATCTGAGTCGCTGCCGTTTTCGATTGGGGGGTCTGCTCCCTTCTCTATGCCTACCCCTATCTGCCTCAGTCGGCGTCGCAGCCTCTCTCAGCGTCTCTGTAGGCGTCTCAGTCGCTGCCGCTGTCGATTGGGGGATCTGCTGCCTCTCTACGCCTATATCTACCCCTATCTGCTTCAGTCGGCGTCTCAGTCGGCTTCTCAGCCTCTGTCAAAGTCTCTGTAGCCGTCTCAGTCGCTGCCGCTGTCGATTGGGGGGTCTGCTGCCTTCTGTAAACCTATATCTACCCCTATCTGCCTCAGTCGGCGTCTCAGTCGGCTTTGAAGCCTCTGTCAGAGTCTCTGTAGCCGTCTCAGTCGCTGCCGCTGTCGATTGGGGTATCTGCTGCCTCTCTACGCCTATATCTACCCCTATCTGCCTCAGTCGGCGTCTCAGTCGGCGTCGCAGCGTCTGTCAGCGTCTCTGTAGGCGTCTCAGTCGCTGCCGCTGTTGATTGGAGGGTCTGCTGCCTTCTCTATGCCTATATCTACCCCTATCTGCCTCAGTCGGCGTCGCAGCCTCTTGTCAGCGTATCTGTAGGCATCTGAGTCGCTGCCGTTTGCGATTGGGGGGTCTGCTCCCTTCTCTATGCCTACCCCTATCTACCTCAGTCGGCGTCGCAGCCCCTCTCAGCGTCTCTGTATGCGTCTCAGTTGTTGCCGCTGTCGATTGGGTTGTCTGCTGCCTTCTCTATGCCTATCTCTTCCCCTATCTGCCTCAGTCGGCGCCACAGTCGGCTTCGCAGCCTCTGTCAGCGTCTCAGTAGGTGTCTCAGTCGTTGCCGCTGTCGATTGGGGGGTCGGCTGCCTTCTCTATGCCAATATCTACCCGTATCTGCCACAGTCGGCATCTGAGTCGGCGTCGCAGCCTCTTTCAGCGTCTCTGTAGGCGTCTCAGTTTCTGCCGCTGTCGATTGGGGGGGTCTGCTGCCTTCTCTATGCCTATCTGCCACAGTCGGCATCTGAGTCGGCGTCGCAGCCTCTATCAGCGTCTCTGTATGCATCTCAGTTGATGCCGCTGTCGATTGGGTTGTCTGCTGCCTTATCTATGCCTATGTCTAACCCTCTCTGCTTCAGTCGGCGTCTCAGTCGGCGTCGCAGCCTCTGTCAGCGTCTCTGTAGGCGTCTCAGTCACTGCCGCTGTCGATTGGAGGGTCTGCTGCCTTCTCTATGCCTATATCTACCCCTATCTGCCTCAGTCGGCGTCTCAGTCGGCGTCGCAGCCTCTTGTCAGCGGCTCTGTAGGCATCTCAGTCGCAGCCATTGTCGATTGGGGGGTCTGCTGTCTTCTCTATGCCTATATCTACCCCTATCTGCCTCAGTCGGCGTCTCAGTCGGCGTCGCAGCCTCTTGTCAGCGTCTCTGTAGGCATCTCAGTCGCTGCCGTTGTCGATTGGGGGGTCTGCTGCCTTCTCTATGCCTATATCTACCCCTATCTGCCTCAGTCGTCGTCGCAGCCTCTCTCAGCATCTCTGTAGGCGTCTCAGTCACTGCCGCTGTCGATTGGAGGGTCTGCTGCCTTCTCTATGCCTATATCTACCCGTATCTGCCTAAGTCGGCGTCTCAGTCGGCGTCGCAGCCTCTTGTCAGCGTCGCAGCCTCTGTCAGCGTCTCTGTAGGCGTCTCAGTCGCTGCCGCTGTCAATTGGAGGGTCTGCTGCCTTCTCTATGCCTATATCTACCCCTATCTGTCTCAGTCGGCGTCTCAGTCGGCATCGCAGCTTCTGTTCAGCGTCTCTGTAGGCATCTGAGTAGCTGCCGTTTTCGATTGGGGGGTCTGCTCCCTTCTCTATGCCAACCCCTATCTGCCACAGTCGGCGTCGCAGCTTCTCTCAGCGTCTCTGTAGGCGTCTCAGTCGCTGCCGCTGTCGATTGGGGGATCTGCTGCCTCTCTACGCCTATATCTACCCCAATCTGCCTCAGTCGGCGTCTCAGTCGGCTTCTCAGCCTCTGTCAGAGTCTCTGTAGCCGTCTCAGTCGCTGCCGCTGTCGATTGGAGGGTCTGCTGCCGTCTCTATGCCTATATCTCCCCCTATCTGCCTCAGTCGGCGTCTCAATCGGCGTCGCAGCCTCTTGTCAGCGTCTCTGTAGGCATCTGAGTCGCCGTTGTTTTCGATTGGGGGGTCTGCTCCCTTCTCTATGCCTACCCCTATCTGCCTCAGTCGGCGTCGTAGCCTCTCTCAGCGTCTCTGTAGGCGTCTCAGTCGCTGCCGCTGTCGATTGGGGGAACTGCTGCCTCTCTACGCCTATATCTACCGCTATCTGCCTCAGTCGGCGTCTCAATCGACTTCTCAGCCTCTGTCAGAGTCTCTGTAGCCGTCTCAGTCGCTGCCGCTGTCGATTGGGGGGGTCTGCTGCCTTCTCTATGCCTATATCTACCCCTACCTGCCTCAATCGGCGTCACAGTCGGCATCGCAGCCTCGATTGGGGGGTCTGCTGCCTTCTCTATGTCAATATCTACCCCTGTCTGCCTCAGCCGGCGTAGCTGCCTCTCTCAGCGTTTTTGAACAAGTCTCAGTCGCTGCCGCTGTCGATTGGGGGGTCTGCTGCCTTCTCTATGCCTATATCTACCCCTATCTGCCTCAGTCGGCGTCTCAGTCGGCGTCGCAGCCTCTGTCAGCGTCTCTGTAGGCGTCTCAGTCGCTGCCGCTGTCGATTGGAGGGTCTGCTGCCTTCTCTATGCCTATATCTACCCCTATCTGCCACAGTCGGCGTCTCAGTCGGCGTCGCAGCCTCTTGTCAGCGTCTCTGTAGGCGTCTCAGTCGCTGCCGCTGTCGATTGGGTTGTCTGCTGCATTGTATATGCCTATATTTAACCCTATCTGCCCCAGTCGGCGTCTCAGTCGGCGTCGCAGCCTCTTGTCAGCGTCTCTGTAGGCATCTCAGTCGCTGCCGTTGTCGATTGGGGGGTCGGCGTCTCAATCGGCGTCGCAGCCTCTTGTCAGCGTCTCTGTAGGCATCTCAGTCGCTGCCGTTGTGGATTGGGGGGTCTGCTGCCTTCTCCATGCCTATGTATAACCCTCTCTGCCTCAGTCGGCGTCTCAGTTGGCGTCGCAGCCTCTGTCAGCGTCTCTGTAGGCGTCTCAGTCGCTGCCGCTGTCGATTGGGTTGTCTGCTGCCTTGTCTAAGCCTATGTCTAACCCTCTCTGCCTCAGTTGGCGTCTCAGTTGGCGTCGCAGCCTCTGTCAGCGTCTCTGTAGGCGTCTCAGTCGCTGCCGCTGTCGATTGGAGGGTCTGCTGCCTTCTCTATGCCTATATCTACCGCTATCTGTCTCAGTCGGCGTCTCAGTCGGCGTCGCAGCTTCTTTTCATCGTCTCTGTAGGCATCTGAGTCGCTGCCGTTTTCGATTAGGGGGACTGCTCCCTTCTCTATGCCTAGCCCTATCTGCCTCAGTCGGCGTCGCAGCCTCTCTCAGCGTCTCTGTAGGCGTCTCAGTCGCTGCCGCTGTCGATTGGGGGATCTGCTGCCTTCTCTATGCCTATATCTACCCCTATCTGCCTCAGTCGGCGTTTCAGTCGGCGTCGCTGCCTCTTGTCAGCGTCTCTGTAGGCATCTGAGTCGCTGCCGTTTTCGATTGGGGGGTCGCCTCCCTTCTCTATGCCTACAGCTATCTACCTCAGTCGTTGCCGCTGTCGATTGGAGGGTCTGCTGCCTTCTCTATGCCTATATCTACCCCTATCTGCCCCAGTCGGCGTCTCAGTCGGCGTCGCAGCCTCTTGTCAGCGTCTCTGTAGGCGTCTCAGTCGCTGCCGCTGTCGATTGGGTTGTCTGCTGCCTTGTCTAAGCCTATGTCTAACCCTCTCTGCCTCAGTTGGTGTCTCAGTTGGCGTCGCAGCCTCTGTCAGCTTCTCTGTAGGCGTCTCAGTCGCTGCCACTGTCGATTGGAGGGTCTGCTGCCTTCTCTATGCCTATATCTACCCCTATCTGTCTCAGTCGGCGTCTCAGTCGGCGTCGCAGTTTCTTTTCAGCGTCTCTGTAGGCATCTGAGTCGCTGCCGTTTTCGATTAGGGGGTCTACTCCCTTCTCTATGCCTAGCCCTATCTGCCTCAGTCGGCGTCGCAGCCTCTCTCAGCGTCTCTGTAGGCGTCTCAGTCGCTGCCGCTGTCGATTGGGGGATCTGCTGCCTCTCTACGCCTATATCTACCCCTATCTGCCTCAGTCGGCGTCTCAGTCGGTTTCTCAGCCTCTGTCAGAGTCTCTGTAGCCGTCTCAGTCGCTGCCGCTGTCGATTGGGGGGTCTGCTGCCTTCTGTAAGCCTATATCTACCCCTATCTGCCTCAGTCGGCGTCGCAACCTCTATCAGCGTCTCTGTAGGCGTCTCAGTTGTTGCCGCTGTCAATTGGAGGGTCTGCTGCCTTCTCTATGCCAATATCTATCCCTATCTGCCACAGTCGGCATCTGAGTCGTCGTCGCAGCCTCGATTGGGGGGTCTGCTGCCTTCTCTATGTCAATATCTACCCCTATCTGCCTCAGTCGGCGTAACTGGCTCTCTCAGCGTTTTTGAACAAGTCTCAGTCGCTGCCGCTGTCGATTGGAGGGTCTGCTGCCATCTCTATGCCTATATCTACCCCTATCTGCCTCAGTCGGCGTCTCAGTCGGCGTCGCAGCCTCTTGTCAGCGTCTCTGTAGGCGTCTGAGTCGCTGCCGCTGTCGATTGGAGGGTCTGCTGCCATCTCTATGCCTATATCTACCCCTATCTGCCTCAGTCGGCGTCTCAGTCGGCGTCGCAGCCTCTTGAGAGCGTCTCTGTAGGCATCTGAGTCGCTGCCGTTTTCGATTGGGGGGTCGCCTCCCTTCTCTATGCCTACCCCTATCTACCTCTGTCAGCGTCGCAGCCTCTGTCAGCGTCTCTGTAGGCGTCTCAGTCGCTGCCGCTGTCGATTGGAGGGTCTGCTGCCTTCTCTATGCCTATATCTACCCCTATCTGCCTCAGTCGGCGTCTCAGTCGGCGTCGCAGCCTCTTTTCGGCGTCTCTGTAGGCATCTGACTCGCTGCCGTTTTCGATTGGGGGGTCTGCTACCTTCTCTATGCCTACCCCTATCTGCCTCAGTCGGCGTCGCAGCCTCTCTCAGCGTCTCTGTAGGCGTCTCAGTTGCTGCCGCTGTCGATTGGGGGCGTCTGCTGTCGGCTTCTCAGCCTCTGTCAGAGTCTCTGTAGCCGTCTCAGTCGCTGCCGCTGTCGATTGGGGGGTCTGCTGCCTTCTGTAAGCCTATATCTACCCGTATCTGCCTCAGTCGGCGTCGCAACCGCTATCAGCGTGTCTGTAGGCATCTCAGTTGTTGCCGCTGTCGATTGGAGGGTCTGCTGTCTTCTCTATGCCTATATCTACCCCTATCTGCCTCAGTCGGCATCTCAGTCGGCGTCGCAGCCTCTTGTCAGCGTCTCTGTAGGCATCTCAGTCGCTGCCGCTGTTGATTGGGGGGTCTGCTGCCTTCTCTATGCCTATATTTACCCCTATCTGCCTCAGTCGGCGTCGCAGCCTCTATCAGCGGTTCTGTAGACGTCTCAGTTGTTGCCGCTGTCGATTGGGTTGTCTGCTGCCTTCTCTATGCCTATGCCTAACCCTATCTGCCTCTGTCGGCGTCTCAGTCAGCGTCGCAGCCTCTATCAGCGTCGCAGCCTCTTGTCAGCGTCTCTGTAGGCATCTGAGTCGCTGCCGTTTTCGATTGGGGAGTCTGCTCCTTTCTCTATGCCTACCCCTATCTGCCTCAGTCGGCGTCGCAGCCTCTCTCAGCGTCTCTGTAGGCGTCTCAGTCGCTGCCGCTGTCGATTGGAGGGTCTGCTGCCTTCTCTATGCCTATATCTACCCCTATCTGCCGAAGTTGGCGTCTCAGTCGGCGTCGCAGCCTCTTGTCAGCGTCTCTGTAGGCATCTCAGTCGCTGCCGTTGTCGATTGGGGGTCGGCGTCTCAGTCGGCGTCGCAGCCTCTTGTCAGCGTCTCTGTAGGCATCTCAGTCGCTGCCGTTGTCGATTGGGGGGTCGGCGTCTCAGTCGGCGTCGCAGCCTCTTGTCAGCGTCTCTGTAGGCATCTCAGTCGCTGCCGTTGTGGATTGGGGGGTCTGCTGCCTTCTCCATGCCTATGTATAACCCTCTCTGCCTCAGTCGGCGTCTCAGTTGGCGTCGCAGCCTCTGTCAGCGTCTCTGTAGGCATCTCAGTCGCTGCCGCTGTCGATTGGAGAGTCTGCTGCCTTCTCTATGCCTATATCTATCCCTATCTGCCTCAGTCGGCGTCGCAGCCTCTTGTCAGCGTCTCTGTAAGCATCTGAGTCGCTGCCGTTTTCGATTGGGGGGTCTGCTCCCTTCTCTATGCCTACCCCTATCTACCTCAGTCGGCGTCGCAGCCCCTCTCAGCGTCTCTGTATGCGTCTCAGTTATTGCCGCTATCGATTGGGTTGTCTGCTGCCTTCTCTATACCTATCTCTTCCCCTATCTGACTCAGTCGGCGCCACAGTCGACTTCGCAGCCTCTGTCAGCGTCTCTGTAGGTGTCTCAGTCGTTGCCGCTGTCGATTGGAGGGTCTGCTGCCATCTCTATGCCTATATCTACCCCTATCTGCCTCAGTCGGCGTCTCAGTCGGCGTCGCAGCCTCTTGAGAGCGTCTCTGTAGGCATCTGAGTCGCTGCCGTTTTCGATTGGGGGGTCGCCTCCCTTCTCTATGCCTACCCCTATCTACCTCTGTCAGCGTCGCAGCCTCTGTCAGCGTCTCTGTAGGCGTCTCAGTCGCTGCCGCTGTCGATTGGAGGGTCTGCTGCCGTCTCTATGCTTATATCTACCCCTATCTGCCTCAGTCGGCGTCTCAGTCGGCGTCGCTGCCTCTTGTCAGCGGCTCTGTAAGCATCTCAGTCGCTGCCGTTGTCGATTGGGGGGTCTGCTGCCTTCTCTATGCCTATATCTACCCCTATCTGCCTCAGTCGGCGTCTCAGTCGGCGTCGCAGCCTCTGGTCAGCGTCTCTGTAGGCGTCTCAGTCACTGCCGCTGTCGATTGGGTTGTCTGCTGCCTTGTCTATGCCTATGTCTAACCCTCTCTGCCTCAGTCGGCGTCTCAGTTGGCGTCGCAGCCTCTGTCAGCGTCGCAGCCTCTGTCAGCTTCTCTGTAGGCGTCTCAGTCGCTGCCGCTGTCGATTGGAGGGTCTGCTGCCTTCTCTATGCTTATATATACCCCTATCTGCCTCAGTCGGCGTCTCAGTCGGCATCGCAGCCTCTTTTCAGCGTCTCTGTAGGCATCTGAGTCGCTGCCGTTTTCGATTGGGGGGTCTGCTCCCTTCTCTATGCCTACCCCTATCTGCCTCAGTCGGCGTCGCAGCCTCTCTCAGCGTCTCTGTAGGCGTCTCAGTCGCTGCCGCTGTCGATTGGGGGATCTTCTGCCTCTCTACGCCTATATCTACCCCTATCTGCTTCAGTCGGCGTCTCAGTCGGCTTCTCAGCCTCTGTCAAAGTCTCTGTAGCCGTCTCAGTCGCTGCCGCTGTCGATTGGGGGGTCTGCTGCCTTCTGTAAACCTATATCTACCCCTATCTGCCTCAGTCGGCGTCTCAGTCGGCTTTGAAGCCTCTGTCAGAGTCTCTGTAGCCGTCTCAGTCGCTGCCGCTGTCGATTGGGGTATCTGCTGCCTCTCTACGCCTATATCTACCCCTATCTGCCTCAGTCGGCGTCTCAGTCGGCGTCGCAGCCTCTGTCAGCGTCTCTGTAGGCGTCTCAGTCGCTGCCGCTGTTGATTGGAGGGTCTGCTGCCTTCTCTATGCCTATATCTACCCCTATCTGCCTCAGTCGGCGTCGCAGCCTCTTGTCAGCGTATCTGTAGGCATCTGAGTCGCTGCCGTTTGCGATTGGGGGGTCTGCTCCCTTCTCTATGCCTACCCCTATCTACCTCAGTCGGCGTCGCAGCCCCTCTCAGCGTCTCTGTATGCGTCTCAGTTGTTGCCGCTGTCGATTGGGTTGTCTGCTGCCTTCTCTATGCCTATCTCTTCCCCTATCTGCCTCAGTCGGCGCCACAGTCGGCTTCGCAGCCTCTGTCAGCGTCTCAGTAGGTGTCTCAGTCGTTGCCGCTGTCGATTGGGGGGTCGGCTGCCTTCTCTATGCCAATATCTACCCGTATCTGCCACAGTCGGCATCTGAGTCGGCGTCGCAGCCTCTTTCAGCGTCTCTGTAGGCGTCTCAGTTTCTGCCGCTGTCGATTGGGGGGGTCTGCTGCCTTCTCTATGCCTATCTGCCACAGTCGGCATCTGAGTCGGCGTCGCAGCCTCTATCAGCGTCTCTGTATGCAACTCAGTTGATGCCGCTGTCGATTGGGTTGTCTGCTGCCTTATCTATGCCTATGTCTAACCCTCTCTGCTTCAGTCGGCGTCTCAGTCGGCGTCGCAGCCTCTGTCAGCGTCTCTGTAGGCGTCTCAGTCACTGCCGCTGTCGATTGGAGGGTCTGCTGCCTTCTCTATGCCTATATCTACCCCTATCTGCCTCAGTCGGCGTCTCAGTCGGCGTCGCAGCCTCTTGTCAGCGGCTCTGAAGGCATCTCAGTCGCAGCCATTGTCGATTGGGGGGTCTGCTGTCTTCTCTATGCCTATATCTACCCCTATCTGCCTCAGTCGGCGTCTCAGTCGGCGTCGCAGCCTCTTGTCAGCGTCTCTGTAGGCATCTCAGTCGCTGCCGTTGTCGATTGGGGGGTCTGCTGCCTTCTCTATGCCTATATCTACCCCTATCTGCCTCAGTCGTCGTCGCAGCCTCTCTCAGCATCTCTGTAGGCGTCTCAGTCACTGCCGCTGTCGATTGGAGGGTCTGCTGCCTTCTCTATGCCTATATCTACCCGTATCTGCCTAAGTCGGCGTCTCAGTCGGCATCGCAGCCTCTTGTCAGCGTCGCAGCCTCTGTCAGCGTCTCTGTAGGCGTCTCAGTCGCTGCCGCTGTCAATTAGAGGGTCTGCTGCCTTCTCTATGCCTATATCTACCCCTATCTGTCTCAGTCGGCGTCTCAGTCGGCATCGCAGCTTCTGTTCAGCGTCTCTGTAGGCATCTGAGTAGCTGCCGTTTTCGATTGGGGGGTCTGCTCCCTTCTCTATGCCAACCCCTATCTGCCACAGTCGGCGTCGCAGCTTCTCTCAGCGTCTCTGTAGGCGTCTCAGTCGCTGCCGCTGTCGATTGGGGGATCTGCTGCCTCTCTACGCCTATATCTACCCCAATCTGCCTCAGTCGGCGTCTCAGTCGGCTTCTCAGCCTCTGTCAGAGTCTCTGTAGCCGTCTCAGTCGCTGCCGCTGTCGATTGGGGGGTCTGCTGCCTTCTGTAAGCCTATATCTACCCCTGTCTGCCTCAGTCTGCGTCGCAACCTCTCTCAGCGTCTCTGTAGGCGTCTCAGTTGTTGCCGCTGTCAATTGGAGGGTCTGCTGCCTTCTCTATGCCAATATCTACCCCTATCTGCCACAGTCGGCATCTGAGTCGGCGTCGCAGCCTCTTTCAGCGTCTCTGTAGGCGTCTCAGTTTCTGACGCTGTCGATTGGGGGGGTCTGCTGCCTTCTCTGTGCCTATCTGCTACAGTCGGCATCTGAGTCGGCGTCGCAGCCTCTATCAGTGTCTATGTATGCATCTCAGTTGATGCCGCTGTCGATTGGGTTGTCTGCTGCCTTATCTATGCATATGTCTAACCCTCTCTGCCTCAGTCGGCGTCTCAGTCGGCGTCGCAGCCTCTGTCAGCGTCGCGGCCTCTGTCAGCGTCTCTATAGGCGTCTAAGTCGCTGCCGCTGTCGATTGGAGGGTCTGCTGCCGTCTCTATGCCTATATCTCCCCCTATCTGCCTCAGTCGGCGTCTCAATCGGCGTCGCAGCCTCTTGTCAGCGTCTCTGTAGGCATCTGAGTCGCCGTTGTTTTCGATTGGGGGGTCTGCTCCCTTCTCTATGCCTACCCCTATCTGCCTCAGTCGGCGTCGTAGCCTCTCTCAGCGTCTCTGTAGGCGTCTCAGTCGCTGCCGCTGTCGATTGGGGGAACTGCTGCCTCTCTACGCCTATATCTACCGCTATCTGCCTCAGTCGGCGTCTCAATCGACTTCTCAGCCTCTGTCAGAGTCTCTGTAGCCGTCTCAGTCGCTGCCGCTGTCGATTGGGGGGGTCTGCTGCCTTCTCTATGCCTATATCTACCCCTACCTGCCTCAGTCGGCGTCACAGTCGGCATCGCAGCCTCGATTGGGGGGTCTGCTGCCTTCTCTATGTCAATATCTACCCCTGTCTGCCTCAGCCGGCGTAGCTGCCTCTCTCAGCGTTTTTGAACAAGTCTCAGTCGCTGCCGCTGTCGATTGGGGGGTCTGCTGCCTTCTCTATGCCTATATCTACCCCTATCTGCCTCAGTCGGCGTCTCAGTCGGCGTCGCAGCCTCTGTCAGCGTCTCTGTAGGCGTCTCAGTCGCTGCCGCTGTCGATTGGAGGGTCTGCTGCCTTCTCTATGCCTATATCTACCCCTATCTGCCACAGTCGGCGTCTCAGTCGGCGTCGCAGCCTCTTGTCAGCGTCTCTGTAGGCGTCTCAGTCGCTGCCGCTGTCGATTGGGTTGTCTGCTGCATTGTCTATGCCTATATTTAACCCTATCTGCCCCAGTCGGCGTCTCAGTCGGCGTCGCAGCCTCTTGTCAGCGTCTCTGTAGGCATCTCAGTCGCTGCCGTTGTCGATTGGGGGGTCGGCGTCTCAATCGGCGTCGCAGCCTCTTGTCAGCGTCTCTGTAGGCATCTCAGTCGCTACCGTTGTGGATTGGGGGGTCTGCTGCCTTCTCCATGCCTATGTATAACCCTCTCTGCCTCAGTCGGCGTCTCAGTTGGCGTCGCAGCCTCTGTCAGCGTCTCTGTAGACGTCTCAGTCGCTGCCGCTGTCGATTGGGTTGTCTGCTGCCTTGTCTAAGCCTATGTCTAACCCTCTCTGCCTCAGTTGGCGTCTCAGTTGGCGTCGCAGCCTCTGTCAGCGTCTCTGTAGGCGTCTCAGTCGCTGCCGCTGTCGATTGGAGGGTCTGCTGCCTTCTCTATGCCTATATCTACCGCTATCTGTCTCAGTCGGCGTCTCAGTCGGCGTCGCAGCTTCTTTTCATCGTCTCTGTAGGCATCTGAGTCGCTGCCGTTTTCGATTAGGGGGACTGCTCCCTTCTCTATGCCTAGCCCTATCTGCCTCAGTCGGCGTCGCAGCCTCTCTCAGCGTCTCTGTAGGCGTCTCAGTCGCTGCCGCTGTCGATTGGGGGATCTGCTGCCTTCTCTATGCCTATATCTACCCCTATCTGTCTCAGTCGGCGTCGCAGTTTCTTTTCAGCGTCTCTGTAGGCATCTGAGTCGCTGCCGTTTTCGATTAGGGGGTCTACTCCCTTCTCTATGCCTAGCCCTATCTGCCTCAGTCGGCGTCGCAGCCTCTCTCAGCGTCTCTGTAGGCGTCTCAGTCGCTGCCGCTGTCGATTGGGGGATCTGCTGCCTTCTCTATGCCTATATCTACCCCTATCTGTCTCAGTCGGCGTCTCAGTCGGCGTCGCAGCTTCTTTTCATCGTCTCTGTAGGCATCTGAGTCGCTGCCGTTTTCGATTAGGGGGACTGCTCCCTTCTCTATGCCTAGCCCTATCTGCCTCAGTCGGCGTCGCAGCCTCTCTCAGCGTCTCTGTAGGCGTCTCAGTCGCTGCCGCTGTCGATTGGGGGATCTGCTGCCTTCTCTATGCCTATATCTACCCCTATCTGTCTCAGTCGGCGTTTCAGTCGGCGTCGCTGCCTCTTGTCAGCGTCTCTGTAGGCATCTGAGTCGCTGCCGTTTTCGATTGGGGGGTCGCCTCCCTTCTCTATGCCTACAGCTATCTACCTCAGTCGTTGCCGCTGTCGATTGGAGGGTCTGCTGCCTTCTCTATGCCTATATCTACCCCTATCTGCCCCAGTCGGCGTCTCAGTCGGCGTCGCAGCCTCTTGTCAGCGTCTCTGTAGGCGTCTCAGTCGCTGCCGCTGTCGATTGGGTTGTCTGCTGCCTTGTCTAAGCCTATGTCTAACCCTCTCTGCCTCAGTTGGTGTCTCAGTTGGCGTCGCAGCCTCTGTCAGCTTCTCTGTAGGCGTCTCAGTCGCTGCCGCTGTCGATTGGAGGGTCTGCTGCCTTCTCTATGCCTATATCTACCCCTATCTGTCTCAGTCGGCGTCTCAGTCGGCGTCGCAGTTTCTTTTCAGCGTCTCTGTAGGCATCTGAGTCGCTGCCGTTTTCGATTAGGGGGTCTACTCCCTTCTCTATGCCTAGCCCTATCTGCCTCAGTCGGCGTCGCAGCCTCTCTCAGCGTCTCTGTAGGCGTCTCAGTCGCTGCCGCTGTCGATTGGGGGATCTGCTGCCTCTCTACGCCTATATCTACCCCTATCTGCCTCAGTCGGCGTCTCAGTCGGTTTCTCAGCCTCTGTCAGAGTCTCTGTAGCCGTCTCAGTCGCTGCCGCTGTCGATTGGGGGGTCTGCTGCCTTCTGTAAGCCTATATCTACCCCTATCTGCCTCAGTCGGCGTCGCAACCTCTATCAGCGTCTCTGTAGGCGTCTCAGTTGTTGCCGCTGTCAATTGGAGGGTCTGCTGCCTTCTCTATGCCAATATCTATCCCTATCTGCCACAGTCGGCATCTGAGTCGTCGTCGCAGCCTCGATTGGGGGGTCTGCTGCCTTCTCTATGTCAATATCTACCCCTATCTGCCTCAGTCGGCGTAACTGGCTCTCTCAGCGTTTTTGAACAAGTCTCAGTCGCTGCCGCTGTCGATTGGAGGGTCTGCTGCCATCTCTATGCCTATATCTACCCCTATCTGCCTCAGTCGGCGTCTCAGTCGGCGTCGCAGCCTCTTGTCAGCGTCTCTGTAGGCGTCTGAGTCGCTGCCGCTGTCGATTGGAGGGTCTGCTGCCATCTCTATGCCTATATCTACCCCTATCTGCCTCAGTCGGCGTCTCAGTCGGCGTCGCAGCCTCTTGAGAGCGTCTCTGTAGGCATCTGAGTCGCTGCCGTTTTCGATTGGGGGGTCGCCTCCCTTCTCTATGCCTACCCCTATCTACCTCTGTCAGCGTCGCAGCCTCTCTCAGCGTCTCTGTAGGCGTCTCAGTTGCTGCCGCTGTCGATTGGGGGCGTCTGCTGTCGGCTTCTCAGCCTCTGTCAGAGTCTCTGTAGCCGTCTCAGTCGCTGCCGCTGTCGATTGGGGGGTCTGCTGCCTTCTGTAAGCCTATATCTACCCGTATCTGCCTCAGTCGGCGTCGCAACCGCTATCAGCGTGTCTGTAGGCATCTCAGTTGTTGCCGCTGTCGATTGGAGGGTCTGCTGTCTTCTCTATGCCTATATCTACCCCTATCTGCCTCAGTCGGCATCTCAGTCGGCGTCGCAGCCTCTTGTCAGCGTCTCTGTAGGTATCTCAGTCGCTGCCGCTGTTGATTGGGGGGTCTGCTGCCTTCTCTATGCCTATATTTACCCCTATCTGCCTCAGTCGGCGTCGCAGCCTCTATCAGCGGTTCTGTAGACGTCTCAGTTGTTGCCGCTGTCGATTGGGTTGTCTGCTGCCTTCTCTATGCCTATGCCTAACCCTATCTGCCTCTGTCGGCGTCTCAGTCAGCGTCGCAGCCTCTATCAGCGTCGCAGCCTCTTGTCAGCGTCTCTGTAGGCATCTGAGTCGCTGCCGTTTTCGATTGGGGGGTCTGCTCCTTTCTCTATGCCTACCCCTATCTGCCTCAGTCGGCGTCGCAGCCTCTCTCAGCGTCTCTGTAGGCGTCTCAGTCGCTGCCGCTGTCGATTGGGTTGTCTGCTGCCTTATCTATGCCTATCTCTTCCCCTATCTGCCTCAGTCGGCGCCACAGTCGACTTCGCAGCCTCTGTCAGCGTCTCTGTAGGTGTCTCAGTCGTTGCCGCTGTCGATTGGGGGGTCGGCTGCCTTCTCTATGCCAATATCTACCCCTATCTGCCACAGTCGGCATCTGAGTCGGCGTCGCAGCCTCTTTCAGCGTCTCTGTAGGCGTCTCAGTTTCTGCCGCTGTCGATTGGGGGGGTCTGCTGCCTTCTCTATGCCTATCTGCCACAGTCGGCATCTGAGTCGGCGTCGCAGCCTCTATCAGCGTCTCTGTATGCATCTCAGTTGATGCCGCTGTCGATTGGGTTGTCTGCTGCCTTATCTATGCCTATGTCTAACCCTCTCTGCCTCAGTCGGCGTCTCAGTCGGCGTCGCAGCCTCTGTCAGCGTCTCTGTAGGCATCTCAGTCGCTGCCGCTGTCGATTGGAGAGTCTGCTGCCTTCTCTATGCCTATATCTATCCCTATCTGCCTCAGTCGGCGTCGCAGCCTCTTGTCAGCGTCTCTGTAAGCATCTGAGTCGCTGCCGTTTTCGATTGGGGGGTCTGCTCCCTTCTCTATGCCTACCCCTATCTACCTCAGTCGGCGTCGCAGCCCCTCTCAGCGTCTCTGTATGCGTCTCAGTTATTGCCGCTGTCGATTGGGTTGTCTGCTGCCTTCTCTATACCTATCTCTTCCCCTATCTGCCTCAGTCGGCGCCACAGTCGGCTTCGCAGCCTCTGTCAGCGTCTCTGTAGGTGTCTCAGTCGTTGCCGCTGTCGATTGGGGGGTCGGCTGCCTTCTCTATGCCAATATCTACCCCTATCTGCCACAGTCGGCATCTGAGTCGGCGTCGCAGCCTCTTTCAGCGTCTCTGTAGGCGTCTCAGTTTCTGCCGCTGTCGATTGGGGGGGTCTGCTGCCTTCTCTATGCCTATCTGCCACAGTCGGCATCTGAGTCGGCGTCGCAGCCTCTATCAGCGTCTCTGTATGCATCTCAGTTGATGCCGCTGTCGATTGGGTTGTCTGCTGCCTTATCTATGCCTATGTCTAACCCTCTCTGCCTCAGTCGGCGTCTCAGTCGGCGTCGCAGCCTCTGTCAGCGTCTCTGTAGGCGTCTCAGTCGCTGCCGCTGTCGATTGGAGGGTCTGCTGCCTTCTCTATGCCTATATCTACCACTATCTGCCTCAGTCGGCGTCTCAGTCGGCGTCGCAGCCTCTTGTCAGCGGCTCTGTAGGCATCTCAGTCGCAGCCATTGTCGATTGGGGGGTCTGCTGCCTTCTCTATGCCTATATCTACCCCTATCTGCCTCAGTCGGCGTCTCAGTCGGCGTCGCAGCCTCTTGTCAGCGTCTCTGTAGGCATCTCAGTCGCTGCCGTTGTCGATTGGGGGGTCTGCTGCCTTCTCTATGCCTATATCTACCCCTATCTGCCTTAGTCGTCGTCGCAGTCTCTCTCAGCATCTCTGTAGGCGTCTCAGTCGCTGCCGCTATCGATTGGAGGGTCCGCTGCCTTCTCTATGCCTATATCTACCCGTATCTGCCTCAGTCGGCGTCTCAGTCGGCGTCGCAGTCTCTTGTCAGCGTCTCTGGAGGCATCTCAGTCGCTGCCGTTGTCGATTGGGGGGTCTGCTGCCTTGTCTATGCCTATGTATAACCCTCTCTGCCTCAGTCGGCGTCTCAGTTGGCGTCGCAGCCTCTGTCAGTGTCGCAGCCTCTGTCAGCGTCTCTCTAGGCGTCTCAGTCGCTGCCGCTGTCGATTGGGTTGTCTGCTGCCTTGTCTATGCCTATGTCTAACCCTCTCTGCCTCAGTCGGCGTCTCAGTTGGCGTCGCAGCCTCTGTCAGCGTCTCTGTAGGCGTCTCAGTCGCTGCCGCTGTCGATTGGGGGGTCTGCTGCCTTCTGTAAGCCTATATCTACCCCTGTCTGCCTCAGTCTGCGTCGCAACCTCTCTCAGCGTCTCTGTAGGCGTCTCAGTTGTTGCCGCTGTCAATTGGAGGGTCTGCTGCCTTCTCTATGCCAATATCTACCCCTATCTGCCACAGTCGGCATCTGAGTCGGCGTCGCAGCCTCTTTCAGCGTCTCTGTAGGCGTCTCAGTTTCTGCGGCTGTCGATTGGGGGGGTCTGCTGCCTTCTCTGTGCCTATCTGCTACAGTCGGCATCTGAGTCGGCGTCGCAGCCTCTATCAGCGTCTATGTATGCATCTCAGTTGATGCCGCTGTCGATTGGGTTGTCTGCTGCCTTATCTATGCCTATGTCTATCCCTCTCTGCCTCAGTCGGCGTCTCAGTCGGCGTCGCAGCCTCTGTCAGCGTCTCTATAGGCGTCTAAGTCGCTGCCGCTGTCGATTGGAGGGTCTGCTGCCGTCTCTATGCCTATATCTACCCCTACCTGCCTCAGTCGGCGTCACAGTCGGCATCGCATCCTCGATTGGGGGGTCTGCTGCCTTCTCTATGTCAATATCTACCCCTGTCTGCCTCAGCCGGCGTAGCTGCCTCTCTCAGCGTTTTTGAACAAGTCTCAGTCGCTGCCGCTGTCGATTGGGGGTCTGCTGCCTTCTCTATGCCTATATCTACCCCTATCTGCCTCAGTCGGCGTCTCAGTCGGCGTCGCAGCCACTGTCAGCGTCTCTGTAGGCGTCTCAGTCGCTGCCGCTGTCGATTGGAGGGTCTGCTGCCTTCTCTATGCCTACATCTACCCCTATCTGCCACAGTCGGGGTCTCAGTCGGCGTCGCAGCCTCTTGTCAGCGTCTCTGTAGGCGTCTCAGTCGCTGCCGCTGTCGATTGGGTTGTCTGCTGCATTGTCTATGCCTATATTTAACCCTCTCTGCCTCAGTCGGCGTCTCAGTCGGCGTCGCAGCCTCTGTCAGCGTCTCTGTAGGCGTCTCAGTCGCTGCCGCTGTCGATTGGAGTGTCTGCTGCCTTCTCTATGCCTATATCTACCCCTATCTGCCCCAGTCGGCGTCTCAGTCGGCGTCTCAGTCGGCGTCGCCGCCTCTTGTCAGCGTCTCTGTAGGCATCTCAGTCGCTGCCGTTGTCGATTGGGGGGTCGGCGTCTCAGTCGGCGTCGCAGCCTCTTGTCAGCGTCTCTGTAGCCATCTCAGTCGCTGCCGTTGTCCATTGGGGGTCGGCGTCTCAGTCGGCGTCGCAGCCTCTTGTCAGCGTCTCTGTAGGCATCTCAGTCGCTGCCGTTGTGGATTGGGGGGTCTGCTGCCTTCTCTATGCCTATATCTACCCCTATCTGCCCCAGTCGGCGTCTCAGTCGGCGTCGCAGCCTCTTGTCAGCGTCTCAGTCGCTGCCGCTGTCGATTGGGTTGTCTGCTGCCTTGTCTAAGCCTATGTCTAACCCTCTCTGCCTCAGTTGGCGTCTCAGTTGGCGTCGCAGCCTCTGTCAGCGTCTCTGTAGGCGTCCCAGTCGCTGCCGCTGTCGATTGGAGGGTCTGCTGCCTTCTCTATGCCTATATCTACCCCTATCTGTCTCAGTCGGCGTCGCAGCTTCTTTTCAGCGTCTCTGTAGGCATCTGAGTCGCTGCCGTTTTCGATTAGGGGGTCTGCTCCCTTCTCTATGCCTAGCCCTATCTGCCTCAGTCGGCGTCGCAGCCTCTCTCAGCGTCTCTGTAGGCGTCTCAGTCGCTGCCGCTGTCGATTGGGGGATCTGCTGCCTCTCTACGCCTATATCTACCCCTATCTGCCTCAGTCGGCGTCTCAGTCGGTTTCTCAGCCTCTGTCAGAGTCTCTGTAGCCGTCTCAGTCGCTGCCGCTGTCGATTGGGGGGTCTGCTGCCTTCTGTAAGCCTATATCTACCCCTATCTGCCTCAGTCGGCGTCGCAACCTCTATCAGCGTCTCTGTAGGCGTCTCAGTTGTTGCCGCTGTCAATTGGAGGGTCTGCTGCCTTCCCTATGCCAATATCTACCCCTATCTGCCACAGTCGGCATCTGAGTCGTCGTCGCAGCCTCGATTGTGGGGTCTGCTGCCTTCTCTATGTCAATATCTACCCCTATCTGCCTCAGTCGGCGTAACTGGCTCTCTCAGCGTTTTTAAACAAGTCTCAGTCGCTGCCGCTGTCGATTGGGGGGTTGCTTCCTTCTTTATGCGTATATCTACCCCTATCTGCCTCAGTCGGCGTCTCAGTCGGCGTCGCAGCCTCTGTCAGCGTCTCTGTAGGCGTCTCAGTCGCTGCCGCTGTCGATTGGAGGGTCTGCTGCCATCTCTATGCCTATATCTACCCCTATCTGCCTCAGTCGGCGTCTCAGTCGGCGTCGCAGCCTCTTGTCAGCGTCTCTGTAGGCATCTGAGTCGCTGCCGTTTTCGATTGGGGGGTCGCCTCCCTTCTCTATGCCTACCCCTATCTACCTCAGTCGGCGTCGCAGCCTCTGTCAGCGTCTCTGTAGGCGTCTCAGTCGCTGCCGTTGTCGATTGGGGGTCTGCTGCCTTCTCTATGCCTATATCTACCCCTATCTGCCTCAGTCGGCGTCTCAGTCGGCGTCGCAGCCTCTTGTCAGCGTCTCTGTAGGCATCTGAGTCGCTGCCGTTTTCGATTCGGGGGTCGCCTCCCTTCTCTATGCCTACCCCTATCTACCTCAGTCGGCGTCGCAGCCTCTGTCAGCGTCTCTGTAGGCGTCTCAGTCGCTGCCGCTGTCGATTGGAGGGTCAGCTGCCTTCTCTATGCCTATATCTACCCCTATCTGCCCCAGTCGGCGTCTCAGTCGGCGTCGCAGCCTCTTGTCAGCGTCTCTGTAGGCATCTCAGTCGCTGCCGTTGTCGATTGGGGGGTCGGCGTCTCAGTCGGCGTCGCAGCCTCTTGTCAGCGTCTCTGTAGGCATCTCAGTCGCTGCCGTTGTCGATTGGGGGGTCTGCTGCCTTCTCCATGCCTATGTCTAACCCTCTCTGCCTCAGTCGGCGTCTCAGTTTTCGTCGCAGCTTCTGTCAGCGTCGCAGCCTCTGTCAGCGTCTCTGTAGGCGTCTCAGTCGCTGCCGCTGTCGATTGGGTTGTCTGCTGCCTTGTCTATGCCTATGTCTAACCCTCTCTGCCTCAGTCGGCGTCTCAGTTGGCGTCGCAGCCTCTGTCAGCGTCGCAGCCTCTGTCAGCGTCTCTGTAGACGTCTCAGTCGCTGCCGCTATCGATTGGAGGGTCTGATGCCTTCTCTATGCCTATATCTACCCGTATCTGCCTCAGTCGGCGTCTCAGTCGGCGTCGCAGCCTCTTTTCAGCGTCTCTGTAGGCATCTGAGTCGCTGCCGTTTTCGATTGGGGGGTCTGCTGCCTCTCTACGCCTATATCTACTCCTATCTACCTAAGTCGGCGTCTCAGTCGGCTTCTCAGCCTCTGTCAGAGTCTCTGTAGCCGCCTCAGTCGCTGCCGCTGTCGATTGGGGGGTCTGCTGCCTTCTGTAAGAATATATCTACCCCTATCTGCCTCAGTCAGCGTCGCAACCTCTATCAGCGTCTCTTTAGGCGTCTCAGTTGTTGCCGCTGTCGATTGGAGGGTCTGCTGCCTTCTCTATGCCTATATCTACCCCTATTTGCCTCAGTCGGCATCTCAGTCGGCGTCGCAGCCTCTGTCAGCGTCTCTGTAGGCGTCTCAGTCGCTGCCGCTGTCGATTGGGTTGTCTGCTGCCTTGTCTAAGCCTATGTCTAACCCTCTCTGCCTCAGTTGGCGTCTCAGTTGGCGTCGCAGCCTCTGTCAGCGTCTCTGTAGGCGTCTCAGTCGCTGCCGCTGTCGATTGGAGGGTCTGCTGCCTTCTCTATGCCTATATCTACTCCTATCTGTCTCAGTCGGCGTCTCAGTCGGCGTCGCAGCTTCTTTTCAGCGTCTCTGTAGGCATCTGAGTCGCTGCCGTTTTCAATTAGGGGGCCTACTCCCTTCTCTATGCCTAGCCCTATCTGCCTCAATCGGCGTCGCAGCCTCTCTCAGCGTCTCTGTAGGCGTCTCAGTCGCTGCCGCTGTCGATTGGGGGATCTGCTGCCTTCTCTATGCCTATATCTACCCCTATCTGCCTCAGTCGGCGTCTCAGTCGGCGTCGCAGCCTCTTGTCAGCGTCTCTGTAGGCATCTCAGTCGCTGCCGTTGTCGATTGGGGGTCTGCTGCCTTCTCTATGCCTATATCTACCCCTATCTGTCTCAGTCGGCGTTTCAGTCGGCGTCGCTGCCTCTTGTCAGCGTCTCTGTAGGCATCTGAGTCGCTGCCGTTTTCGATTGGGGGGTCGCCTCCCTTCTCTATGCCTACACCTATCTACCTCAGTCGCTGCCGCTGTCGATGGGAGGGTCTGCTGCCTTCTCTATGCCTATATCTACCCCTATCTGCCCCAGTCGGCGTCTCAGTCGGCGTCGCAGCCTCTTGTCAGCGTCTCTGTAGGCGTCTCAGTCGCTGCCGCTGTCGATTGGGTTGTCTGCTGCCTTGTCTAAGCCTATGTCTAACCCTCTCTGCCTCAGTTGGCGTCTCAGTTGGCGTCGCAGCCTCTGTCAGCGTCTCTGTAGGCGTCTCAGTCGCTGCCGCTGTCGATTGGAGGGTCTGCTGCCTTCTCTATGCCTATATCTACCCCTATCTGTCTCAGTCGGCGTCTCAGTCGGCGTCGCAGCTTCTTTTCAGCGTCTCTGTAGGCATCTGAGTCGCTGCCGTTTTCGATTAGGGGGTCTACTCCCTTCTCTATGCCTAGCCCTATCTGCCTCAGTCGGCGTCGCAGCCTCTCTCAGCGTCTCTGTAGGCGTCTCAGTCGCTGCCGCTGTCGATTGGGGGATCTGCTGCCTCTCTACGCATATATCTACCCCTATCTGCCTCAGTCGGCGTCTCAGTCGGTTTCTCAGCCTCTGTCAGAGTCTCTGTAGCCGTCTCAGTCGCTACCGCTGTCGATTGGGGGGTCTGCTGCCTTCTGTAAGCCTATATCTACCCCTATCTGCCTCAGTCGGCGTCGCAACCTCTATCAGCGTATCTGTAGGCGTCTCAGTTGTTGCCGCTGTCAATTGGAGGGTCTGCTGCCTTCTCTATGCCAATATCTATCCCTATCTGCCACAGTCGGCATCTGAGGCGTCGTCGCAGCCTCGATTGGGGGGTCTGCTGCCTTCTCTATGTCAATATCTACCCCTATCTGCCTCAGTCGGCGTAACTGGCTCTCTCAGCGTTTTTGAACAAGTCTCAGTCGCTGCCGCTGTCGATTGGAGGGTCTGCTGCCATCTCTATGCCTATATCTACCCCTATCTGCCTCAGTCGGCGTCTCAGTCGGCGTCGCAGCCTCTTGTCAGCGTCTCTGTAGGCGTCTCAGTCGCTGCCGCTGTCGATTGGAGGGTCTGCTGCCTTCTCTATGCCTATATCTACCCCTATCTGCCTCAGTCGGCGTCTCAGTCGGCGTCGCAGCCTCTTTTCGGCGTCTCTGTAGGCATCTGACTCGCTGCCGTTTTCGATTGGGGGGTCTGCTACCTTCTCTATGCCTACCCCTATCTGCCTCAGTCGGCGTCGCAGCCTCTCTCAGCGTCTCTGTAGGCGTCTCAGTTGCTGCCGCTGTCGATTGGGGGTGTCTGCTGCCTTGTCTATACCTATGTCTAACCCTCTCTGCCTCAGTCGGCGTCTCAGTTGGCGTCGCAGCCTCTGTCAGCGTCGCAGCCTCTGTCAGCGTCACTGTAGGCGTCTCAGTCGCTGCCGCTGTCGATTGGAGGGTCTGCTGCCGTCTCTATGCCTATATCTACCCCTATCTGTCTCAGTCGGCGACTCAGCCGGCGTCGCAGCCTCTTGTCAGCGGCTCTGTAGGCATCTCAGTCGCTGCCTTTGTCGATTGGGGGATCTGCTGCCTCTCTACGCCTATATCTACCCCTATCTGCCTCAGTCGGCGTCTCAGTCGGCTTCTCAGCCTCTGTCAGAGTCTCTGTAGCCGTCTCAGTCGCTGCCGCTGTCGATTGGGGGGTCTGCTGCCTTCTGTAAGAATATATCTACCCCTATCTGCCTCAGTCGGCGTCGCAACCTCTATCAGCGTCTCTGTAGGCGTCTCAGTTGTTGCCGCTGTCGATTGGAGGGTCTGCTGCCTTCTCTATACCTATATATACCCCTATCTGCCTCAGTCGGCATCTCAGTTGGCGTCGCAGCCTCTGTCAGTTTCTCTGTAGGCGTCTCAGTTGCTGCCGCTGTCGATTGGGGGGGTCTGCAGCCTTCTCTATGCCAATATCAACCCCTATCTGCCACAGTCGGCATCTCAGTCGGCGTCGCAGCCTCTATCAGCGTCTCTGTATGCATCTCAGTCGCTGCCGCTGTCGATTGGGTTGTCTGCTGCCTTGTCTATGCCTATGTCTAACCCTCTCTGCCTCAGTCGGCGTCTCAGTTGGCGTCGCAGCCTCTGTCAGCGTCGCAGCCTCTGTCAGCGTAACTGTAGGCGTCTCAGTCGCTGCCGCTGTCGATTGGAGGGTCTGCTGCCGTCTCTATGCTAATATCTACCCCTATCTGCCTCAGTCGGCGTCTCAGTCGGCGTCGCAGCCTCTTGTCAGCGGCTCTGTAGGCATCTCAGTCGCTGCCGTTGTCGATTGGGGGGTCTGCTGCCTTCTCTATGCCTATATCTACCCCTATCTGCCTCAGTCGGCGTCTCAGTCGGCGTCGAAGCTTCTTGTCAGCGGCTCTGTAGGCGTCTCAGTCGCTGCCGCTGTCGATTGGGGGGTCTGCTGCCTTTTCTATGCCTATACCTACCCCTAACTGCCTCAGTCGTCGTCGCAGCCTCTCTCAGCGTCTCTGTAGGCGTCTCAGTCGCTGCCGCTGTCGATTGGGTTGTCTGCTGCCTTGTCTATGGCTATGTCTAACCCTCTCTGCCTCAGTCGGCGTCTCAGTTGGCGTCGCAGCCTCTGTCAGCGTCGCAGCCTCTGTCAACTTCTCTGTAGGCGTCTCAGTCGCTGCCGCTGTCGATTGGAGGGTCTGCTGCCTTCTCTATGCCTATATCTACCCCTATCTGCCTCAGTCGGCGTCTCAGTCGGCATCGCAGCCTCTTTTCAGCGTCTCTGTAGGCATCTGAGTCGCTGCCGTTTTCGATTGCGGGGTCTGCTCCCTTCTCTATGCCTACCCCTATCTGCCTCAGTCGGCGTCGCAGCCCCTCTCAGCGTCTCTGTAGGCGTCTCAGTCGCTGCCGCTGTCGATTGGGGGATCTGCTGCCTCTCTACGCCTATATCTACCCCTATCTGCCTCAGTCGGCGTCTCAGTCGGCTTCTCAGCCTCTGTCAGAGTCTTTGTAGTCGTCTCAGTCGCTGCCGCTGTCGATTGGGGGGTCTGCTGCCTTCTGTAAGCCTATATCTACCCGTATCTGCCTCAGTCGGCGTCGCAACCGCTATCAGCGTGTCTGTAGGCATCTCAGTTGTTGCCGCTGTCGATTGGAGGGTCTGCTGTCTTCTCTATGCCTATATCTACCCCTATCTGCCTCAGTCGGCATCTCAGTCGGCGTCGCAGCCTCTTGTCAGCGTCTCTGTAGGCATCTCAGTCGCTGCCGCTGTTGATTGGGGGGTCTGCTGCCTTCTCTATGCCTATATTTACCCCTATCTGCCTCAGTCGGCGTCGCAGCCTCTATCAGCGGTTCTGTAGACGTCTCAGTTGTTGCCGCTGTCGATTGGGTTGTCTGCTGCCTTCTCTATGCCTATGCCTAACCCTCTCTGCCTCTGTCGGCGTCTCAGTCAGCGTCGCAGCCTCTATCAGCGTCGCAGCCTCTTGTCAGCGTCTCTGTAGGCATCTGAGTCGCTGCCGTTTTCGATTGGGGGGTCTGCTCCTTTCTCTATGCCTACCCCTATCTGCCTCAGTCGGCGTCGCAGCCTCTCTCAGCGTCTCTGTAGGCGTCTCAGTCGCTGCCGCTGTCGATTGGGTTGTCTGCTGCCTTATCTATGCCTATCTCTTCCCCTATCTCCCTCAGTCGGCGCCACAGTCGACTTCGCAGCCTCTGTCAGCGTCTCTGTACGAGTCTCAGTCGCTGCCGCTGTCGATTAGGGGGTCTGCTAACTTCTCTATGCCTATATCTACCCCTATCTGCCTCAGTCGCCGTCGCAGCCTCTGTCAGCATCTCTGTAGGCGTCTCAGTCGCTGCCGTTGTCGATTGGAGGGTCGGCGTCTCAGTCGGCGTCGCAGCCTCTTGTCAGCGTCTCTGTAGGCATCTCAGTCGCTGCCGTTGTGGATTGGGGGGTCTGCTGCCTTCTCCATGCCTATGTATAACCCTCTCTGCCTCAGTCGGCGTCTCAGTTGGCGTCGCAGCCTCTGTCAGCGTCGCAGCCTCTGTCAGCGTCTCTGTAGGCATCTCAGTCGCTGCCGCTGTCGATTGGAGAGTCTGCTGCCTTCTCTATGCCTATATCTATCCCTATCTGCCTCAGTCGGCGTCGCAGCCTCTTGTCAGCGTCTCTGTAAGCATCTGAGTCGCTGCCGTTTTCGATTGGGGGGTCTGCTCCCTTCTCTATGCCTACCCCTATCTACCTCAGTCGGCGTCGCAGCCCCTCTCAGCGTCTCTGTATGCGTCTCAGTTATTGCCGCTGTCGATTGGGTTGTCTGCTGCCTTCTCTATACCTATCTCTTCCCCTATCTGCCTCAGTCGGCGCCACAGTCGGCTTCGCAGCCTCTGTCAGCCTCTCTGTAGGTGTCTCAGTCGTTGCCGCTGTCGATTGGGGGGTCGGCTGCCTTCTCTATGCCAATATCTACCCCTATCTGCCACAGTCGGCATCTGAGTCGGCGTCGCAGCCTCTTTCAGCGTCTCTGTCGGCGTCTCAGTTTCTGCCGCTGTCGATTGGGGGGGTCTGCTGCCTTCTCTATGCCTACCTGCCACAGTCGGCATCTGAGTCGGCGTCGCAGCCTCTATCAGCGTCTCTGTATGCATCTCAGTTGATGCCGCTGTCGATTGGGTTGTCTGCTGCCTTATCTATGCCTATGTCTAACCCTCTCTGCCTCAGTCGGCGTCTCAGTCGGCGTCGCAGCCTCTGTCAGCGTCTCTGTAGGCGTCTCAGTCGCTGCCGCTGTCGATTGGAGGGTCTGCTGCCTTCTCTATGCCTATATCTACCACTATCTGCCTCAGTCGGCGTCTCAGTCGGCGTCGCAGCCTCTTGTCAGCGGCTCTGTAGGCATCTCAGTCGCAGCCATTGTCGATTGGGGGGTCTGCTGCCTTCTCTATGCCTATATCTACCCCTATCTGCCTCAGTCGGCGTCTCAGTCGGCGTCGCAGCCTCTTGTCAGCGTCTCTGTAGGCATCTCAGTCGCTGCCGTTGTCGATTGGGGGGTCTGCTGCCTTCTCTATGCCTATATCTACCCCTATCTGCCTTAGTCGTCGTCGCAGTCTCTCTCAGCATCAATGTAGGCGTCTCAGTCGCTGCCGCTATCGATTGGAGGGTCTGCTGCCGTCTCTATGCCTATATCTACCCCTACCTGCCTCAGTCGGCGTCACAGTCGGCATCGCAGCCTCGATTGGGGGGTCTGCTGCCTTCTCTATGTCAATATCTACCCCTGTCTGCCTCAGCCGGCGTAGCTGCCTCTCTCAGCGTTTTTGAACAAGTCTCAGTCGCTGCCGCTGTCGATTGGGGGGTCTGCTGCCTTCTCTATGCCTATATCTACCCCTATCTGCCTCAGTCGGCGTCTCAGTCGGCGTCGCAGCCTCTGTCAGCGTCTCTGTAGGCGTCTCAGTCGCTGCCGCTGTCGATTGGAGGGTCTGCTGCCTTCTCTATGCCTATATCTACCCCTATCTGCCACAGTCGGGGTCTCAGTCGTCGTCGCAGCCTCTTGTCAGCGTCTCTGTAGGCGTCTCAGTCGCTGCCGCTGTCGATTGGGTTGTCTGCTGCATTGTCTATGCCTATATTTAACCCTCTCTGCCTCAGTCGGCGTCTCAGTCGGCGTCGCAGCCTCTGTCAGCGTCTCTGTAGGCGTCTCAGTCGCTGCCGCTGTCGATTGGAGGGTCTGCTGCCTTCTCTATGCCTATATCTACCACTATCTGCCCCAGTCGGCGTCTCAGTCGGCGTCTCAGTCGGCGTCGCCGCCTCTTTTCAGCGTCTCTGTAGGCATCTCAGTCGCTGCCGTTGTCGATTGGGGGGTCGGCGTCTCAGTCGGCGTCGCAGCCTCTTGTCAGCGTCTCTGTAGCCATCTCAGTCGCTGCCGTTGTCCATTGGGGGTCGGCGTCTCAGTCGGCGTCGCAGCCTCTTGTCAGCGTCTCTGTAGGCATCTCAGTCGCTGCCGTTGTGGATTGGGGGGTCTGCTGCCTTCTCCATGCCTATGTATAACCCTCTCTGCCTCAGTCGGCGTCTCAGTTGGCGTCGCAGCCTCTGTCAGCGTCTCTGTAGGCGTCTCAGTCGCTGCCGCTGTCGATTGGGTTGTCTGCTGCCTTGTCTAAGCCTATGTCTAACCCTCTCTGCCTCAGTTGGCGTCTCAGTTGGCGTCGCAGCCTCTGTCAGCGTCTCTGTAGGCGTCTCAGTCGCTGCCGCTGTCGATTGGAGGGTCTGCTGCCTTCTCTATGCCTATGTATACCCCTATCTGTCTCAGTCGGCGTCTCAGTCGGCGTCGCAGCTTCTTTTCAGCGTCTCTGTAGGCATCTGAGTCGCTGCCGTTTTCGATTCTCTATGCCTTGCCCTATCTGCCTCAGTCGGCGTCGCAGCCTCTCTCAGCGTCTCTGTAGGCGTCTCAGTCGTTGCCGCTGTCGATTGGGGGATCTGCTGCCTCTCTACGCCTATATCTACCCCTATCTGCCTCAGTCGGCGTCTCAGTCGGTTTCTCAGCCTCTGTCAGAGTCTCTGTAGCCGTCTCAGTCGCTGCCGCTGTCGATTGGGGGGTCTGCTGCCTTCTGTAAGCCTATATCTACCCCTATCTGCCTCAGTCGGCGTCGCAACCTCTATCAGCGTCTCTGTAGGCGTCTCAGTTGTTGCCGCTGTCAATTGGAGGGTCTGCTGCCTTCTCTATGATAATATCTACCCCTATCTGCCACAGTCGGCATCTGAGTCGTCGTCGCAGCCTCGATTGTGGGGTCTGCTGCCTTCTCTATGTCAATATCTACCCCTATCTGCCTCAGTCGGCGTAACTGGCTCTATCAGCGTTTTTGAACAAGTCTCAGTCGCTGCCGCTGTCGATTGGGGGGTTGCTTCCTTCTCTATGCCTATATCTACCCCTATCTGCCTCAGTCGGCGTCTCAGTCGGCGTCGCAGCCTCTGTCAGCGTCTCTGTAGGCGTCTCAGTCGCTGCCGCTGTCGATTGGAGGGTCTGCTGCCATCTCTATGCCTATATCTACCCCTATCTGCCTCAGTCGGCGTCTCAGTCGGCGTCGCAGCCTCTTGTCAGCGTCTCTGTAGGCATCTGAGTCGCTGCCGTTTTCGATTGGGGGGTCGCCTCCCTTCTCTATGCCTACCCCTATCTACCTCAGTCGGCGTCGCAGCCTCTGTCAGCGTCTCTGTAGGCGTCTCAGTCGCTGCCGTTGTCGATTGGGGGTCTGCTGCCTTCTCTATGCCCATATCTACCCCTATCTGCCTCAGTCGGCGTCTCAGTCGGCGTCGCAGCCTCTTGTCAGCGTCTCTGTAGGCATCTGAGTCGCTGCCGTTTTCGATTGGGGGGTCGCCTCCCTTCTCTATGCCTACCCTATCTACCTCAGTCGGCGTCGCAGCCTCTGTCAGCGTCTCTGTAGGCGTCTCAGTCGCTGCCGCTGTCGATTGGAGGGTCTGCTGCCTTCTCTATCCCTATATCTACCCCTATCTGCCCCAGTCGGCGTCTCAGTCGGCGTCGCAGCCTCTTGTCAGCGTCTCTGTAGGCATCTCAGTCGCTGCCGTTGTCGATGGGGGGGTCTGATGCCTTCTCTATGCCTATATCTACCCGTATCTGCCTCAGTCGGCGTCTCAGTCGGCGTCGCAGCCTCTTTTCAGCGTCTCTGTAGGCATCTGAGTCGCTGCCGTTTTCGATTGGGGGGTCTGCTGCCTCTCTACGCCTATATCTACTCCTATCTGCCTAAGTCGGCGTCTCAGTCGGCTTCTCAGCCTCTGTCAGAGTCTCTGTAGCCGCCTCAGTCGCTGCCGCTGTCGATTGGGGGGTCTGCTGCCTTCTGTAAGAATATATATACCCCTATCTGCCTCAGTCAGCGTCGCAACCTCTATCAGCGTCTCTTTAGGCGTCTCAGTTGTTGCCGCTGTCGATTGGAGGGTCTGCTGCCTTCTCTATGCCTATATCTACCCCTATCTGCCTCAGTCGGCATCTCAGTCGGCGTCGCAGCCTCTGTCAGCATCTCTGTAGGCGTCTCAGTTGCTGCCGCTGTCGATTGGGGGGTCTGCTGCCTTCTCTATGCCAATATCTACCCCTATCTGACACAGTCGGCATATCAGTCGGCGTCGCAGCCTCTATCAGCGTCTCTGCATGCATCTCAGTCGCTGCCGCTGTCGATTGGGTTGTCTGCTGCCTTGTCTATGCCTATGTCTAACCTTCTCTGCCTCAGTCGGCGTCTCAGTTGGCGTCGCAGCCTCTGTCAGCGTCGCAGCCTCTGTCAGCGTCACTGTAGGTGTCTCAGTTGCTGCCGCTGTCGATTGGAGGGTCTGCTGCCGTCACTATGCTTATATCTACCCTTATCTGCCTCAGTCGGCGTCTCAGTCGGCGTCGCAGCCTCTTGTCAGCGGCTCTGTAGGCATCTCAGTTGCTGCCGTTGTCGATTGGGGGGTCTGCTGCCTTCTCTATGCCTATATCTACACCTATCTGCCTCAGTCGGCGTCTCAGTCGGAGTCGAAGCCTCTTGTCAGCGGCTCTGTAGGCGTCTCAGTCGCTGCCGCTGTCGATTGGGGGGTCTGCTGCCTTCTCTATGCCTATATCTACCCCTATCAGCCTCAGTCGGCGTCTCAGTCGCCGTCGCAGCCTCTTGTCAGCGTCTCTGTAGGCATCTGAGTCGCCGTTGTTTTCGATTGGGGGGTCTGCTCCCTTCTCTATGCCTACCCCTATCTACCTCAGTCGGCGTCGTAGCCTCTCTCAGCGTCTCTGTAGGCGTCTCAGTCGCTGCCGCTGTCGATTGGGGGGTCTGCTGCCTTCTCTATGCCTATATCTAACCATATCTGCCTCAGTCGTCGTCGCAGCCTCTCTCAGCGTCTCTGTAGGCGTCTCAGGCGCTGCCGCTGTCGATTGGAGGGTCTGCTGCCTTCTCTATGCCTATATCTACCCCTATCTGCCACAGTCGGCGTCTCAGTCGGCGTCGCAGCCTCTTGTCAGCGTCTCTGTAGGCATCTCAGTCGCTGCCGTTGCGGATTGGGGGGTCTGCTGCCTTCTCCATGCCTATGTATAACCCTCTCTGCCTCAGTCGGCGTCTCAGTGGGCGTCGCAGCCTCTGTCAGCGTCTCTGTAGGCGTCTCAGTCGCTGCCGCTGTCGATTGGGTTATCTGCTGCCTTGTCTAAGCCTATGTCTAACCCTCTCTGCCTCAGTTGGCGTCTCAGTTGGCTTCGCAGCCTCTGTCAGCGTTTCTGTAGGCATCTCAGTCGCTGCCGCTGTCGATTGGAGGGTCTGCTGCCTTCTCTATGCCTATATCTACCCCTATCTGTCTCAGTCGGCGTCTCAGTCGGCGTCGCAGCTTCTTTTCAGCGTCTCTGTAGGCATCTGAGTCGCTGCCGTTTTCGATTAGGGGGTCTGCTCCCTTCTCTATGCCTAGCCCTATCTGCCTCAGTCGGTGCCGCAGCCTCTCTCAGCGTCTCTGTAGGCGTCTCAGTCGCTGCCGCTGTCGATTGGGGGATCTGCTGCCTCTCTACGCATATATCTACCCCTATCTGCCTCAGTCGGCGTCTCAGTCGGTTTCTCAGCCTCTGTCAGAGTCTCTGTAGCCGTCTCAGTCGCTGCCGCTGTCAATTGGAGGGTCTGCTGCCTTCTCTATGCCTACCCCTATCTACCTCAGTCGGCGTCGCAACCTCTATCAGCGTCTCTGTAGGCGTCTCAGTTGTTGCCGCTGTCAATTGGAGGGTCTGCTGCCTTCTCTATGCCAATATCTACCCCTATCTGCCACAGTCGGCATCTGAGTCGGCGTCGCAGCCTCGATTGGGGGGTCTGCTGCCTTCTCAATGTCAATATCTACCCCTATCTGCCTCAGTCGGCGTAACTGGCTCTCTCAGCGTTTTTGAACAAGTCTCAGTCGCTGCCGCTGTTGATTGGGGGGTCTGCTGCCTTCTCTATGCCTATATCTACCCCTATCTGCCTCAGTCGGCGTCTCAGTCGGCGTCGCAACTTATGTCGGCGTCTCTGTAGGCGTCTCAGTCGCTGCCGCTGTCGATTGGAGGGTCTGCTGCCATCTCTATGCCTATATCTACCCCTATCTGCCTCAGTCGGCGTCTCAGTCGGCGTCGCAGCCTCTTGTCAGCGTCTCTGTAGGCATCTCAGTCGCTGCCGTTGTCGATTGGGGGTCTGCTGCCTTCTCTATGCCTATATCTACCCCTATCTGCCTCAGTCGGCGTCTCAGTCGGCGTCGCAGCCTCTTGTCAGCGTCTCTGTAGGCATCTGAGTCGCTGCCGTTTTCGATTGGGGGGTCTGCTCCCTTCTCTATGCCTACCCCTATCTACCTCAGTCGGCGTCGCAGCCTCTGTCAGCGTCTCTGTAGCCGTCTCAGTCGCTGCCGCTGTCGATTGGGGGAACTGCTGCCTCTCTACGCCTATATCTACCCCTATCTGCCTCAGTCGGCGTCGCAGCGTCTGTCAGCGTCTCTGTAGGCGTCTCAGTCGCTGCCGCTGTCGATTGGGTTGTCTGCTGCATTGTCTATGCCTATGTCTAACCCTCTCTGCCTCAGTCGGTGTCTCAGTCGGCGTCGCAGCCTCTGTCAGCGTCTCTGTAGGCGTCTCAGTCACTGCCGTAGTCGATTGGAGGGTCTGCTGCCTTCTCTATGCCTATATCTACCCCTATCTGCCACAGTCGGCGTCTCAGTCGGCGTCGCAGCCTCTTGTAAGCGTCTCTGTAGGCGTCTCAATCGCTGCCGCTGTCGATTGGGTTGTCTGCTACCTTCTCTATGCCTATATCTACCCCTATCTGCCCCAGTCGGCGTCTCAGTCGGCGTCGCAGCCTCTTGTCAGCGTCTCTGTAGGCATCTCAGTCGCTGCCGTTGTCGATTGGGGGGTCGGCGTCTCAGTCGGCGTCGCAGCCTCTTGTCAGCGTCTCTGTAGGCATCTCAGTCGCTGCCGTTGTCGATTGGGGAGTCGGCGTCTCAGTCGGCGTCGCAGCCTCTTGTCAGCGTCTCTGTAGGCATCTCAGTCGCTGCCGTTGTGGATTGGGGGGTCTGCTGCCTTCTCTATGCCTATATCTACCCCTACCTGCCTCAGTCGGTGTCTCAGTCGGCGTCGCAGCCTCTGTCAGCGTCTCTGTAGGCGTCTCAGTCGCTGCCGCTGTCGATTGGGGGGTCTGCTGCCTTCTCTATGCCTATATCTACCCCTACCTGCCTCAGTCGGCGTCACAGTCGGCATCGCAGCCTCGATTGGGGGGTCTGCTGCCTTCTCTATGTCAATATCTACCCCTGTCTGCCTCAGCCGGCGTAGCTGCCTCTCTCAGCGTTTTTGAACAAGTCTCAGTCGATGCCGCTGTCGATTGGGGGGTCTGCTGCCTTCTCTATGCCTATATCTAAACCTATCTGCCTCAGTCGGTGTCTCAGTCGGCGTCGCAGCCTCTGTCAGCGTTTCTGTAGGCGTCTCAGTCACTGCCGCTGTCGATTGGAGGGTCTGCTGCCTTCTCTATGCCTATATCTACCCCTATCTGCCACAGTCGGCGTCTCAGTCGGCGTCGCAGCCTCTTGTCAGCGTCTCTGTAGGCGTCTCAGTCGCTGCCGCTGTCGATTGGGTTGTCTGCTGCATTGTCTATGCCTATGTCTAACCCAATCTGCCTCAGTCGGCGTCTCAGTCGGCGTCGCAGCCTCTGTCAGCGTCTCTGTAGGCGTCTCAGTCGCTGCCGCTGTCGATTGGAGGGTCTGCTGCCTTCTCTATGCCTATATCTACCCCTATCTGCCCCAGTCGGCGTCTCAGTCGGCGTCGCAGCCTCTTGTCAGCGTCTCTGTAGGCATCTCAGTCGCTGCCGTTGTCGATTGGGGAGTCGGCGTCTCAGTCGGCGTCGCAGCCTCTTGTCAGCGTCTCTGTAGGCATCTCAGTCGCTGCCGTTGTGGATTGGGGGGTCTGCTGCCTTGTCCATGCCTATGTATAACCCTCTCTGCCTCAGTCGGCGTCTCAGTTGGCGCCGCACCCTCTGTCAGCGTCGCAGCCTCTGTCAGCGTCTCTGTAGGCGTCTCAGTCGCTGCCGCTGTCGATTGGGTTGTCTGCTGCCTTCTCTATGCCTATATCTACCCCTATCTGCCTCAGTCGGCGTCTCAGTCGGCGTCGCAGCCTCTGTCAGCGTCTCTGTAGGCGTCTCAGTCGCTGCCGCTGTCGATTGGAGGGTCTGCTGCCTTCTCTATGCCTATATCTACCCCTATCTGCCTCAGTCGGCGTCTCAGTCGGCGTCGCAGCCTCTGTCAGCGTCTCTGTAGGCGTCTCAGTCGCTGCCGCTGTCGATTGGAGGGTCTGCTGCCATCTCTATGCCTATATCTACCCCTATCTGTCTCAGTCGACGTCTCAGTCGGCGTCGTAGCTTCTTTTCAGCGTCTCTGTAGGCATCTGAGTCGCTGCCGTTTTCGATTAGGGGGTCTGCTCCCTTCTCTATGCCTAGCCCTATCTGCCTCAGTCGGCATCGCAGCCTCTCTCAGCGTCTCTGTAGGCGTCTCAGTCGCTGCCGCTGTCGATTGGGGGATCTGCTGCCTCTCTACGCCTATATCTACCCCTATCTGCCTCAGTCGGCGTCTCAGTCGGTTTCTCAGCCTCTGTCAGAGTCTCTGTAGCCGTCTCAGTCGCTGCCGCTGTCGATTGGGGGGTCTGCTGCCTTCTGTAAGCCTATATCTACACCTATCTGCCTCAGTCGGCGTCGCAACCTCTATCAGCGTCTCTGTAGGCGTCTCAGTTGTTGCCGCTGTCAATTGGAGGGTCTGCTGCCTTCTCTATGCCAATATCTACCCCTATCTGCCACAGTCGGCATCTGAGTCGGCGTCGCAGCCTCGATTGGGGGTCTGCTGCCTTCTCAATGTCAATATCTACCCCTATCTGCCTCAGTCGGCGTAACTGGCTCTCTCAGCGTTTTTGAACAAGTCTCAGTCGCTGCCGCTGTCGATTGGGGGGTCTGCTGCCTTCTCTATGCCTATATCTACCCCTATCTGGCTCAGTCGGCGTCTCAGTCGGCGTCGCAGCCTCTGTCAGCGTCTCTGTAGGCGTCTCAGTCGCTGCCGCTGTCGATTGGAGGGTCTGCTGCTATCTCTATGCCTATATCTACCCCTATCTGCCTCAGTCGGCGTCTCAGTCGGCGTCGCAGCCTCTTGTCAGCGTCTCTGTAGGCATCTCAGTCGCTGCCGTTGTCGATTGGGGGTCTGCTGCCTTCTCTATGCCTATATCTACCCCTATCTGCCTCAGTCGGCGTCTCAGTCGGCGTCGCAGCCATTTGTCAGCGTCTCTGTAGGCATCTGAGTCGCTGCCGTTTTCGATTGGGGGGTCTGCTCCCTTCTCTATGCCTACCTCTATCTACCTCAGTCGGCGTCGCAGCCTCTGTCAGCGTCTCTGTAGCCGTCTCAGTCGCTGCCGCTGTCGATTGGGGGGTCTGCTGCCTTCTGTAAGCCTATATCTACCCCTATCTGCCTCAGTCGGCGTCGCAGCGTCTGTCAGCGTCTCTGTAGGCGTCTCAGTCGCTGCCGCTGTCGATTGGGGGGTCTGCTGCCTTCTCTATGCCTATATCTACCCCTACCTGCCTCAGTCGGCGTCACAGTCGGCATCGCAGCCTCGATTGGGGGGTCTGCTGCCTTCTCTATGTCAATATCTACCCCTGTCTGCCTCAGCCGGCGTAGCTGCCTCTCTCAGCGTTTTTGAGCAAGTCTCAGTCGCTGCGGCTGTCGATTGGGGGGTCTGCTGCCTTCTCTATGCTTATATCTACCCCTATCTGCCTCAGTCGGTGTCTCAGTCGGCGTCGCAGCCTCTTGTCAGCGTCTCTGTAGGCGTCTCAGTCGCTGCCGCTGTCGATTGGGTTGTCTGCTGCATTGTCTATGCCTATGTCTAACCCTCTCTGCCTCAGTCGGCGTCTCAGTCGGCGTCGCAGCCTCTGTCAGCGTCTCTGTAGGCGTCTCAGTCACTGCCGCTGTCGATTGGAGGGTCTGCTGCCTTCTCTATGCCTATATCTACCCCTATCTGCCACAGTCGGCGTCTCAGTCGGCGTCGCAGCCTCTTGTCAGAGTCTCTGTAGGCGTCTCAGTCGCTGCCGCTGTCGATTGGAGGGTCTGCTGCCTTCTCTATGCCTATATCTACCCCTATCTGTCTCAGTCGGTGTCTCAGTCGGCGTCGCAGCTTCTTTTCAGCGTCTCCAGGCATCTGAGTCGCTGCCGTTTTCGATTAGGGGGTCTGCTCCCTTCTCTATGCCTAGCCCTATCTGCCTCAGTCGGCGGCGCAGCCTCTCTCAGCGTCTCTGTAGGCGTCTCAGTCGCTGCCGCTGTCGATTGGGGGATCTGCTGCCTCTCTACGCCTATATCTACCCCTATCTGCCTCAGTCGGCGTCTCAGTCGGTTTCTCAGCCTCTGTCAGAGACTCTGTAGCCGTCTCAGTCGCTGCCGCTGTCGATTGGAGGGTCTGCTGCCTTCTGTAAGCCTATATCTACCCCTATCTGCCACAGTCGGCATCTGAGTCGGCGTCGCAGCCTCGATTGGAGGGTCTGCTGCCTTCTCAATGGCAATATCTCCCCCTATCTGCCTCAGTCGGCGTAACTGGCTCTCTCAGCGTTTTTGAACAAGTCTCAGTCGCTGCCGCTGTCGATTGGGGGGTCTGCTGCCTTCTCTATGCCTATATCTACCCCTATCTGCCTCAGTCGGCGTCTCAGTCGGCGTCGCAGCCTTTGTCAGCGTCTCTGTAGGCGTCTCAGTCTGAGACGCCGACCCCCCAATCGACAACGGCAGCGACTGAGATGCCTACAGAGACGCTGACAAGAGGCTGCGACGCCGACTGAGACGCCGACTGGGGCAGATAGGGGTAGATATAGGCATAGAGAAGGCAGCAGACCCTCCAATCGACAGCGGCAGCGACTGAGACGCCTACAGAGACGCTGACAGAGGCTGCGACGCCGACTGAGACGCCGACTGAGGCAGAGAGGGTTAGACATAGGCATAGACAATGCAGCAGACAACCCAATCGACAGCGGCAGCGACTGAGACGCCTACAGAGACGCTGACAAGAGGCTGCGACGCCGACTGAGACGCCGACTGTGGCAGATAGGGGTAGATATAGGCATAGAGAAGGCAGCAGACCCTCCAATCGACAGCGGCAGTGAGTGAGACGCCTACAGAGACGCTGACAGAGGCTGCGACGCCGACTGAGACGCCGACTGAGGCAGAGAGGGTTAGACATAGGCATACACAATGCAGCAGACAACCCAATCGACAGCGGCAGCGACTGAGACGCCTACAGAGACGCTGACAAGAGGCTGCGACGCCGACTGAGACACCGACTGAGGCAGATAGGGGTAGATATAAGCATAGAGAAGGCAGCAGACCCCCCCCCAATCGACAGCGGCAGCGACTGAGACTTGTTCAAAAACGCTGAGAGAGGCAGCTCCGCCGGCTGAGGCAGACAGGGGTAGATATTGACATAGAGAAGGCAGCAGACCCCCCAATCGAGGCTGCGATGCCGACTGTGACGCCGACTGAGGCAGGTAGGGGTAGATATAGGCATAGAGAAGGCAGCATACCCCCCAATCGACAGCGGCAGCGACTGAGACGCCTACAGAGACGCTGACAGACGCTGCGACGCCGACTGAGGCAGATAGGGGTAGATATAGGCTTACAGAAGGCAGCAGACCCCCCAATCGACAGCGGCAGCGACTGAGACGGATACAGAGACTCTGACAGAGGCTGAGAAGTCGATTGAGACGCCGACTGAGGCAGATAGCGGTAGATATAGGCGTATAGAGGCAGCAGTTCCCCCAATCGACAGCGGCAGCGACTGAGACGCCTACAGAGACGCTGACAGAGGCTGCGACGCCGACTGAAGTAGATAGGGGTAGGCATAGAGAAGGGAGCAGACCCCCTAATCGAAAACGGCAGCGACTCAGATGCCTACAGAGACGCTGACAAATGGCTGCGACGCCGACTGAGACGCCGACTGAGGCAGATAGGGGTAGATATAGGCATAGAGAAGGCAGCAGACCCCCAATCGACAACGGCAGCGACTGAGATGCCTACAGAGACGCTGACAAGAGGCTGCGACGCCGACTGAGACGCAGACTGAGGCAGATAGGGGTAGATATAGGCATAGAGATGGCAGCAGACCCTCCAATCGACAGCGGCAGCGACTGGCAGCGACTCAGATGCCTACAGAGACGCTGAAAAGAAGCTGCGATGCCGAGTGAGACGCCGACTGAGACAGATAGGGGTAGATATAGGCATAGAGAAGGCAGCAGACCCTCCAATTGACAGCGGCAGCGACTGAGACGCCTACAGAGACGCTGACAGAGGCTGCGACGCTGACAGAGGCTGCGACGCTGACAGAGACGCCGACTGAGGCAGAGAGGGTTATACATACGCATAGACAAGGCAGCAGACCCCCCAATCGACAACGGCAGTGACTGAGATGCCTCCAGAGACGCTGACAAGAGGCTGCGACGCCGACTGAGACGCCGACTGAGGCAGATACGGGTAGATATAGGCATAGAGAAGGCAGCAGACCCTCCAATCGACAGCGGCAGCGACTGAGACGCCTACAGAGATGCTGAGAGAGGCTGCGACGACGACTGAGGCAGATAGAAGTAGATATAGGCATAGAGAAGGCAGCAGACCCCCCAATCGACAACGGCAGCGACTGAGATGCCTACAGAGACGCTGACAAGAGGCTGCGACGCCGACTGAGACGCCGACTGAGGCAGATAGGGGTAGATATAGGCATAGAGAAGGCAGCAGACCCTCCAATCGACAGCGGCAGCGACTGAGACGCCTCCAGAGACGCTGACAAGAGGCTGCGACGCCGACTGAGACGCCGACTGAGGCAGATAGGGGTAGATATAGGCATAGAGAAGGCAGTAGACCCCCCAATCGACAATGGCTGCGACTGAGATGCCTACAGAGCCGCTGACAAGAGGCTGCGACGCCGACTGAGACGCCGACTGAGGCAGATAGGGGTAGATATAGGCATAGAGAAGGCAGCAGACCCTCCAATCGACAGCGGCAGCGACTGAGACGCCTACAGAGACGCTGACAGATGCTGCGACGCCGACTGAGACGCCGACTGAGGCAGAGAGGGTTAGACATAGGCATAGATAAGGCAGCAGACAACCCAATCGACAGCGGCATCAACTGAGATGCATACAGAGACGCTGATAGCGGCTGCGACGTCTACTCAGATACCGACTGTGGCAGATAGGCATAGAGATGGCAGCAGACCCCCCCAATCGACAGCGGCAGAAACTGAGACGCCTACAGACACGCTGAAAGAGGCTGCGACGCCGACTCAGATGCCGACTCTGGCAGATAGGGGTAGATATTGGCATAGAGAAGGCAGCCGACCCCCCAATCGACAGCGGCAACGACGGAGATACCTACAGAGACGCTGACAGAGGCTGCGAAGCCGACTGTGGCGCCGACTGTGGCAGATAGGGGAAGAGATAGGCATAGAGAAGGCAGCAGACAACCCAATCGACAGCGGCAACAACTGAGACGCATACAGAGACGCTGAGAGGGGCTGCGACGCCGACTGAGGTAGATAGGGGTAGGCATAGAGAAGGGAGCAGACCCCCCAATCGAAAACGGCAGCGACTCAGATGCCTACAGCGACGCTGACAAGAGGCTGCGACGCCGACTGAGGCAGATAGGGGTAGATATAGGCATAGAGAAGGCAGCAGACTCTCCAATCGACAGCGGCAGCGACTGAGATGCCTACAGAGACGCTGACAGAGGCTGCGACGCTGACAGAGGCTGCGACGCCAACTGAGACGCCGACTGAGGCAGAGAGGGTTGTACATAGACATGGAGAAGGCAGCAGGCCCCCCAATCCACAACGGCAGCGACTGAGATGCCTACAGAGACGCTGACAAGAGACTGCGACGCCGACTGAGACGCCGACCCCCAAATCGACAACGGCAGCGACTGAGATGCCTACAGAGACGCTGACAAGAGGCTGCGACGCCGACTGAGACGCCGACCCCCCAATCGACAACGGCAGCGACTGAGATGCCTACAGATACGCTGACTAGAGGCTGCGACGCCGATTGAGACGCCGACTGAGGCAGACAGGGGTAGATATAGGCATAGAGACGGCAGCAGACCCTCCAATCGACAGCGGCAGCGACTGAGACGCCTATAGAGACGCTGACAGAGGCTGCGACGCTGACAGAGGCTGCGACGCCGACTGAGACGCCGACTGAGGCAGAGAGGGTTAGACATAGGCATAGACAAGGCAGCAGACAACCCAATCGACAGCGGCTGCGACTGAGCCGCCTACAGAGACGCTGATAGAGGCTGCGACACCGACTCAGATGCCGACTGTGGCAGAAAGGCATAGAGAAGGCAGCAGACCCCCCCAATCGACAGCGGCAGAAACTGAGACGCCTACAAAGACGCTGAAAGAGGCTGCGACACTGACTCAGATGCCGACTGTGGCAGATAGGGGTAGATATTGGCATAGAGAAGGCAGCAGACCCTCCATTTGACAGCGGCAACAACTGAGACGCCTACAGAGACGCTGAGAGAGGTTGCGACGCCGACTGAGGCAGATAGGGGTAGATATAGGCTTACAGAAGGCAGCAGACCCCCCAATCGACAGCGGCAGCGACTGAGACGGCTACAGAGACTCTGACAGAGGCTGAGAAGCCGACTGAGACGCCGACTGAGGCAGATTGGGGTAGATATAGGCGTAGAGAGGCAGCAGATCCCCCAATCGACAGCGGCAGCGACTGAGATGCCTACAGAGACGCTGACAAGAGGCTGCGACGCCGACTGAGACGCCGACCCCCCAATCGACAACGGCAGCGACTGAGATGCCTACAGAGACGCTGACAAGAGGCTGCGACGCCGACTAAGACGCCGACCCCCCAATCGACAACGGCAGCGACTGAGATGCCTACAGCGACGCTGACAAGAGGCTGCGACGCCGACTGAGACGCCGACTGGGGCAGATAGGGGTAGATATAGGCATAGAGAAGGCAGCAGACCCTCCAATCGACAGCGGCAGCGACTGAGACGCCTACAGTGACGCTGACAGAGGCTGCGACGCTGACAGAGGCTGCGACGCCAACTGAGACGCCGACTGAGGCAGAGAGGGTTAGACATAGGCATAGACAAGGCAGCAGACCCCCCCAATCGACAGCGGCAGCAACGCCGACTGAGGCAGATAGGGGTAGGCATAGAGAAGGTAGCAGACCCCCCAATCGAAAACGGCAGCGAGTCAGATGCCTACAGAGACGCCGAAAAGAGGCTGCGACGCCGACTGAGACGCCGACTGAGGCAGATAGGGGTAGATATAGGCATAGAGAAGGCAGCAGACCCTCCAATCGACAGCGGCAGCGACTGAGACGCCTACAGAGACGCTGACAGAGGCTGCGACGCTGACAGAGGCTGCGACGCTGACAGAGGCTGCGACACTGACAGAAGCTGCGACGCCAACTGAGACGCCGACTGAGGCAGAGAGGGTTAGACATAGGCATGGAGAAGGCAGCAGACCCCGCCATCGACAACGGCAGCGACTGAGATGCCTACAGAGACGCTGACAAGAGGCTGCGACGCCGACTGAGACGCCGACCCCCCAATCGACAACGGCAGCGACTGAGATGCCTACAGAGACGCTGACAAGAGGCTGCGACGCTGACTGAGACGCCGACTGGGGCAGATAGGGGTAGATATAGGCATAGAGAAGGCAGCAGACCCTCCAATCGACAGCGGCAGCGACTGAGACGCCTACAGAGACGCTTACAGAGGCTGCGACGCTTACAGAGGCTGCGACGCTGACAGAGGCTGCGACGCCGACTGAGACGCCGACTGAGGCAGAGAGGGTTAGACAATGGCATAGATAAGGCAGCAGACAAACCAATCGACAGCGGCATCAACTGAGATGCATACAGAGACGCTGATAGAGGCTGCGACGCCGACTGAGATGCCTTCTGTGGCAGATAGGGGTAGATATTGGCATAGAGAAGGCAGCAGACCCTCCAATCGACAGCGGCAGCGACTGAGACGCCTACAGAGACGCTTACAGAGGCTGCGACGCTTACAGAGGCTGCGACGCTGACAGAGGCTGCGACGCCAACTGAGACGCTGACTGAGGCAGAGAGGGTTGGACATAGGCATAGACAAGGCAGCAGACAACCCAATCCACAGCGGCAGCGACTGAGACGCCTACAGAGACGCTGACAGAGGCTGCGACGCTGACAGAGGCTGCGACACTGACAGAAGCTGCGACGCCAACTGAGACGCCGACTGAGGCAGAGAGGGTTAGACATAGGCATGGAGAAGGCAGCAGACCCCGCCATCGACAGCGGCAGCGACTGAGATGCCTACAGAGACGCTCGCAAAAGGCTGCGACGCCGACTGAGACGCCGACCCCCCAATCGACAACGGCAGCGACTGAGATGCCTACAGAGACGCTGACAAGAGGCTGCGACGCTGACTGAGACGCCGACTGGGGCAGATAGGGGTAGATATAGGCATAGAGGAGGCAGCAGACCCTCCAATCGACAGCGGCAGCGACTGAGACGCCTACAGAGACGCTTACAGAGGCTGCGACGCTTACAGAGGCTGCGACGCTGACAGAGGCTGCGACGCCGACTGAGACGCCGACTGAGGCAGAGAGGGTTAGACAATGGCATAGATAAGGCAGCAGACAAACCAATCGACAGCGGCATCAACTGAGATGCATACAGAGACGCTGATAGAGGCTGCGACGCCGACTGAGATGCCTTCTGTGGCAGATAGGGGTAGATATTGGCATAGAGCAGGCAGCAGACCCTCCAATCGACAGCGGCAGCGACTGAGACGCCTACAGAGACGCTTACAGAGGCTGCGACGCTTACAGAGGCTGCGACGCCGACTGAGACGCCGACTGAGGCAGAGAGGGTTAGACAATGGCATAGATAAGGCAGCAGACAAACCAATCGACAGCGGCATCAACTGAGATGCATACAGAGACGCTGATAGAGGCTGCGACGCCGACTGAGATGCCTTCTATGGCAGATAGGGGTAGATATTGGCATAGAGAAGGAAGCAGACCCCCCCCAATCGACAGCGGCAACGACTGAGACACCTACAGAGACGCTGACAGAGGCTGCGAAGCTGACTGTGGCGCCGACTGTGGCAGATAGGGGAAGAGATAGGCACAGAGAAGGCAGCAGACAAGCCAATTGACAGCGGCAACAAGTGAGACGCCTACAGAGACGCTGAGAGAGGCTGCGACGCTTACTGAGATGCCGACTGAGGCAGATAGGGGTAGATATAGGCATAGAGACGGCAGCAGACCCTCCAATCAACAGCGGCAGCGACTGAGACGCCTACAGAGATGCTGACAGAGGCTGCGACGCTGACAGAGGCTGCGACGCCGACTGAGACGCCGACTGAGGCAGAGAGGGTTGGACATAGGCATAGATAAGGCAGCAGACAACCCAATCGACAGCGGCAGCAACTGAGACGCCTACAGAGACGCTGACAGAGGCTGCGACGCCGACTGAGACGCCGACTGAGGCAGATAGGGGTAGATATAGGCGTAGAGAGGCAGCAGATACCCCAATCGACAGCGGCAGCAACTGAGACGGCTACAGAGACTCTAACAGAGGCTGAGAAGCCGACTGAGACGCCGACTGAGGCAGATAGGGGTAGATATAGGTTTACAGAAGGCAGCAGACCCCCCAATCGACAGCGGCAGCGACTGAGACGGCTACAGAGACTCTGACAGAGGCTGAGAAGCCGACTGAGACGCCGACTGAGGCAGATAGGGGTAGATATAGGCGTAGAGAGGCAGCAGATCCCCCAATCGACAGCGGCAGCGACTGAGACGCCTACAGAGACGCTGACAGAGGCTGCGACGCCGACTGAGGTAGATAGGGGTAGGCATAGAGAAGGAAGCAGACCCCCCAATCGAAAACGGCAGCGACTCAGATGCCTACAGAGACGCTGAAAAGAGGCTGCGAAGCCGACTGAGACGCCGACTGAGGCAGATAGGGGTAGATATAGGCGTAGAGAGGCAGCAGATCCCCCAATCGACAGCGGCAGCGACTGAGACGGCTACAGAGACTCTGACAGAGGCTGAGAAACCGACTGAGACGCCGACTGAGGCAGATAGGGGTAGATATAGGCGTAGAGAGGCAGCAGATCCCCCAATCGACAGCGGCAGCGACTGAGACGCCTACAGAGACGCTGAGAGAGGCTGCGACGCCGACTGAGACGCCAACTGAGGCAGAGAGGGTTAGACATAGGCATGGAGAAGGCAGCAGACCCCCCAATCCACAACGGCAGCGACTGAGATGCCTACAGAGACGCTGACAAGAGGCTGCGACGCCAACTGAGACGCCAACTGAGGCAGAGAGGGTTAGACATAGGCATGGAGAAGGCAGCAGACCCCCCAATCCACAACGGCAGCGACTGAGATGCCTACAGAGACGCTGACAAGAGGCTGCGACGCCGACTGAGACGCCGACCCCCCAATCGACAACGGCAGCGACTGAGATGCCTACAGAGACGCTGACAAGAGGCTGCGACGCCGACTGAGACGCCGACCCCCCAATCGACAGCGGCAGCGACTGAGATGCCTACAGAGACGCTGACAAGAGGCTGCGACGCCGACTGAGACGCCGACCTCCCAATCGACAACGGCAGCGACTGAGATGCCTACAGAGACGCTGACAAGAGGCTGCGACGCCTACTGAGACGCCGACTGAGGCAGAGAGGGTTAGACATAGGCATAGACAATGCAGCAGACAACCCAATCGACAGCGGCAGCGACTGAGACGCCTACAGAGACGCTGACAAGAGGCTGCGACGCCGACTGAGACGCCGACTGTGGCAGATAGGGGTAGATATAGGCATATAGAAGGCAGCAGAGCCTCCAATCGACAGCGGCAGCGACTGAGACGCCTACAGAGACGCTGACAGAGGCTGCGACGCCGACTGAGACACCGACTGAGGCAGATAGGGGTAGATATTAGCATAGAGAAGGCAGCAGACCCCCAATCGACAGCGGCAGCGACTGAGACTTGTTCAAAAACGCTGAGAGAGGCAGCTACGCCGGCTGAGGCAGACGGGGGTAGATATTGACATAGAGAAGGCAGCAGACCCCCCAATCGAGGCTGCGATGCCGACTGTGACGCCGACTGAGGCAGGTAGGGGTAGATATAGGCATAGAGAAGGCAGCAGACCCCCCAATCTACAGCGGCAGCGACTGAGACGCCTACAGAGCCGCTGACAAGAGGCTGCGACTCCGACTGAGACGCCGACTGAGGCAGATAGGGGTAGATATAGGCATAGAGAAGGCAGCAGACCCCCCAATCGACAACGGCAGCAACTGAGATGCCTACAGAGCCGCTGACAGGAGGCTGCGACGCCGACTGAGCCGCCGACTGAATCAGATAGGGGTAGATATAGGCATAGAGAAGGCAGCAGACCCCCCCAATCGACAACGGCAGCAATTGAGATGCCTACAGAGCCGCTGACAAGAGGCTGCGACGCCGACTGAGACGCCGACTGAGGCAGATAGGGGTAGATATAGGCGTAGAGAGGCAGCAGTTCCCCCAATCGACTGCGGCAGCGACTGAGACGCCTACAGAGACGCTGAGAGAGGCTACGACGCCGACTGAGGTAGATAGGGGTAGGCATAGAGAAGGGAGCAGACCCCCCAATCGAAAACAACGGCGACTCAGATGCCTACAGAGACGCTGACAAGAGGCTGCGACGCCGACTGAGACGCCGACTGAGGCTGATAGGGGTAGATATAGGCATAGAGAAGGCAGCGGACCCTCCAATCGGCAGCGGCAGCGACTGAGACGCCTACAGAGCCGCTGAGAGAGGCTGCGACGATGATTGAGGCAGATAGGGTTAGATATAGGCATAGAGAAGGCAGCAGACCCCCCCAATCGACAGCGGCAGCGACTGAGACGCCTACAGAGCCGCTGACAAGAGGCTTCGACTCCGACTGAGACGCCGACTGAGGCAGATAGGGGTAGATATAGGCATAGAGAAGGCAGCAGACCCCCCAATCGACAACGGCAGCAACTGAGATGCCTACAGAGCCGCTGACAAGAGGCTGCGACGCCGACTGAGACGCCGACTGAGGCAGAGAGGGTTAGACATAGGCATAGACAAGGCAGCAGACCCCCCCAATCGACAGCGGCAGCAACTGAGACGCCTACAGAGACGCTGAGAGAGGCTGCGACGCCGACTGAGGCAGATAGGGGTAGGCATAGAGAAGGTAGCAGACCCCCCAATCGAAAACGGCAGCGAGTCAGATGCCTACAGAGACGCCGAAAAGAGGCTGCGACGCCGACTGAGACGCCGACTGAGGCAGATAGGGGTAGATATAGGCATAGAGAAGGCAGCAGACCCTCCAATCGACAGCGGCAGCGACTGAGACGCCTACAGAGACGCTGACAGAGGCTGCGACGCTGACAGAGGCTGCGACGCTGACAGAGGCTGCGACGCTGACAGAGGCTGCGACGCTGACAGAGGCTGCGACGCCAACTGAGGCGCTGACTGAGGCAGAGAGGGTTAGACATAGGCATAGACAAGGCAGCAGACAACCCAATCCACAGCGGCAGCGACTGAGACGCCTACAGAGACGCTGACAGAGGCTGCGACGCTGACAGAGGCTGCGACACTGACAGAAGCTGCGACGCCAACTGAGACGCCGACTGAGGCAGAGAGGGTTAGACATAGGCATGGAGAAGGCAGCAGACCCCGCAATCGACAACGGCAGCGACTGAGATGCCTACAGAGACGCTGACAAGAGGCTGCGACGCTGACTGAGACGCCGACTGGGGCAGATAGGGGTAGATATAGGCATAGAGAAGGCAGCAGACCCTCCAATCGACAGCGGCAGCGACTGAGACGCCTACAGAGACGCTTACAGAGGCTGCGACGCTTACAGAGGCTGCGACGCTGACAGAGGCTGCGACGCCGACTGAGACGCCGACTGAGGCAGAGAGGGTTAGACAATGGCATAGATAAGGCAGCAGACAAACCAATCGACAGCGGCATCAACTGAGATGCATACAGAGACGCTGATAGAGGCTGCGACGCCGACTGAGATGCCTTCTGTGGCAGATAGGGGTAGATATTGGCATAGAGAAGGCAGCAGACCCTACAATCGACAGCGGCAGCGACTGAGACGCCTACAGAGACGCTTACAGAGGCTGCGACGCTTACAGAGGCTGCGACGCTGACATAGGCTGCGACGCTGACAGAGGCTGCGACGCCGACTGAGACGCCGACTGAGGCAGAGAGGGTTAGACAATGGCATAGATAAGGCAGCAGACAAACCAATCGACAGCGGCAACAACTGAGATGCATACAGAGACGCTGATAGAGGCTGCGACGTCGACTGAGATGCCTTCTGTGGCAGATAGGGGTAGATATTGGCATAGAGAAGGAAGCAGACCCCCCCAATCGACAGCGGCAACGACTGAGACACCTACAGAGACGCTGACAGAGGCTGCGAAGCCGACTGTGGCGCCGACTGTGGCAGATAGGGGAAGAGATAGGCACAGAGAAGGCAGCAGACAAACCAATTGACAGCGGCAACAACTGAGACGCCTACAGAGACGCTGAGAGAGGCTGCGACGCTGACTGAGATGCCGACTGAGGCAGATAGGGGTAGATATAGGCATAGAGACGGCAGCAGACCCTCCAATCAACAGCGGAAGCGACTGAGACGCCTACAGAGACGCTGACAGAGGCTGCGACGCTGACTGAGACGCCGACTGAGGCAGAGAGGGTTAGACATAGGCATAGATAAGGCAGCAGACAACCCAATCGACAGCGGCAGCAACTGAGACGCCTACAGAGACGCTGACAGAGGCTGCGACGCCGACTGAGACGCCGACTGAGGCAGATAGGGGTAGATATAGGCGTAGAGAGGCAGCAGATACCCCAATCGACAGCGGCAGCAACTGAGACGGCTACAGAGACTCTAACAGAGGCTGAGAAGCCGACTGAGACGCCGACTGAGGCAGATAGGGGTAGATATAGGTTTACAGAAGGCAGCAGACCCCCCAAACGACAGCGACAGCGACTGAGACGGCTACAGAGACTCTGACAGAGGCTGAGAAGCCGACTGAGACGCCGACTGAGGCAGATAGGGGTAGATATAGGCGTAGAGAGGCAGCAGATCCCCCAATCGACAGCGGCAGCGACTGAGACGCCTACAGAGACGCTGACAGAGGCTGCGACGCCGACTGAGGTAGATAGGGGTAGGCATAGAGAAGGGAGCAGACCCCCCAATCGAAAACGGCAGCGACTCAGATGCCTACAGAGACGCTGAAAAGAAGCTGCGACGCCGACTGAGACGCCGACTGAGACGCCGACTGAGACAGATAGGGGTAGATATAGGCATATAGAAGGCAGCAGACCCTCCAATCGACAGCGGCAGCGACTGAGACACCTACAGTGACGCTGACAGAGGCTGCGACGCTGACAGAGGCTGCGACGCTGACAGAGGCTGCGACGCCAACTGAGACGCCGACTGAGGCAGAGAGGGTTAGACATAGGCGTAGACAAGGCAGCAGACAACCCAATCGACAGCGGTAGCGACTGAGATGCATGCAGAGACGCTGATAGAGGCTGCGACGCCGACTGATATGCCGACTGTGGCAGATAGGGGTAGATATTGGCATAGAGAAGGCAGCAGACCCCCCCAATCGACAGCGGCAGCAACTGAGACGCCTACAGAGACGCTGACAGAGGCTGCGACGCCGACTGAGATGCCGACTGAGGCAGATAGGGGTAGATATAGGCATAGAGAAGGCAGCAGACCCTCAAATCGACAGCGGCAACAACTGAGACGCCTAAAGAGACGCTGATAGAGGCTGCGACGCCGACTGAGGCAGATAGGGGTAGATATATTCTTACAGAAGGCAGCAGACCCCCCAATTGACAGCGGCAGCGACTGAGGCGGCTACAGAGTCTCTGACAGAGGCTGAGAAGCCGACTGAGACGCCGACTTAGGCAGGTAGGAGTAGATATAGGCGTAGAGAGGCAGCAGACCCCCCAATCGAAAACGGCAGCGACTCAGATGCCTACAGAGACGCTGACAGAGGCTGCGACGCCAACTGAGATGCCGACTGAGGCAGAGAGAGGGTTAGACATAGGCATAGAAAAGGCAGCAGACAACCCAATCGACAGCGGCAGCGACTGAGACGCCTACAGAGACGCTGACAGAGGCTGCGACGCTGACAGAGGCTGCGACGCCAACTGAGACGCCGACTGAGGCAGAGAGGGTTATACATAGGCATAGACAAAACAGCAGACCCCCCAATCGACAACGGCAGCGACTGAGATGCCTCCAGAGACGCTGACAAGAGGCTGCGACGCCGACTGAGACGCCGACTGAGGCAGATACAGGTAGATATAGGCATAGAGAAGGCAGCAGACCCTCAAATCGACAGCGGCAGCGACTGAGACGCCTACAGATATGCTGAGAGAGGCTGCGACGACGACTGAGGCAGATAGAAGTAGATATAGGCATAGAGAAGGCAGCAGACCCCCCAATCGATAACGGCAGCGACTGAGATGCCTACAGAGACGCTGACAAGAGGCTGCGACGCCGACTGAGACGCCGACTGAGGCAGATAGGGGTAGATATAGGCATAGAGAAGGCAGCAGACCCTCCAATCGACAGCGGCAGCGACTGAGACGCCTACAGAGACGCTGACAGAGGCTGCGACGCCGACTGAGACGCCGACTGAGGCAGAGAGGGTTAGACATAGGCATAGATAAGGCAGCAGACAACCCAATAGACAGCGGCATCAACTGAGATGCATACAGAGACGCTGATAGCGGCTGCGACGCCGACTGAGACTCCGACCCCCCAATCGACAACGGCAGCGACTGAGATGCCTACAGAGACGCTGACAAGAGGCTGCGACGCCGACTGAGACGCCGACCCCCCAATCGACAACGGCAGCGACTGAGATGCCTACAGAGACGCTGACTAGAGGCTGCGACGCCGATTGAGACGCCGACTGAGGCAGACAGGGGTAGATATAGGCATAGAGACGACAGCAGACCCTCCAATCGACAGTGGCAGCGACTGAGACGCCTATAGAGACGCTGACAGAGGCTGCGACGCTGACAGAGGCTGTGACGCCGACTGAGACGCCGACTGAGGCAGAGAGGGTTAGACATAGGCATAGACAAGGCAGCAGACAACCCAATCGACAGCGGCTGCGACTGAGCCGCCTACAGAGACGCTGATAGAGGCTGCGACGCCGACTCAGATGCCGACTGTGGCAGAAAGGCATAGAGAAGGCAGCAGACCCCCCTAATCGACAGCGGCAGAAACTGAGACGCCTACAGAGACGCTGAAAGAGGCTGCGACACCGACTCAGATGCCGACTGTGGCAGATAGGGGTAGATATTGGCATAGAGAAGGCAGCAGACCCTCCATTTGACAGCGGCAACAACTGAGACGCCTACAGAGACGCTGAGAGAGGTTGCGACGCCGACTGAGGCAGATAGGGGTAGATATAGGCTTACAGAAGGCAGCAGACCCCCCAATCGACAGCGGCAGCGACTGAGACGGCTACAGAGACTCTGACAGAGGCTGAGAAGCCGACTGAGACGCCGACTGAGGCAGATTGGGGTAGATATAGGCGTAGAGAGGCAGCAGATCCCCCAATCGACAGCGGCAGCGACTGAGATGCCTACAGACACGCTGACAAGAGGCTGCGACGCCGACTGAGACGCCGACCCCCCAATCGACAACGGCAGCGACTGAGATGCCTACAGAGACGCTGACAAGAGGCTGCGACGCCGACTGAGACGCCGACCCCCCAATCGACAACGGCAGCGACTGAGATGCCTACAGAGACGCTGACAAGAGGCTGCGACGCCGACTGAGACGCCGACTGGGGCAGATAGGGATAGATATAGGCATAGAGAAGGCAGCAGACCCTCCAATCGACAGCGGCAGCAACTGAGACGCCTACAGAGACGCTGAGAGAGGCTGCGACGCCGACTGAGGCAGATAGAGGTAGGCATAGAGAAGGTAGCAGACCCCCCAATCGAAAACGGCAGCGAGTCAGATGCCTACAGAGACGCCGAAAAGAGGCTGCGACGCCGACTGAGACGCCGACTGAGGCAGATAGGGGTAGATATAGGCATAGAGAAGGCAGCAGACCCTCCAATCGACAGCGGCAGCGACTGAGACGCCTACAGAGACGCTGACAGAGGCTGCGACGCTGACAGAGGCTGCGACGCTGACAGAGGCTGCGACGCCGACTGAGACGCCGACTGAGGCAGAGAGGGTTAGACAATGGCATAGATAAGGCAGCAGACAAACCAATCGACAGCGGCATCAACTGAGATGCATACAGAGACGCTGATAGAGGCTGCGACGCCGACTGAGATGCCTTCTGTGGCAGATAGGGTTAGATATTGGCATAGAGAAGGAAGCAGACCCCCCCAATCGACAGCGGCAACGACTGAAACACCTACAGAGACGCTGACAGAGGCTGCGAAGCCGACTGTGACGCCGACTGTGGCAGATAGGGGAAGAGATAGGCACAGAGAAGGCAGCAGACAAACCAATTCACAGCGGCAACAACTGAGACGCCTACAGAGACGCTGAGAGAGGCTGCGACGCTGACTGAGATGCCGACTGAGGCAGATAGGGGTAGATATAGGCATAGAGACGGCAGCAGACCCTCCAATCAACAGCGGCAGCGACTGAGACGCCTACAGAGACGCTGACAGAGGCTGCGACGCTGACAGAGGCTGCGACGCCGACTGAGACGCCGACTGAGGCAGAGAGGGTTAGACATAGGCATAGATAAGGCAGCAGACAACCCAATCGACAGCGGCAGCAACTGAGACGCCTACAGAGACGCTGACAGAGGCTGCGACGCCGACTGAGACGCCGACTGAGGCAGATAGGGGTAGATATAGGCGTAGAGAGGCAGCAGATACCCCAATCGACAGCGGCAGCAACTGAGACGGCTACAGAGACTCTAACAGAGGCTGAGAAGCCGACTGAGACGCCGACTGAGGCAGATAGGGGTAGATATAGGTTTACAGAATGCAGCAGACCCCCCAATCGACAGCGGCAGCGACTGAGACGGCTACAGAAACTCTGACAGAGGCTGAGAAGCCGACTGAGACGCCGACTGAGGCAGATAGGGGTAGATATAGGCGTAGAGAGGCAGCAGATCCCCCAATCGACAGCGGCAGCGACTGAGACGCCTACAGCGACGCTGAGAGAGGCTGCGACGCCGACTGAGGCAGATAGGGGTAGGCATAGAGAAGGGAGCAGACCCCCCAATCGAAAACGGCAGCGACTCAGATGCTTACAGAGACGCTGAAAAGAGGCTGCGACGCCGACTGAGACGCCAACTGAGGCAGATAGGGGTAGATATAGGCATAGAGAAGGCAGCAGACCCTCCAATCGACAGCGGCAGCGACTGAGACGCCTACAGAGAAGGTGACAGAGGCTGCGACGCTGACAGAGGCTGCGACGCCAACTGAGACACCGACTGAGGCAGAGCGGGTTAGGCATAGGCATGGAGAAGGCAGCAGACCCCCAATCGACAGCGGCATCAACTGAGATGCATACAGAGACGCTGATAGAGGCTGCGACGCCGACTGAGATGCCTTCTGTGGCAGATAGGGTTAGATATTGGCATAGAGAAGGAAGCAGACCCCCCCAATCGACAGCGGCAACGACTGAAACACCTACAGAGACGCTGACAGAGGCTGCGAAGCCGACTGTGACGCCGACTGTGGCAGATAGGGGAAGAGATAGGCACAGAGAAGGCAGCAGACAAACCAATTCACAGCGGCAACAACTGAGACGCCTACAGAGACGCTGAGAGAGGCTGCGACGCTGACTGAGATGCCGACTGAGGCAGATAGGGGTAGATATAGGCATAGAGACGGCAGCAGACCCTCCAATCAACAGCGGCAGCGACTGAGACGCCTACAGAGACGCTGACAGAGGCTGCGACGCTGACAGAGGCTGCGACGCCGACTGAGACGCCGACTGAGGCAGAGAGGGTTAGACATAGGCATAGATAAGGCAGCAGACAACCCAATCGACAGCGGCAGCAACTGAGACGCCTACAGAGACGCTGACAGAGGCTGCGACGCCGACTGAGACGCCGACTGAGGCAGATAGGGGTAGATATAGGCGTAGAGAGGCAGCAGATACCCCAATCGACAGCGGCAGCAACTGAGACGGCTACAGAGACTCTAACAGAGGCTGAGAAGCCGACTGAGACGCCGACTGAGGCAGATAGGGGTAGATATAGGTTTACAGAAGGCAGCAGACCCCCCAATCGACAGCGGCAGCGACTGAGACGGCTACAGAGACTCTGACAGAGGCTGAGAAGCCGACTGAGACGCCGACTGAGGCAGATAGGGGTAGATATAGGCGTAGAGAGGCAGCAGATCCCCCAATCGACAGCGGCAGCGACTGAGACGCCTACAGCGACGCTGAGAGAGGCTGCGACGCCGACTGAGGCAGATAGGGGTAGGCATAGAGAAGGGAGCAGACCCCCCAATCGAAAACGGCAGCGACTCAGATGCTTACAGAGACGCTGAAAAGAGGCTGCGACGCCGACTGAGACGCCAACTGAGGCAGATAGGGGTAGATATAGGCATAGAGAAGGCAGCAGACCCTCCAATCGACAGCGGCAGCGACTGAGACGCCTACAGAGAAGGTGACAGAGGCTGCGACGCTGACAGAGGCTGCGACGCCAACTGAGACACCGACTGAGGCAGAGCGGGTTAGGCATAGGCATGGAGAAGGCAGCAGACCCCCAATCGACAACGGCAGCAACTGAGATGCCTGCAGAGACGCTGACAAGAGGCTGCGACGCCGACTGAGACGCCGACCCCCCAATCGACAACGGCAGCGACTGAGATGCCTACAGAGACGCTGACAAGAGGCTGCGACGCCGACTGAGACGCCGACTGGGGCAGATAGGGGTAGATATAGGCATAGAGAAGGCAGCAGACCCTCCAATCGACAGCGGCAGCGACTGAGACGCCTACAGAGACGCTGACAGAGGCTGCGACGCCGACTGAGGTAGATAGGGGTAGGCATAGAGAAGGGAGCAGACCCCCCAATCGAGGCTGCGACGCCGACTCAGATGCCGACTGTGGCAGATAGGGGTAGATATTGGCATAGAGAAGGCAGCAGACCCTCCAATTGACAGCGGCAACAACTGAGACGCCTACAGAGACGCTGATAGAGGTTGCGACGCCGACTGAGGCAGATATGGGTAGATATAGGCTTACAGAAGGCAGCAGACCCCCCAATCGACAGCGGCAGCGACTGAGACGGCTACAGAGACTCTGACAGAGGCTGAGAAACCGACTGAGACGCCGACTGAGGCAGATAGGGGTAGATATAGGCGTAGAGAGGGAGCAGATCCCCCAATCGACAGCGGCAGCGACTGAGACGCCTACAGAGACGCTGAGAGAGGCTGTGACGCCGACTGAGGCAGATAGGGCTATGCATAGAGAAGGGAGCAGACCCCCTAATCGAAAACGGCAGCGACTCAGATGCCTACAGAGACGCTGAAAAGAAGCTGCGATGCCGACTGAGAAGCCGACTGAGACGCCGACTGAGGCTGATAAGGGTAGATATAGGCATAGAGAAGGCAGCGGACCCTCCAATCGACAGCGGCAGCTACTGAGACGCCTACAGAGACGCTGAGAGAGGCTGCGACGACGACTGAGGCAGATAGGGTTAGATAACATAGAGAAGGCAGCAGACCCCCCCAATCGACAGCGGCAGCGACTGAGACGCCTACAGAGCCGCTGACAAGAGGCTTCGACTCCGACTGAGACGCCGACTGAGGCAGATAGGGGTAGATATAGGCATAGAGAAGGCAGCAGACCCCCCAATCGACAACGGCAGCAACTGAGATGCCTACAGAGCCGCTGACAAGAGGCTGCGACGCCGACTGAGACGCCGACTGAGGCAGATAGGGGTAGATATAAGCATAGAGACGGCAGCAGACCCTCCAATCGACAGCGGCAGCGACTGAGACACCTACAGTGACGCTGACAGAGGCTGCGACGCTGACAGAGGCTGCGACGCCAACTGGGACGCCGACTGAGGCAGAGAGGGTTAGACATAGGCGTAGACAAGCCAGCAGACAACCCAATCGACAGCGGTAGTGACTGAGATGCATGCAGAGACGCTGATAGAGGCTGCGACGCCGACTGATATGCCGACTGTGGCAGATAGGGGTAGATATTGGCATAGAGAAGGCAGCATACCCCCCCAATCGACAGCGGCAGCAACTGAGACGCCTACAGAGACGCTGACAGAGGCTGCGACGCCGACTGAGATGCCGACTGAGGCAGATAGGGGTAGATATAGGCATAGAGAAGGCAGCAGACCCTCCAATCGACAGCGGCAACAACTGAGACGCCTAAGGAGACGCTGATAGAGGTTGTGACGCCGACTGAGGCAGATAGGGGTAGATTCTTACAGAAGGCAGCAGACCCCCCAATCGACAGCGGCAGCGACTGAGGCGGCCACAGAGACTCTGACAGAGGCTGAGAAGCCGACTGAGACGCCGACTTAGGCAGATAGGAGTAGATATAGGCGTAGAGAGGCAGCAGACCCCCCAATCGAAAACGGCAACGACTCAGATGCCTACAGAGACGCTGAAAAGAGGCTGCGACGCCGACTGAGACGCCGACTGAGGCAGATAGGGGTAGATATAGGCATAGAGAAGGCATCAGACCCTCCAATCGACAGCGGCAGCGACTGAGACGTCTACAGAGACGCTGACAGAGGCTGCGACGCTGACAGAGGCTGCGACGCCAACTGAGACGCCGACTGAGGCAGAGAGGGTTAGACATAGGCATAGACAAGGCAGCAGACAACCCAATCGACAGCGGCAGCGACTGAGACGCCTACAGAGACGCTGACAGAGGCTGTGACGCTGACAGAAGCTGCGACGCCAACTGAGACGCCGACTGAGGCAGAGAGGGTTAGACGTAGACATGGAGAAGGCAGCAGACCCCCCAATCGACAACGGCAGCGCCTGAGATGCCTACAGAGACGCTGACAAGAGGCTGCGACGCCGACTGAGACGCCGACTGGGGCAGATAGGGGTAGATATAGGCATAGAGAAGGCAGCAGACCCTCCAATCGTCAGCGGCAGCGACTGAGACGCCTACAGAGACGCTGACAGAGGCTGAGAAACCGACTGAGACGCCGACTGAGGCAGAAAGGGGTAGATATAGGCGTAGAGAGGCAGCAGATCCCCCAATCGACAGCGGCAGCGACTGAGACGCCTACAGAGACGCTGAGAGAGGCTGCGACGCCGACTGAGGTAGATAGGGCTAGGCATAGAGAAGGGAGCAGACCCCCTAATCGAAAACGGCAGCGACTCAGATGCCTACAGAGACGCTGACAAGAGGCTGCGACGCCCACTGAGACGCCGACTGGGGCAGATAGGGGTAGATATAGGCATAGAGAAGCCAGCAGACCCTCCAATCGACAGCGGCAGCGACTGAGACGCCTACAGAGACGCTGACAGAGGCTGCGACGCCGACTGAGGTAGATAGGGGTAGGCATAGAGAAGGGAGCAGACCCCCCAATCGAAAACGGCAGCGACTCAGATGCCTACAGAGACGCTGACAAGAGGTTGCGAAGCCGACTGAGACGCCGACTGAGGCAGATAGGGGCAGATATAAGCATAGAGACGGCAGCAGACCCTCCAATCGACAGCGGCAGCGACTGAGACACCTACAGTGACGCTGACAGAGGCTGCGACGCCCACTGAGACGCCGACCCCCCAATCGACAACGGCAGCGTCTGAGATGCCTACAGAGACGCTGACAAGAGGCTGCGACGCCGACTGAGACGCCGACTGAGGCAGAGAGGGTTAAATATAGGCATAGACAATGCAGCAGACAACCCAATCGACAGCGGCAGCGACTGAGACGCCTACAGAGACGCTGACAAGAGGCTGCGACGCCGACTGAGACCCCGACTGTGGCAGATAGGGGTAGATAGAGGCATAGAGAAGGCAGCAGACCCTCCAATCGACAGCGGCAGCGACTGAGACGCCTACAGAGACGCTGACAGAGGCTGCGACGCCGACTGAGACGCCGACTGAGGCAGATAGGGGTAGATATCGGCATAGAGAAGGCAGCAGACCCCCCAATCGACAGCGGCAGCGACTGAGACTTGTTCAAAAACGCTGAGAGAGGCAGCTACGCCGGCTGAGGCAGACAGGGGTAGATATTGACATAGAGAAGGCAGCAGACCCCCCAATCGAGGCTGCGATGCCGACTGTGACGCCGACTGAGAAAGGTAGGGGTAGATATAGGCATAGAGAAGGCAGCAGACCCCCCAATCGACAGCGGCAGCGACTGAGACGGCTACAGAGACTCTGACAGAGGCTGAGAAGTCGATTGAGACGCCGACTGAGGCAGATAGCTGTAGATATAGGCGTAGACAGGCAGCAGTTCCCCCAATCGACAGCGGCAGCGACTGAGACGCTGAGAGAGGCTACGACGCCGACTGAGGCAGATAAGGGTAGGCATAGAGAAGGGAGCATACCCCCAATCGAAAACAACGGCGACTCAGATGCCTACAGAGACGCTGACAAGAGGCTGCGACGCCGATTGAAACGCCGACTGAGGCAGGGGGGGGGGAGATATAGGCATAGAGACGGCAGCAGACCCTCCAATCGACAGCGGCGGCGACTTAGACGCCTATAGAGACGCTGACAGATGCTGCGACGCTGACAGAGGCTGCGACGCCGACTGAGGCAGAGAGGGTTAGACATAGGCATAGATAAGGCAGCAGACAACCCAATCGACAGCGGCATCAACTGAGATGCATACATACACGCTGATAGAGGCTGCGACGCCGACTCAGATGCCGACTGTAGCAGATAGGCACAGAGAAGGCAGCAGACCCCCCAATCGACAGCCGCAGAAACTGAGACGCCTACAGAGACGCTGAAAGAGGCTGAGAAGCCGACTGAGACACCGACTGAGGCAGACTGGGGTAGATATAGGCGTAGAGAGGCAGCAGATCCCCAATTGACATCGGCAGCGACTGAGACGCCTACAGAGACGCTGAGAGAGGCTGCAACGCCGACTGTGGCAGATAGGGGTTGGCATAGAGAAGGGAGCAGACCCCCCAATCGAAAACGGCAGCGACTCAGATGCCTACAGAGACGCTGAAAAGAAGCTGCGATGCCGACTGAGACGCCGACTGAGACAGATAAGGGTAGATATAGGCATAGAGAAGGCAGCAGACCCTCCAATTGACAGCGGCAGCGACTGATTCGCCTACAGAGACGCTGACAGAGGCTGCGACTGAGACGCCTACAGAGACGCTGACCAGAGGCTGCGACGCCGACTGAGACGCCGACTGAGGCAGATATTGGTAGATATAGGCATAGAGAAGGCAGCAGACCCCCAATCGACAACGGCAGCGACTGAGATGCTTATAGAGCCGCTGACAAGAGGCAGCGACGCCGACTGAGACGCCGACTGAGGCAGATAGGGGTAGATATAAGCATAGAGACGGCAGCAGACCCTCCAATCGACAGCGGCAGCGACTTAGACGCCTATAGAGACGCTGACAGAGGCTGCGACGCTGACAGAGGCTGCGACGCCAACTGAGACGCCGACTGAGGCAGAGAGGTTTAGACATAGGCATAGACAAGGCAGCAGACCCTCCAATCGAAAGCGGCAGCGACTGAGACGCCTACAGAGATGCTGAGAGAGACTGCGACGACGACTGAGGCAGATAGGGGTAGATATAGGCATAGAGAAGGCAGCAGTCCCCCCAATCGACAACGGCAGCGACTGAGATGCCTACAGAGACGCTGACAAGAGGCTGCGACGCCGACTGAGACGCCGACTGAGGCAGATAGGGGTAGATATAGGCATAGAGAAGGCAGCAGACCCCCCAATCGACAATGGCAGCGACTGAGATGCCTACAGAGCCGCTGACAAGAGGCTGCGACGCCGACTGAGACGCCGACTGAGGCAGATAGGGGTAGATATAGGCATAGAGAAGGCAGCAGACCCTCCAATCGACAGCGGCAGCGACTGAGACACCTACAGAGACGCTGACAGAGGCTGCGACGCCGACTGAGACGCCGACTGAGGCAGAGAGGGTTAGACATAGGCATAGATAAGGCAGCAGACAACCCAATCGACAGCGGCATCAACTGAGATGCATACAGAGACGCTGATAGAGGCTGCGACGCCGACTCAGATGCCGACTGTGGCAGATAGGGGTAGATATTGGCATAGAGAAGGCAGCCGACCCCCCAATCGACAGCGGCAATGACTGAGACACCTACAGAGACGCTGACAGAGGCTGCGAAGCCGACTGTGGCGCCGACTGAGGCAGATAGGGGAAGAGATAGGCATAGAGAAGGCAGCAGACAACCCAATCGACAGCGGCAACAACTGAGACGCATACAGATACGCTGAGAGGGGCTGCGACGCCGACTGAGGGAGATAGGGGTAGGCATAGAGAAGGGAGCAGACCCCCCAATCGAAAACGGCAGCGACTCAGATGCCTACAGAGACGCTGACAAGAGGCTGCGACGCCGACTGAGGCAGATAGGGGTAGATATAGGCATAGAGAAGGCAGCAGACTCTCCAATCGACAGCGGCAGCGACTGAGATGCCTACAGAGACGCTGACAGAGGCTGCGACGCTGACAGAGGCTGCGACGCCAACTGAGACGCCGACTGAGGCAGAGAGGGTTATACATAGGCATGGAGAAGGCAGCAGACCCCCCAATCCACAACGGCAGCGACTGAGATGCCTACAGAGACGCTGACAAGAGGCTGCGACGCCGACTGAGACGCCGACCCCCCAATCGAGAACGACAGCGACTGAGATGCCTACAGAGACGCTGACAAGAGGCGGCGACGCCGACTAAGACGCCGACCCCCCAATCGACAACGGCAGCGACTGAGATGCCTACAGAGACGCTGACAAGAGACTGCGACGCCGACTGAGACGCCGACTGGGGCAGATAGGGGTAGATATAGGCATAGAGAAGGCAGCAGACCCTCCAATTGACAGCGGCAGCGACTGAGATGCCTACAGAGACGCTGACAGAGGCTGCGACGCTGACAGGGGCTGCGACGCCAACTGAGACGCCGACTGAGGCAGAGAGGGTTAGACATAGGCATAGACAAGGCAGCAGACAACCCAATCGACAGCGGCAGCGACTGAGACGCCTACAGAGACGCTGACAGAGGCTGCGACGCTGACAGAGGCTGCGACGCCAACTGAGACGCCGACTGAGGCAGAGAGGGTTATACATAGGCATAGACAAGGCAGCAGACCCCCCAATCGACAACGGCAGCGACTGAGATGCCTCCAGAGACGCTGACAAGAGGCTGCGACGCCGACTGAGACGCCGACTGAGGCAGATACGGCTAGATATAGGCATAGAGAAGGCAGCAGACCCTACAATCGACAGCGGCAGCGACTGAGACGCCTACAGAGATGCTGAGAGAGGCTGCGACGACGACTGAGGCAGATAGAAGTAGATATAGGCATAGAGAAGGCAGCAGACCCCCCAATCGACAACGGCAGCGACTGAGATGCCTACAGAGACGCTGACAAGAGGCTGCGACGCCGACTGAGACGCCGACTGGGGCAGATAGGGGTAGATATAGGCATAGAGAAGGCAGCAGACCCTCCAATTGACAGCGGCAGCGACTGAGATGCCTACAGAGACGCTGACAGAGGCTGCGACGCTGACAGGGGCTGCGACGCCAACTGAGACGCCGACTGAGGCAGAGAGGGTTAGACATAGGCATAGACAAGGCAGCAGACAACCCAATCGACAGCGGCAGCGACTGAGACGCCTACAGAGACGCTGACAGAGGCTGCGACGCTGACAGAGGCTGCGACGCCAACTGAGACGCCGACTGAGGCAGAGAGGGTTATACATAGGCATAGACAAGGCAGCAGACCCCCCAATCGACAACGGCAGCGACTGAGATGCCTCCAGAGACGCTGACAAGAGGCTGCGACGCCGACTGAGACGCCGACTGAGGCAGATACGGCTAGATATAGGCATAGAGAAGGCAGCAGACCCTACAATCGACAGCGGCAGCGACTGAGACGCCTACAGAGATGCTGAGAGAGGCTGCGACGACGACTGAGGCAGATAGAAGTAGATATAGGCATAGAGAAGGCAGCAGACCCCCCAATCGACAACGGCAGCGACTGAGATGCCTACAGAGACGCTGACAAGAGGCTGCGACGCCGACTGAGACGCCGACTGAGGCAGATAGGGGTAGATATAGGCATAGAGAAGGCAGCAGACCCCCCCAATCGACAATGGCTGCGACTGAGATGCCTACAGAGCCGCTGACAAGAGGCTGCGACGCCGACTGAGACGCCGACTGAGGCAGATAGGGGTAGATATAGGCATAGAAAAGGCAGCAGACCCTCCAATCGACAGCGGCAGCGACTGAGACGCCTACAGAGACGCTGACAGAGGCTGCGACGCCGACTGAGACGCCGACTGAGGCAGAGAGGGTTAGAGATAGGCATAGAGAGGCAGCAGATCCCCCAATCGACAGCGGCAGCGACTGAGATGCCTACAGAGACGCTGACAAGAAGCTGCGACGCCGACTGAGACGCCGACCCCCCAATCGACAACGGCAGCGACTGAGATGCCTACAGAGACGCTGACAAGAGGCTGCGACGCCGACTGAGACGCCGACCCCCCAATCGACAACGGCAGCGACTGAGATGCCTACAGAGACGCTGACAAGAGGCTGCGATGCCGACTGAGACGCCGACTGGGGCAGATAGGGGTAGATATAGGCATAGAGAAGGCAGCAGACCCTCCAATCGACAGCGGCAGCGACTTTGACGCCTACAGAGACGCTGACAGAGGCTGCGACGCCGACTGAGACGCCGACTGAGGCAGAGAGGGTTAAATATAGGCATAGACAATGCAGCAGACAACCCAATCGACAGCGGCAGCGACTGAGACGCCTACAGAGACGCTGACAAGAGGCTGCGACGCCGACTGAGACCCCGACTGTGGCAGATAGGGGTAGATATAGGCATAGAGAAGGCAGCAGACCCTCCAATCGACAGCGGCAGCGACTGAGACGCCTACAGAGACGCTGACAGAGGCTGCGACGCCGACTGAGACGCCGACTGAGGCAGATAGGGGTAGATATAGGCATAGAGAAGGCAGCAGACCCCCCAATCGACAGCGGCAGCGACTGAGACTTGTTCAAAAACGCTGAGAGAGGCAGCTACGCCGGCTGAGGCAGACAGGGGTAGATATTGACATAGAGAAGGCAGCAGACCCCCCAATCGAGGCTGCGATGCCGACTGTGACGCCGACTGAGGCAGGTAGGGGTAGATATAGGCATAGAGAAGGCAGCAGACCCCCCAATCGACAGCGGCAGCGACTGAGACGGCTACAGAGACTCTGACAGAGGCTGAGAAGTCGATTGAGACGCCGACTGAGGCAGATAGCGGTAGATATAGGCGTAGAGAGGCAGCAGTTCCCCCAATCGACAGCGGCAGCGACTGAGACGCCTACAGAGACGCTGAGAGAGGCTACGACGCCGACTGAGGCAGATAGGGGTAGGCATAGAGAAGGGAGCAGACCCCCCAATCGAAAACAACGGCGACTCAGATGCCTACAGAGACGCTGACAAGAGGCTGCGACGCCGATTGAGACGCCGACTGAGGCAGATAGGGGGAGATATAGGCATAGAGACGGCAGCAGACCCTCCAATCGACAGCGGTAGCGACTTAGACGCCTATAGAGACGCTGACAGAGGCTGCGACGCTGACAGAGGCAGAGAGGGTTAGACATAGGCATAGATAAGGCAGCAGATAACCCAATCGACAGCGGCATCAACTGAGATGCATACATAGACGCTGATAGAGGCTGCGACGCCGACTCAGATGCCGACTGTAGCAGATAGGCACAGAGAAGGCAGCAGACCCCCCCAATCGACAGCCGCAGAAACTGAGACGCCTACAGAGACGCTGAAAGAGGCTGCGACGCCGACTCAGATGCCGACTGTGGCAGATAGGGGTAGATATTGGCATAGAGAAGGCAGCCGACCCCCCAATCGACAGCGGCAATGACTGAGACACTTACAGAGACGCTGACAGAGGCTGCGAAGCCGACTGTGGCGCCGACTGAGGCAGATAGGGGAAGAGATAGGCATAGAGAAGGCAGCAGACAACCCAATCGACAGCGGCAACAACTGAGACGCATACAGATACGCTGAGAGGGGCTGCGACGCCGACTGAGGTAGATAGGGGTAGGCATAGAGAAGGGAGCAGACCCCCCAATCGAAAACGGCAGCGACTCAGATGCCTACAGAGACGCTGACAAGAGGCTGCGACGCCGACTGAGGCAGATAGGGGTAGATATAGGCATAGAGAAGGCAGCAGACTCTCCAATCGACAGCGGCAGCGACTGAGATGCCTACAGAGACGCTGACAGAGGCTGCGACGCCAACTGAGACGCCGACTGAGGCAGAGAGGGTTATACATAGGCATGGAGAAGGCAGCAGACCCCCCAATCCACAACGGCAGCGACTGAGATGCCTACAGAGACGCTGACAAGAGGCTGCGACGCCGACTGAGACGCCGACCCCCCAATCGACAACGGCAGCGACTGAGATGCCTACAGAGACGCTGACAAGAGGCTGCGACGCCGACTGAGACGCCGACTGAGGCAGATAGGGGTAGATATAGGCATAGAGAAGGCAGCAGACCCCCCCAATCGACAATGGCTGCGACTGAGATGCCTACAGAGCCGCTGACAAGAGGCTGCGACGCCGACTGAGACGCCGACTGAGGCAGATAGGGGTAGATATAGGCATAGAGAAGGCAGCAGACCCTCCAATCGACAGCGGCAGCGACTGAGACGCCTACAGAGACGCTGACAGAGGCTGCGACGCCGACTGAGACGCCGACTGAGGCAGAGAGGGTTAGAGATAGGCATAGAGAGGCAGCAGATCCCCCAATCGACAGCGGCAGCGACTGAGATGCCTACAGAGACGCTGACAAGAAGCTGCGACGCCGACTGAGACGCCGACCCCCCAATCGACAACGGCAGCGACTGAGATGCCTACAGAGACGCTGACAAGAGGCTGCGACGCCGACTGAGACGCCGACCCCCCAATCGACAACGGCAGCGACTGAGATGCCTACAGAGACGCTGACAAGAGGCTGCGACGCCGACTGAGACGCCGACTGGGGCAGATAGGGGTAGATATAGGCATAGAGAAGGCAGCAGACCCTCCAATCGACAGCGGCAGCGACTTTGACGCCTACAGAGACGCTGACAGAGGCTGCGACGCCGACTGAGACGCCGACTGAGGCAGAGAGGGTTAAATATAGGCATAGACAATGCAGCAGACAACCCAATCGACAGCGGCAGCGACTGAGACGCCTACAGAGACGCTGACAAGAGGCTGCGACGCCGACTGAGACCCCGACTGTGGCAGATAGGGGTAGATATAGGCATAGAGAAGGCAGCAGACCCTCCAATCGACAGCGGCAGCGACTGAGACGCCTACAGAGACGCTGACAGAGGCTGCGACGCCGACTGAGACGCCGACTGAGGCAGATAGGGGTAGATATAGGCATAGAGAAGGCAGCAGACCCCCCAATCGACAGCGGCAGCGACTGAGACTTGTTCAAAAACGCTGAGAGAGGCAGCTACGCCGGCTGAGGCAGACAGGGGTAGATATTGACATAGAGAAGGCAGCAGACCCCCCAATCGAGGCTGCGATGCCGACTGTGACGCCGACTGAGGCAGGTAGGGGTAGATATAGGCATAGAGAAGGCAGCAGACCCCCCAAGCGACAGCGGCAGCGACTGAGACGGCTACAGAGACTCTGACAGAGGCTGAGAAGTCGATTGAGACGCCGACTGAGGCAGATAGCGGTAGATATAGGCGTAGAGAGGCAGCAGTTCCCCCAATCGACAGCGGCAGCGACTGAGACGCCTACAGAGACGCTGAGAGAGGCTACGACGCCGACTGAGGCAGATAGGGGTAGGCATAGAGAAGGGAGCAGACCCCCCAATCGAAAACAACGGCGACTCAGATGCCTACAGAGACGCTGACAAGAGGCTGCGACGCCGATTGAGACGCCGACTGAGGCAGATAGGGGGAGATATAGGCATAGAGACGGCAGCAGACCCTCCAATCGACAGCGGTAGCGACTTAGACGCCTACAGAGATGCTGAGAGAGACTGCGACGACGACTGAGGCAGATAGGGGTAGATATAGGCATAGAGAAGGCAGCAGACCCCCCAATCGACAACGGCAGCGACTGAGATGCCTACAGAGACGCTGACAAGAGGCTGCGACGCCGACTGAGACGCCGACTGTGGCAGATAGGGGTAGATATTGGCATAGAGAAGGCAGCAGACCCTCCAATTGACAGCGGCAACAACTGAGACGCCTACAGAGACGCTGAGAGAGGTTGCGACGCAGACTGAGGCAGACAGGGGTAGATATGGGCTTACAGAAGGCAGCAAACCCCCCAATCGACAGCGGCAGCGACTCAGATGCCTACAGAGACGCTGAAAAGAAGCTGCGATGCCGACTGAGACGCCGACTGAGACAGATAGGGGTAGATATAGGCATAGAGAAGGCAGCAGATCCTCCAATTGACAGCGGCAGCGACTGAGACGCCTACAGAGACGCTGACAGAGGCTGCGACTGAGACGCCTACAGAGACGCTGACCAGAGGCTGCGACGCCGATGAGACGCCGACTGAGGCAGATATTGGTAGATATAGGCATAGAGAAGGCAGCCGACCCCCCAATCGAGAACGGCAGCGACTGAAATGCTTACAGAGCCGCTGACAAGAGGCAGCGACGCCGACTGAGACGCCGACTGAGGCAGATAGGGGTAGATATAAGCATAGAGACGGCAGCAGACCCTCCAATCGACAGCGGCAGCGACTGAGACGCCTACAGTGACGCTGACAGAGGCTGCGACGCCAACTGAGACGCCGACTGAGGCAGAGAGGGTTAGACATAGGCATAGACAAGGCAGCAGACCCTCCAATCGACAGCGGCAGCGACTGAGACGCCTACAGAGATGCTGAGAGAGACTGCGACGACGACTGAGGCAGATAGGGGTAGATATAGGCATAGAGAAGGCAGCAGACCCCCCAATCGACAACGGCAGCGACTGAGATGCCTACAGAGACGCTGACAAGAGGCTGCGACGCCGACTGAGACGCCGACTGAGGCAGATAGGGGTAGATATAGGCATAGAGAAGGCAGCAGACCATCCAATCGACAATGGCTGCGACTGAGATGCCTACAGAGCCGCTGACAAGAGGCTGCGACGCCGACTGAGACGCCGACTGAGGCAGATAGGGGTAGATATAGGCATAGAGAAGGCAGCAGACCCTCCAATCGACAGCGGCAGCGACTGAGACGCCTACAGAGACGCTGACAGAGGCTGCGACGCCGACTGAGACGCCGACTGAGGCAGAGAGGGTTAGACATAGGCATAGATAAGGCAGCAGACAACCCAATCGACAGCGGCATCAACTGAGATGCATACAGAGACGCTGATAGAGGCTGCGACGCCGACTCAGATGCCGACTTTGGCAGATAGGCATAGAGAAGGCAGCAGACCCCCCCAATCGACAGCGGCAGAAACTGAGACGCCTACAGAGACGCTGAAAGAGGCTGCGACGCCGTCTCAGATGCCGACTGTGGCAGATAGGGGTAGATATTGGCATAGAGAAGGCAGCCGACCCCCCAATCGACAGCGGCAATGACTGAGACACCTACAGAGACGCTGACAGAGGCTGCGAAGCCGACTGTGGCGCCGACTGAGGCAGATAGGGGAAGAGATAGGCATAGAGAAGGCAGCAGACAACCCAATCGACAGCGGCAACAACTGAGACGCATACAGAGACGCTGAGAGGGGCTGCGACGCCGACTGAGGTAGATAGGGGTAGACATAGAGAATGGAGCAGACCCCCCCAATCGAAAACGGCAGCGACTCAGATGCCTACAGAGACGCTGACAAGAGGCTGCGACGCCGACTGAGGCAGATAGGGGTAGATATAGGCATAGAGAAGGCAGCAGACTCTCCAATCGACAGCGGCAGCGACTGAGATGCCTACAGAGACGCTGACAGAGGCTGCGACGCTGACAGAGGCTGCGACGCCAACTGAGACGCCGACTGAGGCAGAGAGGGTTATACATAGGCATGGAGAAGGCAGCAGACCCCCCAATCCACAACGGCAGCGACTGAGATGCCTACAGAGACGATGACAAGAGGCTGCGACGCCGACTGAGACGCCGACCCCCCAATCGACAACGACAGCGACTGAGATGCCTACAGAGACGCTGACAAGAGGCTGCGACGCCGACTGAGACGCTGACCCCCCAATCGACAACGGCACCGACTGAGATGCCTACAGAGACGCTGACAAGAGGCTGCGACTCCGACTGAGACGCCGACTGGGGCAGATAGGGGTAGATATAGGCATAGAGAAGGCAGCAGACCCTCCAATCGACAGCGGCAGCGACTGAGACGCCTACAGAGACGCTGACAGAGGCTTCGACGGCGACTGAGGCAGATAGGGGTAGATATAGGCATAGAGAAGGTAGCAGACCCCCCAATCGACAGCGGCAGCGACTGAGACTCGTACAGAGACGCTGACAGAGGCTGCGAAGTCGACTGTGGCGCCGACTGAGGCAGATAGGGGAAGATATAGGCATAGAGAAGGCAGCAGACAACCCAATCGACAGCGGCAGCGACTGAGACGCCTACAGATACGCCGAGAGAGGCTGCGACGCCGACTGAGACGCCGACTGAGGCAGAGAGGGTTAGACATAGGCATAGAGAGGCAGCAGATCCCCCAATCGACAGCGGCAGCGACTGAGATGCCTACAGAGACGCTGACAAGAAGCTGCGACGCCGACTGAGACGCCGACCCCCCAATCGACAACGGCAGCGACTGAGATGCCTACAGAGACGCTGACAAGAGGCTGCGACGCCGACTGAGACGCCGACCCCCCAATCGACAACGGCAGCGACTGAGATGCCTACAGAGACGCTGACAAGAGGCTGCGACGCCGACTGAGACGCCGACTGGGGCAGATAGGGGTAGATATAGGCATAGAGAAGGCAGCAGACCCTCCAATCGACAGCGGCAGCGACTTTGACGCCTACAGAGACGCTGACAGAGGCTGCGACGCCGACTGAGACGCCGACTGAGGCAGAGAGGGTTAAATATAGGCATAGACAATGCAGCAGACAACCCAATCGACAGCGGCAGCGACTGAGACGCCTACAGAGACGCTGACAAGAGGCTGCGACGCCGACTGAGACGCCGACTGAGGCAGATAGGGGTAGATATAGGCATAGAGAAGGCAGCAGACCCCCCAATCGACAGCGGCAGCGACTGAGACTTGTTCAAAAACGCTGAGAGAGGCAGCTACGCCGGCTGAGGCAGACAGGGGTAGATATTGACATAGAGAAGGCAGCAGACCCTCCAATCGACAGCGGCAGCGAGTGAGACGCCTACAGAGACGCTGACAGAGGCTGCGACGCCGACTGAGACGCCGACTGAGGCAGATAGGGGTAGATATAGGCATAGAGAAGGCAGCAGACCCCCCAATCGACAGCGGCAGCGACTGAGACTTGTTCAAAAACGCTGAGAGAGGCAGCTACGCCGGCTGAGGCAGACAGGGGTAGATATTGACATAGAGAAGGCAGCAGACCCCCCAATCGAGGCTGCGATGCCGACTGTGACGCCGACTGAGACAGGTAGGGGTAGATATAGGCATAGAGAAGGCAGCAGACCCCCCAATCGACAGCGGCAGCGACTGAGACGGCTACAGAGACTCTGACAGAGGCTGAGAAGTCGATTGAGACGCCGACTGAGGCAGATAGCGGTAGATATAGGCGTTGAGAGGCAGCAGTTCCCCCAATCGACAGCGGCAGCGACTGAGACGCCTACAGAGACGCTGAGAGAGGCTACGACGCCGACTGAGGCAGATAGGGGTAGGCATAGAGAAGGGAGCAGACCCCCCAATCGAAAACAACGGCGACTCAGATGCCTACAGAGACGCTGACAAGAGGCTGCGACGCCGATTGAGACGCCGACTGAGGCAGATAGGGGGAGATATAGGCATAGAGACGGCAGCAGACCCTCCAATCGACAGCGGCAGCGACTTAGACGCCTATAGAGACGCTGACAGAGGCTGCGACGCTGACAGAGGCAGAGAGGGTTAGACATAGGCATAGATAAGGCAGCAGATAACCCAATCGACAGCGGCATAAACTGAGATGCATACATAGACGCTGATAGAGGCTGCGACGCCGACTCAGATGCCGACTGTAGCAGATAGGCACAGAGAAGGCAGCAGACCCCCCCAATCGACAGCCGCAGAAACTGAGACGCCTACAGAGACTCTGAAAGAGGCTGCGACGCCGACTCAGATGCCGACTGTGGCAGATAGGGGTAGATATTGGCATAGAGAAGGCAGCAGACCCTCCAATTGACAGCGGCAACAACTGAGACGCCTACAGAGACGCTGAGAGAGGTTGCGACGCAGACTGAGGCAGACAGGGGTAGATATGGGCTTACAGAAGGCAGCAAACCCCCCAATCGACAGCGGCAGCGACTGAGACGGCTACAGAGACTCTGACAGAGGCTGAGAAGCCGACTGAGACGCCGACTGAGGCAGATTGGGGTAGATATAGGCGTAGAGAGGCAGCAGATCCCCCAATTGACAGCGGCAGCGACTGAGACGCCTACAGAGACGCTGAGAGAGGCTGCAACGCCGACTGTGGCAGATAGGGGTTGGCATAGAGAAGGGAGCAGACCCCCAATCGAAAACGGCAGCGACTCAGATGCCTACAGAGACGCTGAAAAGAAGCTGCGATGCCGACTGAGACGGCGACTGAGACAGATAGGGGTAGATATAGGCATAGAGAAGGCAGCAGACCCTCCAATTGACAGCGGCAGCGACTGAGACGCCTACAGAGACGCTGACAGAGGCTGCGACTGAGACGCCTACAGAGACGCTGACCAGAGGCTGCGACGCCGATGAGACGCCGACTGGGGCAGATATTGGTAGATATAGGCATAGAGAAGGCAGCCGACCCCCCAATCGAGAACGGCAGCGACTGAAATGCTTACAGAGCCGCTGACAAGAGGCAGCGACGCCGACTGAGACGCCGCCTGAGGCAGATAGGGGTAGATATAAGCATAGAGACGGCAGCAGACCCTCCAATCGACAGCGGCAGCGACTGAGACGCCTACAGTGACGCTGACAGAGGCTGCGACGCCAACTGAGACGCCGACTGAGGCAGAGAGGGTTAGACATAGGCATAGACAAGGCAGCAGACCCTCCAATCGACAGCGGCAGCGACTGAGACGCCTACAGAGATGCTGAGAGAGACTGCGACGACGACTGAGGCAGATAGGGGTAGATATAGGCATAGAGAAGGCAGCAGACCCCCCAATCGACAACGGCAGCGACTGAGATGCCTACAGAGACGCTGACAAGAGGCTGCGACGCCGACTGAGACGCCGACTGAGGCAGATAGGGGTAGATATAGGCATAGAGAAGGCAGCAGACCCTCCAATCGACAATGGCTGCGACTGAGATGCCTACAGAGCCGCTGACAAGAGGCTGCGACGCCGACTGAGACGCCGACTGAGGCAGATAGGGGTAGATATAGGCATAGAGAAGGCAGCAGACCCTCCAATCGACAGCGGCAGCGACTGAGACGCCTACAGAGACGCTGACAGAGGCTGCGACGCCGACTGAGACGCCGACTGAGGCAGAGAGGGTTAGACATAGGCATAGATAAGGCAGCAGACAACCCAATCGACAGCGGCATCAACTGAGATGCATACAGAGACGCTGATAGAGGCTGCGACGCCGACTCAGATGCCGACTTTGGCAGATAGGCATAGAGAAGGCAGCAGACCCCCCAATCGACAGCGGCAGAAACTGAGACGCCTACAGAGACGCTGAAAGAGGCTGCGACGCCGTCTCAGATGCCGACTGTGGCAGATAGGGGTAGATATTGGCATAGAGAAGGCAGCCGACCCCCCAATCGACAGCGGCAATGACTGAGACACCTACAGAGACGCTGACAGAGGCTGCGAAGCCGACTGTGGCGCCGACTGAGGCAGATAGGGGAAGAGATAGGCATAGAGAAGGCAGCAGACAACCCAATCGACAGCGGCAACAACTGAGACGCATACAGAGACGCTGAGAGGGGCTGCGACGCCGACTGAGGTAGATAGGGGTAGACATAGAGAATGGAGCAGACCCCCCAATCGAAAACGGCAGCGACTCAGATGCCTACAGAGACGCTGACAAGAGGCTGCGACGCCGACTGAGGCAGATAGGGGTAGATATAGGCATAGAGAAGGCAGCAGACTCTCCAATCGACAGCGGCAGCGACTGAGATGCCTACAGAGACGCTGACAGAGGCTGCGACGCTGACAGAGGCTGCGACGCCAACTGAGACGCCGACTGAGGCAGAGAGGGTTATACATAGGCATGGAGAAGGCAGCAGACCCCCCAATCCACAACGGCAGCGACTGAGATGCCTACAGAGACGCTGACAAGAGGCTGCGACGCCGACTGAGACGCCGACCCCCCAATCGACAACGACAGCGACTGAGATGCCTACAGAGACGCTGACAAGAGGCTGCGACGCCGACTGAGACGCCGACTGAGACGCCGACTGAGACGCCGACCCCCCAATCGACAACGGCAGCGACTGAGATGCCTACAGAGACGCTGATAAGAGGCTGCGACTCCGACTGAGACGCCGACTGGGGCAGATAGGGGTAGATATAGGCATAGAGAAGGCAGCAGACCCTCCAATCGACAGCGGCAGCGACTGAGACGCCTACAGAGACGCTGACAGAGGCTTCGACGGCGACTGAGGCAGATAGGGGTAGATATAGGCATAGAGATGGTAGCAGACCCCCCAATCGACAGCGGCAGCGACTGAGACTCGTACAGAGACGCTGACAGAGGCTGCGAAGTCGACTGTGGCGCCGACTGAGGCAGATAGGGGAAGATATAGGCATAGAGAAGGCAGCAGACAACCCAATCGACAGCGGCAGCGACTGAGACGCCTACAGATACGCTGAGAGAGGCTGCGACGCCGACTGAGGCAGATAGGGGTAAATATAGGCATAGAGAAGGCAGCAGACCCTCCAATCGACAGCGGCAGCGACTGAGACGCCAACAGAGAAGCTGACAGAGGCTGCGACGCTGACAGAGGCTGCGACGCCAACTGAGACGCCGACTGAGGCAGAGAGGGTTAGACATAGGCATAGAAGAGGCAGCAGACAACCCAATCGACAGCGGCAGCGACTCAGATGCCAACAGAGACGCTGACAAGAGGCTGCGACGCTGATAGAGGCTGCGATGCTGACTGAGACGCCGACAGAGGCAGAGAGGGTTAGACATAGGCGTAGAGAAGGCAGCAGACAACCCAATCGACAGCGGCAACAACTGAGACGTCTACAGAACCGCTGATAGAGGCTGCGACGCCGACTGAGGCAGATAGGGGTAAATATAGGCATAGAGAAGGCAGCAGACCCTCCAATCGACAGCGGCAGCGACTGAGATGCCAACAGAGAAGCTGACAGAGGCTGCGACGCTGACAGAGGCTGCGACGCCAACTGAGACGGCGACTGAGGCAGAGAGGGTTAGACATAGGCATAGACAAGGCAGCAGAAAACCCAATCGACAGCGGCAGCGACTCAGATGCCTACAGAGACGCTGAAAAGAGGCTGCGATGCCGACTGAGACGCCGACTGAGGCAGATAGGGGTAGATATAGGCATAGAGAAGGCAGCAGACCCTCCAATCGACAGCGGCAGCGACTGAGACGCCAACAGAGAAGCTGACAGAGGCTGCGACGCTGACAGAGGCTGCGACGCCAATTGAGACGCCGACTGAGGCAGAGAGGGTTAGACATAGGCATAGACAAGGCAGCAGACAACCCAATCGACAGCGGCAGTGACTGAGACGCCTACAGAGACGCTGACCAGAGGCTGCGACGCCGACTGAGACGCCGACTGAGGCAGATATTGGTAGATATAGGCATAGAGAAGGCAGCAGACCCCCCAATCGACAACGGCAGCGGCTGAGATGCTTACAGAGCCGCTGACAAGAGGCAGCGACGCCGACTGAGACGCCAACTGAGGCAGATAGGGGTAGATATAAGCATAGAGACGGCAGCAGACTCTCCAATCGACAGCGGCAGCGACTGAGACGCCTACAGTGACGCTGACAGAGGCTGCAACGCTCACAGAGGCTGCGACGCCAACTGAGACGCCGACTGAGGCAGAGAGGGTTAGACATAGGCATAGACAAGGCAGCAGACAACCCAATCGACAGCGGCAGCGACTGAGACGCCTACAGAGACGCTGAGAGAGGCTGCGACGACGACTGCGGCAGATAGGGGTAGATATAGGCATAGAAAAGGCAGCAGACCCCCCAATCGACAGCGGCAGCGACTGAGACGCCTACAGAGCCGCTGACAAGAGGCTTCGACGCCGACTGAGACGCCGACTGAGGCAGATAGGGGTAGATATAGGCACAGAGAAGGCAGCAGACCCCCCCAATCGACAACGGCAGCGACTGAGATGCCTACAGAGCCGCTGACAAGAGGCTGCGACGCCGACTGAGACGCCGACTGAGGCAGATAGGGGTAGATATTAGCATAGAGACGGCAGCAGACCCTCCAATCGACAGCGGCAGCAACTGAGACGCCTACAGTTACGCTGACAGAGGCTGCGACGCTGACAGAGGCTGCGACGCTGACAGAGGCTGCGACGCCAACTGAGACGCCGACCAGGGCAGAGAGGGTTAGACATAGGCATAGACAAGGCAGCAGACAACCCAATCGACAGCGGCAGCGACTGAGATGCATACAGAGACGCTGATAGAGGCTGCGACGCCGACTGAGATGCCGACTGTGGCAGATAGGGGTTGATATTGGCATAGAGAAAGCTGCAGACCCCCCAATCGACAGCGGCAGCAACTGAGACGCCTACAGAGACGCTGACAGAGGCTGCGACGCCGACTGAGATGCCGACTGAGGCAGATAGGGGTAGATATAGGCATAGAGAAGGCAGCAGACCCTCCAATCGACAGCGGCAACAACTGAGACGCCTACAGAGACGCTGATAGAGGTTGCGACGCCGACTGAGGCAGATAAGGGTAGATATATTCTTACAGAAGGCAGCAGATCCCCCAATCGACAGCGGCAACGACTGAGACGGCTACAGAGACTCTGACAGAGGCTGAGAAGCCGACTGAGACGCCGACTGAGGCAGATAGGGGTAGATATAGGCGTAGAGAGGCAGCAGATCCCCCAATCGACAAAGGCAGCGACTGAGACGCCTACAGAGACGCTGACAGAGGCTGCGACTGAGACGCCTACAGAGACGCTGACCAGAGGCTGCGACGCCGATGAGACGCCGACTGAGGCAGATATTGGTAGATATAGGCATAGAGAAGGCAGCCGACCCCCCAATCGAGAACGGCAGCGACTGAAATGCTTACAGAGCCGCTGACAAGAGGCAGCGACGCCGACTGAGACGCCGACTGAGGCAGATAGGGGTAGATATAAGCATAGAGACGGCAGCAGACCCTCCAATCGACAGCGGCAGCGACTGAGACGCCTACAGTGACGCTGACAGAGGCTGCGACGCCAACTGAGACGCCAAATGAGGCAGAGAGGGTTAGACATAGGCATAGACAAGGCAGCAGACCCTCCAATCGACAGCGGCAGCGACTGAGACGCCTACAGAGATGCTGAGAGAGACTGCGACGACGACTGAGGCAGATAGGGGTAGATATAGGCATAGAGAAGGCAGCAGACCCCCCAATCGACAACGGCAGCGACTGAGATGCCTACAGAGACGCTGACAAGAGGCTGCGACGCCGACTGAGACGCCGACTGAGGCAGATAGGGGTAGATATAGGCATAGAGAAGGCAGCAGACCCTGCAATCGACAATGGCTGCGACTGAGATGCCTACAGAGCCGCTGACAAGAGGCTGCGACGCCGACTGAGACGCCGACTGAGGCAGATAGGGGTAGATATAGGCATAGAGAAGGCAGCAGACCCTCCAATCGACAGCGGCAGCGACTGAGACGCCTACAGAGACGCTGACAGAGGCTGCGACGCCGACTGAGACGCCGACCAGAGAGGGTTAGACATAGGCATAGATAAGGCAGCAGACAACCCAATCGACAGCGGCATCAACTGAGATGCATACAGAGACGCTGATAGAGGCTGCGACGCCGACTGAGGTAGATAGGGGTAGACATAGAGAATGGAGCAGACCCCCCAATCGAAAACGGCAGCGACTCAGATGCCTACAGAGACGCTGACAAGAGGCTGCGACGCCGACTGAGGCAGATAGGGGTAGATATAGGCATAGAGAAGGCAGCAGACTCTCCAATCGACAGCGGCAGCGACTGAGATGCCTACAGAGACGCTGACAGAGGCTGCGACGCTGACAGAGGCTGCGACGCCAACTGAGACGCCGACTGAGGCAGAGAGGGTTATACATAGGCATGGAGAAGGCAGCAGACCCCCCAATCCACAACGGCAGCGACTGAGATACCTACAGAGACGCTGACAAGAGGCTGCGACGCCGACTGAGACGCCGACCCCCCAATCGACAACGACAGCGACTGAGATGCCTACAGAGACGCTGACAAGAGACTGCGACGCCGACTGAGACGCCGACTGAGACGCCGACCCCCCAATCGACAACGGCAGCGACTGAGATGCCTACAGAGACGCTGACAAGAGGCTGCGACTCCGACTGAGACGCCGACTGGGGCAGATAGGGGTAGATATAGGCATAGAGAAGGCAGCAGACCCTCCAATCGACAGCGGCAGCGACTGAGACGCCTACAGAGACGCTGACAGAGGCTTCGACGGCGACTGAGGCAGATAGGGGTAGATATAGGCATAGAGAAGGTAGCAGACCCCCCAATCGACAGCGGCAGCGACTGATACTCGTACAGAGACGCTGACAGAGGCTGCGAAGTCGACTGTGGCGCCGACTGAGGCAGATAGGGGAAGATATAGGCATAGAGAAGGCAGCAGACAACCCAATCGACAGCGGCAGCGACTGAGACGCCTACAGATACGCTGAGAGAGGCTGCGACGCCGACTGAGGCAGATAGGGGTAAATATAGGCATAGAGAAGGCAGCAGACCCTCCAATCGACAGCGGCAGCGACTGAGACGCCAACAGAGAAGCTGACAGAGGCTGCGACGCTGACAGAGGCTGCGACGCCAACTGAGACGCCGACTGAGGCAGAGAGGGTTAGACATAGGCATAGAAGAGGCAGCAGACAACCCAATCGACAGCGGCAGCGACTCAGATGCCTACAGAGACGCTGACAAGAGGCTGCGACGCTGATAGAGGCTGCGACGCTGACTGAGACGCCGACAGAGGCAGAGAGGGTTAGACATAGGCGTAGAGAAGGCAGCAGACAACCCAATCGACAGCGGCAACAACTGAGACGTCTACAGAACCGCTGATAGAGGCTGCGACGCCGACTGAGGCAGATAGGGGTAAATATAGGCATAGAGAAGGCAGCAGACCCTCCAATCGACAGCGGCAGCGACTGAGACGCCAACAGAGAAGCTGACAGAGGCTGCGACGCTGACAGAGGCTGCGACGCCAACTGAGACGCCGACTGAGGCAGAGAGGGTTAGACATAGGCATAGACAAGGCAGCAGAAAACCCAATCGACAGCGGCAGCGACTCAGATGCCTACAGAGACGCTGAAAAGAGGCTGCGATGCCGACTGAGACGCCGACTGAGGCAGATAGGGGTAGATATAGGCATAGAGAAGGCAGCAGACCCTCCAATCGACAGCGGCAGCGACTGAGACGCCAAGAGAGAAGCTGACAGAGGCTGCGACGCTGACAGAGGCTGCGACGCCATTTGAGACGCCGACTGAGGCAGAGAGGGTTAGACATAGGCATAGACAAGGCAGCAGACAACCCAATCGACAGCGGCAGCGACTGAGACGCCTACAGAGACGCTGACCAGAGGCTGCGACGCCGACTGAGACGCCGACTGAGGCAGATATTGGTAGATATAGGCATAGAGAAGGCAGCAGACCCCCCAATCGACAACGGCAGCGGCTGAGATGCTTACAGAGCCGCTGACAAGAGGCAGCGACGCCGACTGAGGCAGATAGGGGTAGATATAAGCATAGAGACGGCAGCAGACCCTCCAATCGACAGCGGCAGCGACTGAGACGCCTACAGTGACGCTGACAGAGGCTGCGACGCTGACAGAGGCTGCGACGCCAACTGAGACGCCGACTGAGGCAGAGAGGGTTAGACATAGGCATAGACAAGGCAGCAGACAACCCAATCGACAGCGGCAGCGACTGAGTCGCCTACAGAGACGCTGAGAGAGGCTGCGACGTCGACTGAGGCAGATAGGGGTAGATATAAGCATAGAAAAGGCAGCAGACCCCCCAATCGACAGCGGCAGCGACTGAGACGCCTACAGAGCCGCTGACAAGAGGCTTCGACGCCGACTGAGACGCCGACTGAGGCAGATAGGGGTAGATATAGGCACAGAGAAGGCAGCAGACCCCCCAATCGACAACGGCAGCGACTGAGATGCCTACAGAGCCGCTGACAAGAGGCTGCGACGCCGACTGAGACGCCGACTGAGGCAGATAGGGGTAGATATTAGCATAGAGACGGCAGCAGACCCTCCAATCGACAGCGGCAGCGACTGAGACGCCTACAGTTACGCTGACAGAGGCTGCGACGCTGACAGAGGCTGCGACGCCAACTGAGACGCCGACCAGGGCAGAGAGGGTTAGACATAGGCATAGACAAGGCAGCAGACAACCCAATCGACAGCGGCAGCGACTGAGATGCATACAGAGACGCTGATAGAGGCTGCGACGCCGACTGAGATGCCGACTGTGGCAGATAGGGGTTGATATTGGCATAGAGAAGGCTGCAGACCCCCCAATCGACAGCGGCAGCAACTGAGACGCCTTCAGAGACGCTGACAGAGGCTGCGACGCCGACTGAGATGCCGACTGAGGCAGATAGGGGTAGATATAGGCATAGAGAAGGCAGCAGACCCTCCAATCGACAGCGGCAACAACTGAGACGCCTACAGAGACGCTGATAGAGGTTGCGACGCCGACTGAGGCAGATAGGGGTAGATATATTCTTACAGAAGGCAGCAGACCCCCCCAATCGACAGCGGCAACGACTGAGACGGCTACAGAGACTCTGACAGAGGCTGAGAAGCCGACTGAGACGCCGACTGAGGCAGATAGGGGTAGATATAGGCGTAGAGAGGCAGCAGATCCCCCAATCGACAAAGGCAGCGACTGAGATGCCTACAGAGCCGCTGACAAGAGGCTGCGACGCCGACTGAGTCGCCGACTGAGACAGATAGGGGTAGATATAGGCATAGAGACGGCAGCAGACCCTCCAATCGACAGCGGCAGCGACTGAGACGCCTACAGTGACGCTGACAGAGGCTGCGACGCTGACAGAGGCTGCGACGTCGACTGAGGCAGAGAGAGTTAGACATAGGCATAGACAAGGCAGCAGACCCCCCCAATCGACAGCGGCAGCAACTGAGACGCCTACAGAGACGCTGAGAGAGGCTGCGACGCCGACTGAGGCAGATAGGGGTAGGCATAGAGAAGGTAGCAGACCCCCGAATCGAAAACGGCAGCGAGTCAGATGCCTACAGAGACGCCGAAAAGAGGCTGCGACGCCGACTGAGACGCCGACTGAGGCGGATAGGGGTAGGTATAGGCATAGAGAAGGCAGCAGACCCTCCAATCGACAGCGGCAGCGACTGAGACGCCTACAGAAACGCTGACAGAGGCTGCGACGCTGACAGAGGCTGCGACGCTGACAGAGGTAGATAGGGGTATTCATAGAGAAGGTAGCAGACCCCCCCAATCGAAAACGGCAGCGAGTCAGATGCCTACAGAGACGCCGAAAAGAGGCTGCGACGCCGACTGAGACGCCGACTGAGACGCCGACTGAGGCAGATAGGGGTAGATATAGGCATAGAGATGGCAGCAGATCCCCCAATCGACAGCGGCAGCGACTGAGACGCCTACAGAGACGCTGAGAGATGCTGCGACACCGACTGAGGCAGATAGGGCTAGGCATAGAGAAGGGAGCAGACCCCCTAATCGAAAACGGCAGCGACTCAGATGCCTACAGAGACGCTGAAAAGAAGCTGCGACGCCGACTGAGACGCCGACTGAGACAGATAGGGGTAGATATAGGCATAGAGAAGGCAGCAGACCCTCCAATCGACAGCGGCAGCGACTGAGACGCCTACAGAGACGCTGACAGAGGCTGCGACGCCAACTGAGACGCCAAGTGAGGCAGAGAGGGTTAGACATAGGCTTAGACAAGGCAGCAGACAACCCAATCGACAGCGGCAGCGACTGAGACGCCTACAGAGACGCTGACAAGAGGCTGCGACGCCGACTGAGACGCCGACTGGGGCAGATAGGGGTAGATATAGGCATAGAGAAGGCAGCAGACCCTCCAATCGACAGCGGCAGCGACTGAGACGCCTACAGAGACGCTGACAGAGGCTGCGACGCCGACTGAGGTAGATAGGTGTAGGCATAGAGAAGGGAGGCGACCCCCCAATCGAAAACGGCAGCGACTCAGATACCTACAGAGACGCTGACAAGAGGCTGCGACGCCGACTGAGACGCCGACTGAGGCAGATAGGGGTAGATATAGGCATAGAGATGGCAGCAGACCCTCCAATCGACAGCGGCAGCGACTGAGAAGCCTACAGAGACGCTGACAGAGGCTGCGGCGCCGACTGAGACGCCGACTGAGGCAGATAGGGGTAGATATAGGCATAGAGAAGGCAGCAGACCCCCCAATCGACAGCGGCAGCGACTGAGACTTGTTCAAAAACGCTGAGAGAACCAGTTACGCCGACTGAGGCAGATAGGGGTAGATATTGACATAGTGAAGGCAGCAGACCCCCCAATCGAGGCTGCGACGACGACTCAGATGCCGACTGTGGCAGATAGGGATAGATATTGGCATAGAGAAGGCAGCAGACCCTCCAATTGACAGCGGCAACAACTGAGACGCCTACAGAGACGCTGATAGAGGTTGCGACGCCGACTGAGGCAGATAGGGGTAGATATAGGCTTACAGAAGGCAGCAGACCCCCCAATCGACAGCGGCAGCGACTGAGACGGCTACAGAGACTCTGACAGAGGCTGAGAAACCGACTGAGACGCCGACTGAGGCAGATAGGGGTAGATATAGGCGTAGAGAGGCAGCAGATCCCCCAATCGACAGCGGCAGCGACTGAGACGCCTACAGAGACGCTGAGAGAGGCTGCGACACCGACTGAGGCAGATAGGGCTAGGCATAGAGAAGGGAGCAGACCCCCTAATCGAAAACGGCAGCGACTCAGATGCCTACAGAGACGCTGAAAAGAAGCTGCGACGCCGACTGAGACGCCGACTGAGACAGATAGGGGTAGATATAGGCATAGAGAAGGCAGCAGACCCTCCAATCGACAGCGGCAGCGACTGAGACGCCTACAGAGACGCTGACAGAGGCTGCGACGCTGACAGAGGCTGCGACGCCAACTGAGACGCCGACTGAGGCAGAGAGGGTTATACATAGGCATGGAGAAGGCAGCAGACCCCCCAATCCACAACGACAGCGACTGAGATGCCTACAGAGACGCTGACAAGAGGCTGCGACGCCGACTGAGACGCCGACCCCCCAATCGACAACGGCAGCGACTGAAATGCCTACAGAGACGCTGACAAGAGGCTGCGACGCCGACTGAGACGCCGACTGGGGCAGATAGGGGTAGATATAGGCATAGAGAAGGCAGCAGACCCTCCAATCGACAGCGGCAGCGACTGAGACGCCTACAGAGACGCTGACAGAGGCTGCGACGCCGACTGAGACGCCGACTGAGGCAGAGAGAGTTAAATATAGGCATAGACAATGCAGCAGACAACCCAATCGACAGCGGCAGCGACTGAGACGCCTACAGAGACGCTGACAAGAGGCTGCGACGCCGACTGAGACGCCGACTGGGGCAGATAGGGGTAGATATAGGCATAGAGAAGGCAGCAGACCCTCCAATCGACAGCAGCAGCGACTGAGACGCCTACAGAGACGCTGACTGAGGCTGCGACGCCAACTGAGACGCCAAGTGAGGCAGAGAGGGTTAGACATAGGCTTAGACAAGGCAGCAGACAACCCAATCGACAGCGGCAGCGACTGAGACGCCTACAGAGACGCTGACAAGAGGCTGCGACGCCGATTGAGACGCCGACTGGGGCAGATAGGGGTAGATATAGGCATAGAGAAGGCAGCAGACCCTCCAATCGACAGCGGCAGCGACTGAGACGCCTACAGAGACGCTGACAGAGGCTGCGACGCCGACTGAGGTAGATAGGTGTAGGCATAGAGAAGGGAGGCGACCCCCCAATCGAAAACGGCAGCGACTCAGATACCTACAGAGACGCTGACAAGAGGCTGCGACCCCGACTGAGACGCCGACTGAGGCAGATAGGGGTAGATATAGGCATAGAGATGGCAGCAGACCCTCCAATCGACAGCGGCAGCGACTGAGACGCCTACAGAGACGCTGACAGAGGCTGCGGCGCCGACTGAGACGCCGACTGAGGCAGATAGGGGTAGATATAGGCATAGAGAAGGCAGCAGACACCCCAATCGACAGCGGCAGCGACTGAGACTTGTTCAAAAACGCTGAGAGAACCAGTTACGCCGACTGAGGCAGATAGGGGTAGATATTGACATAGTGAAGGCAGCAGACCCCCCAATCGAGGCTGCGACGACGACTCAGATGCCGACTGTGGCAGATAGGGATAGATATTGGCATAGAGAAGGCAGCAGACCCTCCAATTGACAGCGGCAACAACTGAGATGCCTACAGAGACGCTGATAGAGTGCGACGCCGACTGAGGCAGATAGGGGTAGAGATAGGCGTAGAGAGGCAGCAGATCCCCCAATCGACAGCGGCAGCGACTGAGACGCCTACAGAGACGCTGAGAGAGGCTGCGACACCGACTGAGGCAGATAGGGCTAGGCATAGAGAAGGGAGCAGACCCCCTAAAAGAAAACGGCAGCGACTCAGATGCCTACAGAGACGCTGAAAAGAAGCTGCGACGCCGACTGAGACGCCGACTGAGACAGATAGGGGTAGATATAGGCATAGAGAAGGCAGCAGACCCTCCAATTGACAGCGGCAGCTACTGAGACGCCTACAGAGACGCTGACAGAGGCTGCGACGCTGACAGAGGCTGCGACGCTGACAGTGGCTGCGACGCCAACTGAGACGCCGACTGAGGCAGAGAGGGTTATACATAGGCATGGAGAAGGCAGCAGACCCCCCAATCCACAACGGCAGCGACTGAGATGCCTACAGAGACGCTGACAAGAGGCTGCGACGCCGACTGAGACGCCGACCCCCCAATCGACAACGGCAGCGACTGAAATGCCTACAGAGACGCTGACAAGAGGCTGCGACGCCGACTGAGACGCCGACTGAGGCAGATAGGGGTAGATATAGGCATAGAGAAGGCAACAGACCCTCCAATCGACAGCGGCAGCGACTGAGACGCCTACAGAGACGCTGACAGAGGCTGCGACGCCGACTGAGACGCCGACTGAGGCACAGAGGGTTAAATATAGGCATAGACAATGCAGCAGACAACCCAATCGACAGCGGCAGCGACTGAGACTTGTTCAAAAACGCTGAGAGGCAGCTACGCCGGCTGAGGCAGACAGGGGTAGATATTGACATAGAGACGGCAGCAGACCCCCCAATCGAGGCTGCGATGCCGACTGTGACGCCGACTGAGGCAGGTAGGGGTAGATATAGGCATAGAGAAGGCAGCAGACCCCCCAATCGACAGCGGCAGCGACTTAAACGGCTACAGAGACTCTGACAGAGGCTGAGAAGTCGATTGAGACGCCGACTGAGGCAGATAGCGGTAGATATAGGCGTAGAGAGGCAGCAGACCCTCCAATCGACAGCGGCAGCGACTGAGACGCCTACAGAGACGCTGACAGAGGCTGCGACGCCAACTGAGACGCCAAGTGAGGCAGAGAGGGTTAGACATAGGCTTAGACAAGGCAGCAGACAACCCAATCGACAGCGGCAGCGACTGAGACGCCTACAGAGACGCTGACAAGAGGCTGCGACGCCGATTGAGACGCCGACTGAGGCAGATAGGGGGAGATATAGGCATAGAGACGGCAGCAGACCCTCCAATCGACAGCGGCAGCGACTTAGACGCCTATAGAGACGCTGACAGAGGCTGCGACGCTGACAGAGGCTGCGACGCTGAAAGAGGCTGCGACGACGACTCAGATGCCGACTGTGGCAGATAGGGGTAGATATTGGCATAGAGAAGGCAGCCGACCCCCCAATCGACAGCGGCAACGACTGAGACACCTACAGAGACGCTGACAGAGGCTGCGAAGCCGACTGTGGCGCCGACTGAGGCAGATAGGGGTAGATATTGGCATAGAGAAGGCAGCAGACCCCCCAATCGACAGCGGCAGCAACTGAGACGCCTACAGAGACGCTGAGAGAGGCTGCGACGCCGACTGAGGCAGATAGGGCTAGGCATAGAGAAGGGAGCAGACCCCCTAACCGAAAACGGCAGCGACTCAGATGCCTACAGAGACGCTGAAAAGAAGCTGCGACGATGACTGAGACGCCGACTGAGACAGATAGCGGTAGATATAGGCATAGAGAAGGCAGCAGACCCTCCATTCGACAGCGGCAGCGACTGAGACGCCTACAGAGACGCTGACAGAGGCTGCGACGCTGACAGAGGCTGCGACGCCAACTGAGACGCCGACTGAGGCAGAGAGGGTTATACATAGGCATGGAGAAGGCAGCAGACCCCCCAATCGACAACGGCAGCGACTGAGATGCATACAGAGACGCTGATAGAGGCTGCGACGCCGACTCAGATGCCGACTGTAGCAGATAGGCACAGAGAAGGCAGCAGACCCCCCCAATCGACAGCGGCAGAAACTGAGACGCCTACAGAGACGCTGAAAGAGGCTGCGACGCCGACTCAGATGCCGACTGTGGCAGATAGGGGTAGATATTGGCATAGAGAAGGCAGCAGACCCTCCAATTGACAGCGGCAACAACTGAGACGCCTACAGAGACGCTGAGAGAGGTTGCGACGCAGACTGAGGCAGAGAGGGGTAGATATAGGCTTACAGAAGGCAGCAGACCCCCCAATCGACAGCGGCAGCGACTGAGACGGCTACAGAGACTCTGACAGAGGCTGAGAAGCCTACTGAGACGCCGACTGAGGCAGATTGGGGTATATATAGGCGTAGACAGGCAGCAGATCCCCCAATCGACAGCGGCAGCGACTGAGACGCCTACAGAGACGCTGACAAGAGGCTGCGACGCCGACTGAGACGCCGACTGGGGCAGATAGGGGTAGATATAGGCATAGAGAAGGCAGCAGACCCTCCAATCGACAGCGGCAGCGACTGAGACGCCTACAGAGACGCTGACAGAGGCTGCGACGCCGACTGAGGTAGATAGGTGTAGGCATAGAGAAGGGAGGCGACCCCCCAATCGAAAACGGCAGCGACTCAGATACCTACAGAGACGCTGACAAGAGGCTGCGACGCCGACTGAGACGCCGACTGAGGCAGATAGGGGTAGATATAGGCATAGAGATGGCAGCAGACCCTCCAATCGACAGCGGCAGCGACTGAGAAGCCTACAGAGACGCTGACAGAGGCTGCGGCGCCGACTGAGACGCCGACTGAGGCAGATAGGGGTAGATATAGGCATAGAGAAGGCAGCAGACCCCCCAATCGACAGCGGCAGCGACTGAGACTTGTTCAAAAACGCTGAGAGAACCAGTTACGCCGACTGAGGCAGATAGGGGTAGATATTGACATAGTGAAGGCAGCAGACCCCCCAATCGAGGCTGCGACGACGACTCAGATTCCGACTGTGGCAGATAGGGATAGATATTGGCATAGAGAAGGCAGCAGACCCTCCAATTGACAGCGGCAACAACTGAGACGCCTACAGAGACGCTGATAGAGGTTGCGACGCCGACTGAGGCAGATAGGGGTAGATATAGGCTTACAGAAGGCAGCAGACCCCCCAATCGACAGCGGCAGCGACTGAGACGGCTACAGAGACTCTGACAGAGGCTGAGAAACCGACTGAGACGCCGACTGAGGCAGATAGGGGTAGATATAGGCGTAGAGAGGCAGCAGATCCCCCAATCGACAGCGGCAGCGACTGAGACGCCTACAGAGACGCTGAGAGAGGCTGCGACACCGACTGAGGCAGATAGGGCTAGGCATAGAGAAGGGAGCAGACCCCCTAATCGAAAACGGCAGCGACTCAGATGCCTACAGAGACGCTGAAAAGAAGCTGCGACGCCGACTGAGACGCCGACTGAGACAGATAGGGGTAGATATAGGCATAGAGAAGGCAGCAGACCCTCCAATTGACAGCGGCAGCGACTGAGACGCCTACAGAGACGCTGACAGAGGCTGCGACGCTGACAGAGGCTGCGACGCCAACTGAGACGCCGACTGAGGCAGAGAGGGTTATACATAGGCATGGAGAAGGCAGCAGACCCCCCAATCCACAACGACAGCGACTGAGATGCCTACAGAGACGCTGACAAGAGGCTGCGACGCCGACTGAGACGCCGACCCCCCAATCGACAACGGCAGCGACTGAAATGCCTACAGAGACGCTGACAAGAGGCTGCGACGCCGACTGAGACGCCGACTGGGGCAGATAGGGGTAGATATAGGCATAGAGAAGGCAGCAGACCCTCCAATCGACAGCGGCAGCGACTGAGACGCCTACAGAGACGCTGACAGAGGCTGCGACGCCGACTGAGACGCCGACTGAGGCAGAGAGAGTTAAATATAGGCATAGACAATGCAGCAGACAACCCAATCGACAGCGGCAGCGACTGAGACGCCTACAGAGACGCTGACAAGAGGCTGCGACGCCGACTGAGACGCCGACTGGGGCAGATAGGGGTAGATATAGGCATAGAGAAGGCAGCAGACCCTCCAATCGACAGCAGCAGCGACTGAGACGCCTACAGAGACGCTGACTGAGGCTGCGACGCCAACTGAGACGCCAAGTGAGGCAGAGAGGGTTAGACATAGGCTTAGACAAGGCAGCAGACAACCCAATCGACAGCGGCAGCGACTGAGACGCCTACAGAGACGCTGACAAGAGGCTGCGACGCCGACTGAGACGCCGACTGGGGCAGATAGGGGTAGATATAGGCATAGAGAAGGCAGCAGACCCTCCAATCGACAGCGGCAGCGACTGAGACGCCTACAGAGACGCTGACAGAGGCTGCGACGCCGACTGAGGTAGATAGGTGTAGGCATAGAGAAGGGAGGCGACCCCCCCAATCGAAAACGGCAGCGACTCAGATACCTACAGAGACGCTGACAAGAGGCTGCGACCCCGACTGAGACGCCGACTGAGGCAGATAGGGGTAGATATAGGCATAGAGATGGCAGCAGACCCTCCAATCGACAGCGGCAGCGACTGAGACGCCTACAGAGACGCTGACAGAGGCTGCGGCGCCGACTGAGACGCCGACTGAGGCAGATAGGGGTAGATATAGGCATAGAGAAGGCAGCAGACACCCCAATCGACAGCGGCAGCGACTGAGACTTGTTCAAAAACGCTGAGAGAACCAGTTACGCCGACTGAGGCAGATAGGGGTAGATATTGACATAGTGAAGGCAGCAGACCCCCCAATCGAGGCTGCGACGACGACTCAGATGCCGACTGTGGCAGATAGGGATAGATATTGGCATAGAGAAGGCAGCAGACCCTCCAATTGACAGCGGCAACAACTGAGATGCCTACAGAGACGCTGATAGAGTGCGACGCCGACTGAGGCAGATAGGGGTAGAGATAGGCGTAGAGAGGCAGCAGATCCCCCAATCGACAGCGGCAGCGACTGAGACGCCTACAGAGACGCTGAGAGAGGCTGCGACACCGACTGAGGCAGATAGGGCTAGGCATAGAGAAGGGAGCAGACCCCCTAAAAGAAAACGGCAGCGACTCAGATGCCTACAGAGACGCTGAAAAGAAGCTGCGACGCCGACTGAGACGCCGACTGAGACAGATAGGGGTAGATATAGGCATAGAGAAGGCAGCAGACCCTCCAATTGACAGCGGCAGCTACTGAGACGCCTACAGAGACGCTGACAGAGGCTGCGACGCTGACAGAGGCTGCGACGCTGACAGTGGCTGCGACGCCAACTGAGACGCCGACTGAGGCAGAGAGGGTTATACATAGGCATGGAGAAGGCAGCAGACCCCCCAATCCACAACGGCAGCGACTGAGATGCCTACAGAGACGCTGACAAGAGGCTGCGACGCCGACTGAGACGCCGACCCCCCAATCGACAACGGCAGCGACTGAAATGCCTACAGAGACGCTGACAAGAGGCTGCGACGCCGACTGAGACGCCGACTGGGGCAGATAGGGGTAGATATAGGCATAGAGAAGGCAACAGACCCTCCAATCGACAGCGGCAGCGACTGAGACGCCTACAGAGACGCTGACAGAGGCTGCGACGCCGACTGAGACGCCGACTGAGGCACAGAGGGTTAAATATAGGCATAGACAATGCAGCAGACAACCCAATCGACAGCGGCAGCGACTGAGACTTGTTCAAAAACGCTGAGAGGCAGCTACGCCGGCTGAGGCAGACAGGGGTAGATATTGACATAGAGACGGCAGCAGACCCCCCAATCGAGGCTGCGATGCCGACTGTGACGCCGACTGAGGCAGGTAGGGGTAGATATAGGCATAGAGAAGGCAGCAGACCCCCCAATCGACAGCGGCAGCGACTTAAACGGCTACAGAGACTCTGACAGAGGCTGAGAAGTCGATTGAGACGCCGACTGAGGCAGATAGCGGTAGATATAGGCGTAGAGAGGCAGCAGACCCTCCAATCGACAGCGGCAGCGACTGAGACGCCTACAGAGACGCTGACAGAGGCTGCGACGCCAACTGAGACGCCAAGTGAGGCAGAGAGGGTTAGACATAGGCTTAGACAAGGCAGCAGACAACCCAATCGACAGCGGCAGCGACTGAGACGCCTACAGAGACGCTGACAAGAGGCTGCGACGCCGATTGAGACGCCGACTGAGGCAGATAGGGGGAGATATAGGCATAGAGACGGCAGCAGACCCTCCAATCGACAGCGGCAGCGACTTAGACGCCTATAGAGACGCTGACAGAGGCTGCGACGCTGACAGAGGCTGCGACGCTGAAAGAGGCTGCGACGACGACTCAGATGCCGACTGTGGCAGATAGGGGTAGATATTGGCATAGAGAAGGCAGCCGACCCCCCAATCGACAGCGGCAACGACTGAGACACCTACAGAGACGCTGACAGAGGCTGCGAAGCCGACTGTGGCGCCGACTGAGGCAGATAGGGGTAGATATTGGCATAGAGAAGGCAGCAGACCCCCCAATCGACAGCGGCAGCAACTGAGACGCCTACAGAGACGCTGAGAGAGGCTGCGACGCCGACTGAGGCAGATAGGGCTAGGCATAGAGAAGGGAGCAGACCCCCTAACCGAAAACGGCAGCGACTCAGATGCCTACAGAGACGCTGAAAAGAAGCTGCGACGATGACTGAGACGCCGACTGAGACAGATAGCGGTAGATATAGGCATAGAGAAGGCAGCAGACCCTCCATTCGACAGCGGCAGCGACTGAGACGCCTACAGAGACGCTGACAGAGGCTGCGACGCTGACAGAGGCTGCGACGCCAACTGAGACGCCGACTGAGGCAGAGAGGGTTATACATAGGCATGGAGAAGGCAGCAGACCCCCCAATCCACAACGGCAGCGACTGAGATGCATACATAGACGCTGATAGAGGCTGCGACGCCGACTCAGATGCCGACTGTAGCAGATAGGCACAGAGAAGGCAGCAGACCCCCCCAATCGACAGCGGCAGAAACTGAGACGCCTACAGAGACGCTGAAAGAGGCTGCGACGCCGACTCAGATGCCGACTGTGGCAGATAGGGGTAGATATTGGCATAGAGAAGGCAGCAGACCCTCCAATTGACAGCGGCAACAACTGAGACGCCTACAGAGACGCTGAGAGAGGTTGCGACGCAGACTGAGGCAGAGAGGGGTAGATATAGGCTTACAGAAGGCAGCAGACCCCCCAATCGACAGCGGCAGCGACTGAGACGGCTACAGAGACTCTGACAGAGGCTGAGAAGCCTACTGAGACGCCGACTGAGGCAGATTGGGGTATATATAGGCGTAGACAGGCAGCAGATCCCCCAATCGACAGCGGCAGCGACTGAGACGCCTACAGAGACGCTGAGAGAGGCTGCGACGCCGACTGTGGCAGATAGGGGTTGGCATAGAGAAGGGAGCAGACCCCCCAATCGAAAACGGCAGCGACTCAGATGCCTACAGAGACGCTGAAAAGAAGCTGCGATGCCGACTGAGACGCCGACTGAGACAGATAGGGGTAGATATAGGCATAGAGAAGGCAGCAGACCCTCCAATTGACAGCGGCAGCGACTGAGACGCCTACAGAGACGCTGACAGAGGCTGCGACGCTGACAGAGGCTGCGACGCTAACTGAGACGCCGACTGAGGCAGAGAGGGTTAGACATAGGCATAGACAAAGCAGCAGACAACCCAATCGACAGCGGCAGCGACTGAGACGCCTACAGAGACGCTGACAGAGGCTGCGACGCAGACAGAGGCTGCGACGCCAACTGAGACGCCGACTGAGGCAGAGAGGGTTATACATAGGCCTAGACAAGGCAGCAGACCCCCCAATCGACAACGGCAGCGACTGAGATGCCTCCAGAGACGCTGACAAGAGGCTGCGACGCCGACTGAGACGCCGACTGAGGCAGATACGGGTAGATATATGCATAGAGAAGGCAGCAGACCCTCCAATCGACAGCGGCAGCAACTGAGACGCCTACAGAGATGCTGAGAGAGGCTGCGACGACGACTGAGGCAGATAGGGGTAGATATAGGCATAGAGAAGGCAGCAGACCCCCCAATCGACATTGGCAGCGACTGAGATGCCTACAGAGACGCTGACAAGAGGCTGCGACGCCGACTGAGACGCCGACTGAGGCAGATAGGGGTAGATATAGGCATAGAGAAGACAGCAGACCCCCCCAATCGACAGCGGCAGAAACTGAGACGCCTACAGAGACGCTGAAAGTGGCTGCGACGCCGACTCAGATGCCGACTGTGGCAGATAGGGGTAGATATTGGCATAGAGAAGGCAGCCGACCCCCCAATCGACAGCGGCAACGACTGAGACACCTACAGAGACGTTGACAGAGGCTGCGAAGCCGACTGTGGCGCCGACTGAGGCAGATAGGGGAAGAGATAGGCATAGAGAAGGCAGCAGACAACCCAATCGACAGCGGCAACAACTGAGACGCATACAGAGACGCTGAGAGGGGCTGCGACGCCGACTGAGGTAGATAGGGGTAGGCATAGAGAAGGGAGCAGACCCCCCAATCGCAAACGGCAGCGACTCAGATGCCTACAGAGACGCTGACAAGAGGCTGCGACGCCGACTGAGGCAGATAGGGGTAGATATAGGCATAGAGAAGGCAGCAGACTCTCCAATCGACAGCGGCAGCGACTGAGATGCCTACAGAGACGCTGACAGAGGCTGCGGCGCCAACTGAGACGCCGACTGAGGCAGAGAGGGTTATACATAGGCATGGAGAAGGCAGCAGACCCCCCAATCCACAACGGCAGCGACTGAGATGCCTACAGAGACGCTGACAAGAGGCTGCGACGCCGACTGAGACGCCGACCCCCCAATCGACAACGGCAGGGACTGAGATGCCTACAGAGACGCTGACAAGAGGCTGCGACGCCGACTGAGACGCCGACCCCCCAATCGACAACGGCAGCGACTGAGATGCCTACAGAGACGCTGTCAAGAGGCTGCGACGCCGACTGAGACGCCGACTGGGGCAGATAGGGGTAGATATAGGCATAGAGAAGGCAGCAGACCCTCCAATCGACAGCGGCAGCGACTGAGACTCGTACAGAGACGCTGACAGAGGCTGCGAAGTCGACTGTGGCGCCGACTGAGGCAGATAGGGGAAGAGATAGGCATAGAGAAGGCAGCAGACAACCCAATCGACAGCGGCAGCGACTGAGACGCCTACAGAGACGCTGACAGCGGCTGCGACGGCGACTGAGGCAGATAGGGGTAGATATAGGCATAGAGAAGGTAGCAGACCCCCCAATCGACAGCGGCAGCGACTGAGACTCGTACAGAGACGCTGACAGAGGCTGCGAAGTCGACTGTGGCGCCGACTGAGGCAGATAGGGGAAGAGATAGGCATAGAGAAGGCAGCAGACAACCCAATCGACAGCGGCAGCGACTGAGACGCCTACAGAGACGCTGACAGAGGCTGCGAAGCCGACTGTGGCGCCGACTGAGGCAGATAGGGGAAGAGATAGGCATAGAGAAGGCAGCAGACAACCCAATCGACAGCGGCAACAACTGAGACGCATACAGAGACGCTGACAGAGGCTGCGAAGCCGACTGTGGCGCCGACTGAGGCAGATAGGGGTAGATATTGGCATAGAGAAGGCAGCAGACCCCCCCAATCGACAGCGGCAGCAACTGAGACGCCTACAGAGACGCTGAGAGAAGCTGCGACGCCGACTGAGGCAGATAGGGCTAGGCATAGAGAAGGGAGCAGACCCCCTAACCGAAAACGGCAGCGACTCAGATGCCTACAGAGACGCTGAAAAGAAGCTGCGACAATGACTGAGACGCCGACTGAGACAGATAGCGGTAGATATAGGCATAGAGAAGGCAGCAGACCCTCCAATAGACAGCGGCAGCGACTGAGACGCCTACAAAAACGCTGACAGAGGCTGCGACGCTGACAGAGGCTGCGACGCTGACAGAGGCTGCGACGCTGAAAGAGGCTGCGACGACGACTCAGATGCCGACTGTGGCAGATAGGGGTAGATATTGGCATAGAGAAGGCAGCAGACCCCCCCAATCGACAGCGGCAGCAACTGAGACGCATACAGAGACGCTGACAGAGGCTGCGAAGCCGACTGTGGCGCCGACTGAGGCAGATAGGGGTAGATATTGGCATAGAGAAGGCAGCCGACCCCCCAATCGACAGCGGCAACGACTGAGACACCTACAGAGACGCTGACAGAGGCTGCGAAGCCGACTGTGGCGCCGACTGAGGCAGATAGGGGAAGAGATAGGCATAGAGAAGGCAGCAGACAACCCAATCGACAGCGGCAACAACTGAGACGCATACAGAGACGCTGAGAGGGGCTGCGACGCCGACTGAGGTAGATAGGGGTAGGCATAGAGAAGGGAGCAGACCCCCCCAATCGCAAACGGCATCGACTCAGATGCCTACAGAGACGCTGACAAGAGGCTGCGACGCCGACTGAGGCAGATAGGGGTAGATATAGGCATAGAGAAGGCAGCAGACTCTCCAATCGACAGCGGCAGCGACTGAGATGCCTACAGAGACGCTGACAGAGGCTGCGACGCCGACTGAGATGCCGACTGTGGCAGATAGGGGTAGATATTGGCATAGAGAAGGCAGCAGACCCCCCCAATCGACAGCGGCAGCAACTGAGACGCCTACAGAGACGCTGAGAGAGGCTGCGACGCCGACTGAGGCAGATAGGGCTAGGCATAGAGAAGGGAGCAGACCCCCTAACCGAAAACGGCAGCGACTCAGATGCCTACAGAGACGCTGAAAAGAAGCTGCGACGATGACTGAGACGCCGACTGAGACAGATAGCGGTAGATATAGGCATAGAGAAGGCAGCAGACCCTCCAATCGACAGCGGCAGCGACTGACACGCCTACAGAGACGCTGACAGAGGCTGCGACGCTGACAGAGGCTGCGACGCCAACTGAGACGCCGACTGAGGCAGAGAGGGTTATACATAGGCATGGAGAAGGCAGCAGACCCCCCAATCCACAACGGCAGCGACTGAGATGCATACATAGACGCTGATAGAGGCTGCGACGCCGACTCAGATGCCGACTGTAGCAGATAGGCACAGAGAAGGCAGCAGACCCCCAATCGACAGCGGCAGAAACTGAGACGCCTACAGAGACGCTGAAAGAGGCTGCGACGCCGACTCAGATGCCGACTGTGGCAGATAGGGGTAGATATTGGCATAGAGAAGGCAGCAGACCCTCCAATTGACAGCGGCAACAACTGAGACGCCTACAGAGACGCTGAGAGAGGTTGCGACGCAGACTGAGGCAGAGAGGGGTAGATATAGGCTTACAGAAGGCAGCAGACCCCCCAATCGACAGCGGCAGCGACTGAGACGGCTACAGAGACTCTGACAGAGGCTGAGAAGCCTACTGAGACGCCGACTGAGGCAGATTGGGGTATATATAGGCGTAGAGAGGCAGCAGATCCCCCAATCGACAGCGGCAGCGACTGAGACGCCTACAGAGACGCTGAGAGAGGCTGCGACGCCGACTGTGGCAGATAGGGGTTGGCATAGAGAAGGGAGCAGACCCCCCAATCGAAAACGGCAGCGACTCAGATGCCTACAGAGACGCTGAAAAGAAGCTGCGATGCCGACTGAGACGCCGAATGAGACAGATAGGGGTAGATATAGGCATAGAGAAGGCAGCAGACCCTCCAATTGACAGCGGCAGCGACTGAGACGCCTACAGAGACGTTGACAGAGGCTGCGACGCTGACAGAGGCTGCGACGCTAACTGAGACGCCGACTGAGGCAGAGAGGGTTAGACATAGGCATAGACAAGGCAGCAGACAACCCAATCGACAGCGGCAGCGACTGAGACGCCTACAGAGACGTTGACAGAGGCTGCGACGCTGACAGAGGCTGCGACGCCAACTGAGACGCCGACTGAGGCAGAGAGGGTTATACATAGGCCTAGACAAGGCAGCAGACCCCCCAATCGACAACGGCAGCGACTGAGATGCCTCCAGAGACGCTGACAAGAGGCTGCGACGCCGACTGAGACGCCGACTGAGGCAGATACGGGTAGATATATGCATAGAGAAGGAAGCAGACCCTCCAATCGACAGCGGCAGCGACTGAGACGCCTACAGAGATGCTGAGAGAGGCTGCGACGACGACTGAGGCAGATAGGGGTAGATATAGGCATAGAGAAGGCAGCAGACCCCCCAATCGACAACGGCAGCGACTGAGATGCCTACAGAGACGCTGACAAGAGGCTGCGACGCCGACTGAGACGCCGACTGAGGCAGATAGGGGTAGATATAGGCATAGAGAATACAGCAGACCCCCCAATTGACAATGGCTGCGACTGAGATTCCTACAGAGCCGCTGACAAGAGGCTGCGACGCCGACTGAGACGCCGACTGCGGCAGATAGGGGTAGATATAGGCATAGAGAAGGCAGCAGACCCTCCAATCGACAGCGGCAGCGACTGAGACGCCTACAGAGACGCTGACAGAGGCTGCGACGCCGACTGAGACGCCGACTGAAGCAGAGAGGGTTAGACATAGGCATAGATAAGGCAGCAGACAACCCAATCGACAGCGGCAGCAACTGAGATGCATACAGAGACGCTGATAGAGGCTGCGACGCCGACTCAGATGCCGACTGTGGCAGATAGGCATAGAGAAGGCAGCAGACCCCCCCAATCGACAGCGGCAGAAACTGAGACGCCTACAGAGACGCTGAAAGTGGCTGCGACGCCGACTCAGATGCCGACTGTGGCAGATAGGGGTAGATATTGGCATAGAGAAGGCAGCCGACCCCCCAATCGACAGCGGCAACGACTGAGACACCTACAGAGACGTTGACAGAGGCTGCGAAGCCGACTGTGGCGCCGACTGAGGCAGATAGGGGAAGAGATAGGCATAGAGAAGGCAGCAGACAACCCAATCGACAGCGGCAACAACTGAGACGCATACAGAGACGCTGAGAGGGGCTGCGACGCCGACTGAGGTAGATAGGGGTAGGCATAGAGAAGGGAGCAGACCCCCCAATCGCAAACGGCAGCGACTCAGATGCCTACAGAGACGCTGACAAGAGGCTGCGACGCCGACTGAGGCAGATAGGGGTAGATATAGGCATAGAGAAGGCAGCAGACTCTCCAATCGACAGCGGCAGCGACTGAGATGCCTACAGAGACGCTGACAGAGGCTGCGGCGCCAACTGAGACGCCGACTGAGGCAGAGAGGGTTATACATAGGCATGGAGAAGGCAGCAGACCCCCCAATCCACAACGGCAGCGACTGAGATGCCCACAGAGACGCTGACAAGAGGCTGCGACGCCGACTGAGACGCCGACCCCCCAATCGACAACGGCAGGGACTGAGATGCCTACAGAGACGCTGACAAGAGGCTGCGACGCCGACTGAGACGCCGACCCCCCAATCGACAACGGCAGCGACTGAGATGCCTACAGAGACGCTGTCAAGAGGCTGCGACGCCGACTGAGACGCCGACTGGGGCAGATAGGGGTAGATATAGGCATAGAGAAGGCAGCAGACCCTCCAATCGACAGCGGCAGCGACTGAGACTCGTACAGAGACGCTGACAGAGGCTGCGAAGTCGACTGTGGCGCCGACTGAGGCAGATAGGGGAAGAGATAGGCATAGAGAAGGCAGCAGACAACCCAATCGACAGCGGCAGCGACTGAGACGCCTACAGAGACGCTGACAGCGGCTGCGACGGCGACTGAGGCAGATAGGGGTAGATATAGGCATAGAGAAGGTAGCAGACCCCCCAATCGACAGCGGCAGCGACTGAGACTCGTACAGAGACGCTGACAGAGGCTGCGAAGTCGACTGTGGCGCCGACTGAGGCAGATAGGGGAAGAGATAGGCATAGAGAAGGCAGCAGACAACCCAATCGACAGCGGCAGCGACTGAGACGCCTACAGAGACGCTGACAGAGGCTGCGAAGCCGACTGTGGCGCCGACTGAGGCAGATAGGGGAAGAGATAGGCATAGAGAAGGCAGCAGACAACCCAATCGACAGCGGCAACAACTGAGACGCATACAGAGACGCTGACAGAAGCTGCGAAGCCGACTGTGGCGCCGACTGAGGCAGATAGGGGTAGATATTGGCATAGAGAAGGCAGCAGACCCCCCCAATCGACAGCGGCAGCAACTGAGACGCCTACAGAGACGCTGAGAGAAGCTGCGACGCCGACTGAGGCAGATAGGGCTAGGCATAGAGAAGGGAGCAGACCCCCTAACCGAAAACGGCAGCGACTCAGATGCCTACAGAGACGCTGAAAAGAAGCTGCGACAATGACTGAGACGCCGACTGAGACAGATAGCGGTAGATATAGGCATAGAGAAGGCAGCAGACCCTCCAATCGACAGCGGCAGCGACTGAGACGCCTACAAAAACGCTGACAGAGGCTGCGACGCTGACAGAGGCTGCGACGCTGACAGAGGCTGCGACGCTGAAAGAGGCTGCGACGACGACTCAGATGCCGACTGTGGCAGATAGGGGTAGATATTGGCATAGAGAAGGCAGCAGACCCCCCCAATCGACAGCGGCAGCAACTGAGACGCATACAGAGACGCTGACAGAGGCTGCGAAGCCGACTGTGGCGCCGACTGAGGCAGATAGGGGTAGATATTGGCATAGAGAAGGCAGCCGACCCCCCAATCGACAGCGGCAACGACTGAGACACCTACAGAGACGCTGACAGAGGCTGCGAAGCCGACTGTGGCGCCGACTGAGGCAGATAGGGGAAGAGATAGGCATAGAGAAGGCAGCAGACAACCCAATCGACAGCGGCAACAACTGAGACGCATACAGAGACGCTGAGAGGGGCTGCGACGCCGACTGAGGTAGATAGGGGTAGGCATAGAGAAGGGAGCAGACCCCCCAATCGCAAACGGCATCGACTCAGATGCCTACAGAGACGCTGACAAGAGGCTGCGACGCCGACTGAGGCAGATAGGGGTAGATATAGGCATAGAGAAGGCAGCAGACTCTCCAATCGACAGCGGCAGCGACTGAGATGCCTACAGAGACGCTGACAGAGGCTGCGACGCCGACTGAGATGCCGACTGTGGCAGATAGGGGTAGATATTGGCATAGAGAAGGCAGCAGACCCCCCCAATCGACAGCGGCAGCAACTGAGACGCCTACAGAGACGCTGAGAGAGGCTGCGACGCCGACTGAGGCAGATAGGGCTAGGCATAGAGAAGGGAGCAGACCCCCTAACCGAAAACGGCAGCGACTCAGATGCCTACAGAGACGCTGAAAAGAAGCTGCGACGATGACTGAGACGCCGACTGAGACAGATAGCGGTAGATATAGGCATAGAGAAGGCAGCAGACCCTCCAATCGACAGCGGCAGCGACTGACACGCCTACAGAGACGCTGACAGAGGCTGCGACGCTGACAGAGGCTGCGACGCCAACTGAGACGCCGACTGAGGCAGAGAGGGTTATACATAGGCATGGAGAAGGCAGCAGACCCCCCAATCCACAACGGCAGCGACTGAGATGCATACATAGACGCTGATAGAGGCTGCGACGCCGACTCAGATGCCGACTGTAGCAGATAGGCACAGAGAAGGCAGCAGACCCCCCAATCGACAGCGGCAGAAACTGAGACGCCTACAGAGACGCTGAAAGAGGCTGCGACGCCGACTCAGATGCCGACTGTGGCAGATAGGGGTAGATATTGGCATAGAGAAGGCAGCAGACCCTCCAATTGACAGCGGCAACAACTGAGACGCCTACAGAGACGCTGAGAGAGGTTGCGACGCAGACTGAGGCAGAGAGGGGTAGATATAGGCTTACAGAAGGCAGCAGACCCCCCAATCGACAGCGGCAGCGACTGAGACGGCTACAGAGACTCTGACAGAGGCTGAGAAGCCTACTGAGACGCCGACTGAGGCAGATTGGGGTATATATAGGCGTAGAGAGGCAGCAGATCCCCCAATCGACAGCGGCAGCGACTGAGACGCCTACAGAGACGCTGAGAGAGGCTGCGACGCCGACTGTGGCAGATAGGGGTTGGCATAGAGAAGGGAGCAGACCCCCCAATCGAAAACGGCAGCGACTCAGATGCCTACAGAGACGCTGAAAAGAAGCTGCGATGCCGACTGAGACGCCGAATGAGACAGATAGGGGTAGATATAGGCATAGAGAAGGCAGCAGACCCTCCAATTGACAGCGGCAGCGACTGAGACGCCTACAGAGACGTTGACAGAGGCTGCGACGCTGACAGAGGCTGCGACGCTAACTGAGACGCCGACTGAGGCAGAGAGGGTTAGACATAGGCATAGACAAGGCAGCAGACAACCCAATCGACAGCGGCAGCGACTGAGACGCCTACAGAGACGCTGACAGAGGCTGCGACGCTGACAGAGGCTGCGACGCCAACTGAGACGCCGACTGAGGCAGAGAGGGTTATACATAGGCCTAGACAAGGCAGCAGACCCCCCAATCGACAACGGCAGCGACTGAGATGCCTCCAGAGACGCTGACAAGAGGCTGCGACGCCGACTGAGACGCCGACTGAGGCAGATACGGGTAGATATATGCATAGAGAAGGAAGCAGACCCTCCAATCGACAGCGGCAGCGACTGAGACGCCTACAGAGATGCTGAGAGAGGCTGCGACGACGACTGAGGCAGATAGGGGTAGATATAGGCATAGAGAAGGCAGCAGACCCCCCAATCGACAACGGCAGCGACTGAGATGCCTACAGAGACGCTGACAAGAGGCTGCGACGCCGACTGAGACGCCGACTGAGGCAGATAGGGGTAGATATAGGCATAGAGAAGACAGCAGACCCCCCAATTGACAATGGCTGCGACTGAGATTCCTACAGAGCCGCTGACAAGAGGCTGCGACGCCGACTGAGACGCCGACTGAGGCAGATAGGGGTAGATATAGGCATAGAGAAGGCAGCAGACCCTCCAATCGACAGCGGCAGCGACTGAGACGCCTACAGAGACGCTGACAGAGGCTGCGACGCCGACTGAGACGCCGACTGAAGCAGAGAGGGTTAGACATAGACATAGATAAGGCAGCAGACAACCCAATCGACAGCGGCAGCAACTGAGATGCATACAGAGACGCTGATAGAGGCTGCGACGCCGACTCAGATGCCGACTGTGGCAGATAGGCATAGAGAAGGCAGCAGACCCCCCCAATCGACAGCGGCAGAAACTGAGACGCCTACAGAGACGCTGAAAGTGGCTGCGACGCCGACTCAGATGCCGACTGTGGCAGATAGGGGTAGATATTGGCATAGAGAAGGCAGCCGACCCCCCAATCGACAGCGGCAACGACTGAGACACCTACAGAGACGTTGACAGACGCTGCGAAGCCGACTGTGGCGCCGACTGAGGCAGATAGGGGAAGAGATAGGCATAGAGAAGGCAGCAGACAACCCAATCGACAGCGGCAACAACTGAGACGCATACAGAGACGCTGAGAGGGGCTGCGACGCCGACTGAGGTAGATAGGGGTAGGCATAGAGAAGGGAGCAGACCCCCCAATCGCAAACGGCAGCGACTCAGATGCCTACAGAGACGCTGACAAGAGGCTGCGACGCCGACTGAGGCAGATAGGGGTAGATATAGGCATAGAGAAGGCAGCAGACTCTCCAATCGACAGCGGCAGCGACTGAGATGCCTACAGAGACGCTGACAGAGGCTGCGGCGCCAACTGAGACGCCGACTGAGGCAGAGAGGGTTATACATAGGCATGGAGAAGGCAGCAGACCCCCAATCCACAACGGCAGCGACTGAGATGCCTACAGAGACGCTGACAAGAGGCTGCGACGCCGACTGAGACGCCGACCCCCCAATCGACAACGGCAGGGACTGAGATGCCTACAGAGACGCTGACAAGAGGCTGCGACGCCGACTGAGACGCCGACCCCCCCATCGACAACGGCAGCGACTGAGATGCCTACAGAGACGCTGTCAAGAGGCTGCGACGCCGACTGAGACGCCGACTGGGGCAGATAGGGGTAGATATAGGCATAGAGAAGGCAGCAGACCCTCCAATCGACAGCGGCAGCGACTGAGACGCCTACAGAGACGCTGACAGCGGCTGCGACGGCGACTGAGGCAGATAGGGGTAGATATAGGCATAGAGAAGGTAGCAGACCCCCCAATCGACAGCGGCAGCGACTGAGACTCGTACAGAGACGCTGACAGAGGCTGCGAAGTCGACTGTGGCGCCGACTGAGGCAGATAGGGGAAGAGATAGGCATAGTTAAGGCAGCAGACAACCCAATCAACAGCGGCAGCGACTGAGACGCCTACAGAGACGCTGAGAGAGGCTGCGACGCCGACTGAGGCAGATAGGGGTAGGCATAGAGAAAGGAGCAGACCCCCCAATCGAAAACGGCAGCGACTCAGATGCCTACAGAGACGCTGACAAGAGGCTGCGACGCTGATAGAGGCTGCGACGCTGACTGAGACGCCGACAGAGGCAGATAGGGTTAGACATAGGCATAGAGAAGGCAGCTGACAACCCAATCGACAGCGGCAACAACTGAGACGTCTACAGAACCGCTGATAGAGGCTGCGACGCCGACTGAGGCAGATAGGGGTAAATATAGGCATAGAGAAGGCAGCAGACCCCCCAATCGACAGCGGCAGCGACTGAGATGCCTACAGAGACGCTGACAAGAGGCTGCGACGCCGACTGAGATGCCGACTGAGGCAGATAGGGGTAGATATAGGCATAGAGAAGACAGCAGACCCTCCAATCGGCAGCGGTTGTTGCCTACAGAGACGCTGATAGAGGTTGCGACGCCGACTGAGGCAGATACGGGTAGATATAGGCTTACAGAAGGCAGCAGACCCCCCAATCGACAGCGGCAGCGACTGAGACGGCTACAGAGACTCTGACAGAGGCTGAGAAGCCGACTGAGACGCCGACTGAGGCAGATAGGGGTAGATATAGGTGTAGAGAGGCAGCAGAACCCCCAATCGACAGCGGCAGTGACTGAGACGCCTACAGAGACGCTGAGAGGGGCTGCGACGCCGACTGAGGCAGATAGGGGTAGGCATAGAGAAGGGAGCAGACCCCAAACCGAAAACGGCAGCGACTCAGATGCCTACAGAGACGCTGACAAGACGCTGCGACGCCGACTGAGACGCCGACTGAGGCAGAGTGGGTGAGACATAAGCATAGACAAGGCAGCAGACAACCCAATCGACAGCGGCAGCGACTGAGACGCCTACAGAGACGCTGAGAGAGGCTGCGACGCCGACTGAGGCAGATAGGGGCAGATATAGGCATGGAGAAGGCAGCAGACCCCCCCAATCGACAACGGCAGCGACTGAGATGCCTACAGAGACGCTGACCAGAGGCTGCGACGCCGACTGAGACGCCGACCCCCCAATCGACAACGGCAGCGACTGAGATGCCTACAGACACGCTGACAAGAGGCTGCGACGCCGACTGAGACGCCGACTGAGGCAGATAGGGGTAGATATAGGCATAGAGAAGGCAGCAGACCCCCCAATCGACAACGGCAGCGACTGAGATGCCTACAGAGCCGCTGACAAGAGGCTGCGACGCCGACTGAGACGCCGACTTAGGCAGATAGGGGTAGATATAGGCATAGAGACGGCAGCAGACCCTCCAATCAACAGCGGCAGCGACTGAGACGCCTACAGAGACGCTGACAGAGGCTGCGACGCTGACAGAGGCTGCGACGCCGACTGAGACGCCGACTGAGGCAGAGAGGGTTAGACATAGGCATAGATAAGGCAGCAGACAACCCAATCGACAGCGGCATCAACTGAGATGCATACAGAGACGCTGATAGAGGCTGCGACGCCGACTGAGATGCCGACTGTGGCAGATAGGGGTAGATATTGGCATAGAGAAGGCAGCAGACCCCCCAATCGACAGCGGCAGCAACTGAGACGCCTACAGAGACGCTGACAGAGGCTGCGACGCCGACTGAGACGCCGACTGAGGCAGATAGGGGTAGATATAGGCGTAGAGAGGCAGCAGATACCCCAATCGACAGCGGCAGCGACTGAGACGGCTACAGAGACTCTGACAGAGGCTTAAAAGCCGACTGAGACGCTGACTGAGGCAGATAGGGGTAGATATAGGTTTACAGAAGGCAGCAGACCCCCCAATCGACAGCGGCGGCGACTGAGACGGCTACAGAGACTTTGACAGAGGCTGAGAAGCCGACTGAGACGCCGACTGAGGCAGATAGGGGTAGATATAGGCATAGAGAAGGCAGCAGACCCTCCAATTGACAGCGGCAACAACTGAGACGCCTACAGAGACGCTGAGAGAGGTTGCGACGCAGACTGAGGCAGACAGGGGTAGATATAGGCTTACAGAAGGCAGCAGACCCCCCAATCGACAGCGGCAGCGACTGAGACGGCTACAGAGACTCTGACAGAGGCTGAGAAGTCGACTGAGACGCCGACTGAGGCAGATTGGGGTAGATATAGGCGTAGAGAGGCAGCAGATCCCCCAATCGACAGCGGCAGCGACTGAGACGCCTACAGAGACGCTGAGAGAGGCTGCGACGCCGACTGTGGCAGATAGGGGTTGGCATAGAGAAGGGAGCAGACCCCCCAATCGAAAACGGCAGCGACTCAGATGCCTACAGACACGCTGAAAAGAAGCTGCGATGCCGACTGAGACGCCGACTGAGACAGATAGGGGTAGATATAGACATAGAGAAGGCAGCAGACCCTCCAATTGACAGCGGCAGCGACTGAGACGCCTATAGAGACGCTGACAGAGGCTGCGACGCCAACTGAGACGCCGACTGAGGCAGAGAGGGATAGACATAGGCATAGACAAGGCAGCAGACAACCCAATCGACAGCGGCAGCGACTGAGACGCCTACAGAGACGCTGACAGAGGCTGCGAAGCCGACTGTGGCGCCGACTGAGGCAGATAGGGGAAGAGATAGGCATAGAGAAGGCAGCAGACAACCCAATCGACAGCGGCAACAACTGAGACGCATACAGAGACGCTGACAGAGGCTGCGAAGCCGACTGTGGCGCCGACTGAGGCAGATAGGGGTAGATATTGGCATAGAGAAGGCAGCAGACCCCCCCAATCGACAGCGGCAGCAACTGAGACGCCTACAGAGACGCTGAGAGAAGCTGCGACGCCGACTGAGGCAGATAGGGCTAGGCATAGAGAAGGGAGCAGACCCCCTAACCGAAAACGGCAGCGACTCAGATGCCTACAGAGACGCTGAAAAGAAGCTGCGACGATGACTGAGACGCCGACTGAGACAGATAGCGGTAGATATAGGCATAGAGAAGGCAGCAGACCCTCCAATCGACAGCGGCAGCGACTGAGACGCCTACAAAAACGCTGACAGAGGCTGCGACGCTGACAGAGGCTGCGACGCTGACAGAGGCTGCGACGCTGAAAGAGGCTGCGACGACGACTCAGATGCCGACTGTGGCAGATAGGGGTAGATATTGGCATAGAGAAGGCAGCCGACCCCCCAATCGACAGCGGCAACGACTGAGACACCTACAGAGACGCTGACAGAGGCTGCGAAGCCGACTGTGGCGCCGACTGAGGCAGATAGGGGAAGAGATAGGCATAGAGAAGGCAGCAGACAACCCAATCGACAGCGGCAACAACTGAGACGCATACAGAGACGCTGAGAGGGGCTGCGACGCCGACTGAGGTAGATAGGGGTAGGCATAGAGAAGGGAGCAGACCCCCCAATCGCAAACGGCATCGACTCAGATGCCTACAGAGACGCTGACAAGAGGCTGCGACGCCGACTGAGGCAGATAGGGGTAGATATAGGCATAGAGAAGGCAGCAGACTCTCCAATCGACAGCGGCAGCGACTGAGATGCCTACAGATACGCTGACAGAGGCTGCGACGCCGACTGAGATGCCGACTGTGGCAGATAGGGGTAGATATTGGCATAGAGAAGGCAGCAGACCCCCCCAATCGACAGCGGCAGCAACTGAGACGCCTACAGAGACGCTGAGAGAGGCTGCGACGCCGACTGAGGCAGATAGGGCTAGGCATAGAGAAGGGAGCAGACCCCCTAACCGAAAACGGCAGCGACTCAGATGCCTACAGAGACGCTGAAAAGAAGCTGCGACGATGACTGAGACGCCGACTGAGACAGATAGCGGTAGATATAGGCATAGAGAAGGCAGCAGACCCCCCAATCGACAACGGCAGCGACTGAGATGCCTACAGAGACGCTGACAAGAGGCTGCGACGCCGACTGAGACGCCGACTGAGGCAGATAGGGGTAGATATAGGCATAGAGAAGACAGCAGACCCCCCAATTGACAATGGCTGCGACTGAGATTCCTACAGAGCCGCTGACAAGAGGCTGCGACGCCGACTGAGACGCCGACTGAGGCAGCTAGGGGTAGATATAGGCATAGAGAAGGCAGCAGACCCTCCAATCGACAGCGGCAGCGACTGAGACGCCTACAGAGACGCTGACAGAGGCTGCGACGCCGACTGAGACGCCGACTGAAGCAGAGAGGGTTAGACATAGGCATAGATAAGGCAGCAGACAACCCAATCGACAGCGGCAGCAACTGAGATGCATACAGAGACGCTGATAGAGGCTGCGACGCCGACTCAGATGCCGACTGTGGCAGATAGGCATAGAGAAGGCAGCAGACCCCCCCAATCGACAGCGGCAGAAACTGAGACGCCTACAGAGACGCTGAAAGTGGCTGCGACGCCGACTCAGATGCCGACTGTGGCAGATAGGGGTAGATATTGGCATAGAGAAGGCAGCCGACCCCCCAATCGACAGCGGCAACGACTGAGACACCTACAGAGACGTTGACAGAGGCTGCGAAGCCGACTGTGGCGCCGACTGAGGCAGATAGGGGAAGAGATAGGCATAGAGAAGGCAGCAGACAACCCAATCGACAGCGGCAACAACTGAGACGCATACAGAGACGCTGAGAGGGGCTGCGACGCCGACTGAGGTAGATAGGGGTAGGCATAGAGAAGGGAGCAGACCCCCCAATCGCAAACGGCAGCGACTCAGATGCCTACAGAGACGCTGACAAGAGGCTGCGACGCCGACTGAGGCAGATAGGGGTAGATATAGGCATAGAGAAGGCAGCAGACTCTCCAATCGACAGCGGCAGCGACTGAGATGCCTACAGAGACGCTGACAGAGGCTGCGGCGCCAACTGAGACGCCGACTGAGGCAGAGAGGGTTATACATAGGCATGGAGAAGGCAGCAGACCCCCCAATCCACAACGGCAGCGACTGAGATGCCTACAGAGACGCTGACAAGAGGCTGCGACGCCGACTGAGACGCCGACCCCCCCAATCGACAACGGCAGGGACTGAGATGCCTACAGAGACGCTGACAAGAGGCTGCGACGCCGACTGAGACGCCGACCCCCCAATCGACAACGGCAGCGACTGAGATGCCTACAGAGACGCTGTCAAGAGGCTGCGACGCCGACTGAGACGCCGACTGGGGCAGATAGGGGTAGATATAGGCATAGAGAAGGCAGCAGACCCTCCAATCGACAGCGGCAGCGACTGAGACGCCTACAGAGACGCTGACAGCGGCTGCGACGGCGACTGAGGCAGATATTGGTAGATATAGGCATAGAGAAGGTAGCAGACCCCCCAATCGACAGCGGCAGCGACTGAGACTCGTACAGAGACGCTGACAGAGGCTGCGAAGTCGACTGTGGCGCCGACTGAGGCAGATAGGGGAAGAGATAGGCATAGAGAAGGCAGCAGACAACCCAATCGACAGCGGCAGCGACTGAGACGCCTACAGAGACGCTGAGAGAGGCTGCGACGCCGACTGAGGCAGATAGGGGTAGGCATAGAGAAAGGAGCAGACCCCCCAATCGAAAACGGCAGCGACTCAGATGCCTACAGAGACGCTGACAAGAGGCTGCGACGCTGATAGAGGCTGCGACGCTGACTGAGACGCCGACAGAGGCAGATAGGGTTAGACATAGGCATAGAGAAGGTAGCTGACAACCCAATCGACAGCGGCAACAACTGAGACGTCTACAGAACCGCTGATAGAGGCTGCGACGCCGACTGAGGCAGATAGGGGTAAATATAGGCATAGAGAAGGCAGCAGACCCCCCAATCGACAGCGGCAGCGACTGAGATGCCTACAGAGACGCTGACAAGAGGCTGCGACGCCGACTGAGATGCCGACTGAGGCAGATAGGGGTAGATATAGGCATAGAGAAGACAGCAGACCCTCCAATCGACAGCGGCAACAACTGAGATGCCTACAGAGACGCTGATAGAGGTTGCGACACCGACTGAGGCAGATACGGGTAGATATAGGCTTACAGAAGGCAGCAGACCCCCCAATCGACAGCGGCAGCGACTGAGACGGCTACAGAGACTCTGACAGAGGCTGAGAAGCCGACTGAGACGCCGACTGAGGCAGATAGGGGTAGATATAGGCGTAGAGAGGCAGCAGAACCCCCAATCGACAGCGGCAGCGACTGAGACGCCTACAGAGGCGCTGAGAGGGGCTGCGACGCCGACTGAGGCAGATAGGGGTAGGCATAGAGAAGGGAGCAGACCCCGAACCGAAAACGGCAGCGACTCAGATGCCTACAGAGACGCTGACAAGAGGCTGCGACGCCGACTGAGACGCCGACTGAGGCAGAGTGGGTTAGACATAAGCATAGACAAGGCAGCAGACAACCCAATCGACAGCGGCAGCGACTGAGACGCCTACAGAGACGCTGAGAGAGGCTGCGACGCCGACTGAGGCAGATAGGGGCAGATATAGGCATGGAGAAGGCAGCAGACCCCCCCCAATCGACAACGGCAGCGACTGAGATGCCTACAGAGACGCTGACCAGAGGCTGCGACGCCGACTGAGACGCCGACCCCCCAATCGACAACGGCAGCGACTGAGATGCCTACAGACACGCTGACAAGAGGCTGCGACGCCGACTGAGACGCCGACTGAGGCAGATAGGGGTAGATATAGGCATAGAGAAGGCAGCAGGCCCCCCAATCGACAACGGCAGCGACTGAGATGCCTACAGAGCCGCTGACAAGAGGCTGCGACGCCGACTGAGACGCCGACTTAGGCAGATAGGGGTAGATATAGGCATAGAGACGGCAGCAGACCCTCCAATCAACAGCGGCAGCGACTGAGACGCCTACAGAGACGCTGACAGAGGCTGCGACGCTGACAGAGGCTGCGACGCCGACTGAGACGCCGACTGAGGCAGAGAGGGTTAGACATAGGCATAGATAAGGCAGCAGACAACCCAATCGACAGCGGCATCAACTGAGATGCATACAGAGACGCTGATAGAGGCTGCGACGCCGACTGAGATGCCGACTGTGGCAGATAGGGGTAGATATTGGCATAGAGAAGGCAGCAGACAACCCAATCGACAGCGGCATCAACTGAGATGCATACAGAGACGCTGATAGAGGCTGCGACGCCGACTGAGATGCCGACTGTGGCAGATAGGGGTAGATATTGGCATAGAGAAGGCAGCAGACCCCCCAATCGACAGCGGCAGCGACTGAGACGGCTACAGAGACTCTGACAGAGGCTTAAAAGCCGACTGAGACGCCGACTGAGGCAGATAGGGGTAGATATAGGTTTACAGAAGGCAGCAGACCCCCCAATCGACAGCGGCGGCGACTGAGACGGCTACAGAGACTTTGACAGAGGCTGAGAAGCCGACTGAGACGCCGACTGAGGCAGATAGGGGTAGATATAGGCATAGAGAAGGCAGCAGACCCTCCAATCGACAGCGGCAGCGACTGAGACGCCTACAGAGATGCTGAGAGAGGCTGCGACGACGACTGAGGCAGATAGGGGTAGATATAGGCATAGAGAAGGCAGCAGACCCTCCAATCGACAGCGGCAGCGACTGAGACGGCTACAGAGACTTTGACAGAGGCTGAGAAGCCGACTGAGACGCCGACTGAGGCAGATAGGGGTAGATATAGGCATAGAGAAGGCAGCAGACCCTCCAATCGACAGCGGCAGCGACTGAGACGCCTACAGAGACGCTGAGAGAGGCTGCGACGCCGACTATGGCAGATAGGGGTTGGCATAGAGAAGGGAGCAGACCCCCCAATCGAAAACGGCAGCGACTCAGATGCCTACAGACACGCTGAAAAGAAGCTGCGATGCTGACTGAGACGCCGACTGAGACAGATAGGGGTAGATATAGACATAGAGAAGGCAGCAGACCCTCCAATTGACAGCGGCAGCGACTGAGACGCCTACAGAGACGCTGACAGAGGCTGCGACGCCAACTGAGACGCCGACTGAGGCAGAGAGGGATAGACATAGGCATAGACAAGGCAGCAGACAACCCAATCGACAGCGGCAGCGACTGAGACGCCTACAGAGACGCTGACAGAGGCTGCGACGCCAACTGAGACGCCGACTGAGGCAGAGAGGGTTATACATAGGCCTAGACAAGGCAGCAGACCCCCCAATCGACAACGGCAGCGACTGAGATGCCTCCAGAGACGCTGACAAGAGGCTGCGACGCCGACTGAGGCAGATACGGGTAGATATATGCATAGAGAAGGCAGCAGACCCTCCAATCGACAGCGGCAGCGACTGAGACGCCTACAGAGATGCTGATAGAGGCTGCGACGACGACTGAGGCAGATAGGGGTAGATATAGGCATAGAGAAGGCAGCAGACCCCCCAATCGACAACGGCAGCGACTGAGATGCCTACAGAGACGCTGACAAGAGGCTGCGACGCCGACTGAGACGCCGACTGAGGCAGATAGGGGTAGATATAGGCATAGAGAAGGCAGCAGACCCCCCAATCGACAGCGGCAACGACTGAGACACCTACAGAGACGCTGACAGAGGCTGCGAAGCCGACTGTGGCGTCGACTGAGGCAGATAGGGGAAGAGATAGGCATAGAGAAGGCAGCAGACAACCCAATCGACAGCGGCAACAACTGAGACGCATACAGAGACGCTGAGAGGGGCTGCGACGCCGACTGAGGTAGATAGGGGTAGGCATAGAGAAGGGAGCAGACCCCCCAATCGCCAACGGCATCGACTCAGATGCCTACAGAGACGCTGACAAGAGGCTGCGACGCCGACTGAGGCAGATAGGGGTAGATATAGGCATAGAGAAGGCAGCAGACTCTCCAATCGACAGCGGCAGCGACTGAGATGCCTACAGAGACGCTGACAGAGGCTGCGACGCCGACTGAGATGCCGACTGTGGCAGATAGGGGTAGATATTGGCATAGAGAAGGCAGCAGACCCCCCCAATCGACAGCGGCAGCAACTGAGACGCCTACAAAGACGCTGAGAGAGGCTGCGACGCCGACTGAGGCAGATAGGGCTAGGCATAGAGAAGGGAGCAGACCCCCTAACCGAAAACGGCAGCGACTCAGATGCCTACAGAGACGCTGAAAAGAAGCTGCGACGATGACTGAGACGCCGACTGAGACAGATAGCGGTAGATATAGGCATAGAGAAGGCAGCAGACCCTCCAATCGACAGTGGCAGCGACTGAGACGCCTACAGAGACGCTGACAGAGGCTGCGACGCTGACAGAGGCTGCGACGCTGACAGAGGCTGCGACGCCAACTGAGACGCCGACTGAGGCAGAGAGGGTTATACATAGGCATGGAGAAGGCAGCAGACCCCCCAATCCACAACGGCAGCGACTGAGATGCATACATAGACGCTGATAGAGGCTGCGACGCCGACTCAGATGCCGACTGTAGCAGATAGGCACAGAGAAGGCAGCAGACCCCCCCAATCGACAGCGGCAGAAACTGAGACGCCTACAGAGACGCTGAAAGAGGCTGCGACGCCGACTCAGATGCCGACTGTGGCAGATAGGGGTAGATATTGGCATAGAGAAGGCAGCAGACCCTCCAATTGACAGCGGCAACAACTGAGACGCCTACAGAGACGCTGAGAGAGGTTGCGACGCAGACTGAGGCAGAGAGGGGTAGATATAGGCTTACTGAAGGCAGCAGACCCCCCAATCGACAGCGGCAGCGACTGAGACGGCTACAGAGACTCTGACAGAGGCTGAGAAGCCTACTGAGACGCCGACTGAGGCAGATTGGGGTATATATAGGCGTAGAGAGGCAGCAGATCCCCCAATCGACAGCGGCAGCGACTGAGACGCCTACAGAGACGCTGAGAGAGGCTGCGACGCCGACTGTGGCAGATAGGGGTTGGCATAGAGAAGGGAGCAGACCCCCCAATCGAAAACGGCAGCGACTCAGATGCCTACAGAGACGCTGAAAAGAAGCTGCGATGCCGACTGAGACGCCGACTGAGACAGATAGGGGTAGATATAGGCATAGAGAAGGCAGCAGACCCTCCAATTGACAGCGGCAGCGACTGAGACGCCTACAGAGACGCTGACAGAGGCTGCGACGCTGACAGAGGCTGCGACGCTAACTGAGACGCCGACTGAGGCAGAGAGGGTTAGACATAGGCATAGACAAGGCAGCAGACAACCCAATCGACAGCGGCAGCGACTGAGACGCCTACAGAGACGCTGACAGAGGCTGCGACGCTGACAGAGGCTGCGACGCCGACTGAGACGCCGACTGAGGCAGATACGGGTAGATATATGCATAGAGAAGGCAGCAGACCCTCCAATCGACAGCGGCAGCGACTGAGACGCCTACAGAGATGCTGACAGAGGCTGCGACGCCGACTGAGACGCCGACTGAGGCAGATAGGGGTAGATATAGGCATAGAGAAGACAGCAGACCCCCCAATCGACAATGGCTGCGACTGAGATGCCTACAGAGCCGCTGACAAGAGGCTGCGACGCCGACTGAGACGCCGACTGAGGCAGATAGGGGTAGATATAGGCATAGAGAAGACAGCAGACCCCCCAATCGACAATGGCTGCGACTGAGATGCCTACAGAGCCGCTGACAAGAGGCTGCGACGCCGACTGAGACGCCGACTGAGGCAGATAGGGGTAGATATAGGCATAGAGAAGGCAGCAGACCCTCCAATCGACAGCGGCAGCGACTGAGACGCCTACAGAGACGCTGACAGAGGCTGCGACGCCGACTGAGACGCCGACTGAAGCAGAGAGGGTTAGACATAGGCATAGATAAGGCAGCAGACAACCCAATCGACAGCGGCAGCAACTGAGATGCATACAGAGACGCTGATAGAGGCTGCGACGCCGACTCAGATGCCGACTGTGGCAGATAGGCATAGAGAAGGCAGCAGACCCCCCCAATCGACAGCGGCAGAAACTGAGACGCCTACAGAGACGCTGAAAGTGGCTGCGACGCCGACTCAGATGCCGACTGTGGCAGATAGGGGTAGATATTGGCATAGACAAGGCAGCCGACCCCCCAATCGACAGCGGCAACGACTGAGACACCTACAGAGACGTTGACAGAGGCTGCGAAGCCGACTGTGGCGCCGACTGAGGCAGATAGGGGAAGAGATAGGCATAGAGAAGGCAGCAGACAACCCAATCGACAGCGGCAACAACTGAGACGCATACAGAGACGCTGAGAGGGGCTGCGACGCCGACTGAGGTAGATAGGGGTAGGCATAGAGAAGGGAGCAGACCCCCCAATCGCAAACGGCAGCGACTCAGATGCCTACAGAGACGCTGACAAGAGGCTGCGACGCCGACTGAGGCAGATAGGGGTAGATATAGGCATAGAGAAGGCAGCAGACTCTCCAATCGACAGCGGCAGCGACTGAGATGCCTACAGAGACGCTGACAGAGGCTGCGGCGCCAACTGAGACGCCGACTGAGGCAGAGAGGGTTATACATAGGCATGGAGAAGGCAGCAGACCCCCCAATCCACAACGGCAGCGACTGAGATGCCTACAGAGACGCTGACAAGAGGCTGCGACGCCGACTGAGACGCCGACCCCCCAATCGACAACGGCAGGGACTGAGATGCCTACAGAGACGCTGACAAGAGGCTGCGACGCCGACTGAGACGCCGACCCCCCAATCGACAACGGCAGCGACTGAGATGCCTACAGAGACGCTGTCAAGAGGCTGCAACGCCGACTGAGACGCCGACTGGGGCAGATAGGGGTAGATATAGGCATAGAGAAGGCAGCAGACCCTCCAATCTACAGCGGCAGCGACTGAGACGCCTACAGAGACGCTGACAGCGGCTGCGACGGCGACTGAGGCAGATAGGGGTAGATATAGGCATAGAGAAGGTAGCAGACCCCCCAATCGACAGCGGCAGCGACTGAGACTCGTACAGAGACGCTGACAGAGGCTGCGAAGTCGACTGTGGCGCCGACTGAGGCAGATAGGGGAAGAGATAGGCATAGAGAAGGCAGCAGACAACCCAATCGACAGCGGCAGCGACTGAGACGCCTACAGAGACGCTGAGAGAGGCTGCGACGCCGACTGAGGCAGATAGGGGTAGGCATAGAGAAAGGAGCAGACCCCCAATCGAAAACGGCAGCGACTCAGATGCCTACAGAGACGCTGACAAGAGGCTGCGACGCTGATAGAGGCTGCGACGCTGACTGAGACGCCGACAGAGGCAGATAGGGTTAGACATAGGCATAGAGAAGGCAGCTGACAACCCAATCGACAGCGGCAACAACTGAGACGTCTACAGAACCGCTGATAGAGGCTGCGACGCCGACTGAGGCAGATAGGGGTAAGTATAGGCATAGAGAAGGCAGCAGACCCCCCAATCGACAGCGGCAGCGACTGAGATGCCTACAGAGACGCTGACAAGAGGCTGCGACGCCGACTGAGATGCCGACTGAGGCAGATAGGGGTAGATATAGGCATAGAGAAGACAGCAGACCCTCCAATCGACAGCGGCAACAACTGAGATGCCTACAGAGACGCTGATAGAGGTTTCGACGGCGACTGAGGCAGATACGGGTAGATATAGGCTTACAGAAGGCAGCAGACCCCCCAATCGACAGCGGCAGCGACTGAGACAGCTACAGAGACTCTGACAGAGGCTGAGAAGCCGACTGAGACGCCGACTGAGGCAGATAGGGGTAGATATAGGCGTAGAGAGGCAGCAGAACCCCCAATCGACAGCGGCAGCGACTGAGACGCCTAAAGAGACGCTGAGAGGGGCTGCGACGCCGACTGAGGCAGATAGGGGTAGGCATAGAGAAGGGAGCAGACCCCAAACCGAAAACGGCAGCGACTCAGATGCCTACAGAGACGCTGACAAGAGGCTGCGACGCCGACTGAGACGCCGACTGAGGCAGAGTGGGTTAGACATAAGCATAGACAAGGCAGCAGACAACCCAATCGACAGCGGCAGCGACTGAGACGCCTACAGAGACGCTGAGAGAGGCTGCGACGCCGACTGAGGCAGATAGGGGCAGATATAGGCATGGAGAAGGCAGCAGACCCCCCCAATCGACAACGGCAGCGACTGAGATGCCTACAGAGACGCTGACCAGAGGCTGCGACGCCGACTGAGACGCCGACCCCCCAATCGACAACGGCAGCGACTGAGATGCCTACAGACACGCTGACAAGAGGCTGCGACGCCGACTGAGACGCCGACTGAGGCAGATAGGGGTAGATATAGGCATAGAGACGGCAGCAGACCCTCCAATCAACAGCGGCAGCGACTGAGACGCCTACAGAGACGCTGACAGAGGCTGCGACGCTGACAGAGGCTGCGACGCCGACTGAGACGCCGACTGAGGCAGAGAGGGTTAGACATAGGCATAGATAAGGCAGCAGACAACCCAATCGACAGCGGCATCAACTGAGTTGCATACAGAGACGCTGATAGAGGCTGCGACGCCGACTGAGATGCCGACTGTGGCAGATAGGGGTAGATATTGGCATAGAGAAGGCAGCAGACCCCCCAATCGACAGCGGCAGCAACTGAGACGCCTACAGAGACGCTGACAGAGGCTGCGACGCCGACTGAGACGCCGACTGAGGCAGATAGGGGTAGATATAGGCGTAGAGAGGCAGCAGATACCCCAATCGACAGCGGCAGCGACTGAGACGGCTACAGAGACTCTGACAGAGGCTTAAAAGCCGACTGAGACGCCGACTGAGGCAGATAGGGGTAGATATAGGTTTACAGAAGGCAGCAGACCCCCCAATCGACAGCGGCACCGACTGAGACGGCTACAGAGACTTTGACAGAGGCTGAGAAGCCGACTGAGACGCCGACTGAGGCAGATAGGGGTAGATATAGGCATAGAGAAGGCAGCAGACCCTCCAATTGACAGCGGGAACAACTGAGACGCCTACAGAGACGCTGAGAGAGGTTGCGACGCAGACTGAGGCAGACAGGGGTAGATATAGGCTTACAGAAGGCAGCAGACCCCCCAATCGACAGCGGCAGCGACTGAGACGGATACAGAGACTCTGACAGAGGCTGAGAAGTCGACTGAGACGCCGACTGAGGCAGATTGGGGTAGATATAGGCGTAGAGAGCCAGCAGATCCCCCAATCGACAGCGGCAGCGACTGAGACGCCTACAGAGACGCTGAGAGAGGCTACGACGCCGACTGTGGCAGATAGGGGTTGGCATAGAGAAGGGAGCAGACCCCCCAATCGAAAACGGCAGCGACTCAGATGCCTACAGACACGCTGAAAAGAAGCTGCGATGCCGACTGAGACGCCGACTGAGACAGCTAGGGGTAGATATAGACATAGAGAAGGCAGCAGACCCTCCAATTGACAGCGGCAGCGACTGAGACGCCTACAGAGACGCTGACAGAGGCTGCGACGCCAACTGAGACGCCGACTGAGGCAGAGAGGGATAGACATAGGCATAGACAAGGCGGCAGACAACCCAATCGACAGCGGCAGCGACTGAGACGCCTACAGAGACGCTGACAGAGGCTGCGACGCCAACTGAGACGCCGACTGAGGCAGAGAGGGTTATACATAGGCCTAGAGAAGGCAGCAGACCCCCCAATCGACAACGGCAGCGACTGAGATGCCTCCAGAGACGCTGACAAGAGGCTGCGACGCCGACTGAGACGCCGACTGAGGCAGATACGGGTAGATATATGCATAGAGAAGGCAGCAGACCCTCCAATCGACAGCGGCAGCGACTGAGACTCCTACAGAGATGCTGAGAGAGGCTGCGACGACGACTGAGGCAGATAGGGGTAGATATAGGCATAGAGAAGGCAGCAGACCCCCCAATCGACAACGGCAGCGACTGAGATGCCTACAGAGACGCTGACAAGAGGCTGCGACGCCGACTGAGACGCCGACTGAGGCAGATAGGGGTAGATATAGGCATAGAGAAGGCAGCAGACCCCCCAATCGACAATGGCTGCGACTGAGATGCCTACAGAGCCGCTGACAAGAGGCTGCGACGCCGACTGAGACGCCGACTGAGGCAGATAGGGGTAGATATAGGCATAGAGAAGGCAGCAGACCCTCCAATCGACAGCGGCAGCGACTGAGACGCCTACAGAGACGCTGACAGAGGCTGCGACGCCGACTGAGACGCCGACTGAAGCAGAGAGGGTTAGACATAGGCATAGATAAGGCAGCAGACAACCCAATCGACAGCGGCATCAACTGAGATGCATACAGAGACGCTGATATAGGCTGCGACGCCGACTCAGATGCCGACTGTGGCAGATAGGCATAGAGAAGGCAGCAGACCCCCCCAATCGACAACGGCAGTGACTGAGATGCCTACAGAGACGCTGACAAGACGCTGCGACGCCGACTGAGACGCCGACCCCCCAATCGACAACGGCAGCGACTGAGATGCCTACAGAGACGCTAACAAGAGGCTGCGACGCCGACTGAGACGCCGACTGGGGCAGATAGGGGTAGATATAGGCATAGAGAAGGCAGCAGACCCTCCAATCGACAGCGGCAGCGACTGAGACGCCTACAGAGACGCTGACAGAGGCTGCGACGGCGACTGAGGCAGATAGGGGTAGATATAGGCACAGAGAAGGTACCAGACCCCCCAATCGACAGCGGCAGCGACTGAGACTCGTAAAGAGACGCTGACAGAGGCTGCGAAGTCGACTGTGGCGCCGACTGAGGCAGATAGGGGAAGAGATAGGCATAGAGAAGGCAGCAGACAACCCAATCGACAGCGGCAGCGACTGAGACGCCTACAGAGACGCTGAGAGAGGCTGCGACGCCGACTGAGCCAGATAGGGGTAGGCATAGAGAAAGGAGCAGACCCCCCAATCGAAAACGGCAGCGACTCAGATGCCTACAGAGACGCTGACAAGAGGCTGCGACGCTGACTGAGACGCCGACAGAGGCAGATAGGGTTAGACATAGGCATAGAGAAGGCAGCAGACAACCCAATCGACAGCGGCAACAACTGAGACGTCTACAGAACCGCTGATAGAGGCTGCGACGCCGACTGAGGCAGATAGGGGTAAATATAGGCATAGAGAAGGCAGCAGACCCCCCAATCGACAGCGGCAGCGACTGAGATGCCTACAGAGACGCTGACAAGAGGCTGCGACGCCGACTGAGATGCCGACTGAGGCAGATAGGGGTAGATATAGGCATAGAGAAGACAGCAGGCCCTCCAATCGACAGCGGCAACAACTGAGATGCCTACAGAGACGCTGATAGATGTTGCGACGCCGACTGAGGCAGATACGGGTAGATATAGGCTTACAGAAGGCAGCAGACCCCCCAATCGACAGCGGCAGCGACTGAGACGGCTACAGAGACTCTGACAGAGGCTGAGAAGCCGACTGAGACGCCGACTGAGGCAGATAGGGGTAGATATAGGCGTAGAGAGGCAGCAGATCCCCCAATCGACAGCGGCAGCGACTGAGACGCCTACAGAGACGCTGAGAGGGGCTGCGACGCCGACTGAGGCAGATAGGGGTAGGCATAGAGAAGGGAGCAGACCCCAAATCGAAAACGGCAGCTACTCAGATGCCTACAGAGACGCTGACAAGAGGCTGCGACGCCGACTGAGACGCCGACTGAGGCAGAGTGGGTTAGACATAAGCATAGACAAGGCAGCAGACAACCCAATCGACAGCGGCAGCGACTGAGACGCCTACAGAGACGCTGCGAGAGGCTGCGACGCCGACTGAGGCAGATAGGGGCAGATATAGGCATGGAGAAGGCAGCAGACCCCCCAATCGACAACGGCAGCGACTGAGATGCCTACAGAGACGCTGACCAGAGGCTGCGACGCCGACTGAGACGCCGACCCCCCAATCGACAACGGCAGCGACTGAGATGCCTACAGACACGCTGACAAGAGGCTGCGACGCCGACTGAGACGCCGACTGAGGCAGATAGGGGTAGATATAGGCATAGAGAAGGCAGCAGACCCCCCCAATCGACAACGGCAGCGACTGAGATGCCTACAGAGACGCTGACAGAGGCTGCGACGCTGACTGAGACGCCGACTGAGGCAGAGAGGGTTAGACATAGGCATAGATAAGGCAGCAGACAACCCAATCGACAGCGGCATCAACTGAGATGCATACAGAGACGCTAATAGAGGCTGCGACGCCGACTGAGATGCCGACTGTGGCAGATAGGGGTAGATATTGGCATAGAGAAGGCAGCAGACCCCCCCAATCGACAGCGGCAGCAACTGAGACGCCTACAGAGACGCTGACAGAGGCTGCGACGCCGACTGAGACGCCGACTGAGGCAGATAGGGGTAGATATAGGCGTAGAGAGGCAGCAGATACCCCAATCGACAGCGGCAGCGACTGAGACGGCTACAGAGACTCTGACAGAGGCTTAAAAGCCGACTGAGACGCCGACTGAGGCAGATAGGGGTAGATATAGGCGTAGAGAGGCAGCAGATCCCCCAATCGACAGCGGCAGCGACTGAGACGCCTACAGAGACGCTGAGAGAGGCTGCGACGCCGACTGAGGCAGATAGGGGTAGGCATAGAGAAGGGAGCAGACCCCCCAATCGAAAACGGCAGCGACTCAGATGCTTACAGAGACGCTGAAAAGAGGCTGCGATGCCTACTGAGACGCCGACTGAGGCAGATAGGGGTAGATATAGGCATAGAGAAGGCAGCAGACCCTCCAATCGACAGCGGCAGCGGCTGAGACGCCTACAGAGACGCTGACAGAGGCTGCGACGCCGACTGAGGCAGGGAGGGTTAGACATAGGCTTAGACAAGGCAGCAGACAACCCAATCGACAGCGGCAGCGACTGAGACGCCTACAGAGACGCTGACAGAGGCTGAGACGCTGACAGAGGCTGCGACGCCAACTGAGACGCCGACTGAGGCAGAGAGGGTTATACATAGGCATGGAGAAGGCAGCAGACCCCCCAATCCACAACGGCAGCGACTGAGATGCCTACAGAGACGCTGACAAGAGGCTGCGACGCCGACTGAGACGCCGACCCCCCAATCGACAACGGCAGCGACTGAGATGCGTACAGAGACGCTGACAAGAGGCTGTGACGCCGACTGAGACGCCGACCCCCCAATCGACAACGGCAGCGACTGAGATGCCTACAGAGACGCTGACAAGAGGCTGCGACGCCGACTGAGACGCCGACTGGGGCAGATAGGGGTAGATATAGGCATAGAGAAGGCAGCAGACCCTCCAATCGACAGCGGCAGCGGCTGAGACGCCTACAGAGACGCTGACAGAGGCTGCGACGCCGACTGAGACGCCGACTGAGGCAGAGAGGGTTAGACATAGGCATAGACAATGCAGCAGACAACCCAATCGACAGCGGCAGCGACTGAGACGCCTACAGTGACGCTGACAAGAGGCTGCGACGCCGACTGAGACGCCGACTGTGGCAGATAGGGGTAGATATAGGCATAGAGAAGGCAGCAGACCCTCCAATCGACAGCGGCAGCGACTGAGACGCCTACAGAGACGCTGACAGAGGCTGCGACGCCGACTGAGACACCGACTGAGGCAGATAGGGGTAGATATAGGCATAGAGAAGGCAGCAGACCCCCCAATCGACAGCGGCAGCGACTGAGACTTGTTCAAAAACGCTGAGAGAGGCAGCTACGCCGGCTGAGGCAGACGGGGGTAGATATTGACATAGAGAAGGCAGCAGACCCCCCAATCGAGGCTGCGATGCCGACTGTGACGCCGACTGAGGCAGGTAGGGGTAGATATAGGCAAAGAGAAGGCAGCAGACCCCCCAATCGACAGCGGCAGCGACTGAGACGCCTACAGAGCCGCTGACAAGAGGCTTCGACTCCGACTGAGACGCCGACTGAGGCAGATAGGGGTAGATATAGGCATAGAGAAGGCAGCAGACCCCCCAATCGACAACGGCAGCAACTGAGATGCCTACAGAGCCGCTGACAAGAGGCTGCGACGCCGACTGAGACGCCGACTGAGGCAGATAGGGGTAGATATAGGCATAGAGAAGGCAGCAGACCCCCCAATTGACAACGGCAGCAACTGAGATGCCTACAGAGCCGCTGACAAGAGGCTGCGACGCCGACTGAGATGCCGACTGAGGCAGATAGGGGTAGATATAGGCGTAGAGAGGCAGCAGTTCCCCCAATCGACAGCGGCAGCGACTGAGACGCCTACAGAGACGCTGAGAGAGGCTACGACGCCGACTGAGGTAGATAGGGGTAGGCATAGAGAAGGGAGCAGACCCCCCAATGGAAAACAACGGCGACTCAGATGCCTACAGAGACGCTGACAAGAGGCTGCGACGCCGACTGAGACGCCGACTGAGACGCCGACTGAGACGCCGACTGAGGCTGCTAGGGGTAGATATAGGCATAGAGAAGGCAGCGGACCCTCCAATCGACAGCGGCAGCGACTGAGACGCCTACAGAGACGCTGAGAGAGGCTGCGACGACGACTGAGGCAGATAGGGTTAGATATAGGCATAGAGAAGGCAGCAGACCCCCCAATCGACAGCGGCAGCGACTGAGACGCCTACAGAGCCGCTGACAAGAGGCTTCGACTCCGACTGAGACGCCGACTGAGGCAGATAGGGTAGATATAGGCATAGAGAAGGCAGCAGACCCCCCAATCGACAACGGCAGCAACTGAGATGCCTACAGAGCCGCTGACAAGAGGCTGCGACGCCGACTGAGACGCCGACTGAGGCAGATAGGGGTAGATATAAGCATAGAGACGGCAGCAGACCCTCCAATCTACAGCGGCAGCGACTGAGACACCTACAGTGACGCTGACAGAGGCTGCGACGCTGACAGAGGCTGCGACGCCAACTGAGACGCCGACTGAAGCAGAGAGGGTTAGACATAGGCGTAGACAAGGCAGCAGACAACCCAATCGACAGCGGTAGCGACTGAGATGCATGCAGAGACGCTGATAGAGGCTGCGACGCCGACTGATATGCCGACTGTGGCAGATAGGGGTAGATATTGGCATAGAGAAGGCAGCAGACCCCCCCAATCGACAGCGGCAGCAACTGAGACGCCTACAGAGACGCTGACAGAGGCTGCGACGCCGACTGAGATGCCGACTGAGGCAGATAGGGGTAGATATAGGCATAGAGAAGGCAGCAGACCCTCCAATCGACAGCGGCAACAACTGAGACGCCTAAAGAGACGCTGATAGAGGTTGCGACGCCGACTGAGGCAGATAGGGGTAGATATATTCTTACAGAAGGCAGCAGACCGCCCAATCGACAGCGGCAGCGACTGAGGCGGCTACAGAGACTCTGACAGAGGCTGAGAAACCGACTGAGGCGCCGACTTAGGCAGATAGGAGTAGATATAGGCGTAGAGAGGCAGCAGACCCCCCAATCAAAAACGGCAGCGACTCAGATGCCTACAGAGACGCTGAAATGAGGCTGCGACGCCGACTGAGACGCCGACTGAGGCAGATAGGGGTAGATATAGGCATAGAGAAGGCATCAGACCCTCCAATCGACAGCGGCAGCGACTGAGACGTCTACAGAGACGCTGACAGAGGCTGCGACGCTGACAGAGGCTGCGACGCCAACTGAGACGCCGACTGAGGCAGAGAGGGTTAGACATAGGCATAGACAAGGCAGCAGACAACCCAATCGACAGCGGCAGCGACTGAGACGCCTACAGAGACGCTGACAGAGGCTGCGACGCTGACAGAAGCTGCGACGCCAACTGAGACGCCGACTGAGGCAGAGAGGGTTAGACATAGGCATGGAGAAGGCAGCAGACCCCCCAATCGACAACGGCAGCGACTGAGATGCCTACAGAGACGCTGACAAGAGGCTGCGACGCCGACTGAGACGCCGACTGAGGCAGATAGGGGTAGATATAGGCATAGAGAAGGCAGCAGACCCTCCAATCGACAGCGGCAGCGACTGAGACGCCTACAGAGAAACTGACAGAGGCTGCGACGCTGACAGAGGCTGCGACGCCAACTGAGACACCGACTGAGGCAGAGAGGGTTAGACATAGGCATGGAGAAGGCAGCAGACCCCCCAATCGACAACGGCAGCGACTGAGATGCTTACAGAGACGCTGACAAGAGGCTGCGACACCGACTGAGACGCCGACCCCCCAATCGACAACGGCAGCGACTGAGATGCCTACAGAGACGCTGACAAGAGGCTGCGACGCCGACTGAGACGCCGACTGGGGCAGATAGGGGTAGATATAGGCATAGAGAAGGCAGCAGACCCCCCAATCGACAGCGGCAGCGACTGAGATGCCTACAGAGACGCTGACAAGAGGCTGCGACGCCGACTGAGACGCCGACTGAGGCAGATAGGGGTAGATATAGGCATAGAGATGGCAGCAGACCCTCCAATCGACAGCGGCAGCGACTGAGACGCCTACAGAGACGCTGACAGAGGCTGCGACGCTGACTGAGACGCCGACTGAGACGCCGACTGAGACAGATAGGGGTAGATATAGGCATATAGAAGGCAGCAGACCGTCCAATCGACAGCGGCAGCGACTGAGACGCCTACAGAAACGCTGACAGAGGCTGCGACGCCAACTGAGACGCCAACTGAGGCAGAGAGGGTTAGACATAGGCTTAGACAAGGCAGCAGACAACCCAATGGACAGCGGCAGCGACTGAGACGCCTACAGAGACGCTGACAGAGGCTGCGACGCTGACAGAGGCTGCGACGCCAACTGAGACGCCGACTGAGGCAGAGAGGGTTATACATAGGCATGGAGAAGGCAGCAGACCCCCCAATCCACAACGGCAGCGACTGAGATGCCTACAGAGACGCTGACAAGAGGCTGCGACGCCGACTGAGACGCCGACCCCCCAATCGACAACGGCAGCGACTGAGATGCCTACAGAGACGCTGACAAGAGGCTGCGACGCCGACTGAGACGCCGACCCCCCAATCGACAACGGCAGCGACTGAGATGCCTACAGAGACGCTGACAAGAGGCTGCGACGCCGACTGAGACGCCGACTGGGGCAGATAGGGGTAGATATAGGCATAGAGAAGGCAGCAGACCCCCCCAATCGACAGCGACAGCGACTGAGACTTGTTCAAAAACGCTGAGAGAGGCAGCTACGCCGGCTGAGGCAGACTGGGGTAGATATTGACATAGAGAAGGCAGCAGACCCCCAATCGAGGCTGCGATGCCGACTGTGACGCCGACTGAGGCAGGTAGGGGTAGATATAGGCATAGAGAAGGCAGCAGACCCCCCAATCGACAGCGGCAGCGACTGAGACGCCTACAGAGCCGCTGACAAGAGGCTTCGACTCCGACTGAGACGCCGACTGAGGCAGATAGGGGTAGATATAGGCATAGAGAAGGCAGCAGACCCCCCAATCGACAACGGCAGCAACTGAGATGCCTACAGAGCCGCTGACAAGAGGCTGCGACGCCGACTGAGACGCCGACTGAGGCAGATAGGGGTAGATATAGGCATAGAGAAGGCAGCAGACCCCCCAATCGACAACGGCAGCAACTGAGATGCCTACAGAGCCGCTGACAAGAGGCTGCGACGCCGACTGAGACGCCGACTGAGGCAGATAGGGGTAGATATAGGCGTAGAGATGCAGCAGTTCCCCCAATCGACAGCGGCAGCGACTGAGACGCCTACAGAGACGCTGAGAGAGGCTACGACGCCGACTGAGGTAGATAGGGGTAGGCATAGAGAAGGGAGCAGACCCCCCAATCGAAAACAACGGCGACTCAGATGCCTACAGAGACGCTGACAAGAGGCTGCGACGCCGACTGAGACGCCGACTGAGACGCCGACTGAGGCTGATAGGGGTAGATATAGGCATAGAGAAGGCAGCGGATCCTCCAATCGACAGCGGCAGCGACTGAGACGCCTACAGAGACGCTGAGAGAGGCTGCGACGACGACTGAGGCAGATAGGGTTAGATATAGGCATAGAGAAGGCAGCAGACCCCCCAATCGACAGCGGCAGCGACTGAGACGCCTACAGAGCCGCTGACAAGAGGCTTCGACTCCGACTGAGACGCCGACTGAGGCAGATAGGGGTAGATATAGGCATAGAGAAGGCAGCAGACCCCCCAATCGACAACGGCAGCAACTGAGATGCTTACAGAGCCGCTGACAAGAGGCTGCGACGCCGACTGAGACGCCGACTGAGGCAGATAGGGGTAGATATAGCCATAGAGAAGGCAGCAGACCCTCCAATCGACAGCGGCAACAACTGAGACGCCTAAAGAGACGCTGATAGAGGTTGCGACGCCGACTGAGGCAGATAGGGGTAGATATATTCTTACAGAAGGCAGCAGACCCCCCAATCGACAGCGGCAGCGACTGAGGCGGCTACAGAGACTCTGACAGAGGCTGCGACGCTGACAGAGGCTGCGACGCTGACAGAGGCTGCGACGCTGACAGAGGCTGCGACGCCAACTGAGACGCCGACTGAGGCAGAGAGGGTTAGACATAGGCATAGACAAGGCAGCAGACAACCCAATCGACAGCGGCAGCGACTGAGACGCCTACAGAGACGCTGACAGAGGCTGCGACGCTGACAGAAGCTGCGACGCCAACTGAGACGCCGACTGAGGCAGAGAGGGTTATACATAGGCATGGAGAAGGCAGCAGACCCCCCAATCGACAACGGCAGCGACTGAGATGCCTACAGAGACGCTGACAAGAGGCTGCGACGCCGACTGAGACGCCGACTGGGGCAGATAGGGGTAGATATAGGCATAGAGAAGGCAGCAGACCCTCCAATCGACAGCGGCAGCGACTGAGACGCCTACAGAGACGCTGACAGTGGCTGAGAAACCGACTGAGACGCCGACTGAGGCAGATAGGGGTAGATATAGGCGTAGAGAGGCAGCAGATCCCCCAATCGACAGCGGCAGCGACTGAGACGCCTACAGAGACGCTGAGAGAGGCTGCGACGCCGACTGAGGCAGATAGGGCTAGGCATAGAGAAGGGAGCAGACCCCCTAATCGAAAACGGCAGCGACTCAGATGCCTACAGAGACGCTGAAAAGAAGCTGCGACGCCGACTGAGACGCCGACTGAGACAGATAGGGGTAGATATAGGCATAGAGAAGGCAGCAGACCTTCCAATCGACAGCGGCAGCAACTGAGACGCCTACAGAGACGCTGATAGAGGCTGCGACCCCAACTGAGACGCCAACTGAGGCAGAGAGGGTTAGACATAGGCTTAGACAAGGCAGCAGACAACCCAATCGACAGCGGCAGCGACTGAGACGCCTACAGAGACGCTGACAGAGGCTGCGACGCTGACAGAGGCTGCGACGCCAACTGAGACGCCAACTGAGGCAGAGAGGGTTATACATAGGCATGGAGAAGGCAGCAGACCCCGCAATCCACAACGGCAGCGACTGAGATGCCTGCAGAGACGCTGACAAGAGGCTGCGACGCCGACTGAGACGCCGACCCCCCAATCGACAACGGCAGCGACTGAGATGCCTACAGAGACGCGGACAAGAGGCTGCGACGCCGACTGAGACGCCGACCCCCCAATCGACGACGGCAGCGACTGAGATGCCTACAGAAACGCTGACAAGAGGCTGCGACGCCGACTGAGACGCCGACTGGGGCAGATAGGGGTAGATATAGGCATAGAGAAGGCAGCAGACCCTCCAATCGACAGCGGCAGCGACTGAGACGCCTACAGAGACGCTGACAGAGGCTGCGACGCCGACTGAGACGCCGACTGAGGCAGAGAGGGTTAAACATAGGCATAGACAATGCAGCAGACAACCCAATTGACAGCGGCAGCGACTGAGACGCCTACAGAGACGCTGACAAGAGGCTGCGACGCCGACTGAGACGCCGACTGTGGCAGATAGGGGTAGATATAGGCATAGAGAAGGCAGCAGACCCTCCAATCGACAGCGGCAGCGACTGAGACGCCTACAGAGACGCTGACAGAGGCTGCGACGCCGACTGAGACGCCGACTGAGGCAGATAGGGGTAGATGTAGGCATAGAGAAGGCAGCAGACCCCCCAATCGACAGCTGCAGCGACTGAGACTTGTTCAAAAACGCTGAGAGAGGCAGCTACGCCGGCTGAGGCAGACAGGGGTAGATATTGACATAGAGAAGGCAGCAGACCCCCCAATCGAGGCTGCGATGCCGACTGTGACGCCGACTGAGGCAGGTAGGGGTAGATATAGGCATAGAGAAGGCAGCAGACCCCCCAATCGACAGCGGCAGCGACTGAGACGCCTACAGAGACGCTGACAGACGCTGCGACGCCGACTGAGGCAGATAGGGGTAGATATAGGCTTACAGAAGGCAGCAGACCCCCCAATCGACAGCGGCAGCGACTGAGACGGCTACAGAGACTCTGACAGAGGCTGAGAAGTCGATTGAGACGCCGACTGAGGCAGATAGCGGTAGATATAGGCGTAGAGAGGCAGCAGTTCCCCCAATCGACAGCGGCAGCGACTGAGACGCCTACAGAGACGCTGAGAGAGGCTACGACGTCAACTGAGGCAGATAGGGGTAGGCATAGAGAAGGGAGCAGATCCCCCAATGGAAAACAACGGCGACTCAGATGCCTACAGAGACGCTGACAAGAGGCTGCGACGCCGATTGAGACGCCGACTGAGGCAGATAGGGGGAGATATAGGCATAGAGACGGCAGCAGACACTCCAATCGACAGCGGCAGCGACTGAGACGCCTATAGAGACGCTGACAGAGGCTGCGACGCTGACAGAGGCTGCGACGCCGACTGAGACGCCGACTGAGGCAGAGAGGGTTAGACATAGGCATAGATAAGGCAGCAGACAACCCAATCGACAGAGGCATCAACTGAGATGCATACATAGACGCTGATAGAGGCTGCGACGCCGACTCAGATGCCGACTGTGGCAGATAGGCACAGAGAAGGCAGCAGACCCCCCCAATCGACAGCGGCGGAAACTGAGACGCCTACAGAGACGCTGAAAGAGGCTGCGACGCCGACTCAGATGCCGACTGTGGCAGATAGGGGTAGATATTGGCATAGAGAAGGCAGCAGACCCTCCAATTGACAGCGGCAACAACTGAGACGCCTACAGAGACGCTGAGAGAGGTTGCGACGCAGACTGAGGCAGACAGGGGTAGATATAGGCTTACAGAAGGCAGCAGACCCCCCAATCGACAGCGGCAGCGACTGAGACGGCTACAGAGACTCTGACAGAGGCTGAGAAGCCGACTGAGACGCCGACTGAGGCAGATTGGGGTAGATATAGGCGTAGAGAGGCAGCAGATCCCCCAATCGACAGCGGCAGCGATTGAGACGCCTACAGAGACGCTGAGAGAGGCTGCGACGCCGGCTGTGGCAGATAGGGGTTGGCATAGAGAAGGGAGCAGACCCCCCCAATCGAAAACGGCAGCGACTCAGATGCCTGCAGAGACGCTGAAAAGAAGCTGCGATGCCGACTGAGACGCCGACTGAGACAGATAGGGGTAGATATAGGCATAGAGAAGGCAGCAGACCCTCCAATTGACAGCGGCAGCGACTGAGACGCCTACAGAGACGCTGACAGAGGCTGCGACGCCAACTGAGACGCCGACTGAGGCAGAGAGGGTTAGACATAGGCATAGACAAGGCAGCAGACAACCCAATCGACAGCGGCAGCGACTGAGACGCCTACAGAGACGCTGACAGAGGCTGCGACGCCAACTGAGACGCCGACTGAGGAAGAGAGGGTTATACATAGGCATAGACAAGGCAGCAGACCCCCCAATCGACAACGGCAGCGACTGAGATGCCTCCAGAGACGCTGACAAGAGGCTGCGACGCCGATTGAGACACCGACTGAGGCAGATACGGGTAGATATTGGCATAGAGAAATCAGCAGACCCTCCAATCGACAGCGGCAGCGACTGAGACGCCTACAGAGATGCTGAGAGAGGCTGCGCCGACGACTGAGGCAGATAGAAGTAGATATAGGCATAGAGAAGGCAGCAGACCCCCCAATCGACAACGGCAGCGACTGAGATGCCTACAGAGACGCTGACAAGAGGCTGCGACGCCGACTGAGACGCCGACTGAGGAAGATAGGGGTAGATATAGGCATAGAGAAGGCAGCAGACCCCCCAATCGACAATGGCTGCGACTGAGATGCCTACAGAGCCGCTGACAAGAGGCTGCGACGCCGACTGAGACGCCGACTGAGGCAGATAGGGGTAGATATAGGCATAGAGAAGGCAGCAGACCCTCCAATCGACAGCGGGAGCGACTGAGACGCCTACAGAGACGCTGACAGAGGCTGCGACGCCGACTGAGACGCCGACTGAGGCAGAGAGGGTTAGACATAGGCATAGATAAGGCAGCAGACAACCCAATCGACAGCGGCATCAACTGAGATGCATACAGAGACGCTGATAGCGGCTGCGACGCCGACTAAGATGCCGACTGTGGCAGATAGGCATAGAGAAGGCAGCAGACCCCCCCAATCGACAGCGGCAGAAACTGAGACGCCTACAGAGACGCTGAAAGAGGCTGCGACGCCGACTCAGATGCCGACTCTGGCAGATAGGGGTAGATATTGGCATAGAGAAGGCAGCCGACCCCCCAATCGACAGCGGCAACGACTGAGACACCTACAGAGACGCTGACAGAGGCTGCGAAGCCGACTGTGGTGCCGACTGAGGCAGATAGGGGAAGAGATAGGCATAGAGAAGGCAGCAGACAACCCAATCGACAGCGGCAACAACTGAGACGCATACAGAGACGCTGAGAGGGGCTGCGACGCCGACTGAGACGCCGACCCCCCAATCGACAACGGCAGCGCCTGAGATGCCTACAGAGACGCTGACAAGAGGCTGCGACGCCGACTGAGACGCCGACCCCCCAATCGACAACGGCAGCGACTGAGATGCCTACATCGACGCTGACAAGAGGCTGCGACGCCGACTGAGGTAGATAGGGGTAGATATAGGCATAGAGAAGGCAGCAGACTCTCCAATCGACAGCGGCAGCGACTGAGATGCCTACAGAGACGCTGACAGAGGCTGCGACGCCAACTGAGACGCCGACTGAGGCAGAGAGGGTTGTACATAGGCATGGAGAAGGCAGCAGACCCCCCCAATCCACAACGGCAGCGACTGAGATGCCTACAGAGACTCTGACAAGAGGCTGCGACGCCGACTGAGACGCCGACCCCCCAATCGACAACGGCAGCGACTGAGACGCCTACAGAGACGCTGACAGACGCTGCGACGCCGACTGAGGCAGATAGGGGTAGATATAGGCTTACAGAAGGCAGCAGACCCCCCAATCGACAGCGGCAGCGACTGAGACGGCTACAGAGACTCTGACAGAGGCTGAGAAGTCGATTGAGACGCCGACTGAGGCAGATAGCGGTAGATATAGGCGTAGAGAGGCAGCAGTTCCCCCAATCGACAGCGGCAGCGACTGAGACGCCTACAGAGACGCTGAGAGAGGCTACGACGTCAACTGAGGCAGATAGGGGTAGGCATAGAGAAGGGAGCAGATCCCCCAATGGAAAACAACGGCGACTCAGATGCCTACAGAGACGCTGACAAGAGGCTGCGACGCCGATTGAGACGCCGACTGAGGCAGATAGGGGGAGATATAGGCATAGAGACGGCAGCAGACCCTCCAATCGACAGCGGCAGCGACTGAGACGCCTATAGAGACGCTGACAGAGGCTGCGACGCTGACAGAGGCTGCGACGCCGACTGAGACGCCGACTGAGGCAGAGAGGGTTAGACATAGGCATAGATAAGGCAGCAGACAACCCAATCGACAGAGGCATCAACTGAGATGCATACATAGACGCTGATAGAGGCTGCGACGCCGACTCAGATGCCGACTGTGGCAGATAGGCACAGAGAAGGCAGCAGACCCCCCCAATCGACAGCGGCGGAAACTGAGACGCCTACAGAGACGCTGAAAGAGGCTGCGACGCCGACTCAGATGCCGACTGTGGCAGATAGGGGTAGATATTGGCATAGAGAAGGCAGCAGACCCTCCAATTGACAGCGGCAACAACTGAGACGCCTACATAGACGCTGAGAGAGGTTGCGACGCAGACTGAGGCAGACAGGGGTAGATATAGGCTTACAGAAGGCAGCAGACCCCCCAATCGACAGCGGCAGCGACTGAGACGGCTACAGAGACTCTGACAGAGGCTGAGAAGCCGACTGAGACGCCGACTGAGGCAGATTGGGGTAGATATAGGCGTAGAGAGGCAGCAGATCCCCCAATCGACAGCGGCAGCGATTGAGACGCCTACAGAGACGCTGAGAGAGGCTGCGACGCCGGCTGTGGCAGATAGGGGTTGGCATAGAGAAGGGAGCAGACCCCCCAATCGAAAACGGCAGCGACTCAGATGCCTACAGAGACGCTGAAAAGAAGCTGCGATGCCGACTGAGACGCCGACTGAGACAGATAGGGGTAGATATAGGCATAGAGAAGGCAGCAGACCCTCCAATCGACAGCGGCAGCGACTGAGACGCCTACAGAGACGCTGACAGAGGCTGCGACGCCAACTGAGACGCCGACTGAGGCAGAGAGGGTTAGACATAGGCATAGACAAGGCAGCAGACAACCCAATCGACAGCGGCAGCGACTGAGACGCCTACAGAGACGCTGACAGAGGCTGCGACGCCAACTGAGACGCCGACTGAGGAAGAGAGGGTTATACATAGGCATAGACAAGGCAGCAGACCCCCCAATCGACAACGGCAGCGACTGAGATGCCTCCAGAGACGCTGACAAGAGGCTGCGACGCCGACTGAGACACCGACTGAGGCAGATACGGGTAGATATTGGCATAGAGAAATCAGCAGACCCTCCAATCGACAGCGGCAGCGACTGAGACGCCTACAGAGATGCTGAGAGAGGCTGCGCCGACGACTGAGGCAGATAGAAGTAGATATAGGCATAGAGAAGGCAGCAGACCCCCCAATCGACAACGGCAGCGACTGAGATGCCTACAGAGACGCTGACAAGAGGCTGCGACGCCGACTGAGACGCCGACTGAGGAAGATAGGGGTAGATATAGGCATAGAGAAGGCAGCAGACCCCCCAATCGACAATGGCTGCGACTGAGATGCCTACAGAGCCGCTGACAAGAGGCTGCGACGCCGACTGAGACGCCGACTGAGGCAGATAGGGGTAGATATAGGCATAGAGAAGGCAGCAGACCCTCCAATCGACAGCGGGAGCGACTGAGACGCCTACAGAGACGCTGAAAGAGGCTGCGACGCCGACTGAGACGCCGACTGAGGCAGAGAGGGTTAGACATAGGCATAGATAAGGCAGCAGACAACCCAATCGACAGCGGCATCAACTGAGATGCATACAGAGACGCTGATAGCGGCTGCGACGCCGACTAAGATGCCGACTGTGGCAGATAGGCATAGAGAAGGCAGCAGACCCCCCCAATCGACAGCGGCAGAAACTGAGACGCCTACAGAGACGCTGAAAGAGGCTGCGACGCCGACTCAGATGCCGACTCTGGCAGATAGGGGTAGATATTGGCATAGAGAAGGCAGCCGACCCCCCAATCGACAGCGGCAACGACTGAGACACCTACAGAGACGCTGACAGAGGCTGCGAAGCCGACTGTGGTGCCGACTGAGGCAGATAGGGGAAGAGATAGGCATAGAGAAGGCAGCAGACAACCCAATCGACAGCGGCAACAACTGAGACGCATACAGAGACGCTGAGAGGGGCTGCGACGCCGACTGAGACGCCGACCCCCCAATCGACAACGGCAGCGCCTGAGATGCCTACAGAGACGCTGACAAGAGGCTGCGACGCCGACTGAGACGCCGACCCCCCAATCGACAACGGCAGCGACTGAGATGCCTACATCGACGCTGACAAGAGGCTGCGACGCCGACTGAGGTAGATAGGGGTAGATATAGGCATAGAGAAGGCAGCAGACTCTCCAATCGACAGCGGCAGCGACTGAGATGCCTACAGAGACGCTGACAGAGGCTGCGACGCCAACTGAGACGCCGACTGAGGCAGAGAGGGTTGTACATAGGCATGGAGAAGGCAGCAGACCCCCCCAATCCACAACGGCAGCGACTGAGATGCCTACAGAGACGCTGACAAGAGGCTGCGACGCCGACTGAGACGCCGACCCCCCAATCGACAACGGCAGCGACTGAGACGCCTACAGAGACGCTGATAGAGGCTGCGACGCCGACTGAGGCAGATAGGGGTAGATATAGGCTTACAGAAGGCAGCAGACCCCCCAATCGACAGCGGCAGCGACTGAGACGGCTACAGAGACTCTGACAGAGGCTGAGAAGTCGATTGAGACGCCGACTGAGGCAGATAGCGGTAGATATAGGCGTAGAGAGGCAGCAGTTCCCCCAATCGACAGCGGCAGCGACTGAGACGCCTACAGAGACGCTGAGAGAGGCTACGACGTCAACTGAGGCAGATAGGGGTAGGCATAGAGAAGGGAGCAGATCCCCCAATGGAAAACAACGGCGACTCAGATGCCTACAGAGACGCTGACAAGAGGCTGCGACGCCGATTGAGACGCCGACTGAGGCAGATAGGGGGAGATATAGGCATAGAGACGGCAGCAGACCCTCCAATCGACAGCGGCAGCGACTGAGACGCCTATAGAGACGCTGACAGAGGCTGCGACGCTGACAGAGGCTGCGACGCCGACTGAGACGCCGACTGAGGCAGAGAGGGTTAGACATAGGCATAGATAAGGCAGCAGACAACCCAATCGACAGAGGCATCAACTGAGATGCATACATAGACGCTGATAGAGGCTGCGACGCCGACTCAGATGCCGACTGTGGCAGATAGGCACAGAGAAGGCAGCAGACCCCCCCAATCGACAGCGGCGGAAACTGAGACGCCTACAGAGACGCTGAAAGAGGCTGCGACGCCGACTCAGATGCCGACTGTGGCAGATAGGGGTAGATATTGGCATAGAGAAGGCAGCAGACCCTCCAATTGACAGCGGCAACAACTGAGACGCCTACATAGACGCTGAGAGAGGTTGCGACGCAGACTGAGGCAGACAGGGGTAGATATAGGCTTACAGAAGGCAGCAGACCCCCCAATCGACAGCGGCAGCGACTGAGACGGCTACAGAGACTCTGACAGAGGCTGAGAAGCCGACTGAGACGCCGACTGAGGCAGATTGGGGTAGATATAGGCGTAGAGAGGCAGCAGATCCCCCAATCGACAGCGGCAGCGATTGAGACGCCTACAGAGACGCTGAGAGAGGCTGCGACGCCGGCTGTGGCAGATAGGGGTTGGCATAGAGAAGGGAGCAGACCCCCCAATCGAAAACGGCAGCGACTCAGATGCCTGCAGAGACGCTGAAAAGAAGCTGCGATGCCGACTGAGACGCCGACTGAGACAGATAGGGGTAGATATAGGCATAGAGAAGGCAGCAGACCCTCCAATCGACAGCGGCAGCGACTGAGACGCCTACAGAGACGCTGACAGAGGCTGCGACGCCAACTGAGACGCCGACTGAGGCAGAGAGGGTTAGACATAGGCATAGACAAGGCAGCAGACAACCCAATCGACAGCGGCAGCGACTGAGACGCCTACAGAGACGCTGACAGAGGCTGCGACGCCAACTGAGACGCCGACTGAGGAAGAGAGGGTTATACATAGGCATAGACAAGGCAGCAGACCCCCCAATCGACAACGGCAGCGACTGAGATGCCTCCAGAGACGCTGACAAGAGGCTGCGACGCCGACTGAGACACCGACTGAGGCAGATACGGGTAGATATTGGCATAGAGAAATCAGCAGACCCTCCAATCGACAGCGGCAGCGACTGAGACGCCTACAGAGATGCTGAGAGAGGCTGCGCCGACGACTGAGGCAGATAGAAGTAGATATAGGCATAGAGAAGGCAGCAGACCCCCCAATCGACAACGGCAGCGACTGAGATGCCTACAGAGACGCTGACAAGAGGCTGCGACGCCGACTGAGACGCCGACTGAGGAAGATAGGGGTAGATATAGGCATAGAGAAGGCAGCAGACCCCCCAATCGACAATGGCTGCGACTGAGATGCCTACAGAGCCGCTGACAAGAGGCTGCGACGCCGACTGAGACGCCGACTGAGGCAGATAGGGGTAGATATAGGCATAGAGAAGGCAGCAGACCCTCCAATCGACAGCGGGAGCGACTGAGACGCCTACAGAGACGCTGAAAGAGGCTGCGACGCCGACTGAGACGCCGACTGAGGCAGAGAGGGTTAGACATAGGCATAGATAAGGCAGCAGACAACCCAATCGACAGCGGCATCAACTGAGATGCATACAGAGACGCTGATAGCGGCTGCGACGCCGACTAAGATGCCGACTGTGGCAGATAGGCATAGAGAAGGCAGCAGACCCCCCCAATCGACAGCGGCAGAAACTGAGACGCCTACAGAGACGCTGAAAGAGGCTGCGACGCCGACTCAGATGCCGACTCTGGCAGATAGGGGTAGATATTGGCATAGAGAAGGCAGCCGACCCCCCAATCGACAGCGGCAACGACTGAGACACCTACAGAGACGCTGACAGAGGCTGCGAAGCCGACTGTGGTGCCGACTGAGGCAGATAGGGGAAGAGATAGGCATAGAGAAGGCAGCAGACAACCCAATCGACAGCGGCAACAACTGAGACGCATACAGAGACGCTGAGAGGGGCTGCGACGCCGACTGAGACGCCGACCCCCCAATCGACAACGGCAGCGCCTGAGATGCCTACAGAGACGCTGACAAGAGGCTGCGACGCCGACTGAGACGCCGACCCCCCAATCGACAACGGCAGCGACTGAGATGCCTACATCGACGCTGACAAGAGGCTGCGACGCCGACTGAGGTAGATAGGGGTAGATATAGGCATAGAGAAGGCAGCAGACTCTCCAATCGACAGCGGCAGCGACTGAGATGCCTACAGAGACGCTGACAGAGGCTGCGACGCCAACTGAGACGCCGACTGAGGCAGAGAGGGTTGTACATAGGCATGGAGAAGGCAGCAGACCCCCCCAATCCACAACGGCAGCGACTGAGATGCCTACAGAGACGCTGACAAGAGGCTGCGACGCCGACTGAGACGCCGACCCCCCAATCGACAACGGCAGCGACTGAGATGCCTACAGAGACGCTGACAAGAGGCTGCGACGCCGACTGAGACGCCGACCCCCCAATCGACAACGGCAGCGACTGAGATGCCTACAGAGACGCTGACAGAGGCTACGACGCCGACTGAGACGCCGACTGAGGCAGATAGGGGTAGATATAGGCATAGAGAAGGCAGCAGACCCCCCAATCGACAGCGGCAGCGACTAAGACTTGTTCAAAAACGGTGAGAGAGGCAGTTACGCCGGCTGAGGCACACAGGGGTAGATATTGACATAGAGAAGGCAGCAGACCCCCCAATCGAGGCTGCGATGCCGACTGTGACGCCGACTGAGGCAGGTAGGGGTAGATATAGGCATAGAGAAGGCAGCAGACCCCCCAATCGACAGCGGCAGCGACTGAGACGCCTACAGAGACGCTGACAGACGCTGCGACGCCGAATGAGGCAGATAGGGGTAGATATAGGCTTACAGAAGGCAGCAGACCCCCCAATCGACAGCGGCAGCGACTGAGCCGGCTACAGAGACTCTGACAGAGGCTGAGAAGTCGATTGAGACGCCGACTGAGGCAGATAGCGGTAGATATAGGCGTAGAGAGGCAGCAGTTCCCCCAATCGACAGCGGCAGCGACTGAGACGCCTACAGAGACGCTTAGAGAGGCTACGACGCCGACTGAGGCAGATAGGGGTAGGCATAGAGAAGGGAGCAGACCCCCCAATCGAAAACAACGGCGACTCAGATGCCTACAGAGACGTTGACAAGAGGCTGCGACGCCGATTGAGACGCCGACTGAGGCAGACAGGGGTAGATATAGGCATAGAGACGGCAGCAGACCCTCCAATCGACAGCGGCAGCGACTGAGACGCCTATAGAGACGCTGACAGAGGCTGCGACGCTGACAGAGGCTGCGACGCCGACTGAGACGCCGACTGAGGCGGAGAGGGTTAGACATAGGCATAGACAAGGCAGCAGACAACCCACTCGACAGCGGCAGCGACTGAGCCGCCTACAGAGACGTTGACAAGAGGCTGCGACGCCGATTGAGACGCCGACTGAGGCAGATTGGGGTAGATATAGGCGTAGAGAGGCAGCAGATCCCCCAATCGACAGCGGCAGCGACTGAGACGCCTACAGAGACGCTGAGAGAGGCTGCGACGCCGACTGTGGCAGATAGGGGTTGGCATAGAGAAGGGAGCAGACCCCCCAATCGAAAACGGCAGCGACTCAGATGCCTACAGAGACGCTCAAAAGAAGCTGCGATGCCGACTGAGACGCCGACTGAGACAGATAGGGGTAGATAAAGGCATAGAGAAGGCAGCAGACCCTCCAATTGACAGCGGCAGCGACTGAGACGCCTACAGAGACGCTGACAGAGGCTGCGACGCTGACAGTGGCTGCGACGCCAACTGAGACGCCGACTGAGGCAGAGAGGGTTAGACATAGGCATAGACAAGGCAGCAGACAACCCAATCGACAGCGGCAGCGACTGAGACGCCTACAGAGACGCTGACAGAGGCTGCGACGCTGACAGAGGCTGCGACGCCAACTGAGACGCCGACTGAGGCAGAGAGGGTTATACATAGGCATAGACAAGGCAGCAGACCCCCCAATCGACAACGGCAGCGACTGAGATGCCTCCAGAGACGCTGACAAGAGGCTGCGACGCCGACTGAGACGCCGACTGAGGCAGATACGGGTAGATATAGGCATAGAGAAGGCAGCAGACCCTCCAATCGACAGCGGCAGCGACTGAGACGCCTACAGAGATGCTGAGAGAGGCTGCGACGACGACTGAGGCAGATAGAAGTAGATATAGGCATAGAGAAGGCAGCAGACCCCCCAATCGACAACGGCAGCGACTGAGATGCCTACAGAGACGCTGACAAGAGGCTGCGACGCCGACTGAGACGCCGACTGAGGCAGATAGGGGTAGATATAGGCATAGAGAAGGCAGCAGACCCCCAATCGAAAACAACGGCGACTCAGATGCCTACAGAGACGTTGACAAGAGGCTGCGACGCCGATTGAGACGCCGACTGAGGCAGACAGGGGTAGATATAGGCATAGAGACGGCAGCAGACCCTCCAATCGACAGCGGCATCGACTGAGACGCCTATAGAGACGCTGACAGAGGCTGCGACGCTGACAGAGGCTGCGACGCCGACTGAGACGCCGACTGAGGCGGAGAGGGTTAGACATAGGCATAGACAAGGCAGCAGACAACCCAATCGACAGCGGCAGCGACTGAGCCGCCTACAGAGATGCTGATAGAGGCTGCGACGCCGACTCAGATGCCGACTGTGGCAGAAAGGCATAGAGAAGGCAGCAGACCCCCCAATCGACAGCGGCAGAAACTGAGACGCCTACAGAGACGCTGAAAGAGGCTGCGACACCGACTCAGATGCCGACTGTGGCAGATAGGGGTAGATATTGGCATAGAGAAGGCAGCAGACCCTCCAATTGACAGCGGCAACAACTGAGACGCCTACAGAGACGCTGAGAGAGGTTGCGACGCCGACTGAGGCAGATAGGGGTAGATATAGGCTTACAGAAGGCAGCAGACCCCCCAATCGACAGCGGCAGCGACTGAGGCGGCTACAGAGACTTTGACAGAGGCTGAGAAGCCGACTGAGACGCCGACTGAGGCAGATTGGGGTAGATATGGGCGTAGAGAGGCAGCAGATCCCCCAATCGACAGCGGCAGCGACTGAGACGCCTTCAGAGACGCTGAGAGAGGCTGCGACGCCGACTGAGTCAGATAGGGGTTGGCATAGAGAAGGGAGCAGACCCCCAAATCGAAAACGGCAGCGCCTCAGATGCCTACAGAGACGCTGAAAAGAAGCGGCGATGCCGACTGAGACGCCGACTGAGACAGATAGGGGTAGATATAGGCATAGAGAAGGCAGCAGACCCTCCAATTGACAGCGGCAGCGACTGAGATGCCTACAGAGACGCTGACAGAGGCTGCGACGCTGACAGAGGCTGCGACGCTGACAGAGGCTGCGAAGCCAACTGAGACGCCGACTGAGGCATAGAGGGTTATACATAGGCATAGACAAGGCAGCAGATCCCCCAATCGACAACGGCAGCGACTGAGATGCCTCCAGAGACGCTGACAAGAGGCTGCGACGCCGACTGAGACGCCGACTGAGGCAGATACGGGTAGATATAGGCATAGAGAAGGCAGCAGACCCTCCAATCGACAGCGGCAGCGACTGAGACGCCTACAGAGATGCTGAGAGAGGCTGCGACGACGACTGAGGCAGATAGGGGTAGATATAGGCATAGAGAAGGCAGCAGACCCCCCAATCGACAACGGCAGCGACTGAGATGCCTACAGAGACGCTGACAAGAGGCTGCGACGCCGACTGAGACGCCGACTGAGGCAGATAGGGGTAGATATAGGCATAGAGAAGGCAGCAGACCCTCCAATCAACAACGGCAGCAACTGAGACGCGTTAGACATAGGCATAGATAAGGCAGCACACAACCCAATCGACAGCCGAATCAACTGAGATGCATACAGAGACGCTGATAGAGGCTGCGACGCCGACTCAGATGCCGACTGTGGCAGATAGACATGGAGAAGGCAGCAGACCCTCCAATCGACAGCGGCAGCGACTGAGACGCCTACAGAGACGCTGACAGAAGCTGCGACGCCGACTGAGGCAGATAGGGCTAGATATTGGCATAGAGAATGCAGCAGAGCCCCCAATCGACTGCGGCAGCGACTGCGACGTCTACAGAGGCGCTGACAGAGGCTGAGAAGTCGACTGAGACGCCGACTGAGACGCCGACTGAGGCAGATAGGTGTAGATATAGGCATAGAGAAGGCAGCAGACCCTCCAATCGACAGCGGCAGCGACTGAGACGCCTACAGAGACGCTGACAGAGGCTGCGACGCTGACAGAGGCTGCAACGCTGACAGAGGCTGCGACGCCGACTGAGACGCCGACTGAGGCAGAGAGGGTTAGACATAGGCATAGACAAGGCAGCAGACCCCCAATTGACAACGGCAGCGACTGAGATGCCTACAGAGTCGCTGACAAGAGGCTGCGACGCCGACTGAGACGCCGACTGAGGCAGATAGGGGTAGATATAGGCATAGAGACGGCAGCAGACCCTCCAATCAACAGCGGCAGCGACTGAGACGCCTACAGAGACGCTGGCAGAGGCTGCGACGCTGACAGAGGTTGCGCCGCCGACTGAGACGCCGACTGAGACGCCGACTGAGGCAGAGAGGGTTAGACATAACCATAGATAAGGCAGCAGATAACCCAATCGACAGCGGCATCAACTGAGATGCATACAGAGACGCTGATAGAGGCTGCGACGTCGACTGAGATGCCGACTGTGGCAGATAGGGGTAGATATTGGCATAGAGAAGGCAGCAGACCCCCCCAATCGACAGCGGCAGCAACTGAGATGCCTACAGAGACGCTGACAGAGGCTGCGACGCCGACTGAGACGACGACTGAGGCAGATAGGGGTAGATATAGGCGTAGAGAGGCAGCAGATCCCCAAATCGACAGCGGCGGCGACTGAGACGGCTACAGAGACTCTGACAGAGGCTGAGAGGCCGACTGAGATGCCGACTGAGGCAGATAGGGGTAGATATAGGTTTACAGAAGGCAGCAGACCCCCCAATCGACAGCGGCCGCGACTGAGACGGTTACAGAGACTCTGACAGAGGCTGAGAAGCCGACTGAGACGCCGACTGAGGCAGATAGGGGTAGATATAGGCATAGAGAAGGCAGCAAACCCTCCAATCGACAGCGGCAACAACTGAGACGCCTACAGAGACGCTGACAGAGGCTGCGACGCTGACAGAGGTTGCGACGCCGACTGAGACGCCGACTGAGGCAGAGAGGGTTAGACATAGGCATAGATAAGGCAGCAGACAACCCAATCGACAGAGGCATCAACTGAGATGCATACATAGACGCTGATAGAGGCTGCGACGCCGACTCAGATGCCGACTGTGGCAGATAGGGGTAGATATTGGCATAGAGAAGGCAGCAGACCCTCCAATTGACAGCGGCAACAACTGAGACGCCTACAGAGACGCTGAGAGAGGTTGCGACGCAGACTGAGGCAGACAGGGGTAGATATAGGCTTACAGAAGGCAGCAGACCCCCCAATCGACAGCGGCAGCGACTGAGACGGCTACAGAGACTCTGACAGAGGCTGAGAAGCCGACTGAGACGCCGACTGAGGCAGATTGGGATAGATATAGGCGTAGAGAGGCAGCAGATCCCCCAGTCGACAGCGGCAGCGACTGAGACTCCTACAGAGACGCTGAGAGAGGCTGCGACGCCGACTGTGGCAGATAGGGGTTGGCATAGAGAAGGGAGCAGACCCCCCAATCGAAAACGGCAGCGACTCAGATGCCTACAGAGACGCTGAAAAGAAGCTGCGATGCCGACTGAGACGCCGACTGAGACAGATAGGGGTAGATATAGGCATAGAGAAGGCAGCAGACCCTCCAATTGACAGCGGCAGCGACTGAGACGCCTACAGAGACGCTGACAGAGGCTGCGACGCCAACTGAGACGCCGACTGAGGCAGAGAGGGTTATACATAGGCATAGACAAGGCAGCAGACCCCCCAATCGACAACGGCAGCGACTGAGATGCCTCCAGAGACGCTGACAAGAGGCTGCGACGCCGACTGAGACGCCGAAAGAGGCAGATACGGGTAGATATTGGCATAGAGAAGGCAGCAGACCCTCCAATCGACAGCGGCAGCGACTGAGACGCCTACAGAGATGCTGAGAGAGGCTGCGACGACGACTGAGGCAGATAGAAGTAGATATAGGCATAGAGAAGGCAGCAGACCCCCCAATCGACAACGGCAGCGACTGAGATGCCTACAGAGACGCTGACAAGAGGCTGCGACGCCGACTGAGACGCCGACTGAGGAAGATAGGGGTAGATATAGGCATAGAGAAGGCAGCAGACCCCCCAATCGACAATGGCTGCGACTGAGATGCCTACAGAGCCGCTGACAAGAGGCTGCGACGCCGACTGAGACGCCGACTGAGGCAGATAGGGGTAGATATAGGCATAGAGAAGGCAGCAGACCCTCCAATCGACAGCGGCAGCGACTGAGACGCCTACAGAGACGCTGACAGAGGCTGCGACGCCGACTGAGACGCCGACTGAGGCAGAGAGGGTTAGACATAGGCATAGATAAGGCAGCAGACAACCCAATCGACAGCGGCATCAACTGAGATGCATACAGAGACGCTGATAGCGGCTGCGACGCCGACTCAGATGCCGACTGTGGCAGATAGGCATAGAGAAGGCAGCAGACCCCCCCAATCGACAGCGGCAGAAACTGAGACGCCTACAGAGACGCTGAAAGAGGCTGCGACGCCGACTCAGATGCCGACTCTGGCAGATAGGGGTAGATATTGGCATAGAGAAGGCAGCCGACCCCCCAATCGACAGCGGCAACGACTGAGACACCTACAGAGACGCTGACAGAGGCTGCGAAGCCGACTGTGGTGCCGACTGAGGCAGATAGGGGAAGAGATAGGCATAGAGAAGGCAGCAGACAACCCAATCGACAGCGGCAACAACTGAGACGCATACAGAGACGCTGAGAGGGGCTGCGACGCCGACTGAGACGCCGACTGAGGCAGATAGGGGTAGATATAGGCATAGAGAAGGCAGCAGACCCCCCAATCGACAGCAGCAGCGACTAAGACTTGTTCAAAAACGCTGAGAGAGGCAGTTACGCCGGCTGAGGCACACAGGGGTAGATATTGACATAGAGAAGGCAGCAGACCCCCCAATCGAGGCGGCGATGCCGACTGTGACGCCGACTGAGGCAGGTAGGGGTAGATATAGGCATAGAGAAGGCAGCAGACCCCCCAATCCACAGCGGCAGCGACTGAGACGCCTACAGAGACGCTGACAGACGCTGCGACGCCGAATGAGGCAGATAGGGGTAGATATAGGCTTACAGAAGGCAGCAGACCCCCCAATCGACAGCGGCAGCGACTGAGCCGGCTACAGAGACTCTGACAGAGGCTGAGAAGTCGATTGAGACGCCGACTGAGGCAGATAGCGGTAGATATAGGCGTAGAGAGGCAGCAGTTCCCCCAATCGACAGCGGCAGCGACTGAGACGCCTACAGAGACGCTTAGAGAGGCTACGACGCCGACTGAGGCAGATAGGGGTAGGCATAGAGAAGGGAGCAGACCCCCCAATCGAAAACAACGGCGACTCAGATGCCTACAGAGACGTTGACAAAAGGCTGCGACGCCGATTGAGACGCCGACTGAGACAGATAGCGGTAGATATAGGCATAGAGACGGCAGCAGACCCTCCAATCGACAGCGGCAGCGACTGAGACGCCTATAGAGACGCTGACAGAGGCTGCGACGCTGACAGAGGCTGCGACGCCGACTGAGACGCCGACTGAGGCGGAGAGGGTTAGACATAGGCATAGACAAGGCAGCAGACAACCCAATCGACAGCGGCAGCGACTGAGCCGCCTACAGAGACGTTGACAAGAGGCTGCGACGCCGATTGAGACGCCGACTGAGGCAGATTGGGGTAGATATAGGCGTAGAGGGGCAGCAGATCCCCCAATCGACAGCGGCAGCGACTGAGACGCCTACAGAGACGCTGAGAGAGGCTGCGACGCCGACTGTGGCAGATAGGGGTTGGCATAGAGAAGGGAGCAGACCCCCCAATCGAAAACGGCAGCGACTCAGATGCCTACAGAGACGCTCAAAAGAAGCTGCGATGCCGACTGAGACGCCGACTGAGACAGATAGGGGTAGATATAGGCATAGAGAAGGCAGCAGACCCTCCAATTGACAGCGGCAGCAACTGAGACGCCTACAGAGACGCTGACAGAGGCTGCGACGCTGACAGAGGCTGCGACGCCAACTGAGACGCCGACTGAGGCAGAGAGGGTTAGACATAGGCATAGACAAGGCAGCAGACAACCCAATCGACAGCGGCTGCGACTGAGACGCCTACAGAGACGCTGACAGAGGCTGCGACGCTGACAGAGGCTGCGACGCCAACTGAGACGCCGACTGAGGCAGAGAGGGTTATACATAGGCATAGACAAGGCAGCAGACCCCCCAATCGACAACGGCAGCGACTGAGATGCCTCCAGAGACGCTGAAAAGAGGCTGCGACGCCGACTGAGACGCCGACTGAGGCAGATACGGGTAGATATAGGCATAGAGAAGGCAGCAGACCCTCCAATCGACAGCGGCAGCGACTGAGACGCCTACAGAGATGCTGAGAGAGGCTGCGACGACGACTGAGGCAGATAGAAGTAGATATAGGCATAGAGAAGGCAGCAGACCCCCCAATTGACAACGGCAGCGACTGAGATGCCTACAGAGACGCTGACAAGAGGCTGCGACGCCGACTGAGACGCCGACTGAGGCAGATAGGGGTAGATATAGGCATAGAGAAGGCAGCAGACCCCCAATCGAAAACAACGGCGACTCAGATGCCTACAGAGACGTTGACAAGAGGCTGCGACGCCGATTGAGACGCCGACTGAGGCAGACAGGGGTAGATATAGGCATAGAGACGGCAGCAGACCCTCCAATCGACAGCGGCAGCGACTGAGACGCCTATAGAGACGCTGACAGATTCTGCGACGCTGACAGAGGCTGCGACGCCGACTGAGACGCCGACTGAGGCGGAGAGGGTTAGACATAGGCATAGACAAGGCAGCAGACAACCCAATCGACAGCGGCAGCGACTGAGCCGCCTACAGAGACGCTGATAGAGGCTGCGACGCCGACTCAGATGCCGACTGTGGCAGAAAGGCATAGAGAAGGCAGCAGACCCCCCAATCGACAGCGGCAGAAACTGAGACGCCTACAGAGACGCTGAAAGAGGCTGCGACACCGACTCAGATGCCGACTGTGGCAGATAGGGGTAGATATTGGCATAGAGAAGGCAGCAGACCCTCCAATTGACAGCGGCAACAACTGAGACGCCTACAGAGACGCTGAGAGAGGTTGCGACGCCGACTGAGGCAGATAGGGGTAGATATAGGCTTACAGAAGGCAGCAGACCCCCCAATCGACAGCGGCAGCGACTGAGGCGGCTACAGAGACTTTGACAGAGGCTGAGAAGCCGACTGAGACGCCGACTGAGGCAGATTGGGGTAGATATGGGCGTAGAGAGGCAGCAGATCCCCCAATCGACAGCGGCAGCGACTGAGACGCCTTCAGAGACGCTGAGAGAGGCTGCGACGCCGACTGAGGCAGATAGGGGTTGGCATAGAGAAGGGAGCAGACCCCCAAATCGAAAACGGCAGCGCCTCAGATGCCTACAGAGACGCTGAAAAGAAGCGGCGATGCCGACTGAGACGCCGACTGAGACAGATAGGGGTAGATATAGGCATAGAGAAGGCAGCAGACCCTCCAATTGACAGCGGCAGCGACTGAGATGCCTACAGAGACGCTGACAGAGGCTGCGACGCTGACAGAGGCTGCGACGCCAACTGAGACGCCGACTGAGGCATAGAGGGTTATACATAGGCATAGACAAGGCAGCAGATCCCCCAATCGACAACGGCAGCGACTGAGATGCCTCCAGAGACGCTGACAAGAGGCTGCGACGCCGACTGAGACGCCGACTGAGGCAGATACGGGTAGATATAGGCATAGAGAAGGCAGCAGACCCCCCAATCGACAACGGCAGCGACTGAGATGCCTACAGAGACGCTGACAAGAGGCTGCGACGCCGACTGAGGCAGATAGGGGTAGATATAGGCATAGAGAAGGCAGCAGACCCTCCAATCAACAGCGGCAGCAACTGAGACGCCTACAGAGACGCTGACAGAGGCTGCGACGCCGACTGAGACGCCGACTGAGGCAGAGAGGATTAGACATAGGCATAGATAAGGCAGCAGACAACCCAATCGACAGCGGCATCAACTGAGATACATACAGAGACGCTGATAGAGGCTGCGACGCCGACTCAGATGCCGACTGTGGCAGATGGGCATAGAGAAGGCAGCAGACCCCCCCAATTAACAGCGGCAGAAACTGAGACGCCTACAGAGACGCTGAAAGAGGCTGCGACGCCGACTCAGATGCCGACTGTGGCAGATAGGGGTAGATATTGGCATAGAGAAGGCAGCAGACCCCCCCAATCGACAGCGGCAACGACTGAGACACCTACAGAGACGCTGACAGAGGCTGCGAAGCCGACTGTGGCGCCGACTGAGGCAGATAGGGGAAGAGATAGGCATAGAGAAGGCAGCAGACAACCCAATCGACAGCGGCAACAACTGAGACGCCTACAGAGACGCTGAGAGGGGCTGCGACGCAGACTGAGGTAGATAGGGGTAGGCATAGAGAAGGCAGCAGACCCCCCAATCGACAATGGCTGCGACTGAGATGCCTACAGAGCCGCTGACAAGAGGCTGCGACGCCGACTGAGACGCCGACTGAGGCAGATAGGGGTAGATATAGGCATAGAGAAGGCAGCAGACCCTCCAATCGACAGCGGCAGCGACTGAGACGCCTACAGAGACGCTGACAGAGGCTGCGACGCCGACTGAGACGCCGACTGAGGCAGAGAGGGTTAGACATAGGCATAGATAAGGCAGCAGACAACCCAATCGACAGCGGCATCAACTGAGATGCATACAGAGACGCTGATAGCGGCTGCGACGCCGACTCAGATGCCGACTGTGGCAGATAGGCATAGAGAAGGCAGCAGACCCCCCCAATCGACAGCGGCAGAAACTGAGACGCCTACAGAGACGCTGAAAGAGGCTGCGACGCCGACTCAGATGCCGACTCTGGCAGATAGGGGTAGATATTGGCATAGAGAAGGCAGCCGACCCCCCAATCGACAGCGGCAACGACTGAGACACCTACAGAGACGCTGACAGAGGCTGCGAAGCCGACTGTGGTGCCGACTGAGGCAGATAGGGGAAGAGATAGGCATAGAGAAGGCAGCAGACAACCCAATCGACAGCGGCAACAACTGAGACGCATACAGAGACGCTGAGAGGGGCTGCGACGCCGACTGAGACGCCGACTGAGGCAGATAGGGGTAGATATAGGCATAGAGAAGGCAGCAGACCCCCCAATCGAGGCGGCGATGCCGACTGTGACGCCGACTGAGGCAGGTAGGGGTAGATATAGGCATAGAGAAGGCAGCAGACCCCCCAATCCACAGCGGCAGCGACTGAGACGCCTACAGAGACGCTGACAGACGCTGCGACGCCGAATGAGGCAGATAGGGGTAGATATAGGCTTACAGAAGGCAGCAGACCCCCCAATCGACAGCGGCAGCGACTGAGCCAGCTACAGAGACTCTGACAGAGGCTGAGAAGTCGATTGAGACGCCGACTGAGGCAGATAGCGGTAGATATAGGCGTAGAGAGGCAGCAGTTCCCCCAATCGACAGCGGCAGCGACTGAGACGCCTACAGAGACGCTTAGAGAGGCTACGACGCCGACTGAGGCAGATAGGGGTAGGCATAGAGAAGGGAGCAGACCCCCCAATCGAAAACAACGGCGACTCAGATGCCTACAGAGACGTTGACAAGAGGCTGCGACGCCGATTGAGACGCCGACTGAGACAGATAGCGGTAGATATAGGCATAGAGACGGCAGCAGACCCTCCAATCGACAGCGGCAGCGACTGAGACGCCTATAGAGACGCTGACAGAGGCTGCGACGCTGACAGAGGCTGCGACGCCGACTGAGACGCCGACTGAGGCGGAGAGGGTTAGACATAGGCATAGACAAGGCAGCAGACAACCCAATCGACAGCGGCAGCGACTGAGCCGCCTACAGAGACGTTGACAAGAGGCTGCGACGCCGATTGAGACGCCGACTGAGGCAGATTGGGGTAGATATAGGCGTAGAGAGGCAGCAGATCCCCCAATCGACAGCGGCAGCGACTGAGACGCCTACAGAGACGCTGAGAGAGGCTGCGACGCCGACTGTGGCAGATAGGGGTTGGCATAGAGAAGGGAGCAGACCCCCCAATCGAAAACGGCAGCGACTCAGATGCCTACAGAGACGCTCAAAAGAAGCTGCTATGCCGACTGAGACGCCGACTGAGACAGATAGGGGTAGATATAGGCATAGAGAAGGCAGCAGACCCTCCAATTGACAGCGGCAGCAACTGAGACGCCTACAGAGACGCTGACAGAGGCTGCGACGCTGACAGAGGCTGCGACGCCAACTGAGACGCCGACTGAGGCAGAGAGGGTTAGACATAGGCATAGACAAGGCAGCAGACAACCCAATCGACAGCGGCTGCGACTGAGACGCCTACAGAGACGCTGACAGAGGCTGCGACGCTGACAGAGGCTGCGACGCCAACTGAGACGCCGACTGAGGCAGAGAGGGTTATACATAGGCATAGACAAGGCAGCAGACCCCCCAATCGACAACGGCAGCGACTGAGATGCCTCCAGAGACGCTGAAAAGAGGCTGCGACGCCGACTGAGACGCCGACTGAGGCAGATACGGGTAGATATAGGCATAGAGAAGGCAGCAGACCCTCCAATCGACAGCGGCAGCGACTGAGACGCCTACAGAGATGCTGAGAGAGGCTGCGACGACGACTGAGGCAGATAGAAGTAGATATAGGCATAGAGAAGGCAGCAGACCCCCCAATCGACAACGGCAGCGACTGAGATGCCTACAGAGACGCTGACAAGAGGCTGCGACGCCGACTGAGACGCCGACTGAGGCAGATAGGGGTAGATATAGGCATAGAGAAGGCAGCAGACCCCCAATCGAAAACAACGGCGACTCAGATGCCTACAGAGACGTTGACAAGAGGCTGCGACGCCGATTGAGACGCCGACTGAGGCAGACAGGGGTAGATATAGGCATAGAGACGGCAGCAGACCCTCCAATCGACAGCGGCAGCGACTGAGACGCCTATAGAGACGCTGACAGATTCTGCGACGCTGACAGAGGCTGCGACGCCGACTGAGACGCCGACTGAGGCGGAGAGGGTTAGACATAGGCATAGACAAGGCAGCAGACAACCCAATCGACAGCGGCAGCGACTGAGCCGCCTACAGAGACGCTGATAGAGGCTGCGACGCCGACTCAGATGCCGACTGTGGCAGAAAGGCATAGAGAAGGTAGCAGACCCCCCAATCGACAGCGGCAGAAACTGAGACGCCTACAGAGACGCTGAAAGAGGCTGCGACACCGACTCAGATGCCGACTGTGGCAGATAGGGGTAGATATTGGCATAGAGAAGGCAGCAGACCCTCCAATTGACAGCGGCAACAACTGAGACGCCTACAGAGACGCTGAGAGAGGTTGCGACGCCGACTGAGGCAGATAGGGGTAGATATAGGCTTACAGAAGGCAGCAGACCCCCCAATCGACAGCGGCAGCGACTGAGGCGGCTACAGAGACTTTGACAGAGGCTGAGAAGCCGACTGAGACGCCGACTGAGGCAGATTGGGATAGATATGGGCGTAGAGAGGCAGCAGATCCCCCAATCGACAGCGGCAGCGACTGAGATGCCTACAGAGCCGCTGACAAGAGGCTGCGACGCCGACTGAGACGCCGACTGAGGCAGATAGGGGTAGATATAGGCATAGAGAAGGCAGCAGACCCCCCCAATTAACAGCGGCAGAAACTGAGACGCCTACAGAGACGCTGAAAGAGGCTGCGACGCCGACTCAGATGCCGACTGTGGCAGATAGGGGTAGATATTGGCATAGAGAAGGCAGCAGACCCCCCCAATCGACAGCGGCAACGACTGAGACACCTACAGAGACGCTGACAGAGGCTGCGAAGCCGACTGTGGCGCCGACTGAGGCAGATAGGGGAAGAGATAGGCATAGAGAAGGCAGCAGACAACCCAATCGACAGCGGCAACAACTGAGACGCCTACAGAGACGCTGAGAGGGGCTGCGACGCAGACTGAGGTAGATAGGGGTAGGCATAGAGAAGGCAGCAGACCCCCCAATCGACAATGGCTGCGACTGAGATGCCTACAGAGCCGCTGACAAGAGGCTGCGACGCCGACTGAGACGCCGACTGAGGCAGATAGGGGTAGATATAGGCATAGAGAAGGCAGCAGACCCTCCAATCGACAGCGGCAGCGACTGAGACGCCTACAGAGACGCTGACAGAGGCTGCGACGCCGACTGAGACGCCGACTGAGGCAGAGAGGGTTAGACATAGGCATAGATAAGGCAGCAGACAACCCAATCGACAGCGGCATCAACTGAGATGCATACAGAGACGCTGATAGCGGCTGCGACGCCGACTCAGATGCCGACTGTGGCAGATAGGCATAGAGAAGGCAGCAGACCCCCCCAATCGACAGCGGCAGAAACTGAGACGCCTACAGAGACGCTGAAAGAGGCTGCGACGCCGACTCAGATGCCGACTCTGGCAGATAGGGGTAGATATTGGCATAGAGAAGGCAGCCGACCCCCCAATCGACAGCGGCAACGACTGAGACACCTACAGAGACGCTGACAGAGGCTGCGAAGCCGACTGTGGTGCCGACTGAGGCAGATAGGGGAAGAGATAGGCATAGAGAAGGCAGCAGACAACCCAATCGACAGCGGCAACAACTGAGACGCATACAGAGACGCTGAGAGGGGCTGCGACGCCGACTGAGACGCCGACTGAGGCAGATAGGAGTAGATATAGGCATAGAGAAGGCAGCAGACCCCCCAATCGACAGCAGCAGCGACTAAGACTTGTTCAAAAACGCTGAGAGAGGCAGTTACGCCGGCTGAGGCACACAGGGGTAGATATTGACATAGAGAAGGCAGCAGACCCCCCAATCGAGGCGGCGATGCCGACTGTGACGCCGACTGAGGCAGGTAGGGGTAGATATAGGCATAGAGAAGGCAGCAGACCCCCCAATCCACAGCGGCAGCGACTGAGACGCCTACAGAGACGCTGACAGACGCTGCGACGCCGAATGAGGCAGATAGGGGTAGATATAGGCTTACAGAAGGCAGCAGACCCCCCAATCGACAGCGGCAGCGACTGAGCCAGCTACAGAGACTCTGACAGAGGCTGAGAAGTCGATTGAGACGCCGACTGAGGCAGATAGCGGTAGATATAGGCGTAGAGAGGCAGCAGTTCCCCCAATCGACAGCGGCAGCGACTGAGACGCCTACAGAGACGCTTAGAGAGGCTACGACGCCGACTGAGGCAGATAGGGGTAGGCATAGAGAAGGGAGCAGACCCCCCAATCGAAAACAACGGCGACTCAGATGCCTACAGAGACGTTGACAAGAGGCTGCGACGCCGATTGAGACGCCGACTGAGACAGATAGCGGTAGATATAGGCATAGAGACGGCAGCAGACCCTCCAATCGACAGCGGCAGCGACTGAGACGCCTATAGAGACGCTGACAGAGGCTGCGACGCTGACAGAGGCTGCGACGCCGACTGAGACGCCGACTGAGGCGGAGAGGGTTAGACATAGGCATAGACAAGGCAGCAGACAACCCAATCGACAGCGGCAGCGACTGAGCCGCCTACAGAGACGTTGACAAGAGGCTGCGACGCCGATTGAGACGCCGACTGAGGCAGATTGGGGTAGATATAGGCGTAGAGAGGCAGCAGATCCCCCAATCGACAGCGGCAGCGACTGAGACGCCTACAGAGACGCTGAGAGAGGCTGCGACGCCGACTGTGGCAGATAGGGGTTGGCATAGAGTAGGGAGCAGACCCCCCAATCGAAAACGGCAGCGACTCAGATGCCTACAGAGACGCTCAAAAGAAGCTGCTATGCCGACTGAGACGCCGACTGAGACAGATAGGGGTAGATATAGGCATAGAGAAGGCAGCAGACCCTCCAATTGACAGCGGCAGCAACTGAGACGCCTACAGAGACGCTGACAGAGGCTGCGACGCTGACAGAGGCTGCGACGCCAACTGAGACGCCGACTGAGGCAGAGAGGGTTAGACATAGGCATAGACAAGGCAGCAGACAACCCAATCGACAGCGGCTGCGACTGAGACGCCTACAGAGACGCTGACAGAGGCTGCGACGCTGACAGAGGCTGCGACGCCAACTGAGACGCCGACTGAGGCAGAGAGGGTTATACATAGGCATAGACAAGGCAGCAGACCCCCCAATCGACAACGGCAGCGACTGAGATGCCTCCAGAGACGCTGAAAAGAGGCTGCGACGCCGACTGAGACGCCGACTGAGGCAGATACGGGTAGATATAGGCATAGAGAAGGCAGCAGACCCTCCAATCGACAGCGGCAGCGACTGAGACGCCTACAGAGATGCTGAGAGAGGCTGCGACGACGACTGAGGCAGATAGAAGTAGATATAGGCATAGAGAAGGCAGCAGACCCCCCAATCGACAACGGCAGCGACTGAGATGCCTACAGAGACGCTGACAAGAGGCTGCGACGCCGACTGAGACGCCGACTGAGGCAGATAGGGGTAGATATAGGCATAGAGAAGGCAGCAGACCCCCAATCGAAAACAACGGCGACTCAGATGCCTACAGAGACGTTGACAAGAGGCTGCGACGCCGATTGAGACGCCGACTGAGGCAGACAGGGGTAGATATAGGCATAGAGACGGCAGCAGACCCTCCAATCGACAGCGGCAGCGACTGAGACGCCTATAGAGACGCTGACAGATTCTGCGACGCTGACAGAGGCTGCGACGCCGACTGAGACGCCGACTGAGGCGGAGAGGGTTAGACATAGGCATAGACAAGGCAGCAGACAACCCAATCGACAGCGGCAGCGACTGAGCCGCCTACAGAGACGACGATAGAGGCTGCGACGCCGACTCAGATGCCGACTGCGGCAGAAAGGCATAGAGAAGGCAGCAGACCCCCCAATCGACAGCGGCAGAAACTGAGACGCCTACAGAGACGCTGAAAGAGGCTGCGACACCGACTCAGATGCCGACTGTGGCAGATAGGGGTAGATATTGGCATAGAGAAGGCAGCAGACCCTCCAATTGACAGCGGCAACAACTGAGACGCCTACAGAGACGCTGAGAGAGGTTGCGACGCCGACTGAGGCAGATAGGGGTAGATATAGGCTTACAGAAGGCAGCAGACCCCCCAATCGACAGCGGCAGCGACTGAGGCGGCTACAGAGACTTTGACAGAGGCTGAGAAGCCGACTGAGACGCCGACTGAGGCAGATTGGGATAGATATGGGCGTAGAGAGGCAGCAGATCCCCCAATCGACAGCGGCAGCGACTGAGACGCCTTCAGAGACGCTGAGAGAGGCTGCGACGCCGACTGAGGCAGATAGGGGTTGGCATAGAGAAGGGAGCAGACCCCCAAATCGAAAACGGCAGCGCCTCAGATGCCTACAGAGACGCTGAAAAGAAGCGGCGATGCCGACTGAGACGCCGACTGAGACAGATAGGGGTAGATATAGGCATAGAGAAGGCAGCAGACCCTCCAATTGACAGCGGCAGCGACTGAGATGCCTACAGAGACGCTGACAGAGGCTGCGACGCTGACAGAGGCTGCGACGCCGACTGAGACGCCGACTGAGGCAGAGAGGATTAGACATAGGCATAGATAAGGCAGCAGACAACCCAATCGACAGCGGCATCAACTGAGATACATACAGAGACGCTGATAGAGGCTGCGACGCCGACTCAGATGCCGACTGTGGCAGATGGGCATAGAGAAGGCAGCAGACCCCCCCAATCGACAGCGGCAGAAACTGAGACGCCTACAGAGACGCTGAAAGAGGCTGCGACGCCGACTCAGATGCCGACTGTGGCAGATAGGGGTAGATATTGGCATAGAGAAGGCAGCAGACCCCCCCAATCGACAGCGGCAACGACTGAGACACCTACAGAGACGCTGACAGAGGCTGCGAAGCCGACTGTGGCGCCGACTGAGGCAGATAGGGGAAGAGATAGGCATAGAGAAGGCAGCAGACAACCCAATCGACAGCGGCAACAACTGAGACGCCTACAGAGACGCTGAGAGGGGCTGCGACGCAGACTGAGGTAGATAGGGGTAGGCATAGAGAAGGGAGCAGACCCCCCAATCGAAAACGGCAGCGACTCAGATGCCTACAGAGACGCTGACAAGAGGCTGCGACGCCGACTGAGGCAGATAGGGGTAGATATAGGCATAGAGAAGGCAGCAGACTGTCCAATCGAGAGCGGCAGCGACTGAGACGCCTACAGAGACGCTGACAGAGGCTGGGACGCCGACTGAGACGCCGACTGAGGCAGAGAGGGTTAGACATAGGCATAGATAAGGCAGCAGACAACCCAATCGACAGCGGCATCAACTGAGATGCATACAGAGACGCTGATAGAGGCTGCGACGCCGACTCAGATGCCGACTGTGGCAGATAGGCATGGAGAAGGCAGCAGACAACCCAATCGACAGCGGCAGCGACTGAGACGCCTACAGAGACGCTGAGAGAGGCTGCGACGCCGACTGAGGCAGATAGGGGTAGGCATAGAGAAGGGAGCAGACCCCCCAATCGAAAACGGCAGCGACTCAGATGCCTACAGATACGCTGAAAAGAAGCTGCGACGCCGACTGAGACGCCGACTGAGACAGATAGGGGTAGATATAGGCATAGAGAAGGCAGCAGACCCTCCAATCGACAGCGGCAGCGACTGAGACGCCTACAGAGACGCTGAGAGAGGCTGCGACGCCGACTAAGACGCCGACTGAGGCAGATAGGGGTAGATATAGGCATAGAGAAGGTATCAGACCCTCCAATCGACAGCGGCAGCGACTGAGACGCCTACAGAGACGCTGACAGAGGCTGCGAAACCGACTGAGACGCCGACTGAGGCAGATCGGGGTAGATATAGGCATAGATAAGGCAGCAGACCCCCCAATCGACAGCGGCAGCGACTGAGACGCCTACAGAGACGCTGACAGAGGCTGCGAAACCGACTGAGACGCCGACTGAGGCAGAGAGGGTTAGACATATTCATAGATAAGGCAGCAGACAACCCAATCGACAGCGGCATCAACTGAGATGCATACAGAGACGCTGATAGAGGCTGCGACGCCGACTGAGATGCCGACTGTGGCAGATAGGGGTAGATATAGGCATGGAGAAGGCAGCAGACCCTCCAATCGACAGCGGCAGCGACTGAGACGCCTACAGAGACGCTGACAGAGGCTGCGACGCCGACTGAGGCAGATAGGGCTAGATATTGGCATAGAGAATGCAGCAGACCCCCCAATCGACGGCGGCAGCGACTGCGACGTCTACAGAGGCGCTGACAGAGGCTGAGAAGTCGACTGAGACGCCGACTGAGACGCCGACTGAGGCAGATAGGTGTAGATATAGGCATAGAGAAGGCAGCAGACCCTCCAATCGACAGCGGCAGCGACTGAGACGCCTACAGAGACGCTGACAGAGGCTGCGACGCTGACAGAGGCTGCAACGCTGACAGAGGCTGCGACGCCGACTGATACGCCGACTGAGGCAGAGAGGGTTAGACATAGGCATAGACAAGGCAGCAGACACCCCAATCGACAGCGGCAGCGACTGAGACGCCTACAGAGACGCTGAGAGAGGCTGCGACACCGACTGAGGCAGATAGGGGCAGATATAGGCATGGAGAAGGCAGCAGACCCCCCAATCGACAACGGCAGCGACTGAGATGCCTACAGAGACGCTGACCAGAGGCTGCAACGCCGACTGAGACGCCGACCCCCCAATCGACAACGGCAGCGACTGAGATGCCTACAGAGACGCTGACAAGAGGCTGCGACGCCGACTGAGACGCCGACTGAGGCAGATAGGGGTAGATATAGGCATAGAGAAGGCAGCAGACCCCCAATTGACAACGGCAGCGACTGAGATGCCTACAGAGTCGCTGACAAGAGGCTGCGACGCCGACTGAGACGCCGACTGAGGCAGATAGGGGTAGATATAGGCATAGAGACGGCAGCAGACCCTCCAATCAACAGCGGCAGCGACTGAGACGCCTACAGAGACGCTGGCAGAGGCTGCGACGCTGACAGAGGTTGCGCCGCCGACTGAGACGCCGACTGAGACGCCGACTGAGACGCCGACTGAGGCAGAGAGGGTTAGACATAGGCATAGATAAGGCAGCAGATAACCCAATCGACAGCGGCATCAACTGAGATGCATACAGAGACGCTGATAGAGGCTGCGACGCCGACTGAGATGCCGACTGTGGCAGATAGGGGTAGATATTGGCATAGAGAAGGCAGCAGACCCCCCCAATCGACAGCGGCAGCAACTGAGATGCCTACAGAGACGCTGACAGAGGCTGCGACGCCGACTGAGACGACGACTGAGGCAGATAGGGGTAGATATAGGCGTAGAGAGGCAGCAGATCCCCAAATCGACAGCGGCGGCGACTGAGACGGCTACAGAGACTCTGACAGAGGCTGAGAGGCCGACTGAGATGCCGACTGAGGCAGATAGGGGTAGATATAGGTTTACAGAAGGCAGCAGACCCCCCAATCGACAGCGGCAGCGACTGAGACGGTTACAGAGACTCTGACAGAGGCTGAGAAGCCGACTGAGACGCCGACTGAGGCAGATAGGGGTAGATATAGGCGTAGAGAGGCAGCAGATCCCCCAATCGACAGCGGCAGCGACTGAGACGCCTACAGAGACGCTGAGAGAGGCTGCGACGCCGACTGAGGCAGATAGGGGTAGGCATAGAGAAGAGAGCAGACCCCCCAATCGAAAACGGCAGCGACTCAGATGCCTACAGAGACGCTGAAAAGAGGCTGCGACGCCGACTGAGACGCCGACTGAGGCAGATAGGGGTAGATATAGGCATAGAGAAGGCAGCAGACCCTCCAATCGACAGCGGCAGCGACTGAGACGCCTACAGAGAAGCTGACAGAGGCTGCGACGCCGACTGAGATGCCGACCCCCAATCGACAACGGCAGTGACTGAGATGCCTACAGAGACGCTGACAAGAGGCTGCGACGCCGACTGAGACGCCGACTGAGGCAGATTGGGGTAGATATAAGCATAGAGAAGGCAGCAGACCCTCCAATCGACAGCGGCAGCGACTGAGACGCCTACAGAGACGCTGAGAGAGGCTGCGACGACGACTGAGGCAGATAGGGGTAGATATAGGCATAGAGAAGGCAGCAGACCCCCCCAATCGACAGCGGCAGCGACTGAGACGCCTACAGAGCTGCTGACAAGAGGCTGCGACGCCGACTGAGACGCCGACTGAGGCAGATAGGGGTAGATATTTGCATAGAGAAGGCAGCAGACTCCCCAATCGACAACGGCAGCGACTGAGATTCCTACAGAGCCGCTGACAAGAGGCTGCGACGCCGACTGAGACGCCGACTGAGGGAGAGAGGGGTAGATATAGGCATAGAGACGGAAGCAGACCCTCCAATCGACAGCGGCAGCGACTGAGACGCCTACAGAGACGCTGAGAGGGGCTGCGACGCCGACTGAGGCAGATAGGGGTAGGCATAGAGAAGGGAGCAGACCCCAAATCGAAAACGGCAGCGACTCAGATGCCTACAGAGACGCTGAAAAGAGGCTGCGACGCCGACTGAGACGCCGACTGAGGCAGATAGGGGTAGATATAGGCATAGAGAAGGCAGCAGACCCTCCAATCGACAGCGGCAGCGACTGAGACGCCAACAGAGACGCTGACAGAGGCTGCGACGCTGACAGAGGCTGCGACGCCAACTGAGACGCCGACTGAGGCAGAGAGGGTTAGACATAGGCATAGACAAGGCAGCAGACAACCCAATCGACAGCAGCAGCGTCTGAGATGCATACAGAGACGCTGATAGACGCTGCGACGCCGACTGAGATGCCGACTTTGGCAGATAGGGGTAGATATTGGCGTAGAGAAGGCAGCAGACCCCCCAATCGACAGCGGCAGCAACTCAGACGCCTACAGAGTCGCTGACAGAGGCTGCGACGCCGACTGAGATGCCGACTGAGGCAGATAGGGGTAGATATAGGCATAGAGAAGGCAGCAAACCCTCCAATCGACAGCGGCAACAACTGAGACGCCTACAGAGACGCTGATAGAGATTGCGACGCCGATTGAGGCAGATAGGGGTAGATATAGGCTTACACAAGGCAGCAGACCCCACAATCGACAGCGGCAGCGACTGAGACGGCTACAGAGACTCTGACAGAGGCTGAGAAGCCGACTGAGACGCCGACTGAGGCAGATAGGGGTAGATATAGGCGTAGAGAGGCAGCAGATCCCCCAATCGACAGCGGCAGCGACTGAGACGCCTACAGAGATGCTGAGAGGGGCTGCGACGCCGACTGAGGCAGATAGGGGTAGGCATAGAGAAGGGAGCAGACCCCAAATCGAAAACGGCAGCGACTCAGATGCCTACATAGACGCTGAAAAGAGGCTGCGACGCCGACTGAGACGCCGACTGAGGCAGAGAGGGTTAGACATAGGCATAGACAAGGCAGCAGACAACCCAATCGACAGCGGCAGCGACTGAGACGCCTACAGAGACGCTGACAGAGGCTGCGACGCTGACAGAGGCTGCGACGCCAACTGAGACGCCGACTGAGGCAGAGAGGGTTAGACATAGGCATAGACAAGGCAGCAGACAACCCAATCGACAGCAGCAGCGTCTGAGATGCATACAGAGACGCTGATAGACGCTGCGACGCCGACTGAGATGCCGACTTTGGCAGATAGGGGTAGATATTGGCGTAGAGAAGGCAGCAGACCCCCCAATCGACAGCGGCAGCAACTCAGACGCCTACAGAGTCGCTGACAGAGGCTGCGACGCCGACTGAGATGCCGACTGAGGCAGATAGGGGTAGATATAGGCATAGAGAAGGCAGCAAACCCTCCAATCGACAGCGGCAACAACTGAGACGCCTACAGAGACGCTGATAGAGATTGCGACGCCGACTGAGGCAGATAGGGGTAGATATAGGCTTACACAAGGCAGCAGACCCCACAATCGACAGCGGCAGCGACTGAGACGGCTACAGAGACTCTGACAGAGGCTGAGAAGCCGACTGAGACGCCGACTGAGGCAGATAGGGGTAGATATAGGCGTAGAGAGGCAGCAGATCCTCCAATCGACAGCGGCAGCGACTGAGACGCCTACAGAGACGCTGAGAGGGGCTGCGACGCCGACTGAGGCAGATAGGGGTAGGCATAGAGAAGGGAGCAGACCCCAAATCGAAAACGGCAGCGACTCAGATGCCTACATAGACGCTGACAAGAGGCTGCGACGCCGACTGAGACGCCGACTGAGGCAGAGAGGGTTAGACATAGGTATAGACAAGGCAGCATGCAACCCAATCGACAGCGGCAGCGACTGAGACGCCTACAGAGACGCTGAGAGAGGCTGCGACGCCGACTGAGGCAGATATGGGCAGATATAGACATGGAGAAGGCAGCAGACCCCCCAATCGACAACGGCAGCGACTGAGATGCCTACAGAGACGCTGACCAGAGGCTGCGACGCCGACTGAGACGCCGACCCCCCAATCGACAACGGCAGCGACTGAGATGCCTACAGAGACGCTGACAAGAGGCTGCGACGCCGACTGAGATGCCGACTGAGGCAGATAGGCGTAGATATAGGCATAGAGAAGGCAGCAGACCCCCCAATCGACAGCGGCAGCGACTGAGACGCCTACAGAGACGCTGACAGAGGCTGCGACGCTGACAGAGGCTGCGACGCCGACTGAGACACCGACAGAGGCAGAGAGGGTTAGACATAGGCATAGATAAGGCAGCAGACAACACAATCGACAGCGGCATCAACTGAGATGCATACAGAGACGTTGATAGAGGCTGCGACGCCGACTGAGATGCCGACTGTGGCAGATAGGGGTAGATATTGGCATAGAGAAGGCTGCAGACCCCCCAATCGACAGCGGCAGCGACTGAGACTCCTACAGAGACGCTGACAGAGGCTGCGAAGCCGACTGTGACGCCGACTGATTCACGTAGGGGTAGATATAAACATAGAGAAGGCAGCAGACCCACCAAACGACAGCGGCAACAACTAAGACGCCTACAGAGACGCTGATAGAGGCTGCGTCGCCGATTGAGTTGCCGACTGAGGCAGATATGGCTAGATATAGGCATACAGAAGGCAGCAGATCCCCCAATCGACAGCGGCAGCGACTGAGACGCCTACAGAGACGCTGACAGAGGCTGCGACGCCGACTGAGGCTGATAGGGCTAGATATTGGCATAGAGAATGCAGCAGACCCCCCAATCGACTACGGCAGCGACTGAGACGCCTACAGAGACGCTGACAGAGGCTGCGACGCTGACAGAAGCTGCGACGCCGACTGAGAAGCCGACTGAGGCAGAGAGGGCTAGATATTGGCATAGAGAATGCAGCAGACAACCCAATCGACAGCGGCAACAACTGAGACGTCTACAGAGACGCTGATAGAGGCTGCGACGCCGACTGAGGCAGATAGGGGTAAATATAGGCATAGAGAAGGCAGCAGACCCCCCAATCGACAGCGGCAGCGACTGAGATGCCTACAGAGTCGCTGACAGAGGCTGCGACGCCGACTGAGATGCCGACTGAGGCAGATAGGGGTAGATATAGGCATAGAGAAGGCAGCAAACCCTCCAATCGACAGCGGCAACAACTGAGACGCCTACAGAGACGCTGATAGAGATTGCGACGCCGACTGAGGCAGATAAGGGTAGATATAGGCTTACACAAGGCAGCAGACCCCACAATCGACAGCGGCAGCGACTGAGACGGCTACAGAGACTCTGACAGAGGCTGAGAAGCCGACTGAGACGCCGACTGAGGCAGATAGGGGTAGATATAGGCGTAGAGAGGCAGCAGATCCCCCAATCGACAGCGGCAGCGACTGAGACGCCTACACAGACGCTGAGAGGGGCTGCGACGCCGACTGAGGCAGATAGGGGTAGGCATAGAGAAGGGAGCAGACCCCAAATCGAAAACGGCAGCGACTCAGATGCCTACATAGACGCTGACAAGAGGCTGCGACGCCGACTGAGACGCCGACTGAGGCAGAGAGGGTTAGACATAGGCATAGACAAGGCAGCAGACAACCCAATCGACAGCGGCAGCGACTGAGACGCCTACAGAGACGCTGACAGAGGCTGCGACGCTGACAGAGGCTGCGACGCTGACAGAGGCTGCGACGCCAACTGAGACGCCGACTGAGGCAGAGAGTGTTAGACATAGGCATAGACAAGGCAGCAGACAACCCAATCGACAGCAGCAGCGTCTGAGATGCATACAGAGACGCTGATAGACGCTGCGACGCCGACTGAGAAGCCGACTTTGGCAGATAGGGGTAGATATTGGCGTAGAGAAGGCAGCAGACCCCCCAATCGACAGCGGCAGCAACTCAGACGGCTACAGAGTCGCTGACAGAGGCTGCGACGCCGACTGAGTTGCCGACTGAGGCAGATAGGGGTAGATATAGGCATAGAGAAGGCAGCAAACCCTCCAATCGACAGCGGCAACAACTGAGACGCCTACAGAGACGCTGATAGAGATTGCGACGCCGACTGAGGCAGATAGGGGTAGATATAGGCTTACACAAGGCAGCAGACCCCACAATCGACAGCGGCAGCGACTGAGACGGCTACAGAGACTCTGACAGAGGCTGAGAAGCCGACTGAGACGCCGACTGAGGCAGATAGGGGTAGATATAGGCGTAGAGAGGCAGCAGATCCCCCAATCGACAGCGGCAGCGACTGAGACGCCTACAGAGACGCTGAGAGGGGCTGCGACGCCGACTGAGGCAGATAGGGGTAGGCATAGAGAAGGGAGCAGACCCCAAATCGAAAACGGCAGCGACTCAGATGCCTACATAGACGCTGACAAGAGGCTGCGACGCCGACTGAGACGCCGACTGAGGCAGAGAGGGTTAGACATAGGCATAGACAAGGCAGCAGGCAACCCAATCGACAGCGGCAGCGACTGAGACGCCTGCAGAGACGCTGAGAGAGGCTGCGACGCCGACTGAGGCAGATATGGGCAGATATAGACATGGAGAAGGCAGCAGACCCCCCAATCGACAACGGCAGCGACTGAGATGCCTACAGAGACGCTGACCAGAGGCTGCGACGCCGACTGAGACGCCGACCCCCCAATCGACAACGGCAGCGACTGAGATGCCTACAGAGACGCTGACAAGAGGCTGCGACGCCGACTGAGATGCCGACTGAGGCAGATAGGCGTAGATATAGGCATAGAGAAGGCAGCAGACCCCCCAATCGACAACGGCAGCGACTGAGATGCCTACAGAGCCGCTGACAAGAGGCTGCGACGCCGACTGAGACGCCGACTTAGGCAGATAGGGGAAGAGATAGGCATAGAGAAGGCAGCAGACAACCCAATCGACAGCGGAAACAACTGAGACGCCTCCAGAGACGCTGATAGAGGCTGCGACGCCGACTGAGATGCCGACTGTGGCAGATAGCGGTAGATATAGGCATGGAGAAGGCAGCAGACCGTCCAATCGACAGCGGCAGCGACTGAGACGCCGACAGAGGCAGAGAGGGTTAGACATAGGCATAGATAAGGCAGCAGACAACCCAATCGACAGCGGCATCAACTGAGATGCATACAGAGACGTTGATAGAGGCTGCGACGCCGACTGAGATGCCGACTGTGGCAGATAGGGGTAGATATTGGCATAGAGAAGGCTGCAGACCCCCCAATCGACAGCGGCAGCGACTGAGACTCCTACAGAGACGCTGACAGAGGCTGCGAAGCCGACTGTGACGCCGACTGATTCACGTAGGGGTAGATATAAACATAGAGAAGGCAGCTGACCCACCAAACGACAGCGGCAACAACTAAGACGCCTACAGAGACGCTGATAGAGGCTGCGTCGCCGATTGAGTTGCCGACTGAGGCAGATATGGCTAGATATAGGCATACAGAAGGCAGCAGATCCCCCAATCGACAGCGGCAGCGACTGAGACGCCTACAGAGACGCTGACAGAGGCTGCGACGCCGACTGAGGCAGATAGGGGTAGATATTGGCATAGAGAAGGCTGCAGACCCCCCAATCGACAGCGGCAGCGACTGAGACTCCTACAGAGACGCTGACAGAGGCTGCGAAGCCGACTGTGACGCCGACTGATTCACGTAGGGGTAGATATAAACATAGAGAAGGCAGCTGACCCACCAAACGACAGCGGCAACAACTAAGACGCCTACAGAGACGCTGATAGAGGCTGCGTCGCCGATTGAGTTGCCGACTGAGGCAGATATGGCTAGATATAGGCATACAGAAGGCAGCAGATCCCCCAATCGACAGCGGCAGCGACTGAGACGCCTACAGAGACGCTGACAGAGGCTGCGACGCCGACTGAGGCTGATAGGGCTAGATATTGGCATAGAGAATGCAGCAGACAACCCAATCGACAGCGGCAACAACTGAGACGTCTACAGAGACGCTGATAGAGGCTGCGACGCCGACTGAGGCAGATAGGGGTAAATATAGGCATAGAGAAGGCAGCAGACCCCCCAATCGACAGCGGCAGCGACTGAGATGCCGACTGAGGCAGATAGGGGTAGACATAGGTATAGAGAAGACAGCAGACCCTCCAATCGACAGCGGCAACAACTGAGACGCCTACAGAGAGGCTGATAGAGGTTGCGACGCCGACTTAGGCAGATACGGGTAGATATAGGCTTACAGAAGGCAGCAGACCCCCCAATCGACAGCGGCAGCGACTGAGACGGCTACAGAGACTCTGACAGAGGCTGAGAAGCCGACTGAGACGCCGACTGAGGCAGATAGGGGTAGATATAGGCGTAGAGAGGCAGCAGATCCCCCAATCGACAGCGGCAGCGACCGAGACGCCTACAGAGACGCTGAGAGAGGCTGCGACGCCGACTGAGGCAGATAGGGGTAGGCATAGAGAAGGAAGCAGACCCCCCAATCGAAAACGGCAGCGACTCAGATGCCTACAGATACGCTGAAAAGAAGCTGCGACGCCGACTGAGACGCCGACTGAGACAGATAGGGGTAGATATAGGCATAGAGAAGGCAGCAGACCCTCCAATCGACAGCGGCAGCGACTGAGACGCCTACAGAGACGCTGAGAGAGGCTGCGACGGCGACTGAGGCAGATAGGGGTAGATATAGGTATAGAGATGCAGCAGACCCCCCAATCGACAACGGCAGCGACTGAGATGCCTACAGAGACGCTGACAAGAGGCTGCGAAGCCGACTGAAACGCCGACTGAGGCAGATAGGGGTAGATATAGGCATAGAGAAGGCAGCAGACCCCCCAATCAACAATGGCAGCGACTGAGATGCCTACAGAGTCGCTGACAAGAGGCTGCGACGCCGACTAAGACGCCGACTGAGGCAGATAGGGGTAGATATAGGCATAGAGAAGGTAGCAGACCCTCCAATCGACAGCGGCAGCGACTGAGACGCCTCCAGAGACGCTGACAGAGGCTGCGACGCTGACAGAGGCTGCGACGCTGACAGAGGCTGCGACGCTGACAGAGGCTGCGACGCTGACAAAGGCTGCGACGCTGACAGAGGCTGCGACGCCAACTGAGACGCCGACTGAGGCAGAGAGGGTTAGACATAGGCATAGACAAGGCAGCAGACAACCCAATCGACAGCAGCAGCGACTGAGATGCATACAGAGACGCTGATAGACGCTGCGACGCCGACTGAGATGCCGACTTTGGCAGATAGGGGTAGATATTGCCGTAGAGAAGGCAGCAGACCCCCCAATCGACAGCGGCAGCAACTGAGACGCCTACAGAGACGCTGACAGAGGCTGCGACGCCGACTGAGATTCCGACTGAGGCAGATAGGGGTAGATATAGGCATAGAGAAGGCAGCAAACCCTCCAATCGACAGCGGCAACAACTGAGACGCCTACAGAGACGCTGATAGAGGTTGCGACGCCGACTGAGGCAGATAGGGGTAGATTTAGGCTTACACAAGGCAGCAGACCCCCCAATCGACAGCGGCAGCGACTGAGACGGCTACAGAGACTCTGACACAGGCTGAGATGCCGACTGAGACGCCGACTGAGGCAGATAGGGGTAGATATAGGCATAGAGAAGGCAGCAGACCCTCTAATCGACAGCGGCAGCAACTGAGACGTCTACAGAGACGCTGACAGAGGCTGCGACGCTGACTGAGACTCCGACTGTGGCAGAGAGGGTTAGACATAGGCATAGACAAGGCAGCAGACAACCCAATCGACAGAGGCAGCGACTGAGACGCCTACAGAGACTCTGACACAGGCTGAGATGCCGACTGAGACGCCGACTGAGGCAGATAGGGGTAGATATAGGCATGGAGAAGGCAGCAGACCCCCCAATCGACAACGGCAGCGTCTGAGTTGCCTACAGAGACGCTGACAAGAGGCTGCGACGCCGACTGAGACGCCGACCCCCCAATCGACAACGGCAGCGACTGAGATGCCTACAGAGACGCTGATAAGAGTCTGCGACGCCGACTGAGACGCCGACTGAGCCAGATAGGGGTAGATATAGGGATAGAGAAGGCAGTAGACCCTCCAATCGACAGGGGCAGCGACTGAGACGCCTACAGAGACGCTGAGAGAGGCTGCGACGGCGACTGAGGCAGATAGGGGTAGATATAGGCATAGAGAAGGCAGCAGACCCCCCAATCGACAACGGCAGCGACTGAGATGCCTACAGAGACGCTGAAAAGAGGCTGCGACGCCGACAGAGGCTGCGAAACCGACTGAGACGCCGACTGAGGCAGAGAGGGTTAGACATATTCATAGATAAGGCAGCAGACAACCCAATCGCCAGCGGCATCAATTGAGATGCATACAGAGACGCTGATAGAGGCTGCGACGCCGACTGAGATGCCGACTGTGGCAGATAGGGGTAGATATTGGCATAGAGAAGGCATCAGACCCCCCCCCCCTAATCGACAGCGGCAACGACTGAGACACGTACAGAGACGCTGACAGAGGCTGCGACGCCGACTGAGACGCCGACAGAGGCAGAGAGGGTTAGACATAGGCATAGATAAGGCAGCAGACAACCCAATCGACAGCGGCATCAACTGAGATGCATACAGAGACGTTGATAGAGGCTGCGACGCCGACTGAGATGCCGACTGTGGCAGATAGGGGTAGATATTGGCATAGAGAAGGCTGCAGACCCCCCAATCGACAGCGGCAGCAACTGAGACTCCTACAGAGACGCTGACAGAGGCTGCGAAGCCGACTGTGGCGCCGACTGATTCACGTAGGGGTAGATATAAACATAGAGAAGGCAGCAGACCTACCAAACGACAGCGGAAAACAACTAAGACGCCTACAGAGACGCTGATAGAGGCTGCGTCGCCGATTGAGTTGCCGACTGAGGCAGATAGGGCTAGATATAGGCATACAGAAGGCAGCAGACCCCCCAATCGACAGCGGCAGCGACTGAGATGCCTACAGAGACGCTGACAGAGGCTGCGACGCCGACTGAGAAGCCGACTGAGGCAGAGAGGGTTAGACATAGGCATAGAGAAGGCAGCAGACAACCCAATCGACAGCGTCAACAACTGAGACGTCTACAGAGACGCTGATAGAGGCTGCGACGCCGACTGAGGCAGATAGGTGTAAATATAGGCATAGAGAAGGCAGCAGACCCCCCAATCGACAGCGGCAGCGACTGAGATGCCTACAGAGACGCTGACAAGAGGCTGCGACGCCGACTGAGAAGCCGACTGAGGCAGAGAGGGTTAGACATAGGCATAGACAAGGCAGCAGACAACCCAATCGACAGCGGCAGCGACTGAGACGCCTACAGAGACGCTGAGAGAGGCTGCGACGCCGACTGAGGCAGATATGGGCAGATATAGGCATGGAGAAGGCAGCAGACCCCCCAATCGACAACGGCAGCGACTGAGATGCCTACAGAGACGCTGACCAGAGGCTGCGACGCCGACTGAGACGCCGACCCCCCAATCGACAACGGCAGCGACTGAGATGCCTACAGAGACGCTGACAAGAGGCTGCGACGCCGACTGAGATGCCGACAGAGGCAGATAGGGGTAGATATAGGCATAGAGAAGGCAGCAGACCCCCCAATCGACAACGGCAGCGACTGAGATGCCTACAGAGCCGCTGACAAGAGGCTGCGACGCTGACTGAGACGCCGACTTAGGCAGATAGGGGTAGATATAGGCATAGAGACGGCAGCAGACCCTCCAATCAACAGCGGCAGCGACTGAGACGCCTACAGAGACGCTGACAGAGGCTGCGACGCTGACAGAGGCTGCGACGCTGACAGAGGCTGCGACGCCGACTGAGACGCCGACTGAGGCAGAGAGGGTTAGACATAGGCATAGATAAGGCAGCAGACAACCCAATCGACAGCGGCATCAACTGAGATGCATACAGAGACGCTGATAGAGGCTGCGACGCCGACTGAGATGCCGACTGTGGCAGATAGGGGTAGATATTGGCATAGAGAAGGCAGCAGACCCCCCAATCGACAGCGGCAGCAACTGAGACGCCTACAGAGACGCTGACAGAGGCTGCGACGCCGACTGAGACGCCGACTGAGGCAGATAGGGGTAGATATAGGCGTAGAGAGGCAGCAGATACCCCAATCGACAGCGGCAGCGACTGAGACGCCTACAGAGACGCTGACAGAAGCTGCGACGCCGAATGAGGCTGATAGGGCTAGATATTGGCATAGAGAATGCAGCAGCCCCCCCAATCGACTACGGCAGCGACTGAGACGTCTACAGAGACGCTGACAGAGGCTGCGACGCCGACTGAGAAGCCGACTGAGGCAGAGAGGGCTAGGCATAGATAAGGCAGCAGACAACCCAATCGACAGCGGCATCAACTGAGATGCATACAGAGACGCTGACAAGAGGCTGCGACGCCGACTGAGACGCCGACTGAGGCAGATAGGGGTAGATATAGGCATAGAGAAGGCAGCAGACTCCCCAATCGACAACGGCAGCGACTGAGATGCCTACAGAGCCGCTGACAAGAGGCTGCGACGCCGACTGAGACGCCGACTGAGGGAGATAGGGGTAGATATAGGCATAGAGACGGAAGCAGACCCTCCAATCGACAGCGGCAGTGACTGAGTCGCCAACAGAGACGCTGACAGAGCCTGCAACGCTGACAGAGGCTGCGACGCTGACAGAGGCTGCGACGCTGACAGAGGCTGCGACGCTGACAAAGGCTGCGACGCTGACAGAGGCTGCGACGCCAACTGAGACGCCGACTGAGGCAGAGAGGGTTAGACATAGGCATAGACAAGGCAGCAGACAACCCAATCGACAGCAGCAGCGACTGAGATGCATACAGAGACGCTGATAGACGCTGCGACGCCGACTGAGATGCCGACTTTGGCAGATAGGGGTAGATATTGCCGTAGAGAAGGCAGCAGACCCCCAATCGACAGCGGCAGCAACTGAGACGCCTACAGAGACGCTGACAGAGGCTGCGACGCCGACTGAGATGCCGACTGAGGCAGATAGGGGTAGATATAGGCATAGAGAAGGCAGCAAACCCTCCAATCGACAGCGGCAACAACTGAGACGCCTACAGAGACGCTGATAGAGGTTGCGACGCCGACTGAGGCAGATAGGGGTAGATTTAGGCTTACACAAGGCAGCAGACCCCCCAATCGACAGCGGCAGCGACTGAGACGGCTACAGAGACTCTGACACAGGCTGAGATGCCGACTGAGACGCCGACTGAGGCAGATAGGGGTAGATATAGGCATAGAGAAGGCAGCAGACCCTCTAATCGACAGCGGCAGCAACTGAGACGTCTACAGAGACGCTGACAGAGGCTGCGCCGCTGACTGAGACTCCGACTGTGGCAGAGAGGGTTAGACATAGGCATAGACAAGGCAGCAGACAACCCAATCGACAGAGGCAGCGACTGAGACGCCTACAGAGACGCTGAGAGAGGCTGCGACGCCGACTGAGGCAGATAGGGGTAGATATAGGCATGGAGAAGGCAGCAGACCCCCCAATCGACAACGGCAGCGTCTGAGTTGCCTACAGAGACGCTGATAGAGGCTGCGACGCCGACTGAGATGCCGACTGTGGCAGATAGGGGTAGATATTGGCATAGAGAAGGCATCAGACCCCCCCCCCCCCCCCCCCCCCCCTAATCGACAGCGGCAACGACTGAGACACGTACAGAGACGCTGACAGAGGCTGCGACGCCGACTGAGACGCCGACTGAGACGCCGACAAAGGCAGGGAGGGTTAGACATAGGCATAGATAAGGCAGCAGACAACCCAATCGACAGCGGCATCAACTGAGATGCATACAGAGACGTTGATAGAGGCTGCGACGCCGACTGAGATGCCGACTGTGGCAGATAGGGGTAGATATTGGCATAGAGAAGGCTGCAGACCCCCCAATCGACAGCGGCAGCGACTGAGACTCCTACAGAGACGCTGACAGAGGCTGCGAAGCCGACTGTGGCGCCGACTGATTCACGTAGGGGTAGATATAAACATAGAGAAGGCAGCAGACCTACCAAACGACAGCGGAAAACAACTAAGACGCCTACAGAGACGCTGATAGAGGCTGCGTCGCCGATTGAGTTGCCGACTGAGGCAGATAGGGCTAGATATAGGCATACAGAAGGCAGCAGACCCCCCAATCGACAGCGGCAGCGACTGAGATGCCTACAGAGACACTGACAGAGGCTGCGACGCCGACTGAGAAGCCGACTGAGGCAGAGAGGGTTAGACATAGGCATAGAGAAGGCAGCAGACAACCCAATCGACAGCGTCAACAACTGAGACGTCTACAGAGACGCTGATAGAGGCTGCGACGCCGACTGAGGCAGATAGGTGTAAATATAGGCATAGAGAAGGCAGCAGACCCCCCAATCGACAGCGGCAGCGACTGAGATGCCTACAGAGACGCTGACAAGAGGCTGCGACGCCGACTGAGAAGCCGACTGAGGCAGAGAGGGTTAGACATAGGCATAGACAAGGCAGCAGACAACCCAATCGACAGCGGCAGCGACTGAGACGCCTACAGAGACGCTGAGAGAGGCTGCGACGCCGACTGAGGCAGATATGGGCAGATATAGGCATGGAAAAGGCAGCAGACCCCCCAATCGACAACGGCAGCGACTGAGATGCCTACAGAGACGCTGACCAGAGGCTGCGACGCCGACTGAGACGCCGACCCCCCAATCGACAACGGCAGCGACTGAGATGCCTACAGAGACGCTGACAAGAGGCTGCGACGCCGACTGAGATGCCGACAGAGGCAGATAGGGGTAGATATAGGCATAGAGAAGGCAGCAGACCCCACAATCGACAACGGCAGCGACTGAGATGCGTACAGAGCCGCTGACAAGAGGCTGCGACGCCGACTGAGACGCCGACTTAGGCAGATAGGGGTAGATATAGGCATAGAGACGGCAGCAGACCCTCCAATCAACAGCGGCAGCGACTGAGACGCCTACAGAGACGCTGACAGAGGCTGCGACGCTGACAGAGGCTGCGACGCCGACTGAGACGCCGACTGAGGCAGAGAGGGTTAGACATAAGCATAGATAAGGCAGCAGACAACCCAATCGACAGCGGCATCAACTGAGATGCATACAGAGACGCTGATAGAGGCTGCGACGCCGACTGAGATGCCGACTGTGGCAGATAGGGGTAGATATTGGCATAGAGAAGGCAGCAGACCCCCCAATCGACAGCGGCAGCAACTGAGACGCCTACAGAGACGCTGACAGAGGCTGCGACGCCGACTGAGACGCCGACTGAGGCAGATAGGGGTAGATATAGGCGTAGAGAGGCAGCAGATACCCCAATCGACAGCGGCAGCAACTGAGACGCCTACAGAGACGCTGACAGAGGCTGCGACGCCGAATGAGGCTGCGACGCCGACTGAGAAGCCGACTGAGGCAGAGAGGGCTAGACATAGGCATAGAGAAGGCAGCAGACAACCCAATCGACAGCGGCAACAACTGAGACGTCTACAGACACGCTGATAGAGGCTGCGACGCCGACTGAGGCAGATAGGGGTAAATATAGGCATAGAGAAGGCAGCAGACCCCCCAATCGACAGCGGCAGCGACTGAGATGCCTACAGAGACGCTGACAAGAGGCTGCGACGCCGACTGAGATGCCGACTGAGGCAGATAGGGGTAGATATAGGCATAGAGAAGACAGCAGACCCTCCAATCGACAGCGGCAACAACTGAGACGCCTACAGAGACGCTGATAGAGGTTGCGACGTCGACTGAGGCAGATACGGGTAGATATAGGCTTACAGAAGGCAGCAGACCCCCCAATCGACAGCGGCAGCGACTGAGACGGCTACAGAGACTCTGACAGAGGCTGAGAAGCCGACTGAGACGCCGACTGAGGCAGATAGGGGTAGATATAGGCGTAGAGAGGCAGCAGATCCCCCAATCGACAGCGGCAGCGACTGAGACGCCTACAGAGACGCTGAGAGGGGCTGCGACGCCGACTGAGGCAGATAGGGGTAGGCATAGAGAAGGGAGCAGACCCCAAATCGAAAACGGCAGCGACTCAGATGCCTACATAGTCGCTGACAAGAGGCTGCGACGCCGACTGAGACGCCGACTGAGGCAGAGAGGGTTAGACATGGGCATAGACAAGGCAGCAGACAACCCAATCGACAGCGGCAGCGACTGAGACGCCTACAGAGACGCTGAGAGAGGCTGCGACGCCGACTGAGGCAGATATGGGCAGATATAGGCATGGAGAAGGCAGCAGACCCCCCAATCGACAACGGCAGCGACTGAGATGCCTACAGCGACGCTGACCAGAGGCTGCGACGCCGACTGAGACGCCGACCCCCTAATCGACAACGGCAGCGACTGAGATGCCTACAGAGACGCTGACAAGAGGCTGCGACGCCGACTGAGATGCCGACAGAGGCAGTTAGGGGTAGATATAGGCATAGAGAAGGCAGCAGACCCCCCAATCGACAACGGCAGCGACTGAGATGCCTACAGAGCCGCTGACAAGAGGCTGCGACGCCGACTGAGACGCCGACTTAGGCAGATAGGGGTAGATATAGGCATAGAGACGGCAGCAGACCCTCCAATCAACAGCGGCAGCGACTGAGACGCCTACAGAGACGCTGACAGAGGCTGCGACGCTGACAGAGGCTGCGACGCCGACTGAGACGCCGACTGAGGCAGAGAGGGTTAGACATAGGCATAGATAAGGCAGCAGACAACCCAATCAACAGCGGCATCAACTGAGATGCATACAGAGACGCTGATAGAGGCTGCGACGCCGACTTAGATGCCGACTGTGGCAGATAGGGGTAGATATTGGCATAGAGAAGGCAGCAGACCCCCCAATCGACAGCGGCAGCAACTGAGACGCCTACTGAGACGCTGACAGAGGCTGCGACGCCGACTGAGACGCCGACTGAGGCAGATAGGGGTAGATATAGGCGTAGAGAGGCAGCAGATACCCCAATCGACAGCGGCAGCGACTGAGACGCCTACAGAGACGCTGAGAGAGGCTGCGACGCCGACTGAGGCAGATATGGGCAGATATAGGCATGGAGAAGGCAGCAGACCCCCCAATCGACAAAGGCAGCTACTGAGATGCCTACAGAGACGCTGACCAGAGGCTGCGACGCCGACTGAGACGCCGACCCCCCAATCGACAACGGCAGCGACTGAGATGCCTACAGAGACGCTGACAAGAGGCTGAGACGCCGACTGAGATGCCGACTGAGGCAGGTAGGGGTAGATATAGGCATAGAGAAGGCAGCAGACCCTCCAATCGACAGCGGCAACAACTGAGACGCCTACAGAGACGCTGATAGAGGTTGCGACGTCGACTGAGGCAGATACGGGTAGATATAGACTTACAGAAGGCAGCAGACCCCCCAATCGACAGCGGCAGCGACTGAGACGGCTACAGAGACTCTGACAGAGGCTGAGAAGCCGACTGAGACGCCGACTGAGGCAGATAGGGGTAGATATAGGCGTAGAGAGGCAGCAGATCCCCCAATCGACAGCGGCAGCGACTGAGACGCCTACAGAGACGCTGAGAGGGGCTGCGACGCCGACTGAGGCAGATAGGGGTAGGCATAGAGAAGGGAGCAGACCCCAAATCGAAAACGGCAGCGACTCAGATGCCTACATAGTCGCTGACAAGAGGCTGCGACGCCGACTGAGAAGCCGACTGAGAAGCCGACTGAGGCAGAGAGGGCTAGACATAGGCATAGAGAAGGCAGCAGACAACCCAATCGACAGCGGCAACAACTGAGACGTCTACAGAGACGCTGATAGAGGCTGCGACGCCGACTGAGGCAGATAGGGGTAAATATAGGCATAGAGAAGGCAGCAGACCCCCCAATCGACAGCGGCAGCAACTGAGATGCCTACAGAGACGCTGACAAGAGGCTGCGACGCCGACTGAGATGCCGACTGAGGCAGATAGGGGTAGATATAGGCAGAGAGAAGACAGCAGACCCTCCAATCGACAGCGGCAACAACTGAGACGCCTACAGAGACGCTGATAGAGGTTGCGACGTCGACTGAGGCAGATACGGGTAGATATAGGCTTACAGAAGGCAGCAGACCCCCCAATCGACAGCGGCAGCGACTGAGACGGCTACAGAGACTCTGACAGAGGCTGAGAAGCCGACTGAGACGCCGACTGAGGCAGATAGGGGTAGATATAGGCGTAGAGAGGCAGCAGATCCCCCAATCGACAGCGGCAGCGACTGAGACGCCTACAGAGACGCTGAGAGGGGCTGCGACGCCGACTGAGGCAGATAGGGGTAGGCATAGAGAAGGGAGCAGACCCCAAATCGAAAACGGCAGCGACTCAGATGCCTACATAGTCGCTGACAAGAGGCTGCGACGCCGACTGAGACGCCGACTGAGGCAGAGAGGGTTAGACATAGGCATAGACAAGGCAGCAGACAACCCAATCGACAGCGGCAGCGACTGAGACGCCTACAGAGACGCTGAGAGAGGCTGCGACGCCGACTGAGGCAGATATGGGCAGATATAGGCATGGAGAAGGCAGCAGACCCCCCAATCGACAACGGCAGCGACTGAGATGCCTACAGCGACGCTGACCAGAGGCTGCGACGCCGACTGAGACGCCGACCCCCCAATCGACAACGGCAGCGACTGAGATGCCTACAGAGACGCTGACAAGAGGCTGCGACGCCGACTGAGATGCCGACAGAGGCAGTTAGGGGTAGATATAGGCATAGAGAAGGCAGCAGACCCCCCAATCGACAACGGCAGCGACTGAGATGCCTACAGAGCCGCTGACAAGAGGCTGCGACGCCGACTGAGACGCCGACTTAGGCAGATAGGGGTAGATATAGGCATAGAGACGGCAGCAGACCCTCCAATCAACAGCGGCAGCGACTGAGACGCCTACAGAGACGCTGACAGAGGCTGCGACGCTGACAGAGGCTGCGACGCCGACTGAGACGCCGACTGAGGCAGAGAGGGTTAGACATAGGCATAGATAAGGCAGCAGACAACCCAATCAACAGCCTCATCAACTGAGATGCATACAGAGACGCTGATAGAGGCTGCGACGCCGACTGAGATGCCGACTGTGGCAGATAGGGCTAGATATTGGCATAGAGAAGGCAGCAGACCCCCCAATCGACAGCGGCAGCAACTGAGACGCCTACTGAGACGCTGACAGAGGCTGCGACGCCGACTGAGACGCCGACTGAGGCAGATAGGGGTAGATATAGGCGTAGAGAGGCAGCAGATACCCCAATCGTCAGCGGCAGCGACTGAGACGCCTACAGAGACGCTGAGAGAGGCTGCGACGCCAACTGAGGCAGATATGGGCAGATATAGGCATGGAGAAGCCAGCAGACCCCCCAATCGACAAAGGCAGCGACTGAGATGCCTACAGAGACGCTGACCAGAGGCTGCGACGCCGACTGAGACGCCGACCCCCCAATCGACAACGGCAGCGACTGAGATGCCTACAGAGACGCTGACAAGAGGCTGAGACGCCGACTGAGATGCCGACTGAGGCAGGTAGGGGTAGATATAGGCATAGAGAAGGCAGCAGACCCTCCAATCGACAGCGGCAACAACTGAGACGCCTACAGAGACGCTGATAGAGGTTGCGACGTCGACTGAGGCAGATACGGGTAGATATAGGCTTACAGAAGGCAGCAGACCCACCAATCGACAGCGGCAGCGACTGAGACGGCTACAGAGACTCTGACAGAGGCTGAGAAGCCGACTGAGACGCCGACTGAGGCAGATAGGGGTAGATATAGGCGTAGAGAGGCAGCAGATCCCCCAATCGACAGCGGCAGCGACTGAGACGCCTACAGAGACGCTGAGAGGGGCTGCGACGCCGACTGAGGCAGATAGGGGTAGGCATAGAGAAGGGAGCAGACCCCAAATCGAAAACGGCAGCGACTCAGATGCCTACATAGTCGCTGACAAGAGGCTGCGACGCCGACTGAGACGCCGACTGAGGCAGAGAGAGTTAGACATAGGCATGGACAAGGCAGCAGACAACCCAATCGACAGCGGCAGCGACTGAGACGCCTACAGAGACGCTGAGAGAGGCTGCGACGCCGACTGAGGCAGATATGGGCAGATATAGGCATGGAGAAGGCAGCACACCCCCCAATCGACAACGGCAGCGACTGAGATGCCTACAGCGACGCTGACCAGAGGCTGCGACGCCGACTGAGACGCCGACCCCCCAATCGACAACGGCAGCGACTGAGATGCCTACAGAGACGCTGACAAGAGGCTGCGACGCCGACTGAGATGCCGACAGAGGCAGTTAGGGGTAGATATAGGCATAGAGAAGGCAGCAGACCCCCCAATCGACAACGGCAGCGACTGAGATGCCTACAGAGCCGCTGACAAGAGGCTGCGACGCCGACTGAGACGCCGACTTAGGCAGATAGGGGTAGATATAGGCATAGAGACGGCAGCAGACCCTCCAATCAACAGCGGCAGCGACTGAGACGCCTACAGAGACGCTGACAGAGGCTGCGACGCTGACAGAGGCTGCGACGCCGACTGAGGCAGAGAGGGTTAGACATAGGCATAGATAAGGCAGCAGACAACCCAATCAACAGCGGCATCAACTGAGATGCATACAGAGACGCTGATAGAGGCTGCGACGCCGACTGAAATGCGACTGTGGCAGATAGGGGTAGATATTGGCATAGAGAAGGCAGCAGACCCCCCAATCGACAGCGGCAGCAACTGAGACGCCTACTGAGACGCTGACAGAGGCTGCGACGCCGACTGAGACGCCGACTGAGGCAGATAGGGGTAGATATAGGCGTAGAGAGGCAGCAGATACCCCAATCGACAGCGGCAGCGACTGAGACGCCTACAGAGACGCTGAGAGAGGCTGCGACGCCGACTGAGGCAGATATGGGCAGATATAGGCATGGAGAAGGCAGCAGACCCCCCAATCGACAAAGGCAGCGACTGAGATGCCTACAGAGACGCTGACCAGAGGCTGCGACGCCGACTGAGACGCCGACCCCCCAATCGACAACGGCAGCGACTGAGATGCCTACAGAGACGCTGACAAGAGGCTGAGACGCCGACTGAGATGCCGACTGAGGCAGGCAGGGGTAGATATAGGCATAGAGAAGGCAGCAGACCCTCCAATCGACAGCGGCAACAACTGAGACGCCTACAGAGACGCTGATAGAGGTTGCGACGTCGACTGAGGCAGATACGGGTAGATATAGGCTTACAGAAGGCAGCAGACCCCCCAATCGACAGCGGCAGCGACTGAGACGGCTACAGAGACTCTGACAGAGGCTGAGAAGCCGACTGAGACGCCGACTGAGGCAGATAGGGGTAGATATAGGCGTAGAGAGGCAGCAGATCCCCCAATCGACAGCGCCAGCGACTGAGACGCCTACAGAGACGCTGAGAGGGGCTGCGACGCCGACTGAGGCAGATAGGGGTAGGCATAGAGAAGGGAGCAGACCCCAAATCGAAAACGGCAGCGACTCAGATGCCTACATAGTCGCTGACAAGAGGCTGCGACGCCGACTGAGAAGCCGACTGAGAAGCCGACTGAGGCAGAGAGGGCTAGACATAGGCATAGAGAAGGCAGCAGACAACCCAATCGACAGCAGCAACAACTGAGACGTCTACAGAGACGCTGACAGAGGCTGCGACGCCGACTGAGGCAGATAGGGGTAAATATAGGCATAGAGAAGGCAGCAGACCCCCCAATCGACAGCGGCAGCAACTGAGATGCCTACAGAGACGCTGACAAGAGGCTGCGACGCCGACTGAGATGCCGACTGAGGCAGATAGGGGTAGATATAGGCATAGAGAAGACAGCAGACCCTCCAATCGACAGCGGCAACAACTGAGACGCCTACAGAGACGCTGATAGAGGTTGCGACGTCGACTGAGGCAGATACGGGTAGATATAGGCTTACAGATGGCAGCAGACCCCCCAATCGACAGCGGCAGCGACTGAGACGGCTACAGAGACTCTGACAGAGGCTGAGAAGCCGACTGAGACGCCGACTGAGGCAGATAGGGGTAGATATAGGCGTAGAGAGGCAGCAGATCCCCCAATCGACAGCGGCAGCGACTGAGACGCCTACAGAGACGCTGAGAGGGGCTGCGACGCCGACTGAGGCAGATAGGGGTAGGCATAGAGAAGGGAGCAGACCCCAAATCGAAAACGGCAGCGACTCAGATGCCTACATAGTCGCTGACAAGAGGCTGCGACGCCGACTGAGACGCCGACTGAGGCAGAGAGGGTTAGACATAGGCATAGACAAGGCAGCAGACAACCCAATCGACAGCGGCAGCGACTGAGACGCCTACAGAGACGCTGAGAGAGGCTGCGACGCCGACTGAGGCAGATATGGGCAGATATAGGCATGGAGAAGGCAGCAGACCCCCCAATCGACAACGGCAGCGACTGAGATGCCTACAGCGACGCTGACCAGAGGCTGCGACGCCGACTGAGACGCCGACCCCCCAATCGACAACGGCAGCGACTGAGATGCCTACAGAGACGCTGACAAGAGGCTGCGACGCCGACTGAGATGCCGACAGAGGCAGTTAGGGGTAGATATAGGCATAGAGAAGGCAGCAGACCCCCCAATCGACAACGGCAGCGACTGAGATGCCTACAGAGCCGCTGACAAGAGGCTGCGACGCCGACTGAGACGCCGACTTAGGCAGATAAGGGTAGATATTGGCATAGAGACGGCAGCAGACCCTCCAATCAACAGCGGCAGCGACTGAGACGCCTACAGAGACGCTGACAGAGGCTGCGACGCTGACAGAGGCTGCGACGCCGACTGAGACGCCGACTGAGGCAGAGAGGGTTAGACATAGGCATAGATAAGGCAGCAGACAACCCAATCAACAGCGGCATCAACTGAGATGCATACAGAGACGCTGATAGAGGCTGCGACGCCGACTGAGATGCCGACTGTGGCAGATAGGGGTAGATATTGGCATAGAGAAGGCAGCAGACCCCCCAATCGACAGCGGCAGCAACTGAGACGCCTACTGAGACGCTGACAGAGGCTGCGACGCCGACTGAGACGCCGACTGAGGCAGATAGGGGTAGATATAGGCGTAGAGAGGCAGCAGATACCCCAATCGACAGCGGCAGCGACTGAGACGCCTACAGAGACGCTGAGAGAGGCTGCGACGCCGACTGAGGCAGATATGGGCAGATATAGGCATGGAGAAGGCAGCAGACCCCCCAATCGACAAAGGCAGCGACTGAGATGCCTACAGAGACGCTGACCAGAGGCTGCGACGCCGACTGAGACGCCGACCCCCCAATCGACAACGGCAGCGACTGAGATGCCTACAGAGACGCTGACAAGAGGCTGAGACGCCGACTGAGATGCCGACTGAGGCAGGCAGGGGTAGATATAGGCATAGAGAAGGCAGCAGACCCTCCAATCGACAGCGGCAACAACTGAGACGCCTACAGAGACGCTGATAGAGGTTGCGACGTCGACTGAGGCAGATACGGGTAGATATAGGCTTACAGAAGGCAGCAGACCCCCCAATCGACAGCGGCAGCGACTGAGACGGCTACAGAGACTCTGACAGAGGCTGAGAAGCCGACTGAGACGCCGACTGAGGCAGATAGGGGTAGATATAGGCGTAGAGAGGCAGCAGATCCCCCAATCGACAGCGCCAGCGACTGAGACGCCTACAGAGACGCTGAGAGGGGCTGCGACGCCGACTGAGGCAGATAGGGGTAGGCATAGAGAAGGGAGCAGACCCCAAATCGAAAACGGCAGCGACTCAGATGCCTACATAGTCGCTGACAAGAGGCTGCGACGCCGACTGAGAAGCCGACTGAGAAGCCGACTGAGGCAGAGAGGGCTAGACATAGGCATAGAGAAGGCAGCAGACAACCCAATCGACAGCAGCAACAACTGAGACGTCTACAGAGACGCTGATAGAGGCTGCGACGCCGACTGAGGCAGATAGGGGTAAATATAGGCATAGAGAAGGCAGCAGACCCCCCAATCGACAGCGGCAGCAACTGAGATGCCTACAGAGACGCTGACAAGAGGCTGCGACGCCGACTGAGATGCCGACTGAGGCAGATAGGGGTAGATATAGGCATAGAGAAGACAGCAGACCCTCCAATCGACAGCGGCAACAACTGAGACGCCTACAGAGACGCTGATAGAGGTTGCGACGTCGACTGAGGCAGATACGGGTAGATATAGGCTTACAGATGGCAGCAGACCCCCCAATCGACAGCGGCAGCGACTGAGACGGCTACAGAGACTCTGACAGAGGCTGAGAAGCCGACTGAGACGCCGACTGAGGCAGATAGGGGTAGATATAGGCGTAGAGAGGCAGCAGATCCCCCAATCGACAGCGGCAGCGACTGAGACGCCTACAGAGACGCTGAGAGGGGCTGCGACGCCGACTGAGGCAGATAGGGGTAGGCATAGAGAAGGGAGCAGACCCCAAATCGAAAACGGCAGCGACTCAGATGCCTACATAGTCGCTGACAAGAGGCTGCGACGCCGACTGAGACGCCGACTGAGGCAGAGAGGGTTAGACATAGGCATAGACAAGGCAGCAGACAACCCAATCGACAGCGGCAGCGACTGAGACGCCTACAGAGACGCTGAGAGAGGCTGCGACGCCGACTGAGGCAGATATGGGCAGATATAGGCATGGAGAAGGCAGCAGACCCCCCAATCGACAACGGCAGCGACTGAGATGCCTACAGCGACGCTGACCAGAGGCTGCGACGCCGACTGAGACGCCGACCCCCCAATCGACAACGGCAGCGACTGAGATGCCTACAGAGACGCTGACAAGAGGCTGCGACGCCGACTGAGATGCCGACAGAGGCAGTTAGGGGTAGATATAGGCATAGAGAAGGCAGCAGACCCCCCAATCGACAACGGCAGCGACTGAGATGCCTACAGAGCCGCTGACAAGAGGCTGCGACGCCGACTGAGACGCCGACTTAGGCAGATAGGGGTAGATATTGGCATAGAGACGGCAGCAGACCCTCCAATCAACAGCGGCAGCGACTGAGACGCCTACAGAGACGCTGACAGAGGCTGCGACGCTGACAGAGGCTGCGACGCCGACTGAGACGCCGACTGAGGCAGAGAGGGTTAGACATAGGCATAGATAAGGCAGCAGACAACCCAATCAACAGCGGCATCAACTGAGATGCATACAGAGACGCTGATAGAGGCTGCGACGCCGACTGAGATGCCGACTGTGGCAGATAGGGGTAGATATTGGCATAGAGAAGGCAGCAGACCCTCCAATCGACAGCGGCAGCAACTGAGACGCCTACTGAGACGCTGACAGAGGCTGCGACGCCGACTGAGACGCCGACTGAGGCAGATAGGGGTAGATATAGGCGTAGAGAGGCAGCAGATACCCCAATCGACAGCGGCAGCGACTGAGACGCCTACAGAGACGCTGAGAGAGGCTGCGACGCCGACTGAGGCAGATATGGGCAGATATAGGCATGGAGAAGGCAGCAGACCCCCCAATCGACAAAGGCAGCGACTGAGATGCCTACAGAGACGCTGACCAGAGGCTGCGACGCCGACTGAGACGCCGACCCCCCAATCGACAACGGCAGCGACTGAGATGCCTACAGAGACGCTGACAAGAGGCTGAGACGCCGACTGAGATGCCGACTGAGGCAGGTAGGGGTAGATATAGGCATAGAGAAGGCAGCAGACCCCCCCCAATCGACAACGGCAGCGACTGAGATGCCTACAGAGCCGCTGACAAGAGGCTGCGACGCCGACTGAGACGCCTACTTAGGCAGATAGGGGTAGATATAGGCATAGAGACGACAGCAGACCCTCCAATCAATAGCGGCAGCGACTGAGACGCCTACAAAGACGCTGACAGAGGCTGCGACGCCGACTGTGGCGCCGACTGAGGCAGATAGGGGAAGAGATAGGCATAGAGAAGGCAGCAGACAACCCAATCGACAGCGGAAGCAACTGAGACGCCTCCAGAGACGCTGATAGAGGCTGTGACGCCGACTGAGATGCCGACTGTGGCAGATAGGGGTAGATGTAGGCATGGAGAAGGCAGCAGACCCTCCAATCGACAGCGGCAGCGACTGAGACGCCTACAGAGACGCTGACAGAGGCTGCGACGCCGACTGAGACGCCGACAGAGGCAGAGAGGGTTAGACATAGGCATAGATAAGGCAGCAGACAACCCAATCGACAGCGGCATCAACTGAGATGCATACAGAGACGTTGATAGAAGCTGCGACGCAGACTGAGATGCCGACTGTGGCAGATAGGGGTAGATATTGGCATAGAGAAGGCAGCAGACCCCCCAATCGACAGCGGCAGCAACTGAGACGCCTACTGAGACGCTGACAGAGGCTGCGACGCCGACTGAGACGCCGACTGAGGCAGATAGGGGTAGATATAGGCGTAGAGAGGCAGCAGATACCCCAATCGACAGCGGCAGCGACTGAGACGCCTACAGAGACGCTGAGAGAGGCTGCGACGCCGACTGAGGCAGATATGGGCAGATATAGGCACGGAGAAGGCAGCAGACCCCCCAATCGACAAAGGCAGCGACTGAGATGCCTACAGAGACGCTGACCAGAGGCTGCGACGCTGACCAGAGGCTGCGACGCCGACTGAGACGCCGACCCCCCAATCGACAACGGCAGCGACTGAGATGCCTACAGAGACGCTGACAAGAGGCTGAGACGCCGACTGAGATGCCGACTGAGGCAGATAGGGGTAGATATAGGCATAGAGAAGGCAGCAGACCCCCCCAATCGACAACGGCAGCGACTGAGATGCCTACAGAGCCGCTGACAAGAGGCTGCGACGCCGACTGAGACGCCTACTTAGGCAGATAGGGGTAGATATAGGCATAGAGACGACAGCAGACCCTCCAATCAATAGCGGCAGCGACTGAGACGCCTACAAAGACGCTGACAGAGGCTGCGACGCCGACTGTGGCTCCGACTGAGGCAGATAGGGGAAGAGATAGGCATAGAGAAGGCAGCAGACAACCCAATCGACAGCGGAAGCAACTGAGACGCCTCCAGAGACGCTGATAGAGGCTGTGACGCCGACTGAGATGCCGACTGTGGCAGATAGGGGTAGATGTAGGCATGGAGAAGGCAGCAGACCCTCCAATCGACAGCGGCAGCGACTGAGACGCCTACAGAGACGCTGACAGAGGCTGCGACGCCGACTGAGACGCCGACAGAGGCAGAGAGGGTTAGACATAGGCATAGATAAGGCAGCAGACAACCCAATCGACAGCGGCATCAACTGAGATGCATACAGAGACGTTGATAGAAGCTGCGACGCCGACTGAGATGCCGACTGTGGCAGATAGGGGTAGATATTGACATAGAGAAGGCTGCAGACCCCCCAATCGACAGTGGCAGCGACTGAGACTCCTACAGAGACGCTGACAGAGGCTGCGAAGCCGACTGTGACGCCGACTGATTCACGTAGGGGTAGATATAAACATAGAGAAGGCAGCAGACCCACCAAACGACAGCGGCAACAACTAAGACGCCTACAGAGACGCTGATAGAAGCTGCGTCGCCGATTGAGTTGCCGACTGAGGCAGATAGGGCTAGATATAGGCATACAGAAGGCAGCAGACCCCCCAATCGACAGCGGCAGCGACTGAGACGCCTACAGAGACGCTGACACAGGCTGCGACGCCGACTGAGGCTGATAGGGCTAGATATTGGCATAGAGAATGCAGCAGCCCCCCCAATCGACTACGGCAGCGACTGAGACGCCTACAGAGACGCTGACAGAGGCTGCGACGCTGACAGAGGCTGCGACGCCGACTGAGAAGCCGACTGAGGCAGAGAGGGCTAGACATAGGCATAGAGAAGGCAGCAGACAACCCAATCGACAGCGGCAACAACTGAGACGTCTACAGAGACGCAGATAGAGGCTGCGACGCCGACTGAGGCAGATAGGGGTAAATATAGGCATAGAGAAGGCAGCAGACCCCCCCATCGACAGCGGCAGCGACTGAGATGCCTACAGAGACGCTGACAAGAGGCTGCGACGCCGACTGAGATGCCGACTGAGGCAGATAGGGGTAGATATAGGCATAGAGAAGACAGCAGACCCTCCAATCGACAGCGGCAACAACTGAGACGCCTACAGAGACGCTGATAGAGGTTGCGACGTCGACTGAGGCAGATACGGGTAGATATAGGCTTACAGAAGGCAGCAGACCCCCCAATCGACAGCGGCAGCGACTGAGACGGCTACAGAGACTCTGACAGAGGCTGAGAAGCCGACTGAGACGCCGACTGAGGCAGATAGGGGTAGATATACGCGTAGAGAGGCAGCAGATCCCCCAATCGACAGCGGCAGCGACTGAGACGCCTACCGAGACGCTGAGAGGGGCTGCGACGCCGACTGAGGCAGATAGGGGTAGGCATAGAGAAGGGAGCAGACCCCAAATCGAAAACGGCAGCGACTCAGATGCCTACATAGACGCTGAGAGAGGCTGCGACGCCGACTGAGGCAGATAGGGGTAGGCATAGAGAAGGGAGCAGACCCCCAATCGAAAACGGCAGCGACTCAGATGCCTACAGAGACGCTGAAAAGAGGCTGCGGCGCCGACTGAGACGCCGACTGAGGCAGATAGGGGTAGATATAGGCATAGAGAAGGCAGCAGACCCTCCAATCGACAGCGGCAGCGACTGAGACGCCTACAGAGAAGCTGACAGAGGCTGCAATGCTGACAGAGGCTGCGACGCCAACTGAGACGCCGACTGAGGCAGAGAGGGTTAGACATAGGCATAGAGAAGGCAGCAGACAGCCCAATCGACAGCGACAGCGACTGAGACGCCTACAGAGACGCTGACCAGAGGCTGCGACGCCGACTAAGATGCCTACAGAGACGCTGACAAGAGGCTGCGACGCCGACTGAGATGCCGACTGAGGCAGATAGGGGTAGATATAGGCATAGAGAAGGCAGCGGACCCTCCAATCGACAGCGACAGCGACTGAGACGCCTACAGAGACGCTGAGAGAGGCGGCGACGACGACTGAGGCAGATAGGGGTAGATATAGGCATAGAGAAGGCAGCAGACCCCCCAATCGACAGCGGCAGCGACTGAGACGCCTACAGAGCCGCTGACAAGAGGCTTCGACTCCGACTGAGACGCCGACTGAGGCAGATAGGGGTATTTATAGGCATAGAGAAGGCAGCAGACCCCCCAATCGACAACGGCAGCGACTGAGATGCATACAGAGCCGCTGACAAGAGGCTGCGACGCCGACTGAGACGCCGATTGAGGCAGATAAGGGTAGATATAGGCATAGAGACGGCAGCAGACCCTCGAATCAACAGCGGCAGCGACTGAGACGCCTACAGAGACGCTGACAGAGGCTGCGATGCTGACAGAGGCTGCAACGCCAAATGAGACGCCGACTGAGGCAGAGAGGGTTTGACATCGGCATAGAGAAGGCAGCAGACAACCCAATCGACAGCGGCAGCGACTGAGATGCATGCAGAGACGCTGATAGAGGCTGCGACGCCGACTGATATGCCGACTGTGGCAGATAGGGGTAGATATTGGCATAGAGAAGGCAACAACTGAGACGCCTACAGAGACGCTGACAGAGGCTGCGACGCCGACTGAGACGCCGATTGAGGCAGATAGGGGTAGATATAGGCATAGAGACGGCAGCAGACCCTCCAATCAACAGCGGCAGCGACTGAGACGCCTACAGAGACGCTGACAGAGGCTGCGCCGCCGACTGAGACGCCGACTGAGACGCCGACTGAGGCAGAGAATGTTAGACATAGGCATAGATAAGGCAGGAGACAACCCAATCGATAGCGGCATCAACTGAGATGCATACAGAGACGCTGATAGAGGCTGCGCCGCCGACTGAGATGCCGACTGTGGCAGATAGGGGTAGATATTGGCATAGAGAAGGCAGCAGACCCCCCCCAATCGACAGCGGCAGCAACTGAGACGCCTACAGAGACGCTGACAGAGGCTGCGACGCCGACTGAGACGCCGACTGAGACGCCGACTGAGACGCCGACTGAGGCAGATAGGGGTAGATATAGGCGTAGAGAGGCAGCAGATCCCCCAATCGACAGCGGCAGCGACTGAGACGGCTACAGAGACTCTGACAGAGGCTGAGAGGCCGACTGAGACGCCGACTGAGGCATATAGGGGTAGATATAGGTTTACAGAAGGCAGCAGACCCCCCAATCGATAGCGGTAGCGATTGAGACGGTTACAGAGACTCTGACAGAGGCTGAGAAGCCGACTGAGACGCCGATTGAGGCAGATAGGGGTAGATATAGGCGTAGAGAGGCAGCAGAGCCCCCAATCGACAGCGGCAGCGACTGAGACGCCTACAGAGACGCTGAGAGAGGCTGCGACGCCGACTGAGGCAGATAGGGGTAGGCATAGAGAAGGGAGCAGACTTCCCAATCGAAAACGGCAGCGACTCAGATGCCTGCAGAGACGCTGAAAAGAGGCTGCGACACCGACTGAGACGCCGACTGAGGCAGATAGGGGTAGATATAGGCATAGAGAAGGCAGCAGACCCTCCAATCGACAGCGGCAGCGACTGAGACGCCTACAGACAAGCTGACAGAGGCTGCCACGCTGACAGAGGCTGCGACGCCAACTGAGACGCCGACTGAGGCAGAGAGGATTAGAAATCGGCATAGACAAGGCAGCAGACAACCCAATCGACAGCGGCAGCGACTGAGACGCCTACAGAGACGCTGACCAGAGGCTGCGACGCCGACTGAGATGCCGACCACCAATCGACAGCGGCAGCAACTGAGACGCCTACAGAGACGCTGACAGAGGCTGCGACGCCGACTGAGACGCCGACTGAGGCAGATAGGGGTAGATATAGGCGTAGAGAGGCAGCAGATCCCCCAATCGACAGCGGCAGCGACTGAGACGCCTACAGAGACGCTGAGAGAGGCTGCGACGACGACTGCGGCAGATAGGGGTAGATATAGGCATAGCGAAGGCAGCAGACCCCCCCCAATCGATAGCGGCAGCGACTGAGACGCCTACAGAGCCGCTGACAAGAGGCTGCGACGCCGACTGAGACGCCGACTGAGGCAGATAGGGGTAGATATAGGCATAGAGAAGGCAGCAGACTCCCCAATCGACAACGGCAGCGACTGAGATGCCTACAGAGCCGCTGACAAGAGGCTGCGACGCCGACTGAGAGGCCGACTGAGGGAGATAGGGGTAGATATAGGCATAGAGACGGAAGCAGACCCTCCAATCGACAGCGGCAGTTACTGAGACACCTAAAGAGACGCTGACAGAGGCTGCGACGCTAACAGAGGCTGCGACGCCAACTGAGACGCCGACTGAGGCAGAGAGGGTTAGACATAGGCATCGACAAGGCAGCAGACAACCCAATCGACAGCGGCAGCGACTGAGATGCATACAGAGACGCTGATAGACGCTGCGACGCCGACTGAGATGCCGACTTTGGCAGATAGGGGTAGATATTGGCGTAGAGAAGGCAGCAGACCCCCCAATCGACAGCGGCAGCAACTGAGACGCCTACAGAGACGCTGACAGAGGCTGCGACGCCGACTGATATGCCGACTGAGGCAGATAGGGGTAGATATAGGCATAGAGAAGGCAGCAAACCCTCCAATCGACAGCAGCAACAACTGAGACGCCTACAGAGACGCTGATAGAGGTTGCGACGCCGACTGAGGCAGATAGGGGTAGATATAGGCATAGAGAAGGCAGCAGACCCCCAATCGACAACGGCAGCGACTGAGATGCCTACAGAGACGCTGACAGAGGCTGCGACGCCGACTGAGGCAGATAGGGGTAGGCATAGAGAAAGGAGCAGACCCCCCAATCGAAAACGGCAGCGACTCAGATGCCTACAGAGACGCTGACAAGAGGCTGCGACGCCGACTAAGACGCCGACTGAGGCAGATAGGGGTAGATATAAGCATAGAGAAGGCAGCAGACCCTCCAATCGACAGCGGCAGCGACTGAGACGCCTACAGAGACGCTGATAGAGGCTGCGACGCCGACTGAGACTCCGACTGGGGCAGAGAGGGTTAGACATAGGCATAGATAAGGCAGCAGACAACCCAATCGACAGCGGCAGCGACTGAGACGCCTACAGAGACGCTGAGAGAGGCTGCGACGCCGACTGAGGCAGATAGGGGTAGATATAGGCATGGAGAAGGCAGCAGACCCCCCAATCGACAACGGCAGCGACTGAGTTGCCTATAGAGACGCTGACAAAAGGCTGCGACGCCGACAGATACGCCGACCCCCCAATCGACAACGGCAGCGACTGAGATGCCTACAGAGACGCTGATAAAAGTCTGCGACGCCGACTGAGACGCCGACTGAGCCAGATAGGGGTAGATATAGGCATAGAGAAGGCAGTAGACCCTCCAATCGACAGCGGCAGCGACTGAGACGCCTACAGAGACGCTGAGAGAGGCTGCGACGGCGACTGAGGCTGATAGGGGTAGATATAGGCATAGAGAAGGCAGCAGACCCCCCAATCGACAACGGCAGCGACTGAGATGCCTACAGAGACGCTGACAAGAGGCTGCGACGCCGACTGAAACGCCGACCCCCCAATCGACAACGGCAGCGACTGAGATGCCTACAGAGACAATGACAAGAGGCTGCGACGCCGACTGAGACGCTGACTGAGGCAGATAGGGGTAGATATAGGCATAGAGAAGGCAGCAGACTTCCCAATCGACAACGGCAGCGACTGAGATGCCTACAGAGCCGCGGACAAGAGGCTGCGACGCCGACTGAGACGCCGACTGAGGGAGATAGGGGTAGATATAGGCATAGAGACGGCAGCAGACCCTCCAATCGACAGCGGCAGCGACTGAGACGCCTACAGAGACGCTGACAGAGGCTGAGACGCTGACAGAGGCTGCGACGCTGACAGAGACTGCGACGCCAACTGAGACGCCGACTGAGGCAGAGAGGGTTAGACATAGGCATAGACAAGGCAGCAGACAACCCAATCGACAGCGGCAGCGACTGAGATGCATACAGAGACGCTGATAGACGCTGCGACGTCGACTGAGATGCCAACTTTGGCAGATAAGGCTAGATATTGGCGTAGAGAAGGCAGCAGACCCCCCCCAATTGACAGCGGCAGCAACTGAGACGCCTACAGAGACGCTGACAGAGGCTGCGACGCCGACTGAGATGCCGACTGAGGCAGATAGGGGTAAATAGGCATAGAGAAGGCAGCAAACCCTCCAATCGACAGCGGCAACAATTGAGACGCCTACAGAGACGCTGATAGAGGTTGCGACGCCGACTGAGGCAGATAGGGGTAGATATAGGCTTACACATGGCAGCAGACCCCCCAATCGACAGCGGCAGCGACTGAGACGGCTACAGAGACTCTGACACAGGCTGAGATGCCGACTGAGACGCCGACTGAGGCAGATAGGGGTAGATATAGGCGTAGAGAAGCAGCAGATCCCCCAATCGACAGAGGCAGCGACTGAGACGCCTACAGATACGCTGAGAGAGGCTGGGACGCCGACTGAGGCAGATAGGGGTAGGCATAGACAAAGGAGCAGACCCCCCAATCGAAAACGGCAGCGACTCAGATGCCTACATAGACGCTGACAAGAGGCTGTGACGCCGACTAAGACGCCGACTGAGGCAGATAGGGGTAGATATTGGCATAGAGAAGGCAGCAGACCCTCCAATCGACAGCGGCAGCGACTGAGACGTCTACAGAGACGCTGACAGAGGCTGCGACGCTGACTGAGACTCCGTCTGTGGCAGAGAGGGTTAGACATAGGCATAGACAAGGCAGCAGACAACCCAATTGACAGCGGCAGCGACTGAGACGCCTACAGAGACGCTGAGAGAGGCTGCGACGACGACTGAGGCAGATAGGGGTAGATATAGGCATGGAGAAGGCAGCAGACCCCCCCAATCGACAACGGCAGAGTCTGAGTTGCCTACAGAGACGCTGACAAGAGGCTGCGACGCCGACTGAGACGCCGACCCACCAATCGACAACGGCAGCGACTGAGATGCCTACAGAGACGCTGATAAGAATCTGCGACGCCGACTGAGACGCCGACTGAGCCAGATAGGGGTAGATATAGGCATAGATAAGGCAGTAGACCCTCCAATCGACAGCGGCAGCGACTGAGACGCCTACAGAGACGCTGAGAGAGGCTGCGACGGCGACTGAGGCAGATAGGGGTAGATATTGGCATAGAGAAGCATTCAGACCCCCCCCCCAATCGACAGCGGCAACGACTGAGACACCTACAGAGACGCTGACAGAGGCTGCGAAATCGACTGTGGCGCCGACTGAGGCAGATAGGGGAAGAGATAGGCATAGAGAAGGCAGCAGACAACCCAATCGACAGCGGAAACAACTGAGACGCCTACAGAGACGCTGATAGAGGCTGCGACGCCGACTGAGATGCGGACTGTGGCAGATAGGTGTAGATATAGGCATGGAGAAGGCAGCAGACCCCCCAATCGACAACGGCAGCGACTGAGATGCCTACAGAGCCGCTGACAAGAGGCTGCGACGCCGACTGAGACGCCGACCCCCCAATCGACAACGGCAGCGACTGAGATGCCTACAGAGACGCTGACAACAGGCTGAGACGCCGACTGAGATGCCGACTGAGGCAGATAGGGGTAGATATAGGCATAGAGAAGGCAGCAGACCCCCCAATCGACAACGGCAGCGACTGAGATGCCTACAGAGCTGCTGACAAGAGGCTGCGACGCCGACTGAGACGCCTACTTAGGCAGATAGGGGTAGATATAGGCATAGAGACGACAGCAGACCCTCCAATCAATAGCGGCAGCGACTGAGACGCCTACAGAGACGCTGACAGAGGCTGCGACGCCGACTGTGGCGCCGACTGATGCAGATAGGGGAAGAGATAGGCATAGAGAAGGCAGCAGACAACCCAATCGACAGCGGAAACAACTGAGACGCCTCCAGAGACGCTGATAGAGGCTGCGACGCCGACTGAGATGCCGACTGTGGCAGATAGGGGTAGATGTAGGCATGGAGAAGGCAGCAGACCCTCCAATCGACAGCGGCAGCGACTGAGACGCCTACAGAGACGCTGACAGAGGCTGCGACGCCGACTGAGACGCCGACAGAGGCAGAGAGGGTTAGACATAGGTATAGATAAGGCAGCAGACTACCCAATCGACAGCGGCATCAACTGAGATGCATACAGAGACGTTGATAGAAGCTGCGACGCCGACTGAGATGCCGACTGTGGCAGATAGGGGTAGATATTGGCATAGAGAAGGCTGCAGACCCCCCCAATCGACAGCGGCAGCGACTGAGACGCCTACAGAGACGCTGACAGAGGCTGCGACTCCGACTGAGGCTGATAGGGCTAGATATTGGCATAGAGAATGCAGCAGACAACCCAATCGACAGCGGCAGCGACTGAGACGCCTACAGAGACGCTGACCAGAGGCTGCGACGCCGACTGAGATGCCGACCACCAATCGACAGCGGCAGCAACTGAGACGCCTACAGAGACGCTGACAGAGGCTGCGACGCCGACTGAGACGCCGACTGAGGCAGATAGGGGTAGATATAGGCGTAGAGAGGCAGCAGATCCCCCAATCGACAGCGGCAGCGACTGAGACGCCTACAGAGACGCTGAGAGAGGCTGCGACGACGACTGCGGCAGATAGGGGTAGATATAGGCATAGAGAAGGCAGCAGACCCCCCCCAATCGATAGCGGCAGCGACTGAGACGCCTACAGAGCCGCTGACAAGAGGCTGCGACGCCGACTGAGACGCCGACTGAGGCAGATAGGGGTAGATATAGGCATAGAGAAGGCAGCAGACTCCCCAATCGACAACGGCAGCGACTGAGATGCCTACAGAGCCGCTGACAAGAGGCTGCGACGCCTACTGAGACGCCGACTGAGGGAGATAGGGGTAGATATAGGCATAGAGACGGAAGCAGACCCTCCAATCGACAGCGGCAGTTACTGAGACACCTAAAGAGACGCTGACAGAGGCTGCGACGCTAACAGAGGCTGCGACGCCAACTGAGACGCCGACTGAGGCAGAGAGGGTTAGACATAGGCATAGACAAGGCAGCAGACAACCCAATCGACAGCGGCAGCGACTGAGATGCATACAGAGACGCTGATAGACGCTGCGACGCCGACTGAGATGCCGACTTTGGCAGATAGGGGTAGATATTGGCGTAGAGAAGGCAGCAGACCCCCCAATCGACAGCGGCAGCAACTGAGACGCCTACAGAGACGCTGACAGAGGCTGCGACGCCGACTGATATGCCGACTGAGGCAGATAGGGGTAGATATAGGCATAGAGAAGGCAGCAAACCCTCCAATCGACAGCAGCAACAACTGAGACGCCTACAGAGACGCTGATAGAGGTTGCGACGCCGACTGAGGCAGATAGGGGTAGATATAGGCATAGAGAAGGCAGCAGACCCCCAATCAACAACGGCAGCGACTGAGATGCCTACAGAGACGCTGACAGAGGCTGCGACGCCGACTGAGGCAGATAGGGGTAGGCATAGAGAAAGGAGCAGACCCCCCAATCGAAAACGGCAGCGACTCAGATGCCTACAGAGACGCTGACAAGAGGCTGCGACGCCGACTAAGACGCCGACTGAGGCAGATAGGGGTAGATATAAGCATAGAGAAGGCAGCAGACCCTCCAATCGACAGCGGCAGCGACTGAGACGCCTACAGAGACGATGATAGAGGCTGCGACGCCGACTGAGACTCCGACTGGGGCAGAGAGGGTTAGACATAGGCATAGATAAGGCAGCAGACAACCCAATCGACAGCGGCAGCGACTGAGACGCCTACAGAGACGCTGAGAGAGGCTGCGACGCCGACTGAGGCAGATAGGGGTAGATATAGGCATGGAGAAGGCAGCAGACCCCCCAATCGACAACGGCAGCGACTGAGTTGCCTATAGAGACGCTGACAAAAGGCTGCGACGCCGACTGACACGCCGACCCCCCAATCGACAACGGCAGCGACTGAGATGCCTACAGAGACGCTGATAAAAGTCTGCGACGCCGACTGAGACGCCGACTGAGCCAGATAGGGGTAGATATAGGCATAGAGAAGGCAGTAGACCCTCCAATCGACAGCGGCAGCGACTGAGACGCCTACAGAGACGCTGAGAGAGGCTGCGACGGCGACTGAGGCTGATAGGGGTAGATATAGGCATAGAGAAGGCAGCAGACCCCCCAATCGACAACGTCAGCGACTGAGATGCCTACAGAGACGCTGACAAGAGGCTGCGACGCCGACTGAAACGCCGACCCCCCAATCGACAACGGCAGCGACTGAGATGCCTACAGAGACAATGACAAGAGGCTGCGACGCCGACTGAGACGCTGACTGAGGCAGATAGGGGTAGATATAGGCATAGAGAAGGCAGCAGACTTCCCAATCGACAACGGCAGCGACTGAGATGCCTACAGAGCCGCGGACAAGAGGCTGCGACGCCGACTGAGACGCCGACTGAGGGAGATAGGGGTAGATATAGGCATAGAGACGGCAGCAGACCCTCCAATCGACAGCGGCAGCGACTGAGACGCCTACAGAGACGCTGACAGAGGCTGAGACGCTGACAGAGGCTGCGACGCTGACAGAGACTGCGACGCCAACTGAGACGCCGACTGAGGCAGAGAGGGTTAGACATAGGCATAGACAAGGCAGCAGACAACCCAATCGACAGCGGCAGCGACTGAGATGCATACAGAGACGCTGATAGACGCTGCGACGTCGACTGAGATGCCAACTTTGGCAGATAGGGCTAGATATTGGCGTAGAGAAGGCAGCAGACCCCCCCCAATTGACAGCGGCAGCAACTGAGACGCCTACAGAGACGCTGACAGAGGCTGCGACGCCGACTGAGATGCCGACTGAGGCAGATAGGGGTAGATATAGGCATAGAGAAGGCAGCAAACCCTCCAATCGACAGCGGCAACAATTGAGACGCCTACAGAGACGCTGATAGAGGTTGCGACGCCGACTGAGGCAGATAGGGGTAGATATAGGCTTACACATGGCAGCAGACCCCCCAATCGACAGCGGCAGCGACTGAGACGGCTACAGAGACTCTGACACAGGCTGAGATGCCGACTGAGACGCCGACTGAGGCAGATAGGGGTAGATATAGGCGTAGAGAAGCAGCAGATCCCCCAATCGACAGAGGCAGCGACTGAGACGCCTACAGAGACGCTGAGAGAGGCTGGGACGCCGACTGAGGCAGATAGGGGTAGGCATAGACAAAGGAGCAGACCCCCCAATCGAAAACGGCAGCGACTCAGATGCCTACATAGACGCTGACAAGAGGCTGTGACGCCGACTAAGACGCCGACTGAGGCAGATAGGGGTAGATATTGGCATAGAGAAGGCAGCAGACCCTCCAATCGACAGCGGCAGCGACTGAGACGTCTACAGAGACGCTGACAGAGGCTGCGACGCTGACTGAGACTCCGTCTGTGGCAGAGAGGGTTAGACATAGGCATAGACAAGGCAGCAGACAACCCAATCGACAGCGGCAGCGACTGAGACGCCTACAGAGACGCTGAGAGAGGCTGCGACGACGACTGAGGCAGATAGGGGTAGATATAGGCATGGAGAAGGCAGCAGACCCCCCCAATCGACAACGGCAGAGTCTGAGTTGCCTACAGAGACGCTGACAAGAGGCTGCGACGCCGACTGAGACGCCGACCCACCAATCGACAACGGCAGCGACTGAGATGCCTACAGAGACGCTGATAAGAATCTGCGACGCCGACTGAGACGCCGACTGAGCCAGATAGGGGTAGATATAGGCATAGATAAGGCAGTAGACCCTCCAATCGACAGCGGCAGCGACTGAGACGCCTACAGAGACGCTGAGAGAGGCTGCGACGGCGACTGAGGCAGATAGGGGTAGATATTGGCATAGAGAAGCATTCAGACCCCCCCCCAATCGACAGCGGCAACGACTGAGACACCTACAGAGACGCTGACAGAGGCTGCGAAATCGACTGTGGCGCCGACTGAGGCAGATAGGGGAAGAGATAGGCATAGAGAAGGCAGCAGACAACCCAATCGACAGCGGAAACAACTGAGACGCCTACAGAGACGCTGATAGAGGCTGCGACGCCGACTGAGATGCGGACTGTGGCAGATAGGTGTAGATATAGGCATGGAGAAGGCAGCAGACCCCCCAATCGACAACGGCAGCGACTGAGATGCCTACAGAGCCGCTGACAAGAGGCTGCGACGCCGACTGAGACGCCGACCCCCCAATCGACAACGGCAGCGACTGAGATGCCTACAGAGACGCTGACAAGAGGCTGAGACGCCGACTGAGATGCCGACTGTGGCAGATAGGGGTAGATATTGGCATAGAGAAGGCTGCAGACCCCCCCAATCGACAGCGGCAGCGACTGAGACGCCTACAGAGACGCTGACAGAGGCTGCGACTCCGACTGAGGCTGATAGGGCTAGATATTGGCATAGAGAATGCAGCAGCCCCCCCAATCGACTACGGCAGCGACTGAGACGCCTACAGAGACGCTGACAGAGGCTGCGACGCTGACAGAGGCTGCGACGCTGACAGAGGCTGCGACGCCGACTGAGAAGCCGACTGAGGCAGAGAGGGCTAGACATAGGCATAGAGAAGGCAGCAGACAACCCAATCGACAGCGCCAACTACTGAGACGTCTACAGAGACGCTGATAGAGGCTGCGACGCCGACTGAGGCAGATAGGGGTAAATATAGGCATAGAGAAGGCAGCAGACCCCCCAATCGACAGCGGCAGCAACTGAGATGCCTACAGAGACGCTGACAAGAGGCTGCGACGCCGACTGAGATGCCGACTGAGGCAGATAGGGGTAGATATATAATCATAGAGAAGATAGCAGACCCTCCAATCGACAGCGGCAACAACTGAGACGCCTACAGAGACGCTGATAGAGGTTGCGACGTCGACTGAGGCAGATACGGGTAGATATAGGCTTACAGAAGGCAGCAGACCCCCCAATCGACAGCGGCAGCGACTGAGACGGCTACAGAGACTCTGACAGAGGCTGAGAAGCCGACTGAGACGCCGACTGAGGCAGATAGGGGTAGATATAGGCGTAGAGAGGCAGCAGATCCCCCAATCGACAGCGGCAGCGACTGAGACGCCTACCGAGACGCTGAGAGGGGCTGCGACGCCGACTGAGGCAGATAGGGGTAGGCATAGAGAAGGGAGCAGACCCCAAATCGAAAACGGCAGCGACTCAGATGCCTACATAGACGCTGACAAGAGGCTGCGACGCCGACTGAGGCAGAGAGGGTTAGACATAGGCATAGACAAGGCAGCAGACAACCCAATCGACAGCGGCAGCGACTGAGACGGCTACAGAGACTCTGACAGAGGCTGAGAAGCCGACTGAGACGCCGACTGAGGCAGATAGGGGTAGATATAGGCGTAGAGAGGCAGCAGATCCCCCAATCGACAGCGGCAGCGACTGAGACGGCTACAGAGACTCTGACAGAGGCTGAGAGGCCGACTGAGACGCCGAATGAGGCATATAGGGGTAGATATAGGTTTACAGAAGGCAGCAGACCCCACAATCGATAGCGGCAGCGACTGCGACGGTTACAGAGACTCTGACAGAGGCTGAGAAGCCGACTGAGACGCCGACTGAGGCAGATAGGGGTAGATATAGGCGTAGAGAGGCAGCAGAGCCCCCAATCGACAGCGGCAGCGACTGAGACGCCTACAGAGACGCTGAGAGAGGCTGCGACGCCGACTGAGGCAGATAGGGGTAGGCATAGAGAAGGGAGCAGACTTCCCAATCGAAAACGGCAGCGACTCAGATGCCTGCAGAGACGCTGAAAAGAGGCTGCGACGCCGACTGAGACGCCGACTGAGGCAGATAGGGGTAGATATAGGCATAGAGAAGGCAGCAGACCCTCCAATCGACAGCGGCAGCGACTGAGACGCCTACAGACAAGCTGACAGAGGCTGCGACGCTGGCAGAGGCTGCGACGCCAACTGAGACGCCGACTGAGGCAGAGAGGGTTAGACATCGGCATAGACAATGCAGCAGACAACCCAATCGACAGCGGCAGCGACTGAGACGCCTACAGAGACGCTGACCAGAGGCTGCGACGCCGACTGAGATGCCGACCCCCAATCGACAGCGGCAGCAACTGAGACGCCTACAGAGACGCTGACAGAGGCTGCGACGCCGACTGAGACGCCGACTGAGGCAGATAGGGGTAGATATAGGCGTAGAGAGGCAGCAGATCCCCCAATCGACAGCGGCAGCGACTGAGACGCCTACAGAGACGCTGAGAGAGGCTGCGACGACGACTGCGGCAGATAGGGGTAGATATAGGCATAGATAAGGCAGCAGACCCCCCCCAATCGGTAGCGGCAGCGACTGAGACGCCTACAGAGCCGCTGACAAGAGGCTGCGACGCCGACTGAGACGCCGACTGAGGCAGATAGGGGTATATATAGGCATAGAGAAGGCAGCAGACTCCCCAATCGACAACGGCAGCGACTGAGATGCCTACAGAGCCGCTGACAAGAGGCTGCGACACCGACTGAGACGCCGACTGAGGGAGATAGGGGTAGATATAGGCATAGAGACGGAAGCAGACCCTCCAATCGACAGCGGCAGTTACTGAGACACCTACAGAGACGCTGACAGAGGCTGCGACGCTAACAGAGGCTGCGACGCCAACTGAGACGCCGACTGAGGCAGAGAGGGTTAGACATAGGCGTAGACAAGGCAGCAGACAACCCAATCGACAGCGGCAGCGACTGAGATGCATACAGAGACGCTGATAGACGCTGCGACGCCGACTGAGATGCCGACTTTGGCAGATAGGGGTAGATATTGGCGTAGAGAAGGCAGCAGACCCCCCAATCGACAGCGGCAGCAACTGAGACGCCTACAGATACGCTGACAGAGGCTGCGACGCCGACTGATATGCCGACTGAGGCAGATAGGGGTAGATATAGGCATAGAGAAGGCAGCAAACCCTCCAATCGACAGCAGCAACAACTGAGACGCCTACAGAGACGCTGATAGAGGTTGCGACGCCGACTGAGGCAGATAGGGGTAGATATAGGCGTAGAGAGGCAGCAGAGCCCCCAATCGACAGCGGCAGCGACTGAGACGCCTACAGAGACGCTGAGAGAGGCTACGACGCCGACTGAGGCAGATAGGGGTAGATATAGGCATGGAGAAGGAAGCAGACCCTCCAATCGACAGCAGCAACAACTGAGACGCCTACAGAGACGCTGATAGAGGTTGCGACGCCGACTGAGGCAGATAGGGGTAGATATAGGCGTAGAGAGGCAGCAGAGCCCCCAATCGACAGCGGCAGCGACTGAGACGCCTACAGAGACGCTGATAGAGGTTGCGACGCCGACTGAGGCAGATAGGGGTAGATATAGGCGTAGAGAGGCAGCAGAGCCCCCAATCGACAGCGGCAGCGACTGAGACGCCTACAGAGACGCTGAGAGAGGCTGCGGCGCCGACTGAGGCAGATAGGGGTAGGCATAGGGAAAGGAGCAGACCCCCCAATCGAAAACGGCAGCGACTCAGATGCCTACAGAGACGCTGAAAAGAGGCTGCGACGCCGACTGAGACGCCGATTGAGGCAGATAGGGGTAGATATAAGCATAGAGAAGGCAGCAGACCCTCCAATCGACAGCGGCAGCGACTGAGACGCCTACAGAGACGCTGATAGAGGCTGCGACGCCGACTGAGGCAGATAGGGGTAGATATAGGCATGGAGAAGGAAGCAGACCCCCCAATCGACAACGGCAGCGACTGAGTTGCCTATAGAGACGCTGACAAAAGGCTGCGACGCCGACTGATACGCCGACTGAGCCAGATAGGGGTAGATATAGGCATAGAGAAGGCAGTAGACCCTCCAATCGACAGCGGCAGCGACTGAGACGCCTACAGAGACGCTGATAAAAGTCTGCGACGCCGACTGAGACGCCGACTGAGCCAGATAGGGGTAGATATAGGCATAGAGAAGGCAGTAGACCCTCCAATCGACAGCGGCAGCGACTGAGACGCCTACAGAGACGCTGAGAGAGGCTGCGACGGCGACTGAGGCTGATAGGGGTAGATATAGGCATAGAGAAGGCAGCAGACCCCCCAATCGACAACGGCAGCGACTGAGATGCCTACAGAGACTCTGACAAGAGGCTGCGACGCCGACTGAAACGCCGACCCCCCAATCGACAACGGCAGCGACTGAGATGCCTACAGAGACGCTGACAAGAGGCTGCGACGCCGACTGAGACGCTGACTGAGGCAGATAGGGGTAGATATAGGCATAGAGAAGGCAGCAGACTTCCCAATCGACAACGGCAGCGACTGAGATGCCTACAGAGCCGCTGACAGAGGCTGCGACGCCGACTGAGACGCCGACTGAGGGAGATAGGGGTAGATATAGGCATAGAGACGGCAGCAGACCCTCCAATCGACAGCGGCAGCGACTGAGACGCCTACAGAGACGCTGACAGAGGCTGCGACGCTGACAGAGGCTGCGACGCTGACAGAGACTGCGACGCCAACTGAGACGCCGACTGAGGCAGAGAGGGTTAGACATAGGCATAGACAAGGCAGCAGACAACCCAATCGACAGCGGCAGCGACTGAGATGCATACAGAGACGCTGATAGACGCTGCGACGTCGACTGAGATGCCAACTTTGGCAGATAGGGCCAGATATCGGCATAGAGAAGGCAGCAAACCCTCCAATCGACAGCAGCAGCAACTGAGACGCCTACAGAGACGCTGAGAGAGGCTGCGACGCCGACTGAGGCAGATAGGGGTAAATATAGGCATAGAGAAGGCAGCAGACCCCCCAATCGACAGCGGCAGCAACTGAGATGCCTACAGAGACGCTGACAAGAGGCTGCGACGCCGACTGAGATGCCGACTGAGGCAGATAGGGGTAGATATAGGCATAGAGAAGACAGCAGACCCTCCAATCGACAGCGGCAACAACTGAGACGCCTACAGAGACGCTGATAGAGGTTGCGACGTCGACTGAGGCAGATACGGGTAGATATAGGCTTACAGAAGGCAGCAGACCCCCCAATCGACAGCGGCAGCGACTGAGACGGCTACAGAGACTCTGACAGAGGCTGAGAAGCCGACTGAGACGCCGACTGAGGCAGATAGGGGTAGATATAGGCGTAGAGAGGCAGCAGATCCCCCAATCGACAGCGGCAGCGACTGAGACGCCTACCGAGACGCTGAGAGGGGCTGCGACGCCGACTGAGGCAGATAGGGGTAGGCATAGAGAAGGGAGCAGACCCCAAATCGAAAACGGCAGCGACTCAGATGCCTACATAGACGCTGACAAGAGGCTGCGACGCCGACTGAGGCAGAGAGGGTTAGACATAGGCATAGACAAGGCAGCAGACAACCCAATCGACAGCGGCAGCGACTGAGACGCCTACAGAGACGCTGAGAGAGGCTGCGACGCCGACTGAGGCAGATATGGGCAGATATAGGCATGGAGAAGGCAGCAGACCCCCCAATCGACAACGGCAGCGACTGAGATGCCTACAGAGACGCTGACCAGAGGCTGCGACGCCAACTGAGACGCCGACCCCCCAATCGACAACGGCAGCGACTGAGATGCCTACAGAGACGCTGACAAGAGGCTGCGACGCCGACTGAGATGCCGACAGAGGCAGATAGGGGTAGATATAGGCATAGAGAAGGCAGCAGACCCCCCAATCGACAACGGCAGCGACTGAGATGCCTACAGAGCCGCTGACAAGAGGCTGCGACGCCGACTGAGACGCCGACTTAGGCAGATAGGGTTAGATATAGGCATAGAGACGGCAGCAGACCCTCCAATCAACAGCGGCAGCGACTGAGACGCCTACAGAGACGCTGACAGAGGCTGCGACGCTGACAGAGGCTGCGACGCCGACTGAGACGCCGACTAAGGCAGAGAGGGTTAGACATAGGCATAGATAAGGCAGCAGACAACCCAATCGACAGCGGCATCAACTGAGACGCCTACAGAGACGCTGACAGAGGCTGCGACGCCGACTGAGACGCCGACTGAGGCAGATAGGGGTAGATATAGGCGTAGAGAGGCAGCAGATACCCCAATCGACAGCGGCAGCGACTGAGACGGCTACAGAGACTCTGACAGAGGCTCAGAAGCCGACTGAGACGCCGACTGACGCAGATAGGGGTAGATATAGGTTTACAGAAGGCAGCAGACCCCCAATCGACAGCGGCAGCGACTGAGACGGCTACAGAGACTCTTACAGAGGCTGAGAAGCCGACTGAGACGCTGACCGAGGCAGATAGGGGTAGATATTGGCGTAGAGAGGCAGCAGATCCCCCAATCGACAGCGGGAGCGACTGAGACGCCTACAGAGACGCTAAGAGAGGCTGCGACGCCGAATGAGGCAGATAGGGGTAGGCATAGAGAAGGGAGCAGACCCCCAATCGAAAACGGCAGCGACTCAGATGCGTACAGATACGCTGAAAAGAGGCTGCGGCGCCGACTGAGACGCCGACTGAGGCAGATAGGGGTAGATATAGGCATAGAGAAGGCAGCAGACCCTCCAATCGACAGCGGCAGCGACTGAGACGCCTACAGAGAAGCTGACAGAGGCTGCGATGCTGACAGAGGCTGCGACGCCAACTGAGACGCCGACTGAGGCAGAGAGGGTTAGACATAGGCATAGAGAAGGCAGCAGACAACCCAATCGACAGCGGCAGCGACTGAGACGCCTACAGAGACGCTGACCAGAGGCTGCGACGCCGACTAAGATGCCTACAGAGACGCTGACAAGAGGCTGCGACGCCGACTGAGATGCCGACTGAGGCAGATAGGGGTAGATATAGGCATAGAGAAGGCAGCGGACCATCCAATCGACAGCGACAGCGACTGAGACGCCTACAGAGACGCTGAGAGAGGCGGCGACGCTGACAGAGGCTGCAACGCCAAATGAGACGCCGACTAAGGCAGAGAGGGTTAGACATAGGCATAGATAAGGCAGGAGACAACCCAATCGACAGCGGCATCAACTGAGATGCATACAGAGACGCTGATAGAGGCTGCGCCGCCGACTGAGATGCCGACTGTGGCAGATAGGGGTAGATATTGGCATAGAGAAGGCAGCAGACCCCCCCCCAATCGACAGCGGCAGCAACTGAGACGCCTACAGAGACGCTGACAGAGGCTGCGACGCCGACTGAGACGCCGACTGAGGCAGATAGGGGTAGATATAGGCGTAGAGAGGCAGCAGATCCCCCAATCGACAGCGGCAGCGACTGAGACGGCTACAGAGACTCTGACAGAGGCTGAGAGGCCGACTGAGACGCCGACTGAGGCATATAGGGGTAGATATAGGTTTACAGAAGGCAGCAGACCCCACAATCGATAGCGGCAGCGACTGAGACGGTTACAGAGACTCTGACAGAGGCTGAGAAGCCGACTGAGACGCCGACTGAGGCAGATAGGGGTAGATATAGGCGTAGAGAGGCAGCAGAGCCCCCAATCGACAGCGGCAGCGACTGAGACGCCTACAGAGACGCTGAGAGAGGCTGCGACGCCGACTGAGGCAGATAGGGGTAGGCATAGAGAAGGGAGCAGACTTCCCAATCGAAAACGGCAGCGACTCAGATGCCTGCAGAGACGCTGAAAAGAGGCTGCGACGCCGACTGAGACGCCGACTGAGGCAGATAGGGGTAGATATAGGCATAGAGAAGGCAGCAGACCCTCCAATCGACAGCGGCAGCGACTGAGACGCCTACAGACAAGCTGACAGAGGCTGCGACGCTGGCAGAGGCTGCGACGCTGGCAGAGGCTGCGACGCCAACTGAGACGCCGACTGAGGCAGAGAGGGTTAGACATCGGCATAGACAAGGCAGCAGACAACCCAATCGACAGCGGCAGCGACTGAGACGCCCACAGAGACGCTGACCACAGGCTGCGACGCCGACTGAGATGCCGACCCCCAATCGACAGCGGCAGCAACTGAGACGCCTACAGAGACGCTGATAGAGGTTGCGACGCCGACTGAGGCAGATAGGGGTAGATATAGGCATAGAGAAGGCAGCAGACCCCCAATCGACAACGGCAGCGACTGAGATGCCTACAGAGACGCTGACAGAGGCTGCGACGCCGACTGAGGCAGATAGGGGTAGGCATAAAAAAAGGAGCAGACCCCCCCCCAATCGAAAACGGCAGCGACTCAGATGCCTACAGAGACGCTGACAAGAGGCTGCGACGCCGACTAAGACGCCGACTGAGGCAGATAGGGGTAGATATAAGCATATAGAAGGCAGCAGACCCTCCAATCGACAGCGGCAGCGACTGAGACGCCTACAGAGACGCTGATAGAGGCTGCGACGCCGACTGAGACTCCGACTGGGGCAGAGAGGGTTAGACATAGGCATAGACAAGGCAGCAGACAACCCAATCGACAGCGGCAGCGACTGAGACGCCTACAGAGACGCTGAGAGAGGCTGCGACGCCGACTGAGGCAGATAGGGGTAGATATAGGCATGGAGAAGGCAGCAGACCCCCCAATCGACAACGGCAGCGACTGAGTTGCCTATAGAGACGCTGACAAAAGGCTGCGACGCCGACTGACACGCCGACCCCCCAATCGACAACGGCAGCGACTGAGATGCCTACAGAGACGCTGATAAAAGTCTGCGACGCCGACTGAGACGCCGACTGAGCCAGATAGGGGTAGATATAGGCATAGAGAAGGCAGTAGACCCTCCAATCGACAGCGGCAGCGACTGAGACGCCTACAGAGACGCTGAGAGAGGCTGCGACGGCGACTGAGGCTGATAGGGGTAGATATAGGCATAGAGAAGGCAGCAGACCCCCCAATCGACAACGGCAGCGACTGAGATGCCTACAGAGACGCTGACAAGAGGCTGCGACGCCGACTGAAACGCCGACCCCCCAATCGACAACGGCAGCGACTGAGATGCCTACAGAGACGCTGACAAGAGGCTGCGACGCCGACTGAGACGCTGACTGAGGCAGATAGGGGTAGATATAGGCATAGAGAAGGCAGCAGACTTCCCAATCGACAACGGCAGCGACTGAGATGCCTACAGAGCCGCGGAAAAGAGGCTGCGACGCCGACTGAGACGCCGACTGAGGGAGATAGGGGTAGATATAGGCATAGAGACGGCAGCAGACCCTCCAATCGACAGCGGCAGCGACTGAGACGCCTACAGATACGCTGACAGAGGCTGCGACGCTGACAGAGGCTGCGACGCTGACAGAGACTGCGACGCCAACTGAGACGCCGACTGAGGCAGAGAGGGTTAGACATAGGCATAGACAAGGCAGCAGACAACCCAATCGACAGCGGCAGCGACTGAGATGCATACAGAGACGCTGATAGACGCTGCGACGTCGACTGAGATGCCAACTTTGGCAGATAGGGCTAGATATCGGCATAGAGAAGGCAGCAAACCCTCCAATCGACAGCAGCAACAACTGAGACGCCTACAGAGACGCTGATAGAGGTTGCGACGCCGACTGAGGCAGATAGGGGTAGATATAGGCATAGAGAAGGCAGCAGACCCCCAATCGACAACGGCAGCGACTGAGATGCCTACAGAGACGCTGGCAGAGGCTGCGACGCCGACTGAGGCAGATAGGGGTAGGCATAGGGAAAGGAGCAGACCCCCCAATCGAAAACGGCAGCGACTCAGATGCCTACAGAGACGCTGACAAGAGGCTGCGACGCCAACTGAGACGCCGACTGAGGCAGAGAGGGTTAGACATAGGCGTAGACAAGGCAGCAGACAACCCAATCGACAGCGGCAGCGACTGAGACGCCTACAGATACGCTGACAGAGCTTGCGACGCCGACTGATATGCCGACTGAGGCAGATAGGGGTAGATATAAGCATAGAGAAGGCAGCAGACCCTCCAATCGACAGCGGCAGCGACTGAGACGCCTACAGAGACGCTGATAGAGGCTGCGACGCCGACTGAGACTCCGACTGGGGCAGAGAGGGTTAGACATAGGCATAGACAAGGCAGCAGACAACCCAATCGACAGCGGCAGCGACTGAGACGCCTACAGAGACGCTGAGAGAGGCTGCGACGCCGACTGAGGCAGATAGGGGTAGATATAGGCATGGAGAAGGCAGCAGACCCCCCAATCGACAACGGCAGAGTCTGAGTTGCCTACAGAGACGCTGACAAGAGGCTGCGACGCCGACTGAGACGCCGACCCCCCAATCGACAACGGCAGCGACTGAGATGCCTACAGAGACGCTGATAAGAGTCTGCGACGCCGACTGAGACGCCGACTGAGCCAGATAGGGGTAGATATAGGCATAGATAAGGCAGTAGACCCTCCAATCGACAGCGGCAGCGACTGAGACGCCTACAGAGACGCTGAGAGAGGCTGCGACGGCGACTGAGGCAGATAGGGGTAGATATTGGCATAGAGAAGCATTCAGACCCCCCCCAATCGACAGCGGCAACGACTGAGACACCTACAGAGACGCTGACAGAGGCTGCGAAATCGACTGTGGCGCCGACTGAGGCAGATAGGGGAAGATATAGGCATAGAGAAGGCAGCAGACAACCCAATCGACAGCGGAAACAACTGAGACGCCTACAGAGACGCTGATAGAGGCTGCGACGCCGACTGAGATGCGGACTGTGGCAGATAGGTGTAGATATAGGCATGGAGAAGGCAGCAGACCCCCCAATCGACAACGGCAGCGACTGAGATGCCTACACAGACGCCTACAGAGACGCTGAGAGAGGCTGCGACGCCGACTGAGATGCCGACTGAGGCAGATAGGGGTAGATATAGGCATAGAGACGGCAGCAGACCCCCCAATCGACAACGGCAGCGACTGAGATGCCTACAGAGACGCCTACAGAGACGCTGAGAGAGGCTGCGACGCCGACTGAGATGCCGACTGAGGCAGATAGGGGTAGATATAGGCATAGAGACGGCAGCAGACCCTCCAATCGACAGCGGCAGCGACTGAGACGCCTACAGAGACGCTGAGAGAGGCTGCGACGGCGACTGAGGCAGATAGGGGTAGATATTGGCATAGAGAAGGCATCAGACCCCCACAATCGACAGCGGCAACGACTGAGACACCTACAGAGACGCTGACAGAGGCTGCGAAATCGACTGTGGCGCCGACTGAGGCAGATAGGGGAAGAGATAGGCATAGAGAAGGCAGCAGACAACCCAATCGACAGCGGCAGCAACTGAGACGCCTACAGAGACGCTGACCAGAGGCTGCGACGCCGACTAAGATGCCTACAGAGACGCTGACAAGAGGCTGCGACGCCGACTGAGATGCCGACTGAGGCAGATAGGGGTAGATATAGGCATAGAGAAGGCAGCGGACCATCCAATCGGCAGCGACAGCGACTGAGACGCCTACAGAGACGCTGAGAGAGGCGGCGACGCTGACAGAGGCTGCAACGCCAAATGAGACGCCGACTGAGGCAGAGAGGGTTAGACATAGGCATAGATAAGGCAGGAGACAACCCAATCGACAGCGGCATCAACTGAGATGCATACAGAGACGCTGATAGAGGCTGCGCCGCCGACTGAGATGCCGACTGTGGCAGATAGGGGTAGATATTGGCATAGAAAAGGCAGCAGACCCCCCCCCCAATCGACAGCGGCAGCAACTGAGACGCCTACAGAGACGCTGACAGAGGCTGCGACGCCGACTGAGACGCCGACTGAGGCAGATAGGGGTAGATATAGGCGTAGAGAGGCAGCAGATCCCCCAATCGACAGCGGCAGCGACTGAGACGGCTACAGAGACTCTGACAGAGGCTGAGAGGCCGACTGAGACGCCGACTGAGGCATATAGGGGTAGATATAGGTTTACAGAAGGCAGCAGACCCCACAATCGATAGCGGCAGCGATTGAGACGGTTACAGAGACTCTGACAGAGGCTGAGACGCCGACTGAGACGCCGACTGAGGCAGATAGGGGTAGATATAGGCGTAGAGAGGCAGCAGAGCCCCCAATCGACAGCGGCAGCGACTGAGACGCCTACAGAGACGCTGAGAGAGGCTGCGACGCCGACTGAGGCAGATAGGGGTAGGCATAGAGAAGGGAGCAGACTTCCCAATCGAAAACGGCAGCGACTCAGATGCCTGCAGAGACGCTGAAAAGAGGCTGCGACGCCGACTGAGACGCCGACTGAGGCAGATAGGGGTAGATATAGGCATAGAGAAGGCAGCAGACCCTCCAATCGACAGCGGCAGCGACTGAGACGCCTACAGACAAGCTGACAGAGGCTGCGACGCTGACAGAGGCTGCGACGCCAACTGAGACGCCGACTGAGGCAGAGAGGGTTAGACATCGGCATAGACAAGGCAGCAGACAACCCAATTGACAGCGGCAGCGACTGAGACGCCTACAGAGACGCTGACCAGAGGCTGCGACGCCGACTGAGATGCCGACCCCCAATCGACAGCGGCAGCAACTGAGACGCCTACAGAGACGCTGACAGAGGCTGCGACGCCGACTGAGACGCCGACTGAGGCAGATAGGGGTAGATATAGGCGTAGAGAGGCAGCAGATCCCCCAATCGACAGCGGCAGCGACTGAGACGCCTACAGAGACGCTGAGAGAGGCTGCGACGACGACTGCGGCAGATAGGGGTAGATATAGGCATAGAGAAGGCAGCAAACCCCCCCCCAATCGGTAGCGGCAGCGACTGAGATGCCTACAGAGCCGCTGACAAGAGGCTGCGACGCCGACTGAGACGCCGACTGAGGCAGATAGGGGTAGATATAGGCATAGAGAAGGCAGCAGACTCCCCAATCGACAACGGCAGCGACTGAGATGCCTACAGAGCCGCTGACAAGAGGCTGCGACGCCGACTGAGACGCCGACTGAGGGAGATAGGGGTAGATATAGGCATAGAGACGGAAGCAGACCCTCCAATCGACAGCGGCAGTTACTGAGACACCTACAGAGACGCTGACAGAGGCTGCGACGCTAACAGAGGCTGCGACGCCAACTGAGACGCCGACTGAGGCAGAGAGGGTTAGACATAGGCGTAGACAAGGCAGCAGACAACCCAATCGACAGCGGCAGCGACTGAGATGCATACAGAGACGCTGATAGACGCTGCGACGCCGACTGAGATGCCGACTTTGGCAGATAGGGGTAGATATTGGCGTAGAGAAGGCAGCAGACCCCCCAATCGACAGCGGCAGCAACTGAGACGCCTACAGATACGCTGACAGAGGCTGCGACGCCGACTGATATGCCGACTGAGGCAGATAGGGGTAGATATAGGCATAGAGAAGGCAGCAAACCCTCCAATCGACAGCAGCAACAACTGAGACGCCTACAGAGACGCTGATAGAGGTTGCGACGCCGACTGAGGCAGATAGGGGTAGATATAGGCATAGAGAAGGCAGCAGACCCCCAATCGACAACGGCAGCGACTGAGATGCCTACAGAGACGCTGACAGAGGCTGCGACGCCGACTGAGGCAGATAGGGGTAGGCATAGGGAAAGGAGCAGACCCCCCAATCGAAAACGGCAGCGACTCAGATGCCTACAGAGACGCTGACAAGAGGCTGCGATGCCGACTAAGACGCCGACTGAGGCAGATAGGGGTAGATATAAGCATAGAGAAGGCAGCAGACCCTCCAATCGACAGCGGCAGCGACTGAGACGCCTACAGAGACGCTGATAGAGGCTGCGACGCCGACTGAGACTCCGACTGGGGCAGAGAGGGTTAGACATAGGCATAGACAAGGCAGCAGACAACCCAATCGACAGCGGCAGCGACTGAGACGCCTACAGAGACGCTGAGAGAGGCTGCGACGCCGACTGAGGCAGATAGGGGTAGATATAGGCATGGAGAAGGCAGCAGACCCCCCAATCGACAACGGCAGCGACTGAGTTGCCTATAGAGACGCTGACAAAAGGCTGCGACGCCGACTGATACGCCGACCCCCCAATCGACAACGGCAGCGACTGAGATGCCTACAGAGACGCTGATAAAAGTCTGCGACGCCGACTGAGACGCCGACTGAGCCAGATAGGGGTAGATATAGGCATAGAGAAGGCAGTAGACCCTCCAATCGACAGCGGCAGCGACTGAGACGCCTACAGAGACGCTGAGAGAGGCTGCGACGGCGACTGAGGCTGATAGGGGTAGATATAGGCATAGAGAAGGCAGCAGACCCCCCAATCGACAACGGCAGCGACTGAGATGCCTACAGAGACGCTGACAAGAGGCTGCGACGCCGACTGAAACGCCGACCCCCCAATCGACAACGGCAGCGACTGAGATGCCTACAGAGACGCTGACAAGAGGCTTCGACGCCGACTGAGACGCTGACTGAGGCAGATAGGGGTAGATATAGGCATAGAGAAGGCAGCAGACTTCCCAATCGACAACGGCAGCGACTGAGATGCCTACAGAGCCGCGGACAAGAGGCTGCGACGCCGACTGAGACGCCGACTGAGGGAGATAGGGGTAGATATAGGCATAGAGACGGCAGCAGACCCTCCAATCGACAGCGGCAGCGACTGAGACGCCTACAGAGACGCTGACAGAGGCTGCGACGCTGACAGAGGCTGCGACGCTGACAGAGACTGCGACGCCAACTGAGACGCCGACTGAAGCAGAGAGGGTTAGACATAGGCATAGACAAGGCAGCAGACAACCCAATCGACAGCGGCAGCGACTGAGATGCATACAGAGACGCTGATAGACGCTGCGACGTCGACTGAGATGCCAACTTTGGCAGATAGGGCTAGATATCGGCATAGAGAAGGCAGCAAACCCTCCAATCGACAGCAGCAACAACTGAGACGCCTACAGAGACGCTGATAGAGGTTGCGACGCCGACTGAGGCAGATAGGGGTAGATATAGGCATAGAGAAGGCAGCAGACCCCCAATCGACAACGGCAGCGACTGAGATGCCTACAGAGACGCTGACAGAGGCTGCGACGCCGACTGAGGCAGATAGGGGTAGGCATAGGGAAAGGAGCAGACCCCCCAATCGAAAACGGCAGCGACTCAGATGCCTACAGAGACGCTGACAAGAGGCTGCGACGCCGACTAAGACGCCGACTGAGGCAGATAGGGGTAGATATAAGCATAGAGAAGGCAGCAGACACTCCAATCGACAGCGGCAGCGACTGAGACGCCTACAGAGACGCTGATAGAGGCTGCGACGCCGACTGAGACTCCGACTGGGGCAGAGAGGGTTAGACATAGGCATAGACAAGGCAGCAGACAACCCAATCGACAGCGGCAGCGACTGAGACGCCTACAGAGACGCTGAGAGAGGCTGCGACGCCGACTGAGGCAGATAGGGGTAGATATAGGCATGGAGAAGGGAGCAGACCCCCCAATCGACAACGGCAGAGTCTGAGTTGCCTACAGAGACGCTGACAAGAGGCTGCGACGCCGACTGAGACGCCGACCCCCCAATCGACAACGGCAGCGACTGAGATGCCTACAGAGACGCTGATAAGAGTCTGCGACGCCGACTGAGACGCCGACTGAGCCAGATAGGGGTAGATATAGGCATAGATAAGGCAGTAGACCCTCCAATCGACAGCGGCAGCGACTGAGACGCCTACAGAGACGCTGAGAGAGGCTGCGACGGCGACTGAGGCAGATAGGGGTAGATATTGGCATAGAGAAGCATTCAGACCCCCCCAATCGACAGCGGCAACGACTGAGACACCTACAGAGACGCTGACAGAGGCTGCGAAATCGACTGTGGCGCCGACTGAGGCAGATAGGGGAAGAGATAGGCATAGAGAAGGCAGCAGACAACCCAATCGACAGCGGAAACAACTGAGACGCCTACAGAGACGCTGATAGAGGCTGCGACGCCGACTGAGATGCGGACTGTGGCAGATAGGTGTAGATATAGGCATGGAGAAGGCAGCAGACCCCCCAATCGACAACGGCAGCGACTGAGATGCCTACAGAGACGCCTACAGAGACGCTGAGAGAGGCTGCGACGCCGACTGAGATGCCGACTGAGGCAGATAGGGGTAGATATAGGCATAGAGACGGCAGCAGACCCCCCAATCGACAACGGCAGCGACTGAGATGCCTACAGAGACGCCTACAGAGACGCTGAGAGAGGCTGCGACGCCGACTGAGATGCCGACTGAGGCAGATAGGGGTAGATATAGGCATAGAGACGGCAGCAGACCCCCCCAATCGACAGCGGCAGCGACTGAGACGCCTACAGAGACGCTGAGAGAGGCTGCGACGGCGACTGAGGCAGATAGGGGTAGATATTGGCATAGAGAAGGCATCAGACCCCCCCAATCGACAGCGGCAACGACTGAGACACCTACAGAGACGCTGACAGAGGCTGCGAAATCGACTGTGGCGCCGACTGAGGCAGATAGGGGAAGAGATAGGCATAGAGAAGGCAGCAGACAACCCAATCGACAGCGGCAGCAACTGAGACGCCTACAGAGACGCTGACAGAGGCTGCGACGCCGACTGAGACTCCGACTGAGGCAGATAGGGGTAGATATAGGCGTAGAGAGGCAGCAGATACCCCAATCGACAGCGGCAGCGACTGAGACGGCTACAGAGACTCTGACAGAGGCTCAGAAGCCGACTGAGATGCCGACTGAGGCAGATAGGGGTAGATATAGGTTTACAGAAGGGAGCAGACCCCCCAATCGACAGCGGCAGCGACTGAGACGGCTGCAGAGACTCTGACAGAGGCTGAGAAGCCGACTGAGACGCCGACTGAGGCAGATAGGGGTAGATATACGCGTAGAGAGGCAGCAGATCCCCCAATCGACAGCGGCAACGACTGAGACACCTACAGAGACGCTGACAGAGGCTGCGAAGCCGACTGTGGCGCCGACTGAGGCAGATAGGGGAAGAGATAGGCATAGAGAAGGCAGCAGACAAACCAATCGACAGTGGCAACAACTGAGACGCCTACAGAGACGCTGAGAGAGGCAGCGACGCCGACTGAGGTAGATAGGGGTAGGGATAGAGAAGGGAGCAGACCCCCCCAATCGACAGCGGCAACGACTGAGACACCTACAGAGACGCTGACAGAGGCTGCGAAGCCGACTGTGGCGCCGACTGAGGCAGATAGGGGAAGAGATAGGCATAGAGAAGGCAGCAAACCCTCCAATCGACAGCGGCAACAACTGAGACGCATACAGAGACGCTGATAGAGGTTGCGACGCCGACTGAGGCAGATAGGGGTAGATATAGGCTTACACAAGGCAGCAGACCCCCCAATCGACAGCGGCAGCGACTGAGACGGCTAAAGAGACTCTGACACAGGCTGAGAAGCCGACTGAGACGCCGACTGAGGCAGATAGGGGTAGATATAGGCGTAGAGAGGCAGCAGATCCCCCAATCGACAGAGGCAGCGACTGAGACGTGTACAGAGACACTGAGAGAGGCTGCGACGCCGACTGAGATGCCGACTGAGGCAGATAGGGGTAGATATAGGCATAGAGAAGGCAGCAAACCCTCCAATCGACAGCGGCAACAACTGAGACGCCTACAGAGACGCTGATAGAGGTTGCGACGCCGACTGAGGCAGATAGGGGTAGATATAGGCTTACACAAGGCAGCAGACCCCCCAATCGACAGCGGCAGCGACTGAGACGGCTACATAGACTCTGACACAGGCTGAGAAGCCGATTGAGACGCCGACTGAGGCAGATAGGGGTAGATATAGGCGTAGAGAGGCAGCAGTTCCCCCAATCGACAGAGGCAGCGACTGAGACGTGTACAGAGACGCTGAGAGAGGCTGCGACGCCGACTGAGATGCCGACTGAGGCAGATACGGGTAGATATAGGCATAGAGAAGGCAGCAGACCCTCCAATCGACAGCGGCAGCGACTGAGACGCCTACAGAGACGCTGACAGAGGCTGCGACGCCGACTGAGACTCCGACTGGGGCAGAGAGGGTTAGACATAGGCATAGACAAGGCAGCAGACAACCCAATCGACAGCGGTAGCGACTGAGACGCCTACGGAGACGCTGAGAGAGGCTGCGACGCCAACTGAGGCAGATAGGGGTAGATATAGGCATGGAGAAGGCAGCAGACCCCCCAATCGACAACGGCAGCGACTGAGTTGCCTATAGAGAAGCTGACAAAAGGCTGCGACGCCGACTGAGACGCCGACCCCCCAATCGACAACGGCAGCGACTGAGATGCCTACAGAGACGCTGAAAAAATTCTGCGACGCCGACTGAGACGCCGACTGAGCCAGATAGGGGTAGATATAGGCATAGAGAAGGCAGTAGACCCTCCAATCGACAGCGGCAGCGACTGAGACGCCTACAGAGACGCTGAGAGAGGCTGCGACGGCGACTGAGGCAGATAGGGATAGATATAGGCATAGAGAAGGCAGCAGACCCCCCAATCGACAACGGCAGCGACTGAGATGCCTACAGAGACGCTGACAAGAGGCAGCGACGCCGACTGAGATGCCGACTGAGGGAGATAGGGGTAGATATAGGCATAGAGACGGCAGCAGACCCTCCAATCGACAGCGGCAGCGACTGAGACGCCTACAGAGACGCTGACAGAGGCTGCGACGCTGACAGAGGCAGCGATGCTGACAGAGGCTGCGACGCTGACAGAGGCTGCGACGCCAACTGAGACGCCGACTGAGGCAGAGAGGGTTAGACATAGGCATAGACAAGGCAGCAGACAACCCAATAGACAGCGGCAGCAACTGAGACGCCTACAGAGACGCTGACAGAGGCTGCGACGCCGACTGAGATGCCGACTGAGGCAGATAGGGGTAGATATAGGCATAGAGAAGGCAGCAAACCCTCCAATCGACAGCGGCAACAACTGAGACGCCTACAGAGACGCTGATAGAGGTTGCGACGCCGACTGAGGCAGATAGGGGTAGATATAGGCTTACACAAGGCAGCACACCCCCCAATCGACAGCGGCAGCGACTGAGACGGCTACAGAGACTCTGACACAGGCTGAGATGCCGACTGAGACGCCGACTGAGGCAGATAGTGGTAGATATAGGCGTAGAGAAGCAGCAGATCCCCCAATCGACAGAGGCAGCGACTGAGACGCCTACAGAGACGCTGAGAGAGGCTGCGACGCCGACTGAGGCAGATAGGGGTAGGCATAGAGAAAGGAGCAGACCCCCCAATCGAAAACGGCAGCGACTCAGATGCCTACAGAGACGCTGACAAGAGGCTGCTACGCCGACTAAGACGCCGACTGAGGCAGATAGGGGTAGATATTGGCATAGAGAAGGCAGCAGACCCTCCAATCGACAGCGGCAGCGACTGAGACGTCTACAGAGACGCTGACAGAGGCTGCGACGCCGACTGAGACTCCGACTGTGGCAGAGAGGGTTAGACATAGGCATAGACAAGGCAGCAGACAACCCAATCGATAGCGGCAGCGACTGAGACGCCTACAGAGACGCTGAGAGAGGCTGCGACGACGACTGAGGCAGATAGGGGTAGATATAGGCATAGAGAAGGCAGCAGACCCCCCAATCGACAACGGCAGCGTCTGAGTTGCCTACAGAGACGCTGACAAGAGGCTGCGACGCCGACTGAGACGCCGACCCCCCAATCGACAGCGGCAGCGACTGAGATGCCTACAGAGACGCTGATAAGAGTCTGCGACGCCGACTGAGACGCCGACTGAGCCATATAGGGGTAGATATAGGCATAGAGAAGGCAGTAGACCCTCCAATCGACAGCGGCAGCGACTGAGACGCCTACAGAGACGCTGAGAGAGGCTGCGACGGCGACTGAGGCAGATAGGGGTAGATATAGGCATAGAGAAGGCAGCAGACAACCCAATCGACAGCGGCATCAACTGAGATGCATACAGAGACACTGATAGAGGCTGCGACGCCGACTGAGATGACGCCTGTGGCAGATAGGGGTAGATATTGGCATAGAGAAGGCATCAGACCCCCACCCCCCCAATCGACAGCGGCAACGACTGAGACACCTACAGAGACGCTGACAGAGGCTGCGAAGTCGACTGTGACGCCGACTGATTCACGTAGGGGTAGATATAGGCATAGAGAAGGCAGCCGCCTACAGAGACGCTGATAGAGGCGGCGTCGCCGATTAAGTTGCCGACTGAGGCAGATAGGGCTAGATATAGGCATACAGAACGCAGCAGACCCCCCCAATCGACAGCGGCAGCGACTGAGACGCCTACAGACACGCTGACAGAGGCTGCGACGCCGACTGAGGCAGATAGGGGTAGATATTGGCATAGAGAATGCAGCAGACCCCCCAATCGACTACAGTTGCGACTGAGACGCCTACAGAGACGCTGACAAGAGGCTGCGACCCCGACTGAGATGCCGACTGAGGCAGATAGGGGTAGATATAGGCATAGAGAAGACAGCAGACCCTCCAATGGACAGCGGCAACAACTGAGATGCCTACAGAGACGCTGATAGAGGCTGCGACGGCGACTGAGGCAGATAGGGGTAAATATAGGCATAGAGAAGGCAGCAGACCCCCCAATCGACAGTGGCAGCTACTGAGATGCCTATAGAGCCGCTGACAAGAGGCTGCGACGCCGACTGAGACGCACACTTAGGCAGATAGGGGTAGATATAGGCATAGAGACGGCAGCAGACCCTCCAATCAACAGCGGCAGCGACTGAGACGTCTACAAAGACGCTGACAAGAGGCTGCGACCCCGACTGAGATGCCGACTGAGGCAGATAGGGGTAGATATAGGCATAGAGAAGGCAGCAGACCCCCCCAATCGACAGCGGCAGCAACTGAGACGCCTACAGAGACGCTGACAGAGGCTGCGACGCCGACTGAGACGCCGACTGAGGCAGATAGGGGTAGATATAGGCGTAGAGAGGCAGCAGATACCCCAATCGACAGCGGCAGCGACTGAGCCGGCTACAGAGACTCTGACAGAGGCTGAGAAGCCGACTGAGACGCCGACTGAGGCAGATAGGGGTAGATATAGGTTTACAGAAGGCAGCAGACCCCCCAATCGACAGCGGCAGCGACTGAGACGGCTACAGAGACTCTGACAGAGGCTGAGAAGCCGACTGAGATGCCGACTGAGGCAGATAGGGATAGATATAGGCGTAGAGAGGCAGCAGATCATCCAATCGACAGCAGCAGCGACTGAGACGCCTACAGAGACGCTGAGAGAGGCTGCGACGCCGACTGAGGCAGATAGGGGTAGGCATAGAGAAGGGAGCAGACCCCCCAATCGAAAACGGCAGCGACTCAGATGCCTACAGAGACGCTGATAGAGGCTGCGACGCCGACTGAGGCGGATAGGGGTAGATATAGGCATAGAGAAGGCAGCAGACCCTCCAATCGACAGCGGCAGCGACTGAGACGCCTACAGAGAAGCTGACAGAGGCTGCGACGCTGACAGAGGCTGCGACGCCAACTGAGACGCCGACTGAGGCAGAGAGGGTTAGACATAGGCATAGAGAAGGCAGCAGCCAACCCAATCGACAGCGGCAGCCACTGAGACGCCTACAGAGACGCTGACCAGAGGCTGCGACGCCGACTGAGGTGCCGACCCCCAATCGACAACGGCAGCGACTGAGATGCCTACAGAGACGCTGACAAGAGGCTGCGACGCCGACTGAGACGCCGACTGAGGCATATAGGGGTAGATATAGGCATAGAGAAGGCAGCGGACCCTCCAATCGACAGCGGCAGCGATTGAGACGCCTACAGAGACGCTGAGAGAGGCTGCGACGACGACTGAGGCAGATAGGGGTAGATATAGGCATAGAGAAGGCAGCAGACCCCCCCAATCGACAGCGGCAGCGACTGAGACGCCTACAGAGCCGCTGACAAAAGGCTTCGACTCCGACTGAGACGCCGACTGAGGCAGATAGGGGTAGATATAGGCATAGAGAAGGTAGCAGACCCCCCAATCGACAACGGCAGCGACTGAGATGCCTACAGAGCCGCTGACAAGAGGCTGCGACGCCAACTGAGGCAGATAGGGGTATATATAAGCATACAGACGGCAGCAGACCCTCCAATCGACAGCGGCAGCGACTGAGACACCTACAGTGACGCTGACAGAAGCTGCGACGCTGACAGAGGCTGCGACGCCAACTGAGACGCCGACTGAGGCAGAGAGGGTTAGACATAGGCATAGACAAGGCAGAAGACAACCCAATCGACAGCGGCAGCGACTGAGATGCATGCAGAGACGCTGATAGAGGCTGCGACGCCGACTGATATGCCGACTGTGGCAGATAGGGGTAGATATTGGCATGGAGAAGTCAGCAGACCCCCCCAATCGACAGCGGCAGCAACTGAGACGCCTACAGAGACGCTGACAGAGGCTGCGACGCCGACTGAGATGCCGACTGAGGCAGATAGGGGTAGATATAGGCATAGAGAAGGCAGCAGACCCTCCAATCGACAGCGGCAACAACTGAGACGCCTAAAGAGACGCTGATAGAGGTTGCGACGCCGACTGAGGCAGATAGGGGTAGATATATTCTTACAGAAGGCAGCAGACCCCCCAATCGACAGCGGCAGCGACTGAGACGGCTACAGAGACTCTGACAGAGGCTGAGAAGCCGACTGAGACGCCGATTTAGGCAGATAGGGGTAGATATAGGCGTAGAGAGGCAGCAGATCCCCCAATCGACAACGGCAATGACTGAGCTGCCTACAGAGCCGCTGACAAGAGGCTGCGACGCCGACTGAGACGCCGACTGAGGCAGATAGGGGTAGATATAGGCATAGAGACGGCAGCAGACGCTCCAATCGACAGCGGCAGCGACTGAGACGCCTACAGTGACGCTGACAGAGGCTGCGACGCCAACTGAGACGCCGACTGAGGCAGAGAGGGTTAGACATAGGCATAGACAAGGCAGCAGACAACCCAATCGACAGCGGCAGCGACTGAGATGCATACAGAGACGCTGATAAAGGCTGCGACGCCGACTGAGATGCCGACTGTGGCAAAGAGGGTGAGACATAGGCATATACAAGGCAGCAGACAACCCAATCGACAGCGGCAGCGACTGAGCTGCATACAGAGACGCTGACAGAGGCTGAGAAGCCGACTGAGACGCCGACTGAGGCAGATAGGGGAAGAGATAGGCATAGAGAAGGCAGCAGACAAACCAATCGACAGCGGCAACAACTGAGACCCCTACAGAGACGCTGAGAGAGGCTGCGACGCCGACTGAGGTAGATAGGGGTAGGCATAGAGAAGGGAGCAGACCCCCCCAATCGACAGCGGCAACGACTGAGACACCTACAGAGACGCTGACAGAGGCTGCGAAGCCGACTGTGGCGCCGACTGTGGCGCCGACTGAGGCAGATAGGGGAAGAGATAGGCATAGAGAAGGCAGCACACAAACCAATCGACAGCGGCAACAACTGAGACGCCTACAGAGACGCTGAGAGAGGCTGAGACGCCGACTGAGGCAGATAGGGGTAAATATAGGCATAGAGAAGGCAGCAGACCCTCCAATCGACAGCGGCAGCGACTGAGACGCCTACAGAGACGCTGACAGAGGCTGAGACGCTGACAGAGGCTGCGACGCTGACAGAGGCTGCGACGCTGACAGAGGCTGCGACGCCGACAAAGGCTGCGACGCCAACTGAGACGCCGACTGAGGCAGAGACGGTTAGACATAGGCATAGACAATGCAGCAGACAACCCAATCGACAGCGGCAGCGACTGAGACGCCTACAGAGACGCTGACAAGAGGCGGCGACGCCGACTGAGACGCCGACTGAGGCAGATAGGGGTAGATATAGGCATAGAGAAGGCAGCAGACCCTCCAATCGACAGCGGCAGCGACTGAGACGCCTACAGAGACGCTGACAGAGGCTGCGACGCCGACTGAGACGCCGACTGAGGCAGATAGGGGTAGATATAGGCATAGAGAAGGCAGCAGACCCCCCAATCGACAGCGGCAGCGACTGAGACTTGTTCAAAAACGCTGAGAGAGGCAGTTACGCCGACTGAGGCAGATAGGGGTAGATATTGACATAGAGAAGGCAGCAGACCCCCCAATCGAGGCTGCGATGCCGACTGTGACGCCGACTGAGGCAGGTAGGGGTAGATATAGGCATAGAGAAGGCAGCAGACCCCACAATCGACAGCGGCTGCGACTGAGACGCCTACAGAGAGGGTTAGACATAGGCATAGACAAGGCAGCAGACAACCCAATCGACAGCGGCAGCGACTGAGACGCATACAGAGACGCTGCTAGACGCTGCGACGCCGACTGAGATGCCGACTTTGGCAGATAGGGGTAGATATTGGCGTAGAGAAGGCAGCAGACCCCCCAATCGACAGCGGCAGCAACTGAGACGCCTACAGAGACGCTGACAGAGGCTGCGACGCCGACTGAGATGCCGACTGAGGCAGATAGGGGTAGATATAGGCATAGAGAAGGCAGCAAACCCTCCAATCGACAGCGGCAACAACTGAGACGCCTACAGAGACGCTGATAGAGGTTGCGACGCCGACTGAGGCAGATAGGGGTAGATATAGGCTTACACAAGGCAGCACACCCCCCAATCGACAGCGGCAGCGACTGAGACGGCTACAGAGACTCTGACACAGGCTGAGATGCCGACTGAGACGCCGACTGAGGCAGATAGGGGTAGATATAGGCGTAGAGAAGCAGCAGATCCCCCAATCGACAGAGGCAGCGACTGAGACGGCTACAGAGACGCTGAGAGAGGCTGCGACGCCGACTGAGGCAGATAGGGGTAGGCATAGAGAAAGGAGCAGACCCCCCAATCGAAAACGGCAGCGACTCAGATGCCTACAGAGACGCTGACAAGAGGCTTCGACGCCGACTAAGACGCCGACTGAGGCAGATAGGGGTAGATATTGGCATAGAGAAGGCAGCAGACCCTCCAATCGACAGCGGCAGCGACTGAGACGTCTACAGAGACGCTGACAGAGGCTGCGACGCCGACTGAGACTCCGACTGAGGCAGAGAGGGTTAGACATAGGCATAGAGAAGGCAGCAGCCAACCCAATCGACAGCGGCAGCCACTGAGACGCCTACAGAGACGCTGACCAGAGGCTGCGACGCCGACTGAGGTGCCGACCCCCAATCGACAACGGCAGCGACTGAGATGCCTACAGAGACGCTGACAAGAGGCTGCGACGCCGACTGAGACGCCGACTGAGGCATATAGGGGCAGATATAGGCATAGAGAAGGCAGCGGACCCTCCAATCGACAGCGGCAGCGATTGAGACGCCTACAGAGACGCTGAGAGAGGCTGCGACGACGACTGAGGCAGATAGGGGTAGATATAGGCATAGAGAAGGCAGCAGACCCCCCCAATCGACAGCGGCAGCGACTGAGACGCCTACAGAGCCGCTGACAAAAGGCTTCGACTCCGACTGAGACGCCGACTGAGGCAGATAGGGGTAGATATAGGCATAGAGAAGGTAGCAGACCCCCCAATCGACAACGGCAGCGACTGAGATGCCTACAGAGCCGCTGACAAGAGGCTGCGACGCCGACTGAGGCAGATAGGGGTATATATAAGCATACAGACGGCAGCAGACCCTCCAATCGACAGCGGCAGCGACTGAGACACCTACAGTGACGCTGACAGAAGCTGCGACGCTGACAGAGGCTGCGACGCCAACTGAGACGCCGACTGAGGCAGAGAGGGTTAGACATAGGCATAGACAAGGCAGAAGACAACCCAATCGACAGCGGCAGCGACTGAGATGCATGCAGAGACGCTGATAGAGGCTGCGACGCCGACTGATATGCCGACTGTGGCAGATAGGGGTAGATATTGGCATGGAGAAGTCAGCAGACCCCCCCAATCGACAGCGGCAGCAACTGAGACGCCTACAGAGACGCTGACAGAGGCTGCGACGCCGACTGAGATGCCGACTGAGGCAGATAGGGGTAGATATAGGCATAGAGAAGGCAGAAGACCCTCCAATCGACAGCGGCAACAACTGAGACGCCTAAAGAGACGCTGATAGAGGTTGCGACGCCGACTGAGGCAGATAGGGGTAGATATATTCTTACAGAAGGCAGCAGACCCCCCAATCGACAGCGGCAGCGACTGAGACGGCTTCAGAGACTCTGACAGAGGCTGAGAAGCCGACTGAGACGCCGACTTAGGCAGATAGGGGTAGATATAGGCGTAGAGAGGCAGCAGATCCCCCAATCGACAACGGCAATGACTGAGCTGCCTACAGAGCCGCTGACAAGAGGCTGCGACGCCGACTGAGACGCCGACTGAGGCAGATAGGGGTAGATATAGGCATAGAGACGGCAGCAGACGCTCCAATCGACAGCGGCAGCGACTGAGACGCCTACAGTGACGCTGACAGAGGCTGCGACGCCAACTGAGACGCCGACTGAGGCAGAGAGGGTTAGACATAGGCATAGACAAGGCAGCAGACAACCCAATCGACAGCGGCAGCGACTGAGATGCATACAGAGACGCTGATAAAGGCTGCGACGCCGACTGAGATGCCGACTGTGGCAGAGAGGGTGAGACATAGGCATATACAAGGCAGCAGACAACCCAATCGACAGCGGCAGCGACTGAGCTGCATACAGAGACGCTGACAGAGGCTGCGACGCTGACAGAGGCTGCGACGCCGACTGAGGCAGATAGGGGTAGATATATTCTTACAGAAGGCAGCAGACCCCCCAATCGACAGCGGCAGCGGCTGAGACGGCTACAGAGACTCTGACAGAGGCTGAGAAGCCGACTGAGACGCCGACTGAGGCAGATAGGGGAAGAGATAGGCATAGAGAAGGCAGCAGACAAACCAATCGACAGCGGCAACAACTGAGACCCCTACAGAGACGCTGAGAGAGGCTGCGACGCCGACTGAGGTAGATAGGGGTAGGCATAGAGAAGGGAGCAGACCCCCCCAATCGACAGCGGCAACGACTGAGACACCTACAGAGACGCTGACAGAGGCTGCGAAGCCGACTGTGGCGCCGACTGAGGCAGATAGGGGAAGAGATAGGCATAGAGAAGGCAGCACACAAACCAATCGACAGCGGCAACAACTGAGACGCCTACAGAGACGCTGAGAGAGGCTGAGACGCCGACTGAGGCAGATAGGGGTAGATATAGGCATAGAGAAGGCAGCAGACCCTCCAATCGACAGCGGCAGCGACTGAGACGCCTACAGAGACGCTGACAGAGGCTGAGACGCTGACAGAGGCTGCGACGCTGACAGAGGCTGCGACGCTGACAGAGGCTGCGACGCCGACAAAGGCTGCGACGCCAACTGAGACGCCGACTGAGGCAGAGACGGTTAGACATAGGCATAGACAATGCAGCAGACAACCCAATCGACAGCGGCAGCGACTGAGACGCCTACAGAGACGCTGACAAGAGGCGGCGACGCCGACTGAGACGCCGACTGAGGCAGATAGGGGTAGATATAGGCATAGAGAAGGCAGCAGACCCTCCAATCGACAGCGGCAGCGACTGAGACGCCTACAGAGACGCTGACAGAGGCTGCGACGCCGACTGAGACGCCGACTGAGGCAGATAGGGGTAGATATAGGCATAGAGAAGGCAGCAGACTCCCCAATCGACAGCGGCAGCGACTGAGACTTGTTCAAAAACGCTGAGAGAGGCAGTTACGCCGACTGAGGCAGATAGGGGTAGATATTGACATAGAGAAGGCAGCAGACCCCCCAATCGAGGCTGCGATGCCGACTGTGACGCCGACTGAGTCAGGTAGGGGTAGATATAGGCATAGAGAAGGCAGCAGACCCCACAATCGACAGCGGCTGCGACTGAGACGCCTACAGAGACGCTGACAGAGGCTGCGACGCCAACTGAGACGCCGACTGAGGCAGAGAGGGTTAGACATAGGCATAGACAAGGCAGCAGACAACCCAATCGACAGCGGCAGCGACTAAGATGCATACAGAGACGCTGCTAGACGCTGCGACGCCGACTGAGATGCCGACTTTGGCAGATAGGGGTAGATATTGGCGTAGAGAAGGCAGCAGACCCCCCAATCGACAGCGGCAGCAACTGAGACGCCTACAGAGACGCTGACAGAGGCTGCGACGCCGACTGAGATGCCGACTGAGGCAGATAGGGGTAGATATAGGCATAGAGAAGGCAGCAAACCCTCCAATCGACAGCGGCAACAACTGAGACGCCTACAGAGACGCTGATAGAGGTTGCGACGCCGACTGAGGCAGATAGGAGTAGATATAGGCTTACACAAGGCAGCACACCCCCCAATCGACAGCGGCAGCGACTGAGACGCCTACAGAGACGCTGAGAGAGGCTGCGACGGCGACTCAGGCAGATAGGGATAGATATAGGCATAGAGAAGGCAGCAGACCCCCCAATCGACAACGGCAGCGACTGAGATGCCTACAGAGACGCTGACAAGAGGCAGCGACGCCGACTGAGATGCCGACTGAGGCAGATAGGGGTAGATATAGGCATAGAGAAGGCAGCAAACCCTCCAATCGACAGCGGCAACAACTGAGACGCCTACAGAGACGCTGATAGAGGTTGCGACGGCGACTGAGGCAGATAGGGATAGATATAGGCATAGAGAAGGCAGCAGACAACCCAATCGACAGCGGCAGCGACTAAGATGCATACAGAGACGCTGCTAGACGCTGCGACGCCGACTGAGATGCCGACTTTGGCAGATAGGGGTAGATATTGGCGTAGAGAAGGCAGCAGACCCCCCAATCGACAGCGGCAGCAACTGAGACGCCTACAGAGACGCTGCTAGACGCTGCGACGCCGACTGAGATGCCGACTTTGGCAGATAGGGGTAGATATAGGCATAGAGACGGCAGCAGACCCTCCAATCGACAGCGGCAGCGACTGAGACGCCTACAGAGACGCTGACAGAGGCTGCGACGCTGACAGAGGCAGCGATGCTGACAGAGGCTGCGACGCTGACAGAGGCTGCGACGCCAACTGAGACGCCGACTGAGGCAGAGAGGGTTAGACATAGGCATAGACAAGGCAGCAGACAACCCAATAGACAGCGGCAGCAACTGAGACGCCTACAGAGACGCTGACAGAGGCTGCGACGCCGACTGAGATGCCGACTGAGGCAGATAGGGGTAGATATAGGCATAGAGAAGGCAGCAAACCCTCCAATCGACAGCGGCAACAACTGAGACGCCTACAGAGACGCTGATAGAGGTTGCGACGCCGACTGAGGCAGATAGGGGTAGATATAGGCTTACACAAGGCAGCACACCCCCCAATCGACAGCGGCAGCGACTGAGACGGCTACAGAGACTCTGACACAGGCTGAGATGCCGACTGAGACGCCGACTGAGGCAGATAGTGGTAGATATAGGCGTAGAGAATCAGCAGATCCCCCAATCGACAGAGGCAGCGACTGAGACGCCTACAGAGACGCTGAGAGAGGCTGCGACGCCGACTGAGGCAGATAGGGGTAGGCATAGAGAAAGGAGCAGACCCCCCAATCGAAAACGGCAGCGACTCAGATGCCTACAGAGACGCTGACAAGAGGCTGCTACGCCGACTAAGACGCCGACTGAGGCAGATAGGGGTAGATATTGGCATAGAGAAGGCAGCAGACCCTCCAATCGACAGCGGCAGCGACTGAGACGTCTACAGAGACGCTGACAGAGGCTGCGACGCCGACTGAGACTCCGACTGTGGCAGAGAGGGTTAGACATAGGCATAGACAAGGCAGCAGACAACCCAATCGATAGCGGCAGCGACTGAGACGCCTACAGAGACGCTGAGAGAGGCTGCGACGACGACTGAGGCAGATAGGGGTAGATATAGGCATAGAGAAGGCAGCAGACCCCCCAATCGACAACGGCATCGTCTGAGTTGCCTACAGAGACGCTGACAAGAGGCTGCGACGCCGACTGAGACGCCGACCCCCCAATCGACCGCGGCAGCGACTGAGATGCCTACAGAGACGCTGATAAGAGTCTGCGACGCCGACTGAGACGCCGACTGAGCCATATAGGGGTAGATATAGGCATAGAGAAGGCAGTAGACCCTCCAATCGACAGCGGCAGCGACTGAGACGCCTACAGAGACGCTGAGAGAGGCTGCGACGGCGACTGAGGCAGATAGGGGTAGATATAGGCATAGAGAAGGCAGCAGACAACCCAATCGACAGCGGCATCAACTGAGATGCATACAGAGACACTGATAGAGGCTGCGACGCCGACTGAGATGACGCCTGTGGCAGATAGGGGTAGATATTGGCATAGAGAAGGCATCAGACCCCCCCCCCCCCCAATCGACAGCGGCAACGACTGAGACACCTACAGAGACGCTGACAGAGGCTGCGAAGTCGACTGTGACGCCGACTGATTCACGTAGGGGTAGATATAGGCATAGAGAAGGCAGCCGCCTACAGAGACGCTGATAGAGGCGGCGTCGCCGATTAAGTTGCCGACTGAGGCAGATAGGGCTAGATATAGGCATACAGAAGGCAGCAGACCCCCCCAATCGACAGCGGCAGCGACTGAGACGCCTACAGACACGCTGACAGAGGCTGCGACGCCGACTGAGGCAGATAGGGGTAGATATTGGCATAGAGAATGCAGCAGACCCCCCAATCGACTACGGTTGCGACTGAGACGCCTACAGAGACGCTGACAAGAGGCTGCGACCCCGACTGAGATGCCGACTGAGGCAGATAGGGGTAGATATAGGCATAGAGAAGACAGCAGACCCTCCAATGGACAGCGGCAACAACTGAGATGCCTACAGAGACGCTGATAGAGGCTGCGACGGCGACTGAGGCAGATAGGGGTAAATATAGGCATAGAGAAGGCAGCAGACCCCCCAATCGACAGCGGCAGCTACTGAGATGCCTATAGAGCCGCTGACAAGAGGCTGCGACGCCGACTGAGACGCACACTTAGGCAGATAGGGGTAGATATAGGCATAGAGACGGCAGCAGACCCTCCAATCAACAGCGGCAGCGACTGAGACGTCTACAAAGACGCTGACAAGAGGCTGCGACCCCGACTGAGATGCCGACTGAGGCAGATAGGGGTAGATATAGGCATAGAGAAGGCAGCAGACCCCCCCAATCGACAGCGGCAGCAACTGAGACGCCTACAGAGACGCTGACAGAGGCTGCGACGCCGACTGAGACGCCGACTGAGGCAGATAGGGGTAGATATAGGCGTAGAGAGGCAGCAGATACCCCAATCGACAGCGGCAGCGACTGAGCCGGCTACAGAGACTCTGACAGAGGCTGAGAAGCCGACTGAGACGCCGACTGAGGCAGATAGGGGTAGATATAGGTTTACAGAAGGCAGCAGACCCCCCAATCGACAGCGGCAGCGACTGAGACGGCTACAGAGACTCTGACAGAGGCTGAGAAGCCGACTGAGATGCCGACTGAGGCAGATAGGGATAGATATAGGCGTAGAGAGGCAGCAGATCATCCAATCGACAGCAGCAGCGACTGAGACGCCTACAGAGACGCTGAGAGAGGCTGCGACGCCGACTGTGGCAGATAGGGGTAGGCATAGAGAAGGGAGCAGACCCCCCAATCGAAAACGGCAGCGACTCAGATGCCTACAGAGACGCTGATAGAGGCTGCGACGCCGACTGAGGCGGATAGGGGTAGATATAGGCATAGAGAAGGCAGCAGACCCTCCAATCGACAGCGGCAGCGACTGAGACGCCTACAGAGAAGCTGACAGAGGCTGCGACGCTGACAGAGGCTGCGACGCCAACTGAGACGCCGACTGAGGCAGAGAGGGTTAGACATAGGCATAGAGAAGGCAGCAGCCAACCCAATCGACAGCGGCAGCTACTGAGACGCCTACAGAGACGCTGACCAGAGGCTGCGACGCCGACTGAGGTGCCGACCCCCAATCGACAACGGCAGCGACTGAGATGCCTACAGAGACGCTGACAAGAGGCTGCGACGCCGACTGAGACGCCGACTGAGGCATATAGGGGTAGATATAGGCATAGAGAAGGCAGCGGACCCTCCAATCGACAGCGGCAGCGATTGAGACGCCTACAGAGACGCTGAGAGAGGCTGCGACGACGACTGAGGCAGATAGGGGTAGATATAGGCATAGAGAAGGCAGCAGACCCCCCCAATCGACAGCGGCAGCGACTGAGACGCCTACAGAGCCGCTGACAAAAGGCTTCGACTCCGACTGAGACGCCGACTGAGGCAGATAGGGGTAGATATAGGCATAGAGAAGGTAGCAGACCCCCCAATCGACAACGGCAGCGACTGAGATGCCTACAGAGCCGCTGACAAGAGGCTGCGACGCCGACTGAGGCAGATAGGGGTATATATAAGCATACAGACGGCAGCAGACCCTCCAATCGACAGCGGCAGCGACTGAGACACCAACAGTGACGCTGACAGAAGCTGCGACGCTGACAGAGGCTGCGACGCCAACTGAGACGCCGACTGAGGCAGAGAGGGTTAGACATAGGCATAGACAAGGCAGAAGACAACCCAATCGACAGCGGCAGCGACTGAGATGCATGCAGAGACGCTGATAGAGGCTGCGACGCCGACTGATATGCCGACTGTGGCAGATAGGGGTAGATATTGGCATGGAGAAGTCAGCAGACCCCCCCAATCGGCAGCGGCAGCAACTGAGACGCCTACAGAGACGCTGACAGAGGCTGCGACGCCGACTGAGATGCCGACTGAGGCAGATAGGGGTAGATATAGGCATAGAGAAGGCAGCAGACCCTCCAATCGACAGCGGCAACAACTGAGACGCCTAAAGAGACGCTGATAGAGGTTGCGACGCCGACTGAGGCAGATAGGGGTAGATATATTCTTACAGAAGGCAGCAGACCCCCCAATCGACAGCGGCAGCGACTGAGACGGCTACAGAGACTCTGACAGAGGCTGAGAAGCCGACTGAGACGCCGATTTAGGCAGATAGGGGTAGATATAGGCGTAGAGAGGCAGCAGATCCCCCAATCGACAACGGCAATGACTGAGCTGCCTACAGAGCCGCTGACAAGAGGCTGCGACGCCGACTGAGACGCCGACTGAGGCAGATAGGGGTAGATATAGGCATAGAGACGGCAGCAGACGCTCCAATCGACAGCGGCAGCGACTGAGACGCCTACAGTGACGCTGACAGAGGCTGCGACGCCAACTGAGACGCCGACTGAGGCAGAGAGGGTTAGACATAGGCATAGACAAGGCAGCAGACAACCCAATCGACAGCGGCAGCGACTGAGATGCATACAGAGACGCTGATAAACGCTGCGACGCCGACTGAGATGCCGACTGTGGCAAAGAGGGTGAGACATAGGCATATACAAGGCAGCAGACAACCCAATCGACAGCGGCAGCGACTGAGCTGCATACAGAGACGCTGACAGAGGCTGCGACGCTGACAGAGGCTGCGACGCCGACTGAGGCAGATAGGGGTAGATATAGGCTTACAGAAGGCAGCAGACCCCCCAATCGACAGCGGCAGCGGCTGAGACGGCTACAGAGACTCTGACAGAGGCTGAGAAGCCGACTGAGACGCCGACTGAGGCAGATAGGGGAAGAGATAGGCATAGAGAAGGCAGCAGACAAACCAATCGACAGCGGCAACAACTGAGACCCCTACAGAGACGCTGAGAGAGGCTGCGACGCCGACTGAGGTAGATAGGGGTAGGCATAGAGAAGGGAGCAGACCCCCCCAATCGACAGCGGCAACGACTGAGACACCTACAGAGACGCTGACAGAGGCTGCGAAGCCGACTGTGGCGCCGACTGTGGCGCCGACTGAGGCAGATAGGGGAAGAGATAGGCATAGAGAAGGCAGCACACAAACCAATCGACAGCGGCAACAACTGAGACGCCTACAGAGACGCTGAGAGAGGCTGAGACGCCGACTGAGGCAGATAGGGGTAAATATAGGCATAGAGAAGGCAGCAGACCCTCCAATCGACAGCGGCAGCGACTGAGACGCCTACAGAGACGCTGACAGAGGCTGAGACGCTGACAGAGGCTGCGACGCTGACAGAGGCTGCGACGCTGACAGAGGCTGCGACGCCGACAAAGGCTGCGACGCCAACTGAGACGCCGACTGAGGCAGAGACGGTTAGACATAGGCATAGACAATGCAGCAGACAACCCAATCGACAGCGGCAGCGACTGAGACGTCTATAGAGACGCTGACAAGAGGCGGCGACGCCGACTGAGACGCCGACTGAGGCAGATAGGGGTAGATATAGGCATAGAGAAGGCAGCAGACCCTCCAATCGACAGCGGCAGCGACTGAGACGCCTACAGAGACGCTGACAGAGGCTGCGACGCCGACTGGGACGCCGACTGAGGCAGATAGGGGTAGATATAGGCATAGAGAAGGCAGCAGACTCCCCAATCGACAGCGGCAGCGACTGAGACTTGTTCAAAAACGCTGAGAGAGGCAGTTACGCCGACTGAGGCAGATAGGGGTAGATATTGACATAGAGAAGGCAGCAGACCCCCCAATCGAGGCTGCGATGCCGACTGTGACGCCGACTGAGTCAGGTAGGGGTAGATATAGGCATAGAGAAGGCAGCAGACCCCACAATCGACAGCGGCTGCGACTGAGACGCCTACAGAGAGGGTTAGACATAGGCATAGACAAGGCAGCAGACAACCCAATCGACAGCGGCAGCGACTGAGATGCATACAGAGACGCTGCTAGACGCTGCGACGCCGACTGAGATGCCGACTTTGGCAGATAGGGGTAGATATTGGCGTAGAGAAGGCAGCAGACCCCCCAATCGACAGCGGCAGCAACTGAGACGCCTACAGAGACGCTGACAGAGGCTGCGACGCCGACTGAGATGCCGACTGAGGCAGATAGGGGTAGATATAGGCATAGAGAAGGCAGCAAACCCTCCAATCGACAGCGGCAACAACTGAGACGCCTACAGAGACGCTGATAGAGGTTGCGACGCCGACTGAGGCAGATAGGGGTAGATATAGGCTTACACAAGGCAGCACACCCCCCAATCGACAGCGGCAGCGACTGAGACGGCTACAGAGACTCTGACACAGGCTGAGATGCCGACTGAGACGCCGACTGAGGCAGATAGGGGTAGATATAGGCGTAGAGAAGCAGCAGATCCCCCAATCGACAGAGGCAGCGACTGAGACGGCTACAGAGACGCTGAGAGAGGCTGCGACGCCGACTGAGGCAGATAGGGGTAGGCATAGAGAAAGGAGCAGACCCCCCAATCGAAAACGGCAGCGACTCAGATGCCTACAGAGACGCTGACAGAGGCTGCGACGCCGACTGAGACTCCGACTGAGGCAGAGAGGGTTAGACATAGGCATAGAGAAGGCAGCAGCCAACCCAATCGACAGCGGCAGCCACTGAGACGCCTACAGAGACGCTGACAAGAGGCTGCGACGCCGACTGAGACGCCGACTGAGGCATATAGGGGCAGATATAGGCATAGAGAAGGCAGCGGACCCTCCAATCGACAGCGGCAGCGATTGAGACGCCTACAGAGACGCTGAGAGAGGCTGCGACGACGACTGAGGCAGATAGGGGTAGATATAGGCATAGAGAAGGCAGCAGACCCCCCCAATCGACAGCGGCAGCGACTGAGACGCCTACAGAGCCGCTGACAAAAGGCTTCGACTCCGACTGAGACGCCGACTGAGGCAGATAGGGGTAGATATAGGCATAGAGAAGGTAGCAGACCCCCCAATCGACAACGGCAGCGACTGAGATGCCTACAGAGCCGCTGACAAGAGGCTGCGACGCCGACTGAGGCAGATAGGGGTATATATAAGCATACAGACGGCAGCAGACCCTCCAATCGACAGCGGCAGCGACTGAGACACCTACAGTGACGCTGACAGAAGCTGCGACGCTGACAGAGGCTGCGACGCCAACTGAGACGCCGACTGAGGCAGAGAGGGTTAGACATAGGCATAGACAAGGCAGAAGACAACCCAATCGACAGCGGCAGCGACTGAGATGCATGCAGAGACGCTGATAGAGGCTGCGACGCCGACTGATATGCCGACTGTGGCAGATAGGGGTAGATATTGGCATGGAGAAGTCAGCAGACCCCCCCAATCGACAGCGGCAGCAACTGAGACGCCTACAGAGACGCTGACAGAGGCTGCGACGCCGACTGAGATGCCGACTGAGGCAGATAGGGGTAGATATAGGCATAGAGAAGGCAGCAGACCCTCCAATCGACAGCGGCAACAACTGAGACGCCTAAAGAGACGCTGATAGAGGTTGCGACGCCGACTGAGGCAGATAGGGGTAGATATATTCTTACAGAAGGCAGCAGACCCCCCAATCGACAGCGGCAGCGACTGAGACGGCTACAGAGACTCTGACAGAGGCTGAGAAGCCGACTGAGACGCCGACTTAGGCAGATAGGGGTAGATATAGGCGTAGAGAGGCAGCAGATCCCCCAATCGACAACGGCAATGACTGAGCTGCCTACAGAGCCGCTGACAAGAGGCTGCGACGCCGACTGAGACGCCGACTGAGGCAGATAGGGGTAGATATAGGCATAGAGACGGCAGCAGACGCTCCAATCGACAGCGGCAGCGACTGAGACGCCTACAGTGACGCTGACAGAGGCTGCGACGCCAACTGAGACGCCGACTGAGGCAGAGAGGGTTAGACATAGGCATAGACAAGGCAGCAGACAACCCAATCGACAGCGGCAGCGACTGAGATGCATACAGAGACGCTGATAAAGGCTGCGACGCCGACTGAGATGCCGACTGTGGCAGAGAGGGTGAGACATAGGCATATACAAGGCAGCAGACAACCCAATCGACAGCGGCAGCGACTGAGCTGCATACAGAGACGCTGACAGAGGCTGCGACGCTGACAGAGGCTGCGACGCCGACTGAGGCAGATAGGGGTAGATATAGGCTTACAGAAGGCAGCAGACCCCCCAATCGACAGCGGCAGCGGCTGAGACGGCTACAGAGACTCTGACAGAGGCTGAGAAGCCGACTGAGACGCCGACTGAGGCAGATAGGGGAAGAGATAGGCATAGAGAAGGCAGCAGACAAACCAATCGACAGCGGCAACAACTGAGACGCCTACAGAGACGCTGAGAGAGGCTGCGACGCCGACTGAGGTAGATAGGGGTAGGCATAGAGAAGGGAGCAGACCCCCCCAATCGACAGCGGCAACGACTGAGACACCTACAGAGACGCTGACAGAGGCTGCGAAGCCGACTGTGGCGCCGACTGAGGCAGATAGGGGAAGAGATAGGCATAGAGAAGGCAGCACACAAACCAATCGACAGCGGCAACAACTGAGACGCCTACAGAGACGCTGAGAGAGGCTGAGACGCCGACTGAGGCAGATAGGGGTAGATATAGGCATAGAGAAGGCAGCAGACCCTCCAATCGACAGCGGCAGCGACTGAGACGCCTACAGAGACGCTGACAGAGGCTGAGACGCTGACAGAGGCTGCGACGCTGACAGAGGCTGCGACGCTGACAGACGCTGCGACGCTGACAGAGGCTGCGACGCCGACAAAGGCTGCGACGCCAACTGAGACGCCGACTGAGGCAGAGACGGTTAGACATAGGCATAGACAATGCAGCAGACAACCCAATCGACAGCGGCAGCGACTGAGACGCCTATAGAGACGCTGACAAGAGGCGGCGACGCCGACTGAGACGCCGACTGAGGCAGATAGGGGTAGATATAGGCATAGAGAAGGCAGCAGACCCTCCAATCGACAGCGGCAGCGACTGAGACGCCTACAGAGACGCTGACAGAGGCTGCGACGCCGACTGAGACGCCGACTGAGGCAGATAGGGGTAGATATAGGCATAGAGAAGGCAGCAGACTCCCCAATCGACAGCGGCAGCGACTGAGACTTGTTCAAAAACGCTGAGAGAGGCAGTTACGCCGACTGAGGCAGATAGGGGTAGATATTGACATAGAGAAGGCAGCAGACCCCCCAATCGAGGCTGCGATGCCGACTGTGACGCCGACTGAGTCAGGTAGGGGTAGATATAGGCATAGAGAAGGCAGCAGACCCCACAATCGACAGCGGCTGCGACTGAGACGCCTACAGAGACGCTGACAGAGGCTGCGACAACAACTGAGACGCCGACTGAGGCAGAGAGGGTTAGACATAGGCATAGACAAGGCAGCAGACAACCCAATCGACAGCGGCAGCGACTAGGATGCATACAGAGACGCTGCTAGACGCTGCGACGCCGACTGAGATGCCGACTTTGGCAGATAGGGGTAGATATTGGCGTAGAGAAGGCAGCAGACCCCCCAATCGACAGCGGCAGCAACTGAGACGCCTACAGAGACGCTGACAGAGGCTGCGACGCCGACTGAGATGCCGACTGAGGCAGATAGGGGTAGATATAGGCATAGAGAAGGCAGCAAACCCTCCAATCGACAGCGGCAACAACTGAGACGCCTACAGAGACGCTGATAGAGGTTGCGACGCCGACTGAGGCAGATAGGGGTAGATATAGGCTTACACAAGGCAGCACACCCCCCAATCGACAGCGGCAGCGACTGAGACGGCTACAGAGACTCTGACACAGGCTGAGATGCCGACTGAGACGCCGACTGAGGCAGATAGGGGTAGATATAGGCGTAGAGAAGCAGCAGATCCCCCAATCGACAGAGGCAGCGACTGAGACGGCTACAGAGACGCTGAGAGAGGCTGCGACGCCGACTGAGGCAGATAGGGGTAGGCATAGAGAAAGGAGCAGACCCCCCAATCGAAAACGGCAGCGACTCAGATGCCTACAGAGACGCTGACAAGAGGCTGCGACGCCGACTAAGACGCCGACTGAGGCAGATAGGGGTAGATATTGGCATAGAGAAGGCAGCAGACCCTCCAATCGACAGCGGCAGCGACTGAGACGTCTACAGAGACGCTGACAGAGGCTGCGACGCCGACTGAGACTCCGACTGTGGCAGAGAGGGTTAGACATAGGCATAGACAAGGCAGCAGACAACCCAATCGATAGCGGCATCAACTGAGATGCATACAGAGACGCTGATAGAGGCTGCGACGCTGACTGAGATGCCGACTGTGGCAGATAGGAGTAGATATTGGCATAGAGAAGGCATCAGACCCCCCCCCCCCCCCCAATCGACAGCGGCAACGACTGAGACACCTACAGAGACGCTGACAGAGGCTGCGAAGGCGACTGTGGCGCCGACTGAGGCAGATAGGGGAAGAGATAGGCATTGAGAAGGCAGCAGACAACCCAATCGACAGCGGAAACAACTAAGACGCCTACAGAGACGCTGATAGAGGCTGCGACGCCGACTGAGACGCCGACCCCCCAATCGACAGCGGCAGCGACTGAGATGCCTACAGAGACGCTGATAAGAGTCTGCGACGCCGACTGAGACGGCGACTGAGCCAGATAGGGGTAGATATAGGCATAGAGAAGACAGTAGACCCTCCAATCGACAGCAGCAGCGACTGAGACGCCTACAGAGACGCTGAGAGAGGCTGCGACGGCGACTGAGGCAGATAGGGGTAGATATAGGCATAGAGAAGGCAGCATACCCCCCAATCGACAACGGCAGCGAATGAGATGCCTACAGAGACGCTGACAAGAGGCTGCGACGCCGACAGAGGCTGCGAAACCGACTGAGACGCCGACTGAGGCAGAGAGGGTTAGACATATTCATAGATAAGGCAGCAGACAACCCAATCGATAGCGGCATCAACTGAGATGCATACAGAGACGCTGATAGAGGCTGCGACGCTGACTGAGATGCCGACTGTGGCAGATAGGAGTAGATATTGGCATAGAGAAGGCATCAGACCCCCCCCCCAATCGACAGCGGCAACGACTGAGACACCTACAGAGACGCTGACAGAGGCTGCGAAGGCGACTGTGGCGCCGACTGAGGCAGATAGGGGAAGAGATAGGCATAGAGAAGGCAGCAGACAACCCAATCGACAGCGGAAACAACTAAGACGCCTACAGAGACGCTGATAGAGGCTGCGACGCCGACTGAGATGCCGACTGTGGCAGATAGGTGTAGATATAGGCATGGAGAAGGCAGCAGACCCTCCAATCGACAGCTGCAGCGACTGAGATGCCTACAGAGATGCTGACAGAGGCTGCGACGCTGACAGAGGATGCGACGCTGACAGAGGCTGCGACGCCGACTGAGACGTCGACAGAGGCAGAGAGGGTTAGACATAGGCATAGATAAGGCAGCAGACAACCCAATCGACAGCGGCATCAACTGAGATGCATACAGAGATGTTGATAGAGGCTGCGACGCCGACTGAGATGCCGACTGTGGCAGATAGGGGTAGATATTGGCATAGAGAAGGCTGCAGACCCCCCAATCGACAGCGGCAGCGACTGAGACTCCTACAGAGACGCTGACAGAGGCTGCGAAGCCGACTGTGACGCCGACTGATTCACGTAGGGGTAGATATAGGCATAGAGAAGGCAGCAGACCCACCAATCGACAGCGGCAACAACTAAGACGCCTACAGAGACGCTGATAGAGGCTGCGTCGCCGATTGAGTTGCCGACTGAGGCAGATAGGGCTAGATATAGGCATACAGAAGGCAGCAGACCCCCCAATCGACAGCGGCAGCGACTGAGACGCCTACAGAGACGCTGACAGAGGCTGCGACGCCGACTGAGGCAGATAGGGGTAGATATTGGCATAGAGAATGCAGCAGACCCCCCAATCGACTACGGCAGCGACTGAGACGCCTACAGAGACGCCGACAGAGGCTGCGACGCTGACAGAGGCTGCGACGCTGACTGAGATGCCGACTGAGGCAGATAGGGGTAGATATTGGCATAGAGAATGCAGCAGACCCCCCAATCGCCAACGGCAGCGACTGAGATGCCTACAGAGACGCTGACAAGAGGCTGCGACGCCGACTGAGACGCCGACTGAGGCAGATAGGTGTAGATCTAGGCGTAGAGAAGGCAGCAGACCCCCCAATCGACAGCGGCAGCGACTGAGAATCCTACAGAGATGCTGATAGAGGCTGCGACGCCGACTGAGGCAGATAGGGGTAGATATAGGCATAGAGAAGGCAGCAGACCCCCCAATCGACAGCGGCAGCGACTGAGACGCCTACAGAGCCGCTGACAAGAGGCTTCGACTCCGACTGAGACGCCGACTGAGGCAGATAGGGGTAGATATAGGCATAGAGAAGGTAGCAGACCCCCCAATCGACAACGGTAGCGACTGAGATGCCTACAGAGCCGCTGACAAGAGGCTGCTATGCCGACTGAGACGCCGACTGAGGCAGATAGGGGTATATATAAGCATACAGACGGCAGCAGACCCTCCAATCGACAGCGGCAGCGACTGAGACGCCTACAGAGCCGCTGACAAGAGGCTTCGACTCCGACTGAGACGCCGACTGGGGCAGATAGGGGTAGATATAGGCATAGAGAAGGTAGCAGACCCCCCAATCGACAACGGTAGCGACTGAGATGCCTACAGAGCCGCTGACAAGAGGCTGCTATGCCGACTGAGACGCCGACTGAGGCAGATAGGGGTATATATAAGCATACAGACGGCAGCAGACCCTCCAATCGACAGCGGCAGCGACTGAGACACCTACAGTGACGCTGACAGAGGCTGCGACGCCAACTGAGACGCCGACTGAGGCAGAGAGGGTTAGACATAGGCATAGACAAGGCAGCAGACAACCCAATCGACAGCGGCAGCGACTGAGATGCATGCAGAGACGCTGATAGAGGCTGCGACGCCGACTGATATGCCGACTGTGGCAGATAGGGGTAGATATTGGCATAGAGAAGTCAGCAGACCCCCCAATCGACAGCGGCAGCAACTGAGACGCCTACAGAGACGCTGACAGAGGCTGCGACGCCGACTGAGATGCCGACTGAGGCAGATAGGGGTAGATATAGGCATAGAGAAGGCAGCAGACCCTCCAATCGACAGCGGCAACAACTGAGACGCCTAAAGAGACGCTGATAGAGGTTGCGACGCCGACTGAGGCAGATAGGGGTAGATATATTCTTACAGAAGGCAGCAGACCCCCCAATCGACAGCGGCAGCGACTGAGACGGCTACAGAGACTCTGACAGAGGCTGAGAAGCCGACTGAGACGCCGACTTAGGCAGATAGGGGTAGATATAGGCGTAGAGAGGCAGCAGATCCCCCAATCGACAACGGCAATGACTGAGCTGCCTACAGAGCCGCTGACAAGAGGCTGCGACGCCGACTGAGACGCCGACTGAGGCAGATAGGGGTAGATATAGGCATAGAGATGGCAGCAGACGCTCCAATCGACAGCGGTAGCGACTGAGACGCCTACAGTGACGCTGACAGAGGCTGCGACGCTGACAGAGGCTGCGACGCCAACTGAGACGCCGACTGAGGCAGAGAGGGTTAGACATAGGCATAGACAAGGCAGCAGACAACCCAATCGACAGCGGCAGCGACTGAGATGCATACAGAGACGCTGATAAAGGCTGCGACGCCGACTGAGATGCCGACTGTGGCAGAGAGGGTGAGACATAGGCATATACAAGGCAGCAGACAACCCAATCGACAGCGGCAGCGACTGAGCTGCATACAGAGACGCTGACTGAGGCTGCGACGCTGACAGAGGCTGCGACGCTGACAGAGGCTGCGACGCCGACTGAGGCAGATAGGGGTAGATATAGGCTTACAGAAGGCAGCAGACCCCCCAATCGACAGCGGCATCAACTGAGATGCATACAGAGACGCTGATAGAGGCTGCGACGCCGACTGAGATGCCGACTGTGGCAGATAGGGGTAGATATTGGCATAGAGAAGGCAGCAGACCCCCCCCCAATCGACAGCGGCAGCAACTGAGACGCCTACAGAGACGCTGACAGAGGCTGCGACGCCGACTGAGACGCCGACTGAGGCAGATAGGGGTAGATATAGGCGTAGAGAGGCAGCAGACAACCCAATCGACAGCGGCAGCGACTGAGCTGCATACAAAGACGCTGACAGAGGCTGCGACGCTGACAGAGGCTGCGACGCCAACTGAGACGCCGACTGAGGCAGAGAGGGTTATACATAGGCATAGACAAGGCAGCAGACAACCCAATCGACAGCGGCAGCGACTGAGACGCCTACAGAGACGCTGACAGAGGCTGCGACGCCAACTGAGACGCCGACTGAGGCAGAGAGGGTTATACATAGGCATGGACAAGGCAGCAGACCCCCCAATCGACAACGGCAGCGACTGAGATGCCTACAGAGACGCTGACAAGAGGCTGCGACTCCGACTGAGACGCCGACCCCCCAATCGACAACAGCAGCGACTGAGATGCCAACAGAGACGCTGACAAGAGGCTGCGACGCCGACTGAGACGCCGACTGGGGCAGATAGGGGTAGATATCGGCATAGAGAAGGCAGCAGACCCTCCAATCGACAGCGGCAGCGACTGAGACGCCTACAAAGACGCTGACAGAGGCTGCGAAGCCGACTGTGGCGCCGACTGAGGCAGATAGGGGAAGAGATAGGCATAGAGAAGGCAGCACACAAACCAATCGACAGCGGCAACAACTGAGACACCTACAGAGACGCTGAGAGAGGCTGAGACGCCGACTGAGGCAGATAGGGGTAGATATAGGCATAGAGAAGGCAGCAGACCCTCCAATCGACAGCGGCAGCTTCTGAGACGCCTACAGAGACGCTGACAGGGGCTGAGACGCTGACAGAGGCTGCGACGCTGACAGAGGCTGCGACGCTGACAGAGGCTGCGACGCCGACAAAGGCTGCGACGCCAACTGAGACGCCGACTGAGGCAGAGACGGTTAGACATAGGCATAGACAATGCAGCAGACAACCCAATCGATAGCGGCAGCGACTGAGACGCCTACAGAGATGCTGAGAGAGGCTGCGACGACGACTGAGGCAGATAGGGGTAGATATAGGCATGGAGAAGGTAACAGACCCCCCAATCGACAACGGCAGCGTCTGAGTTGCCTACAGAGACGCTGACAAAGGGCCTCGACGCCGACAGAGACGCCGACCCCCCAATCGACAGCGGCAGCGACTGAGATGCCTACAGAGACGCTGATAAGAGTATGCGACGCCGACTGAGACGCCGACTGAGCCAGATAGGGGTAGATATAGGCATAGAGAAGGCCGTAGACCCTCCAATCGAAAGCGGCAGCGACTGAGACGCCTACAGAGACGCTGAGAGAGGCTGCGACGGCGACTGAGGCAGATAGGGGTAGATATAGGCATAGAGAAGGCAGCAGACCCCCCAATCGACAACGGCAGCGACTGAGATGCCTACAGAGACGCTGACAAGAGGCTGCGACGCCGACAGAGGCTGCGAAACCGACTGAGACGCCGACTGAGGCAGAGAGGGTTAGACATATTCATAGCTAAGGCAGCAGACAACCCAATCGACAGCGGCATCAACTGAGATGCATACAGAGACGCTGATAGAGGCTGCGACGCCGACAGAGATGCCGACTGTGGCAGATAGGGGTAGATATTGGCATAGAGAAGGCATCAGACCCCCCCCCCCCCCCAATCGACAGCGGCAACGACTGAGACACCTACAGAGACGCTGACAGAGGCTGCGAAGTCGACTGTGGCGCCGACTGAGGCAGATAGGGGAAGAGATAGGCATAGAGAAGGCAGCAGACAACCCAATCGACAGCGGAAACAACTAAGACGCCTACAGAGACGCTGATAGAGGCTGCGACGCCGACTGAGATGCCGACTGTGGCAGATAGGTGTAGATATAGGCATGGAGAAGGCAGCAGACCCTCCAATCGACAGCGGCAGCGACTGAGACGCCTACAGAGATGCTGACAGAGGTTGCGACGCTGACAGAGGCTGCGACGCTGACAGAGGCTGCGACGCCGACTGAGACGCCGACAGAGGCAGAGAGGGTTAGACATAGGCATAGATAAGGCAGCAGACAACCCAATCGACAGCGGCATCAACTGAGATGCATACAGAGATGTTGATAGAGGCTGCGACGCCGACTGAGATGCCGACTGTGGCAGATAGGGGTAGATATTGGCATAGAGAAGGCTGCAGACCCCCCAATCGACAGCGGCAGCGACTGAGACTCCTACAGAGACGCTGACAGAGGCTGCGAAGCCGACTGTGACGCCGACCGATTCACGTAGGGGTAGATATAGGCATAGAGAAGGCAGCAGACCCACCAATCGACAGCTGCAACAACTAAGACGCCTACAGAGATGCTGATAGAGGCTGCGTCGCCGATTGATTTGCCGACTGAGTTGCCGACTGAGGCAGATAGGGCTAGATATAGGCATACAGAAGGCAGCAGACCCCCCAATCGACAGCGGCAGCGACTGAGACGCCTACAGAGACGCTGACAGAGGCTGCGACGCCGACTGAGGCAGATAGGGGTAGATATTGGCATAGAAAATGCAGCAGACCCCCCAATCGACTACGGCAGCGACTGAGACGCCTACAGAGACGCTGACAGAGGCTGCGACGCTGACAGAGGCTGCGACGCTGACAGAGGCTGCGACGCCGACTGAGAAGCCGACTGAGGCAGATTGGGGTAGATATAGGCATAGAGATGGCAGCAGACGCTCCAATCGACAGCGGTAGCGACTGAGACGCCTACAGTGACGCTGACAGAGGCTGCGACGCTGACAGAGGCTGCGACGCCAACTGAGACGCCGACTGAGGCAGAGAGGGTTATACATAGGCATGGACAAGGCAGCAGACACCCCAATCGACAACGGCAGCGACTGAGATGCCTACAGAGACGCTGACAAGACGCTGCGACTCCGACTGAGACGCCGACCCCCCAATCGACAACAGCAGCGACTGAGATGCCAACAGAGACGCTGACAAGAGGCTGCGACGCCGACTGAGACGCCGACTGGGGCAGATAGGGGTAGATATCGGCATAGAGAAGGCAGCAGACCCTCCAATCGACAGCGGCAGCGACTGAGACGCCTACAAAGACGCTGACAGAGGCTGCGACGCCGACTGAGACGCCGACTGAGGCAGAGAGGGTTAGACAATGGTATAGATAAGGCAGCAGACAACCCAATCGACAGCGGCATCAACTGAGATGCATACAGAGACGCTGATAGAGGCTGCGACGCCGACTGAGATGCCGACTGTGGCAGATTGGGGTAGATATTGGCATAGAGAAGGCAGCAGACCCCCCCAATCGACAGCGGCAACGACTGAGACACCTACAGAGACGCTGACAGAGGCTGCGAAGCCGACTGTGGCGCCGACTGAGGCAGATAGGGGAAGAGATAGGCATAGAGAAGGCAGCAGACAAACCAATCGACAGCGGCAACAACTGAGACGCCTACAGAGACGCTGAGAGAGGCTGCGACGCCGACTGAGGTAGATAGGGGTAGGCATAGAGAAGGGAGCAGACCCCCCCAAATCGACAGCGGCAACGACTGAGACACCTACAGAGACGCTGACAGAGGCTGCGAAGCCGACTGTGGCGCCGACTGAGGCAGATAGCGGAAGAGATAGGCATAGAGAAGGCAGCACACAAACCAATCGACAGCGGCAACAACTGAGACGCCTACAGAGACGCTGAGAGAGGCTGAGACGCCGACTGAGGCAGATAGGGGTAGCTATAGGCATAGAGAAGGCAGCAGACCCTCCAATCGACAGCGGCAGCGACTGAGACGCCTACAGAGACGCTGACAGGGGCTGAGACGCTGACAGAGGCTGCGACGTTGACAGAGGCTGCGACGCTGACAGAGGCTGCGACGCCGACAAAGGCTGCGACGCCAACTGAGACGCCGACTGAGGCAGAGACGGTTAGACATAGGCATAGACAATGCAGCAGACAACCCAATCGATAGCGGCAGCGACTGAGACGCCTACAGAGATGCTGAGAGAGGCTGCGACGACGACTCAGGCAGATAGGGGTAGATATAGGCATGGAGAAGGTAACAGACCCCCCAATCGACAACGGCAGCGTCTGAGTTGCCTACAGAGACGCTGACAAGAGGCTGCGACGCCGACTGAGACGCCGACCCCCCAATCGACAGCGGCAGCGACTGAGATGCCCACAGAGACGCTGATAAGAGTCTGCGACGCCGACTGAGACGCCGACTGAGCCAGATAGGGGTAGATATAGGCATAGAGAAGGCAGTAGACCCTCCAATCGACAGCGGCAGCGACTGAGACGCCTACAGAGACGCTGAGAGAGGCTGCGTCGCCGATTGAGTTGCCGACTGAGTTGCCGACTGAGGCAGATAGGGCTAGATATAGGCATACAGAAGGCAGCAGACCCCCCAATCGACAGCGGCAGCGACTGAGACGCCTACAGAGACGCTGACAGAGGCTGCGACGCCGACTGAGGCAGATAGGGGTAGATATTGGCATAGAGAATGCAGCAGACCCCCAATCGACTACGGCAGCGACTGAGACGCCTACAGAGACGCTGACAGAGGCTGCGACGCTGACAGAGGCTGCGACGCCGACTGAGAAGCCGACTGAGGCAGAGAGGGTTAGACATAGGCATAGAGAAGGCAGCAGACAACCCAATCGACAGCGGCAACAACTGAGACGTCAACAGAGACGCTGATAGAGGCTGCGACGGCGACTGAGGCAGATAGGGGTAAATATAGGCATAGAGAAGGCAGCAGACGCCCCCAATCGACAGCGGCAGCGACTGAGATGCCTACAGAGACGCTGACAAGAGGCTGCGACGCCGACTGAGATGCCGACTGAGGCAGATAGGGGTAGATATAGGCATAGAGCAGACAGCAGACCCTCCAATCGACAGCGGCAACAACTGAGATGCCTACAGAGACGCTGATAAAGGTTGCGACGCCGACTGATGCAGATACGGGTAGATATAGGCTTACAGAAGGCAGCAGACCCCCAATCGACAGCGGCAGCGACTGAGACGGCTACAGAGACTCTGACAGAGGCTGAGAAGCCGACTGAGACGCCGACTGAGGCAGATAGGTGTAGATATAGGCGTAGAGAGGCAGCAGATCCCCCAATCGACAGCGGCAGCGACTGAGACGCCTACAGAGAAGCTGACAGGGGCTGCGACGCCGACTGAGGCAGATAGGGGTAGGCATAGAGAAGGGAGCAGACCCCAAATCGAAAACGACAGCGACTCAGATGCCTACAGAGACGCTGAAAAGAGGCTGCGACGCCGACTGAGACGCCCACTGAGGCAGATAGGGGTAGATATAGGCATAGAGACGGCAGCAGACCTTCCAATCAACAGCGGCAGCGACTGAGACGCCTACAGAGACGCTGACAGAGGCTGCGACGCCGACTGAGACGCCGACTGAGGCAGAGAGGGTTAGACATAGGCATAGATAAGGCAGCAGACAACCCAATCGACAGCGGCATCAACTGAGATGCATACAGAGACGCTGATAGAGGCTGCGACGCCGACTGAGATGCCGACTGAGGCAGATACGGGTAGATATAGGCTTACAGAAGGCAGCAGACCCCCCAATCGACAGCGGCAGCGACTGAGACGGCTACAGAGACCCTGACAGAGGCTGAGAAGCCGACTGAGATGCCGACTGAGGCAGATAGGGGTAGATATAGGCATAGAGAAGACAGCAGACCCTCCAATCGACAGCGGCAACAACTGAGATGCCTACAGAGTCGCTGATAGAGGCTGCGACGGCGACTGAGGCAGATAGGGGTAAATATAGGCATAGAGAAGGCAGCAGACCCCCAATCGACAGCGGCAGCGACTGAGATGCCTACAGAGCCGCTGACAAGAGGCTGCGACGCCGACTGAGACGCCGACTTAGGCAGATAGGGGTAGATATAGGCATAGAGACGGCAGCAGACCCTCCAATCAACAGCGGCAGCGACTGAGACGTCTACAAAGATGCTGACAGAGGCTGCGACGCTGACAGAGGCTGCGACGCCGACTGAGACGCCGACTGAGGCAGAGAGGGTTAGACATAGGCATAGATAAGGCAGCAGACAACCCAATCGACAGCGGCATCAACTGAGATGCATACAGAGACGCTGATAGAGGCTGCGACGCCGACTGAGATGCCGACTGTGGCAGATAGGGATAGATATTGGCATAGAGAAGGCAGCAGACCCCCCAATCGACAGCGGCAGCAACTGAGACGCCTACAGAGACGCTGACAGAGGCTGCGACGCCGACTGAGACGCCGACTGAGGCAGATAGGGGTAGATATAGGTGTAGAGAGGCAGCAGATACCCCAATCGACAGCGGCAGCGACTGAGCCGGCTACAGAGACTCTGACAGAGGCTGAGAAGCCGACTGAGACGCCGACTGAGGCAGATAGGGGTAGATATAGGTTTACAGAAGGCAGCAGACCCCCCAATCGACAGCGGCAGCGACTGAGACGGCTACAGAGACTCTGACAGAGGCTGAGAAGCCGACTGAGATGCCGACTGAGGCAGATAGGGATAGATATAGGCGTAGAGAGGCAGCAGATCATCCAATCGACAGCAGCAGCGACTGAGACGCCTACAGAGACGCTGAGAGAGGCTGCGACGCCGACTGAGGCAGATAGGGGTAGGCATAGAGAAGGGAGCAGACCCCCCAATCGAAAACGGCAGCGACTCAGATGCCTACAGAGACGCAGAAAAGAGGCTGCGACGCCGACTGAGACGCCGACTGAGGCAGATAGGGGTAGATATAGGCATAGAGAAGGCAGCAGACCCTCCAATCGACAGCGGCAGCGACTGAGACGCCTACAGAGACGCTGACAGAGGCTGCGACGCTGACAGAGGCTGCGACGCTGACAGAGGCTGCGACGCCAACTGAAACGCCTACTCAGGCAGAGAGGGTTAGACATAGGCATAGACAAGGCAGCAGACAACCCAATCCACAGCGGCAGCGACTGAGACGCCTACAGAGACGCTGACAGAGGCTGCGACGCTGACAGAGGCTGCGACACTGACAGAAGCTGCGACGCCAACTGAGACGCCGACTGAGGCAGAGAGGGTTAGACATAGGCATGGAGAAGGCAGCAGACCCCCCAATCGACAACGGCAGCGACTGAGATGGCTACATAGACGCCTACAGAGACGCTGAGAGAGGCTGCGACGCCGACTGAGATGCCGACTGAGACAGATAGGGGTAGATATAGGTTTACAGAAGGCAGCAGACCCCCCAATCGACAGCGGCAGTGACTGAGACGGCTACAGAGACTCTGACAGATGCTGAAAAGCCGACTGAGACGCCGACTGAGGCAGATAGGGGTAGATATAGGCGTAGAGAGGCAGCAGATCCCCCAATCGACAGCGGCAGCGACTGAGACGCCTACAGAGACGCTGAGAGAGGCTGCGACGCCGACTGAGGCAGATAGGGGTAGGCATAGAGAAGGGAGCAGACCCCCCAATCGAAAACGGCAGCGACTCAGATGCCTACAGAGACGCTGAAAAGAGGCTGCGACGCCGACTGAGACGCCGACTGAGGCAGATAGGGGTAGATATAAGCATAGAGAAGGCAGCAGACCCTCCAATCGACAGCGGCAGCGACTGAGACGCCTACAAAGAAGCTGACAGAGGCTGCGACGCTGACAGAGGCTGCGACGCCACCTGAGACGCCGACTGAGGCAGAGAGGGTTAGACATAGGCATAGAGAATTCAGCAGCCAACCCAATCGACAGCGGCAGCGACTGAGACGCCTACAGAGACGCTGACCAGAGGCCGCGACGCCGACTGAGATGCCGACCCCCAATCGACAACGGCAGCGACTGAGACGCCTACAGAGCCGCTGACAAGAGGCCTCGACTCCGACTGAGACGCCGACTGAGGCAGATAAGGGTAGATATAGGCATAGAGAAGGTAGCAGACCCCCCAATCGATAACGGCAGCGACTGAGATGCCTACAGAGCCGCTGACAAGAGGCTGCGACGCCGACTGAGACGCCGACTGAGGCGGATAGGGGTAGATATAAGCATACAGACGGCAGCAGACCCTCCAATCGATAACGGCAGCGACTGAGACACCTACAGTGACGCTGACAGAGGCTGCGACGCTGACAGAGGCTGCGACGCCAACTGAGACGCCGACTGAGGCAGAGAGGGTTAGACATAGGCATAGATAAGGCAGCAGACAACCCAATCGACAGCGGCATCAACTGAGATGCATACAGAGACGCTGATAGAGGCTGCGACGCCGACTGAGATGCCGACTGTGGCAGATAGGGATAGATATTGGCATAGAGAAGGCAGCAGACCCCCCAATCGACAGCGGCAGCAACTGAGACGCCTACAGAGACGCTGACAGAGGCTGCGACGCCGACTGAGACGCCGACTGAGGCAGATAGGGGTAGATATAGGTGTAGAGAGGCAGCAGATACCCCAATCGACAGCGGCAGCGACTGAGCCGGCTACAGAGACTCTGACAGAGGCTGAGAAGCCGACTGAGACGCCGACTGAGGCAGATAGGGGTAGATATAGGTTTACAGAAGGCAGCAGACCCCCCAATCGACAGCGGCAGCGACTGAGACGGCTACAGAGACTCTGACAGAGGCTGAGAAGCCGACTGAGATGCCGACTGAGGCAGATAGGGATAGATATAGGCGTAGAGAGGCAGCAGATCATCCAATCGACAGCAGCAGCGACTGAGACGCCTACAGAGACGCTGAGAGAGGCTGCGACGCCGACTGAGGCAGATAGGGGTAGGCATAGAGAAGGGAGCAGACCCCCCAATCGAAAACGGCAGCGACTCAGATGCCTACAGAGACGCAGAAAAGAGGCTGCGACGCCGACTGAGACGCCGACTGAGGCAGATAGGGGTAGATATAGGCATAGAGAAGGCAGCAGACCCTCCAATCGACAGCGGCAGCGACTGAGACGCCTACAGAGACGCTGACAGAGGCTGCGACGCTGACAGAGGCTGCGACGCTGACAGAGGCTGCGACGCCAACTGAAACGCCTACTCAGGCAGAGAGGGTTAGACATAGGCATAGACAAGGCAGCAGACAACCCAATCCACAGCGGCAGCGACTGAGACGCCTACAGAGACGCTGACAGAGGCTGCGACGCTGACAGAGGCTGCGACACTGACAGAAGCTGCGACGCCAACTGAGACGCCGACTGAGGCAGAGAGGGTTAGACATAGGCATGGAGAAGGCAGCAGACCCCCCAATCGACAACGGCAGCGACTGAGATGGCTACATAGACGCCTACAGAGACGCTGAGAGAGGCTGCGACGCCGACTGAGATGCCGACTGAGACAGATAGGGGTAGATATAGGTTTACAGAAGGCAGCAGACCCCCCAATCGACAGCGGCAGCGACTGAGACGGCTACAGAGACTCTGACAGATGCTGAAAAGCCGACTGAGACGCCGACTGAGGCAGATAGGGGTAGATATAGGCGTAGAGAGGCAGCAGATCCCCCAATCGACAGCGGCAGCGACTGAGACGCCTACAGAGACGCTGAGAGAGGCTGCGACGCCGACTGAGGCAGATAGGGGTAGGCATAGAGAAGGGAGCAGACCCCCCAATCGAAAACGGCAGCGACTCAGATGCCTACAGAGACGCTGAAAAGAGGCTGCGACGCCGACTGAGACGCCGACTGAGGCAGATAGGGGTAGATATAAGCATAGAGAAGGCAGCAGACCCTCCAATCGACAGCGGCAGCGACTGAGACGCCTACAAAGAAGCTGACAGAGGCTGCGACGCTGACAGAGGCTGCGACGCCACCTGAGACGCCGACTGAGGCAGAGAGGGTTAGACATAGGCATAGAGAATTCAGCAGCCAACCCAATCGACAGCGGCAGCGACTGAGACGCCTACAGAGACGCTGACCAGAGGCCGCGACGCCGACTGAGATGCCGACCCCCAATCGACAACGGCAGCGACTGAGACGCCTACAGAGCCGCTGACAAGAGGCTTCGACTCCGACTGAGACGCCGACTGAGGCAGATAGGGGTAGATATAGGCATAGAGAAGGTAGCAGACCCCCCAATCGATAACGGCAGCGACTGAGATGCCTACAGAGCCGCTGACAAGAGGCTGCGACGCCGACTGAGACGCCGACTGAGGCGGATAGGGGTAGATATAAGCATACAGACGGCAGCAGACCCTCCAATCGATAACGGCAGCGACTGAGACACCTACAGTGACGCTGACAGAGGCTGCGACGCTGACAGAGGCTGCGACGCCAACTGAGACGCCGACTGAGGCAGAGAGGGCTAGACATAGGCATAGACAAGGCAGCAGACAACCCAATCGACAGCGGCAGCGACTGAGATGCATGCAGAGACGCTGATAGAGGCTGCGACGCCGACTGATATGCCGACTGTGGCAGATAGGGGTAGATATTGGCATAGAGAAGTCAGCAGACCCCCCCAATCGACAGCGGCAGCAACTGAGACGCCTACAGAGACGCTGACAGAGGCTGCGACGCCGACTGAGACGCCGACTGAGGCAGATAGGGGTAGATATAGGCGTAGAGAGGCAGCAGATACCCCAATCGACAGCGGCAGCGACTGAGCCGGCTACAGAGACTCTGACAGAGGCTGAGAAGCCGACTGAGACGCCGACTGAGGCAGATAGGGGTAGATATAGGTTTACAGAAGGCAGCAGACCCCTCAATCCACAGCGGCAGCGACTGAGACGGCTACAGAGACTCTGACAGAGGCTGAGAAGCCGACTGAGATGCCGACTGAGGCAGATAGGGATAGATATAGGCGTAAAGAGGCAGCAGATCATCCAATCGACAGCAGCAGCGACTGAGACGCCTACAGAGACGCTGAGAGAGGCTGCGACGCCGACTGAGGCAGATAGGGGTAGGCATAGAGAAGGGAGCAGACCCCCCAATCGAAAACGGCAGCGACTCAGATGCCTACAGAGACGCTGAAAAGAGGCTGCGACGCCGACTGAGACGCCGACTGAGACGCCGACTGAGGCAGATAGGGGTAGATATAGGCATAGAGAAGGCAGCAGACCCTCCAATCGACAGCGGCAGCGACTGAGACGCCTACAGAGACGCTGACAGAGGCTGCGACGCCAACTGAAACGCCGACTGAGGCAGATAGGGGTAGATATAGGCATAGAGAAGGCAGCAGACAACCCAATCCACAGCGGCAGCGACTGAGACGCCTACAGAGACGCTGACAGAGGCTGCGACGCTGACAGAGGCTGCGACACTGACAGAAGCTGCGACGCCAACTGAGACGCCGACTGGGGCAGAGAGGGTTAGACATAGGCATGGAGAAGGCAGCAGACCCCCCAATCGACAACGGCAGCGACTGAGATGCCTACAGAGACGCCTACAGAGACGCTGAGAGAGGCTGCGACGCCGACTGAGATGCCGACTGAGGCAGATAGGGGTAGATATAGGTTTACAGAAGGCAGCAGACCCCCCAATCGACAGCGGCAGCGACTGAGACGGCTACAGAGACTCTGACAGAGGCTGAGAAGCCGACTGAGACGCCGACTGAGGCAGATAGGGGTAGATATAGGCGTAGAGAGGCAGCAGATCCCCCAATCGACAGCGGCAGCGACTGAGACGCCTACAGAGACGCTGAGAGAGGCTGCGACGCCGACTGAGGCAGATAGAGGTAGGCATAGAGAAGGGAGCAGACCCCCCAATCGAAAACGGCAGCGACTCAGATGCCTACAGAGACGCTGAAAAGAGGCTGCGATGCCGACTGAGACGCCGACTGAGGCAGATAGGGGTAGATATAGGCATAGAGAAGGCAGCAGACCCTCCAATCGACAGCGGCAGCGACTGAGACGCCTACAGAGAAGCTGACAGAGGCTGCGACGCTGACAGAGGCTGCGACGCCAACTGAGACGCCGACTGAGGCAGAGAGGGCTAGACATAGGCATAGACAAGGCAGCAGAAAACCCAATCGACAGCGGCAGCGACTGAGATGCATGCAGAGACGCTGATAGAGGCTGCTACGCCGACTGATATGCCGACTGTGGCAGATAGGGGTAGATATTGGCATAGAGAAGTCAGCAGACCCCCCCAATCGACAGCGGCAGCAACTGAGACGCCTACAGAGACGCTGACAGAGGCTGCGACGCCGACTGAGATGCCGACTGAGGCAGATAGGGGTAGATATAGGCATAGAGAAGGCAGCAGACCCTCCAATCGACAGCGGCAACAACTGAGACGCCTAAAGAGACGCTGATAGAGGTTGCGACGCCGACTGAGGCAGATAGGGGTAGATATATTCTTACAGAAGGCAGCAGACCCCCCAATCGACAGCGGCAGCGACTGAGACGGCTACAGAGACTCTGACAGAGGCTGAGAAGCCGACTGAGACGCCGACTTAGGCAGATAGGGGTAGATATAGGCGTAGAGAGGCAGCAGATCCCCCAATCGACAACGGCAATGACTGAGCTGCCTACAGAGCCGCTGACAAGAGGCTGCGACGCCGACTGAGACGCCGACTGAGGCAGATAGGGGTAGATATAGGCATAGAGACGGCAGCAGACGCTCCAATCGACAGCGGCAGCGAATGAGACGCCTACAGTGACGCTGACAGAGGCTGCGATGCTGACAGAGGCTGCGACGCCAACTGAGACGCCGACTGAGGCAGAGAGGGTTAGACATAGGCATAGACAAGGCAGCAGACAACCCAATCGACAGCGGCAGCGACTGAGATGCATACAGAGACGCTGATAAAGGCTGCGACGCCGACTGAGATGCCGACTGTGGCAGAGAGGGTTAGACATAGGCATATACAAGGCAGCAGACAACCCAATCGACAGCGGCAGCGACTGAGCTGCATACAGAGACGCTGACAGAGGCTGCGACGCCGACTGAGGCAGATAGGGGTAGATATAGGCTTACAGAAGGCAGCAGACCCCCCAATCGACAGCGGCAGCGGCTGAGATGGCTACAGAGACTCTGACAGAGGCTGAGAAGCCGACTGAGACGCCGACTGAGGCAGATAGGGGTAGATATAGGCGTAGAGAGGCAGCAGATCCCCCAATCGACAGCGGCCGCGACTGAGACGCCCACAGAGACGCTGAGAGAGGCTGCGACGCCGACTAAGGCAGATAGGGCTAGGCATAGAGAAGGGAGCAGACCCCCCAATCGAAAACGGCAGCGACTCAGATGCCTACAGAGACGCTGACAGAGGCTGCGACGCCAACTGAGACGCCGACTGAGGCAGAGAGGGTTATACATAGGCATAGACAAGGCAGCAGCCAACCCAATCGACAGCGGCAGCGACTGAGACGCCTACAGAGACGCTGACCAGAGGCCGCGACGCCGAATGAGATGCCGACCCCCAATCGACAACGGCAGTGACTGAGACGCCTACAGAGCCGCTGACAAGAGGCTTCGACTCCGACTGAGACGCCGACTGAGGCAGATAGGGGTAGATATAGGCATAGAGAAGGTAGCAGACCCCCCAATCGACAACGGCAGCGACTGAGATGCCTACAGAGCCGCTGACAAGAGGCTGCGACGCCGACTGAGACGCCGACTGAGGCGGATAGAGGTAGATATAAGCATACAGACGGCAGCAGACCCTCCAATCGACAGCGGCAGCGACTGAGACACCTACAGTGACGCTGACAGAGGCTGCGACGCTGACAGAGGCTGCGACGCCAACTGAGACGCCGACTGAGGCAGAGAGGGCTAGACATAGGCATAGACAAGGCAGCAGACAACCCAATCGACAGCGGCAGCGACTGAGATGCATCCAGAGACGCTGATAGAGGCTGCGACGCCGACTGATATGCCGACTGTGGCAGATAGGGGTAGATATTGGCATAGAGAAGTCAGCAGACCCCCCCAATCGACAGCGGCAGCAACTGAGACGCCTACAGAGACGCTGACAGAGGCTGCCACGCCGACTGAGACGCCGACTGAGGCAGATAGGGGTATATATAGGCATAGAGAAGGCAGCAGACCCCCCAATCGAAAACGGCAGCGACTCAGATGCCTACAGAGACGCTGAAAAGAGGCTTCGACTCCGACTGAGACGCCGACTGAGGCAGATAGGGGTAGATATAGGCATAGAGAAGGCAGCAGACCCCCCAATCGACAACGGCAGCGACTGAGATGCCTACAGAGACGCTGTCAAGAGGCTGCGACTCCGACTGAGACGCCGACCCCCCAATCGACAACAGCAGCGACTGAGATGCCAACAGAGACGCTGACAAGAGGCTGCGACGCCGACTGAGACGCCGACTGGGGCAGATAGGGGTAGATATCGGCATAGAGAAGGCAGCAGACCCTCCAATCGACAGCGGCAGCGACTGAGACGCCTACAAAGACGCTGACAGAGGCTGCGACGCCGACTGAGACGCCGACTGAGGCAGAGAGGGTTAGACAATGGCATAGATAAGGCAGCAGACAACCCAATCGACAGCGGCATCAACTGAGATGCATACAGGGACGCTGATAGAGGCTGCGACGCCGACTGAGATGCCGACTGCGGCAGATTGGGGTAGATATTGGCATAGAGAAGGCAGCAGACCCCCCCAATCGACAGCGGCAACGACTGAGACACCTACAGAGACGCTGACAGAGGCTGCGAAGCCGACTGTGGCGCCGACTGAGGCAGATAGGGGAAGAGATAGGCATAGAGAAGGCAGCAGACAAACCAATCGACAGCGGCAACAACTGAGACGCCTACAGAGACGCTGAGAGAGGCTGCGACGCCGACTGAGGTAGATAGGGGTAGGCATAGAGAAGGGAGCAGACCCCCCCAAATCGACAGCGGCAACGAATGAGACACCTACAGAGACGCTGACAGAGGCTGCGAAGCCGACTGTGGCGCCGACTGAGGCAGATAGGGGAAGAGATAGGCATAGAGAAGGCAGCACACAAACCAATCGACAGCGGCAACAACTGAGACACCTACAGAGACGCTGAGAGAGGCTGAGACGCCGACTGAGGCAGATAGGGGTAGATATAGGCATAGAGAAGGCAGCAGACCCTCCAATCGACAGCGGCAGCGACTGAGGCGCCTACAGAGACGCTGACAGGGACTGAGACGCTGACAGAGGCTGCGACGCTGACAGAGGCTGCGACGCTGACAGAGGCTGCGACGCCGACAAAGGCTGCGACGCCAACTGAGACGCCGACTGAGGCAGAGACGGTTAGACATAGGCATAGACAATGCAGCAGACAACCCAATCGATAGCGGCAGCGACTGAGACGCCTACAGATATGCTGAGAGAGGCTGCGACGACGACTGAGGCAGATAGGGGTAGATATAGGCATGGAGAAGGTAACAGACCCCCCAATCGACAACAGCGGCGTCTGCGTTGCCTACAGAGACGCTGACAAGAGGCTGCGACGCCGACTGAGACGCCGACCCCCCAAACGACAGCGGCAGCGACTGAGATGCCTACAGAGACGCTGATAAGAGTCTGCGACGCCGACTGAGACGCCGACTGAGCCAGATAGGGGTAGATATAGGCATAGAGAAGGCAGTAGACCCTCCAATCGACAGCGGCAGCGACTGAGACGCCTACAGAGACGCTGAGAGAGGCTGCGACGGCGACTGAGGCAGATAGGGGTAGATATAGGCATAGAGAAGGCAGCAGACCCCCCAATCGACAACGGCAGCGACTGAGATGCCTACAGAGACGCTGACAAGAGGCTGCGACGCCGACAGAGGCTGCGAAACCGACTGAGACGCCGACTGAGGCAGAGAGGGTTAGACATATTCATAGCTAAGGCAGCAGACAACCCAATCGACAGCGGCATCAACTGAGATGCATACAGAGACGCTGATAGAGGCTGCGACGCCGACTGAGATGCCGACTGTGGCAGATAGGGGTAGATATTGGCATAGAGAAGGCATCAGACCCCCCCCCCCAATCGACAGCGGCAACGACTGAGACACCTACAGAGACGCTGACAGAGGCTGCGAAGTCGACTGTGGCGCCGACTGAGGCAGATAGGGGAAGAGATAGGCATAGAGAAGGCAGCAGACAACCCAATCGACAGCGGAAACAACTAAGACGCCTACAGAGACGCTGATAGAGGCTGCGACGCCGACTGAGATGCCGACTGTGGCAGATAGGTGTAGATATAGGCATGGAGAAGGCAGCAAACCCTCCAATCGACAGCGGCAGCGACTGAGACGCCTACAGAGATGCTGACAGAGGTTGCGACGCTGACAGAGGCTGCGACGCTGACAGAGGCTGCGACGCCGACTGAGACGCCGACAGAGGCAGAGAGGGTTAGACATAGGCATAGATAAGGCAGCAGACAACCCAATCGACAGCGGCATCAACTGAGATGCATACAGAGATGTTGATAGAGGCTGCGACGCCGACTGAGATGCCGACTGTGGCAGATAGGGGTAGATATTGGCATAGAGAAGGCTGCAGACCCCCCAATCGACAGCGGCAGCGACTGAGACTCCTACAGAGACGCTGACAGAGGCTGCGAAGCCGACTGTGACGCCGACCGATTCACGTAGGGGTAGATATAGGCATAGAGAAGGCAGCAGACCCACCAATCGACAGCTGCAACAACTAAGACGCCTACAGAGATGCTGATAGAGGCTGCGTCGCCGATTGAGTTGCCGACTGAGTTGCCGACTGAGGCAGATAGGGCTAGATATAGGCATACAGAAGGCAGCAGACCCCCCAATCGACAGCGGCAGCGACTGAGACGCCTACAGAGACGCTGACAGAGGCTGCGACGCCGACTGAGGCAGATAGGGGTAGATATTGGCATAGAGAATGCAGCAGAACCCCCAATCGACTACGGCAGCGACTGAGACGCCTACAGAGACGCTGACAGAGGCTGCGACGCTGACAGAGGCTGCGACGCTGACAGAGGCTGCGACGCTGACAGAGGCTGCGACGCCGACTGAGAAGCCGACTGAGGCAGATAGGGGTAGATATAGGCATAGAGATGGCAGCAGACGCTCCAATCGACAGCGGTAGCGACTGAGACGCCTACAGTGACGCTGACAGAGGCTGCGACGCTGACAGAGGCTGCGACGCCAACTGAGACGCCGACTGAGGCAGAGAGGGTTAGACATCATCATAGACAAGGCAGCAGACAACCCAATCGACAGCGGCAGCGACTGAGATGCATACAGAGACGCTGATAAAGGCTGCGACGCCGACTGAGATGCCGACTGTGGCAGAGAGGGTGAGACATAGGCATATACAAGGCAGCAGACAACCCAATCGACAGCGGCAGCGACTGAGCTGCATACAGAGACGCTGACAGAGGCTGCGACGCTGACAGAGGCTGCGACGCTGACAGAGGCTGCGACGCCGACTGAGGCAGATAGGGGTAGATATAGGCTTACAGAAGGCAGCAGACCCCCCAATCGACAGCGGCATCAACTGAGATGCATACAGAGACGCTGACAGAGGCTGCGACGCCGACTGAGACGCCGACTGAGGCAGATAGGGGTAGATATAGGCGTAGAGAGGCAGCAGACAACCCAATCGACAGCGGCAGCGACTGAGCTGCATACAGAGACGCTGACAGAGACTGCGACGCTGACAGAGGCTGCGACGCCAACTGAGACGCCGACTGAGGCAGAGAGGGTTATACATAGGCATGGACAAGGCAGCAGAGCCCCCAATCGACAACGGCAGCGACTGAGATGCCTACAGAGACGCTGACAAGAGGCTGCGACTCCGACTGAGACGCCGACCCCCCAATCGACAACAGCAGCGACTGAGATGCCAACAGAGACGCTGACAAGAGGCTGCGACGCCGACTGAGACGCCGACTGGGGCAGATAGGGGTAGATATCGGCATAGAGAAGGCAGCAGACCCTCCAATCGACAGCGGCAGCGACTGAGACGCCTACAAAGACGCTGACAGAGGCTGCGACGCCGACTGAGACGCCGACTGAGGCAGAGAGGGTTAGACAATGGCATAGATAAGGCAGCAGACAACCCAATCGACAGCGGCATCAACTGAGATGCATACAGAGACGCTGATAGAGGCTGCGACGCCGACTGAGATGCCGACTGTGGCAGATTGGGGTAGATATTGGCATAGAGAAGGCAGCAGACCCCCCCAATCGACAGCGGCAACGACTGAGACACCTACAGAGACGCTGACAGAGGCTGCGAAGCCGACTGTGGCGCCGACTGAGGCAGATAGGGGAAGAGATAGGCATAGAGAAGGCAGCAGACAAACCAATCGACAGCGGCAACAACTGAGACGCCTACAGAGACGCTGAGAGAGGCTGCGACGCCGACTGAGGTAGATAGGGGTAGGCATAGAGAAGGGAGCAGACCCCCCCAAATCGACAGCGGCAACGACTGAGACACCTACAGAGACGCTGACAGAGGCTGCGAAGCCGACTGTGGCGCCGACTGAGGCAGATAGGGGAAGAGATAGGCATAGAGAAGGCAGCACACAAACCAATCGACAGCGGCAACAACTGAGACGCCTACAGAGACGCTGAGAGAGGCTGAGACGCCGACTGAGGCAGATAGGGGTAGATATAGGCATAGAGAAGGCAGCAGACCCTCCAATCGACAGCGGCAGCGACTGAGACGCCTACAGAGACGCTGACAGGGGCTGAGACGCTGACAGAGGCTGCGACGTTGACAGAGGCTGCGACGCTGACAGAGGCTGCGACGCCGACAAAGGCTGCGACGCCAACTGAGACGCCGACTGAGGCAGAGACGGTTAGACATAGGCATAGACAATGCAGCAGACAACCCAATCGATAGCGGCAGCGACTGAGACGCCTACAGAGATGCTGAGAGAGGCTGCGACGACGACTGAGGCAGATAGGGGTAGATATAGGCATGGAGAAGGTAACAGACCCCCCAATCGACAACGGCAGCGTCTGAGTTGCCTACAGAGACGCTGACAAGAGGCTGCGACGCCGACTGAGACGCCGACCCCCCAATCGACAGCGGCAGCGACTGAGATGCCTACAGAGACGCTGATAAGAGTCTGCGACGCCGACTGAGAAGCCGACTGAGCCAGATAGGGGTAGATATAGGCATAGAGAAGGCAGTAGACCCTCCAATCGACAGCGGCAGCGACTGAGACGCCTACAGAGACGCTGAGAGAGGCTGCGACGGCGACTGAGGCAGATAGGGGTAGATATAGACATAGAGAAGGCAGCAGACCCCCCAATCGACAACGGCAGCGACTGAGATGCCTACAGAGACGCTGACAAGAGGCTGCGTCGCCGATTGAGTTGCCGACTGAGTTGCCGACTGAGGCAGATAGGGCTAGATATAGGCATACAGAAGGCAGCAGACCCCCCAATCGACAGCGGCAGCGACTGAGACGCCTACAGAGACGCTGACAGAGGCTGCGACGCCGACTGAGGCAGATAGGGGTAGATATTGGCATAGAGAATGCAGCAGACCCCCCAATCGACTACGGCAGCGACTGAGACGCCTACAGAGACGCTGACAGAGGCTGCGACGCTGACAGAGGCTGCGACGCTGACAGAGGCTGCGACGCCGACTGAGAAGCCGACTGAGGCAGAGAGGGTTAGACATAGGCATAGAGAAGGCAGCAGACAACCCAATCGACAGCGGCAACAACTGAGACGTCAACAGAGACGCTGATAGAGGCTGCGACGGCGACTGAGGCAGATAGGGGTAAATATAGGCATAGAGAAGGCAGCAGACCCCCCCAATCGACAGCGGCAGCGACTGAGATGCCTACAGAGACGCTGACAAGAGGCTGCGACGCCGACTGAGATGCCGACTGAGGCAGATAGGGGTAGATATAGGCATAGAGAAGACAGCAGACCCTCCAATCGACAGCGGCAACAACTCAGATGCCTACAGAGACGCTGATAAAGGTTGCGACGCCGACTGATGCAGATACGGGTAGATATAGGCTTACAGAAGGCAGCAGACCCCCAATCGACAGCGGCAGCGACTGAGACGGCTACAGAGACTCTGACAGAGGCTGAGAAGCCGACTGAGGCGCCGACTGAGGCAGATAGGTGTAGATATAGGCGTAGAGAGGCAGCAGATCCCCCAATCGACAGCGGCAGCGACTGAGACGCCTACAGAGAAGCTGACAGGGGCTGCGACGCCGACTGAGGCAGATAGGGGTAGGCATAGAGAAGGGAGCAGACCCCAAATCGAAAACGACAGCGACTCAGATGCCTACAGAGACGCTGAAAAGAGGCTGCGACGCCGACTGAGATGCCCTCTGAGGCAGATAGGGGTAGATATAGGCATAGAGACGGCAGCAGACCTTCCAATCAACAGCGGCAGCGACTGAGACGCCTACAGAGACGCTGACAGAGGCTGCGACGCCGACTGAGACGCCGACTGAGGCAGAGAGGGTTAGACATAGGCATAGATAAGGCAGCAGACAACCCAATCGACAGCGGCATCAACTGAGATGCATACAGAGACGCTGATAGAGGCTGCGACGCCGACTGAGATGCCGACTGAGGCAGATACGGGTAGATATAGGCTTACAGAAGGCAGCAGACCCCCCAATCGACAGCGGCAGCGACTGAGACGGCTACAGAGACTCTGACAGAGGCTGAGAAGCCGACTGAGATGCCGACTGAGGCAGATAGGGGTAGATATAGGCATAGAGAACACAGCAGACCCTCCAATCGACAGCGGCAACAACTGAGATGCCTACAGAGTCGCTGATAGAGGCTGCGACGGCGACTGAGGCAGATAGGGGTAAATATAGGCATAGAGAAGGCAGCAGACCCCCAATCGACAGCGGCAGCGACTGAGATGCCTACAGAGCCGCTGACAAGAGGCTGCGACGCCGACTGAGACGCCGACTTAGGCAGATAGGGGTAGATATAGGCATAGAGACGACAGCAGACTCTCCAATCAACAGCGGCAGCGACTGAGACGTCTACAAAGATGCTGACAGAGGCTGCGACGCTGACAGAGGCTGCGACGCCGACTGAGACGCCGACTGAGGCAGAGAGGGTTAGACATAGGCATAGATAAGGCAGCAGACAACCCAATCGACAGCGGCATCAACTGAGATGCATACAGAGACGCTGATAGAGGCTGCGACGCCGACTGAGATGCCGACTGTGGCAGATAGGGATAGATATTGGCATAGAGAAGGCAGCAGACCCCCCCAATCGACAGCGGCAGCAACTGAGACGCCTACAGAGACGCTGACAGAGGCTGCGACGCCGACTGAGACGCCGACTGAGGCAGATAGGGGTAGATATAGGTGTAGAGAGGCAGCAGATACCCCAATCGACAGCGGCAGCGACTGAGCCGGCTACAGAGACTCTGACAGAGGCTGAGAAGCCGACTGAGACGCCGACTGAGGCAGATAGGGGTAGATATAGGTTTACAGAAGGCAGCAGACCCCCCAATCGACAGCGGCAGCGACTGAGACGGCTACAGAGACTCTGACAGAGGCTGAGAAGCCGACTGAGATGCCGACTGAGGCAGATAGGGATAGATATAGGCGTAGAGAGGCAGCAGATCATCCAATCGACAGCAGCAGCGACTCAGACGCCTACAGAGACGCTGAGAGAGGCTGCGACGCCGACTGAGGCAGATAGGGGTAGGCATAGAGAAGGGAGCAGACCCCCCAATCGAAAACGGCAGCGACTCAGATGCCTACAGAGACGCTGAAAAGAGGCTGCGACGCCGACTGAGACGCCGACTGAGGCAGATAGGGGTAGATATAGGCATAGAGAAGGCAGCAGACCCTCCAATCGACAGCGGCAGCGACTGAGACGCCTACAGAGACGCTGACAGAGGCTGCGACGCTGACAGAGGCTGCGACGCTGACAGAGGCTGCGACGCTGACAGAGGCTGCGACGCCAACTGAAACGCCTACTCAGGCAGAGAGGGTTAGACATAGGCATAGACAAGGCAGCAGACAACCCAATCCACAGCGGCAGCGACTGAGACGCCTACAGAGACGCTGACAGAGGCTGCGACACTGACAGAAGCTGCGACGCCAACTGAGACGCCGACTGAGGCAGAGAGGGTTAGACATAGGCATGGAGAAGGCAGCAGACCCCCCAATCGACAACGGCAGCGACTGAGATGGCTACATAGACGCCTACAGAGACGCTGAGAGAGGCTGCGACGCCGACTGAGATGCCGACTGAGACAGATAGGGGTAGATATAGGTTCACAGAAGGCAGCAGACCCCCCAATCGACAGCGGCAGCGACTGAGACGGCTACAGAGACTCTGACAGATGCTGAAAAGCCGACTGAGACGCCCACTGAGGCAGATAGAGGTAGATATAGGCGTAGAGAGGCAGCAGATCCCCCAATCGACAGCGGCAGCGACTGAGACGCCTACAGAGACGCTGAGAGAGGCTGCGACGCCGACTGAGGCAGATAGGGGTAGGCATAGAGAAGGGAGCAGACCCCCCAATCGAAAACGGCAGCGACTCAGATGCCTACAGAGACGCTGAAAAGAGGCTGCGACGCCGACTGAGACGCCGACTGAGGCAGATAGGGGTAGATTTAGGCATAGAGAAGGCAGCAGACCCTCCAATCGACAGCGGCAGCGACTGAGACGCCTACAAAGAAGCTGACAGAGGCTGCGACGCTGACAGAGGCTGCGACGCCACCTGAGACGCCGACTGAGGCAGAGAGGGTTAGACATAGGCATAGAGAATTCAGCAGCCAACCCAATCGACAGCGGCAGCGACTGAGACGCCTACAGAGACGCTGACCAGAGGCCGCGACGCCGACTGAGATGCCGACCCCCAATCGACAACGGCAGCGACTGAGACGCCTACAGAGCCGCTGACAAGAGGCTTCGACTCCGACTGAGACGCCGACTGAGGCAGATAGGGGTAGATATAGGCATAGAGAAGGTAGCAGACCCCCCAATCGATAACGGCAGCGACTGAGATGCCTACAGAGCCGCTGACAAGAGGCTGCGACGCCGACTGAGACGCAGACTGAGGCGGATAGGGGTAGATATAAGCATACAGACGGCAGCAGACCCTCCAATCGATAACGGCAGCGACTGAGACACCTACAGTGACGCTGACAGAGGCTGCGACGCTGACAGAGGCTGCGACGCCAACTGAGACGCCGACTGAGGCAGAGAGGGCTAGACATAGGCATAGACAAGGCAGCAGACAACCCAATCGACAGCGGCAGCGACTGAGATGCATGCAGAGACGCTGATAGAGGCTGCGACGCCGACTGATATGCCGACTGTGGCAGATAGGGGTAGATATTGGCATAGAGAAGTCAGCAGACCCCCCCAATCGACAGCGGCAGCAACTGAGACGCCTACAGAGACGCTGACAGAGGCTGCGACGCCGACTGAGACGCCGACTGAGGCAGATAGGGGTAGATATAGGCGTAGAGAGGCAGCAGATACCCCAATCGACAGCGGCAGCGACTGAGCCGGCTACAGAGACTCTGACAGAGGCTGAGAAGCCAACTGAGACGCCGACTGAGGCAGATAGGGGTAGATATAGGTTTACAGAAGGCAGCAGACCCCTCAATCCACAGCGGCAGCGACTGAGACGGCTACAGAGACTCTGACAGAGGCTGAGAAGCCGACTGAGATGCCGACTGAGGCAGATAGGGATAGATATAGGCGTAAAGAGGCAGCAGATCATCCAATCGACAGCAGCAGCGACTGAGACGCCTACAGAGACGCTGAGAGAGGCTGCGACGCCGACTGAGGCAGATAGGGGTAGGCATAGAGAAGGGAGCAGACCCCCCAATCGAAAACGGCAGCGACTCAGATGCCTACAGAGACGCTGAAAAGAGGCTGCGACGCCGACTGAGACGCCGACTGAGGCAGATAGGGGTAGATATAGGTATAGAGAAGGCAGCAGACAACCCAATCCACAGCGGCAGCGACTGAGACGCCTACAGAGACGCTGACAGAGGCTGCGACGCTGACAGAGGCTGCGACACTGACAGAAGCTGCGACGCCAACTGAGACGCCGACTGGGGCAGAGAGGGTTAGACATAGGCATGGAGAAGGCAGCAGACCCTTCAATCGACAACGGCAGCGACTGAGATGCCTACAGAGACGCCTACAGAGACGCTGAGAGAGGCTGCGACGCCGACTGAGATGCCGACTGAGGCAGATAGGGGTAGATATAGGTTTACAGAAGGCAGCAGACCCCCCAATCGACAGCGGCAGCGACTGAGACGGCTACAGAGACTCTGACAGAGGCTGAGAAGCCGACTGAGACGCCGACTGAGGCAGATAGGGGTAGATATAGGCGTAGAGAGGCAGCAGATCCCCCAATCGACAGCGGCAGCGACTGAGACGCCTACAGAGACGCTGAGAGAGGCTGCGACGCCGACTGAGGCAGATAGAGGTAGGCATAGAGAAGGGAGCAGACCCCCCAATCGAAAACGGCAGCGACTCAGATGCCTACAGAGACGCTGAAAAGAGGCTGCGATGCCGACTGAGACGCCGACTGAGGCAGATAGGGGTAGATATAGGCATATAGAAGGCAGCAGACCCTCCAATCAACAGCGGCAGCGACTGAGACGCCTACAGAGAAGCTGACAGAGGCTGCGACGCTGACAGAGGCTGCGACGCCAACTGAGACGCCGACTGAGGCAGAGAGGGCTAGACATAGGCATAGACAAGGCAGCAGACAACCCAATCGACAGCGGCAGCGACTGAGATGCATGCAGAGACGCTGATAGAGGCTGCTACGCCGACTGATATGCCGACTGTGGCAGATAGGGGTAGATATTGGCATAGAGAAGTCAGCAGACCCCCCAATCGACAGCGGCAGCAACTGAGACGCCTACAGAGACGCTGACAGAGGCTGCGACGCCGACTGAGATGCCGACTGAGGCAGATAGGGGTAGATATAGGCATAGAGAAGGCAGCAGACCCTCCAATCGACAGCGGCAACAACTGAGACGCCTAAAGAGACGCTGATAGAGGTTGCGACGCCGACTGAGGCAGATAGGGGTAGATATATTCTTACAGAAGGCAGCAGACCCCCCAATCGACAGCGGCAGCGACTGAGACGGCTACAGAGACTCTGACAGAGGCTGAGAAGCCGACTGAGACGCCGACTTAGGCAGATAGGGGTAGATATAGGCGTAGAGAGGCAGCAGATCCCCCAATCGACAACGGCAATGACTGAGCTGCCTACAGAGCCGCTGACAAGAGGCTGCGACGCCGCCTGAGACGCCGACTGAGGCAGATAGGGGTAGATATAGGCATAGAAACGGCAGCAGACGCTCCAATCGACAGCGGCAGCGACTGAGACGCCTACAGTGACGCTGACAGAGGCTGCGATGCTGACAGAGGCTGCGACGCCAACTGAGACGCCGACTGAGGCAGAGAGGGTTAGACATAGGCATAGACAAGGCAGCAGACAACCCAATCGACAGCGGCAGCGACTGAGATGCATACAGAGACGCTGATAAAGGCTGCGACGCCGACTGGGATGCCGACTGTGGCAGAGAGGGTTAGACATAGGCATATACAAGGCAGCAGACAACCCAATCGACAGCGGCAGCGACTGAGCTGCATACAGAGACGCTGACAGAGGCTGCGACGCCGACTGAGGCAGATAGGGGTAGATATAGGCTTACAGAAGGCAGCAGACCCCCCAATCGACAGCGGCAGCGGCTGAGACGGCTACAGAGACTCTGACAGAGGCTGAGAAGCCGACTGAGACGCCGACTGAGGCAGATAGGGGTAGATATAGGCGTAGAGAGGCAGCAGATCCCCCAATCGACAGCGGCCGCGACTGAGACGCCCACAGAGACGCTGAGAGAGGCTGCGACGCCGACTAAGGCAGATAGGGCTAGGCATAGAGAAGGGAGCAGACCCCCCAATCGAAAACGGCAGCGACTCAGATGCCTACAGAGACGCTGACAGAGGCTGCGACGCCAACTGAGACGCCGACTGAGGCAGAGAGGGTTATACATAGGCATAGACAAGGCAGCAGCCAACCCAATCGACAGCGGCAGCGACTGAGACGCCTACAGAGACGCTGACCAGAGGCCGCGACGCCGAATGAGATGCCGACCCCCAATCGACAACGGCAGTGACTGAGACGCCTACAGAGCCCCTGACAAGAGGCTTCGACTCCGACTGAGACGCCGACTGAGGCAGATAGGGGTAGATATAGGCATAGAGAAGGTAGCAGACCCCCCAATCGACAACGGCAGCGACTGAGATGCCTACAGAGCCGCTGACAAGAGGCTGCGACGCCGACTGAGACGCCGACTGAGACGCCGACTGAGGCGGATAGGCGTAGATATAAGCATACAGACGGCAGCAGACCCTCCAATCGACAGCGGCAGCGACTGAGACACCTACAGTGACGCTGACAGAGGCTGCGACGCTGACAGAGGCTGCGACGCCAACTGAGACGCCGACTGAGGCAGAGAGGGCTAGACATAGGCATAGACAAGGCAGCAGACAACCCAATCGACAGCGGCAGCGACTGAGATGCATGCAGAGACGCTGATAGAGGCTGCGACGCCGACTGATATGCCGACTGTGGCAGATAGGGGTAGATATTGGCATAGAGAAGTCAGCAGACCCCCCCAATCGACAGCGGCAGCAACTGAGACGCCTACAGAGACGCTGACAGAGGCTGCCACGCCGACTGAGACGCCGACTGAGGCAGATAGGGGTAGATATAGGCGTAGAGAGGCAGCAGATACCCCAATCGACAGCGGCAGCGACTGAGCCGGCTACAGAGACTCTGACAGAGGCTGAGAAGCCGACTGAGACGCCGACTGAGGCAGATAGGGGTAGATATAGGTTTACAGAAGGCAGCAGACCCCCCAATCGACAGCGGCAGCGACTGAGACGGCTACAGAGACTCTGACAGAGGCTGAGAAGCCGACTGAGATGCCGACTGAGGCAGATAGGGATAGATATAGGCGTAGAGAGGCAGCAGATCATCCAATCGACAGCAGCAGCGACTGAGACGCCTACAGAGACGCTGAGAGAGGCTGCGACGCCGACTGAGGCAGATAGGGGTAGGCATAGAGAAGGGAGCAGACCCCCCAATCGAAAACGGCAGCGACTCAGATGCCTACAGAGACGCTGAAAAGAGGCTGCGACGCCGACTGAGACGCCGACTGAGGCAGATAGGGGTAGATATAGGCATAGAGAAGGCAGCAGACCCTCCAATCGACAGCGGCAGCGACTGAGACGCCTACAGAGACGCTGACAGAGGCTGCGACGCCAACTGAAACGCCGACTCAGGCAGAGAGGGTTAGACATAGGCACAGACAAGGCAGCAGACAACCCAATCCACAGCGGCAGCGACTGAGACGCCTACAGAGACGCTGAGAGAGGCTGTGACGCCGACTGAGATGCCGACTGAGGCAGATAGGGGTAGATATAGGTTTACAGAAGGCAGCAGACCCCCCAATCGACAGCGGCAGCGACTGAGACGGCTACAGAGACTCTGACAGAGGCTAAGAAGCCGACTGAGACGCCGACTGAGGCAGATAGGGGAAGATATAGGCGTAGAGAGGCAGCAGATCATCCAATCGACAGCAGCAGCGACTGAGACGCCTACAGAGACGCTGAGAGAGGCTGCGACGCCGACTGAGGCAGATAGGGGTAGGCATAGAGAAGGGAGCAGACCCCCCAATCGAAAACGGCAGCGACTCAGATGCCTACAGAGACGCTGAAAAGAGGCTGCGACGCCGACTGAGACGCCGACTGAGGCAGATAGGGGTAGATATAGGCGTAGAGAGGCAGCAGATCCCCCAATCGACAGCGGCAGCGACTGAGCCGGCTACAGAGACTCTGACAGAGGCTGAGAAGCCAACTGAGACGCCGACTGAGGCAGATAGGGGTAGATATAGGTTTACAGAAGGCAGCAGACCCCTCAATCCACAGCGGCAGCGACTGAGACGGCTACAGAGACTCTGACAGAGGCTGAGAAGCCGACTGAGATGCCGACTGAGGCAGATAGGGATAGATATAGGCGTAAAGAGGCAGCAGATCATCCAATCGACAGCGGCAGCGACTGAGACGCCTACAGAGAAGCTGACAGAGGCTGCGACGCTGACAGAGGCTGCGACGCCAACTGAGATGCCGACTGAGGCAGAGAGGGCTAGACATAGGCATAGACAAGGCAGCAGACAACCCAATCGACAGCGGCAGCGACTGAGATGCATGCAGAGACGCTGATAGAGGCTGCGACGCCGACTGATATGCCGACTGTGGCAGTTAGGGGTAGATATTGGCATAGAGAAGTCAGCAGACCCCCCCAATCGACAGCGGCAGCAACTGAGACGCCTACAGAGACGCTGACAGAGGCTGCGACGCCGACTGAGATGCCGACTGAGGCAGATAGGGGTAGATATAGGCATAGAGAAGGCAGCAGACCCTTCAATCGACAGCGGCAACAACTGAGACGCCTAAAGAGACGCTGATAGAGGTTGCGACGCCGACTGAGGCAGATAGGGGTAGATATATTCTTACAGAAGGCAGCAGACCCCCCAATCGACAGCGGCAGCGACTGAGACGGCTACAGAGACTCTGACAGAGGCTGAGAAGCCGACTGAGACGCCGACTTAGGCAGATAGGGGTAGATATAGGCGTAGAGAGGCAGCAGATCCCCCAATCGACAACGGCAATGACTGAGCTGCCTACAGAGCCGCTGACAAGAGGCTGCGACGCCGACTGAGACGCCGACTGAGGCAGATAGGGGTAGATATAGGCTTAGAGACGGCAGCAGACGCTCCAATCGACAGCGGCAGCGACTGAGACGCCTACAGTGACGCTGACAGAGGCTGCGACGCTAACTGAGACGCCGACTGAGGCAGAGAGGGTTAGACATAGGCATATACAAGGCAGCAGACAACCCAATCGACAGCGGCAGCGACTGAGCTGCATACAGAGACGCTGACAGAGGCTGCGACGCCAACTGAGACGCCGACTGAGGCAGAGAGGGTTATACATAGGCATAGACAAGGCAGCAGCCAACCCAATCGACAGCGGCAGCGACTGAGACGCCTACAGAGACGCTGACCAGAGGCCGCGACGCCGACTGAGATGCCGACCCCCAATCGACAACGGCAGTGACTGAGACGCCTACAGAGCCGCTGACAAGAGGCTTCGACTCCGACTGAGACGCCGACTGAGGCAGATAGGGGTAGATATAGGCATAGAGAAGGTAGCAGACCCCCCAATCGACAACGGCAGCGACTGAGATGCCTACAGAGCCGCTGACAAGAGGCTGCGACGCCGACTGAGACGCCGACTGAGGCGGATATTGGTAGATATAAGCATACAGACGGCAGCAGACCCTCCAATCGACAGCGGCAGCGACTGAGACACCTACAGTGACTCTGACAGAGGCTGCGACGCCGACTGAGATGCCGACTGAGGCAGATAGGGGTAGATATAGGCATAGAGAAGGCAGCAGACCCTCCAATCGACAGCGGCAACAACTGAGACGCCTAAAGAGACGCTGATAGAGGTTGCGACGCCGACTGAGGCAGATAGGGGTAGATATATTCTTACAGAAGGCAGCAGACCCCCCAATCGACAGCGGCAGCGACTGAGACGGCTACAGAGGCTCTGACAGAGGCTGAGAAGCCGACTGAGACGCCGACTTAGGCAGATAGGGGTAGATATAGGCGTAGAGAGGCAGCAGATAACCCAATCGACAACGGCAATGACTGAGCTGCCTACAGAGCCGCTGACAAGAGGCTGCGACGCCGACTGAGACGCCGACTGAGGCAGATAGGGGTAGATATAGGCATAGAGACGGCAGCAGACGCTCCAATCGACAGCGGCAGCGACTGAGACGCCTACAGTGACGCTGACAGAGGCTGCGACGCTAACTGAGACGCCGACTGAGGCAGAGAGGGTTAGACATAGGCATATACAAGGCAGCAGACAACCCAATCGACAGCGGCAGCGACTGAGCTGCATACAGAGACGCTGACAGAGGCTGCGACGCCAACTGAGACGCCGACTGAGGCAGAGAGGGTTATACATAGGCATAGACAAGGCAGCAGCCAACCCAATCGACAGCGGCAGCGACTGAGACGCCTACAGAGACGCTGACCAGAGGCCGCGACGCCGACTGAGATGCCGACCCCCAATCGACAACGGCAGTGACTGAGACGCCTACAGAGCCGCTGACAAGAGGCTTCGACTCCGACTGAGACGCTGACTGAGGCAGATAGGGGTAGATATAGGCATAGAGAAGGTAGCAGACCCCCCAATCGACAACGGCAGCGACTGAGATGCCTACAGAGCCGCTGACAAGAGGCTGCGACGCCGACTGAGACGCCGACTGAGGCGGATATTGGTAGATATAAGCATACAGACGGCAGCAGACCCTCCAATCGACAGCGGCAGCGACTGAGACACCTACAGTGACTCTGACAGAGGCTGCGACGCCGACTGAGATGCCGACTGAGGCAGATAGGGGTAGATATAGGCATAGAGAAGGCAGCAGACCCTCCAATCGACAGCGGCAACAACTGAGACGCCTAAAGAGACGCTGATAGAGGTTGCGACGCCGACTGAGGCAGATAGGGGTAGATATATTCTTACAGAAGGCAGCAGACCCCCCAATCGACAGCGGCAGCGACTGAGACGGCTACAGAGGCTCTGACAGAGGCTGAGAAGCCGACTGAGACGCCGACTTAGGCAGATAGGGGTAGATATAGGCGTAGAGAGGCAGCAGATAACCCAATCGACAACGGCAATGACTGAGCTGCCTACAGAGCCGCTGACAAGAGGCTGCGACGCCGACTGAGACGCCGACTGAGGCAGATAGGGGTAGATATAGGCATAGAGACGGCAGCAGACGCTCCAATCGACAGCGGCAGCGACTGAGACGCCTACAGTGACGCTGACAGAGGCTGCGCCGCTGACAGAGGCTGCGACGCCAACTGAGACGCCGACTGAGGCAGAGAGGGTTAGACATAGGCATAGACAAGGCAGCAGACAACCCAATCGACAGCGGCAGCGACTGAGATGCATACAGAGACGCTGATAAAGGCTGCGACGCCGACTGAGATGCCGACTGTGGCAGAGAGGGTTAGACATAGGCATATACAAGGCAGCAGACAACCCAATCGACAGCGGCAGCGACTGAGCTGCATACAGAGACGCTGACAAAGGCTGCGACGCCGACTGAGGCAGATAGGTGTAGATATAGGCTTACAGAAGGCAGCAGACCCCCCAATCGACAGTGGCAGCGGCTGAGACGGCTACAGAGACTCTGACAGAGGCTGAGAAGCCGACTGAGACGCCGACTGAGGCAGATAGTGGTAGATATAGGCGTAGAGAGGCAGCAGATCCCCCAATCGACAGCGGCCGCGACTGAGACGCCCACAGAGACGCTGAGAGAGGCTGAGATGCCTACAGAGACGCTGACAAGAGGCTGCGACTCCGACTGAGACGCCGACCCCCCAATCGACAACGGCAGCAACTGAGATGCCAACAGAGACGCTGACAGGAGGCTGCGACGCCGACTGAGACGCCGACTGGGGCAGATAGGGGTAGATATCGGCATAGAGAAGGCAGCAGACCCTCCAATCGACAGCGGCAGCGACTGAGACGCCTACAGAGACGCTGACAGAGGCTGCGACGCCAACTGAGACGCCGACTGAGGCAGAGAGGGTTATACATAGGCATAGACAAGGCAGCAGACAGCCCAATCGACAGCGGCAGCGACTGAGATGCATACAGAGACGCTGATAGAGGCTGCGACGCCGACTGAGATGCCGATTGTGGCAGATTGGGGTAGATATTGGCATAGAGAAGGCAGCAGACCCCCCCAATCGACAGCGGCAACGACTGAGACACCTACAGAGACGTTGACAGAGGCTGCGACGCCGACTGAGGTAGATAGGGGTAGGCATAGAGAAGGGAGCAGACCCCCCCAATCGACAGCGGCAACGACTGAGACACCTACAGAGACGTTGACAGAGGCTGCGAAGCCGACTGTGGCGCCGACTGAGGCAGATAGGGGAAGAGATAGGCAAAGAGAAGGCAGCACACAAACCAATCGACAGCGGCAACAACTGAGACGCCTACAGAGACGCTGAGAGAGGCTGAGACGCCGACTGAGGCAGATAGTGGTAGATATAGGCATAGAGAAGGCAGCAGACCCTCCAATCGACAGCGGCAGCGACTGAGACGCCTACAGAGACGCTGACAGAGGCTGCGACGCCGACTGAGACGCCGACTGAGGCAGATAGGGGTAGATATAGGCATAGAGAAGGCAGCAGACAACCCAATCGACAGCGGCAACAACTGAGACGCCTACAGAGACGCTGAGAGAGGCTGCGACGCCGACTGAGGTCGATAGGGGTAGGCATAGAGAAGGGAGCAGACCCCCCAATCGAAAACGGCAGCGACTCAGATGCCTACAGAGACGCTGAAAAGAGGCTGCGATGCCGACTGAGGCAGAAAGGGGCAGATATAGGCATAGAGAAGGCAGCAGACTCTCCAATCGACAGCGGCAGCGACTGAGACGCCCACAGAGACGCTGACAGAGGCTGCGACGCCGACTGAGACGCCGACTGAGGCAGAGAGGGTTAGACATAGACATAGAGAAGGCAGCAGACCCCCCCAATCGACAGCGGCAGAAACTGAGACGCCTACAGAGACGTTGAAAGAGGCTGCGACGCCGACTCAGATGCCGACTGTGGCAGATAGGGGTAGATATTGGCATAGAGAAGGCAGCAAACCCCCCCAATCGACAGCGGCAACGACTGAGACACCTGCAGAGAGGCTGACAGAGGCTGCGAAGCCGACTGTGGCGCCGACTGAGGCAGATAGGGGAAGAGATAGGCATAGAGAAGGCAGCAGACCCTCCAATCGACAGCGGCAGCGACTGAGACGGCTACAGAGACTCTGACAGAGGCTGAGAAGCCGACTGAGATGCCGACTGAGGCAGATAGGGATAGATATAGGCGTAGAGAGGCAGCAGATCATCCAATCGACAGCAGCAGCGACTGAGACGCCTACAGAGACGCTGAGAGAAGCTGCGACGCCGACTGAGGCAGATAGGGGTAGGCATAGAGAAGGGAGCAGACCCCCCAATCGAAAACGGCAGCGACTCAGATGCCTACAGAGACGCTGAAAAGAGGCTGCGACGCCGACTGAGACGCCGACTGAGGCAGATAGGGGTAGATATAGGCATAGAGAAGGCAGCAGACCCTCCAATCGACAGCGGCAGCGACTGAGACGCCTACAGAACGCTGACAGAGGCTGCGACGCCAACTGAAACGCCGACTCAGGCAGAGAGGGTTAGACATAGGCACAGACAAGGCAGCAGACAACCCAATCCACAGCGGCAGCGACTGAGACGCCTACAGAGACGCTGAGAGAGGCTGTGACGCCGACTGAGATGCCGACTGAGGCAGATAGGGGTAGATATAGGTTTACAGAAGGCAGCAGACCCCCCAATCGACAGCGGCAGCGACTGAGACGGCTACAGAGACTCTGACAGAGGCTGAGAAGCCGACTGAGACGCCGACTGAGGCAGATAGGGGAAGATATAGGCGTAGAGAGGCAGCAGATCCCCCAATCGACAGCGGCAGCGACTGAGACGCCTACAGAGACGCTGAGAGAGGCTGCGACGCCGACTGAGGCAGATAGGGGTAGGCATAGAGAAGGGAGCAGACCCCCCAATCGAAAACGGCAGCGACTCAGATGCCTACAGAGACGCTGAAAAGAGGCTGCGACGCCGACTGAGATGCCGACTGAGGCAGATAGGGGTAGATATATTCTTACAGAAGGCAGCAGATCCCCCAATCGACAGCGGCAGCGACTGAGACGGCTACAGAGACTCTGACAGAGGCTGAGAAGCCGACTGAGACGCCGACTTAGGCAGATAGGAGTAGATATAGGCGTAGAGAGGCAGCAGATCCCCCAATCGACAACGGCAATGACTGAGCTGCCTACAGAGCCGCTGACAAGAGGCTGCGACGCCGACTGAGACGCCGACTGAGGCAGATAGGGGTAGATATAGGCATAGAGACGGCAGCAGACGCTCCAATCGACAGCGGCAGCGACTGAGACGCCTACAGTGACGCTGACAGAGGCTGCGACGCTGACAGAGGCTGCGACGCTAACTGAGACGCCGACTGAGGCAGAGAGGGTTAGACATAAGCATAGCCAAGGCAGCAGACAACCCAATCGACAGCGGCAGCGACTGAGATGCATACAGAGACGCTGATAAAGGCTGCGACGCCGACTGAGATGCCGACTGTGGCAGAGAGGGTTAGACATAGGCATATACAAGGCAGCAGACAACCCAATCGACAGCAGCAGCGACTGAGCTGCATACAGAGACGCTGATAAAGGCTGCGACGCCGACTGAGATGCCGACTGTGGCAGAGAGGGTTAGACATAGGCATATACAAGGCAGCAGATCCCCCAATCGACAGCGGCCGCGACTGAGACGCCCACAGAGACGCTGAGAGAGGCTGCGACGCCGACTGAGGCAGATAGGGCTAGGCATAGAGAAGGGAGCAGACCCCCCAATCGAAAACGGCAGCGACTCAGATGCCTACAGAGACGCTGACAGAGGCTGCGACGCCAACTGAGACGCCGACTGAGGCAGAGAGGGTTATACATAGGCATAGACAAGGCAGCAGCCAACCCAATCGACAGCGGCAGCGACTGAGACGCCTACAGAGACGCTGACCAGAGGCCGCGACGCCGACTGAGATGCCGACCCCCAATCGACAACGGCAGTGACTGAGACGCCTACAGAGCCGCTGACAAGAGGCTTCGACTCCGACTGAGACGCCAAATGAGGCAGATAGGGGTAGATATAGGCATAGAGAAGGTAGCAGACCCCCCAATCGACAACGGCAGCGACTGAGATGCCTACAGAGCCGCTGACAAGAGGCTGCGACGCCGACTGAGACGCCGACTGAGGCGGATAGGGGTAGATATAAGCATACAGACGGCAGCAGACCCTCCAATCGACAGCGGCAGCGACTGAGACACCTACAGTGACGCTGACAGAGGCTGCGACGCCGACTGAGATGCCGACTGAGGCAGATAGGGGTAGATATAGGCATAGAGAAGGCAGCAGACCCTCCAATCGACAGCGGCAACAACTGAGACGCCTAAAGAGACGCTGATAGAGGTTGCGACGCCGACTGAGGCAGATAGGGGTAGATATATTCTTACAGAAGGCAGCAGACCCCCCAATCGACAGCGGCAGCGACTGAGACGGCTACAGAGACTCTGACAGAGGCTGAGAAGCCGACTGAGACGCCGACTTAGGCAGATAGGGGTAGATATAGGCGTAGAGAGGCAGCAGATCCCCCAATCGACAACGGCAATGACTGAGCTGCCTACAGAGCCGCTGACAAGAGGCTGCGACGCCGACTGAGACGCCGACTGAGGCAGATAGGGGTAGATATAGGCATAGAGACGGCAGCAGACGCTCCAATCGACAGCGGCAGCGACTGAGACGCCTACAGTGACGCTGACAGAGGCTGCGACACTGACAGAGGCTGCGACACTGACAGAGGCTGCGACGCCAACTGAGACGCCGACTGAGGCAGAGAGGGTTAGACATAGGCATAGACAAGGCAGCAGACAACCCAATCGACAGCGGCAGCGACTGAGATGCATACAGAGACGCTGACAAAGGCTGCGACGCCGACTGAGGCAGATAGGTGTAGGTATAGGCTTACAGAAGGCAGCAGACCCCCCAATCGACAGTGGCAGCGGCTGAGACGGCTACAGAGACTCTGACAGAGGCTGAGAAGCCGACTGAGACGCCGACTGAGGCAGATAGGGGTAGATATAGGCGTAGAGAGGCAGCAGATCCCCCAATCGACAGCGGCCGCGACTGAGACGCCCACAGAGACGCTGAGAGAGGCTGCGACGCCGACTGAGGCAGATAGGGCTAGGCATAGAGAAGGGAGCAGACCCCCCAATCGAAAACGGCAGCGACTCAGATGCCTACAGAGACGCTGACAGAGGCTGCGACGCCAACTGAGACGCCGACTGAGGCAGAGAGGGTTATACATAGGCATAGACAAAGCAGCAGACAACCCAATCGACAGTGGCAGCGACTGAGACGCCTACAGAGACCCTGACAGAGGCTGCGATGCTGACAGAGGCTGCGACGCCAACTGAGACGCCGACTGAGGCAGAGAGGGTTATACATATGCATGGAGAAGGCAGCAGACCCCCCAATCGACAACGGCAGCGACTGAGATGCCTACAGAGACGCTGACAAGAGGCTGCGACTCCGACTGAGACGCCGACCCCCCAATCGACAACGGCAGCAACTGAGATGCCAACAGAGACGCTGACAGGAGGCTGCGACGCCGACTGAGACGCCGACTGGGGCAGATAGGGGTAGATATCGGCATAGAGAAGGCAGCAGACCCTCCAATCGACAGCGGCAGCGACTGAGACGCCTACAGAGACGCTGACAGAGGCTGCGACGCCAACTGAGACGCCGACTGAGGCAGAGAGGGTTATACATAGGCATAGACAAGGCAGCAGACAACCCAATCGACAGCGGCAGCGACTGAGATGCATACAGAGACGCTGATAGAGGCTGCGACGCCGACTGAGATGCCGACTGTGGCAGATTGGGGTAGATATTGGCATAGAGAAGGCAGCAGACCCCCCCAATCGGCAGCGGCAACGACTGAGACACCTACAGAGACGCTGACAGAGGCTGCGAAGCCGACTGTGGCGCCGACTGAGGCAGATAGGGGAAGAGATAGGCATAGAGAAGGCAGCAGACAAACCAATCGACAGCGGCAACAACTGAGACGCCTACAGAGACGCTGAGAGAGGCTGCGACGCCGACTGAGGTAGATAGGGGTAGATATAGGCATAGAGAAGGCAGCAGACCCTCCAATCGACAGCGGCAGCGACTGAGACGCCTACAGAGACGCTGACAGAGGCTGAGACGCTGACAGAGGCTGCGACGCTGACAGAGGCTGCGACGCCGACAAAGGCTGCGACGCCAACTGAGACGCCGACTGAGGCAGAGACGGTTAGACATAGGCATAGACAATGCAGCAGACAACCCAATCGACAGCGGCAGCGACTGAGACGCCTACAGAGACGCTGACAAGAGGCGGCGACGCCGACTGAGGCAGATAGGGGTAGATATAGGCATAGAGAAGGCAGCAGACCCTCCAATCGACAGCGGCAGCGACTGAGACGCCTACAGAGACGCTGACAGAGGCTGCGACGCCGACTGAGACGCCGACTGAGGCAGATAGGGGTAGATATAGGCATAGAGAAGGCATCAGACAACCCAATCGACAGCGGCAACAACTGAGACGCCTACAGAGACGCTGAGAGAGGCTGCGACGCCGACTGAGGTCGATAGGGGTAGGCATAGAGAAGGGAGCAGACCCCCCAATCGAAAACGGCAGCGACTCAGATGCCTACAGAGACGCTGAAAAGAGGCTGCGATGCCGACTGAGGCAGAAAGGGGCAGATATAGGCATAGAGAAGGCAGCAGACTCTCCAATCGACAGCGGCAGCGACTGAGACGCCTACAGAGACGCTGACAGAGGCTGCGACGCCGACTGAGACGCCGACTGAGGCAGAGAGGGTTAGACATAGGCATAGATAAGGCAGCAGACAACCCAATCGACAGCGGCATCTACTGAGATGCATACAGAGACGCTGATAGAGGCTGCGACGCCGACTCAGATGCCGACTGTGGCAGATAGACATAGAGAAGGCAGCAGACCCCCCAATCGACAGCGGCAGAAACTGAGACGCCTACAGAGACGTTGAAAGAGGCTGCGACGCCGACTCAGATGCCGACTGTGGCAGATAGGGGTAGATATTGGCATAGAGAAGGCAGCAAACCCCCCCAATCGACAGCGGCAACGACTGAGACACCTACAGAGAGGCTGACAGAGGCTGCGAAACCGACTGTGGCGCCGACTGAGGCAGATAGGGGAAGAGATAGGCATAGAGAAGGCAGCAGACAACCCAATCGACAGCGGCAACAACTGAGACGCCTACAGAGACGCTGAGAGAGGCTGCGACGCCGACTGACGTATATAGGGGTAGGCATAGAGAAGGGAGCAGCAGCGGCAGCGACTGAGACGCCTTCAGAGACGCTGACAGAGGCTGCGACGCTGACAGAGGCTGCGACGCCAACTGAGACGCCGACTGAGGCAGAGAGGGTTAGACATAGGCATATACAAAGCAGCAGACAACCCAATCGACAGCGGCAGCGACTGAGACGCCTACAGAGACGCTGATAGAGGCTGCGACGCCGACTCAGATGCCGACTGTGGCAGATAGGCATAGAGAAGGCAGCAGACCCCCCCAATCGAAAACGGCAGCGACTCAGATGCCTACACAGACGCTGACAAGAGGCTGCGACGCCGACTGAGGCAGATAGGGGTAGATATAGGCATAGAGAAGGCAGCAGACTCTCCAATCGACAGCGGCAGCGACTGAGACGCCTACAGAGACGCTGACAGAGGCTGCGACGCCGACTGAGACGCCGACTGAGGCAGAGAGGGTTAGACATAGGCATAGATAAGGCAGCAGACAACCCAATCGACAGCGGCATCAACTGAGATGCATACAGAGACGCTGATAGAGGCTGCGACGCCGACTCAGATGCCGTCTGTGGCAGATAGGCATAGAGAAGGCAGCACACCCCCACAAACGACAGCGGCAGAAACTGAGACGCCTACAGAGACGCTGAAAGAGGCTGCGACGCCGACTCAGATGCCGACTGTGGCAGATAGGGGTAGATATTGGCATAGAGAAGGCAGCAGACCCTCCAATCGACAGCGGCAGCGACTGAGACGCCTTCAGAGACGCTGACAGAGGCTGCGACGCTGACAGAGGCTGCGACGCCAACTGAGACGCCGACTGAGGCAGAGAGGGTGAGACATAGGCATAGACAAAGCAGCAGACAAACCAATCGACAGCGGCAGCGACTGAGACGCCTACAGAGACGCTGACAGAGGCTGCGACGCTGACAGAGGCTGCGACGCCAACTGAGACGCCGACTGAGGCAGAGAGGGTTAGACATAGGCATATACAAAGCAGCAGACAACCCAATCGACAGCGGCAGCGACTGAGACGCCTACAGAGACGCTGATAGAGGCTGCGACGCCGACTCAGATGCCGACTGTGGCAGATAGGCATAGAGAAGGCAGCAGACCCCCCCAATCGACAATGGCTGCGACTGAGACACATACAGAGACGCTGACAGAGGCTGCGACGCCGACTGAGACGCCGACTGAGGCAGAGAGGGTTAGACATAGGCATAGATAAGGCAGCAGACAACCCAATCGACAGCGGCATCAACTGAGATGCATACAGAGACGCTGATAAAGGCTGCGACGCCGACTCAGATGCCGACTGTGGCAGATAGGCATAGAGAAGGCAGCAGACCCCCCCAATCGACAGCGGCAGAAACTGAGACGCCTACAGAGACGCTGAAAGAGGCTGCGACGCCGACTCAGATGCCGACTGTGGCAGATAGGGGTAGATATTGGCATAGTGAAGGCAGCAGGCCCTCCAATCGACAGCGGCAGCGACTGAGACGCCTACAGAGAAGCTGACAGAGGCTGCGACGCTGACAGAGGTTGCGACGCTGACAGAGGCTGCGACGCCAACTGAGACGCCGGCTGAGGCAGAGAGGGTTAGACATAGGCATAGACAAAGCAGCAGACAACCCAATCGACAGCGGCAGCGACTGAGACGCCTACAGAGACGCTGACAGAGGCTGCGACGCCAACTGAGACGCCGAGTGAGGCAGAGAGGGTTATACATAGGCATGGAGAAGGCAGCAGACAACCCAATCGACAGCGGCAGCGACTGAGACGCCTACAGAGACGCTGATAGAGGTTGCGACGCCGACTGAGGCAGATAGGGGTAGATATAGGCTTACAGAAGGCAGCAGACCCCCCAATCGACAGCGGCAGCGGCTGAGACGGCTACAGAGACTCTGACAGAGGCTGAGAAGCCGACTGAGACGCCGACTGAGGCAGATAAGGGTAGATATAGGCGTAGAGAGGCAGCAGATCCCCCAATCGACAGCGGCAGCGACTGAGACGCCTACAGAGACGCTGAGAGAGGCTGCGACGCCGACTGAGGCAGATAGGGGTAGGCATAGATAAGGGAGCAGACCCCCCAATCGAAAACGGCAGCGACTCAGATGCCTACAGAGACGCTGAAAAGAAGCTGCGACGCCGACTGAGACACCGACTGAGACAGATAGGGGTAGATACAGGCATAGAGAAGGCAACAGACCCTCCAATCGACAGCGGCTGCGACTGAGACGCCTACAGAGACGCTGACTGAGCCAGAGAGGGTTAGACATAGGCATAAACAAGGCAGCAGACAACCGAATCGACAGCGGCAGCGACTGAGACGCCTACAGAGACGCTGACAGAGGCTGCGACGCTGACAGAGGCTGCGACGCCAACTGAGACGCCGACTGAGGCAGAGAGGGTTATACATAGGCATGGAGAAGGCAGCAGACCCCCCAATCGACAACGGCAGCGACTGAGATGCCTCCAGAGACGCTGACAAGCGGCTGCGACGCCGACTGAGACGCCGACTGAGGCAGATAGGGGTAGATATAGGCATAGAGAAGGCAGCAGACCCTCCAAACGACAGCGGCAGCGACTGAGACTGAGACGCCTACAGAGACGCTGAGAGAGGCTGCGACGACGACTGAGGCAGATAGGGGTAGATATAGGCATAGAAAAGGCAGCAGACCCCCCAATCAACAGCGGCAGCGACTGAGATGCCTACAGAGACGCTGAGAGAGGCTGCGACGCCGACTGAGGCAGATAGGGGTAGATATAGGCATGGAGAAGGCAGCAGACCCCCAATCGACAGCGGCAGCTACTGAGACGCCTACAGAGACGCTGACAGAGGCTGCAACGCCGACTGAGACGCCGACTGAGGCAGATAGGGGTAGATATAGGCACAGAGAAGGCAGCAGACCCCCCCCATCGACAGCGGCAGCGGCTGAGACTTGTTCAAAAACGCTGAGAGAGGCAGTTACGCCGACTGAGGCAGACAGGGGTAGATATTGACATAGAGAAGGCACCAGACCCCCCAATCGAGGCTGCGATGCCGACTGTGACGCCGACTGAGGCAGATAGGGGTAGATATAGGCATAGAGAAGGCAGCAGACCCCCCAATCGACAGCGGTAGCGACTGAGACACCTATAGAGACGCTGACAGACGCTGCGACGACGACTGAGGCAGATAGGGTTATACATAGGCATGCAGAAGGCAGCAGACCCCCCAATCGACAACGGCAGCGACTGAGATGCCTCCAGAGACGCTGACAAGAGGCTGCGACGCCGACTGAGACGCCGACTGAGGCAGATAGGGGTAGATATAGGCATAGAGACGGCAGCAGACCCTCCAATCGACAGCGGCAGCGACTGAGACGCCTATAGAGACGCTGGCAGAGGCTGCGGCGATGACAGAGGCTGCGACGATGACAGAGGCTGCGACGCCGACTGAGACGCCGACTGAGGCAGAGAGGGTTAGACATAGGCATAGATAAGGCAGCAGACAACCCAATCGACAGCGGCATCAACTGAGATGCATACAGAGACGCTGATAGAGGCTGCGACGCCGACTAAGATGCCGACTGTGGAAGATAGGGGTAGATATTGGCATAGAGAAGGCAGCAGACCCCCCCAATCGACAGCGGCAGAAACTGAGACGCCTACAGAGACGCTGACAGAGGCTGCGACGCCGACTGAGATGCCGACTGAGGCAGATAGGGGTAGATATAGGCATAGAGAAGGCAGCAGACCCTCCAATCGACAGCGGCAACAACTGAGACGCCTGCAGAGACGCTGATAGATTTTGCGTCGCCGACTGAGGCAGATTGGGCTAGGCATAGAGAAGGGAGCAGACCCCCCAATCGAAGACGGCAGCGACTCAGATGCCTACAGAGACGCTGAAAAGAAGCTGCGACGCCGACTGAGACGCCGACTGAGACAGATAGGGGTAGATATAGGCATAGAGAAGGCAGCAGACCCTCCGATCGACAGCGGCAGCGACTGAGACGCCTACAGAGACGCTGACAGAGGCTGCGACGCCAACTGAGATGCCGACTGAGGCAGATAGGGGTAGATATAGGCATAGAGAAGGCAGCAGACCCTCCAATCGACAGCGGCAACAACTGAGACGCCTGCAGAGACGCTGATAGATTTTGCGTCGCCGACTGAGGCAGATTGGGCTAGGCATAGAGAAGGGAGCAGACCCCCCAATCGAAGACGGCAGCGACTCAGATGCCTACAGAGACGCTGAAAAGAAGCTGCGACGCCGACTGAGACGCCGACTGAGGCAGATAGGGGTAGATATAGGCATAGAGACGGCAGCAGACCCTCCAATCGACAGCGGCAGCGACTGAGACGCCTATAGAGACGCTGCCAGAGGCTGCGGCGATGACAGAGGCTGCGACGATGACAGAGGCTGCGACGCCGACTGAGACGCCGACTGAGGCAGAGAGGGTTAGACATAGGCATAGACAAGGCAGCAGACAACCCATTCGACAGCGGCAGCGACTGAGACGCCTACAGAGACGCTGACAGAGGCTGCGACGCTGACAGAGGCTGCGACGCCAACTGAGACGCCGACTGAGGCAGAGAGGGTTATACATAGGCATGGAGAAGGCAGCAGACCCCCAATCGACAACGGCAGCGACTGAGATGCCTACAGAGTCGCTGACAAGAGGCTGCGACGCCGACTGAGACGCCAACCCCCCAATCGACAACGGCAGCGACTGAGATGCCTACAGAGACGCTGACAAGAAGCTGCGACGCCGACTTAGACGCCGACTGGGGCAGATAGGGGTAGATATAGGCATAGAGAAGGCAGCAGACCCTCCAATCGACAGCGGCAGCGACTGAGACGCCTACAGAGACGCTGACAGAGGCTGCGACGCCGACTGAGACGCCGACTGAGACGCCGACTGAGGCAGAGAGTGTTAGACAATGGCATAGATAAGGCAGCAGACAACCCAATCGACAGCGGCATCAACTGAGATGCATACAGAGACGCTGATAGAGGCTGCGACGCCGACTGAGATGCCGACTGTGGAAGATTGGGGTAGATATTGGCATAGAGAAGGCAGCAGACCCAACAATCGACAGCGGCAACAACTGAGACGCCTCCAGAGACGCTGACAGAGGCTGCGACGCTGACAGAGGCTGCGACGCCAACTGAGACGCCGACTGAGGCAGAGAGGGTTATACATAGGCATGGAGAAGGCAGCAGACCCCCCAATCGACAACGGCAGCGACTGAGATGCCTACAGAGACGCTGACAAGAGGCTGCGACGCCGACTGAGACGCCGACCCCCCCAATCGACAACGGCAGCGACTGAGATGCCTACAGAGACGCTGACAAGAGGCTGCGACGCCGACTGAGACGCCGACTGGGGCAGATAGGGGTAGATATAGGCATAGAGAAGGCAGCAGACCCTCCAATCGACAGCGGCAGCGACTGAGACGCCTACAGAGACGCTGACAGAGGCTGCGACGCCGACTGAGGCTGAGAGGGTTAGACAATGGCATAGATAAAGCAGCAGACAACCCAATCGACAGCGGCATCAACTGAGATGCATACAGAGACGCTGATAGAGGCTGCGACGCCGACTGAGATGCCGACTGTGGCAGATTGGGGTAGATATTGGCATAGAGAAGGCAGCAGACCCCCCAATCGACAGCGGCAACGACTGAGACACCTACAGAGACGCTGACAGAGGCTGCGAAGCCGACTGTGGCGCCGACTGAGGCAGATAGGGGAAGAGATAAGCATAGAGAAGGCAGCAGACAAACCAATCGACAGCGGCAACAACTGAGACGCCTACAGAGACGCTGAGAGAGGCTGCGACACCGACTGAGGTAGATAGGGGTAGGCATAGAGAAGGGAGCAGACCCCCCAATCGACAGCGGCAACGACTGAGACACCTACAGAGACGCTGACAGAGGCTGCGAAGCCGACTGTGGCGCCGACTGAGGCAGATAGGGGAAGAGATAGGCATAGAGAAGGCAGCACACAAACCAATCGACAGCGGCAACAACTGAGACGCCTACAGAGACGCTGAGAGAGGCTGAGACGCCGACTGAGGCAGATAGGGGTATATATAGGCATAGAGAAGGCAGCAGACCCTCCAATCGACAGCGGCAGCGACTGAGACGCCTACAGAGACGCTGACAGAGGCTGAGACGCTGACAGAGGCTGCGACGCTGACAGAGGCTGCGACGCTGACAGAGGCTGCGACGCTGACAGAGGCTGCGACGCCAACTGAGACGCCGACTGAGGCAGAGAGGGTTAGACATAGGCATAGACAATGCAGCAGACAACCCAATCGACAGCGGCAGCGACTGAGACGCCTACAGAGACGCTGACAGAGGCTGCGACGCCGACTGAGACGCCGACTGAGGCAGATAGGGGTAGATATAGGCATAGAGAACGCAGCAGACCCCCCAATCGACAGCGGCAGCGACTGAGACTTGGTCAAAAACGCTGAGAGAGGCAGTTACGCCGACTGAGGCAGATAGGGGTAGATATTGACATAGAGAAGGCAGCAGACCCCCCAATCGAGGCTGCGATGCCGACTGTGACGCCGACTGAGGCAGGTAGGGGTAGATATAGGCATAGAGAAGGCAGCAGACCCCCCCAATCGACAGCGGCAGCGACTGAGACGCCTACAGAGACGCTGCCAGACGCTGCGACGCCGACTGAGGCAGATAGGGGTAGATATAGGCTTACAGAAGGCAGCAGACCCCCCAATCGACAGCGGCAGCGACTGAGACGGCTACAGAGACTCTGACAGAGGCTGAGAAGTCGATTGAGACGCCGACTGAGGCAGATAGCGGTAGATATAGGCGTAGAGAGGCAGCAGATCCCCCAATCGACAGCGGCAGCGACTGAGACGCCTACAGAGACGCTGAGAGAGGCTGCGACGCCGACTGAGGCAGATAGGGGTTGGCATAGAGAAGGGAGCAGACCCCCCAAAAGAAAACGGCAGCGGCTCAGATGCCTACAGAGACGCTGAAAAGAAGCTGCGACGCCGACTGAGACGCCGACTGAGACAGATAGGGGTAGATATAGGCATAGAGAAGGCAGCAGACCCCCCAATCGACAGCGGCAGCGACTGAGACGCCTACAGAGACGCTGACAGAGGCTGCGACGCCGACTGAGGCAGAGAGTGTTAGACAATGGCATAGATAAGGCAGCAGACAACCCAATCGACAGCGGCATCAACTGAGATGCATACAGAGACGCTGATAGAGGCTGCGACGCCGACTGAGGTAGATAGGGGTAGGCATAGAGAAGGGAGCAGACCCCCTAATCGACAGCGGCAACGACTGAGACACCTACAGAGACGCTGACACAGGCTGCGAAGCCGACTGTGGCGCCGACTGAGGCAGATAGGGGAAGAGATAGGCATAGAGAAGGCAGCACACAAACCAATCGACAGCGGCAACAACTGAGACGCCTACAGATACGCTGAGAGAGGCTGAGACGCCGACTGAGGCAGATAGGGGTATATATAGGCATAGAGCAGGCAGCAGACCCTCCAATCGACAGCGGCAGCGACTGAGACGCCTACAGAGACGCTGACAGAGGCTGAGACGCTGACAGAGGCTGAGACGCTGACAGAGGCTGCGACGCTGACAGAGGCTGCGACGCTAACAGAGGCTGCGACGCTGACAGAAGCTGCGACGCTGACAGAGGCTGCGACGCCAACTGAGACGCCGACTGAGGCAGAGAGGGTTAGACATAGGCATAGACAATGCAGCAGACAACCCAATCGACAGCGGCAGCGACTGAGACGCCTACAGAGACGCTGACAAGAGGCTGCGACGCCGACTGAGACGCCGACTGAGACGCCGACTGAGGCAGATAGGGGTAGATATAGGCATAGAGAAGGCAGCAGACCCTCCAATCGACAGCAGCAGCGACTGAGACGCCTACAGAGACGCTGACAGAGGCTGCGACGCCGACTGAGACGCCGACTGAGGCATATAGGGGTAGATATTGGCATAGAGAAGGCAGCAGACCCCCCAATCGACAGCGGCAGCGAGTGAGACTTGTTCAAAAACGCTGAGAGAGGCAGTTACGCCGACTGAGGCAGATAGGGGTAGATATTGACATAGAGAAGGCAGCAGACCCCCCAATCGAGGCTGCGATGCCGACTGTGACGCCGACTGAGGCAGGTAGGGGCAGATATAGGTATAGGGAAGGCAGCAGACCCCCCAATCGACAGCGGCAGCGACTGAGACGCCTACAGAGACGCTGACAGACGCTGCGACGCCGACTGAGGCAGATAGGTGTAGATATATGCTTACAGAAGGCAGCAGACCACCCAATCGATAGCAGCAGCGACTGAGACGGCTACAGAGACTCTGACAGAGGCTGAGAAGTCAATTGAGACGCCGAATGAGGCAGATAGCGGTAGATATAGGCGTAGACAGGCAGGAGTTCCCCCAATCGACAGCGGCAGCGACTGAGACGCCTACAGAGACGCTGAGAGAGGCTGCGACGCCGACTGAGGCAGAGAGGGGTAGGCATAGAGAAGGGAGCAGACCCCCCATCGAAAACGGCAGCGACTCAGATGCCTACAGAGACGCTGACGAGAGGCTGCGATGCCGACTGAGGCAGATAGGGGTAGATATAGGCATAGAGACGGCAGCAGACCTTCCAATCGACAGCGGCAGCGACTGAGACACCTACAGAGACGCTGACAGAGGCTGCGAAGCCGACTGTGGCGCCGACTGAGGTAGATAGGGGAAGAGATAGGCATAGAGAAGGCAGCAGACAACCCAATCGACAGCGGCAACAACTGAGACGCCTACAGAGACGCTGAGAGAGGCTGCGACGCCGACTGAGGTAGATAGGGGTAGGCATAGAGAAGGGAGCAGACCCCCCATCGAAAACGGCAGCGACTCAGATGCCTACAGAGACGCTGACGAGAGGCTGCGATGCCGACTGAGGCAGATAGGGGCAGATATAGGCATAGAGAAGGCAGCAGACTCTCCAATCGACAGCGGCAGCGACTGAGACGCCTACAGAGACGCTGACAGAGGCTGCGACGCCGACTGAGGCAGAGAGGGTTAAACATAGGCATAGATAAGGCAGCAGACAACCCAATCGACAGCGGCATCAACTGAGATGCATTCAGAGACGCTGATAGAGGCTGCGACGCCGACTCAGATGCCGACTGTGGCAGATAGGCATAGAGAAGGCAGAAGACCCCCCCAATCGACAGCGGCAGAAACTGAGACGCCTACAGAAAAAGAGGCTGCGACGCCGACTCAGATGCCGACTGTGGCAGATAGGGATAGATATTGGCATAGAGAAAGCAGCAGAATCTCCAATCGACAGCGGCAGCGACTGAGACCCCTACAGAGACGCTGACAGAGGCTGCGACGCCAACTGAGACGCCGACTGAGGCAGAGAGGGTTAGACATAGGCATAGACAAATCAGCAGACAACCCAATCGATAGCTGCAGCGACTGAGACGCCTACAGAGACGCTGAAAGAGGCTGCGATGCCGACTCAGATGCCGACTGTGGCAGATAGGCATAGAGAAGGCAGCAGACCCCCCAATCGACAGCGGCAGAAACTGAGACGCCTACAGAGACGCTGAAAGAGGCTGCGACGCCGACTCAGATGCCGACTGTGGCAGATAGGGGTAAAAATTGGCATAGAGAAGGCAGCAGACCCCCCCAATCGACAGCGGCAGCGACTGAGACACTTACAGAGACGCTGACAGAGGCTGCGAAGCCGACTGTGGCGCCGACTGAGGCAGATAGGGGAAGAGATAGGCATAGAGAAGGCAGCAGACAACCCAATCGACAGCGGCAACAACTCAGACGCCTACAGAGACGCTGAGAGAGGCTGCGACGCCGACTGAGGCAGAGAGGGGTAGGCATAGAGAAGGGAGCAGACCCCCCAATCGAAAACAACGGCGACTCAGATGCCTACAGAGACGCTGACAAGAGGCTGCGACGCCGATTGAGACGCCGACTGAGGCAGATAGGGGTAGATATAGGCATAGAGACGGCAGTAGACCTTCCAATCGACAGCGGCAGCGACTGAGACACCTACAGAGACGCTGACAGAGGCTGCGAAGCCGACTGTGGCGCCGACTGAGGTAGATAGGGGAAGAGATAGGTATAGAGAAGGCAGCAGACAACCCAATCGACAGCGGCAACAACTGAGACGCCTACAGAGACGCTGAGAGAGGCTGCGACGCCGACTGAGGTAGATATGGGTAGGCATAGAGAAGGGAGCAGACCCCCCATCGAAAACGGCAGCGACTGAGACGCCTACAGAGACGCTGACAGAGGCTGCGACGCCGACTGAGACGCCGACTGAGGCAGAGAGGGTTAGACATAGGCATAGATAAGGCAGCAGACAACCCAATCGACAGCGGCATCAACTGAGATGCATTCAGACACGCTGAGAGAGGCTGCGACGCCGACTGAGGTAGATAGGGGTAGGCATAGAGAAGGGAGCAGACCCCCCAATCGACAGCGGCAACGACTGAGACACCTACAGAGACGCTGACAGAGGCTGCGAAGCCGACTGTGGCGCCGACTGAGGCAGATAGGGGAAGAGATAGGCATAGAGAAGGCAGCACACAAACCAATCGACAGCGGCAACAACTGAGACGCCTACAGAGACGCTGAGAGAGGCTGAGACGCCGACTGAGGCAGATAGGGGTATATATAGGCATAGAGAAGGCAGCAGACCCTCCAATCGACAGCGGCAGCGACTGAGACGCCTACAGAGACGCTGACAGAGGCTGAGACGCTGACAGAGGCTGCGACGCTGACAGAGGCTGCGACGCTGACAGAGGCTGCGACGCTGACAGAGGCTGCGACGCCAACTGAGACGCCGACTGAGGCAGAGAGGGTTAGACATAGGCATAGACAATGCAGCAGACAACCCAATCGACAGCGGCAGCGACTGAGACGCCTACAGAGACGCTGACAGAGGCTGAGACGCTGACAGAGGCTGCGACGCTGACAGAGGCTGCGACGCTGACAGAGGCTGCGACGCTGACAGAGGCTGCGACGCTGACAGAGGCTGCGACGCCGACTGAGACGCCGACTGAGGCAGATAGGGGTAGATATAGGCATAGAGAAGGCAGCAGACCCTCCAATCGACAGCGGCAGCGACTGAGACGCCTACAGAGACGCTGACAGAGGCTGCGACGCCGACTGAGACGCCGACTGAGGCAGATAGGGGTAGATATAGGCATAGAGAAGGCAGCAGACCCCCCAATCGACAGCGGCAGCGACTGAGACTTGGTCAAAAACGCTGAGAGAGGCAGTTACGCCGACTGAGGCAGATAGGGGTAGATATTGACATAGAGAAGGCAGCAGACCCCCCAATCGAGGCTGCGATGCCGACTGTGACGCCGACTGAGGCAGGTAGGGGTAGATATAGGCATAGAGAAGGCAGCAGACCCCCCCAATCGACAGCGGCAGCGACTGAGACGCCTACAGAGACGCTGCCAGACGCTGCGACGCCGACTGAGGCAGATAGGGGTAGATATAGGCTTACAGAAGGCAGCAGACCCCCCAATCGACAGCGGCAGCGACTGAGACGGCTACAGAGACTCTGACAGAGGCTGAGAAGTCGATTGAGACGCCGACTGAGGCAGATAGCGGTAGATATAGGCGTAGAGAGCAGCAGTTCCCCCAATCGACAGCGGCAGCGACTGAGACACCTACAGAGACGCTGAGAGAGGCTGCGACGCCGACTGAGGCAGATAGGGGTAGGCATAGATAAGGCAGCAGACAACCCAATCGACAGCGGCATCAACTGAGATGCATACAGAGACGCTGATAGAGGCTGCGACACCGACTCAGATGCCGACTGTGGCAGATAGGCATAGAGAAGGCAGCAGACCCCCCAATCGACAGCGGCAGAAACTGAGACGCCTACAGAGACGCTGAAAGAGGCTGCGACGCCGACTCAGATGCCGACTGTGGCAGATAGGGGTAGATATTGGCAGAGAGAAGGCAGCAGACCCTCCAATTGACAGCGGCAACAACTGAGACGCCTACAGAGACGCTGATAGAGGTTGCGACGCCGACTGAGGCAAATAGGGGTAGATATTGGCTTACAGAAGGCAGCAGACCGTGCAATCGACAACTGCAGCGACTGAGACGGCTACAGAGACTCTGACAGAGGCTGAGAAGCCGACTGAGACGCCGAATGAGGCAGATAGGGGTAGATAGAGGCGTAGAGAGGCAGCAGATCCCCCAATCGACAGCGGCAGCGACTGAGACGCCTACAGAGACGCTGAGAGAGGCTGCGACGCCGACTGAGGCAGATAGGGGTTGGCATAGAGAAGGGAGCAGACCCCCCAAAAGAAAACGGCAGCGACTCAGATGCCTACAGAGACGCTGAAAAGAAGCTGCGACGCCGACTGAGACGCCGACTGAGACAGATAGGGGTAGATATAGGCATAGAGAAGGCAGCAGACCCCCCAATCGACAGCGGCAGCGACTGAGACGCCTACAGAGACGCTGACAGAGGCTGCGACGCCGACTGAGGCAGAGAGTGTTAGACAATGGCATAGATAAGGCAGCAGACGACCCAATCGACAGCGGCATCAACTGAGATGCATACAGAGACGCTGATAGAGGCTGCGACGCCGACTGAGGTAGATAGGGGTAGGCATAGAGAAGGGAGCAGACCCCCTAATCGACAGCGGCAACGACTGAGACACCTACAGAGACGCTGACACAGGCTGCGAAGCCGACTGTGGCGCCGACTGAGGCAGATAGGGGAAGAGATAGGCATAGAGAAGGCAGCACACAAACCAATCGACAGCGGCAACAACTGAGACGCCTACAGATACGCTGAGAGAGGCTGAGACGCCGACTGAGGCAGATAGGGGTATATATAGGCATAGAGAAGGCAGCAGACCCTCCAATCGACAGCGGCAGCGACTGAGACGCCTACAGAGACGCTGACAGAGGCTGAGACGCTGACAGAGGCTGAGACGCTGACAGAGGCTGCGACGCTGACAGAGGCTGCGACGCTAACAGAGGCTGCGACGCTGACAGAAGCTGCGACGCTGACAGAGGCTGCGACGCCAACTGAGACGCCGACTGAGGCAGAGAGGGTTAGACATAGGCATAGACAATGCAGCAGACAACCCAATCGACAGCGGCAGCGACTGAGACGCCTACAGAGACGCTGACAAGAGGCTGCGACGCCGACTGAGACGCCGACTGAGACGCCGACTGAGGCAGATAGGGGTAGATATAGGCATAGAGAAGGCAGCAGACCCTCCAATCGACAGCAGCAGCGACTGAGACGCCTACAGAGACGCTGACAGAGGCTGCGACGCCGACTGAGACGCCGACTGAGGCAGATAGGGGTAGATATTGGCATAGAGAAGGCAGCAGACCCCCCAATCGACAGCGGCAGCGAGTGAGACTTGTTCAAAAACGCTGAGAGAGGCAGTTACGCCGACTGAGGCAGATAGGGGTAGATATTGACATAGAGAAGGCAGCAGACCCCCCAATCGAGGCTGCGATGCCGACTGTGACGCCGACTGAGGCAGGTAGAGGCAGATATAGGTATAGGGAAGGCAGCAGACCCCCCAATCGACAGCGGCAGCGACTGAGACGCATACAGAGACGCTGACAGACGCTGCGACGCCGACTGAGGCAGATAGGTGTAGATATATGCTTACAGAAGGCAGCAGACCCCCCAATCGATAGCAGCAGCGACTGAGACGGCTACAGAGACTCTGACAGAGGCTGAGAAGTCAATTGAGACGCCGAATGAGGCAGATAGCGGTAGATATAGGCGTAGACAGGCAGGAGTTCCCCCAATCGACAGCGGCAGCGACTGAGACGCCTACAGAGACGCTGAGAGAGGCTGCGACGCCGACTGAGGCAGAGAGGGGTAGGCATAGAGAAGGGAGCAGACCCCCCATCGAAAACGGCAGCGACTCAGATGCCTACAGAGACGCTGACGAGAGGCTGCGATGCCGACTGAGGCAGATAGGGGTAGATATAGGCATAGAGACGGCAGCAGACCTTCCAATCGACAGCGGCAGCGACTGAGACACCTACAGAGACGCTGACAGAGGCTGCGAAGCCGACTGTGGCGCCGATTGAGGTAGATAGGGGAAGAGATAGGCATAGAGAAGGCAGCAGACAACCCAATCGACAGCGGCAACAACTGAGACGCCTACAGAGACGCTGAGAGAGGCTGCGACGCCGACTGAGGTAGATAGGGGTAGGCATAGAGAAGGGAGCAGACCCCCCATCGAAAACGGCAGCGACTCAGATGCCTACAGAGACGCTGACGAGAGGCTGCGATGCCGACTGAGGCAGATAGGGGCAGATATAGGCATAGAGAAGGCAGCAGACTCTCCAATCGACAGCGGCAGCGACTGAGACGCCTACAGAGACGCTGACAGAGGCTGCGACGCCGACTGAGGCAGAGAGGGTTAGACATAGGCATAGATAAGGCAGCAGACAACCCAATCGACAGCGGCATCAACTGAGATGCATTCAGAGACGCTGATAGAGGCTGCGACGCCGACTCAGATGCCGACTGTGGCAGATAGGCATAGAGAAGGCAGAAGACCCCCCCAATCGACAGCGGCAGAAACTGAGACGCCTACAGAAAAAGAGGCTGCGACGCCGACTCAGATGCCGACTGTGGCAGATAGGGATAGATATTGGCATAGAGAAAGCAGCAGAATCTCCAATCGACAGCGGCAGCGACTGAGACGCCTACAGAGACGCTGACAGAGGCTGCGACGCCAACTGAGACGCCGACTGAGGCAGAGAGGGTTAGACATAGGCATAGACAAATCAGCAGACAACCCAATCGATAGCTGCAGCGACTGAGACGCCTACAGAGACGCTGAAAGAGGCTGCGATGCCGACTCAGATGCCGACTGTGGCAGATAGGCATAGAGAAGGCAGCAGACCCCCCAATCGACAGCGGCAGAAACTGAGACGCCTACAGAGACGCTGAAAGAGGCTGCGACGCCGACTCAGATGCCGACTGTGGCAGATAGGGGTAAAAATTGGCATAGAGAAGGCAGCAGACCCCCCCAATCGACAGCGACAGCGACTGAGACACTTACAGAGACGCTGACAGAGGCTGCGAAGCCGACTGTGGCGCCGACTGAGGAAGATAGGGGAAGAGATAGGCATAGAGAAGGCAGCAGACAACCCAATCGACAGCGGCAACAACTCAGACGCCAACAGAGACGCTGAGAGAGGCTGCGACGCCGACTGAGGCAGAGAGGGGTAGGCATAGAGAAGGGAGCAGACCCCCCAATCGAAAACAACGGCGACTCAGATGCCTACAGAGACGCTGACAAGAGGCTGCGACGCCGATTGAGACGCCGACTGAGGCAGATAGGGGTAGATATAGGCATAGAGACGGCAGTAGACCTTCCAATCGACAGCGGCAGCGACTGAGACACCTACAGAGACGCTGACAGAGGCTGCGAAGCCGACTGTGGCGCCGACTGAGGTAGATAGGGGAAGAGATAGGCATAGAGAAGGCAGCAGACAACCCAATCGACAGCGGCAACAACTGAGACGCCTACAGAGACGCTGAGAGAGGCTGCGACGCCGACTGAGGTAGATATGGGTAGGCATAGAGAAGGGAGCAGACCCCCCATCGAAAACGGCAGCGACTCAGATGCCTACAGAGACGCTGACGAGAGGCTGCGATGCCCACTGAGGCAGATAGGGGCAGATATAGGCATAGAGAAGGCAGCAGACTCTCCAATCGAAAACAACGGCGACTCAGATGCCTACAGAGACGCTGACAAGAGGCTGCGACGCCGATTGAGACGCCGACTGAGGCAGATAGGGGTAGATATAGGCATAGAGACGGCAGTAGACCTTCCAATCGACAGCGGCAGCGACTGAGACACCTACAGAGACGCTGACAGAGGCTGCGAAGCCGACTGTGGCGCCGACTGAGGTAGATAGGGGAAGAGATAGGCATAGAGAAGGCAGCAGACAACCCAATCGACAGCGGCAACAACTGAGACGCCTACAGAGACGCTGAGAGAGGCTGCGACGCCGACTGAGGTAGATATGGGTAGGCATAGAGAAGGGAGCAGACCCCCCATCGAAAACGGCAGCGACTGAGACGCCTACAGAGACGCTGACAGAGGCTGCGACGCCGACTGAGACGCCGACTGAGGCAGAGAGGGTTAGACATAGGCATAGATAAGGCAGCAGACAACCCAATCGACAGCGGCATCAACTGAGATGCATTCAGACACGCTGATACAGGCTGCGACGCCGACTCAGATGCCGACTGTGGCAGATAGGCATAGAGAAGGCAGAAGACCCCCCCAATCGACAGCGGCAGAAACTGAGACGCCTACAGAAAAAGAGGCTGCGACGCCGACTCAGATGCCGACTGTGGCAGATAGGGATAGATATTGGCATAGAGAAAGCAGCAGACCCTCCAGTCGACAGCGGCAGCGACTGAGACGCCTACAGAGACGCCGACTGAGGCAGAGAGGGTTAGACATAGGCATAGACAAATCAGCAGACAACCCAATCGATAGCTGCAGCGACTGAGACGCATACAGAGACGCTGAAAGAGGCTGCGATGCCGACTCAGACGCCGACTGTGGCAGATAGGCATAGAGAAGGCAGCAGACCCCCCAATCGACAGCGGCAGAAACTGAGACGCCTACAGAGACGCTGAAAGAGGCTGCGACGCCGACTCAGATGCCGACTGTGGCAGATAGGGATAGATATTGGCATAGAGAAGGCAGCAGACCCTCCAATCGACAGCGGTAGCGACTGAGACGCCTACAGAGACGCTGACAGAGGCTGCGACGCCAACTGAGACGCCGACTGAGGCAGAGAGGGTTAGACATAGGCATAGACAAATCAGCAGACAACCCAATCGACAGCTGCAGCGACTGAGACGCCTACAGAGACGCTGACAGAGGCTGCGACGCCAACTGAGACGCCGACTGAGGCAGAGAGGGTTATACGTAGGCATGGAGAAGGCAGTTGACAACCCATTCGACAGCGGCAGCGACTGAGACGCCTACAGAGACGCTGATAGAGGTTGCGACGCCGACTGAGGCAGATAGGGGTAGATATAGGCTTACAGAAGGCAGCAGACCCCCCAATCGACAGCGGCAGAAACTGAGACGCCTACAGAGACGCTGACAGAGGCTGCGACGCCGACTGAGATGCCGACTGAGGCAGATAGGGGTAGATATAGGCATAGAGAAGGCAGCAGACCCTCCAATCGACAGCGGCAACAACTGAGACACCTACAGAGACGCTGATAGAGGTTGCGACGCCGACTGAGGCAGATAGGGGTAGATATAGGCTTAAAGAAGGCAGCAGACCCCCCAGTCGACAGCGGCAGCGACTGAGACGGCTACAGAGACTCTGACAGAGGCTGAGAAGTCGACTGAGACGCCGACTGAGGCAGATAGGGGTAGATATAGGTGTACAGGGGCAGCAGTTCCCCCAATCGACAGCGGCAGCGACTGAGACGCCTACAGAGACGCTGAGAGAGGCTGCGACGCCGACTGAGGCAGATAGGGGTAGGCATAGAAAAGGGAGCAGACCCCCCAATCGAAAACGGCGGCGACTCAGATGCCTACAGAGATGCTGACAAGAGGCTGCGACGCCGACTGAGACGCCGACTGAGGCAGATAGGGGTAGATATAGGCATAGAGACGGCAGCAGACCCTCCAATCGACAGCGGCAGCGACTGAGACGCCTATAGAGACGCTGCCAGAGGCTGCGACGATGACAGAGGCTGCGACGCCGACTGAGACGCCGACTGAGGCAGAGAGGGTTAGACATAGGCATAGATAAGGCAGCCGACAACCCAATCGACAGCGGCATCAACTGAGATGCATACAGAGACGCTGATAGAGGCTGCGACGCCGACTAAGATGCCGACTGTGGAAGATAGGGGTAGATATTGGCATAGAGAAGGCAGCAGACCCCCCCAATCGACAGCGGCAGAAACTGAGACGCCTACAGAGACGCTGACAGAGGCTGCGACGCCGACTGAGATGCCGACTGAGGCAGATAGGGGTAGATATAGGCATAGAGAAGGCAGCAGATCCTCCAATCGACAGCGGCAACAACTAAGACGCCTGCAGAGACGCTGATAGAGGTTGCGTCGCCGACTGAGGCAGATTGGGCTAGGCATAGAGAAGGGAGCAGACCCCCCAATCGAAGACGGCAGCGACTCAGATGCCTACAGAGACGCTGAAAAGAAGCTGCGACGCCGACTGAGACGCCGACTGAGACAGATAGGGGTAGATATAGGCATAGAGAAGGCAGCAGACCCTCCGATCGACAGCGGCAGCGACTGAGACGCCTACAGAGACGCTGACAGAGGCTGCGACGCCAACTGAGACGCCCACTGAGGCAGAGAGGGTTAGACATAGGCATAGACAAGGCAGCAGACAACCCAATCGACAGCGGCAGCGACTGAGACGCCTACAGAGACGCTGACAGAGGCTGCGACGCTGACAGAGGCTGCGACGCCAACTGAGACGCCGACTGAGGCAGAGAGGGTTATACATAGGCATGGAGAAGGCAGCAGACCCCCAATCGACAACGGCAGCGACTGAGATGCCTACAGAGTCGCTGACAAGAGGCTGCGACGCCGACTGAGACGCCAACCCCCCAATCGACAACGGCAGCGACTGAGATGCCTACAGAGACGCTGACAAGAGGCTGCGACGCCGACTTAGACGCCGACTGGGGCAGATAGGGGTAGATATAGGCATAGAGGAGGCAGCAGACCCTCCAATCGACAGCGGCAGCGACTGAGACGCCTACAGAGACGCTGACAGAGGCTGCGACGACGACTGAGACGCCGACTGAGGCAGAGAGTGTTAGACAATGGCATAGATAAGGCAGCAGACAACCCAATCGACAGCGGCATCAACTGAGATGCATACAGACACGCTGATAGAGGCTGCGACGCCGACTGAGATGCCGACTGTGGCAGATTGGGATAGATATTGGCATAGAGAAGGCAGCAGACCCAACAATCGACAGCGGCAACAACTGAGACGCCTCCAGAGACGCTGACAGAGGCTGCGACGCCAACTGAGACGCCGACTGAGGCAGAGAGGGTTATACATAGGCATGGAGAAGGCAGCAGACCCCCTAATCGACAACGGCAGCGACTGAGATAACTACAGAGACGCTGACAAGAGGCTGCGACGCCGACTGAGACGCCGACCCCCCCCAATCGACAACGGCAGCGACTGAGATGCCTACAGAGACGCTGACAAGAGGCTGCGACGCCGACTGAGACGCCGACTGGGGCAGATAGGGGTAGATATAGGCATAGAGAAGGCAGCAGACCCTCCAATCGACAGCGGCAGCGACTGAGACGCCTACAGAGACGCTGACAGAGGCTGCGACGCCGACTGAGGCAGAGAGGGTTAGACAATGGCATATATAAAGCAGCAGACAACCCAATCGGCAGCGGCATCAACTGAGATGCATACAGAGACGCTGATAGAGGCTGCGACGCCGACTGAGATGCCGACTGTGGCAGATTGGGGTAGATATTGGCATAGAGAAGGCAGCAGACCCCCCAATCGACAGCGGCAACGACTGAGACACCTACAGAGACGCTGACAGAGGCTGCGAAGCCGACTGTGGCGCCGACTGAGGCAGATAGGGGAAGAGATAGGCATAGAGAAGGCAGCACACAAACCAATCGACAGCGGCAACAACTGAGACGCCTACAGAGACGCTGAGAGAGGCTGAGACGCCGACTGAGGCAGATAGGGGTATATATAGGCATAGAGAAGGCAGCAGACCCTCCAATCGACAGCGGCAGCGACTGAGACGCCTACAGAGACGCTGACAGAGGCTGGACGCTGACAGAGGCTGCGACGCTGACAGAGGCTGCGACGCTGACAGAGGCTGCAACGCTGACAGAGGCTGCGACGCTGACAGAGGCTGCGACGCTGACAGAGGCTGCGACGCTGACAGAGGCTGCGACGCTGACAGAGGCTGCGACGCTGACAGAGGCTGCGACGCCAACTGAGACGCCGACTGAGGCAGAGAGGGTTAGACATAGGCATAGACAATGCAGCAGACAACCCAATCGACAGCGGCAGCGACTGAGACGCCTACAGAGACGCTGACAAGAGGCTGCGACGCCGACTGAGACGCCGACTGAGGCAGATAGGGGTAGATATAGGCATAGAGAAGGCAGCAGACCCTCCAATCGACAGCGGCAGCGACTGAGACGCCTACAGAGACGATGACAGAGGCTGCGACGCCGACTGAGACGCCGACTGAGGCAGATAGGGGTAGATATAGGCATAGAGAAGGCAGCAGACCCCCCAATCGAGGCTGCGATGCCGACTGTGACGCCGACTGAGGCAGGTAGGGGTAGATATAGGCATAGAGAAGGCAGCAGACCCCCCCAATCGACAGCGGCAGCGACTGAGACGCCTACAGAGACGCTGCCAGACGCTGCGACGCCGACTGAGGCAGATAGGGGTAGATATAGGCTTACAGAAGGCAGCAGACCCCCCAATCGACAGCGGCAGCGACTGAGACGGCTACAGAGACTCTGACAGAGGCTGAGAAGTCGATTGAGACGCCGACTGAGGCAGATAGCAGTAGATATAGGCGTAGAGAGCAGCAGTTCCCCCAATCGACAGCGGCAGCGACTGAGACGCCTACAGAGACGCTGAGAGAGGCTGCGACGCCGACTGAGGCGGATAGGGGTAGGCATAGAGAAGGGAGCAGACCCCCCAATCGAAAACAACGGCGACTCAGATGCCTACAGAGACGCTGACAAGAGGCTGCAACGCCGATTGAGACGCCGACTGAGGCAGATAGGGGTAGATATAGGCATAGAGACGGCAGCAGACCTTCCAATCGACAGCGGCAGCGACTGAGACGCCTGTAGAGACGCTGACAGAGGCTGCGACGCTGACAGAGGCTGCGACGCCGACTGAGACGCCGACTGAGGCAGAGAGGGTTAGACATAGGCATGGATAAGGCAGCAGACAACCCAATCGACAGCGGCATCAACTGAGATGCATACAGAGACGCTGATAGAGGCTGCGACACCGACTCAGATGCCGACTGTGGCAGATAGGGGTAGATATTGGCAGAGAGAAGGCAGCAGACCCTCCAATTGACAGCGGCAACAACTGAGACGCCTACAGAGACGCTGATAGAGGTTGCGACGCCGACTGAGGCAGATAGGGGTAGATATTGGCTTACAGAAGGCAGCAGACCGCGCAATCGACAGCGGCAGCGACTGAGACGGCTACAGAGACTCTGACAGAGGCTGAGAAGCCGACTGAGATGCCGACTGAGGCAGATAGGGGTAGATATAGGCGTAGAGAGGCAGCAGATCCCCCAATCGACAGCGGCAGCGACTGAGACGCCTACAGAGACGCTGAGAGAGGCTGCGACGCCGACTGAGGCAGATAGGGGTTGGCATAGAGAAGGGAGCAGACCCCCCAATCGAAAACGGCAGCGACTCAGATGCCTACAGAGACGCTGAAAAGAAGCTGCGACGCCGACTGAGACGCCGACTGAGACGCCGACTGAGACAGATAGGGGTAGATATAGGCATAGAGAAGGCAGCACACCCCCCAATCGACAGCGGCAGCGACTGAGACGCCTACAGAGACGCTGACAGAGGCTGCGACGCCGACTGAGACGCCGACTGAGGCAGAGAGTGTTAGACAATGGCATAGATAAGGCAGCAGACAACCCAATCGACAGCGGCATCAACTGAGATGCATACAGAGACGCTGTTAGAGGCTGCGACGCCGACTGAGGTAGATAGGGGTAGGCATAGAGAAGGGAGCAGACCCCCTAATCGACAGCGGCAACGACTGAGACACCTACAGAGACGCTGACACAGGCTGCGAAGCCGACTGTGGCGCCGACTGAGGCAGATAGGGGAAGAGATAGGCATAGAGAAGGCAGCACACAAACCAATCGACAGCGGCAACAACTGAGACGCCTACAGAGACGCTGAGAGAGGCTGAGACGCCGACTGAGGCAGATAGGGATATATATAGGCATAGAGAAGGCAGCAGACCCTCCAATCGACAGCGGCAGCGACTGAGACGCCTACAGAGACGCTGACAGAGGCTGAGACGCTGACAGAGGCTGAGACGCTGACAGAGGCTGCGACGCTGACAGAGGTTGCGACGCTAACAGAGGCTGCGACGCTGACAGAAGCTGCGACGCTGACAGAGGCTGCGACGCCAACTGAGACGCCGACTGAGGCAGAGAGGGTTAGACATAGGCATAGACAATGCAGCAGACAACCCAATCGACAGCGGCAGCGACTGAGACGCCTACAGAGACGCTGACAAGAGGCTGCGACGCCGACTGAGACGCCGACTGAGGCAGATAGGGGTAGATATAGGCATAGAGAAGGCAGCAGACCCTCCAATCGACAGCAGCAGCGACTGAGACGCCTACAGAGACGCTGACAGAGGCTGCGACGCCGACTGAGACGCCGACTGAGGCAGATAGGGGTAGATATTAGCATAGAGAAGGCAGCAGACCCCCCAATCGACAGCGGCAGCGAGTGAGACTTGTTCAAAAACGCTGAGAGAGGCAGTTACGCCGACTGAGGCAGATAGGGGTAGATATTGACATAGAGAAGGCAGCAGACCCCCCAATCGAGGCTGCGATGCCGACTGTGACGCCGACTGAGGCAGGTAGGGGCAGATATAGGTATAGGGAAGGCAGCAGACCCCCCAATCGACAGCGGCAGCGACTGAGACGCCTACAGAGACGCTGACAGACGCTACGACGCCGACTGAGGCAGATAGGGGTAGATATAGGCTTACAGAAGGCAGCAGACCCCCCAATTGATAGCGGCAGCGACTGAGACAGCTACAGAGACTCTGACAGAGGCTGAGAAGTCAATTGAGACGCCGACTGAGGCAGATAGCGGTAGATATAGGCGTAGACAGGCAGGAGTTCCCCCAATCGACAGCGGCAGCGACTGAGACGCCTACAGAGACGCTGAGAGAGGCTGCGACGCCGACTCAGGCAGAGAGGGGTATGCATAGAGAAGGGAGCAGACCCCCCAATCGAAAACAACGGCGACTCAGATGCCTACAGAGACGCTGACAAGAGGCTGCGACGCCGATTGAGACGCCGACTGAGGCAGATAGGGGTAGATATAGGCATAGAGACGGCAGCAGACCTTCCAATCGACAGCGGCAGCGACTGAGACACCTACAGAGACGCTGACAGAGGCTGCGAAGCCGACTGTGGCGCCGACTGAGGTAGATAGGGGAAGAGATAGGCATAGAGAAGGCAGCAGACAACCCAGTCGACAGCGGCAACAACTGAGACGCCTACAGAGACGCTGAGAGAGGCTGCGACGCCGACTAAGGTAGATAGGGGTAGGCATAGAGAAGGGAGCAGACCCCCCAATCGAAAACGGCAGCGACTCAGATGCCTACAGAGACGCTGACAAGAGGCTGCGATGCCAACTGAGGCAGATAGGGGCAGATATAGGCATAGAGAAGGCAGCAGACTCTCCAATCGACAGCGGCAGCGACTGAGACGCCTACGGAGACGCTGACAGAGGCTGCGACGCCGACTGAGACGCCGACTGAGGCAGAGAGGGTTAGACATAGGCATAGATAAGGCAGCAGACAACCCAATCGACAGCGGCATCAACTGAGATGCATACAGAGACGCTGATAGAGGCTGCGACGCCGACTCAGATGCCGACTGTGGCAGATAGGCATAGAGAAGGCAGCAGACCCCTCCAATCGACAGCGGCAGAAACTGAGACGCCTACAGAGAAAGAGGCTGCGACGCCGACTCAGATGCCGACTGTGGCAGATAGGGATAGATATTGGCATAGAGAAGGCAGCAGACCCTCCAATCGACAGCGGCAGCGACTGAGACGCCTACAGAGACGCTGACAGAGGCTGCGACGCCAACTGAGACGCCGACTGAGGCAGAGAGGGTTAGACATAGGCATAGACAAATCAGCAGACAACCCAATCGACAGCTGCAGCGACTGAGACGCCTACAGAGACGCTGAAAGAGGCTGCGATGCCGACTCAGATGCCGACTGTGGCAGATAGGCATAGAGAAGGCAGCAGACCCCCCAATCGACAGCGGCAGAAACTGAGACGCCTACAGAGACGCTGAAAGAGGCTGCGACGCCGACTCAGATGCCGACTGTGGCAGATAGGGGTAAAAATTGGCATAGAGAAGGCAGCAGACCCCCCCAATCGACAGCGGCAACGACTGAGACACCTACAGAGACGCTGACAGAGGCTGCGAAGCCGACTGTGGCGCCGACTGAGGCAGATAGGGGAAGAGATAGGCATAGAGAAGGCAGCAGACAACCCAATCGACAGCGGCAACAACTCAGACGCCTACAGAGACGCTGAGAGAGGCTGCGAAGCCGACTGAGATAGATAGGGGTAGGCATAGAGAAGGGAGCAGACCCCCCAATCGAAAACGGCAGCGACTCAGATGCCTACAGAGACGCTGACAAGAGGCTGCGACGCCGACTGAGGCAGATAGGGGTAGATATAGGCATAGAGAAGGCAGCAGACTCTCCAATCGACAGCGGCAGTGACTGAGACGCCTACAGAGACGCTGACAGAGGCTGCGACTCCGACTGAGACGCCGACTGAGGCAGAGAGGGTTAGACATAGGCATAGATAAGGCAGCAGACAACCCAATCGACAGCGGCATCAACTGAGATACATACAGAGACGCTGATAGAGGCTGCGACGCCGACTCAGATGCCGACTGTGGCAGATAGGCATAGAGAAGGCAGCAGACCCCCCCAATCGACAGCGGCAGAAACTGAGACGCCTACAGAGAAAGAGGCTGCGATGCCGACTCAGATGCCGACTGTGGCAGATAGGGATAGATATTGGCATAGAGAAGGCAGCAGACCCTCCAATCGACAGCGGTAGCGACTGAGACGCCTACAGAGACGCTGACAGAGGCTGCGACGCCAACTGAGACGCCGACTGAGGCAGAGAGGGTTAGACATAGGCATAGACAAATCAGCAGACAACCCAATCGATAGCTGCAGCGACTGAGACGCCTACAGAGACGCTGAAAGAGGCTGCGATGCCGACTCAGATGCCGACTGTGGCAGATAGGCATAGAGAAGGCAGCAGACCCCCCAATCGACAGCGGCAGAAACTGAGACGCCTACAGAGACGCTGAAAGAGGCTGCGACGCCGACTCAGATGCCGACTGTGGCAGATAGGGGTAAAAATTGGCATAGAGAAGGCAGCAGACCCCCCCAATCGACAGCGGCAACGACTGAGACACCTACAGAGACGCTGACAGAGGCTGCGAAGCCGACTGTGGCGCCGATTGAGGCAGATAGGGGAAGAGATAGGCATAGAGAAGGCAGCAGACAACCCAATCGACAGCGGCAACAACTCAGACGCCTACAGAGACGCTGAGAGAGGCTGCGAAGCCGTCTGAGATAGATAGGGGTAGGCATAGAGAAGGGAGCAGACCCCCCAATCGAAAACGGCAGCGACTCAGATGCCTACAGAGACGCTGACAAGAGGCTGCGACGCCGACTGAGGCAGATAGGGGTAGATATAGGCATAGACAAGGCAGCAGACAACCCAATCGACAGCGGCAGCGACTGAGACGCCTACAGAGACGCTGACAGAGGCTGCGACGCTGACAGAGGCTGCGACGCTGACAGCGGCTGCGACGCCAACTGAGACGCCGACTGACGCAGAGAGGGTTATACATAGGCATAGACAAGGCAGCAGACCCCCCAATCGACAACGGCAGCGACTGAGATGCCTCCAGAGACGCTGACAGAGGCTGCGACGCCGACTGAGACGCCGACTGAGGCAAAGAGGGTTAGACAATAGCATAGATAAGGCAGCAGACAACCCAATCGACAGCGGCATCAACTGAGATGCATACAGAGACGCTGATAGAGGCTGCGACGCCGACTGAGATGCCGACTGAGGCAGATAGGGGAAGAGATAGGCATAGAGAAGGCAGCAGACAACCCAATCGACAGCGGCAACAACTGAGACGCCTACAGAGACGCTGAGAGAGGCTGCGACGCCGACTGAGGTAGATAGGGGTAGGCATAGAGAAGGGAGTAGAACCCCCAATCGAAAACGGCAGCGACTCAGATGCCTACAGAGACGCTGACAAGAGGCTGCGACGCCGACTGAGACGCCGACTGAGCCGCCGACTGAGGCAGATAGGGGTAGATATAGGCATAGAGAAGGCAGCAGACCCTCCAATCGACAGCGGCAGCGACTGAGACGCCTACAGAGACGCTGACAGAGGCTGCGACGCCGACTGAGACGTCGACTGAGGCAGAGAGGGTTAGACAATGGCATATATAAGGCAGCAGACAACCCAATCGACAGCGGCATCAACTGAGATGCATACAGAGACGCTGATAGAGGCTGCGACGCCGGCTGAGATGCCGACTGTGGCAGATAGGGGTAGATATTGGCATAGAGAAGGCAGCAGACCCCCCCAATCGACAGCGGCAACGACTGAGATACCTACAGAGACGCTGACAGAGGCTGCGAAGCCGACTGTGGCGCCGACTAAGGCAGATAGGGGAAGAGATAGGCATAGGGAAGGCAGCAGACAACCCAATCGACAGCGGCAACAACTGAGACGCCTACAGAGACGCTGATAGAGGCTGCGACGCCCACTGAGATGGCGACTGAGGCAGATAGAGGTAAATATAGGCATAGAGAAGGCAGCAGACCTCCAAATCGACAGCGGCAGCGACTGAGACGCCTACAGAGACGCTGACAGAGGCTGCGACGCCGACTAAGACCCCGACTGAGGCAGAGAGCGGTAGATATTGGCAAAGAGAAGGCAGCAGACCCCCTAATCGACAGCGGCAGCGACTGACACGCGTACAGAGACGCTGACAGAGGCTGCGACGCCGACTGAGACGCCGACTGAGGCAGATAGGGGTAGATATAGGCATAGAGAGGCAGCAGATCCCCCAATCGACAGCAGCAGCGACTGAGACTTGTTCAAAAACGCTGAGAGAGGCAGCGACGCCGACTGAGGTAGATAGTGGTAGATATTGACATAGAGAAGGCAGCAGACACCCCAATCGAGGCTGCGACGCCGACTGTGATGCCGACTGAGGCAGGTAGGGGTATATATAGGCATAGAGAAGGCAGCAGACCCCCCAATCGACAGCGGCAGCGACTGAGACGGCTACAGAGACTCTGATAGAGGCTGAGAAGCCGACTGAGACGCCGACTGAGGCAGATAGGGGTAGATATAGGCGTAGAGAGGCAGCAGATCCCCCAATCGACAGCGGCAGCGACTGAGACGCCTACAGAGACGCTGAGAGAGGCTGCGACACCGACTGAGGCAGATAGGGGTAGGCATAGAAAAGGGAGCAGACCCCCCAATCGAAAACGGCAGCGACTTAGATGCCTACAGAGACGCTGAAAAGAAGCTGCGACGCCGACTGAAACGCCGACTGAGACATATAGAGGTAGATATAGGCATAGAGAAGGCGACAGACACTCCAATCGACAGCGGCAGCGACTGAGACGCCTACAGAGACGCTGACAGAGGCTGCGACGCTGACAGAGGCTGCGACGCCAACTGAGACGCCGACTGAGGCAGAGAGGGTTATACATAGGCATGGAGAAGGCAGCAGACCCCCCCAATCGACAACGGCAGCGACTGAGATGCCTACAGAGACGCTGACAAGAGGCTGCGACGCCGACTGAGACGCCGACTGAGGCAGATAGGGGTAGATATAGGCATAGAGAAGGCAGCAGACCCTCCAATCGACAGCGGCAGCGACTGAGACGCCTACAGAGACGCTGACAGAGGCTGCGACGCTGACAGAGGCTGCGACGCCAACTGAGACGGCGACTGAGGCAGAGAGGGTTAGACATAGGCATAGACAAGGCAGCAGACAACCCAATCGACAGCGGCAGCGACTGAGACGCCTACAGAGACGCTGACAGAGGCTGCGACGCCAACTGAGACGCCGACTGAGGCAGAGAGGGTTATACACAGGCATGGAGAAGGCAGCAGACCCCCCAATCGACAACGGCAGCGACTGAGATGCCTACAGAGACGCTGACAAGAGGCTGCGACGCCGACTGAGACGCCGACTGAGGCAGATAGGGGTAGATATAGGCATAGAGAAGGCAGCAGACCCTCCAATCGACAACGGCAGCGACTGAGACGCCTACAGAGACGCTGAGAGAGGCTGCGACGACGACTGAGGCAGATAGGGGTAGATATAGGCATAGAGAAGGCAGCAGACCCCCCAATCGACAACGGCAGCGACTGAGATGCTGACAAGAGGCTGCGACGCCGACTGAGACGCCGACTGAGGCAGATAGGGGTAGATATAGGCATAGAGAAGGCAGCAGACCCCCCAATCAACAATGGCTGCGACTGAGATGCCTACAGAGCCGCTGACAAGAGGCTGCGACGCCGACTGAGACGCCGACTGACGCAGATAGGGGTAGATATAGGCATAGAGAAGGCAGCAGACCCTCCAATCGACAGCGGCAGCGACTGAGACGCCTACAGAGACGCTGACATAGGCTGCGACGCCGACTGAGACGCCATACAGAGACGCTGATAGAGGCTGCGACGCCGACTGAGATGCCGACTGTGGCAGATAGGGGTAGATATTGGCATAGAGAAGGCAGCAGACCCCCCAATCGACAGCGGCAATGACTGAGACACCCACAGAGACGCTGACAGAGGCTGCGAAGCAGACTGTGGCGCCGACTGAGGCAGATAGGGGAAGAGATAGGCATAGAGAAGGCAGCAGACAACCCAATCGACAGCGGCAAAAACTGAGACGCCTACAGAGACGCTGAGAGAGGCTGCGACGCCGACTGAGGTAGATAGGGGTAGGCATAGAGAAGGGAGCAGACCCCCAATCGAAAACGGCAGCGACTCAGATGCCTACAGAGACGCTGACAAGAGGCTGCGACGCCGACTGAGGCAGATAGGGGTAGATATAGGCATAGAGAAGGCAGCAGACCCTCCAATCGACAGCGGCAGCGACTGAGACGCCTACAGAGACGCTGACAGAGGCTGCGACGCCGACTGAGACGCCGACCGAGGCAGAGAGGGTTAGACATAGGCATAGATAAGGCAGCAGACAACCCAATCGACAGCGGCATCAACTGAGATGCATACAGAGACGCTGATAGAGGCTGCGACGCCGGCTGAGATGCCGACTGTGGCAGATAGGGGTAGATATTGGCATAGAGAAGGCAGCAGACCCCCCCCAATCGACAGCGGCAACGACTGAGATACCTACAGAGACGCTGACAGAGGCTGCGAAGCCGACTGTGGCGCCGACTAAGGCAGATAGGGGAAGAGATACGCATAGGGAAGGCAGCAGACAACCCAATCGACAGCGGCAGCAACTGAGACTTGTTCAAAAACGCTGAGAGAGGCAGCGACGCCGACTGAGGCAGATAGGGGCAGATATTGACATAGAGAAGGCAGCAGACCCCCCAATCGAGGCTGCGACGCCGACTGTGATGCCGACTGAGGCAGGTAGGGGTAGATATAGGTATAGAGAAGGCAGCTGACCCAACAATCGACAGCGGCAACAACTGACACGCATACAGAGACGCTGACAAGGGCTGCGACGCCGACTGAGACGCCGACTGAGGCAGATAGGGGTAGATATAGGCATAGAGAAGGCAGCAGACCCTCCAGTCGACAGCGGCAACAACTGAGACGCCTACAGAGACGCTGATAGAGGCTGCGACGCCGACTGAGATGCCGACTGAGGCAGATAGGGGTAGATATAGGCATACTGAAGGCAGCAGACCCCCCAATCGACAACGGCAGCGACTGAGATGCCTACAGAGACGCTGAGAAGAGGCCGCGACGCCGACTGAGACGCCGACTGAGACGCCGACTGAGACGCCGACTGAGGCAGATAGGGGTAGATATAGGCATAGAGAAGGCAGCAGACCCCCCATTCGACAACGGCAGCGACTGAGACGCCTATAGAGACGCTGACAGAGGCTGCGACGCCGACTGAGATGCCGACTGAGGCAGAGAGGGGTAGATATAGGCATAGAGAAGGCAGCAGACCCCCCAATCGACAGCGGCAGCGACTGAGACGCCTACAGAGATACTGACAGAGGGTGCGACATTATCTGAGACGCTGACTGAGGCAGATAGGGGTAGATATTGGCATAGAGAAGGCAGCAGACCCCCCCCCCCCCCCATTCGACAGCAGCAGCGACTGAGACCCATATATATACGCTGACAGAGGTTGCGAAGCCGACTGTGACGCCGACTGAGGCAGATAGGGGTAGATATAGGCATAGAGAAGGCAGCAGACCCCCCAATCGACTATGGTTGCTACTGATGTGCCTACAGAGCCGCTGACAAGAGGCTGCTTCGCCGACTGAGACGCCGACTGAGGCAGATAGGGGTAGATATAGGCATAGAGAAGGCAGCAGACCCTCCAATCGACAGCGGCAGCAACTGAGACGCCTACAGAGACGCTGACAGAGGCTGCGACCCTGACGAAGGCTGCGACGCTGACAGAGGCTGCGACGCTGACAGAGGCTGCGACGCCAACTGAGACGCCGACTGAGGCAGAGAGGGTTAGACATAGGCATAGATAAGGCAGCAAACAACCCAATCAACAGCGGCATCAACTGAGATGCATACAGAGACGCTGAGAGAGGCTGCGACGCCGACGGTGGCAGATAGGGGTAGACATTGGCATAGAGAAGGCAGCAGACCCCCCCAATCGACAGCGGCAACGATTGAGACACCTACAGAGACGCTGACAGAGGCTGCGACGCTGACAGAGGCTGCGACGCCGACTGAGACGCCGACTGAGGCAGAGAGGTTTAGACATAGGCATAGAGAAGGGAGCAGACCCCCCAATCGAAAACGGCAGCGACTCAGATGCCTACAGAGACGCTGACAAGAGGCTGCGACGCCGACTTAAACGCCGACTGAGACAGATAGGGGTAGACATAGGCATAGAGAAGGCAGCTGACCCCCCAATCGACAGCTGCAGCGACTGAGACGCCTACAGAGACGCTGACAGAGGCTGCGACGCTGACAGAGGCTGCGACGCCAACTGAGACGCCGACTGAGGCAGAGAGGGTTAGACATAGGCATAGACAAAACAGCAGACCCCCAATCGACAGCGGCAGCGACTGAGACTTGTTCAAAAACGCTGACAAAAGCAGCGACGCCGACTGAGACGCCGACCCCCCAATCGACAACGGCAGCGACTGAGATGCCTACAGAGACGCTGACAAGAGGTTGCGACGCCGACTGAGACGCCGACTGAGGCAGGTAGGGGTAGATATAGGCATAGAGAAGGCAGCAGACCCCCCCAATCGACAATGGCTGCGACTGAGATGCCTACAGAGCCGCTGACAAGAGGCTGCGCCGCCGACTGAGACGCCGACTGAGACGCCGACTGAGGCAGATAGGGGTAGATATAGGCATAGAGAAGGCAGCAGACCCTCCAATCGACAGCGGCAGGGGCTGAGACGCCTACAGAGACGCTGACAGAGGCTGCGACGCTTACAAAGGCTGCGACGCCGACTGAGACGCCGACTGAGGCAGAGAGGGGTAGATATAGGCATAGAAAAGGCAGCAGACCCCCAATCGACAGCGGCAGCGACTGAGACTTGTTCAAAAACGCTGAGAGAGGCAGCGACGCCGACAGAGGCAGATAGGGGTAGATATTGGCATAGAGAATGCAGCAGACCCCCCAATCGAGGCTGCGACGCCGACTGTGATGCCGACTGAGGCAGGTAGGGGTAGATATAGGCATAGAGAAGGCAGCAGACCCCCTAATCGACAGCGGCAGCGACTGAGACGCCTACAGAGACACTGACAGAGGGTGCGACATTGACTGAGACGCTGACTGAGGTAGATAGGGGTAGATTTTGGCATAGAGAAGGCAGCAGGCCCCCTCCAATCGACAGCAGCAGCGACTGAGACGCCTACATGTACGCTGACAGAGGCTGCGATGCCGACTGAGATGCCGACTGAGGCAGATAGGGGTAGATATAGGTAAAGAGAAGGCATCAGACCCCCCAATCGACAGCGGCAGCGACTGAGACGCCTACAGAGACGTTGACAGAGGTTGCGAAGCCGACTGTGACGCCGACTGAGGTAGCTAGGGGTAGATATAGGCATAGAGAAGGCAGCAGACCCCCCAATCGACAACGGCAGCGACTGAGATGCCTACAGAGACGCTGACAGAGGCTGCGAAGCCGACTGTGGCGCCAACTGAGGCAGATAGGGGAAGAGATAGGCATAGAGAAGGCAGCAGACAAACCAATCGACAGCGGCAACAACTGAGACGCCTACAGAGACGCTGAGAGAGGCTGCGACGCCTACTGAGGTAGATAGGGGTAGGCATAGAGAAGGGAGCAGACCCCCCAATCGAAAACGGCAGCGACTCAGATGCCTAAAGAGACGCTGACAAGAGGCTGCGACGCCGACTGAGACGCGGACTGAGGCAGATAGGGGTAGATATAAGCATAGAGAAGGCAGCAGACCCTCCAATCGACAGCGGCAGCGACTGAGACGCCTACAGAGACGCTGGCAGAGGCTGCGACGCCGACTGAGACGCCGACTGAGGCCGATAGGGGTAGATATAGGCATAGAGAAGGCAGCAGACCCCTCAATCGACAGCGGCAACGAATGAGACTTCTTTAAAAACGCTGAGAGAGGCAGTTACGCCGACTGAGACAGATAGGGGTAGATATTGACATAGAGAAGGCAGCAGACCCCCCAATCGAGGCTGCGACGCCGACTGTGACGCCGACTGAGGCAGGTAGGGGTAGATATAGGCATAGAGAAGGCAGCAGACCCCCCAATCGACAGCGGCAGCGACTGAGACGCCTACAGAGACGCTGACAGAGGCTGCGACGCCGACTGAGACGCCGACTGAGACGCCGACTGAGGCAGATAGGGGTAGATATAGGCATAGAGAAGGCAGCAGACCCCACAATCGACAGCGGCAGCGACTGAGACTTGTTTAAAAATGCTGAGAGAGGCAGCGACGCCGACTGAGGCAGATAGGGGTAGATATTGACATAGAGAAGGCAGCAGACCCCCCAATCGAGGCTGCGACGCCGACTGTGACGCCGACTGAGGCAGGTAGGGGTAGATATAGGCATAGAGAAGGCAGCAGACCCCCCAATCGACAGCGGCAGCGACTGAGACGCCTACAGAGAAGCTGACAGAGGCTGCGACGCCGACTGAGATGCCAACTAAAACAGAGAGGGGTAGACATAGGTATTGAGAAGGGAGCAGACCCCCCAATCGAAAACGGCAGCGACTCAGATGCCTACAGAGACGCTGACAAGAGGCTGCGACGCCGACTGAGACGCCGACTGAGGCAGATAGGGGAAGACATAGGCATAGAGAAGGCAGCAGACCCTCCAATCGACAGCGGCAGCGACTGAGACGCCTACAGAGACGCTGACAGAGGCTGCGACGCCAATTGAGACGCCGACTGAGGCAGAGTGGGTTAGACATAGGCATAGACAAGGCAGCAGACCCCCAATCGACAGCGGCAGCGACTGAGACTTGTTCAAAAACGCTGAGAAAGGCAGCGACGCCGACTGAGACGCCGACCCCCCAATCGACAACGGCAGCGACTGAGATGCCTACAGAGACGCTGACAAGAGGTTGCGACGCCGACTGAGACGCCGACTGAGGCAGGTAGGGGTAGATATAGGCATAGAGAAGGCAGCAGACCCCCCAATCGACAATGGCTGCGACTGAGATGCCTACAGAGCCGCTGACAAGAGGCTGCGCCGCCGACTGAGACGCCGACTGAGGCAGAGAGGGTTAGACATAGGCATAGACAAGGCAGCAGACCCCCAATCGACAGCGGCAGCGACTGAGACTTGTTCAAAAACGCTGAGAGAGGCAGCGACGCCGACTGAGGCAGATAGGGGAGATATTGACAAAGAGAAGGCAGCAGACCCCCCAATCGAGGCTGCGACGCCGACTGTGATGCCGACTGAGGCAGGTAGGGGTAGATATAGGCATAGAGAAGGCAGCAGACACCCCAATCGACAGCGGCAGCGACTGAGACGCCTACAGAGACGCTGACAGAGTCTGCGACGCTGACTGAGGCAGATAGGGGTAGATATTGGCATAGAGAATGCAACAGACCCCCCCCAATCAACGGCGGCAGCGACTGACACGCCTACAGAGACACTGACAGAGGCTGCGACGCTGACAGAGGCTACGACGCCGACTGAGATGCCATCTAAGGCAGAGAGGGGTAGACATAGGCATTGAGAAGGCAGCAGACCCCCAATCGACAACGGCAGCGACTGAGATGCCTACAGAGACGCTGACAGAGGCTGCGACGCCTACTGAGGTAGATAGGGGTAGGCATAGAGAAGGCAGCAGACAAACCAATCGAAAACGGCAGCGACTCAGATGCCTACAGAGACGCTGACAGACGTTGCGACGCCTAGTGAGATGCCGACTGAGGCAGGTAGGGGTAGATATAGGCATAGAGAAGGCAGCAGACCCCCTAATCGACAGCGGCAGCGACTGAGACGCCTACAGAGACACTGACAGAGGGTGCGACATTGACTGAGACGCTGACTGAGGTAGATAGGGGTAGATTTTGGCATAGAGAAGGCAGCAGGCCCCCCCCCCCCCAATCGACAGCAGCAGCGACTGAGACGCCTACAGAGACGCTGAGAGAGGCTGCGACGCCTACTGAGACGCGGACTGAGGCAGATAGGGGTAGATATAAGCATAGAGAAGGCAGCAGACCCTCCAATCGACAGCGGCAGCGACTAAGACGCCTACAGAGACGCTGGCAGAGGCTGCGACGCCGACTGAGACGCCGACTGAGGCAGATATAGGCATAGAGAAGGCAGCAGACCCCTCAATCGACAGCGGCAGCGACTGAGACTTCTTTAAAAATGCTGAGAGAGGCAGTTACGCCGACTGAGACAGATAGGGGTAGATATTGACATAGAGAAGGCAGCAGACCCCCCAATCGAGGCTGCGACGCCGACTGTGACGCCGACTGAGGCAGGTAGGGGTAGATATAGGCATAGCGAAGGCAGCAGATCCCCTAATCGACAGAGGCAGCGACTGAGACGCCTACAGAGACGCTGACAGAGGCTGCGACGCCGACTGAGACGCCGACTGATACGCCGACTGAGGCAGATAGGGGTAGATATAGGCATAGAGAAGGCAGCAGACCCCACAATCTACAGCGGCAGCGACTGAGACTTGTTCAAAAACGCTGAGAGAGGCAGCGACGCCGACTGAGGCAGATAGGGGTAGATATTGACATAGAGAAGGCAGCAGACCCCCCAATCGAGGCTGCAACGCCGACTGTGACGCCGACTGAGGCAGGTAGGGGTAGATATAGGCATAGAGAAGGCAGCAGACCCAACAATCGACAGCGGCAACAACTGAGACGCCTACAGAGACGCTGATAGAGGTTGCGACGCCGACTGAGGCAGATAGGGGTAGATATAGGCATAGAGACGGCAGCAGACCCTCCAATCGACAGCGGCAGCGACTGAGACGCCTACAGAGACGCTGACAGAGGCTGCGACGCTGACAGAGGCTGCGACGCCGACTGAGATGCCAACTAAGGCAGAGAGGGGTAGACATAGGCATTGAGAAGGCAGCAGACCCCCAATCGACAGCGGCAACAAATGAGACGCCTACAGAGACGCTGACAAACGCTGCGACGCCTACTGAGATGCCGACTGCGGCAGGTAGGGGTAGATATAGGCATAGAGAAGGCAGCAGACCCCCTAATCGATAGCGGCAGCGACTGAGACGCCTACAGAGACACTGACAGAGGGTGCGACATTGACTGAGACGCTGACTGAGGCAGATAGGGGTAGATTTTGGCATAGAGAAGGCAGCAGACCCCCCCCCCAATCGACAGCAGCAGCGACTGAGACGCCTACATGTACGCTGACAGAGGCTGAGAAGCCGACTGAGATGCCGACTGAGGCAGATAGGGGTAGATATAGGCGTAGAGAGGCAGCAGATCCCCCAATCGACAGTGGCAGCGACTGAGACGCCTACAGAGACGCTGAGAGAGGCTGCGACACCGACTGAGGCAGATAGGGGTAGGCATAGAAAAGGGAGCAGACCCCCCAATCGAAAACGGCAGCGACTTAGATGCCTACAGAGACGCTGAAAAGAAGCTGCGACGCCGACTGAAACGCCGACTGAGACATATAGAGGTAGATATAGGCATAGAGAAGGCGACAGACACTCCAATCGACAGCGGCAGCGACTGAGATGCCTACAGAGACGCTGACAGAGGCTGCGACGCTGACAGAGGCTGCGACGCCAACTGAGACGCCGACTGAGGCAGAGAGGGTTATACATAGGCATGGAGAAGGCAGCAGACCCCCCCAATCGACAACGGCAGCGACTGAGATGCCTACAGAGACGCTGACAAGAGGCTGCGACGCCGACTGAGACGCCGACTGAGGCAGATAGGGGTAGATATAGGCATAGAGAAGGCAGCAGACCCTCCAATCGACAGCGGCAGCGACTGAGACGCCTACAGAGACGCTGACAGAGGCTGCGACGCTGACAGAGGCTGCGACGCCAACTGAGAAGGCGACTGAGGCAGAGAGGGTTAGACATAGGCATATACAAGGCAGCAGACAACCCAATCGACAGCGGCAGCGACTGAGACGCCTACAGAGACGCTGACAGAGGCTGCGACGCCAACTGAGACGCCGACTGAGGCAGAGAGGGTTATACACAGGCATGGAGAAGGCAGCAGACCCCCCAATCGACAACGGCAGCGACTGAGATGCCTACAGAGACGCTGACAAGAGGCTGCGACGCCGACTGAGACGCCGACTGAGGCAGATAGGGGTAGATATAGGCATAGAGAAGGCAGCAGACCCTCCAATCGACAACGGCAGCGACTGAGACGCCTACAGAGACGCTGAGAGAGGCTGCGACGACGACTGAGGCAGATAGGGGTAGATATAGGCATAGAGAAGGCAGCAGACCCCCCAATCGACAACGGCAGCGACTGAGATGCTGACAAGAGGCTGCAACGCCGACTGAGACGCCGACTGAGGCAGATAGGGGTAGATATAGGCATAGAGAAGGCAGCAGACGCCCCAATCAACAATGGCTGCGACTGAGATGCCTACAGAGCCGCTGACAAGAGGCTGCGACGCCGACTGAGACGCCGACTGACGCAGAGAGGGGTAGATATAGGCATAGAGAAGGCAGCAGACCCTCCAATCGACAGCGGCAGCGACTGAGACGCCTACAGAGACGCTGACATAGGCTGCGACGCCGACTGAGACGCCATACAGAGACGCTGATAGAGGCTGCGACGCCGACTGAGATGCCGACTGTGGCAGATAGGGGTAGATATTGGCATAGAGAAGGCAGCAGACCCCCCCAATCGACAGCGGCAATGACTGAGACACCTACAGAGACGCTGACAGAGGCTGCGAAGCCGACTGTGGCGCCGACTGAGGCAGATAGGGGAAGAGATAGGCATAGAGAAGGCAGCAGACAACCCAATCGACAGCGGCAAAAACTGAGACGCCTACAGAGACGCTGAGAGAGGCTGCGACGCCGACTGAGGTAGATAGGGGTAGGCATAGAGAAGGGAGCAGACCCCCCAATCGAAAACGGCAGCGACTCAGATGCCTACAGAGACGCTGACAAGAGGCTGCGACGCCGACTGAGGCAGATAGGGGTAGATATAGGCATAGAGAAGGCAGCAGACCCTCCAATCGACAGCGGCAGCGACTGAGACGCCTACAGAGACGCTGACAGAGGCTGCGACGCCGACTGAGACGCCGACCGAGGCAGAGAGGGTTAGACATAGGCATAGATAAGGCAGCAGACAACCCAATCGACAGCGGCATCAACTGAGATGCATACAGAGACGCTGATAGAGGCTGCGACGCCGGCTGAGATGCCGACTGTGGCAGATAGGGGTAGATATTGGCATAGAGAAGGCAGCAGACCCCCCCCCATTCGACAGCAGCAGCGACTGAGACGCCTATATATACGCTGACAGAGGTTGCGAAGCCGACTGTGACGCCGACTGAGGCAGATAGGGGTAGATATAGGCATAGAGAAGGCAGCAGACCCCCCAATCGACAATGGTTGCTACTGATATGCCTACAGAGCCGCTGACAAGAGGCTGCGACGCCGACTGAGACGCCGACTGAGGCAGATAGGGGTAGATATAGGCATAGAGAAGGCAGCAGACCCTCCAATCGACAGCGGCAGCAACTGAGACGCCTACAGAGACGCTGACAGAGGCTGCGACCCTGACGAAGGCTGCGACGCTGACAGAGGCTGCGACGCCAACTGAGACGCCGACTGAGGCAGAGAGGGTTAGACATAGGCATAGATAAGGCAGCAAACAACCCAATCGACAGCGGCATCAACTGAGATGCATACAGAGACGCTGAGGAGGCTGCGACGCCGACGGTGGCAGATAGGGGTAGATATTGGCATAGAGAAGGCAGCAGACCCCCCCAATCGACAGCGGCAACGATTGAGACACCTACAGAGACGCTGACAGAGGCTGCGACGCTGACAGAGGCTGCGACGCCGACTGAGACGCCGACTGAGGCAGAGAGGTTTAGACATAGGCATAGAGAAGGGAGCAGACCCCCCAATCGAAAACGGCAGCGACTCAGATGCCTACAGAGACGCTGACAAGAGGCTGCGACGCCGACTTAAACGCCGACTGAGGCAGATAGGGGTAGACATAGGCATAGAGAAGGCAGCTGACCCCCCAATCGACAGCTGCAGCGACTGAGACGCCTACAGAGACGCTGACAGAGGCTGCGACGCTGACAGAGGCTGCGACGCCAACTGAGACGCCGACTGAGGCAGAGAGGGTTAGACATAGGCATAGACAAGGCAGCAGACCCCCAATCGACAGCGGCAGCGACTGAGACTTGTTCAAAAACGCTGAGAAAAGCAGCGACGCCGACTGAGACGCCGACCCCCCAATCGACAACGGCAGCGACTGAGATGCCTACAGAGACGCTGACAAGAGGCTGCGACGCCGACTGAGACGCCGACTGAGGCAGGTAGGGGTAGATATAGGCATAGAGAAGGCAGCAGACCCCCCCAATCGACAATGGCTGCGACTGAGATGCCTACAGAGCCGCTGACAAGAGGCTGCGCCGCCGACTGAGACGCGACTGAGGCAGATAGGGGTAGATATAGGCATAGAGAAGGCAGCAGACCCTCCAATCGACAGCGGCAGCGGCTGAGACGCCTACAGAGACGCTGACAGAGGCTGCGACGCTTACAAAGGCTGCGACGCCGACTGAGACGCCGACTGAGGCAGAGAGGGGTAGATATAGGCATAGAAAAGGCAGCAGACCCCCAATCGACAGCGGCAGCGACTGAGACTTGTTCAAAAACGCTGAGAGAGGCAGCGACGCCGACTGAGGCAGATAGGGGTAGATATTGGCATAGAGAATGCAGCAGACCCCCCAATCGAGGCTGCGACGCCGACTGTGATGCCGACTGAGGCAGGTAGGGGTAGATATAGGCATAGAGAAGGCAGCAGACCCCCTAATCGACAGCGGCAGCGACTGAGACGCCTACAGAGACACTGACAGAGGGTGCGACATTGACTGAGACGCTGACTGAGGTAGATAGGGGTAGATTTTGGCATAGAGAAGGCAGCAGGCCCCCCCCAATCGACAGCAGCAGCGACTGAGACGCCTACATGTACGCTGACAGAGGCTGCGATCTCGACTGAGATGCCGACTGAGGCAGATAGGGGTAGATATAGGTAAAGAGAAGGCATCAGACCCCCCAATCGACAGCGGCAGCGACTGAGACGCCTACAGAGACGTTGACAGAGGTTGCGAAGCCGACTGTGACGCCGACTGAGGTAGCTAGGGGTAGATATAGGCATAGAGAAGGCAGCAGACCCCCCAATCGACAACGGCAGCGACTGAGATGCCTACAGAGACGCTGACAGAGGCTGCGAAGCCACCTGTGGCGCCAACTGAGGCAGATAGGGGAAGAGATAGGCATAGAGAAGGCAGCAGACAAACCAATCGACAGCGGCAACAACTGAGACGCCTACAGAGACGCTGAGAGAGGCTGCGACGCCTACTGAGGTAGATAGGGGTAGGCATAGAGAAGGGAGCAGACCCCCCAATCGAAAACGGCAGCGACTCAGATGCCTAAAGAGACCCTGACAAGAGGCTGCGACGCCGACTGAGACGCGGACTGAGGCAGATAGGGGTAGATATAAGCATAGAGAAGGCAGCAGACCCTCCAATCGACAGCGGCAGCGACTGAGACGCCTACAGAGACGCTGGCAGAGGCTGCGACGCCGACTGAGACGCCGACTGAGGCCGATAGGGGTAGATATAGGCATAGAGAAGGCAGCAGACCCCTCAATCGACAGCGGCAGCGACTGAGACTTCTTTAAAAACGCTGAGAGAGGCAGTTACGCCGACTGAGACAGATAGGGGTAGATATTGACATAGAGAAGGCAGCAGACCCCCCAATCGAGGCTGCGACGCCGACTGTGACGCCGACTGAGGCAGGTAGGGGTAGATATAGGCATAGAGAAGGCAGCAGACCCCCCCAATCGACAATGGCTGCGACTGAGATGCCTACAGAGCCGCTGACAAGAGGCTGCGCCGCCGACTGAGACGCGACTGAGGCAGATACGGGTAGATATAGGCATAGAGAAGGCAGCAGACCCTCCAATCGACAGCGGCAGCGGCTGAGACGCCTACAGAGACGCTGACAGAGGCTGCGACGATTACAAAGGCTGCGACGCCGACTGAGATGCCAACTAAGGCAGAGAGGGGTAGACATAGGCATTGAGAAGGCAGCAGACCCCCAATCGACAGCGGCAACAAATGAGACGCCTACAGAGACGCTGACAAACGCTGCGACGCCTACTGAGATGCCGACTGCGGCAGGTAGGGGTAGATATAGGCATAGAGAAGGCAGCAGACCCCCTAATCGATAGCGGCAGCGACTGAGACGCCTACAGAGACACTGACAGAGGGTGCGACATTGACTGAGACGCTGACTGAGGCAGATAGGGGTAGATTTTGGCATAGAGAAGGCAGCAGACCCCCCCCCCAATCGACAGCAGCAGCGACTGAGACGCCTACATGTACGCTGACAGAGGCTGAGAAGCCGACTGAGATGCCGACTGAGGCAGATAGGGGTAGATATAGGCGTAGAGAGGCAGCAGATCCCCCAATCGACAGTGGCAGCGACTGAGACGCCTACAGAGACGCTGAGAGAGGCTGCGACACCGACTGAGGCAGATAGGGGTAGGCATAGAAAAGGGAGCAGACCCCCCAATCGAAAACGGCAGCGACTTAGATGCCTACAGAGACGCTGAAAAGAAGCTGCGACGCCGACTGAAACGCCGACTGAGACATATAGAGGTAGATATAGGCATAGAGAAGGCGACAGACACTCCAATCGACAGCGGCAGCGACTGAGATGCCTACAGAGACGCTGACAGAGGCTGCGACGCTGACAGAGGCTGCGACGCCAACTGAGACGCCGACTGAGGCAGAGAGGGTTATACATAGGCATGGAGAAGGCAGCAGACCCCCCCAATCGACAACGGCAGCGACTGAGATGCCTACAGAGACGCTGACAAGAGGCTGCGACGCCGACTGAGACGCCGACTGAGGCAGATAGGGGTAGATATAGGCATAGAGAAGGCAGCAGACCCTCCAATCGACAGCGGCAGCGACTGAGACGCCTACAGAGACGCTGACAGAGGCTGCGACGCTGACAGAGGCTGCGACGCCAACTGAGAAGGCGACTGAGGCAGAGAGGGTTAGACATAGGCATATACAAGGCAGCAGACAACCCAATCGACAGCGGCAGCGACTGAGACGCCTACAGAGACGCTGACAGAGGCTGCGACGCCAACTGAGACGCCGACTGAGGCAGAGAGGGTTATACACAGGCATGGAGAAGGCAGCAGACCCCCCAATCGACAACGGCAGCGACTGAGATGCCTACAGAGACGCTGACAAGAGGCTGCGACGCCGACTGAGACGCCGACTGAGGCAGATAGGGGTAGATATAGGCATAGAGAAGGCAGCAGACCCTCCAATCGACAACGGCAGCGACTGAGACGCCTACAGAGACGCTGAGAGAGGCTGCGACGACGACTGAGGCAGATAGGGGTAGATATAGGCATAGAGAAGGCAGCAGACCCCCCAATCGACAACGGCAGCGACTGAGATGCTGACAAGAGGCTGCAACGCCGACTGAGACGCCGACTGAGGCAGATAGGGGTAGATATAGGCATAGAGAAGGCAGCAGACGCCCCAATCAACAATGGCTGCGACTGAGATGCCTACAGAGCCGCTGACAAGAGGCTGCGACGCCGACTGAGACGCCGACTGACGCAGAGAGGGGTAGATATAGGCATAGAGAAGGCAGCAGACCCTCCAATCGACAGCGGGAGCGACTGAGACGCCTACAGAGACGCTGACATAGGCTGCGACGCCGACTGAGACGCCATACAGAGACGCTGATAGAGGCTGCGACGCCGACTGAGATGCCGACTGTGGCAGATAGGGGTAGATATTGGCATAGAGAAGGCAGCAGACCCCCCCAATCGACAGCGGCAATGACTGAGACACCTACAGAGACGCTGACAGAGGCTGCGAAGCCGACTGTGGCGCCGACTGAGGCAGATAGGGGAAGAGATAGGCATAGAGAAGGCAGCAGACAACCCAATCGACAGCGGCAAAAACTGAGACGCCTACAGAGACGCTGAGAGAGGCTGCGACGCCGACTGAGGTAGATAGGGGTAGGCATAGAGAAGGGAGCAGACCCCCCAATCGAAAACGGCAGCGACTCAGATGCCTACAGAGACGCTGACAAGAGGCTGCGACGCCGACTGAGGCAGATAGGGGTAGATATAGGCATAGAGAAGGCAGCAGACCCTCCAATCGACAGCGGCAGCGACTGAGACGCCTACAGAGACGCTGACAGAGGCTGCGACGCCGACTGAGACGCCGACCGAGGCAGAGAGGGTTAGACATAGGCATAGATAAGGCAGCAGACAACCCAATCGACAGCGGCATCAACTGAGATGCATACAGAGACGCTGATAGAGGCTGCGACGCCGGCTGAGATGCCGACTGTGGCAGATAGGGGTAGATATTGGCATAGAGAAGGCAGCAGACCCCCCCCCCCATTCGACAGCAGCAGCGACTGAGACGCCTATATATACGCTGACAGAGGTTGCGAAGCCGACTGTGACGCCGACTGAGGCAGATAGGGGTAGATATAGGCATAGAGAAGGCAGCAGACCCCCCAATCGACAATGGTTGCTACTGATATGCCTACAGAGCCGCTGACAAGAGGCTGCTTCGCCGACTGAGACGCCGACTGAGGCAGATAGGGGTAGATATAGGCATAGAGAAGGCAGCAGACCCTCCAATCGACAGCGGCAGCAACTGAGACGCCTACAGAGACGCTGACAGAGGCTGCGACCCTGACGAAGGCTGCGACGCTGACAGAGGCTGCGACGCCAACTGAGACGCCGACTGAGGCAGAGAGGGTTAGACATAGGCATAGATAAGGCAGCAAACAACCCAATCGACAGCGGCATCAACTGAGATGCATACAGAGACGCTGAGGAGGCTGCGACGCCGACGGTGGCAGATAGGGGTAGATATTGGCATAGAGAAGGCAGCAGACCCCCCCAATCGACAGCGGCAACGATTGAGACACCTACAGAGACGCTGACAGAGGCTGCGACGCTGACAGAGGCTGCGACGCCGACTGAGACGCCGACTGAGGCAGAGAGGTTTAGACATAGGCATAGAGAAGGGAGCAGACCCCCCAATCGAAAACGGCAGCGACTCAGATGCCTACAGAGACGCTGACAAGAGGCTGCGACGCCGACTTAAACGCCGACTGAGACAGATAGGGGTAGACATAGGCATAGAGAAGGCAGCTGACCCCCCAATCGACAGCTGCAGCGACTGAGACGCCTACAGAGACGCTGACAGAGGCTGCGACGCTGACAGAGGCTGCGACGCCAACTGAGACGCCGACTGAGGCAGAGAGGGTTAGACATAGGCATAGACAAGGCAGCAGACCCCCAATCGACAGCGGCAGCGACTGAGACTTGTTCAAAAACGCTGAGAAAAGCAGCGACGCCGACTGAGACGCCGACCCCCCAATCGACAACGGCAGCGACTGAGATGCCTACAGAGACGCTGACAAGAGGTTGCGACGCCGACTGAGACGCCGACTGAGGCAGGTAGGGGTAGATATAGGCATAGAGAAGGCAGCAGACCCCCCCAATCGACAATGGCTGCGACTGAGATGCCTACAGAGCCGCTGACAAGAGGCTGCGCCGCCGACTGAGACGCGACTGAGGCAGATACGGGTAGATATAGGCATAGAGAAGGCAGCAGACCCTCCAATCGACAGCGGCAGCGGCTGAGACGCCTACAGAGACGCTGACAGAGGCTGCGACGCTTACAAAGGCTGCGACGCCGACTGAGACGCCGACTGAGGCAGAGAGGGGTAGATATAGGCATAGAAAAGGCAGCAGACCCCCAATCGACAGCGGCAGCGACTGAGACTTGTTCAAAAACGCTGAGAGAGGCAGCGACGCCGACTGAGGCAGATAGGGGTAGATATTGGCATAGAGAATGCAGCAGACCCCCCAATCGAGGCTGCGACGCCGACTGTGATGCCGACTGAGGCAGGTAGGGGTAGATATAGGCATAGAGAAGGCAGCAGACCCCCTAATCGACAGCGGCAGCGACTGAGACGCCTACAGAGACACTGACAGAGGGTGCGACATTGACTGAGACGCTGACTGAGGTAGATAGGGGTAGATTTTGGCATAGAGAAGGCAGCAGGCCCCCCCCAATCGACAGCAGCAGCGACTGAGACGCCTACATGTACGCTGACAGAGGCTGCGATCTCGACTGAGATGCCGACTGAGGCAGATAGGGGTAGATATAGGTAAAGAGAAGGCATCAGACCCCCCAATCGACAGCGGCAGCGACTGAGACGCCTACAGAGACGTTGACAGATGTTGCGAAGCCGACTGTGACGCCGACTGAGGTAGCTAGGGGTAGATATAGGCATAGAGAAGGCAGCAGACCCCCCAATCGACAACGGCAGCGACTGAGATGCCTACAGAGACGCTGACAGAGGCTGCGAAGCCACCTGTGGCGCCAACTGAGGCAGATAGGGGAAGAGATAGGCATAGAGAAGGCAGCAGACAAACCAATCGACAGCGGCAACAACTGAGACGCCTACAGAGACGCTGAGAGAGGCTGCGACGCCTACTGAGGTAGATAGGGGTAGGCATAGAGAAGGGAGCAGACCCCCCAATCGAAAACGGCAGCGACTCAGATGCCTACAGAGACGCTGACAAGAGGCTGCGACGCCGACTGAGACGCGGACTGAGGCAGATAGGGGTAGATATAAGCATAGAGAAGGCAGCAGACCCTCCAATCGACAGCGGCAGCGACTGAGACGCCTACAGAGACGCTGGCAGAGGCTGCGACGCCGACTGAGACGCCGACTGAGGCAGATAGGGGTAGATATAGGCATAGAGAAGGCAGCAGACCCCTCAATCGACAGCGGCAGCGACTGAGACTTCTTTAAAAACGCTGAGAGAGGCAGTTACGCCGACTGAGACAGATAGGGGTAGATATTGACATAGAGAAGGCAGCAGACCCCCCAATCGAGGCTGCGACGCCGACTGTGACGCCGACTGAGGCAGGTAGGGGTAGATATAGGCATAGAGAAGGCAGCAGACCCCCCAATCGACAGCGGCAGCGACTGAGACGCCTACAGAGACGCTGACAGAGGCTGCGACGCCGACTGAGACGCCGACTGAGACGCCGACTGAGGCAGATAGGGGTAGATATAGGCATAGAGAAGGCAGCAGACCCCACAATCGACAGCGGCAGCGACTGAGACTTGTTCAAAAATGCTGAGAGAGGCAGCGACGCCGACTGAGGCAGATAGGGGTAGATATTGACATAGAGAAGGCAGCAGACCCCCCAATCCAGGCTGCGACGCCGACTGTGACGCCGACTGAGGCAGGTAGGGGTAGATATAGGCATAGAGAAGGCAGCAGACCCCCCAATCGACAGCGGAAGCGACTGAGGCGCCTACAGAGAAGCTGACAGAGGCTGCGACGCCGACTGAGATGCCAACTAAAACAGAGAGGGGTAGACATAGGTATTGAGAAGGGAGCAGACCCCCCAATCGAAAACGGCAGCGACTCAGATGCCTACAGAGACGCTGACAAGAGGCTGCGACGCCGACTGAGACGCCGACTGAGGCAGATAGGGGAAGACATAGGCATAGAGAAGGCAGCAGACCCTCCAATCGACAGCGGCAGCGACTGAGACGCCTACAGAGACGCTGACAGAGGCTGCGACGCCAATTGAGACGCCGACTGAGGCAGAGAGGGTTAGACATAGGCATAGACAAGGCAGCAGACCCCCAATCGACAGCGGCAGCGACTGAGACTTGTTCAAAAACGCTGAGAAAGGCAGCGACGCCGACTGAGACGCCGACCCCCCAATCGACAACGGCAGCGACTGAGATGCCTACAGAGACACTGACAAGAGGTTGCGACGCCGACTGAGACGCCGACTGAGGCAGGTAGGGGTAGATATAGGCATAGAGAAGGCAGCAGACCCCCCAATCGACAATGGCTGCGACTGAGATGCCTACAGAGCCGCTGACAAGAGGCTGCGCCGCCGACTGAGACGCCGACTGAGGCAGAGAGGGTTAGACATAGGCATAGACAAGGCAGCAGACCCCCAATCGACAGCGGCAGCGACTGAGACTTGTTCAAAAACGATGAGAGAGGCAGCGACGCCGACTGAGGCAGATAGGGGAGATATTGACAAAGAGAAGGCAGCAGACCCCCCAATCGAGGCTGCGACGCCGACTGTGATGCCGACTGAGGCAGGTAGGGGTAGATATAGGCATAGAGAAGGCAGCAGACACCCCAATCGACAGCGGCAGCGACTGAGACGCCTACAGAGACGCTGACAGAGTCTGCGACGCTGACTGAGGCAGATAGGGGTAGATATTGGCATAGAGAATGCAACAGACCCCCCCAATCAACGGCGGCAGCGACTGACACGCCTACAGAGACACTGACAGAGGGTGCGACATTGACTGAGACGCTGACTGAGGCAGATAGGGGTAGATTTTGGCATAGAGAAGGCAGCAGACCCCCCCCCCAATCGACAGCAGCAGCGACTGAGACGCCTACATGTACGCTGACAGAGGCTGCGATGCCGACTGAGATGCCGACTGAGGCAGATAGGGGTAGATATAGGTAAAGAGAAGGCATCAGACCCCCCAATCGACAGCTGCAGCGACTGAGACGCCTCACTGAGGCAGATAGGGGTAGATATATGCATAGAGATGGCAGCAGTGAGAGGGTGCGACATTGACTGAGAGGCTGTACTGAGGCAAATAGGGGTAGATATTGGCCTCGATTGGGGGGTCTGCGCTGACAGAGGCTGCGAAGCCGACTGTGGCGCCGACTAAGGCAGATAGGGGAAGAGATACGCATAGGGAAGGCAGCAGATAACCCAATCGACAGCGGCAACAACTGAGACGCCTACAGAGACGCTGATAGAGGCTGCGACTCCCACTGAGACGCCGACTGAGGCAGATAGGGGTAGATATAGGCATATAGAAGGGAGCAGACCCCCCAATCGACAGCGGCAGCAACTGAGACTTGTTCAAAAACGCTGAGAGAGGCAGCGACGCCGACTGAGGCAGATAGGGGCAGATATTGACATAGAGAAGGCAGCAGACCCCCCAATCGAGGCTGCGACGCCGACTGTGATACCGACTGAGGCAGGTAGGGGTAGATATAGGTATAGAGAAGGCAGCTGACCCAACAATCGACAGCGGCAACAACTGACACGCCTACAGAGACGCTGACAAGAGGCTGCGACGCCGACTGAGACGCCGACTGAGGCAGATAGGGGTAGATATAGGCATAGAGAAGGCAGCAGACCCTCCAGTCGACAGCGGCAACAACTGAGACGCCCACAGAGACGCTGATAGAGGCTGCGACGCCGACTGAGATGCCGTCTGAGGCAGATAGGGGTAGATATTGGCATACTGAAGGCAGCAGACCCCCCAATCGACAACGGCAGCGACTGAGATGCCTACAGAGACGCTGACAGAGGCTGCGACTCCGACTGAGATGCCGACTGAGGCAGAGAGGGGTAGATATTGGCATAGAGAAGGCAGCAGACCCCCCCCCCCCCCAATCGACAGCAGCAGCGACTGAGACGCCTACATATACGCTGACAGAGGTTGCGAAGCCGACTGTGACGCCGACTGAGGCAGATAGGGGTAGATATAGGCATAGAGAAGGCAGCAGACCCCCCAATCGACAATGGTTGCTACTTATATGCCTACAGAGCCGCTGACAAGAGGCTGCGACGCCGACTGAGACGCCGACTGAGGTAGATAGGGGTAGATATAGGCATAGAGAAGGCAGCAGACCCTCCAATCGACAGCGGCAGCAACTGAGACGCCTACAGAGACGCTGACAGAGGCTGCGACCCTGACGAAGGTTGCGACGCTGACAGAGGCTGCGACGCTGACAGAGGCTGCGACGCTGACAGAGGCTGCAACGCTGACAGAGGCTGCGACGCCAACTGAGACGCCGACTGAGGCAGAGAGGGTTAGACATAGGCATAGATAAGGCAGCAAACAACCCAATCGACAGCGGCATCAACTGAGATGCATACAGAGACGCTGAGAGAGGCTGCGACGCCGACGGCGGCAGATAGGGGTAGATATTGGCATAGAGAAGGCAGCAGACCCCCCCAATCGACAGCGGCAACGATTGAGACACCTACAGAGACGCTGACAGAGGCTGCGACGCTGACAGAGGCTGCGACGCCGACTGAGACGCCGACTGAGACAGAGAGGTTTAGACATAGGCATAGAGAAGGGAGCAGACCCCCCAATCGAAAACGGCAGCGACTCAGATGCCTACAGAGACGCTGACAAGAGGCTGCGACGCCGACTTAAACGCCGACTGAGGCAGATAGGGGTAGACATAGGCATAGAGAAGGCAGCAGACGCTCCAATCGAAAGCGGCAGCGACTGAGACGCCTACAGAGAAGCTGACAGAGGCTGCTACGCTGACAGAGGCTGCGACGCCAACTGAGACGCCGACTGAGGCAGAGAGGGTTAGACATAGGCATAGACAAGGCAGCAGACCCCCAATCGACAGCGGCAGCGACTGAGACTTGCTCAAAAACGCTGAGAGAGGCAGCGACGCCGACTGAGACGCCGACCCCCCAATCGACAATGGCAGCGACTTAGATGCCTACAGAGACGCTGACAAGAGGCTGCGACGCCGACTGAGACGCGGACTGAGGCAGATAGGGGTAGACATAGGCATAGAGAAGGCAGCAGACCCTCCAATCGACAGCGGCAGCGACTGAGACGCCTACAGAGACGCTGACAGAGGCTGCGACGCCAACTGAGATGCCGACTGAGGCAGAGAGGGTTAGACATAGGCATAGACAAGGCAGCAGACCCCCAATCGACAGCGGCAGCGACTGAGACTTGTTCAAAAACGCTGAGAAAGGCAGCGACGCCGACTGAGACGCCGACCCCCCAATCGACAACGGCAGCGACTGAGATGCCTACAGAGACGCTGACAAGAGGTTGCGACACCGACTGAGACGCCGACTGAGGCAGGTAGGGGTAGATATAGGCATAGAGAAGGCAGCAGACCCCCCAATCGACAATGGCTGCGACTGAGATGCCTACAGAGCCGCTGACAAGAGGCTGCGCCGCCGACTGAGACGCCGACTGAGGCAGATAGGAGTAGATATAGGCATAGAGAAGGCAGCAGACCCTCCAATCGACAGCGGCAGCGGCTGAGACGCCTACAGAGACGCTGACAAAGGCTGCGACGCTTACAAAGGCTGCGACGCCGACTGAGACGCCGACTGAGGCAGAGAGGGGTAGATATAGGCATAGAGAATGCAGCAGACACCCCAATCGACGGCGGCAGCGACTGACACGCCTACAGAGACACTGACAGAGGCTGCGACGCTGACAGAGGCTACGACGCCGACTGAGATGCCATCTAAGGCAGAGAGGGGTAGACATAGGCATTGAGAAGGCAGCAGACCCCCAATCGACAGCGGCAACAAATGAGACGCCTACAGAGACGTTGACAGAGGTTGCGAAGCCGACTGTGACGCCGACTGAGGTAGCTAGGGGTAGATATAGGCATAGAGAAGGCAGCAGACCCCCCAATCGACAACGGCAGCGACTGAGATGCCTACAGAGACGCTGACAGAGGCTGCGACGCCTACTGAGGTAGATAGGGGTAGGCATAGAGAAGGCAGCAGACAAACCAATCGACAGCGGCAACAATTGAGACGCCTACAAAGACGCTGAGAGAGGCTGCGACGCCTACTGAGGTAGATAGGGGTAGGCATAGAGAAGGGAGCAGACCCCCCAATCGAAAACGGCAGCGACTCAGATGCCTACAGAGACGCTGACAGGAGGCTGCGACGCCGACTGAGACGCGGACTGAGGCAGATAGGGGTAGATATAAGCATAGAGAAGGCAGCAGACCCTCCAATCGACAGCGGCAGCGACTGAGACGCCTACAGAGACGCTGGCAGAGGCTGCGACGCCGACTGAGACGCCGACTGAGGCAGATAGGGGTAGATATAGGCATAGAGAAGGCAGCAGACCCCCCAATCGACAATGGCTGCGACTGAGATGCCTACAGAGACGCTGACAGAGGCTGCGACGCCTACTGAGGTAGATAGGGGTAGGCATAGAGAAGGCAGCAGACAAACCAATCGACAGCGGCAACAATTGAGACGCCTACAGAGACGCTGAGAGAGGCTGCGACGCCTACTGAGGTAGATAGGGGTAGGCATAGAAAAGGCAGCAGACCCCCAATCGACAGCGGCAGCGACTGAGACTTGTTCAAAAACGCTGAGAAAGGCAGCGACGCCGACTGAGACGCCGACCCCCCAATCGACAACGGCAGCGACTGAGATGCCTACAGAGACGCTGACAAGAGGTTGCGACGCCGACTGAGACGCCGACTGAGGCAGGTAGGGGTAGATATTGGCATAGAGAAGGCAGCAGACCCCCCAATCGACAATGGCTGCGACTGAGATGCCTACAGAGCCGCTGACAAGAGGCTGCGCCGCCGACTGAGGCAGAGAGGGTTAGACATAGGCATAGACAAGGCAGCAGACCCCCAATCGACAGCGGCAGCGACTGAGACTTGTTCAAAAACGCTGAGGGAGGCAGCGACGCCGACTGAGGCAGATAGGGGAGATATTGACAAAGAGAAGGCAGCAGACCCCCCAATCGAGGCTGCGACGCCGACTGTGATGCCGACTGAGGCAGGTAGGGGTAGATATAGGCATAGAGAAGGCAGCAGACACCCCAATCGACAGCGGCAGCGACTGAGACGCCTACAGAGACGCTGACAGAGTCTGCGACGCTGACTGAGGCAGATAGGGGTAGATATTGGCATAGAGAATGCAACAGACCCCCCCAATCGACGGCGGCAGCGACTGACACGCCTACAGAGACACTGACAGAGGCTGCGACGCTGACAGAGGCTACGACGCCGACTGAGATGCCATCTAAGGCAGAGAGGGGTAGACATAGGCATTGAGAAGGCAGCAGACCCCCAATCGACAGCGGCAACAAATGAGACGCCTACAGAGACGCTGACAGACGCTGCGACGCCGACTGTGATGCCGACTGAGGCAGGTAGGGGTAGATATAGGCATAGAGAAGGCAGCAGACCCCCTAATCGACAGCGGCAGCGACTGAGACGCCTACAGAGACACTGAAAGAGGGTGCGACATTGACTGAGACGCTGACTGAGGTAGATAGGGGTAGATTTTGGCATAGAGAAGGCAGCAGGCCCCCCCCCCAATCGACAGCAGCAGCGACTGAGACGCCTACATGTACGCTGACAGAGGCTGCGATGCCGACTGAGATGCCGACTGAGGCAGATAGGGGTAGATATTGGTAAAGAGAAGGCATCAGACCCCCCAATCGACAGCGGCAGCGACTGAGACGCCTACAGAGACGTTGACAGAGGTTGCGAAGCCGACTGTGACGCCGACTGAGGTAGCTAGGGGTAGATATAGGCATAGAAAAGGCAGCAGACCCCCCAATCGACAACGGCAGCGACTGAGATGCCTACAGAGACGCTGACAGAGGCTGCGACGCCTACTGAGGTAGATAGGGGTAGGCATAGAGAAGGCAGCAGACAAACCAATCGACAGCGGCAACAACTGAGACGCCTATAGAGACGCTGAGAGAGGCTGCGACGCCTACTGAGGTAGATAGGGGTAGGCATAGAGAAGGGAGCAGACCCCCAATCGAAAACGGCAGCGACTCAGATGCCTACAGAGACGCTGACAAGAGGCTGCGACGCCGACTGAGACGCGGACTGAGGCAGATAGGGGTAGATATAAGCATAGAGAAGGCAGCAGACCCTCCAATCGACAGCGGTAGCGACTGAGACGCCTACAGAGACGCTGGCAGAGGCTGCGACGCCGACTGAGACGCCGACTGAGGCAGATAGGGGTAGATATAGGCATAGAGAAGGCAGCAGACCCCTCAATCGACAGCGGCAGCGACTGAGACTTCTTTAAAAATGCTGAGAGAGGCAGTTACGCCGACTGAGACAGATAGGGGTAAATATTGACATAGAGAAGGCAGCAGACCCCCCAATCGAGGCTGCGACGCCGACTGTGACGCCGACTGAGGCAGGTAGGGGTAGATATAGGCATAGAGAAGGCAGCAGACCCCCTAATCGACAGCGGCAGCGACTGAGACGCCTACAGAGACGCTGACAGAGGCTGCGACGCCGACTGAGACGCCGACTGATACGCCGACTGAGGCAGATAGGGGTAGATATAGGCATAGAGAAGGCAGCAGACCCCACAATCTACAGAGGCAGCGACTGAGACTTGTTCAAAAACGCTGAGAGAGGCAGCGACGCCGACTGAGGCAGAGAGGGTTATACATAGGCATGGAGAAGGCAGCAGACCCCCAATCGACAACGGCAGCGACTGAGATGCCTACAGAGTCGCTGACAAGAGGCTGCGACGCCGACTGTGACGCCGACTGAGGCAGGTAGGGGTAGATATAGGCATAGAGAAGGCAGCAGACCCAACAATCGACAGCGGCAACAACTGAGACGCCTACAGAGACGCTGATAGAGGTTGCGACGCCGACTGAGGCAGATAGGGGTAGATATAGGCATAGAGACGGCAGCAGACCCTCCAATCGACAGCGGCAGCGACTGAGACGCCTACAGAGAAGCTGACAGAGGCTGCGACGCTGACAGAGGCTGCGACGCCGACTGAGATGCCAACTAAGGCAGAGAGGGGTAGACATAGGCATTGAGAAGGCAGCAGACCCCCAATCGACAGCGGCAACAAATGAGACGCCTACAGAGACGCTGACAGACGCTGCGACGCCTGCTGAGATGCCGACTGAGGCAGGTAGGGGTAGATATAGGCATAGAGAAGGCAGCAGACCCCCTAATCGACAGCGGCAGCGACTGAGACGCCTACAGAGACGCTGAGAGAGGCTGCGACGCCGACTGAGGTAGATAGGGGTAGGCATAGAGAAGGGAGCAGACCCCCCAATCGAAAACGGCAGCGACTCAGATGCCTACAGAGACGCTGACAAGAGGCTGCGAAGCCGACTGAGACGCCGACTGAGGCAGATAGGGGTAGATATAGGCATAGAGAAGGCAGCAGACCCTCCAATCGACAGCGGCACCAACAGAGACGCTGATAGAGGTTGCGACGCTGACTGAGGCAGATAGAGGTAGATATATGCATAGAGATGGCAGCAGTGAGAGGGTGCGACATTGACTGAGAGGCTGTAGTGAGGCAAATAGGGGTAGATATTGGCCTCGATTGGGGGGTCTGCGCTGACAGAGGCTGCGAAGCCGACTGTGGCGCCGACTAAGGCAGATAGGGGAAGAGATACGCATAGGGAAGGCAGCAGATAACCCAATCGACAGCGGCAACAACTGAGACGCCTACAGAGACGCTGATAGAGGTTGCGACGCCCACTGAGACGCCGACTGAGGCAGATAGGGGTAGATATAGGCATAGAGAAGGCAGCAGACCCCCCAATCGACAACGGCAGCGACTGAGATGCCTACAGAGACGCTGACAGAGGGTGCGACTCCGACTGAGATGCCGACTGAGGCAGAGAGGGGTAGATATTGGCATAGAGAAGGCAGCAGACCCCCCCCCCCAATCGACAGCAGCAGCGACTGAGACGCCTACATATACGCTGACAGAGGTTGCGAAGCCGACTGTGACGCCGACTGTGACGCCGACTGAGGCAGATAGGGGTAGATATAGGCATAGAGAAGGCAGCAGACCCTACAATCGACAATGGTTGCTACTGATATGCCTACAGAGCCGCTGACAAGAGGCTGCGACGCCGACTGAGACGCCGACTGAGGCAGATAGGGGTAGATATAGGCATAAAGAAGGCAGCAGACCCTCCAATCGACAGCGGCAGCAACTGAGACGCCTACAGAGACGCTGACAGGGGCTGCGACCCTGACGAAGGCTGCGACGCTGACAGAAGCTGCGACGCTGACAGAGGCTGCGACGCCAACTGAGACGCCGACTGAGGCAGAGAGGGTTAGACATAGGCATAGATAAGGCAGCAAACAACCCAATCGACAGCGGCATCAACTGAGATGCATACAGAGACGCTGAGAGAGGCTGCGACGCCGACGGTGGCAGATAGGGGTAGATATTGGCATAGAGAAGGCAGCAGACCCCCCCAATCGACAGCGGCAACGATTGAGAAACCTACAGAGACGCTGACAGAGGCTGCGACGCTGACAGAGGCTGCGACGCCGACTGAGACGCCGACTGAGGCAGAGAGGTTTAGACATAGGCATAGAGAAGGGAGCAGACCCCCCAATCGAAAACGGCAGCGACTCAGATGCCTACAGAGACGCTGACAAGAGGCTGCGACGCCGACTTAAACGCCGACTGAGGCAGATAGGGGTAGACATAGGCATAGAGAAGGCAGCAGACGCTCCAATCGACAGCGGCAGCGACTGAGACGCCTACAGAGACGCTGACAGAGGCTGCGACGCCAACTGAGACGCCGACTGAGGCAGAGTGGGTTAGACATAGGCATAGACAAGGCAGCAGACCCCCAATCGACAGCGGCAGCGACTGAGACTTGTTCAAAAACGCTGAGAGAGGCAGCGACGCCGACTGAGACGCCGACCCCCCAATCGACAATGGCAGCGACTGAGATGCCTACAGAGACGCTGACAAGAGGCTGCGACGCCGACTGAGACGCGGACTGAGGCAGATAGGGGTAGACATAGGCATAGAGAAGGCAGCAGACCCTCCAATCGACAGCGGCAGCGACTGAGACGCCTACAGAGACGCTGACAGAGGCTGCGACGCCAACTGAGACGCCGACTGAGGCAGAGAGGGTTAGACATAGGCATAGACAAGGCAGCAGACCCCCAATCGACAGCGGCAGCGACTGAGACTTGTTCAAAAACGCTGAGAAAGGCAGCGACGCCGACTGAGACGCCGACCCCCCAATCGACAACGGCAGCGACTGAGATGCCTACAGAGACGCTGACAAGAGGTTGCGACGCCGACTGAGACGCCGACTGAGGCAGGTAGGGGTAGATATAGGCATAGAGAAGGCAGCAGACCCCCCAATCGACAATGGCTGCGACTGAGATGCCTACAGAGCCGCTGACAAGAGGCTGCGCCGCCGACTGAGGCAGAGAGGGTTAGACATAGGCATAGACAAGGCAGCAGACCCCCAATCGACAGCGGCAGCGACTGAGACTTGTTCAAAAACGCTGAGAGAGGCAGCGACGCCGACTGAGGCAGATAGGGGAGATATTGACAAAGAGAAGGCAGCAGACCCCCAATCGAGGCTGCGACGCCGACTGTGATGCCGACTGAGGCAGGTAGGGGTAGATATAGGCATAGAGAAGGCAGCAGACACCCCAATCGACAGCGGCAGCGACTGAGACGCCTACAGAGACGCTGACAGAGTCTGCGACGCTGACTGAGGCAGATAGGGGTAGATATTGGCATAGAGAATGCAACAGACCCCCCCAATCGACGGCGGCAGCGACTGACACGCCTACAGAGACACTGACAGAGGCTGCGACGCTGACAGAGGCTACGACGCCGACTGAGATGCCATCTAAGGCAGAGAGGGGTAGACATAGGCATTGAGAAGGCAGCAAACCCCCAATCGACAGCGGCAACAAATGAGACGCCTACAGAGACGCTGACAGACGCTGCGACGCCTACTGAGATACCGACTGAGGCAGGTAGGGGTAGATATAGGCATAGAGAAGGCAGCAGACCCCCTAATCGACAGCGGCAGCGACTGAGACGCCTACAGAGACACTCACAGAGGGTGCGACATTGACTGAGACGCTGACTGAGGTAGATAGGGGTAGATTTTGGCATAGAGAAGGCAGCAGGCCCCCCCCCCCCCAATCGACAGCAGCAGCGACTGAGACGCCTACATGTACGCTGACAGAGGCTGCGATGCCGACTGAGATGCCGACTGAGGCAGATAGGGGTAGATATAGGTAAAGAGAAGGCATCAGACCCCCCAATCGACAGCGGCAGCGACTGAGACGCCTACAGAGACGTTGACAGAGGTTGCGAAGCCGACTGTGACGCCGACTGAGGTAGCTAGGGGTAGATATAGGCATAGAGAAGGCAGCAGACCCCCCCAATCGACAACGGCAGCGACTGAGATGCCTACAGAGACGCTGACAGAGGCTGCGACGCCTACTGAGGTAGATAGGGGTAGGCATAGAGAAGGCAGCAGACAAACCAATCGACAGCGGCAACAATTGAGACGCCTACAGAGACGCTGAGAGAGGCTGCGACGCCTACTGAGGTAGATAGGGGTAGGCATAGAGAAGGGAGCAGACCCCCCGATCGAAAACGGCAGCGACTCAGATGCCTACAGAGACGCTGACAAGAGGCTGCGACGCCGACTGAGACGCGGACTGAGGCAGATAGGGGTAGATATAAGCATAGAGAAGGCAGCAGACCCTCCAATCGACAGCGGCAGCGACTGAGACGCCTACAGAGACGCTGGCAGAGGCTGCGACGCCGACTGAGACGCCGACTGAGGCAGATAGGGGTAGATATAGGCATAGAGAAGGCAGCAGACCCCTCAATCGACAGCGGCAGCGACTGAGACTTCTTTAAAAATGCTGAGAGAGGCAGTTACGCCGACTGAGACAGATAGGGGTAGATATTGACATAGAGAAGGCAGCAGACCCCCCAATCGAGGCTGCGACGCCGACTGTGACGCCGACTGAGGCAGGTAGGGGTAGATATAGGCATAGAGAAGGCAGCAGACCCCCTAATCGACAGCGGCAGCGACTGAGACGCCTACAGAGACGCTGACAGAGGCTGCGACGCCGACTGAGACGCCGACTGATACGCCGACTGAGGCAGATAGGGGTAGATATAGGCATAGAGAAGGCAGCAGACCCCACAATCTACAGCGGCAGCGACTGAGACTTGTTCAAAAACGCTGAGAGAGGCAGCGACGCCGACTGAGGCAGATAGGGGTAGATATTGATATAGAGAAGGCAGCAGACCCCCCAATCGAGGCTGCGACGCCGACTGTGACGCCGACTGAGGCAGGTAGGGGTAGATATAGGCATAGAGAAGGCAGCAGACCCAACAATCGACAGCGGCAACAACTGAGACGCCTACAGAGACGCTGATAGAGGTTGCGACGCCGACTGAGGCAGATAGGGGTAGATATATTCATAGAGACGGCAGCAGACCCTCCAATCGACAGCGGCAGCGACTGAGACGCCTACAGAGAAGCTGACAGAGGCTGCGACGCTGACAGAGGCTGCGACGCCGACTGAGATGCCAACTAAGGCAGAGAGGGCTAGACATAGGCATTGAGAAGGCAGCAGACCCCCAATCGACAGCGGCAACAAATGAGACGCCTACAGAGATGCTGACAGACGCTGCGACGCCTGCTGAGATGCCGACTGAGGCAGGTAGGGGTAGATATAGGCATAGAGAAGGCAGCAGACCCCCTAATCGACAGCGGCAGCGACTGAGACGCCTACTGAGACGCTGAGAGAGGCTGCGACGCCGACTGAGGTAGATAGGGGTAGGCATAGAGAAGGGAGCAGACCCCCCAATCGAAAACGGCAGCGACTCAGATGCCTACAGAGACGCTGACAAGAGACTGCGACGCCGACTGAGACGCCGACTGAGGCAGATAGGGGTAGATATAGGCATAGAGAAGGCAGCAGACCCTCCAATCGACAGCGGCACCAACAGAGACGCTGATAGAGGTTGCGACGCCGACTGAGGCAGATAGGGGTAGATATAGGCATAGAGACGGCAGCAGACCCTCCAATCGACAGCGGCAGCGACTTAGACGCCTACAGAGACGCTGACAGAGGCTGCGACGCTGACAGAGGCTGCGACGCCGACTGAGATGCCAACTAAGGCAGAGAGGGGTAGACATAGGCATTGAGAAGGCAGCAGACCCCCAATCGACAGCGGCAACAAATGAGACGCCTACAGAGACGCTGACAAACGCTGCGACGCCTACTGAGATGCCGACTGAGGCAGGTAGGGGTAGATATAGGCATAGAGAAGGCAGCAGACCCCCTAATCGATAGCGGCAGCGACTGAGACGCCTACAGAGACACTGACAGAGGGTGCGACATTGACTGAGACGCTGACTGAGGCAGATAGGGGTAGATTTTGGCATAGAGAAGGCAGCAGACCCCTCCCCAATCGACAGCAGCAGCGACTGAGACGCCTACATGTACGCTGACAGAGGCTGCAATGCCGACTGAGATGCCGACTGAGGCAGATAGGGGTAGATATAGGTAAAGAGAAGGCATCAGACCCCCCAATCGACAGCTGCAGCGACTGAGACGCCTACAGAGGTGTTGACAGAGGTTGCGAAACCGACTGCGACGCCGACTGAGGCAGGTAGGGGTAGATATAGGCATAGACAAGGCAGCAGACCCCCCAATCGACAACGGCAGCGACTGAGATGCCTACAGAGACGCTGACAAGAGGCTGCGACGCCGACTGAGACGCCTCACTGAGGCAGATAGGGGTAGATATATGCATAGAGATGGCAGCAGTGAGAGGGTGCGACATTGACTGAGAGGCTGTACTGAGGCAAATAGGGGTAGATATTGGCCTCGATTGGGGGGTCTGCGCTGACAGAGGCTGCGAAGCCGACTGTGGCGCCGACTAAGGCAGATAGGGGAAGAGATACGCATAGGGAAGGCAGCAGATAACCCAATCGACAGCGGCAACAACTGAGACGCCTACAGAGATGCTGATAGAGGCTGCGACGCCCACTGAGACGCCGACTGAGGCAGATAGGGGTAGATATAGGCATAGAGAAGGGGGCAGACCCCCAATCGACAGCGGCAGCAACTGAGACTTGTTCAAAAACGCTGAGAGAGGCAGCGACGCCGACTGAGGCAGATAGGGGAGATATTGACATAGAGAAGGCAGCAGAACCCCCAATCGAGGCTGCGACGCCGACTGTGATGCCGACTGAGGCAGGTAGGGGTAGATATAGGTATAGAGAAGGCAGCTGACCCAACAATCGACAGCGGCAACAACTGACACGCATACAGAGACGCTGACAAGAGGCTGCGACGCCGACTGAGACGCCGACTGAGGCAGATAGGGGTAGATATAGGCATAGAGAAGGCAGCAGACCCTCCAGTCGACAGCGGCAACAACTGAGACGCCTACAGAGACGCTGATAGAGGCTGCGACGCCGACTGAGATGCCGACTGAGGCAGATAGGGGTAGATATAGGCATACTGAAGGCAGCAGACCCCCCAATCGACAACGGCAGCGACTGAGATGCCTACAGAGACGCTGACAGAGGCTGCGACTCCGACTGAGATGCCGACTGAGGCAGAGAGGGGTAGATATTGGCATAGAGAAGGCAGCAGACCCTCCCCCCCCAATCGACAGCAGCAGCGACTGAGACGCCTACATATACGCTGACAGAGGTTTCGAAGCCGACTGTGACGCCGACTGAGGCAGATAGGGGTAGATATAGGCATAGAGAAGGCAGCAGACCCCCCAATCGACAATGGTTGCTACTAATATGCCTACAGAGCCGCTGACAAGAGGCTGCGACGCCGACTGAGACGCCGACTGAGGCAGATAGGGGTAGATATAGGCATAGAGAAGGCAGCAGACCCTCCAATCGACAGCGGCAGCAACTGAGACGCCTACAGAGACGCTGACAGAGGCTGCGACCCTGACGAAGGCTGCGACGCTGACAGAGGCTGCGACGCTGACAGAGGCTGCGACGCCAACTGAGACGCCGACTGAGGCAGAGAGGGTTAGACATAGGCATAGATAAGGCAGCAAACAACCCAATCGACAGCGGCATCAACTGAGATGCATACAGAGACGCTGAGAGAGGCTGCGACGCCGACGGTGGCAGATAGGGGTAGATCCCCCCGCCAATCGACAGCGGCAGACCCCCCCCAATCGACAGCGGCAACGATTGAGACACCTACAGAGACGCTGACAGAGGCTGCGACGCTGACAGAGGCTGCGACGCCGACTGAGACGCCGACTGAGGCAGAGAGGTTTAGACATAGGCATAGAGAAGGGAGCAGACCCCCCAATCGAAAACGGCAGCGACTCAGATGCCTACAGAGACGCTGACAAGAGGCTGCGACGCCGACTTAAACGCCGACTGAGGCAGATAGGGGTAGACATAGGCATAGAGAAGGCAGCAGACGCTCCAATCGACAGCGGCAGCGACTGAGACGCCTACAGAGACGCTGACAGAGGATGCGACGCTGACAGAGGCTGCGACGCCAACTGAGACGCCGACTGAGGCAGCGAGGGTTAGACATAGGCATAGACAAGGCAGCAGACCCCAATCGACAGCGGCAGCGACTGAGACTTGTTCAAAAACGCTGAGAGAGGCAGCGACGCCGACTGAGACGCCGACCCCCCAATCGACATTGGCAGCGACTGAGATGCCTACAGAGACGCTGACAAGAGGCTGCGACGCCGACTGAGACGCGGACTGAGGCAGATAGGTTTAGACATAGGCATAGAGAAGGCAGCAGACCCTCCAATCGACAGCGGCAGCGACTGAGACGCCTACAGAGACGCTGACAGAGGCTGCGACGCTGACAGAGGCTGCGACGCCAACTGAGACGCCGACTGAGGCAGAGAGGGTTAGACATAGGCATAGACAAGGCAGCAGACCCCCAATCGACAGCGGCAGCGACTGAGACTTGTTCAAAAACGCTGAGAAAGGCAGCGACGCCGACTGAGACGCCGACCCCCCAATCGACAACGGCAGCGACTGAGATGCCTACAGAGACGCTGACAAGAGGTTGCGACGCCGACTGAGACGCCGACTGAGGCAGGTAGGGGTAGATATAGGCATAGAGAAGGCAGCAGACCCCCCAATCGACAATGGCTGCGACTGAGATGCCTACAGAGCCGCTGACAAGAGGCTGCGCCGCCGACTGAGACGCCGACTGAGGCAGATAGGGGTAGATATAGGCATAGAGAAGGCAGCAGACCCTCCAATCGACAGCGGCAGCGGCTGAGACGCCTACAGAGACGCTGACAGAGGCTGCGACGCTTACAAAGGCTGCGACGCCCACTGAGACGCCGACTGAGGCAGAGAGGGGTAGATATAGGCATAGAAAAGGCAGCAGACCCCCAATCGGCAGCGGCAGCGACTGAGACTTGTTCAAAAACGCTGAGAGAGGCAGCGACGCCGACTGAGGCAGATAGGGGTATATATTGGCATAGAGAATGCAGCAGACCCCCCAATCGAGGTTGCGACGCCGACTGTGATGCCGACTGAGGCAGGTAGGGGTAGATATAGGCAAATAGAAGGCAGCAGACCCAACAATCGACAGCGGCAACAACTGAGACGCCTACAGAGACGCTGACAGAGTCTGCGACGCTGACTGAGGCAGAGAGGGGTAGATATAGGCATAGAAAAGGCAGCAGACCCCCAATCGGCAGCGGCAGCGACTGAGACTTGTTCAAAAACGCTGAGAGAGGCAGCGACGCCGACTGAGGCAGATAGGGGTATATATTGGCATAGAGAATGCAGCAGACCCCCCAATCGAGGTTGCGACGCCGACTGTGATGCCGACTGAGGCAGGTAGGGGTAGATATAGGCAAATAGAAGGCAGCAGACCCAACAATCGACAGCGGCAACAACTGAGACGCCTACAGAGACACTGACAGAGGCTGCGACGCTGACAGAGGCTACGACGCCGACTGAGATGCCATCTAAGGCAGAGAGGGGTAGACATAGGCATTGAGAAGGCAGCAGACCCCCAATCGACAGCGGCAACAAATGAGACGCCTACAGAGACGCTGACAGACGCTGCGACGCCTACTGAGATGCCGACTGAGGCAGGTAGGGGTAGATATAGGCATAGAGAAGGCAGCGGACCCCCTAATCGACAGCGGCAGCGACTGAGACGCCTACAGAGACACTGACAGAGGGTGCGACATTGACTGAGACGCTGACTGAGGTAGATAGGGGTAGATTTTGGCATAGAGAAGGCAGCAGGCCCCCCCCCCCCCCAATCGACAGCAGCAGCGACTGAGACGCCTACATGTACGCTGACAGAGGCTGCGATGCCGACTAAGATGCCGACTGAGGCAGATAGGGGTAGATATAGGTAAAGAGAAGGCATCAGACCTCCCAATCGACAGCGGCAGCGACTGAGACGCCTACAGAGACGTTGACAGAGGTTGCGAAGCCGACTGTGACGCCGACTGAGGTAGCTAGGGGTAGATATAGGCATAGAGAAGGCAGCAGACCCCCCAATCGACAACGGCAGCGACTGAGATGCCTACAGAGACGCTGACAGAGGCTGCGAAGCCGACTGTGGCGACAACTGAGGCAGATAGGGGAAGAGATAGGCATAGAGAAGGCAGCAGACAAACCAATCGACAGCGGCAACAACTGAGACGCCTATAGAGACGCTGAGAGAGGCTGCGACGCCTACTGAGGTAGATAGGGGTAGGCATAGAGAAGGGGCAGACCCCCCCAATCGAAAACAGCAGCGACTCAGATGCCTACAGAGACGCTGACAAGAGGCTGCGACGCCGACTGAGACGCGGACTGAGGCAGATAGGGGTAGATATAAGCATAGAGAAGGCAGCAGACCCTCCAATCGACAGCGGCAGCGACTGAGACGCCTACAGAGACGCTGGCAGAGGCTGCGACGCCGACTGAGACGCCGACTGAGGCAGATAGGGGTAGATATAGGCATAGAGAAGGCAGCAGACCCCTCAATCGACAGCGGCAGCGACTGAGACTTGTTCAAAAACGCTGAGAGAGGCAGCTACGCCGACTGAGGCAGATAGGGGTAGATATTGACATAGAGAAGGCAGCAGACCCCCCAATCGAGGCTGCGACGCCGACTGTGACGCCGACTGAGGCAGGTAGAGGTAGATATAGGCATAGAGAAGGCAGCAGACCCCCCCAATCGACAGCGGCAGCGACTGAGACGCCTACAGAGACGCTGGCAGAGGCTGCGACGCCGACTGAGACGCCGACTGAAGCAGATAGGGGTAGATATAGGCATAGAGAAGGCAGCAGACCCCACAATCGACAGCGGCAGCGACTGAGACTTGTTCAAAAATGCTGAGAGAGGCAGCGACGCCGACTGAGGCAGATAGGGGTAGATATTGACATAGAGAAGGCAGCAGACCCCCCAATCGAGGCTGCGACGCCGACTGTGACGCCGACTGAGGCAGGTAGGGGTAGATATAGGCATAGAGAAGGCAGCAGACCCAACAATCGACAGCGGCAACAACTGAGACGCCTACAGAGACGCTGATAGAGGTTGCGACGCCGACTGAGGCAGATAGGGGTAGATATAGGCATAGAGACGGCAGCAGACCCTCCAATCGACAGCGGCAGCGACTGAGACGCCTAGAGAGAAGCTGACAGAGGCTGCGACGCTGACAGAGGCTGCGACGCCGACTGAGATGCCAACTAAGACAGAGAGGGGTAGACATAGGCATTGAGAAGGGAGCACACCCCCCAATCGAAAACGGCAGCGACTCAGATGCCTACAGAGACGCTGACAAGAGGCTGCGACGCCGACTGAGACGCCGACTGAGGCAGATAGGGGTAGACATAGGCATAGAGAAGGCAGCAGACCCTCCAATCGACAGCGGCAGCGACTGAGACTTGTTCAAAAACGCTGAGAGAGGCAGCGACGCCGACTGAGACGCCGACCCCCAATCGACAATGGCAGCGACTGAGATGCCTACAGAGACGCTGACAAGAGTCTGCGACGCCGACTGAGACGCCGACTGAGGCAGATAGGGGTAGACATAGGCATAGAGAAGGCAGCAGACCCTCCAATCGACAGCGGCAGCGACTGAGACGCCTACAGAGACGCTGACAGAGGCTGCGACGCCGACTGAGACGCCGACTGAGGCAGAGAGGTTTAGACATAGGCATAGAGAAGGGAGCAGACCCCCCAATCGAAAACGGCAGCGACTCAGATGCCTACAGAGACGCTGACAAGAGGCTGCGACGCCGACTTAAACGCCGACTGAGGCAGATAGGGGTAGACATAGGCATAGAGAAGGCAGCAGACGCTCCAATCGACAGCGGCAGCGACTGAGACGCCTACAGAGACGCTGACAGAGGCTGCGACGCTGACAGAGGCTGCGACGCCAACTGAGACGCCGACTGAGGCAGAGAGGGTTAGACATAGGCATAGACAAGGCAGCAGACCCCCAATCGACAGCGGCAGCGACTGAGACTTGTTCAAAAACGCTGAGAGAGGCAGCGACGCCGACTGAGACGCCGACCCCCCAATCGACATTGGCAGCGACTGAGATGCCTACAGAGACGCTGACAAGAGGCTGCGACGCCGACTGAGACGCGGACTGAGGCAGATAGGTTTAGACAAAAGCATAGAGAAGGCAGCAGACCCTCCAATCAACAGCGGCAGCGACTGAGACGCCTACAGAGACGCTGACAGAGGCTGCGACGCTGACAGAGGCTGCGACGCCAACTGAGACGCCGACTGAGGCAGAGAGGGTTAGACATAGGCATAGACAAGGCAGCAGACCCCCAATCGACAGCGGCAGCGACTGAGACTTGTTCAAAAACGCTGAGAAAGGCAGCGACGCCGACTGAGACGCCGACCCCCCAATCGACAACGGCAGCGACTGAGATGCCTACAGAGACGCTGACAAGAGGTTGCGACGCCGACTGAGACGCCGACTGAGGCAGGTAGGGGTAGATATAGGCATAGAGAAGGCAGCAGACCCCCCAATCGACAATGGCTGCGACTGAGATGCCTACAGAGCCGCTGACAAGAGGCTGCGCCGCCGACTGAGACGCCGACTGAGGCAGATAGGAGTAGATATAGGCATAGAGAAGGCAGCAGACCCTCCAATCGACAGCGGCAGCGGCTGAGACGCCTACAGAGACGCTGACAGAGGCTGCGACGCTTACAAAGGCTGCGACGCCCACTGAGACGCCGACTGAGGCAGAGAGGGGTAGATATAGGCATAGAAAAGGCAGCAGACCCCCAATCGGCAGCGGCAGCGACTGAGACTTGTTCAAAAACGCTGAGAGAGGCAGCGACGCCGACTGAGGCAGATAGGGGTAGATATTGGCATAGAGAATGCAGCAGACCCCCCAATCGAGGTTGCGACGCCGACTGTGATGCCGACTGAGGCAGGTAGGGGTAGATATAGGCAAATAGAAGGCAGCAGACCCAACAATCGACAGCGGCAACAACTGAGACGCCTACAGAGACGCTGACAGAGTCTGCGACGCTGACTGAGGCAGATAGGGGTAGATATTGGCATAGAGAATGCAGCAGACCCCCCCAATCGACGGCGGCAGCGACTGACACGCCTACAGAGACACTGACAGAGGCTGCGACGCTGACAGAGGCTACGACGCCGACTGAGATGCCATCTAAGGCAGAGAGGGGTAGACATAGGCATTGAGAAGGCAGCAGACCCCCAATCGACAGCGGCAACAAATGAGACGCCTACAGAGACGCTGACAGACGCTGCGACGCCTACTGAGATGCCGACTGAGGCAGGTAGGGGCAGATATAGGCATAGAGAAGGCAGCGGACCCCCTAATCGACAGCGGCAGCGACTGAGACGCCTACAGAGACACTGACAGAGGGTGCGACATTGACTGAGACGCTGACTGAGGTAGATAGGGGTAGATTTTGGCATAGAGAAGGCAGCAGGCCCCCCCCCCCAATCGACAGCAGCAGCGACTGAGACGCCTACATGTACGCTGACAGAGGCTGCGATGCCGACTAAGATGCCGACTGAGGCAGATAGGGGTAGATATAGGTAAAGAGAAGGCATCAGACCTCCCAATCGACAGCGGCAGCGACTGAGACGCCTACAGAGACGTTGACAGAGGTTGCGAAGCCGACTGTGACGCCGACTGAGGTAGCTAGGGGTAGATATAGGCATAGAGAAGGCAGCAGACCCCCCAATCGACAACGGCAGCTACTGAGATGCCTACAGAGACGCTGACAGAGGCTGCGAAGCCGACTGTGGCGACAACTGAGGCAGATAGGGGAAGAGATAGGCATAGAGAAGGCAGCAGACAAACCAATCGACAGCGGCAACAACTGAGACGCCTATAGAAACGCTGAGAGAGGCTGCGACGCCTACTGAGGTAGATAGGGGTAGGCATAGAGAAGGGGCAGACCCCCCCAATCGAAAACAGCAGCGACTCAGATGCCTACAGAGACGCTGACAAGAGGCTGCGACGCCGACTGAGACGCGGACTGAGGCAGATAGGGGTAGATATAAGCATAGAGAAGGCAACAGACCCTCCAATCGACAGCGGCAGCGACTGAGACGCCTACAGGGACGCTGGCAGAGGCTGCGACGCCGACTGAGACGCCGACTGAGGCAGATAGGGGTAGATATAGGCATAGAGAAGGCAGCAGACCCCTCAATCGACAGCGGCAGCGACTGAGACTTCTTTAAAAACGCTGAGAGAGGCAGTTACGCCGACTGAGACAGATAGGGGTAGATATTGACATAGAGAAGGCAGCAGACCCCCCAATCGAGGCTGCGACGCCGACTGTGACGCCGACTGAGGCAGGTAGAGGTAGATATAGGCATAGAGAAGGCAGCAGACCCCCCAATCGACAGCGGCAGCGACTGAGACGCCTACAGAGACGCTGGCAGAGGCTGCGACGCCGACTGAGACGCCGACTGAAGCAGATAGGGGTAGATATAGGCATAGAGAAGGCAGCAGACCCCACAATCGACAGCGGCAGCGACTGAGACTTGTTCAAAAATGCTGAGAGAGGCAGCGACGCCGACTGAGGCAGATAGGGGTAGATATTGACATAGAGAAGGCAGCAGACCCCCCAATCGAGGCTGCGACGCCGACTGTGACGCCGACTGAGGCAGGTAGGGGTAGATATAGGCATAGAGACGGCAGCAGACCCTCCAATCGACAGCGGCAGCGACTGAGACGCCTACAGAGAAGCTGACAGAGGCTGCGACGCTGACAGAGGCTGCGACGCCGACTGAGATGCCAACTAAGACAGAGAGGGGTAGACATAGGCATTGAGAAGGGAGCAGACCCCCCAATCGAAAACGGCAGCGACTCAGATGCCTACAGAGACGCTGACAAGAGGCTGCGACGCCGACTGAGACGCCGACTGAGGCAGATAGGGGTAGACATAGGCATAGAGAAGGCAGCAGACCCTCCAATCGACAGCGGCAGCGACTGAGACTTGTTCAAAAACGCTGAGAGAGGCAGCGACGCCGACTGAGACGCCGACCCCCCAATCGACAATGGCAGCGACTGAGATGCCTACAGAGACGCTGACAAGAGTCTGCGACGCCGACTGAGACGCCGACTGAGGCAGATAGGGGTAGACATAGGCATAGAGAAGGCAGCAGACCCTCCAATCGACAGCGGCAGCGACTGAGACGCCTACAGAGACGCTGACAGAGGCTGCGATGCCAACTGAGACGCCGACTGAGGCAGAGAGGGTTAGACATAGGCATAGACAAGGCAGCAGACCCCCAATCGACAGCGGCAGCGACTGAGACTTGTTCAAAAACGCTGAGAAAGGCAGCGACGCCGACTGAGACGCCGACCCCCCAATCGACAACGGCAGCGACTGAGATGCCTACAGAGACGCTGACAAGAGGTTGCGACGCCGACTGAGACGCCGACTGAGGCAGGTAGGGGTAGATATAGGCATAGAGAAGGCAGCAGACCCCCCAATCGACAATGGCTGCGACTGAGATGCCTACAGAGCCGCTGACAAGAGGCTGCGCCGCCGAATGAGACGCCGACTGAGGCAGATAGGGGTAGATATAGGCATAGAGAAGGCAGCAGACCCTCCAATCGACAGCGGCAGCGGCTGAGACGCCTACAGAGACGCTGACAGAGGCTGCGTCGCTTACCAAGGCTGCGACGCCGACTGAGACGCCGACTGAGGCAGAGAGGGGTAGATATAGGCATAGAAAAGGCAGCAGACCCCCAATCGACAGCGGCAGCGACTGAGACTTGTTTGCCTACAGAGACGCTGACAGAGGCTGCGAAGCCGACTGTGGCGCCAACTGAGGCAGATAGGGGAAGAGATAGGCATAGAGAAGGCAGCAGACAAACCAATCGACAGCGGCAACAACTGAGACGCCTACAGAGACGCTGAGAGAGGCTGCGACGCCTACTGCGGTAGATAGGGGTAGGCATAGAGAAGGGAGCAGACCCCCCAATAGAAAACGGCAGCGACTCAGATGCCTACAGAGACGCTGACAAGAGGCTGCGACGCAGACTGAGACGCGGACTGAGGCAGATAGGGGTAGATATAAGCATAGAGAAGGCAGCAGACCCTCCAATCGACAGCGGCAGCGACTGAGACGCCTACAGAGACGCTGGCAGAGGCTGCGACGCCGGCTGAGACGCCGACTGAGGCAGATAGGGGTAGATATAGGCATAGAGAAGGCAGCAGACCCCTCAATCGACAGCGGCAGCGACTGAAACCTCTTTAAAAATGCTGAGAGAGGCAGTTAAGCCGACTGAGACAGATAGGGGTAGATATTGACATAGAGAAGGCAGCAGACCCCCCAATCGAGGCTGCGACGCCGACTGAGGCAGGTAGGGGTAGATATAGGCATAGAGAAGGCAGCAGACCCCCTAATCGACAGCGGCAGCGACTGAGACGCCTACAGAGACGCTGACAGAGGCTGCGACGCCGACTGAGGCAGATAGGGGTAGATATAGGCATAGAGAAGGCAGCAGACCCCACAATCGACAGCGGCAGCGACTGAGACTTGTTCAAAAACGCTGAGAGAGGCAGCGACGCCGACTGAGGCAGATAGGGGTAGATATTGACATAGAGAAGGCAGCAGACCCCCCAATCGAGGCTGCGACGCCGACTGTGACGCCGACTGAGGCAGGTAGGGGTAGATATAGGTATAGACAAGGCAGCAGACCCAACAATCGACAGCGGCAACAACTGAGACGCCTACAGAGACGCTGATAGAGGTTGCGACGCCGACTGAGGCAGACAGGGGTAGATATAGGCATAGAGACGGCAGCAGACCCTCCAATCGACAGCGGCAGCGACTGAGACGCCTACAGAGAAGCTGACAGAGGCTGCGACGCTGACAGAGGCTGCGACGCCGACTGAGATACCATCTAAGGCAGAGAGGGGTAGACATAGGCATTGAGAAGGCAGCAGACCCCCAATCGACAGCGGCAACAAATGAGACGCCTACAGAGACGCTGACAGACGCTGCGACGCCTGCTGAGATGCCGACTGAGGCAGGTAGGGGTAGATATAGGCTTAGAGAAGGCAGCAGACCCCCTAATCGACAGCGGCAGCGACTGAGACGCCTACAGAGACAATGACAGAGGGTGCGACATTGACTGAGAAGCTGACTGAAGCAGATAGGGGTAGATTTTGGCATAGAGAAGGCAGCAGACCCCCCCCCCCCCCCCAATCGACAGCAGCAGCGAGTGAGACGCCTACATGTACGCTGACAGAGGCTGCGATGCCGACTGAGATGCCGACTGAGGCAGATAGGGGTAGATATAGGTAAAGAGAAGGCATCAGACCCCCCAATCGCCAGCGGCAGCGACTGAGACGCCTACAGAGACGTTGAGAGAGGTTGCGAAGCCGACGGTGACGCCGACTGAGTCAGGTAGGGGTAGATATAGGCATAGAGAAGGCAGCAGACCCCCCAATCGACAACGGCAGCGACTGAGATGCCTACAGAGACGCTGACAAGAGGCTGCGACGCCGACTGAGACGCCTCACTGAGGAAGATAGGGGTAGATATAGGCATAGAGATGGCAGCAGTGAGAGGGTGCGACATTGACTGAGACGCTGTACTGAGGCAGATAGGGGTAGATATTGGCCTCGATTGGGGGGTCTGCGCTGACAGAGGCTGCGAAGCCGACTGTGGCGCCAACTGAGGCAGATAGGGGAAGAGATAGGCATAGAGAAGGCAGCAGACAAACCAATCGACAGCGGCAACAACTGAGACGCCTACAGAGACGCTGAGAGAGGCTGCGACGCCGACTGAGGTAGATAGGGGTAGGCATAGAGAAGGGAGCAGACCCCCCAATCGAAAACGGCAGCGACTCAGATGCCTACAGAGACGCAGACAGAGGCTGCGACGCTGACAGAGGCTGCGACGCCGACTGAGACGCCGACTGAGGCAGAGAGGGTTAGATATAGGCATAGAGAAGGCAGCAGACCCCCCAATCGACAGCGGCAGCGACTGAGACGCCTACAGAGACGCTGACAAGAGGCTGCGACGCCGACTGAGACGCCGACTGAGGCAGATAGGGGTAGATATAGGCATAGAGAAGGCAGCAGACCCCCCAATCGACAGCGGCAGAAACTGAGACGCCTACAGAGACGCTGACAGAGGCTGCGACGCCGAATGAGATGCCGACTGAGGCAGATAGGGGTAGATATAGGCATAGAGGAGGCAGCAGACCCTCCAATCGACAGCGGCAACAACTGAGACACCTACAGAGACGCTGTAAGAGGTTGCGACGCCGACTGAGGCAGATAGGGGTAGGCATAGAGAAGGGAGCAGACCCCCCAATAGAAAACGGCAGCGACTCAGATGCCTACCGAGACGCTGAAAAGAAGCTGCGACGCCGACTGAGACGCCGACTGAGACAGATAGGGGTAGATATAGGCATAGAGAAGGCAGCAGACCCTCCAATCGACAGCGGCAGCGACTGAGATGCCTACAGAGACGCTGACAGAGGCTGCGACGCCAATTGAGACGCCGACTGAGGAAGAGAGGGTTAGACATAGGCATAGACAAGGCAGCAGACAACCCAATCGACAGCGGCAGCATCTGAGACGCCTACAGAGACACTGACAGAGGCTGCGACGCGGACAGAGGCTGCGACGCCAACTGAGACGCCGACTGAGGCAGAGAGGGTTATACATAGGCATGGAGAAGGCAGCAAACCCCCCAATCGACAACGGCAGCGACTGAGATGCCTACAGAGACGCTGACAAGAGGCTGTGACGCCGACTGAGACGTCGACCCCCCAATCGACAACGGCAGCGACTGAGACGCCTACAGAGACGCTGAAAAGATGCTGCGACGCCGACTGAGACGCCGACTGAGACAGATAGGGGTAGATATAGGCATAGAGAAGGCAGCAGACCCCCCAATCGACAACGGCAGCGACTGAGATGCCTACAGATACGCTGACAAGAGGCTGCGACGCCGAGTGAGACGCCGACTGAGGCAGATAGGGGTAGATATAGGCATAGAGAAGGCAGCAGAGCCCCCAATCGACAAAGGCTGCGACTGAGATGCCTACAGAGCCGCTGACAAGAGGCCGCGACGCCGACTGAGACGCCGACTGGGGCAGATAGGGGTAGATATAGGCATAGAGAAGGCAGCAGACCTTCCAATCGACAGCGGCAGCGACTGAGACGCCTACAGAGACGCTGACAGAGGCTGCGACGCCGACTGACCCGACAACTGAGGCAGAGAGGGTTAGCCATTGGCATAGATAAGGCAGCAGACAACCCAATCGACAGCGGCAACAACTGAGACGCCTACAGAGACGCTGAGAGAGGCTGCGACGCTGACAGAGGCTGCGACGCCGATTGAGACGCCGACTGAGGCAGAGAGGGTTACACATAGGCATAGATAAGGCAGCAGACAACCCAATCAACAGCGGCATCAACTGAGATGCATACAGAGACGCTGATAGAGGCTGCGACGCCGGCTGAGATGCCGACTGTGGCAGATAGAGGTAGACATTGGCATAGAGAAGGCAGCAGACCCCCCCAATCGATAGCGGCAACGACTGAGATACCTACAGAGACGCTGACAGAGGCTGCGAAGCCGACTGTGGCGCCGACTAAGGTAGATAGGGGAAGAGATAGGCATAGGGAAGGCAGCAGACAACCGAATCGACAGCGGCAACAACTGAGACGCCTACAGAGACGCTGATAGAGGCTGCGACGCCGACTGAGATTTGGACTGAGGCAGATAGAGGTAAATATAGGCATAGAGAAGGCAGCAGACCAAACAATCGACAGCGGCAACAACTGAGACGCCTACAGAGACGCTCATAGAGGCTGCGACGCCGACTGAGATGCCGACTGAGGCAGATAGGGGTAGATATAGGCATAGAGAAGGCAGCAGACCCCCCCATTCGACAACGGCAGCGACAGAGACGCCTACAGAGACGCTGACAGAGGCTGCGACATTGACTGAGACGCTGACTGAGGCAGATAGGGGTAGATTTTGGCTTAGAGAAGGCAGCAGACCCCCCCCCCAATCGAGGCTGCGACGCCGACTGTGACGCCGACTGAGGCAGGTTGGGGTAGATATAGGCATAGAGAAGGCAGCAGACCCCCTAATCGACAGCGGCAGCGACTGAGACGCCAACAGAGACACTGACAGAGGGTGCGACATTGACTGAGACGCCGACTGGGGCAGATAGGGGTAGATATAGGCATAGAGAAGGCAGCAGACCCTCCAATCGACAACGGCAGCGACTGAGACGCCTACAGAGACGCTGACAGAGGCTGCGACGCCGACTGAGCCGCCAACTGAGGTAGATAGGGGTAGATTTTGGCATAGAGAAGGCAGCAGACCCCCCCCCAATCGACAGCAGCAGCGACTGAGACGCCTACATGTACGCTGACAGAGGCTGCGATGCCGACTGAGATGCCGACTGAGGCAGATAGGGGTAGATATAGGTAAAGAGAATTCATCAGACCCCCAATCGACAGCGGCAGCGACTGAGACGCCTACAGAGGCGTTGACAGAGGTTGCGAAGCCGACTGTGACGCCGACTGAGGCAGGTAGGGGTAGATATAGGCATAGAGAAGGCAGCAGACCCCCCAATCGACAACGGCAGCGACTGAGATGCCTACAGAGACGCTGACAAGAGGTTGCGACGCCGACTGAGACGCCTCACTGAGGCAGATAGGGGTAGATATATGCATAGAGATGGCAGCAGTGAGAGGGTGTGACATTGACTGAGACGCTGTACTGAGGCAAATAGGGGAAGATTGGGGGGTCTGCGCTGACAGAGGCTGCGAAGCCGACTGTGGCGCCAACTGAGGCAGATAGGGGAAGAGATAGGCATAGAGAAGGCAGCAGACAAACCAATCGACAGCGGCAACAACTGAGACGCCTACAGAGACGCTGAGAGAGGCTGCGACGCCTACTGAGGTAGATAGGGGTAGGCATAGAGAAGGGAGCAGACCCCCCAATCGAAAACGGCAGCGACTCAGATGCCTACAGAGACGCTGACAAGAGGCTGCGACGCCGACTGAGACGCCGACTGAGGCAGATAGGGGTAGGCATAGGGAAGGCAGCAGACCATCCAATCGACAGCGGCAGTGACTGAGACGCCTACAGAGACGCTGACCAGAGGCTGCGACGCCGACTGAGACGCCGACTGAGGCAGATAGGGGTAGATATAGGCATAGAGAAGGCAGCAGACCCTCCAATCGACAGCGGCAGCGACTGAGACGCCTACAGAGACGCTGGCAGAGGCTGCGACGCCGACTGAGACGCCGACTGAAACGCCGACTGAGGCAGATAGGGGTAGATATAGGCATAGAGAAGGCAGCAGACCCCACAATCGACAGCGGCAGCGCCTGAGACTTGTTCCAAAACGCTGAGAGAGGCAGCGACGCCGACTGAGGCAGATAGGGGTAGATATTGACATAGAGAAGGCAGCAGACCCCCAATCGAGGCTACGACGCCGACTGTGACGCCGACTGAGGCAGGTAGGGGTAGATATAGGCATAGAGAAGGCAGCAGACCCAACAATCGACAGCGGCAACAACTGAGATGCCTACAGAGACGCTGATAGAGGTTGCGACGCCGACTGAGGCAGATAGGGGTAGATATAGGCATAGAGAAGGCAGCAGACCCTCCAATCGACAGCTGCAGCGACTGAGACGCCTACAGAGACGCTGACAGAGGCTGCGACGCTGACAGAGGCTGCGACGCCGACTGAGATGCCAACTAAGGCAGAGAGGGGTAGACATAGGCATTGAGAAGGCAGCAGACCCCCAATCGACAGCGGCAACAAATGAGACGCCTACAGAGACGCTGACAGACGCTGCGACGCCTACTGAGATGCCGACTGAGGCAGGTAGGGGTAGACATAGGCATTGAGAAGGCAGCAGACCCCCAATCGACAGCGGCAACAAATGAGACGCCTACAGAGACGCTGACAGACGCTGAGATGCCGACTGAGGCAGGTAGGGGTAGATATAGGCATAGAGAAGGCAGCAGACCCCCTAATCGACAGCGGCAGCGACTGAGACGCCTACAGAGACGCTGACAAGAGGCTGCGACGCAGACTGAGACGCGGACTGAGGCAGATAGGGGTAGATATAAGCATAGAGAAGGCAGCAGACCCTCCAATCGACAGCGGCAGCGACTGAGACGCCTACAGAGACGCTGGCAGAGGCTGCGACGCCGGCTGAGACGCCGACTGAGGCAGATAGGGGTAGATATAGGCATAGAGAAGGCAGCAGACCCCTCAATCGACAGCGGCAGCGACTGAAACCTCTTTAAAAATGCTGAGAGAGGCAGTTACGCCGACTGAGACAGATAGGGGTAGATATTGACATAGAGAAGGCAGCAGACCCCCCAATCGAGGCTGCGACGCCGACTGTGACGCCGACTGAGGCAGGTAGGGGTAGATATAGGCATAGAGAAGGCAGCAGACCCCCTAATCGACAGCGGCAGCGACTGAGACGCCTACAGAGATGCTGACAGAGGCTGAGACGCCGACTGAGACGCCGACTGATACGCCGACTGAGGCAGATAGGGGTAGATATAGGCATAGAGAAGGCAGCAGACCCCACAATCGACAGCGGCAGCGACTGAGACTTGTTCAAAAACACTGAGAGAGGCAGCGACGCCGACTGAGGCAGATAGGGGTAGATATTGACATAGAGAAGGCAGCAGACCCCCCAATCGAGGCTGCGACGCCGACTGTGACGCCGACTGAGGCAGGTAGGGGTAGATATAGGCATAGACAAGGCAGCAGACCCAACAATCGACAGCGGCAACAACTGAGACGCCTACAGAGACGCTGATAGAGGTTGCGACGCCGACTGAGGCAGATAGGGGTAGATATAGGCATAGAGACGGCAGCAGACCCTCCAATCGACAGCGGCAGCGACTGAGACGCCTACAGAGAAGCTGACAGAGGCTGCGACGCTGACAGAGGCTGCGACACCGACTGAGATACCAACTAAGGCAGAGAGGGGTAGACATAGGCATTGAGAAGGCAGCAGACCCCCAATCGACAGCGGCAACAAATGAGACGCCTACAGAGACGCTGACAGACGCTGCGACGCCTGCTGAGATGCCGACTGAGGCAGGTAGGGGTAGATATAGGCTTAGAGAAGGCAGCAGACCCCCTAATCGACAGCGGCAGCGACTGAGACGCCTACAGAGGCAATGACAGAGGGTGCGACATTGACTGAGAAGCTGACTGAAGCAGATAGGGGTAGATTTTGGCATAGAGAAGGCAGCAGACCCCCCCCCCAATCGACAGCAGCAGCGAGTGTGACGCCTACATGTACGCTGACAGAGGCTGCGATGCCGACTGAGATGCCGACTGAGGCAGATAGGGGTAGATATAGGTAAAGAGAAGGCATCAGACCCCCCAATCGCCAGAGACGTTGAGAGAGGTTGCGAAGCCGACGGTGACGCCGACTGAGTCAGGTAGGGGTAGATATAGGCATAGAGAAGGCAGCAGACCCCCCAATCGACAACGGCAGCGACTGAGACGCCTACAGAGACGCTGAGAGAGGCTGCGACGCCGACTGAGGTAGATAGGGGTAGGCATAGAGAAGGGAGCAGACCCCCCAATCGAAAACGGCAGCGACTCAGATGCCTACAGAGACGCTGACAGAGGCTGCGACGCTGACAGAGGCTGCGACGCCCACTGAGACGCCGACTGAGGCAGAGAGGGTTAGATATAGGCATAGAGAAGGCAGCAGACCCTCCAATCGACAGCGGCAGCGACTGAGACGCCTACAGAGACGCTGACAAGAGGCTGCGACGCCGACTGAGACGCCGACTGAGGCAGATAGGGGTAGATATAGGCATATAGAAGGCAGCAGACCCCCCCAATCGACAGCGGCAGAAACTGAGACGCCTACAGAGACGCTGACAGAGGCTGCGACGCCGAATGAGATGCCGACTGAGGCAGATAGGGGTAGATATAGGCATAGAGAACGCAGCAGACCCTCCAATCGACAGCGGCAACAACTGAGACACCTACAGAGACGCTGTAAGAGGTTGCGACGCCGACTGAGGCAGATAGGGGTAGGCATAGAGAAGGGAGCAGACCCCCCAATAGAAAACGGCAGCGACTCAGATGCCTACCGAGACGCTGAAAAGAAGCTGCGACGCCGACTGAGACGCCGACTGAGACAGATAGGGGTAGATATAGGCATAGAGAAGGCAGCAGACCCTCCAATCGACAGCGGCAGCGACTGAGATGCCTACAGAGACGCTGACAGAGGCTGCGACGCTGACAGAGGCTGCGACGCCAATTGAGACGCCGACTGAGGAAGAGAGGGTTAGACATAGGCATAGACAAGGCAGCAGACAACCCAATCGACAGCGGCAGCATCTGAGGCGCCTACAGAGGCACTGACAGAGGCTGCGACGCGGACAGAGGCTGCGACGCCAACTGAGACGCCGACTGAGGCAGAGAGGGTTATACATAGGCATGGAGAAGGCAGCAAACCCCCCAATCGACAACGGCAGCGACTGAGATGTCTACAGAGACGCTGACAAGAGGCTGTGACGCCGACTAAGACGTCGACCCCCCAATCGACAACGGCAGCGACAGAGATGCCTACAGAGACGCTGACAAGATGCTGCGACGCCGACTGAGACGCCGACTGAGGCAGATAGGGGTAGATATAGGCATAAAGAAGGCAGCCGACCCTCCAATCGACAGCGGCAGAGACTGAGACGCCTACAGAGAAGCTGAGAGAGGCTGCGACGACGACTGAGGCCGATAGGGGTAGATATAGGCATAGAGAAGGCAGCAGACCCCCCAATCGACAACGGCAGCGACTGAGATGCCTACAGATACACTGACAAGAGGCTGCGACGCCGAGTGAGACGCCGACTGAGGCAGATAGGGGTAGATATAGGCATAGAGAAGGCAGCAGACCCCCCAATCGACAATGGCTGCGACTGAGATGCCTACAGAGCCGCTGACAAGAGGCCGCGACGCCGACTGAGACGCCGACTGGGGCAGATAGGGGTAGATATAGGCATAGAGAAGGCAGCAGACCCCCCCCCCCCAATCGACAGCAGCAGCGACTGAGACGCCTACATGTACGCTGACAGAGGCTGCGATGCCGACTGAGATGCCGACTGAGGCAGATAGGGGTAGATATAGGTAAAGAGAATTCATCAGACCCCCAATCGACAGCGGCAGCGACTGAGACGCCTACAGAGGCGTTGACAGAGGTTGCGAAGCCGACTGTGACGCCGACTGAGGCAGGTAGGGGTTGATATAGGCATAGAGAAGGCAGCAGACCCCCCAATCGACAACGGCAGCGACTGAGATGCCTACAGAGACGCTGACAAGAGGCTGCGACGCCGACTGAGACGCCTCACTGAGGCAGATAGGGGTAGATATATGCATAGAGATGGCAGCAGTGAGAGGGTGTGACATTGACTGAGACGTTGTACTGAGGCAAATAGGGGAAGATTGGGGGGTCTGCGCTGACAGAGGCTGCGAAGCCGACTGTGGCGCCAACTGAGGCAGATAGGGGAAGAGATAGGCATAGAGAAGGCAGCAGACAAACCAATCGACAGCGGCAACAACTGAGACGCCTACAGAGACGCTGAGAGGGGCTGCGACGCCTACTGAGGTAGATAGGGGTAGGCATAGAGAAGGGAGCAGACCCCCCAATCGAAAACGGCAGCGACTCAGATGCCTACAGAGACGCTGACAAGAGGCTGCGACGCCGACTGAGACGCTGACTGAGGCAGATAGGGGTAGATATAGGCATATGGAAGGCAGCAGACCATCCAATCGACAGCGGCAGCGACTGAGACGCCTACAGAGACGCTGACCAGAGGCTGCGACGCCGACTGAGACGCCGACTGAGGCAGATAGGGGTAGATATAGGCATAGAGAAGGCAGCAGACCCTCCAATCGACAGCGGCAGCGACTGAGACGCCTACAGAGACGCTGGCAGAGGCTGCGACGCCGACTGAGACGCCGACTGAAACGCCGACTGAGGCAGATAGGGGTAGATATAGGCATAGAGAAGGCAGCACACCCCACAATCGACAGCGGCAGCGATTGAGACTTGTTCCAAAACGCTGAGAGAGGCAGCGACGCCGACTGAGGCAGATAGAGGTAGATATTGACATAGAGAAGGCAGCAGACCCCCAATCGAGGCTGCGACGCCGACTGTGACGCCGACTGAGGCAGGTAGGGGTAGATATAGGCATAGAGAAGGCAGCAGACCCAACAATCGACAGCGGCAACAACTGAGATGCCTACAGAGACGCTGATAGAGGTTGCGACGCCGACTGAGGCAGATAGGGGTAGATATAGGCATAGAGACGGCAGCAGACCCTCCAATCGACAGCTGCAGCGACTGAGACGCCTACAGAGACGCTGACAGAGGCTGCGACGCTGACAGAGGCTGCGACGCCGACTGAGATGCCAACTAAGGCAGAGAGGGGTAGACATAGGCATTGAGAAGGCAGCAGACCCCCAATCGACAGCGGCAACAAATGAGACGCCTACAGAGACGCTGACAGACGCTGCGACGCCTACTGAGATGCCGACTGAGGCAGGTAGGGGTAGACATAGGCATTGAGAAGGCAGCAGACCCCCAATCGACAGCGGCAACAAATGACACGCCTACAGAGACGCTGACAGACGCTAAGATGCCGACTTAGGCAGGTAGGGGTAGATATAGGCATAGAGAAGGCAGCAGACCCCCTAATCGACAGCGGCAGCGACTGAGACGCCTACAGAGACGCTGACAAGAGGCTGCGACGCAGACTGAGACGCGGACTGAGGCAGATAGGGGTAGATATAAGCATAGAGAAGGCAGCAGACCCTCCAATCGACAGCGGCAGCGACTGAGACGCCTACAGAGACGCTGGCAGAGGCTGCGACTCCGGCTGAGACGCCGACTGAGGTAGATAGGGGTAGATATAGGCATAGAGAAGGCAGCAGACCCCTCAATCGACAGCGGCAGCGACTGAAACCTCTTTAAAAATGCTGAGAGAGGCAGTTACGCCGACTGAGACAGATAGGGGTAGATATTGACATAGAGAAGGCAGCAGACCCCCCAATCGAGGCTGCGACGCCGACTGTGACGCCGACTGAGGCAGGTAGGGGTAGATATAGGCATAGAGAAGGCAGCAGACCCAACAATCGACAGCGGCAACAACTGAGACGCCTACAGAGACGCTGATAGAGGTTGCGACGCCGACTGAGGCAGATAGGGGTAGATATAGGCATAGAGACGGCAGCAGACCCTCCAATCGACAGCGGCAACAACTGAGACGCCTACAGAGAAGCTGACAGAGGCTGCGACGCTGACAGAGGCTGCGACGCCGACTGAGATACCAACTAAGGCAGAGAGGGGTAGACATAGGCATTGAGAAGGCAGCAGACCCCCAATCGACAGCGGCAACAAATGAGACGCCTACAGAGACGCTGACAGACGCTGCGACGCCTGCTGAGATGCCGACTGAGGCAGGTAGGGGTAGATATAGGCTTAGAGAAGGCAGCAGACCCCCTAATCGACAGCGGCAGCGACTGAGACGCCTACAGAGACAATGACAGAGGGTGCGACATTGACTGAGAAGCTGACTGAAGCAGATAGGGGTAGATTTTGGCATAGAGAAGGCAGCAGACCCCCCCCCCCCAATCGACAGCAGCAGCGAGTGAGACGACTACATGTACGCTGACAGAGGCTGCGATGCCGACTGAGATGCCGACTGAGGCAGATAGGGGTAGATATAGGTAAAGAGAAGGCATCAGACCCCCCAATCGCCAGCGGCAGCGACTGAGACGCCTACAGAGACGTTGAGAGAGGTTGCGAAGCCGACGGTGACGCCGACTGAATCAGGTAGGGGTAGATATAGGCATAGAGAAGGCAGCAGACCCCCCAATCGACAACGGCAGCGACTGAGATGCCTACAGAGACGCTGACAAGAGGCTGCGACGCCGACTGAGACGCCTCACTGAGGAATATAGGGGTAGATATAGGCATAGAGATGGCAGCAGTGAGAGGGTGCGACATTGACTGAGACGCTGTACTGAGGCAGATAGGGGTAGATATTGGCCTCGATTGGGGGGTCTGCGCTGACAGAGGCTGCGAAGCCGACTGTGGCGCCAACTGAGGCAGATAGGGGAAAAGATAGGCATAGAGAAGGCAGCAGACAAACCAATCGACAGCGGCAACAACTGAGACGCCTACAGAGACGCTGAGAGAGGCTGCGACGCCGACTGAGGTAGATAGGGGTAGGCATAGAGAAGGGAGCAGACCCCCCAATCGAAAACGGCAGCGACTGAGACACCTACAGAGACGCTGTAAGAGGTTGCGACGCCGACTGAGGCAGATAGGGGTAGGTATAGAGAAGGGAGCAGACCCCCCAATAGAAAACGGCAGCGACTCAGATGCCTACCGAGACGCTGAAAAGAAGCTGCGACGCCGACTGAGACGCCGACTGAGACAGATAGGGGTAGATATAGGCATAGAGAAGGCAGCAGGCCCTCCAATCGACAGCGGCAGCGACTGAGATGCCTACAGAGACGCTGACAGAGGCTGCGACGCTGACAGAGGCTGCGACGGCAATTGAGACGCCGACTGAGGAAGAGAGGGTTAGACATAGGCATAGACAAGGCAGCAGACAACCCAATCGACAGCGGCAGCATCTGAGACGCCTACAGAGGCACTGACAGAGGCTGCGACGCGGACAGAGGCTGCGACGCCAACTGAGACGCCGACTGAGGCAGAGATGGTTATACATAGGCATGGAGAAGGCAGCAAACCCCCCAATCGACAACGGCAGCGACTGAGATGTCTACAGAGACGCTGACAAGAGGCTGTGACGCCGACTGAGACGTCGACCCCCCAATCGACAACGGCAGCGACAGAGATGCCTACAGAGACGCTGACAAGATGCTGCGACGCCGACTGAGACGCCGACTGAGGCAGATAGGGGTAGATATAGGCATAAAGAAGGCAGCCGACCCTCCAATCGACAGCGGCAGAGACTGAGACGCCTACAGAGAAGCTGAGAGAGGCTGCGACGACGACTGAGGCCGATAGGGGTAGATATAGGCATAGAGAAGGCAGCAGACCCCCCAATCGACAACGGCAGCGACTGAGATGCCTACAGATACGCTGACAAGAGGCTGCGACGCCGAGTGAGACGCCGACTGAGGCAGATAGGGGTAGATATAGGCATAGAGAAGGCAGCAGACCCCCCAATCGACAATGGCTGCGACTGAGATGCCTACAGAGCCGCTGACAAGAGGCCGCGACGCCGACTGAGACGCCGACTGGGGCAGATAGGGGTAGATATAGGCATAGAGAAGGCAGCAGACCCTCCAATCGACAGCGGCAGCGACTGAGACGCCTACAGAGACGCTGACAGAGGCTGCGACGCCGACTGAGCCGACAACTGAGGCAGAGAGGGTTAGCCATTGGCATAGATAAGGCAGCAGACAACCCAATCGACAGCGGCAACAACTGAGACGCCTACAGAGACGCTGAGAGAGGCTGCGACGCTGACAGAGGCTGCGACGCCGATTGAGACGCCGACTGAGGCAGAGAGGGTTACACATAGGTATAGATAAGGCAGCAGACAACTCAATCAACAGCGGCATCAACTGAGATGCATACAGAGACGCTGATAGAGGCTGCGACGCCGGCTGAGATGCCGACTGTGGCAGATAGAGGTAGACATTGGCATAGAGAAGGCAGCAGACCCCCCCAATCGATAGCGGCAACGACTGAGATACCTACAGAGACGCTGACAGAGGCTGCGAAGCCGACTGTGGCGCCGACTAAGGTAGATAGGGGAAGAGATAGGCATAGGGAAGGCAGCAGACAACCGAATCGACAGCGGCAACAACTGAGACGCCTACAGAGACGCTGATAGAGGCTGCGACGCCGACTGAGATTTGGACTGAGGCAGATAGAGGTAAATATAGGCATAGAGAAGGCAGCAGACCAAACAATCGACGGCGGCAACAACTGAGACGCCTACAGAGACTCTCATAGAGGCTGCGACGCCGACTGAGATGCCGACTGAGGCAGATAGGGGTAGATATAGGCATAGAGAAGGCAGCAGACCCCCCCATTCGACAACGGCAGCGACAGAGACGCCTACAGAGACGCTGACAGAGGCTGCGACATTGACTGAGACGCTGACTGAGGCAGATAGGGGTAGATTTTGGCTTAGAGAAGGCAGCAGACCCCCCCCCCCAATCGAGGCTGCGACGCCGACTGTGACGCCGACTGAGGCAGGTTCGGGTAGATATAGGCATAGAGAAGGCAGCAGACCCCCTAATCGACAGCGGCAGCGACTGAGACGCCAACAGAGACACTGACAGAGGGTGCGACATTGACTGAGACGCCGACTGGGGCAGATAGGGGTAGATATAGGCATAGAGAAGGCAGCAGACCCTCCAATCGACAACGGCAGCGACTGAGACGCCTACAGAGACGCTGACAGAGGCTGCGACGCCGACTGAGCCGCCAACTGAGGTAGATAGGGGTAGATTTTGGCATAGAGAAGGCAGCAGACCCCCCCCCCAATCGACAGCAGCAGCGACTGAGACGCCTACATGTACGCTGACAGAGGCTGCGATGCCGACAGAGATGCCGACTGAGGCAGATAGGGGTAGATATAGGTAAAGAGAATTCATCAGACCCCCAATCGACAGCGGCAGCGACTGAGACGCCTACAGAGGCGTTGACAGAGGTTGCGAAGCCGACTGTGACGCCGACTGAGGCAGGTAGGGGTAGATATAGGCATAGAGAAGGCAGCAGACCCCCCAATCGACAACGGCAGCGACTGAGATGCCTACAGAGACGCTGACAAGAGGCTGCGACGCCGACTGAGACGCCTCACTGAGGCAGATAGGGGTAGATATATGCATAGAGATGGCAGCAGTGAGAGGGTGCGACATTGACTGAGACGCTGTACTGAGGCAAATAGGGGAAGATTGGGGGGTCTGCGCTGACAGAGGCTGCGAAGCCGACTGTGGCGCCAACTGAGGCAGATAGGAGAAGAGATAGGCATAGAGAAGGCAGCAGACAAACCAATCGACAGCGGCAACAACTGAGACGCCTACATAGACGCTGAGAGAGGCTGCGACGCCTACTGAGGTAGATAGGGGTAGGCATAGAGAAGGGAGCAGACCCCCCAATCGAAAACGGCAGCGACTCAGATGCCTACAGAGACGCTGACAAGAGGCTGCGACGCCGACTGAGACGCCGACTGAGGCAGATAGGGGTAGATATAGGCATAGGGAAGGCAGCAGACCATCCAATCGACAGCGGCAGCGACTGAGACGCCTACAGAGACGCTGACCAGAGGCTGCGACGCCGACTGAGACGCCGACTGAGGCAGATAGGGGTAGATATAGGCATAGAGAAGGCAGCAGACCCTCCAATCGACAGCGGCAGCGACTGAGACGCCTACAGAGACGCTGGCAGAGGCTGCGACGCCGACTGAGACGCCGACTGAAACGCCGACTGAGGCAGATAGGGGTAGATATAGGCATAGAGAAGGCAGCAGACCCCACAATCGACAGCGGCACCGCCTGAGACTTGTTCCAAAACGCTGAGAGAGGCAGCGACGCCGACTGAGGCAGATTGGGGTAGATATTGACATAGAGAAGGCAGCAGACCCCCAATCGAGGCTGCGACGCCGACTGTGACGCCGACTGAGGCAGGTAGGGGTAGATATAGGCATAGAGAAGGCAGCAGACCCAACAATCGACAGCGGCAACAACTGAGATGCCTACAGAGACGCTGATAGAGGTTGCGACGCCGACTGAGGCAGATAGGGGTAGATATAGGCATAGAGACGGCAGCAGACCCTCCAATCGACAGCTGCAGCGACTGAGACGCCTACAGAGACGCTGACAGATGCTGCGACGCTGACAGAGGCTGCGACGCCGACTGAGATGCCAACTAAGGCATAGAGGGGTAGACATAGGCATTGAGAAGGCAGCAGACCCCCAATCGACAGCGGCAACAAATGAGACGCCTACAGAGACGCTGACAGACGCTGCGACGCCTACTGAGATGCCGACTGAGGCAGGTAGGGGTAGACATAGGCATTGAGAAGGCAGCAGACCCCCAATCGACAGCGGCAACAAATGAGACGCCTACAGAGACGCTGACAGACGCTGAGATGCCGACTGAGGCAGGTAGGGGTAGATATAGGCATAGAGAAGGCAGCAGACCCCCTAATCGACAGCGGCAGCGACTGAGACGCCTACAGAGACACTGACAGAGGGTGCTACATTGACTGAGACGCTGACTGAGGTAGATAGGGGTAGATTTTGGCATAGAGAAGGCAGCAGACCCCCCCCCCCCCAATCGACAGCAGCAGCGACTGAGACGCCTACATGTACGCTGACAGAGGCTGCGATGCCGACTGAGATGCCGACTGAGGCAGATAGGGGTAGATATAGGTAAATAGAAGGCATCAGACCCCCAATCGACAGCGGCAGCGACTGAGACGCCTACAGAGACGTTGACAGAGGTTGCGAAGCCGACTGTGACGCCGACTGAGGTAGGTAGGGGTAGATATAGGCATAGAGAAGGCAGCAGACCCTCCAATCGACAACGGCAGCGACTGAGACGCCTACAGAGACGCTGGAAGAGGCTGCGACGCCGACTGAGACGCCGACTGAGGCAGTTAGGGGTAGATATAGGTATAGAGAAGGCAGCAGACCCCTCAATCGACAGCGGCAGCGACTGAGACTTTTTCAAAAACGCTGAGAGAGGCAGTTACGCCGACTGAGACAGATAGGGGTAGATATTGACATAGAGAAGGCAGAAGCCCCCCAATCGAGGCTGGTAGGGGTAGATATAGGCATAGAGAAGGCAGCAGACCCAACAATCGAGAGCGGCAACAACTGAGACGCCTACAGAGACGCTGATAGAGGTTGCGACGCCGACTGAGGCAGATAGCGGTAGATATAGGCATAGAGACGGCAGCAGACCCTCCAATCGACAGCGGCAGCGACTGAGACGCCTACAGAGAAGCTGACAGAGGCTGCGACGCCGCCTGAGATGCCAACTAAGGCAGAGAGGGGTAGATATTGGCATAGAGAAGGAAGCAGACCCCCCCCAATCGACAGCGGCAGAGGAGTGAGACGCCTACAGAGACGCTAACCGAGGCTGCGAAGCCGACTGTGACGCCGACTGAGGCAGGTAGGGGTAGATATAGGCATAGAGAAGACAGCAGACCCACCAATCGACAGTGGCAACAACTGAGACGCCTACAGAGACGCTGAGAGAGGCTGCGACGCCGACTGAGATGCCGACTTTGGCAGATAGGGTTAGATATAGGCAAAGAGAAGTCATCAGACCCCCCAATCGACAGCGGCAGCGACTGAGACGCATTCAGACGCGCTGACAGAGGCTGCGACGCCGACTGAGGCAGATAAGGGTAGATATTGGCATAGAGAAGGCAGCAGACCCCCCCAATCGACAGCGGCAGCGACTGAGACACCTACAGAGACGCTGACATAGGCTGCGACGCCGACTGAGATGCCGACTGAGGCAGATAGGGGTAGATATAGGCATAGAGAAGGCAGCAGACCCCCCAATCAACAGCGCTAGCTACTGAGACACCTACAGAGACGCTGACATAGGCTGCGACGCCGACTGAGATGCCGACTGAGGCAGATAGGGGTAGATATAGGCATAGAGAAGGCAGCAGACCCCCCAATCGACAGCAGCAGCGACTGAGCCGCATTGAGAGAGGTTGACAGAGGCTGCGACGCCGACTGACGCAGATAAGAACAGATATAGGCATAGTGAAGGCAGCAGACCCCTCAATCGACAGCGGTAGCGCCTGAGACGGCTACAGAGATGCTCACAGAAGCTGCGACGCCGACTGAGACGCCGACTGAGGCAGATAGGGATAGATATAGGCATAGAGAAGGCAGCAGACCCCCAATCGACAGCGGCAACGACTGACACGCTTACAGAGACGCTCACAGAGGCTGCGACGCTGACAGAGGCTTTGACGTCGACTGAAAAGCCGACTGAGGCAGAGAGGGTTAGACATAGGCATAGAGAAGGCAGCAGATAACCCAATCGACAGCGGCAGCGACTGAGACTCCTACAGAGACGCTGAGAGAGGCAGCGACGCCGACTGAGGCAGATAGCGGTAGAAATAGGCATAGAGAAGGCAGCAGACCCCCCAATCGACCGCGGCAGCGACTGAGACGCATACAGAGACGCTGACTGAGGCTGCGACGCCCACTGATACATCGACTGAGGCAGATAGGGGTAGATATAGGAATAGAGAAAGCAGCAGACCCCCCAATCGACAACGGCAGCGACTGAGATGCCTACAGAGACGCTGACAAGAGGCTGCGGTGCCGACTGAGACGCCGACTGAGGCAGATAGGGGTAGATATAGGCTTAGAAAATGTAGCAGACCCCCCAATCGACAGCGGCAGCGACTGAGACGTCTAGAGAGACGCCGACAGAGGCTGCGACGCTGACAGAGGCTGCGACGCCGACTGAGACGCCGACTGAGGCAGAGAGGGTTAGACATAGGCATAGAGAATGCAGCAGATAACCCAATCGACAGCGGCAACAACTGAGACGCCTACAGAGACGCTGACAGAGGCTGCAACGCCGACTGAGACCCCGCCTGAGGCAGAGAGGGGTAGATACTGGCATAGAGAAGGCAGCAGACCCCCCAATCGACAGCGGCAGCAACTGAGACGCCTATAGAGACGCTGACAGAGGCTGCGACGCCCACTGAGATGCCGACTGCGGCAGATAGGGGTAAATATAGGCATAGAGAAGGCAGCAGACCTCCCAATCGACAGTGACAGCGACTGAGATGGCTACAGAGACGCTGATAGAGGTTGCGATGCCGACTGAGGCAGATAGGGGTAGATATAGGCTTACAAAAGGCAGCAGACCCCCCAATCGACAGCGGCAGCGACTGATACGGCTACAGAGACGCTGAGAGAGGCTGCGACGCCGACTGAAGCAGATAGGGGTAGGCATAGAGAAGGTAGCAGACCCCCCAATCGACAACGGCAGCGACTCAGAAGCCTACAGAGACGCTGACAGACGCTGCGACGCCTACTGAGATGCCGACTGAGGCAGGTAGGGGTAGATATAGGCATATAGAAGGCAGCAGACCCCCTAATCGACAGCGGCAGCGACTCAGACGCCTACAGAGACACTGACAGAGGGTGCGACATTGACTGAGACGCTGACCGAGGCAGATATGGGTAGATTTTGGCATAGAGAAGGCAGCAGACCCCCTCGCCCCCAATCGACAGCAGCAGCAACTGAGACGCCTACATGTACGCTGACAGAGGCTGCGATGCCGAATGAAATGCCGACTGAGGCAGATAGGGGTAGATATAGGTAAAGAGAAGGCATCAGACCCCCAAATCGACAGCGGTAGCGACTGAGACGCCTACAGAGACGCTGACAACAGGCTGCGACGCCGACTGAGACGCCTCACTGAGGCAGATAGGGGTAGATATAGGCATAGAGATGGCAGCAGTGAGAGGGTGCGACATTGACTGAGACGCTGTACTGAGGCAGATAGGGGTAGATATTGGCCTCGATTGGGGGGTCTGCGCTGACAGAGGCTGCGAAGCCGACTGTGGCGCCAACTGAGGCAGATAGGGGAAGAGATAGGCATAGAGAAGGCAGCAGACAAACCAATCGACAGCGGCAACAACTGAGACGCCTACAGAGACGCTGAGAGAGGCTGCGACGCCGACTGAGGTAGATAGGGGTAGGCATAGAGAAGGGAGCAGACCCACCAATCGAAAACGGCAGCGACTCAGATGCCTACAGAGTCGCTGCCAAGAGGCTGCAACGCCGACTGAGACGCCGACTGAGGCAGATAGGGTAGATATAGGCTTAGAGAAGGCAGCAGACCCTCCAATCGACAGCGGCAGCGACTGAGACGCCTAGAGAGACGCTGACAAGAAGCTGCGACGCCGACTGAGACGCCGACTGAGGCAGATAGGGGTAGATATACGCATAGAGAAGGCAGCAGACCCTCCAATCGACAGCGGCAGCGACTGAGACGCCTACAGAGACGCTGACAGCTTCTGCGACGCCGACTGAGACGCCGACTGAGGCAGATAGGGTTAGATATTGACATAGAGAAGGCAGCAGACCCCCCAATCGAGGCTGCGACGCCGACTGTGACGCCGACTTAGGCAGATAGGGGTAGATATAGGCATAGAGAAGGCAGCAGACCCCACAATCGACAGCGGCAGCGACTGAGACTTGTTCAAAAACGCTGAGAGAGGCAGCTACGCCGACTGAGGCAGATAGGGGTAGATATTGACATAGAGAAGGCAGCAGACCCCCCAATCGAGGCTGCGACGCCGACTGAGATGCCAACTAAGGCAGAGAGGGGTAGATATTGGCATAGAGAAGGAAGCAGACCCCCCCAATCGACAGCGGCAGAGGAGTGAGACGCCTACAGAGACGCTAACCGAGGCTGCGAAGCCGACTGTGACGCCGACTGAGGCAGGTAGGGGTAGATATAGGCATAGAGAAGACAGCAGACCCACCAATCGACAGTGGCAACAACTGAGACGCCTACAGAGACGCTGAGAGAGGCTGCGACGCCGACTGAGATGCCGACTTTGGCAGATAGGGTTAGATATAGGCAAAGAGAAGTCATCAGACCCCCCAATCGACAGCGGCAGCGACTGAGACGCATTCAGACGCGCTGACAGAGGCTGCGACGCCGACTGAGGCAGATAAGGGTAGATATTGGCATAGAGAAGGCAGCAGACCCCCCCAATCGACAGCGGCAGCGACTGAGACACCTACAGAGACGCTGACATAGGCTGCGACGCCGACTGAGATGCCGACTGAGGCAGATAGGGGTAGATATAGGCATAGAGAAGGCAGCAGACCCCCCCAATCAACAGCGGTAGCTACTGAGACACCTACAGAGACGCTGACATAGGCTGCGACGCCTACTGAGATGCCGACTGAGGCAGATAGGGGTAGATAAAGGCATAGAGAAGGCAGCAGACCCCCAATCGACAGCGGCAACAAATGAGACGCCTACAGAGACGCTGACAGACGCTGCGACGCCTGCTGAGATGCCGACTGAGGCAGGTAGGGGTAGATATAGGCTTAGAGAAGGCAGCAGACCCCCTAATCGACAGCGGCAGCGACTGAGACGCCTACAGAGACAATGACAGAGGGTGCGACATTGACTGAGAAGCTGACTGAAGCAGATAGGGGTAGATTTTGGCATAGAGAAGGCAGCAGACCCCCCCCCCCCCCCCCCAATCGACAGCAGCAGCGAGTGAGACGCCTACATGTACGCTGACAGAGGCTGCGATGCCGACTGAGATGCCGACTGAGGCAGATAGGGGTAGATATAGGTAAAGAGAAGGCATCAGACCCCCCAATCGCCAGCGGCAGCGACTGAGACGCCTACAGAGACGTTGAGAGAGGTTGCGAAGCCGACGGTGACGCCGACTGAGTCAGGTAGGGGTAGATATAGGCATAGAGAAGGCAGCAGACCCCCCAATCGACAACGGCAGCGACTGAGATGCCTACAGAGACGCTGACAAGAGGCTGCGACGCCGACTGAGACGCCTCACTGAGGAAGATAGGGGTAGATATAGGCATAGAGATGGCAGCAGTGAGAGGGTGCGACATTGACTGAGACGCTGTACTGAGGCAGATAGGGGTAGATATTGGCCTCGATTGGGGGGTCTGCGCTGACAGAGGCTGCGAAGCCGACTGTGGCGCCAACTGAGGCAGATAGGGGAAGAGATAGGCATAGAGAAGGCAGCAGACAAACCAATCGACAGCGGCAACAACTGAGACGCCTACAGAGACGCTGAGAGAGGCTGCGACGCCGACTGAGGTAGATAGGGGTAGGCATAGAGAAGGGAGCAGACCCCCCAATCGAAAACGGCAGCGACTCAGATGCCTACAGAGACGCAGACAGAGGCTGCGACGCTGACAGAGGCTGCGACGCCGACTGAGACGCCGACTGAGGCAGAGAGGGTTAGATATAGGCATAGAGAAGGCAGCAGACCCTCCAATCGACAGCGGCAGCGACTGAGACGCCTACAGAGACGCTGACAAGAGGCTGCGACGCCGACTGAGACGCCGACTGAGGCAGATAGGGGTAGATATAGGCATAGAGAAGGCAGCAGACCCCCCAATCGACAGCGGCAGAAACTGAGACGCCTACAGAGACGCTGACAGAGGCTGCGACGCCGAATGAGATGCCGACTGAGGCAGATAGGGGTAGATATAGGCATAGAGAAGGCAGCAGACCCTCCAATCGACAGCGGCAACAACTGAGACACCTACAGAGACGCTGTAAGAGGTTGCGACGCCGACTGAGGCAGATAGGGGTAGGCATAGAGAAGGGAGCAGACCCCCCAATAGAAAACGGCAGCGACTCAGATGCCTACCGAGACGCTGAAAAGAAGCTGCGACGCCGACTGAGACGCCGACTGAGACAGATAGGGGTAGATATAGGCATAGAGAAGGCAGCAGACCCTCCAATCGACAGCGGCAGCGACTGAGATGCCTACAGAGACGCTGACAGAGGCTGCGACGCCAATTGAGACGCCGACTGAGGAAGAGAGGGTTAGACATAGGCATAGACAAGGCAGCAGACAACCCAATCGACAGCGGCAGCATCTGAGACGCCTACAGAGACACTGACAGAGGCTGCGACGCGGACAGAGGCTGCGACGCCAACTGAGACGCCGACTGAGGCAGAGAGGGTTATACATAGGCATGGAGAAGGCAGCAAACCCCCCAATCGACAACGGCAGCGACTGAGATGCCTACAGAGACGCTGACAAGAGGCTGTGACGCCGACTGAGACGTCGACCCCCCAATCGACAACGGCAGCGACAGAGATGCCTACAGAGACGCTGAAAAGATGCTGCGACGCCGACTGAGACGCCGACTGAGACAGATAGGGGTAGATATAGGCATAGAGAAGGCAGCAGACCCCCCAATCGACAACGGCAGCGACTGAGATGCCTACAGATACGCTGACAAGAGGCTGCGACGCCGAGTGAGACGCCGACTGAGGCAGATAGGGGTAGATATAGGCATAGAGAAGGCAGCAGAGCCCCCAATCGACAAAGGCTGCGACTGAGATGCCTACAGAGCCGCTGACAAGAGGCCGCGACGCCGACTGAGACGCCGACTGGGGCAGATAGGGGTAGATATAGGCATAGAGAAGGCAGCAGACCTTCCAATCGACAGCGGCAGCGACTGAGACGCCTACAGAGACGCTGACAGAGGCTGCGACGCCGACTGACCCGACAACTGAGGCAGAGAGGGTTAGCCATTGGCATAGATAAGGCAGCAGACAACCCAATCGACAGCGGCAACAACTGAGACGCCTACAGAGACGCTGAGAGAGGCTGCGACGCTGACAGAGGCTGCGACGCCGATTGAGACGCCGACTGAGGCAGAGAGGGTTACACATAGGCATAGATAAGGCAGCAGACAACCCAATCAACAGCGGCATCAACTGAGATGCATACAGAGACGCTGATAGAGGCTGCGACGCCGGCTGAGATGCCGACTGTGGCAGATAGAGGTAGACATTGGCATAGAGAAGGCAGCAGACCCCCCCAATCGATAGCGGCAACGACTGAGATACCTACAGAGACGCTGACAGAGGCTGCGAAGCCGACTGTGGCGCCGACTAAGGTAGATAGGGGAAGAGATAGGCATAGGGAAGGCAGCAGACAACCGAATCGACAGCGGCAACAACTGAGACGCCTACAGAGACGCTGATAGAGGCTGCGACGCCGACTGAGATTTGGACTGAGGCAGATAGAGGTAAATATAGGCATAGAGAAGGCAGCAGACCAAACAATCGACAGCGGCAACAACTGAGACCCCTACAGAGACGCTCATAGAGGCTGCGACGCCGACTGAGATGCCGACTGAGGCAGATAGGGGTAGATATAGGCATAGAGAAGGCAGCAGACCCCCCCATTCGACAACGGCAGCGACAGAGACGCCTACAGAGACGCTGACAGAGGCTGCGACATTGACTGAGACGCTGACTGAGGCAGATAGGGGTAGATTTTGGCTTAGAGAAGGCAGCAGACCCCCCCCCCAATCGAGGCTGCGACGCCGACTGTGACGCCGACTGAGGCAGGTTGGGGTAGATATAGGAATAGAGAAGGCAGCAGACCCCCTAATCGACAGCGGCAGCGACTGAGACGCCAACAGAGACACTGACAGAGGGTGCGACATTGACTGAGACGCCGACTGGGGCAGATAGGGGTAGATATAGGCATAGAGAAGGCAGCAGACCCTCCAATCGACAACGGCAGCGACTGAGACGCCTACAGAGACGCTGACAGAGGCTGCGACGCCGACTGAGCCGCCAACTGAGGTAGATAGGGGTAGATTTTGGCATAGAGAAGGCAGCAGACCCCCCCCCAATCGACAGCAGCAGCGACTGAGACGCCTACATGTACGCTGACAGAGGCTGCGATGCCGACTGAGATGCCGACTGAGGCAGATAGGGGTAGATATAGGTAAAGAGAATTCATCAGACCCCCAATCGACAGCGGCAGCGACTGAGACGCCTACAGAGGCGTTGACAGAGGTTGCGAAGCCGACTGTGACGCCGACTGAGGCAGGTAGGGGTAGATATAGGCATAGAGAAGGCAGCAGACCCCCCAATCGACAACGGCAGCGACTGAGATGCCTACAGAGACGCTGACAAGAGGTTGCGACGCCGACTGAGACGCCTCACTGAGGCAGATAGGGGAAGATATATGCATAGAGATGGCAGCAGTGAGAGGGTGTGACATTGACTGAGACGCTGTACTGAGGCAAATAGGGGAAGATTGGGGGGTCTGCGCTGACAGAGGCTGCGAAGCCGACTGTGGCGCCAACTGAGGCAGATAGGGGAAGAGATAGGCATAGAGAAGGCAGCAGACAAACCCATCGACAGCGGCAACAACTGAGACGCCTACAGAGACGCTGAGAGAGGCTGCGACGCCTACTGAGGTAGATAGGGGTAGGCATAGAGAAGGGAGCAGACCCCCCAATCGAAAACGGCAGCGACTCAGATGCCTACAGAGACGCTGACAAGAGGCTGCGACGCCGACTGAGACGCCGACTGAGGCAGATAGGGGTAGGCATAGGGAAGGCAGCAGACCATCCAATCGACAGCGGCAGTGACTGAGACGCCTACAGAGACGCTGACCAGAGGCTGCGACGCCGACTGAGACGCCGACTGAGGCAGATAGGGGTAGATATAGGCATAGAGAAGGCAGCAGACCCTCCAATCGACAGCGGCAGCGACTGAGACGCCTACAGAGACGCTGGCAGAGGCTGCGACGCCGACTGAGACGCCGACTGAAACGCCGACTGAGGCAGATAGGGGTAGATATAGGCATAGAGAAGGCAGCAGACCCCACAATCGACAGCGGCAGCGCCTGAGACTTGTTCCAAAACGCTGAGAGAGGCAGAGACGCCGACTGAGGCAGATAGGGGTAGATATTGACATAGAGAAGGCAGCAGACCCCCAATCGAGGCTACGACGCCGACTGTGACGCCGACTGAGGCAGGTAGGGGTAGATATAGGCATAGAGAAGGCAGCAGACCCAACAATCGACAGCGGCAACAACTGAGATGCCTACAGAGACGCTGATAGAGGTTGCGACGCCGACTGAGGCAGATAGGGGTAGATATAGGCATAGAGACGGCAGCAGACCCTCCAATCGACAGCTGCAGCGACTGAGACGCCTACAGAGACGCTGACAGAGGCTGCGACGCTGACAGAGGCTGCGACGCCGACTGAGATGCCAACTAAGGCAGAGAGGGGTAGACATAGGCATTGAGAAGGCAGCAGACCCCCAATCGACAGCGGCAACAAATGAGACGCCTACAGAGACGCTGACAGACGCTGCGACGCCTACTGAGATGCCGACTGAGGCAGGTAGGGGTAGACATAGGCATTGAGAAGGCAGCAGACCCCCAATCGACAGCGGCAACAAATGAGACGCCTACAGAGACGCTGACAGACGCTGAGATGCCGACTGAGGCAGGTAGGGGTAGATATAGGCATAGAGAAGGCAGCAGACCCCCTAATCGACAGCGGCAGCGACTGAGACGCCTACAGAGACGCTGACAAGAGGCTGCGACGCAGACTGAGACGCGGACTGAGGCAGATAGGGGTAGATATAAGCATAGAGAAGGCAGCAGACCCTCCAATCGACAGCGGCAGCGACTGAGACGCCTACAGAGACGCTGGCAGAGGCTGCGACGCCGGCTGAGACGCCGACTGAGGCAGATAGGGGTAGATATAGGCATAGAGAAGGCAGCAGACCCCTCAATCGACAGCGGCAGCGACTGAAACCTCTTTAAAAATGCTGAGAGAGGCAGTTACGCCGACTGAGACAGATAGGGGTAGATATTGACATAGAGAAGGCAGCAGACCCCCCAATCGAGGCTGCGACGCCGACTGTGACGCCGACTGAGGCAGGTAGGGGTAGATATAGGCATAGAGAAGGCAGCAGACCCCCTAATCGACAGCGGCAGCGACTGAGACGCCTACAGAGATGCTGACAGAGGCTGAGACGCCGACTGAGACGCCGACTGATACGCCGACTGAGGCAGATAGGGGTAGATATAGGCATAGAGAAGGCAGCAGACCCCACAATCGACAGCGGCAGCGACTGAGACTTGTTCAAAAACGCTGAGAGAGGCAGCGACGCCGACTGAGGCAGATAGGGGTAGATATTGACATAGAGAAGGCAGCAGACCCCCCAATCGAGGCTGCGACGCCGACTGTGACGCCGACTGAGGCAGGTAGGGGTAGATATAGGCATAGACAAGGCAGCAGACCCAACAATCGACAGCGGCAACAACTGAGACGCCTACAGAGACGCTGATAGAGGTTGCGACGCCGACTGAGGCAGATAGGGGTAGATATAGGCATAGAGACGGCAGCAGACCCTCCAATCGACAGCGGCAGCGACTGAGACGCCTACAGAGAAGCTGACAGAGGCTGCGACGCTGACAGAGGCTGCGACACCGACTGAGATACCAACTAAGGCAGAGAGGGGTAGACATAGGCATTGAGAAGGCAGCAGACCCCCAATCGACAGCGGCAACAAATGAGACGCCTACAGAGACGCTGACAGACGCTGCGACGCCTGCTGAGATGCCGACTGAGGCAGGTAGGGGTAGATATAGGCTTAGAGAAGGCAGCAGACCCCCTAATCGACAGCGGCAGCGACTGAGACGCCTACAGAGGCAATGACAGAGGGTGCGACATTGACTGAGAAGCTGACTGAAGCAGATAGGGGTAGATTTTGGCATAGAGAAGGCAGCAGACCCCCCCCCCCAATCGACAGCAGCAGCGAGTGTGACGCCTACATGTACGCTGACAGAGGCTGCGATGCCGACTGAGATGCCGACTGAGGCAGATAGGGGTAGATATAGGTAAAGAGAAGGCATCAGACCCCCCAATCGCCAGAGACGTTGAGAGAGGTTGCGAAGCCGACGGTGACGCCGACTGAGTCAGGTAGGGGTAGATATAGGCATAGAGAAGGCAGCAGACCCCCCAATCGACAACGGCAGCGACTGAGACGCCTACAGAGACGCTGAGAGAGGCTGCGACGCCGACTGAGGTAGATAGGGGTAGGCATAGAGAAGGGAGCAGACCCCCCAATCGAAAACGGCAGCGACTCAGATGCCTACAGAGACGCTGACAGAGGCTGCGACGCTGACAGAAGCTGCGACGCCCACTGAGACGCCGACTGAGGCAGAGAGGGTTAGATATAGGCATAGAGAAGGCAGCAGACCCTCCAATCGACAGCGGCAGCGACTGAGACGCCTACAGAGACGCTGACAAGAGGCTGCGACGCCGACTGAGACGCCGACTGAGGCAGATAGGGGTAGATATAGGCATATAGAAGGCAGCAGACCCCCCCAATCGACAGCGGCAGAAACTGAGACGCCTACAGAGACGCTGACAGAGGCTGCGACGCCGAATGAGATGCCGACTGAGGCAGATAGGGGTAGATATAGGCATAGAGGAGGCAGCAGACCCTCCAATCGACAGCGGCAACAACTGAGACACCTACAGAGACGCTGTAAGAGGTTGCGACGCCGACTGAGGCAGATAGGGGTAGGCATAGAGAAGGGAGCAGACCCCCCAATAGAAAACGGCAGCGACTCAGATGCCTACCGAGACGCTGAAAAGAAGCTGCGACGCCGACTGAGACGCCGACTGAGACAGATAGGGGTAGATATAGGCATAGAGAAGGCAGCAGACCCTCCAATCGACAGCGGCAGCGACTGAGATGCCTACAGAGACGCTGACAGAGGCTGCGACGCTGACAGAGGCTGCGACGCCAATTGAGACGCCGACTGAGGAAGAGAGGGTTAGACATAGGCATAGACAAGGCAGCAGACAACCCAATCGACAGCGGCAGCATCTGAGGCGCCTACAGAGGCACTGACAGAGGCTGCGACGCGGACAGAGGCTGCGACGCCAACTGAGACGCCGACTGAGGCAGAGAGGGTTATACATAGGCATGGAGAAGGCAGCAAACCCCCCAATCGACAACGGCAGCGACTGAGATGTCTACAGAGACGCTGACAAGAGGCTGTGACGCCGACTAAGACGTCGACCCCCCAATCGACAACGGCAGCGACAGAGATGCCTACAGAGACGCTGACAAGATGCTGCGACGCCGACTGAGACGCCGACTGAGGCAGATAGGGGTAGATATAGGCATAAAGAAGGCAGCCGACCCTCCAATCGACAGCGGCAGAGACTGAGACGCCTACAGAGAAGCTGAGAGAGGCTGCGACGACGACTGAGGCCGATAGGGGTAGATATAGGCATAGAGAAGGCAGCAGACCCCCCAATCGACAACGGCAGCGACTGAGATGCCTACAGATACACTGACAAGAGGCTGCGACGCCGAGTGAGACGCCGACTGAGGCAGATAGGGGTAGATATAGGCATAGAGAAGGCAGCAGACCCCCCAATCGACAATGGCAGCGACTGAGATGCCTACAGAGACGCTGACAAGAGGCTGCGACGCCGACTGAGACGCCTCACTGAGGCAGATAGGGGTAGATATATGCATAGAGATGGCAGCAGTGAGAGGGTGTGACATTGACTGAGACGTTGTACTGAGGCAAATAGGGGAAGATTGGGGGGTCTGCGCTGACAGAGGCTGCGAAGCCGACTGTGGCGCCAACTGAGGCAGATAGGGGAAGAGATAGGCATAGAGAAGGCAGCAGAAAAACCAATCGACAGCGGCAACAACTGAGACGCCTACAGAGACGCTGAGAGGGGCTGCGACGCCTACTGAGGTAGATAGGGGTAGGCATAGAGAAGGGAGCAGACCCCCCAATCGAAAACGGCAGCGACTCAGATGCCTACAGAGACGCTGACAAGAGGCTGCGACGCCGACTGAGACGCTGACTGAGGCAGATAGGGGTAGATATAGGCATAGGGAAGGCAGCAGACCATCCAATCGACAGCGGCAGCGACTGAGACGCCTACAGAGACGCTGACCAGAGGCTGCGACGCCGACTGAGACGCCGACTGAGGCAGATAGGGGTAGATATAGGCATAGAGAAGGCAGCAGACCCTCCAATCGACAGCGGCAGCGACTGAGACGCCTACAGAGACGCTGGCAGAGGCTGCGACGCCGACTGAGACGCCGACTGAAACGCCGACTGAGGCAGATAGGGGTAGATATAGGCATAGAGAAGGCAGCACACCCCACAATCGACAGCGGCAGCGCCTGAGACTTGTTCCAAAACGCTGAGAGAGGCAGCGACGCCGACTGAGGCAGATAGAGGTAGATATTGACATAGAGAAGGCAGCAGACCCCCAATCGAGGCTGCGACGCCGACTGTGACGCCGACTGAGGCAGGTAGGGGTAGATATAGGCATAGAGAAGGCAGCAGACCCAACAATCGACAGCGGCAACAACTGAGATGCCTACAGAGACGCTGATAGAGGTTGCGACGCCGACTGAGGCAGATAGGGGTAGATATAGGCATAGAGACGGCAGCAGACCCTCCAATCGACAGCTGCAGCGACTGAGACGCCTACAGAGACGCTGACAGAGGCTGCGACGCTGACAGAGGCTGCGACGCCGACTGAGATGCCAACTAAGGCAGAGAGGGGTAGACATAGGCATTGAGAAGGCAGCAGACCCCCAATCGACAGCGGCAACAAATGAGACGCCTACAGAGACGCTGACAGACGCTGCGACGCCTACTGAGATGCCGACTGAGGCAGGTAGGGGTAGACATAGGCATTGAGAAGGCAGCAGACCCCCAATCGACAGCGGCAACAAATGACACGCCTACAGAGACGCTGACAGACGCTAAGATGCCGACTTAGGCAGGTAGGGGTAGATATAGGCATAGAGAAGGCAGCAGACCCCCTAATCGACAGCGGCAGCGACTGAGACGCCTACAGAGACGCTGACAAGAGGCTGCGACGCAGACTGAGACGCGGACTGAGGCAGATAGGGGTAGATATAAGCATAGAGAAGGCAGCAGACCCTCCAATCGACAGCGGCAGCGACTGAGACGCCTACAGAGACGCTGGCAGAGGCTGCGACTCCGGCTGAGACGCCGACTGAGGTAGATAGGGGTAGATATAGGCATAGAGAAGGCAGCAGACCCCTCAATCGACAGCGGCAGCGACTGAAACCTCTTTAAAAATGCTGAGAGAGGCAGTTACGCCGACTGAGACAGATAGGGGTAGATATTGACATAGAGAAGGCAGCAGACCCCCCAATCGAGGCTGCGACGCCGACTGTGACGCCGACTGAGGCAGGTAGGGGTAGATATAGGTATAGAGAAGGCAGCAGACCCAACAATCGACAGCGGCAACAACTGAGACGCCTACAGAGACGCTGATAGAGGTTGCGACGCCGACTGAGGCAGATAGGGGTAGATATAGGCATAGAGACGGCAGCAGACCCTCCAATCGACAGCGGCAGCGACTGAGACGCCTACAGAGAAGCTGACAGAGGCTGCGACGCTGACAGAGGCTGCGACGCCGACTGAGATACCAACTAAGGCAGAGAGGGGTAGACATAGGCATTGAGAAGGCAGCAGACCCCCAATCGACAGCGGCAACAAATGAGACGCCTACAGAGACGCTGACAGACGCTGCGACGCCTGCTGAGATGCCGACTGAGGCAGGTAGGGGTAGATATAGGCTTAGAGAAGGCAGCAGACCCCCTAATCGACAGCGGCAGCGACTGAGACGCCTACAGAGACAATGACAGAGGGTGCGACATTGACTGAGAAGCTGACTGAAGCAGATAGGGGTAGATTTTGGCATAGAGAAGGCAGCAGACCCCCCCCCCCCCAATCGACAGCAGCAGCGAGTGAGACGCCTACATGTACGCTGACAGAGGCTGCGATGCCGACTGAGATGCCGACTGAGGCAGATAGGGGTAGATATAGGTAAAGAGAAGGCATCAGACCCCCCAATCGCCAGCGGCAGCGACTGAGACGCCTACAGAGACGTTGAGAGAGGTTGCGAAGCCGACGGTGACGCCGACTGAGGCAGGTAGGGGTAGATATAGGCATAGAGAAGGCAGCAGACCCCCCAATCGACAACGGCAGCGACTGAGATGCCTACAGAGACGCTGACAAGAGGCTGCGACGCCGACTGAGACGCCTCACTGAGGAAGATAGGGGTAGATATAGGCATAGAGATGGCAGCAGTGAGAGGGTGCGACATTGACTGAGACGCTGTACTGAGGCAGATAGGGGTAGATATTGGCCTCGATTGGGGGGTCTGCGCTGACAGAGGCTGCGAAGCCGACTGTGGCGCCAACTGAGGCAGATAGGGGAAAAGATAGGCATAGAGAAGGCAGCAGACAAACCAATCGACAGCGGCAACAACTGAGACGCCTACAGAGACGCTGAGAGAGGCTGCGACGCCGACTGAGGTAGATAGGGGTAGGCATAGAGAAGGGAGCAGACCCCCCAATCGAAAACGGCAGCGACTGAGACACCTACAGAGACGCTGTAAGAGGTTGCGACGCCGACTGAGGCAGATAGGGGTAGGTATAGAGAAGGGAGCAGACCCCCCAATAGAAAACGGCAGCGACTCAGATGCCTACCGAGACGCTGAAAAGAAGCTGCGACGCCGACTGAGACGCCGACTGAGACAGATAGGGGTAGATATAGGCATAGAGAAGGCAGCAGGCCCTCCAATCGACAGCGGCAGCGACTGAGATGCCTACAGAGACGCTGACAGAGGCTGCGACGCTGACAGAGGCTGCGACGCCAATTGAGACGCCGACTGAGGAAGAGAGGGTTAGACATAGGCATAGACAAGGCAGCAGACAACCCAATCGACAGCGGCAGCATCTGAGACGCCTACAGAGGCACTGACAGAGGCTGCGACGCGGACAGAGGCTGCGACGCCAACTGAGACGCCGACTGAGGCAGAGATGGTTATACATAGGCATGGAGAAGGCAGCAAACCCCCCAATCGACAACGGCAGCGACTGAGATGTCTACAGAGACGCTGACAAGAGGCTGTGACGCCGACTGAGACGTCGACCCCCCAATCGACAACGGCAGCGACAGAGATGCCTACAGAGACGCTGACAAGATGCTGCGACGCCGACTGAGACGCCGACTGAGGCAGATAGGGGTAGATATAGGCATAAAGAAGGCAGCCGACCCTCCAATCGACAGCGGCAGAGACTGAGACGCCTACAGAGAAGCTGAGAGAGGCTGCGACGACGACTGAGGCCGATAGGGGTAGATATAGGCATAGAGAAGGCAGCAGACCCCCCAATCGACAACGGCAGCGACTGAGATGCCTACAGATACGCTGACAAGAGGCTGCGACGCCGAGTGAGACGCCGACTGAGGCAGATAGGGGTAGATATAGGCATAGAGAAGGCAGCAGACCCCCCAATCGACAATGGCTGCGACTGAGATGCCTACAGAGCCGCTGACAAGAGGCCGCGACGCCGACTGAGACGCCGACTGGGGCAGATAGGGGTAGATATAGGCATAGAGAAGGCAGCAGACCCTCCAATCGACAGCGGCAGCGACTGAGACGCCTACAGAGACGCTGACAGAGGCTGCGACGCCGACTGAGCCGACAACTGAGGCAGAGAGGGTTAGCCATTGGCATAGATAAGGCAGCAGACAACCCAATCGACAGCGGCAACAACTGAGACGCCTACAGAGACGCTGAGAGAGGCTGCGACGCTGACAGAGGCTGCGACGCCGATTGAGACGCCGACTGAGGCAGAGAGGGTTACACATAGGTATAGATAAGGCAGCAGACAACTCAATCAACAGCGGCATCAACTGAGATGCATACAGAGACGCTGATAGAGGCTGCGACGCCGGCTGAGATGCCGACTGTGGCAGATAGAGGTAGACATTGGCATAGAGAAGGCAGCAGACCCCCCCAATCGATAGCGGCAACGACTGAGATACCTACAGAGACGCTGACAGAGGCTGCGAAGCCGACTGTGGCGCCGACTAAGGTAGATAGGGGAAGAGATAGGCATAGGGAAGGCAGCAGACAACCGAATCGACAGCGGCAACAACTGAGACGCCTACAGAGACGCTGATAGAGGCTGCGACGCCGACTGAGATTTGGACTGAGGCAGATAGAGGTAAATATAGGCATAGAGAAGGCAGCAGACCAAACAATCGACGGCGGCAACAACTGAGACGCCTACAGAGACTCTCATAGAGGCTGCGACGCCGACTGAGATGCCGACTGAGGCAGATAGGGGTAGATATAGGCATAGAGAAGGCAGCAGACCCCCCCATTCGACAACGGCAGCGACAGAGACGCCTACAGAGACGCTGACAGAGGCTGCGACATTGACTGAGACGCTGACTGAGGCAGATAGGGGTAGATTTTGGCTTAGAGAAGGCAGCAGACCCCCCCCCCCAATCGAGGCTGCGACGCCGACTGTGACGCCGACTGAGGCAGGTTCGGGTAGATATAGGCATAGAGAAGGCAGCAGACCCCCTAATCGACAGCGGCAGCGACTGAGACGCCAACAGAGACACTGACAGAGGGTGCGACATTGACTGAGACGCCGACTGGGGCAGATAGGGGTAGATATAGGCATAGAGAAGGCAGCAGACCCTCCAATCGACAACGGCAGCGACTGAGACGCCTACAGAGACGCTGACAGAGGCTGCGACGCCGACTGAGCCGCCAACTGAGGTAGATAGGGGTAGATTTTGGCATAGAGAAGGCAGCAGACCCCCCCCCAATCGACAGCAGCAGCGACTGAGACGCCTACATGTACGCTGACAGAGGCTGCGATGCCGACAGAGATGCCGACTGAGGCAGATAGGGGTAGATATAGGTAAAGAGAATTCATCAGACCCCCAATCGACAGCGGCAGCGACTGAGACGCCTACAGAGGCGTTGACAGAGGTTGCGAAGCCGACTGTGACGCCGACTGAGGCAGGTAGGGGTAGATATAGGCATAGAGAAGGCAGCAGACCCCCCAATCGACAACGGCAGCGACTGAGATGCCTACAGAGACGCTGACAAGAGGCTGCGACGCCGACTGAGACGCCTCACTGAGGCAGATAGGGGTAGATATATGCATAGAGATGGCAGCAGTGAGAGGGTGCGACATTGACTGAGACGCTGTACTGAGGCAAATAGGGGAAGATTGGGGGGTCTGCGCTGACAGAGGCTGCGAAGCCGACTGTGGCGCCAACTGAGGCAGATAGGAGAAGAGATAGGCATAGAGAAGGCAGCAGACAAACCAATCGACAGCGGCAACAACTGAGACGCCTACATAGACGCTGAGAGAGGCTGCGACGCCTACTGAGGTAGATAGGGGTAGGCATAGAGAAGGGAGCAGACCCCCCAATCGAAAACGGCAGCGACTCAGATGCCTACAGAGACGCTGACAAGAGGCTGCGACGCCGACTGAGACGCCGACTGAGGCAGATAGGGGTAGATATAGGCATAGGGAAGGCAGCAGACCATCCAATCGACAGCGGCAGCGACTGAGACGCCTACAGAGACGCTGACCAGAGGCTGCGACGCCGACTGAGACGCCGACTGAGGCAGATAGGGGTAGATATAGGCATAGAGAAGGCAGCAGACCCTCCAATCGACAGCGGCAGCGACTGAGACGCCTACAGAGACGCTGGCAGAGGCTGCGACGCCGACTGAGACGCCGACTGAAACGCCGACTGAGGCAGATAGGGGTAGATATAGGCATAGAGAAGGCAGCAGACCCCACAATCGACAGCGGCACCGCCTGAGACTTGTTCCAAAACGCTGAGAGAGGCAGCGACGCCGACTGAGGCAGGTAGGGGTAGATATAGGCATAGAGAAGGCAGCAGACCCAACAATCGACAGCGGCAACAACTGAGATGCCTACAGAGACGCTGATAGAGGTTGCGACGCCGACTGAGGCAGATAGGGGTAGATATAGGCATAGAGACGGCAGCAGACCCTCCAATCGACAGCTGCAGCGACTGAGACGCCTACAGAGACGCTGACAGAGGCTGCGACGCTGACAGAGGCTGCGACGCCGACTGAGATGCCAACTAAGGCATAGAGGGGTAGACATAGGCATTGAGAAGGCAGCAGACCCCCAATCGACAGCGGCAACAAATGAGACGCCTACAGAGACGCTGACAGACGCTGCGACGCCTACTGAGATGCCGACTGAGGCAGGTAGGGGTAGACATAGGCATTGAGAAGGCAGCAGACCCCCAATCGACAGCGGCAACAAATGAGACGCCTACAGAGACGCTGACAGACGCTGAGATGCCGACTGAGGCAGGTAGGGGTAGATATAGGCATAGAGAAGGCAGCAGACCCCCTAATCGACAGCGGCAGCGACTGAGACGCCTACAGAGACACTGACAGAGGGTGCTACATTGACTGAGACGCTGACTGAGGTAGATAGGGGTAGATTTTGGCATAGAGAAGGCAGCAGACCCCCCCCCCCCCCCCAATCGACAGCAGCAGCGACTGAGACGCCTACATGTACGCTGACAGAGGCTGCGATGCCGACTGAGATGCCGACTGAGGCAGATAGGGGTAGATATAGGTAAATAGAAGGCATCAGACCCCCAATCGACAGCGGCAGCGACTGAGACGCCTACAGAGACGTTGACAGAGGTTGCGAAGCCGACTGTGACGCCGACTGAGGTAGGTAGGGGTAGATATAGGCATAGAGAAGGCAGCAGACCCCCCAATCGACAACGGCAGCGACTGAGATGCCTACAGAGACGCTGACAAGAGGCTGCGACGCCGACTGAGACGCCTCACTGAGGCAGATAGGGGTATATATATGCATAGAGATGGCAGCAGTGAGAGGGTGCGACATTGACTGAGACGCTGTACTGAAGCAAATAGGGGTAGATATTGGCCTCGATTGGGGGGTCTGCGCTGACAGAGGCTGCGAAGCCGACTGTGGCGCCAATGGCAGGCAGATAGGGGAAGAGATAGGCATAGAGAAGGCAGCAGACAAACCAATCGACAGCGGCAACAACTGAGACGCCTACAGAGACGCTGAGAGAGAAGCTGCGAGGCCACTGAGGTAGATAGGGGTAGGCATAGAGAAGGGAGCAGACCCCCCAATCGAAAACGGCAGCGACTCAGATGCCTACAGAGACGCTGACAAGAGGCTGCGACGCCGACTGAGACGCCGACTGAGGCAGATAGGTGTAGATATAGGCATAGGGAAGGCAGCAGACCATCCAATCGACAGCGGCAGCGACTGAGACGCCTACAGAGACGCTGACCAGAGGCTGCGACGCCGACTGAGACTCCGACTGAGGCAGATAGGGGTAGATATAGGCATAGAGAAGGCAGCAGACCCTCCAATCGACAACGGCAGCGACTGAGACGCCTACAGAGACGCTGGAAGAGGCTGCGACGCCGACTGAGACGCCGACTGAGGCAGTTAGGGGTAGATATAGGTATAGAGAAGGCAGCAGACCCCTCAATCGACAGCGGCAGCGACTGAGACTTTTTCAAAAACGCTGAGAGAGGCAGTTACGCCGACTGAGACAGATAGGGGTAGATATTGACATAGAGAAGGCAGAAGCCCCCCAATCGAGGCTGGTAGGGGTAGATATAGGCATAGAGAAGGCAGCAGACCCAACAATCGAGAGCGGCAACAACTGAGACGCCTACAGAGACGCTGATAGAGGTTGCGACGCCGACTGAGGCAGATAGCGGTAGATATAGGCATAGAGACGGCAGCAGACCCTCCAATCGACAGCGGCAGCGACTGAGACGCCTACAGAGAAGCTGACAGAGGCTGCGACGCCGCCTGAGATGCCAACTAAGGCAGAGAGGGGTAGATATTGGCATAGAGAAGGAAGCAGACCCCCCCCAATCGACAGCGGCAGAGGAGTGAGACGCCTACAGAGACGCTAACCGAGGCTGCGAAGCCGACTGTGACGCCGACTGAGGCAGGTAGGGGTAGATATAGGCATAGAGAAGACAGCAGACCCACCAATCGACAGTGGCAACAACTGAGACGCCTACAGAGACGCTGAGAGAGGCTGCGACGCCGACTGAGATGCCGACTTTGGCAGATAGGGTTAGATATAGGCAAAGAGAAGTCATCAGACCCCCCAATCGACAGCGGCAGCGACTGAGACGCATTCAGACGCGCTGACAGAGGCTGCGACGCCGACTGAGGCAGATAAGGGTAGATATTGGCATAGAGAAGGCAGCAGACCCCCCCAATCGACAGCGGCAGCGACTGAGACACCTACAGAGACGCTGACATAGGCTGCGACGCCGACTGAGATGCCGACTGAGGCAGATAGGGGTAGATATAGGCATAGAGAAGGCAGCAGACCCCCCAATCAACAGCGCTAGCTACTGAGACACCTACAGAGACGCTGACATAGGCTGCGACGCCGACTGAGATGCCGACTGAGGCAGATAGGGGTAGATATAGGCATAGAGAAGGCAGCAGACCCCCCAATCGACAGCAGCAGCGACTGAGCCGCATTGAGAGAGGTTGACAGAGGCTGCGACGCCGACTGACGCAGATAAGAACAGATATAGGCATAGTGAAGGCAGCAGACCCCTCAATCGACAGCGGTAGCGCCTGAGACGGCTACAGAGATGCTCACAGAAGCTGCGACGCCGACTGAGACGCCGACTGAGGCAGATAGGGATAGATATAGGCATAGAGAAGGCAGCAGACCCCCAATCGACAGCGGCAACGACTGACACGCTTACAGAGACGCTCACAGAGGCTGCGACGCTGACAGAGGCTTTGACGTCGACTGAAAAGCCGACTGAGGCAGAGAGGGTTAGACATAGGCATAGAGAAGGCAGCAGATAACCCAATCGACAGCGGCAGCGACTGAGACTCCTACAGAGACGCTGAGAGAGGCAGCGACGCCGACTGAGGCAGATAGCGGTAGAAATAGGCATAGAGAAGGCAGCAGACCCCCCAATCGACCGCGGCAGCGACTGAGACGCATACAGAGACGCTGACTGAGGCTGCGACGCCCACTGATACATCGACTGAGGCAGATAGGGGTAGATATAGGAATAGAGAAAGCAGCAGACCCCCCAATCGACAACGGCAGCGACTGAGATGCCTACAGAGACGCTGACAAGAGGCTGCGGTGCCGACTGAGACGCCGACTGAGGCAGATAGGGGTAGATATAGGCTTAGAAAATGTAGCAGACCCCCCAATCGACAGCGGCAGCGACTGAGACGTCTAGAGAGACGCCGACAGAGGCTGCGACGCTGACAGAGGCTGCGACGCCGACTGAGACGCCGACTGAGGCAGAGAGGGTTAGACATAGGCATAGAGAATGCAGCAGATAACCCAATCGACAGCGGCAACAACTGAGACGCCTACAGAGACGCTGACAGAGGCTGCAACGCCGACTGAGACCCCGCCTGAGGCAGAGAGGGGTAGATACTGGCATAGAGAAGGCAGCAGACCCCCCAATCGACAGCGGCAGCAACTGAGACGCCTATAGAGACGCTGACAGAGGCTGCGACGCCCACTGAGATGCCGACTGCGGCAGATAGGGGTAAATATAGGCATAGAGAAGGCAGCAGACCTCCCAATCGACAGTGACAGCGACTGAGATGGCTACAGAGACGCTGATAGAGGTTGCGACGCCGACTGAGGCAGATAGGGGTAGATATAGGCTTACAAAAGGCAGCAGACCCCCCAATCGACAGCGGCAGCGACTGATACGGCTACAGAGACGCTGAGAGAGGCTGCGACGCCGACTGAAGCAGATAGGGGTAGGCATAGAGAAGGTAGCAGACCCCCCAATCGACAACGGCAGCGACTCAGAAGCCTACAGAGACGCTGACAGACGCTGCGACGCCTACTGAGATGCCGACTGAGGCAGGTAGGGGTAGATATAGGCATATAGAAGGCAGCAGACCCCCTAATCGACAGCGGCAGCGACTCAGACGCCTACAGAGACACTGACAGAGGGTGCGACATTGACTGAGACGCTGACCGAGGCAGATATGGGTAGATTTTGGCATAGAGAAGGCAGCAGACCCCCTCGCCCCCAATCGACAGCAGCAGCAACTGAGACGCCTACATGTACGCTGACAGAGGCTGCGATGCCGAATGAAATGCCGACTGAGGCAGATAGGGGTAGATATAGGTAAAGAGAAGGCATCAGACCCCCAAATCGACAGCGGTAGCGACTGAGACGCCTACAGAGACGCTGACAACAGGCTGCGACGCCGACTGAGACGCCTCACTGAGGCAGATAGGGGTAGATATAGGCATAGAGATGGCAGCAGTGAGAGGGTGCGACATTGACTGAGACGCTGTACTGAGGCAGATAGGGGTAGATATTGGCCTCGATTGGGGGGTCTGCGCTGACAGAGGCTGCGAAGCCGACTGTGGCGCCAACTGAGGCAGATAGGGGAAGAGATAGGCATAGAGAAGGCAGCAGACAAACCAATCGACAGCGGCAACAACTGAGACGCCTACAGAGACGCTGAGAGAGGCTGCGACGCCGACTGAGGTAGATAGGGGTAGGCATAGAGAAGGGAGCAGACCCACCAATCGAAAACGGCAGCGACTCAGATGCCTACAGAGTCGCTGCCAAGAGGCTGCAACGCCGACTGAGACGCCGACTGAGGCAGATAGGGTAGATATAGGCTTAGAGAAGGCAGCAGACCCTCCAATCGACAGCGGCAGCGACTGAGACGCCTAGAGAGACGCTGACAAGAAGCTGCGACGCCGACTGAGACGCCGACTGAGGCAGATAGGGGTAGATATACGCATAGAGAAGGCAGCAGACCCTCCAATCGACAGCGGCAGCGACTGAGACGCCTACAGAGACGCTGACAGCTTCTGCGACGCCGACTGAGACGCCGACTGAGGCAGATAGGGTTAGATATTGACATAGAGAAGGCAGCAGACCCCCCAATCGAGGCTGCGACGCCGACTGTGACGCCGACTTAGGCAGATAGGGGTAGATATAGGCATAGAGAAGGCAGCAGACCCCACAATCGACAGCGGCAGCGACTGAGACTTGTTCAAAAACGCTGAGAGAGGCAGCTACGCCGACTGAGGCAGATAGGGGTAGATATTGACATAGAGAAGGCAGCAGACCCCCCAATCGAGGCTGCGACGCCGACTGAGATGCCAACTAAGGCAGAGAGGGGTAGATATTGGCATAGAGAAGGAAGCAGACCCCCCCAATCGACAGCGGCAGAGGAGTGAGACGCCTACAGAGACGCTAACCGAGGCTGCGAAGCCGACTGTGACGCCGACTGAGGCAGGTAGGGGTAGATATAGGCATAGAGAAGACAGCAGACCCACCAATCGACAGTGGCAACAACTGAGACGCCTACAGAGACGATGAGAGAGGCTGCGACGCCGACTGAGATGCCGACTTTGGCAGATAGGGTTAGATATAGGCAAAGAGAAGTCATCAGACCCCCCAATCGACAGCGGCAGCGACTGAGACGCATTCAGACGCGCTGACAGAGGCTGCGACGCCGACTGAGGCAGATAAGGGTAGATATTGGCATAGAGAAGGCAGCAGACCCCCCCAATCGACAGCGGCAGCGACTGAGACACCTACAGAGACGCTGACATAGGCTGCGACGCCGACTGAGATGCCGACTGAGGCAGATAGGGGTAGATATAGGCATAGAGAAGGCAGCAGACCCCCCCAATCAACAGCGGTAGCTACTGAGACACCTACAGAGACGCTGACATAGGCTGCGACGCCGACTGAGATGCCGACTGAGGCAGATAGGGGTAGATAAAGGCATAGAGAAGGCAGCAGACCCCCCAATCGACAGCAGCAGCGACTGAGCCGCATTGAGAGAGGTTGACAGAGGCTGCGACGCCGACTGACGCAGATAAGAAAAGATATAGGCATAGTGAAGGCAGCAGACCCCCCAATCGACAGCGGTAGCGACTGAGACGCCTACAGAGATGCTCACAGAAGCTGCGACGCCGACTGAGACGCCGACTGAGGCAGATAGGGATAGATATAGGCATAGAGAAGGCAGCAGACCCCCAATCGACAGCGGCAACGACTTACACGCCTACAGAGACGCTCACAGAGGCTGCGACGCTGACAGAGGCTGCGACGTCGACTGAAAAGCCGACTGAGGTAGAGAGGGTTAGACATAGGCATAGAGAAGGCAGCAGATAACCCAATCGACAGCGGCAGCGACTGAGACTCCTACAGAGACGCTGAGAGAGGCAGCGACGCCGACTGAGGCAGATAGCGGTAGAAATAGGCATAGAGAAGGCAGCAGACCCCCCAATCGACCGCGGCAGCGACTGAGACGCATACAGAGACGCTGACTGAGGCTGCGACGCCCACTGATACATCGACTGAGGCAGATAGGGGTAGATATAGGAATAGAGAAGGCAGCAGACCCCCCAATCGAAAACGGCAGCGACTGAGATGCCTACAGAGACGCTGACAAGAGGCTGCGGTGCCGACTGAGACGCCGACTGAGGCAGATAGGGGTAGATATAGGCTTAGAAAATGTAGCAGACCCCCCAATCGACAGCGGCAGCGACTGACACGTCTAGAGAGACGCCGACAGAGGCTGCGACGCTGACAGAGGCTGCGACGCTGACAGAGGCTGCGACGCCGACTGAGACGCCGACTGAGGCAGAGAGGGTTAGACATAGGCATAGAGAATGCAGCAGGTAACCCAATCGACAGCGGCAACAACTGAGACGCCTACAGAGACGCTGACAGAGGCTGCAACGCCAACTGAGACCCCGCCTGAGGCAGAGAGGGGTAGATACTGGCATAGAGAAGGCAGCAGACCCCCCAATCGACAGCGGCAGCAACTGAGACGCCTATAGAGACGCTGACAGAGGCTGCGACGCCCACTGAGATGCCGACTGCGGCAGATAGGGGTAAATATAGGCATAGAGAAGGCAGCAGACCTCCCAATCGACAGTGACAGCGACTGAGATGGCTACAGAGACGCTGATAGAGGTTGCGACGCCGACTGAGGCAGATAGGGGTAGATATAGGCTTACAAAAGGCAGCAGACCCCCCAATCGACAGCGGCAGCGACTGATACGGCTACAGAGACGCTGAGAGAGGCTGCGACGCCGACTGAAGCAGATAGGGGTAGGCATAGAGAAGGTAGCAGACCCCCCAATCGACAACGGCAGCGACTCAGAAGCCTACAGAGACGCTGACAGACGCTGCGACGCCTACTGAGATGCCGACTGAGGCAGGTAGGGGTAGATATAGGCATATAGAAGGCAGCAGACCCCCTAATCGACAGCGGCAGCGACTGAGACGCCTACAGAGACACTGACAGAGGGTGCGACATTGACTGAGACGCTGACTGAGGCAGATAGGGGTAGATTTTGGCATAGAGAAGGCAGCAGACCCCCTCCCCCCCAATCGACAGCAGCAGCGACTGAGACGCCTACATGTACGCTGACAGAGGCTACGATGCCGAATGAAATGCCGACTGAGGCAGATAGGGGTAGATATAGGTAAAGAGAAGGCATCAGACCCCCAAATCGACAGCGGCACCGACTGAGACGCCTACAGAGACGCTGACAACAGGCTGCGACGCCGACTGAGACGCCTCACTGAGGCAGATAGGGGTAGATATAGGCATAGAGATGGCAGCAGTGAGAGGGTGCGACATTGACTGAGACGCTGTACTGAGGCAGATAGGGGTAGATATTGGCCTCGATTGGGGGGTCTGCGCTGACAGAGGCTGCGAAGCCGACTGTGGCGCCAACTGAGGCAGATAGGGGAAGAGATAGGCATAGAGAAGGCAGCAGACAAACCAATCGACAGCGGCAACAACTGAGACGCCTACAGAGACGCTGAGAGAGGCTGCGACGCCGACTGAGGTAGATAGGGGTAGGCATAGAGAAGGGAGCAGACCCACCAATCGAAAACGGCAGCGACTCAGATGCCTACAGAGACGCTGCCAAGAGGCTGCGACGCCGACTGAGACGCCGACTGAGGCAGATAGGGTAGATATAGGCTTAGAGAAGGCAGCAGACCCTCCAATCGACAGCGGCAGCGACTGAGACGCCTACAGAGACGCTGACAAGAAGCTGCGACGCCGACTGAGACGCCGACTGAGGCAGATAGGGGTAGATATACGCATAGAGAAGGCAGCAGACCCTCCAATCGACAGCGGCAGCGACTGAGACGCCTACAGAGACGCTGACATAGGCTGCGACGCCGACTGAGACGCCGACTGAGGCAGATAGGGGTAGATATTGACATAGAGAAGGCAGCAGACCCCCCAATCGAGGCTGCGACGCCGACTGTGACGCCGACTTAGGCAGATAGGGGTAGATATAGGCATAGAGAAGGCAGCAGACCCCACAATCGACAGCGGCAGCGACTGAGACTTGTTCAAAAACGCTGAGAGAGGCAGCTACGCCGACTGAGGCAGATAGGGGTAGATATTGACATAGAGAAGGCAGCAGACCCCCCAATCGAGGCTGCGACGCCGACTGTGACGCCGACTGAGGCAGGTAGGGGTAGATATAGGCATAGAGAAGGCAGCAGACCCAACAATCGACAGCGGCAGATACTGAGACGCCTACAGATACGCTGACAGAGGCTGCGACGCCGAATGAGATGCCGACTGAGGCAGAGAGGGTTAGACATAGGCATAGATAAAGCAGCAGACAACCCAATCGACAGCGGCATCAACTGAGATGCATACAGAGACGCTGATAGAGGCTGCGACGCCGACTCAGATGCCGACTGTGGCAGATAGTTGTAGATATTGGCATATAAAAGGCAGCAGACCCCCCAATCGACAGCGGCAGAAACTGAGACGCCTACAGATACGCTGACAGAGGCTGCGACGCCGAATGAGATGCCGACTGAGGCAGATAGGGGTAGATATAGGCATAGAGAAGGCAGCAGACCCTCCAATCGACAGCGGCAGCGACTGAGACGAATACAGAGACGCTGAGGGAGGCTGCGACGCCGACTGAGGCAGATAGGGGTAACCATAGAGAAGGGAGCAGACCCCCCAATCGAAAACGGCAGCGACTCAGATGCCTACCGAGACGCTGAAAAGAAGCTGCGACGCCTACTGAGACGCCGACTGAGACAGATAGGGGTAGATATAGGCATAGAGAAGGCAGCAGACCCTCCAATCGACAGCGGCAGCGACTGAGATGCCTACAGAGACGCTGACAGAGGCTGCGACGCTGACAGAAGCTGCGACGCCAACTGAGACGCCGACTGAGAAAGAGAGGGTTAGACATATGCATAGACAAGGCAGCAGACAACCCAATCGACAGCGGCAGCGTCTGAGACGCCTACAGAGACACTGACAGAGGCTGCGACGCGGACAGTGGCTGCGACGCCAACTGAGACGCCGACTGAGGCAGAGAGGGTTATACATAGGCATGGAGAAGGCAGCAAACCCCCCAATCGACAACGGCAGCGACTGAGATGCCTACAGAGACGCTGACAAGAGGCTGCGACGCCGACTCAGACACCGACCCCCCAATCGACAACGGCAGCGACAGAGATGCCTACAGAGACGCTGACAAGAGGCTGCGACGCCGACTGAGACGCCGACTGAGGCAGATAGGGGTAGATATAGGCATAGAGAAGGCAGCAGACCCTCCAATCGACAGCGGCAGCGACTGAGACGCCTACAGAGACGCTGAGAGAGGCTGCGACGACGACTGAGGCAGATAGGGGTAGATATAGGCATAGAGAAGGCAGCAGACCCCCCAATCGACAACGGCAGCGACTGAGATGCCTACAGAGACGCTGACAAGAGGCTGCGACGCCGACTGAGACGCCGACTGAGGCAGATAGGGGTAGATATAGGCATAGAGAAGGCAGCAGACCCCCCCAATCGACAATGGTTGCGACTGAGATGCCTACAGAGCCGCTGACAAGAGGCTGCGACGCCGACTGAGACGCCGACTGGGGCAGATAGGGGTAGATATAGGCATAGAGAAGGCAGCAGACCCTCCAATCGACAGCGGCAGCGACTGAGACGCCTACAGAGACGCTGACAGAGGCTGCGACGCTGACAGAGGTTGCGACGCCGACTAAGCCGCCAACTGAGGCAGAGAGGGTTAGCCATTGGCATAGATAAGGCAGCAGACAACCCAATCGACAGCGGCATCAACTGAGATGCATACACAGACGCTGATAGAGGCTGCGACGCCGACTGAGATGCCGACTGTGGCAGATAGGGGTAGATATTGACATAGAGAAGGCAGCAGACCCCCCCAATCGACAGAGGCAACGACTGAGACGCCGACTTAGGCAGATAGGGGTAGATATAGGCATAGAGAAGGCAGCAGACCCCACAATCGACAGCGGCAGCGACTGAGACTTGTTCAAAAACGCTGAGAGAGGCAGCTACGCCGACTGAGGCAGATAGGGGTAGATATTGACATAGAGAAGGCAGCAGACCCCCCAATCGAGGCTGCGACGCCGACTGTGGCGCCGACTAAGGCAGATAGGGGAAGAGATAGGCATTGGGAAGGCAGCAGACAACCCAATCGACAGCGGCAACAACTGAGACGCCTACAGAGACGCTGAGAGAGGCTGCGACGCCGATTTTGGTAGATAGGGGTAGGCATAGAGAAGGGAACAGACCCCCCAATCGAAAACGGCAGCGACTCAGATGCCTACAGAGACGCTGACAAGAGGCTGCGACGCCGACTGAGGCAGATAGGGGTAGATATAGGCATAGAGAAGGCAGCAGACCCTCCAATCGACAGCGGCAGCGACTGAGACGCCTACAGAGACGCTGAGAGAGGCTGCGACGACGACTGAGGCAGATAGGGGTAGATATAGGCATAGAGAAGGCAGCAGACCCCCTAATCGACAACGGCAGCGACTGAGATGCCTACAGAGACGCTGACAAGAGGCTGCGACGCCGACTGAGACGCCGACTGAGGCAGATAGGGGTAGATATAGGCATAGAGAAGGCAGCAGACCCCCCAATCGACAATGGTTGCGACTGAGATGCCTACAGAGCCGCTGACAAGAGGCTGCGACGCCGACTGAGACGCCGACTGGGGCAGATAGGGGTAGATATAGGCATAGAGAAGGCAGCAGACCCTCCAATCGACAGCGGCAGCGACTGAGACGCCTACAGAGACGCTGACAGAGGCTGCGACGCTGACAGAGGTTGCGACGCCGACTAAGCCGCCAACTGAGGCAGAGAGGGTTAGCCATTGGCATAGATAAGGCACCAGACAACCCAATCGACAGCGGCAACAACTGAGACGCCTACAGAGACGCTGAGAGAGGCTGCGACGCTGACAGAAGCTGCGACGCCGACTGAGACGCCGACTGAGGCAGATAGGGGTAGATATACGCATAGAGAAGGCAGCAGACCCTCCAATCGACAGCGGCAGCGACTGAGACGCCTACAGAGACGCTGACAGAGGCTGCGACGCCGACTGAGACGCCGACTGAGACGCCGACTGAGGCAGATAGGGGTAGATATTGACATAGAGAAGGCAGCAGACCCCCCAATCGAGGCTGCGACGCCGACTGTGACGCCGACTTAGGCAGATAGGGGTAGATATAGGCATAGAGAAGGCAGCAGACCCCACAATCGACAGCGGCAGCGACTGATACTTGTTCAAAAACGCTAAGAGAGGCAGCTACGCCGACTGAGGCAGATAGGGGTAGATATTGACATAGAGAAGGCAGCAGACCCCCCCAATCGAGGCTGCGACGCCGACTGTGACGCCGACTGAGGCAGGTAGGGGTAGATATAGGCATAGAGAATGCAGCAGACCCTCCAATCGACAGCGGCAGCGACTGAGACGCCTACAGAGACGCTGACAGAGGCTGCGACGCCGACTGAGCCGACAACTGAGGCAGAGAGGGTTAGCCATTGGCATAGATAAGGCAGCAGACAACCCAATCGACAGCGGCAACAACTGAGACGCCTACAGAGACGCTGAGAGAGGCTGCGACGCTGACAGAGGCTGCGACGCCGATTTAGACGCCGACTGAGGCAGAGAGGGTTACACATAGGCATAGATAAGGCAGCAGACAACCCAATCAACAGCGGCATCAACTGAGATGCATACAGAGACGCTGATAGAGGCTGCGACGCCGGCTGAGATGCCGACTGTGGCAGATAGGGGTAGACATTGGCATAGAGAAGGCAGCAGACCCCCCCAATCGACAGCGGCAACGACTGAGATACCTACAGAGACGCTGACAGAGGCTGCGAAGCCGACTGTGGCGCCGACTAAGGCAGATAGGGGAAGAGATAGGCATAGGGAAGGCAGCAGACAACCCAATCGACAGCGGCAACAACTGAGACGCCTACAGAGACGCTGATAGAGGCTGCGACGCCGACTGAGATTTGGACTGAGGCAGATAGAGGTAAATATAGGCATAGAGAAGGCAGCAGACCAAACAATCGACAGCGGCAACAACTGAGACGCCTACAGAGACTCTCATAGAGGCTGCGACGCCGACTGAGATGCCGACTGAGGCAGATAGGGGTAGATATATTCATAGAGAAGGCAGCAGACCCCCCATTCGACAACGGCAGCGACAGAGACGCCTACAGAGACGCTGACAGAGGCTGCGACATTGACTGAGACGCTGACTGAGGCAGATAGGGGTAGATTTTGGCTTAGAGAAGGCAGCAGACCCCCCCCCAATCGAGGCTGCGACGCCGACTGTGACGCCGACTGAGGCAGGTTGGGGTAGATATAGGCATAGAGAAGGCAGCAGACCCCCTAATCGACAGCGGCAGCAACTGAGACGCCAACAGAGTCACTGACAGAGGGTGCGACATTGACTGAGACGCCGACTGGGGCAGATAGGGGTAGATATAGGCATAGAGAAGGCAGCAGACCCTCCAATCGACAGCGGCAGCGACTGAGACGCCTACAGAGACGCTGACAGAGGCTGCGACGCCGATTGAGCCGCCAACTGAGGTAGATAGGGGTAGATTTTGGCATAGAGAAGGCAGTAGACCCCCCCCAATCGACAGCAGCAGCGACTGAGACGCCTACATGTACGCTGACAGAGGCTGCGATGCCGACTAAGATGCCGACTGAGGCAGATAGGGGTAGATATAGGTAAAGAGAATTCATCAGACCCCCAATCGACAGCGGCAGCGACTGAGACGCCTACAGAGGCGTTGACAGAGGTTGCGAAGCCGACTGTGACGCCGACTGAGGCAGGTAGGGGTAGATATAGGCATAGAGAAGGCAGCAGACCCCCCAATCGACAACGGCAGCGACTGAGATGCCTACAGAGACGCTGACAAGAGGCTGCGACGCCGACTGAGACGCCTCACTGAGGCAGATAGGGGTAGATATATGCATAGAGATGGCAGCAGTGAGAGGGTGCGACATTGACTGAGACGCTGTACTGAGGCAAATAGGGGAAGATTGGGGGGTCTGCGCTGACAGAGGCTGCGAAGCCGACTGTGGCGCCAACTGAGGCAGATAGGGGAAGAGATAGGCATAGAGAAGGCAGCAGACAAACCAATCGACAGCGGCAACAACTGAGACGCCTACAGAGACGCTGAGAGAGGCTGCGACGCCTACTGAGGTAGATAGGGGTAGGCATAGAGAAGGGAGCAGACCCCCCAATCGAAAACGGCAGCGACTCAGATGCCTACAGAGACGCTGACAAGAGGCTGCGACGCCGACTGAGACGCCGACTGAGGCAGATAGGGGTAGATATAGGCATAGGGAAGGCAGCAGACCATCCAATCGACAGCGGCAGCGACTGAGACGCCTACAGAGACGCTGACCAGAGGCTGCGACGCCGACTGAGACGCCGACTGAGGCAGATAGGGGTAGATATAGGCATAGAGAAGGCAGCAGACCCTCCAATCGACAGCGGCAGCGACTGAGACGCCTACAGAGACGCTGGCAGAGGCTTCGACGCCGACTGAGACGCCGACTGAACCGCCGACTGAGGCAGATAGGGGTAGATATAGGCACAGAGAAGGCAGCAGACCCCACAATCGACAGCGGCAGCGCCTGAGACTTGTTCCAAAACGCTGAGAGAGGCAGCGACGCCGACTGAGGCAGATAGGGGTAGATATTGACATAGAGAAGGCAGCAGACCCCCAATCGAGGCTGCGACGCCGACTGTGACGCCGACTGAGGCAGGTAGGGGTAGATATAGGCATAGAGAAGGCAGCAGACCCAACAATCGACAGCGGCAACAACTGAGATGCCTACAGAGACGCTGATAGAGGTTGCGACGCCGACTGAGGCAGATAGGGGTAGATATAGGCATAGAGACGGCAGCAGACCCTCCAATCGACAGCTGCAGCGACTGAGACGCCTACAGAGACGCTGACAGAGGCTGCGACGCTGACAGAGGCTGCGACGCTGACTGAGATGCAAACTAAGGCAGAGAGGGGTAGACATAGGCATTGAGAAGGCAGCAGACCCCAACTCGACAGCGGCAACAAATCAGACGCCTACAGAGACGCTGACAGACGCTGCGACGCCTACTGAGATGCCGACTGAGGCAGGTAGGGGTAGACATAGGCATTGAGAAGGCAGCAGACCCCCAATCGACAGCGCAACAAATGAGACGCCTACAGAGACGCTGACAGACGCTGAGATGCCGACTGAGGCAGGTAGGGGTAGATATAGGCATAGAGAAGGCAGCAGACCCCCTAATCGACAGCGGCAGCGACTGAGACGCCTACAGAGACACTGACAGAGGGTGCTACATTGACTGAGACGCTGACTGAGGTAGATAGGGGTAGATTTTGGCATAGAGAAGGCAGCAGACCCCCCAATCGACAGCGGCAGCGACTGAGACGTCTAGAGAGACGCCGACAGAGGCTGCGACGCTGACAGAGGCTGCGACGCTGACAGAGGCTGCGACGCCGACTGAGACGCCGACTGAGGCAGAGAGGGTTAGACATAGGCATAGAGAATGCAGCAGATAACCCAATCGAGAGCGGCAACAACTGAGACGCCTACAGAGACGCTGGCAGAGGCTGCAACGCCAACTGAGACCCCGCCTGAGGCAGAGAGGGGTAGATACTGGCATAGAGAAGGCAGCAGACCCCCCAATCGACAGCGGCAGCAACTGAGACGCCTATAGAGACGCTGACAGAGGCTGCGACGCCCACTGAGATGCCGACTGCGGCAGATAGGGGTTAATATAGGCATAGAGAAGGCAGCAGACCTCCCAATCGACAGTGACAGCGACTGAGATGGCTACAGAGACGCTGATAGAGGTTGCGACGCCGACTGAGGCAGATAGGGGTAGATATAGGCTTACAAAAGGCAGCAGACCCCCCAATCGACAGCGGCAGCGACTGATACGGCTACAGAGACGCTGAGAGAGGCTGCGACGCCGACTGAAGCAGATAGGGGTAGGCATAGAGAAGGTAGCAGACCCCCCAATCGACAACGGCAGCGACTCAGAAGCCTACAGAGACGCTGAAAAGAAGCTGCGACGCCTACTGAGACGCCGACTGAGACAGATAGGGGTAGATATAGGCATAGAGAAGGCAGCAGACCCTCCAATCGACAGCGGCAGCGACTGAGATGCCTACAGAGACGCTGACAGAGGCTGCGACGCTGACAGAAGCTGCGACGCCAACTGAGACGCCGACTGAGGAAGAGAGGGTTAGACATATGCATAGACAAGGCAGCAGACAACCCAATCGACAGCGGCAGCGTCTGAGACGCCTACAGAGACACTGACAGAGGCTGCGACGCGGACAGTGGCTGCGACGCCAACTGAGACGCCGACTGAGGCAGAGAGGGTTATACATAGGCATGGAGAAGGCAGCAAACCCCCCAATCGACAACGGCAGCGACTGAGATGCCTACAGAGACGCTGACAAGAGGCTGCGACGCCGACTCAGACACCGACCCCCCAATCGACAACGGCAGCGACAGAGATGCCTACAGAGACGCTGACAAGAGGCTGCGACGCCGACTGAGACGCCGACTGAGGCAGATAGGGGTAGATATAGGCATAGAGAAGGCAGCAGACCCTCCAATCGACAGCGGCAGCGACTGAGACGCCTACAGAGACGCTGAGAGAGGCTGCGACGACGACTGAGGCAGATAGGGGTAGATATAGGCATAGAGAAGGCAGCAGACCCCCTAATCGACAACGGCAGCGACTGAGATGCCTACAGAGACGCTGACAAGAGGCTGCGACGCCGACTGAGACGCCGACTGAGGCAGATAGGGGTAGATATAGGCATAGAGAAGGCAGCAGACCCCCCCAATCGACAATGGTTGCGACTGAGATGCCTACAGAGCCGCTGACAAGAGGCTGCGACGCCGACTGAGACGCCGACTGGGGCAGATAGGGGTAGATATAGGCATAGAGAAGGCAGCAGACCCTCCAATCGACAGCGGCAGCGACTGAGACGCCTACAGAGACGCTGACAGAGGCTGCGACGCTGACAGAGGTTGCGACGCCGACTAAGCCGCCAACTGAGGCAGAGAGGGTTAGCCATTGGCATAGATAAGGCAGCAGACAACCCAATCGACAGCGGCATCAACTGAGATGCATACACAGACGCTGATAGAGGCTGCGACGCCGACTGAGATGCCGACTGTGGCAGATAGGGGTAGATATTGACATAGAGAAGGCAGCAGACCCCCCCAATCGACAGCGGCAACGACTGAGATACCTACAGAGACGCTGACAGAGGCTGCGAAGCCGACTGTGGCGCCGACTAAGGCAGATAGGGGAAGAGATAGGCATTGGGAAGGCAGCAGACAACCCAATCGACAGCGGCAACAACTGAGACGCCTACAGAGACGCTGAGAGAGGCTGCGACGCCGATTGAGGTAGATAGGGGTAGGCATAGAGAAGGGAACAGACCCCCCAATCGAAAACGGCAGCGACTCAGATGCCTACAGAGACGCTGACAAGAGGCTGCGACGCCGACTGAGGCAGATAGGGGTAGATATAGGCATAGAGAAGGCAGCAGACCCTCCAATCGACAGCGGCAGCGACTGAGACGCCTACAGAGACGCTGAGAGAGGCTGCGACGACGACTGAGGCAGATAGGGGTAGATATAGGCATAGAGAAGGCAGCAGACCCCCTAATCGACAACGGCAGCGACTGAGATGCCTACAGAGACGCTGACAAGAGGCTGCGACGCCGACTGAGACGCCGACTGAGGCAGATAGGGGTAGATATAGGCATAGAGAAGGCAGCAGACCCCCCAATCGACAATGGTTGCGACTGAGATGCCTACAGAGCCGCTGACAAGAGGCTGCGACGCCGACTGAGACGCCGACTGGGGCAGATAGGGGTAGATATAGGCATAGAGAAGGCAGCAGACCCTCCAATCGACAGCGGCAGCGACTGAGACGCCTACAGAGACGCTGACAGAGGCTGCGACGCTGACAGAGGTTGCGACGCCGACTAAGCCGCCAACTGAGGCAGAGAGGGTTAGCCATTGGCATAGATAAGGCACCAGACAACCCAATCGACTGCGGCAACAACTGAGACGCCTACAGAGACGCTGAGAGAGGCTGCGACGCTGACAGAAGCTGCGACGCCGACTGAGACGCCGACTGAGGCAGATAGGGGTAGATATACGCATAGAGAAGGCAGCAGACCCTCCAATCGACAGCGGCAGCGACTGAGACGCCTACAGAGACGCTGACAGAGGCTGCGACGCCGGCTGAGACGCCGACTGAGGCAGATAGGGGTAGATATTGACATAGAGAAGGCAGCAGACCCCCCAATCGAGGCTGCGACGACGACTGTGACGCCGACTTAGGCAGATAGGGATAGGTATAGGCATAGAGAAGGCAGCAGACCCCACAATCGACAGCGGCAGCGACTGAGACTTGTTCAAAAACGCTAAGAGAGGCAGCTACGCCGACTGAGGCAGATAGGGGTAGATATTGACATAGAGAAGGCAGCAGACCCCCCCAATCGAGGCTGCGACGCCGACTGTGACGCCGACTGAGGCAGGTAGGGGTAGATATAGGCATAGAGAATGCAGCAGACCCTCCAATCGACAGCGGCAGCGACTGAGACGCCTACAGAGACGCTGACAGAGGCTGCGACGCCGACTGAGCCGACAACTGAGGCAGAGAGGGTTAGCCATTGGCATAGATAAGGCAGCAGACAACCCAATCGACAGCGGCAACAACTGAGACGCCTACAGAGACGCTGAGAGAGGCTGCGACGCTGACAGAGGCTGCGACGCCGATTTAGACGCCGACTGAGGCAGAGAGGGTTACACATAGGCATAGATAAGGCAGCAGACAACCCAATCAACAGCGGCATCAACTGAGATGCATACAGAGACGCTGATAGAGGCTGCGACGCCGGCTGAGATGCCGACTGTGGCAGATAGGGGTAGACATTGGCATAGAGAAGGCAGCAGACCCCCCCAATCGACAGCGGCAACGACTGAGATACCTACAGAGACGCTGACAGAGGCTGCGAAGCCGACTGTGGCGCCGACTAAGGCAGATAGGGGAAGAGATAGGCATAGGGAAGGCAGCAGACAACCCAATCGACAGCGGCAACAACTGAGACGCCTACAGAGACGCTGATAGAGGCTGCGACGCCGACTGAGATTTGGACTGAGGCAGATAGAGGTAAATATAGGCATAGAGAAGGCAGCAGACCAAACAATCGACAGCGGCAACAACTGAGACGCCTACAGAGACTCTCATAGAGGCTGCGACGCCGACTGAGATGCCGACTGAGGCAGATAGGGGTAGATATATTCATAGAGAAGGCAGCAGACCCCCCATTCGACAACGGCAGCGACAGAGACGCCTACAGAGACGCTGACAGAGGCTGCGACATTGACTGAGACGCTGACTGAGGCAGATAGGGGTAGATTTTGGCTTAGAGAAGGCAGCAGACCCCCCCCCAATCGAGGCTGCGATGCCGACTGTGACGCCGACTGAGGCAGGTTGGGGTAGATATAGGCATAGAGAAGGCAGCAGACCCCCTAATCGACAGCGGCAGCAACTGAGACGCCAACAGAGTCACTGACAGAGGGTGCGACATTGACTGAGACGCCGACTGGGGCAGATAGGGGTAGATATAGGCATAGAGAAAGCAGCAGACCCTCCAATCGACAGCGGCAGCGACTGAGACGCCTACAGAGACGCTGACAGAGGCTGCGACGCCGACTGAGCCGCCAACTGAGGTAGATAGGGGTAGATTTTGGCATAGAGAAGGCAGTAGACCCCCCCCAATCGACAGCAGCAGCGACTGAGACGCCTACATGTACGCTGACAGAGGCTGCGATGCCGACTGAGATGCCGACTGAGGCAGATAGGGGTAGATATAGGTAAAGAGAATTCATCAGACCCCCAATCGACAGCGGCAGCGACTGAGACGCCTACAGAGGCGTTGACAGAGGTTGCGAAGCCGACTGTGACGCCGACTGAGGCAGGTAGGGGTAGATATAGGCATAGAGAAGGCAGCAGACCCCCCAATCGACAACGGCAGCGACTGAGATGCCTACAGAGACGCTGACAAGAGGCTGCGACGCCGACTGAGACGCCTCACTGAGGCAGATAGGGGTAGATATATGCATAGAGATGGCAGCAGTGAGAGGGTGCGACATTGACTGAGACGCTGTACTGAGGCAAATAGGGGAAGATTGGGGGGTCTGCGCTGACAGAGGCTGCGAAGCCGACTGTGGCGCCAACTGAGGCAGATAGGGGAAGAGATAGGCATAGAGAAGGCAGCAGACAAACCAATCGACAGCGGCAACAACTGAGACGCCTACAGAGACGCTGAGAGAGGCTGCGACGCCTACTGAGGTAGATAGGGGTAGGCATAGAGAAGGGAGCAGACCCCCCAATCGAAAACGGCAGCGACTCAGATGCCTACAGAGACGCTGACAAGAGGCTGCGACGCCGACTGAGACGCCGACTGAGGCAGATAGGGGTAGATATAGGCATAGGGAAGGCAGCAGACCATCCAATCGACAGCGGCAGCGACTGAGACGCCTACAGAGACGCTGACCAGAGGCTGCGACGCCGACTGAGACGCCGACTGAGGCAGATAGGGGTAGATATAGGCATAGAGAAGGCAGCAGACCCTCCAATCGACAGCGGCAGCGACTGAGACGCCTACAGAGACGCTGGCAGAGGCTTCGACGCCGACTGAGACGCCGACTGAAACGCCGACTGAGGCAGATAGGGGTAGATATAGGCACAGAGAAGGCAGCAGACCCCACAATCGACAGCGGCAGCGCCTGAGACTTGTTCCAAAACGCTGAGAGAGGCAGCGACGCCGACTGAGGCAGATAGGGGTAGATATTGACATAGAGAAGGCAGCAGACCCCCAATCGAGGCTGCGACGCCGACTGTGACGCCGACTGAGGCAGGTAGGGGTAGATATAGGCATAGAGAAGGCAGCAGACCCAACAATCGACAGCGGCAACAACTGAGATGCCTACAGAGACGCTGATAGAGGTTGCGACGCCGACTGAGGCAGATAGGGGTAGATATAGGCATAGAGACGGCAGCAGACCCTCCAATCGACAGCTGCAGCGACTGAGACGCCTACAGAGACGCTGACAGAGGCTGCGACGCTGACAGAGGCTGCGACGCTGACTGAGATGCCAACTAAGGCAGAGAGGGGTAGACATAGGCATTGAGAAGGCAGCAGACCCCAACTCGACAGCGGCAACAAATGAGACGCCTACAGAGACGCTGACAGACGCTGCGACGCCTACTGAGATGCCGACTGAGGCAGGTAGGGGTAGACATAGGCATTGAGAAGGCAGCAGACCCCCAATCGACAGCGCAACAAATGAGACGCCTACAGAGACGCTGACAGACGCTGAGATGCCGACTGAGGCAGGTAGGGGTAGATATAGGCATAGAGAAGGCAGCAGACCCCCTAATCGACAGCGGCAGCGACTGAGACGCCTACAGAGACACTGACAGAGGGTGCTACATTGACTGAGACGCTGACTGAGGTAGATAGGGGTAGATTTTGGCATAGAGAAGGCAGCAGACCCCCCAATCGACAGCGGCAGCGACTGAGACGTCTAGAGAGACGCCGACAGAGGCTGCGACGCTGACAGAGGCTGCGACGCTGACAGAGGCTGCGACGCCGACTGAGACGCCGACTGAGGCAGAGAGGGTTAGACATAGGCATAGAGAATGCAGCAGATAACTCAATCGAGAGCGGCAACAACTGAGACGCCTACAGAGACGCTGGCAGAGGCTGCAAGGCCAACTGAGACCCCGCCTGAGGCAGAGAGGGGTAGATACTGGCATAGAGAAGGCAGCAGACCCCCCAATCGACAGCGGCAGCAACTGAGACGCCTATAGAGACGCTGACAGAGGCTGCGACGCCCACTGAGATGCCGACTGCGGCAGATAGGGGTTAATATAGGCATAGAGAAGGCAGCAGACCTCCCAATCGACAGTGACAGCGACTGAGATGGCTACAGAGACGCTGATAGAGGTTGCGACGCCGACTGAGGCAGATAGGGGTAGATATAGGCTTACAAAAGGCAGCAGACCCCCCAATCGACAGCGGCAGCGACTGATATGGCTACAGAGACGCTGAGAGAGGCTGCGACGCCGACTGAAGCAGATAGGGGTAGGCATAGAGAAGGTAGCAGACCCCCCAATCGACAACGGCAGCGACTCAGAAGCCTACAGAGACGCTGACAGACGCTGCGACGCCTACTGAGATGCCGACTGAGGCAGGTAGGGGTAGATATAGGCATATAGAAGGCAGCAGACCCCCTAATCGACAGCGGCAGCGACTGAGACGCCTACAGAGACACTGACAGAGGGTGCGACATTGACTGAGACGCTGACTGAGGCAGATAGGGGTAGATTTTGGCATAGAGAAGGCAGCAGACCCCCTCCCCCCCAATCGACAGCAGCAGCGACTGAGACGCCTACATGTACGCTGACAGAGGCTGCGATGCCGAATGAAATGCCGACTGAGGCAGATAGGGGTAGATATAGGTAAAGAGAAGGCAGCAGACCCCCAAATCGACAGCGGCACGACTGAGACGCCTACAGAGACGCTGACAACAGGCTGCGACGCCGACTGAGGCGCCTCACTGAGGCAGATAGGGGTAGATATAGGCATAGAGATGGCAGCAGTGAGAGGGTGCGACATTGACTGAGACGCTGTACTGAGGCAGATAGGGGTAGATATTGGCCTCGATTGGGGGGTCTGCGCTGACAGAGGCTGCGAAGCCGACTGTGGCGCCAACTGAGGCAGATAGGGGAAGAGATAGGCATAGAGAAGGCAGCAGACAAACCAATCGACAGCGGCAACAACTGAGACGCCTACAGAGACGCTGAGAGAGGCTGCGACGCCGACTGAGGTAGATAGGGGTAGGCATAGAGAAGGGAGCAGACCCACCAATCGAAAACGGCAGCGACTCAGATGCCTACAGAGACGCTGCCAAGAGGCTGCGACGCCGACTGAGACGCCGACTGAGGCAGATAGGGTAGATATAGGCTTAGAGAAGGCAGCAGACCCTCCAATCGACAGCGGCAGCGACTGAGACGCCTACAGAGACGCTGACAAGAAGCTGCGACGCCGACTGAGACGCCGACTGAGGCAGATAGGGGTAGATATACGCATAGAGAAGGCAGCAGACCCTCCAATCGACAGCGGCAGCGACTGAGACTTGTTCAAAAACGCTGAGAGAGGCAGCTACGCCGACTGAGGCAGATAGGGGTAGATATTGACATAGAGAAGGCAGCAGACCCCCCAATCGAGGCTGCGACGCCGACTGTGACGCCGACTGAGGCAGGTAGGGGTAGATATAGGCATAGAGAAGGCAGCAGACCCAACAATAGACAGCGGCAGAAACTGAGACGCCTACAGATACGCTGACAGAGGCTGCGACGCCGAATGAGATGCAGACTGAGGCAGAGAGGGTTAGACATAGGCATAGATAAAGCAGCAGACAACCCAATCGACAGCGGCATCAACTGAGATGCATACAGAGACGCTGATAGAGGCTGCGACGCCGACTCAGATGCCGACTGTGGCAGATAGGGGTAGATATTGGCATATAAAAGGCAGCAGACCCCCCAATCGACAGCGGCAGAAACTGAGACGCCTACAGATACGCTGACAGAGGCTGCGACGCCGAATGAGATGCCGACTGAGGCAGATAGGGGTAGATATAGGCATAGAGAAGGCAGCAGACCCTCCAATCGACAGCGGCAGCGACTGAGACGAATACAGAGACGCTGAGGGAGGCTGCGACGCCGACTGAGGCAGATAGGGGTAACCATAGAGAAGGGAGCAGACCCCCCAATCGAAAACGGCAGCGACTCAGATGCCTACCGAGACGCTGAAAAGAAGCTGCGACGCCGACTGAGACGCCGACTGAGACAGATAGGGGTAGATATAGGCATAGAGAAGGCAGCAGACCCTCCAATCGACAGCGGCAGCGACTGAGATGCCTACAGAGACGCTGACAGAGGCTGCGACGCTGACAGAAGCTGCGACGCCAACTGAGACGCCGTCTGAGGAAGAGAGGGTTAGACATATGCATAGACAAGGCAGCAGACAACCCAATCGACAGCGGCAGCGTCTGAGACGCCTACAGAGACACTGACAGAGGCTGCGACGCGGACAGTGGCTGCGACGCCAACTGAGACGCCGACTGAGGCAGAGAGGGTTATACATAGGCATGGAGAAGGCAGCAAACCCCCCAATCGACAACGGCAGCGACTGAGATGCCTACAGAGACGCTGACAAGAGGCTGCGACGCCGACTCAGACACCGACTGAGGCAGATAGGGGTAGATATAGGCATAGAGAAGGCAGCAGACCCTCCAATCGACAGCGGCAGCGACTGAGACGCCTACAGAGACGCTGAGAGAGGCTGCGACGACGACTGAGGCAGATAGGGGTAGATATAGGCATAGAGAAGGCAGCAGACCCCCTAATCGACAACGGCAGCGACTGAGATGCCTACAGAGACGCTGACAAGAGGCTGCGACGCCGACTGAGACGCCGACTGAGGCAGATAGGGGTAGATATAGGCATAGAGAAGGCAGCAGACCCCCCCAATCGACAATGGTTGCGACTGAGATGCCTACAGAGCCGCTGACAAGAGGCTGCGACGCCGACTGAGACGCCGACTGGGGCAGATAGGGGTAGATATAGGCATAGAGAAGGCAGCAGACCCTCCAATCGACAGCGGCAGCGACTGAGACGCCTACAGAGACGCTGACAGAGGCTGCGACGCTGACAGAGGTTGCGACGCCGACTAAGCCGCCAACTGAGGCAGAGAGGGTTAGCCATTGGCATAGATAAGGCAGCAGACAACCCAATCGACAGCGGCATCAACTGAGATGCATACACAGACGCTGATAGAGGCTGCGACGCCGACTGAGATGCCGACTGTGGCAGATAGGGGTAGATATTGACATAGAGAAGGCAGCAGACCCCCCCAATCGACAGCGGCAACGACTGAGATACCTACAGAGACGCTGACAGAGGCTGCGAAGCCGACTGTGGCGCCGACTAAGGCAGATAGGGGAAGAGATAGGCATTGGGAAGGCAGCAGACAACCCAATCGACAGCGGCAACAACTGAGACGCCTACAGAGACGCTGAGAGAGGCTGCGACGCCGATTGAGGTAGATAGGGGTAGGCATAGAGAAGGGAGCAGACCCCCCAATCGAAAACGGCAGCGACTCAGATGCCTACAGAGACGCTGACAAGAGGCTGCGACGCCGACTGAGGCAGATAGGGGTAGATATAGGCATAGAGAAGGCAGCAGACCCTCCAATCGACAGCGGCAGCGACTGAGACGCCTACAGAGACGCTGAGAGAGGCTGCGACGACGACTGAGGCAGATAGGGGTAGATATAGGCATAGAGAAGGCAGCAGACCCCCTAATCGACAACGGCAGCGACTGAGATGCCTACAGAGACGCTGACAAGAGGCTGCGACGCCGACTGAGACGCCGACTGGAGCAGATAGGGGTAGATATAGGCATAGAGAAGGCAGCAGACCCCCTAATCGACAACGGCAGCGACTGAGATGCCTACAGAGACGCTGACAAGAGGCTGCGACGCCGACTGAGACGCCGACTGGGGCAGATAGGGGTAGATATAGGCATAGAGAAGGCAGCAGACCCCCCAATCGACAATGGTTGCGACTGAGATGCCTACAGAGCCGCTGACAAGAGGTTGCGACGCCGACTGAGACGCCGACTGGGGCAGATAGGGGTAGATATAGGCATAGAGAAGGCAGCAGACCCTCCAATCGACAGCGGCAGCGACTGAGACGCCTACAGAGACGCTGACAGAGGCTGCGACGCTGACAGAGGTTGCGACGCCGACTAAGCCGCCAACTGAGGCAGAGAGGGTTAGCCATTGGCATAGATAAGGCACCAGACAACCCAATCGACAGCGGCAACAACTGAGACGCCTACAGAGACGCTGAGAGAGGCTGCGACGCTGACAGAGGCTGCGACGCCGACTGAGGCAGATAGGGGTAGATATACGCATAGAGAAGGCAGCAGACCCTCCAATCGACAGTGGCAGCGACTGAGACGCCTACAGAGACGCTGACAGAGGCTGCGACGCCGACTGAGACGCCGACTGAGGCAGATAGGGGTAGATATTGACATAGAGAAGGCAGCAGACCCCCCAATCGAGGCTGCGACGCCGACTGTGACGCCGACTTAGGCAGATAGGGGTAGATATAGGCATAGAGAAGGCAGCAGACCCCACAATCGACAGCGGCAGCGACTGAGACTTGTTCAAAAACGCTAAGAGAGGCAGCTACGCCGACTGAGGCAGATAGGGGTAGATATTGACATAGAGAAGGCAGCAGACCCCCCAATCGAGGCTGCGACGCCGACTGTGACGCCGACTGAGGCAGGTAGGGGTAGATATAGGCATAGAGAAGGCAGCAGACCCTCCAATCGACAGCGGCAGCGACTGAGACGCCTACAGAGACGCTGACAGAGGCTGCGACGCCGACTGAGCCGACAACTGAGGCAGAGAGGGTTAGCCATTGGCATAGATAAGGCAGCAGACAACCCAATCGACAGCGGCAACAACTGAGACGCCTACAGAGACGCTGAGAGAGGCTGCGACGCTGACAGAGGCTGCGACGCCGATTTAGACGCCGACTGAGGCAGAGAGGGTTACACATAGGCATAGATAAGGCAGCAGACAACCCAATCAACAGCGGCATCAACTGAGATGCATACAGAGACGCTGATAGAGGCTGCGACGCCGGCTGAGATGCCGACTGTGGCAGATAGGGGTAGACATTGGCATAGAGAAGGCAGCAGACCCCCCCAATCGACAGCGGCAACGACTGAGATACCTACAGAGACGCTGACAGAGGCTGCGAAGCCGACTGTGGCGCCGACTAAGGTAGATAGGGGAAGAGATAGGCATAGGGAAGGCAGCAGACAACCCAATCGACAGCGGCAACAACTGAGACGCCTACAGAGACGCTGATAGAGGCTGCGACGCCGACTGAGATTTGGACTGAGGCAGATAGAGGTAAATATAGGCATAGAGAAGGCAGCAGACCAAACAATCGACAGCGGCAACAACAGAGACGCCTACAGAGACTCTCATAGAGGCTGCGACGCCGACTGAGATGCCGACTGAGGCAGATAGGGGTAGATATAGGCATAGAGAAGGCAGCAGACCCCCCATTCGACAACGGCAGCGACAGAGACGCCTACAGAGACGCTGACAGAGGCTGCGACATTGACTGAGACGCTGACTGAGGCAGATAGGGGTAGATTTTGGCTTAGAGAAGGCAGCAGACCCCCCCAATCGACAGCAGCAGCGACTGAGACGCCTACATGTACGCTGACAGAGGCTGCGATGCCGACTGAGATGCCGACTGAGGCAGATAGGGGTAGATATAGGTAAAGAGAATTCATCAGACCCCCAATCGACAGCGGCAGCGACTGAGACGCCTACAGAGGCGTTGACAGAGGTTGCGAAGCCGACTGTGACGCCGACTGAGGCAGGTAGGGGTAGATATAGGCATAGAGAAGGCAGCAGACCCCCCAATCGACAACGGCAGCGACTGAGATGCCTACAGAGACGCTGACAAGAGGCTGCGACGCCGACTGAGACGCCTAACTGAGGCAGATAGGGGTAGATATATGCATAGAGATGGCAGCAGTGAGAGGGTGCGACATTGACTGAGACGCTGTACTGAGGCAAATAGGGGAAGATTGGGGGGTCTGCGCTGACAGAGGTTGCGAAGCCGACTGTGGCGCCAACTGAGGCAGATAGGGGAAGAGATAGGCATAGAGAAGGCAGCAGACAAACCAATCGACAGCGGCAACAACTGAGACGCCTACAGAGACGCTGAGAGAGGCTGCGACGCCTACTGAGGTAGATAGGGGTAGGCATAGAGAAGGGAGCAGACCCCCCAATCGAAAACGGCAGCGACTCAGATGCCTACAGAGACGCTGACAAGAGGCTGCGACGCCGACTGAGACGCCGACTGAGGCAGATAGGGGTAGATATAGGCATAGGGAAGGCAGCAGACCATCCAATCGACAGCGGCAGCGACTGAGACGCCTACAGAGACGCTGACCAGAGGCTGCGACGCCGACTGAGACGCCGACTGAGGCAGATAGGGGTAGATATAGGCATAGAGAAGGCAGCAGACCCTCCAATCGACAGCGGCAGCGACTGAGACGCCTACAGAGACGCTGACAAGAGGCTGCGACGCCGACTGAGACGCCGACTGAGGCAGATAGGGGTAGATATAGGCATAGGGAAGGCAGCAGACCATCCAATCGACAGCGGCAGCGACTGAGACGCCTACAGAGACGCTGACCAGAGGCTGAGACGCCGACTGAAACGCCGACTGAGGCAGATAGGGGTAGATATAGGCACAGAGAAGGCAGCAGACCCCACAATCGACAGCGGCAGCGCCTGAGACTTGTTCCAAAACGCTGAGAGAGGCAGCGACGCCGACTGGGGCAGATAGGGGTAGATATTGACATAGAGAAGGCAGCAGACCCCCAATCGAGGCTGCGACGCCGACTGTGACGCCGACTGAGGCAGGTAGGGGTAGATATAGGCATAGAGAAGGCAGCAGACCCAACAATCGACAGCGGCAACAACTGAGATGCCTACAGAGACGCTGATAGAGGTTGCGACGCCGACTGAGGCAGATAGGGGTAGATATAGGCATAGAGACGGCAGCAGACCCTCCAATCGACAGCTGCAGCGACTGAGACGCCTACAGAGACGCTGACAGAGGCTGCGACGCTGACAGAGGCTGCGACGCCGACTGAGATGCCAACTAAGGCAGAGAGGGGTAGACATAGGCATTGAGAAGGCAGCAGACCCCAACTCGACAGCGGCAACAAATGAGACGCCTACAGAGACGCTGACAGACGCTGCGACGCCTACTGAGATGCCGACTGAGGCAGGTAGGGGTAGACATAGGCATTGAGAAGGCAGCAGACCCCCAATCGACAGCGCAACAAATGAGACGCCTACAGAGACGCTGACAGACGCTGAGATGCCGACTGAGGCAGGTAGGGGTAGATATAGGCATAGAGAAGGCAGCAGACCCCCTAATCGACAGCGGCAGCGACTTAGACGCCTACAGAGACACTGACAGAGGGTGCTACATTGACTGAGACGCTGACTGAGGTAGATAGGGGTAGATTTTGGCATAGAGAAGGCAGCAGACCCCCCCCCCCCCCCAATCGACAGCAGCAGAGACTGAGACGCCTACATGTACGCTGACAGAGGCTGCGATGCCGACTGAGATGCCGACTGAGGCAGATAGGGGTAGATATAGGCATAGAGAAGGCAGCAGACCCTCCAATCGACAGCGGCAGCGACTGAGACGCCTACAGAGACGCTGGCAGAGGCTGCGACGCCGACTGAGACGCCGACTGTGACGCCGACTGAGGTAGGTAGGGGTAGATATAGGCATAGAGAAGGCAGCAGACCCCCCAATCGACAACGGCAGCGACTGAGATGCCTACAGAGACGCTGACAAGAGGCTGCGACGCCGACTGAGACGCCTCACTGAGGCAGATAGGGGTATATATATGCATAGAGATGGCAGCAGTGAGAGGGTGCGACATTGACTGAGACGCTGTACTGAGGCAAATAGGGGTAGATATTGGCCTCGATTGGGGGGTCTGCGCTGACAGAGGCTGCGAAGCCGACTGTGGCGCCAATGGCAGGCAGATAGGGGAAGAGATAGGCATAGAGAAGGCAGCAGACAAACCAATCGACAGCGGCAACAACTGAGAGGCCTACAGAGACGCTGACAAGAGGCTGCGACGCCGACTGAGACGCCGACTGAGGCAGATAGGGGTAGATATAGGCATAGGGAAGGCAGCAGACCATCCAATCGACAGCGGCAGCGACTGAGACGCCTACAGAGACGCTGACCAGAGGCTGCGACGCCGACTGAGACTCCGACTGAGGCAGATAGGGGTAGATATAGGCATAGAGAAGGCAGCAGACCCTCCAATCGACAGCGGCAGCGACTGAGACGCCTACAGAGACGCTGGAAGAGGCTGCGACGCCGACTGAGACGCCGACTGAGGCAGTTAGGGGTAGATATAGGTATAGAGAAGGCAGCAGACCCCTCAATCGACAGCGGCAGCGACTGAGACTTCTTCAAAAACGCTGAGAGAGGCAGTTACGCCGACTGAGACAGATAGGGGTAGATATTGACATAGAGAAGGCAGAAGACCCCCCAATCGAGGCTGGTAGGGGTAGATATAGGCATAGAGAAGGCAGCAGACCCAACAATCGAGAGCGGCAGCGACTGAGACGCCTACAGAGATGCTGACAGAGGCTGCGACGCCGACTGAGATGCCAACTAAGGCAGAGAGGGGTAGACATAGGCATTGAGAAGGCAGCAGACCCCCAATCGGCAGCGGCAACAAATGAGACGCCTACAGAGACGCTGACAGACGCTGCGACGCCTACTGAGATGCCGACTGGGGCAGGTAGGGGTAGATATAGGCATATAGAAGGCAGCAGACCCACTAATCGACAGCGGCAGCGACTGAGACGCCTACAGAGACACTGACAGAGGGTGCGACATTGACTGAGACGCTGACCGAGGCAGATAGGGGTAGATTTTGGCATAGAGAAGGCAGCAGACCCCCTCCCCCCCAATCGACAGCAGCAGCGACTGAGACGCCTATATGTACGCTGACAGAGGCTGCGATGCCGAATGAAATGCCGACTGAGGCAGATAGGGGTAGATATAGGTAAAGAGAAGGCATCAGACCCCCAAATCGACAGCGGCAGCGACTGAGACGCCTACAGAGACGCTGACAACAGGCTGCGACGCCGACTGAGACGCCTCACTGAGGCAGATAGGGGTAGATATAGGCATAGAGATGGCAGCAGTGAGAGGGTGCGACATTGACTGAGACGCTGTACTGAGGCAGATAGGGGTAGATATTGGCCTCGATTGGGGGGTCTGCGCTGACAGAGGCTGCGAAGCCGACTGTGGCGCCAACTGAGGCAGATAGGGGAAGAGATAGGCATAGAGAAGGCAGCAGACAAACCAATCGACAGCGGCAACAACTGAGACGCCTACAGAGACGCTGAGAGAGGCTGCGACGCCGACTGAGGTAGATAGGGGTAGGCATAGAGAAGGGAGCAGACCCACCAATCGAAAACGGCAGCGACTCAGATGCCTACAGAGACGCTGACAAGAGGCTGCGACGCCGACTGAGACGCCGACTGAGGCAGATAGGGTAGATATAGGCTTAGAGAAGGCAGCAGACCCTCCAATCGACAGCGGCAGCGACTGAGACGTCTACAGAGACGCTGACAAGAAGCTGCGACGCCGACTGAGACGCCGACTGAGGCAGATAGGGGTAGATATACGCATAGAGAAGGCAGCAGACCCTCCAATCGACAGCGGCAGCGACTGAGACGCCTACAGAGACGCTGACCAGAGGCTGCGACGCCGACTGAGACTCCGACTGAGGCAGATAGGGGTAGATATAGGCATAGAGAAGGCAGCAGACCCTCCAATCGACAGCGGCAGCGACTGAGACGCCTACAGAGACGCTGGAAGAGGCTGCGACGCCGACTGAGACGCCGACTGAGGCAGTTAGGGGTAGATATAGGTATAGAGAAGGCAGCAGACCCCTCAATCGACAGCGGCAGCGACTGAGACTTCTTCAAAAACGCTGAGAGAGGCAGTTACGCCGACTGAGACAGATAGGGGTAGATATTGACATAGAGAAGGCAGAAGACCCCCCAATCGAGGCTGGTAGGGGTAGATATAGGCATAGAGAAGGCAGCAGACCCAACAATCGAGAGCGGCAACAACTGAGACGCCTACAGAGATGCTGACAGAGGCTGCGACGCCGACTGAGATGCCAACTAAGGTAGAGAGGGGTAGACATAGGCATTGAGAAGGCAGCAGACCCCCAATCGGCAGCGGCAACAAATGAGACGCCTACAGAGACGCTGACAGACGCTGCGACGCCTACTGAGATGCCGACTGAGGCAGGTAGGGGTAGATATAGGTATATAGAAGGCAGCAGACCCACTAATCGACAGCGGCAGCGACTGAGACGCCTACAGAGACACTGACAGAGGGTGCGACATTGACTGAGACGCTGACCGAGGCAGATAGGGGTACATTTTGGCATAGAGAAGGCAGCAGACCCCCTCCCCCCCCAATCGACAGCAGCAGCGACTGAGACGCCTATATGTACGCTGACAGAGGCTGCGATGCCGAATGAAATGCCGACTGAGGCAGATAGGGGTAGATATAGGTAAAGAGAAGGCATCAGACCCCCAAATCGACAGCGGCAGCGACTGAGACGCCTACAGAGACGCTGACAACAGGCTGCGACGCCGACTGAGACGCCTCACTGAGGCAGATAGGGGTAGATATAGGCATAGAGATGGCAGCAGTGAGAGGGTGCGACATTGACTGAGACGCTGTACTGAGGCAGATAGGGGTAGATATTGGCCTCGATTGGGGGGTCTGCGCTGACAGAGGCTGCGAAGCCGACTGTGGCGCCAACTGAGGCAGATAGGGGAAGAGATAGGCATAGAGAAGGCAGCAGACAAACCAATCGACAGCGGCAACAACTGAGACGCCTACAGAGACGCTGAGAGAGGCTGCGACGCCGACTGAGGTAGATAGGGGTAGGCATAGAGAAGGGAGCAGACCCACCAATCGAAAACGGCAGCGACTCAGATGCCTACAGAGACGCTGACAAGAGGCTGCGACGCCGACTGAGACGCCGACTGAGGCAGATAGGGTAGATATAGGCTTAGAGAAGGCAGCAGACCCTCCAATCGACAGCGGCAGCGACTGAGACGTATACAGAGACGCTGACAAGAAGCTGCGACGCCGACTGAGACGCCGACTGAGGCAGATAGGGGTAGATATACGCATAGAGAAGGCAGCAGACCCTCCAATCGACAGCGGCAGCGACTGAGACGCCTACAGAGACGCTGACAGAGGCTGCGACGCCGACTGAGACGCCGACTGAGGCAGATAGGGGTTGATATTGACATAGAGAAGGCAGCAGACCCCCCAATCGAGGCTGCGACGCCGACTGTGACGCCGACTTAGGCAGATAGGGGTAGATATAGGCATAGAGAAGGCAGCAGACCCCACAATCGACAGCGGCAGCGACTGAGACTTGTTCAAAAACGCTGAGAGAGGCAGCTACGCCGACTGAGGCAGATAGGGGTAGATATTGACATAGAGAAGGCAGCAGACCCCCCAATCGAGGCTGCGACGCCGACTGTAACGCCGACTGAGGCAGGTAGGGGTAGATATAGGCATAGAGAAGGCAGCAGACCCAACAATCGACAGCGGCAACAACTGAGACGCCTACAGAGACGCTGACAGAGGCTGCGACGCCGACTGAGGCAGATAGGGGTAACCATAGAGAAGGGCGCAGACCCCCCAATCGAAAACGGCAGCGACTCAGATGCCTACCGAGACGCTGAAAAGAAGCTGCGACGCCTACTGAGACGCCGACTGAGACAGATAGGGGTAGATATAGGCATAGAGAAGGCAGCAGACCCTCCAATCGACAGCGGCAGCGACTGAGATGCCTACAGAGACGCTGACAGAGGCTGCGACGCTGACAGAAGCTGCGACGCCAACTGAGACGCCGACTGAGGAAGAGAGGGTTAGACATATGCATAGACAAGGCAGCAGACAACCCCATCGACAGCGGCAGCGTCTGAGACGCCTACAGAGACACTGACAGAGGCTGCGACGCGGACAGTGGCTGCGACGCCAACTGAGACGCCGACTGAGGCAGAGAGGGTTATACATAGGCATGGAGAAGGCAGCAAACCCCCCAATCGACAACGGCAGCGACTGAGATGCCTACAGAGACGCTGACAAGAGGCTGCGACGCCGACTCAGACACCGACCCCCCAATCGACAACATCAGCGACAGAGATGCCTACAGAGACGCTGACAAGAGGCTGCGACGCCGACTGAGACGCCGACTGAGGCAGATAGGGGTAGATATAGGCATAGAGAAGGCAGCAGACCCTCCAATCGACAGCGGCAGCGACTGAGACGCCTACAGAGACGCTGAGAGAGGCTGCGACGACGACTGAGGCAGATAGGGGTAGATATAGGCATAGAGAAGGCAGCAGACCCCCTAATCGACAACGGCAGCGACTGAGATGCCTACAGAGACGCTGACAAGAGGCTGCGACGCCGACTGAGACGCCGACTGAGGCAGATAGGGGTAGATATAGGCATAGAGAAGGCAGCAGACCCCCCCAATCGACAATGGTTGCGACTGAGATGCCTACAGAGCCACTGACAAGAGGCTGCGACGCCGACTGAGACGCCGACTGAGGCAGAGAGGGTTAGACATAGGCATAGATAAGGCAGCAGACAACCCAATCGACAGCGGCATCAACTGAGATGCATACAGAGACGCTGATAGAGGCTGCGACGCCGACTCAGATGCCGACTGTGGCAGATAGGGGTAGATATTGGCATAGAAAAGGCAGCAGACCCTCCAATCGACAGCGGCAGCGACTGAGACGCCTACAGAGACGCTGAGGGAGGCTGCGACGCCGACTGAGGCAGATAGGGGTAACCATAGAGAAGGGAGCAGACCCCCCAATCGAAAACGGCAGCGACTCAGATGCCTACCGAGACGCTGAAAAGAAGCTGCGACGCCTACTGAGACGCCGACTGAGACAGATAGGGGTAGATATAGGCATAGAGAAGGCAGCAGACCCTCCAATCGACAGCGGCAGCGACTGAGATGCCTACAGAGACGCTGACAGAGGCTGCGACGCTGACAGAAGCTGCGACGCCAACTGAGACGCCGACTGAGGAAGAGAGGGTTAGACATATGCATAGACAAGGCAGCAGACAACCCCATCGACAGCGGCAGCGTCTGAGACGCCTACAGAGACACTGACAGAGGCTGCGACGCGGACAGTGGCTGCGACGCCAACTGTGACGCCGACTGAGGCAGAGAGGGTTATACATAGGCATGGAGAAGGCAGCAAACCCCCCAATCGACAACGGCAGCGACTGAGATGCCTACAGTGACGCTGACAAGAGGCTGCGACGCCGACTCAGACACCGACCCCCCAATCGACAACGGCAGCGACAGAGATGCCTACAGAGACGCTGACAGGAGGCTGCGACGCCGACTGAGACGCCGACTGAGGCAGATAGGGGTAGATATAGGCATAGAGAAGGCAGCAGACCCTCCAATCGACAGCGGCAGCGACTGAGACGCCTACAGAGACGCTGAGAGAGGCTGCGACGACGACTGAGGCAGATAGGGGTAGATATAGGCATAGAGAAGGCAGCAGACCCCCTAATCGACAACGGCAGCGACTGAGATGCCTACAGAGACGCTGACAAGAGGCTGCGACGCCGACTGAGACGCCGACTGAGGCAGATAGGGGTAGATATAGGCATAGAGAAGGCAGCAGACCCCCCAATCGACAATGGTTGCGACTGAGATGCCTACAGAGCCGCTGACAAGAGGCTGCGACGCCGACTGAGACGCCGACTGGGGCAGATAGGGGTAGATATAGGCATAGAGAAGGCAGCAGACCCTCCAATCGACAGCGGCAGCGACTGAGACGCCTACAGAGACGCTGACAGAGGCTGCGACGCTGACAGAGGTTGCGACGCCGACTAAGCCGCCAACTGAGGCAGAAAGGGTTAGCCATTGGCATAGATAAGGCAGCAGACAACCCAATCGACAGCGGCATCAACTGAGATGCATACACAGACGCTGATAGAGGCTGCGACGCCGACTGAGATGCTGACTGTGGCAGATAGGGGTAGATATTGACATAGAGAAGGCAGCAGACCCCCCCAATCGACAGAGGCAACGACTGAGATACCTACAGAGACGCTGACAGAGGCTGCGAAGCCGACTGTGGCGCCGACTAAGGCAGATAGGGGAAGAGATAGGCATTGGGAAGGCAGCAGACAACCCAATCGACAGCGGCAACAACTGAGACGCCTACAGAGACGCTGAGAGAGGCTGCGACGCCGATTGAGGTAGATAGGGGTAGGCATAGAGAAGGGAGCAGACCCCCCAATCAAAAACGGCAGCGACTCAGATGCCTACAGAGACGCTGACAAGAGGCTGCGACGCCGACTGAGGCAGATAGGGGTAGATATAGGCATAGAGAAGGCAGCAGACCCTCCAATCGACAGCGGCAGCGACTGAGACGCCTACAGAGACGCTGAGAGAGGCTGCGACGACGACTGAGGCAGATAGGGGTAGATATAGGCATAGAGAAGGCAGCAGACCCCCTAATCGACAACGGCAGCGACTGAGATGCCTATAGAGCCGCTGACAAGAGGCTGCGACGCCGACTGAGACGCCGACTGGGGCAGATAGGGGTAGATATAGGCATAGAGAAGGCAGCAGACCCTCCAATCGACAGCGGCAGCGACTGAGACGCCTACAGAGACGCTGACAGAGGCTGCGACGCTGACAGAGGTTGCGACGCCGACTAAGCCGCCAACTGAGGCAGAGAGGGTTAGCCATTGGCATAGATAAGGCAGCAGACAACCCAATCGACAGCGGCATCCACTGAGATGCATACACAGACGCTGATAGAGGCTGCGACGCCGACTGAGATGCCGACTGTGGCAGATAGGGGTAGATATTGACATAGAGAAGGCAGCAGACCCCCCCAATCGACAGCGGCAACGACTGAGATACCTACAGAGATGCTGACAGAGGCTGCGAAGCCGACTGTGGCGCCGACTAAGGCAGATAGGGGAAGAGATGGGCATTGGGAAGGCAGCAGACAACCCAATCGACAGCGGCAACAACTGAGACGCCTACAGAGACGCTGAGAGGGGCTGCGACGCCGATTGAGGGAGATAGGGGTAGGCATAGAGAAGGGAGCAGACCCCCCAATCGAAAACGGCAGCGACTCAGATGCCTACAGAGACGCTGACAAGAGGCTGCGACGCCGACTGAGGCAGATAGTGGTAGATATAGGCATAGAGAAGGCAGCAGACCCTCCAATCGACAGCGGCAGCGACTGAGACGCCTACAGAGACGCTGACAGAGGCTGCGACGCCGACTGAGACGCCGACTAAGGCAGAGAGGGTTAGACATAGGCATAGATAAGGCAGCAGACAACCCAATCAACAGCGGCATCAACTGAGATGCATACAGAGACGCTGATAGAGGCTGCGACGCACTGTGTCGCGAGGGTGGCCAAAAATGGTTAACGTCAATGTTAGAATTTGAACGTATGTTTTTAAAAAAATGTTTTTAAACACTCTGGTTAGATGATATCTGAAATATCTTTTTGAAATTTTTATAAATTTTAAAGTTACAGTAGTTCAAAGTTAAGGTTTGTGTACAGCATACGAAATTTATGGAAAATCCCAAATTTTATGTTCATTTATAATACTAAGAAATTAATTATTTGAATGTAGCGGCTACCAAAATGTATAATAGGGTTGTTAGTGAAGCTTTTTCTTATAATTACAACACTGTTTTTGTATACAAATATTGATCATATGTCAGATACAGTTAGAAAAAAGGTAGTAGTGAGGCATTGTCAAGATTTTTCAGCAACAGCGAACTTTCATAGAGAATTTAAAAGAATATAAAAATAATACTTTGTAATTTTTTTGGTATTTTGTAGCTACAAGTATGTACTTTAATATATTTAAAATTCAGCTGCTCGATTTTGCACAAATTTGAAACGCGTATTATTAGAAAGTGAACAACAGAAAATACAGCTGACTCTATTAAAATTTTCTAACAATTGGTCTAAATATCATCGCATTAGAGACAGATTTGAAACTGAGTTGAGTGACTGGCTAGATAGCGAATTATTTTGTGGAATCATTTGTAATGTAAGTATCCGTGTAAAGTTTTGGTTTTGCAATAAAACTAAATTATGTTATACTATATTAGGAAGCAAGTACAAGTGGTAGAGGCCGACCGAAAGTTTCTCATCAGGCGGGTTCAATGCGAACAAAAAGGAGGCGTGTGGAAGAACTTGTCGCTTCTACTTCATCTGAAGCTCTTAAAAAAGCCGCAGAAAGGGTAACAGGTTCAAACACTAATGAGAAAATTTCTGTTGAAAGTGCTCTAGCATTATACATTGATATGGATTTATCCATGAGGGAGTACAATATGATGAGAAGAGTAGTAAATTCTATTCACGAAGATTGCTTCCCATCATACTATATGATTGCAGATGCTAAAAAAAAGATTTTGCCTGATGACATTCAAATAACAGAATCTTCTGCAGAGGTACCCTTACAAAAGATTTTAGACAAAACTGTAAGAAGCATTTTAGGTGTTCATGATATTGATACCAAAAATGATATAGTCCTGGAATGCAAGTGGGGATTTGACGGCAGTAGTGGTCATAGTGTATACAAACAAAAATTTGAAAATGAGGAAGGTAGTGATGAATTTATGTTTGTTACTTCTTTCGTTCCTTTACGCTTGTTGGATTGGGCAGATGATCAAGTAGTTTGGGAAAATGATAAACATTCGTCGTGGAGGTTATGTAGACCACTTAAAATTATTTTTACAAAGGAGAATCCAAATGTAATCAAATCAGTAAGGGATAGCATAAATACAGAAATTGAAGGTCTAGATACATATAATTACATTTCAAAAAACAAAAATCTTAATGTTCATTATAAAATGCAATTGACGATGATAGATGGTGCAGTTTTAAATGTATTAAGTGGAAACAGTAGTAGTTCAACTTGTGCTTTATGTCGAGCTAAGCCATCCGAAATGAACAGCTTATCGATTTTCGAAAGGCCTGTGAATGAGCAGTGCTATCAATATGGATTGTCGACATTACATGCATGGATTAAATGTTTTGAATGCATTTTGCATATTTCTTACAAACTGCCTATAAAGAAATGGAGAGTGGTAGGAAAAGAAAATAAAGATCAGGTTGCTGAGCAAAAGAGAAGTATTCAAGCAAAATTTAAGTCTGAAATGGGTCTTATAGTTGATAAGGTTAAGACAGGGTATGGCACAACGAATGATGGCAATACTGCAAGGCGTTTCTTTTCCAATGTGGAACTTTCAGCACACTAATGTAGATGTAAGGATAATAAAAAATTTTTCTATTATTTTAAGAACACTTTCAAGTGGTCATTATATAAATACATCAAATTTTGAAACGCTTTTAAAAGACACTGCACTTTTATATTTCGAATTATATTCTTGGTATTATATGCCTTCAACTGTGCATAAAATTCTAGTTCATGGTCTAGATTTTATTAAATATTCCACTATTCCCATTGGAATGTTATCAGAAGAAGCAATAGAATCAAGTCATAAAATTATAAGAAATGCAAGATTAAAACATACGAGAAAAATAAGTAGGATTGCCTCCATGAGAGACCTCATAAATTATCTTATTCTGCAGTCAGAGCCATCAATTTCGATGCATAGTCAGAAAATACTTTTAAGAAAAAGTGATTTAAATGATCTGAAAGAGTATTTAGTTACAAAAGAAAGATTTAACGACATAAACACAGCGAATCTGGTAGAATCTGAGAGTGATGACAGTGATAATTGTTAATATATTTTGATTGCCTGTAATATCTATAAATAATTTTTGTATGTATATATATTAAATATGTTATGTTAGATAAATAAAATTCGTAAAATTTTGCTCTTATTATATTATAGGTTTTATTATTATAATAATTAAAATTCCACGACTAATGCACACGAGAATACAAAGCAGAGTTGATTGTAATAAAGACTTAATACTGTACCTTATTAATAATTTAGAGGTTTTTTTAATCTTTGATATTTTCATTCAAGGATATATGAGAGGTGGGCATGTCCTTTGAGATAATTGCATATAACTTAACACAGTTATCAGTAATATATTAGAGACAAATCGAGTCAAATATAGTTCAATTCCAACAACAATTTTGGAAAATATAAGCTTTTTTCGTTTCAAGATATATGGGAGGTAGGCGAGTCCTTTGACCGAATTTTACAAAACTTCGTTTTTTTTTCTTTCCTATGTATAAAAGCAATGTGTACCAATTTTCATCTTTCTATGTTAACTCCTTCTATTTTTGGCCACCGTTTGTATGAAATCACGACACTGTGCGACGCCGGCTGAGATACCGACTGGGGCAGATAGGGGTAGACATTGGCATAGAGAAGGCAGCAGACCCCCCCAATCGACAGCGGCAACGACTGAGATACCTACAGAGACGCTGACAGAGGCTGCGAAGCCGGCTGTGGCGCCGACTAAGGCAGATAGGGGAAGAGATAGGCATAGGGAAGGCAGCAGACAACCCAATCGACAGCGGCAACAACTGAGACGCCTACAGAGACGCTGATAGAGGCTGCGACGCCGACTGAGATTTGGACAGAGGCAGATAGAGGTAAGTATAGGCATAGAGAAGGCAGCAGACCAAACAATCGACAGCGGCAACAACTGAGACCCCTACAGAGACGCTCATAGAGGCTGCGACGCCGACTGAGATGCCGACTGAGGCAGATAGGGGTAGATATAGCCATAGAGAAGGCAGCAGACCCCCCATTCGACAACGGCAGCGACTGAGACGCCTACAGAGACGCTGACAGAGGCTGCGACATTGACTGAGACGCTAACTGAGGCAGATAGGGGTAGATTTTGGCATAGAGAAGGCAGCAGACCCCCCCCCCCCAATCGACAGCAGCAGCGACTGAGACGCCTACATGTACGCTGACAGAGGCTGCGATGCCGACTGAGATGCCGACTGAGGCAGATAGGGGTAGATATAGGTAAAGAGAAGGCATCAGACCCCCCAATCGACAGCGGCAGCGACTGAGACGCCTACAGAGACGTTGACAGAGGTTGCGAAGCCGACTGTGACGCCGACTGAGGCAGGTAGGGGTAGATATAGGCATAGAGAAGGCAGCAGACCCCCAATCGACAACGGCAGCGACTGAGATGCCTACAGAGACGCTGACAAGAGGCTGCGACGCCGACTGAGACGCCTCACTGAGGCAGATAGGGGTAGATATAGGCATAGAGATGGCAGCAGTGAGAGGGTGCGACATTGACTGAGACGCTGTACTGAGGCAGATAGGGGTAGATATTGGCCTCGATTGGGGGGTCTGCGCTGACAGAGCCTGCGAAGCCGACTGTGGCGCCAACTGAGGCAGATAGGGGAAGAGATAGGCATAGAGAAGGCAGCAGACAAACCAATCGACAGCGGCAACAACTGAGACGCCTACAGAGACGGTGAGAGAGGCTGCGACGCCGACTGAGGTAGATAGGGGTAGGCATAGAGAAGGAGCAGACCCCCCAATCGAAAACGGCAGCGACTCAGATGCCTACAGAGACGCTGACAAGAGGCTGCGACGCCGACTGAGACGCCGACTGAGGCAGATAGGGGTAGATATAGGCATAGAGAAGGCAGCAGACTCCCCAATCGACAGCGGCAGCGACTGAGACGCCTACAGAGACGCTGACAGAGGCTGCGACGCCCACTGAGACGCCGACTGAGGCAGATAGGGGTAGATATAGGCATAGAGAAGGCAGCAGACCCCACAATCGACAGCGGCAGCGACTGAGACTTGTTCAAAAACGCTGAGAGAGGCAGCGACGCCGACTGAGGCAGATAGGGGTAGATATTGACATAGAGAAGGCAGCAGACCCCCCAATCGAGGCTGCGACGCCGACTGTGACGCCGACTGAGGCAGGTAGGGGTAGATATAGGCATAGAGAAGGCAGCAGCCCCAACAATCGAAAGCGGCAACAACTGAGGCGCCTATATAGGAGTAGATATAGGCATAGAGAAGGCAGCAGACCCTCCAATCGACAGAGATGCCTACAGATACGCTGACAGAGGCTGCGACGCTGACAGAGGCTGCGACGCTGACAGAGGCTGCGACGCCAACTGAGACGCCGACTGAGGCAGAGAGGGTTAGACATAGGCATAGACAAGGCAGCAGACAACCCAATCGACAGCGGCAGCGACTGAGACGCCTACAGAGACACTGACAGAGGCTGCGACGCTGACAGAGGCTGCGACGCCAACTGAGACACCGACTGAGGCAGAGAGGGTTATACATAGGCATGGAGAAGGCAGCAGACCCCCCAATCGACTACGGCAGCGACTGAGATGCCTACAGAGACGCTGACAAGAGGCTGCGACGCCGACCCCCCAATCGACAACGGCAGCGACAGAGATGCCTACAGAGACGCTGACAAGAGGCTGCGACGCCGACTGAGACGCCGACTGAGACGCCGACTGAGGCAGATAGGGGTAGATATAGGCATAGAGAAGGCAGCAGACCCTCCAATCGACAGCGGCAGCGACTGAGACGCCTACAGAGACGCTGAGAGAGGCTGCGACGACGACTGAGGCAGATAGGGGTAGATATAGGCATAGAAAAGGCAGCAGTCCCCCAATCGACAACGGCAGCGACTGAGATGCCTACAGAAACGCTGATAGAGGCTGCGACGCCGGCTGAGATGCCGACTGTGGCAGATAGGGGTAGATATTGGCATAGAGACGGCAGCAGACCCCCCCCAATCAACAGCGGCAACGACTGAGATACCTACAGAGACGCTGACAGAGGTTGCGATGCCGGCTGTGGCGCCGACTAAGGCAGATAGGGGAAGAGATAGCCATATGGAAGGCAGCAGACAACCCAATCGACAGCGGCAACAACTGAGACTCCTACAGGGACGCTGACAGAGGCTGCGATGCCGACTGTGGCGCCGACTAAGGCAGATAGGGGAAGAGATAGGCATATGGAAGGCAGCAGACCCCCCAATCGACAGCGGCAGCGACTGAGACTTGTTCAAAAACGCTGAGAGAGGCAGCGACGCCGACTGATGCAGATATGGGTAGATATTGACATAGAGAAGGCAGCAGACCCCCCAATCGAGGCTGCGACGCCGACTGTTACGATGACTGAGGCAGGTAGGGGTAGATATAGGCATAGAGAAGGCAGCAGACCAAACAATCGACAGCGGCAACAACTGAGACGCCTACAGAGACGCTCATAGAGGCTGCGACGCCGACTGAGATGCCGACTGAGGCAGATAGGGGTTTATATAGGCATAGAGAAGGCAGCAGACCCCCCATTCGACAACGGCAGCGACTGAGACGCCTACAGAGACGCTGACAGAGGCTGCGACGCTGACAGAGGCTGCGACGCCGACTGAGATGCCGACTGAGGCAGAGAGGGGTAGACATAGGCATAGAGAAGGCAGCAGACCCCCCAATCGACAGCGGCAACAAATGAGACACCTACAGAGACGCTGACAGAGGCTGCGACGCCGACTGAGATGCCGACTGAGGCAGGTAGGGGTAGATATAGGCATAGAGAAGGCAGCAGACCCCCCAATCGACAGCGGCAGCGACTGAGACGCCTACAGAGACACTGACAGAGGTTGCGACATTGACTGAGACGCTGACTGAGGCAGATAGGGGTAGATATTGGCGTAGAGAAGGCAGCAGACCCTCCCCAATCGACAGCAGCAGCGACTGAGACGCCTACATATACGCTGACAGAGGCTGCGATGCAGACTGAGATGCCGACTAAGGCAGATAGGGGTAGATATAGGTAAAGAGAACGTATCAGACCCCCCAATCGACAGCGGCAGCGACTGAGACGCCTACAGAGACGCTGACAGAGGTTGCGAAGCCGACTGTGACGCCGACTGAGGCAGATAGGGGTAGATATAGGCATAGAGAAGGCAGCAGACCCCCCAATCGACAATGGCTGCGACTGAGATGCCTACAGAGCCGCTGACAAGAGGCTGCGACGCCGACTGAGACGCCGACTGAGGCAGAGAGGGTTAGACATAGGCATAGATAAGGCAGCAGACAACCCAATCGACAGCGGCATCAACTGAGATGCATACAGAGATGCTGATAGAGGCTGCGACGCCGACTGAGATGCCGACTGTGGCAGATAGGGGTAGATATTGGCATAGAGAAGGCAGCAGACCCCCCAGTCGACAACGGCAGCGACTGAGATGCCTACAGAGATGCTGACAAGAGGCTGCGACGCCGACTGAGACGCCGACTGAGGCAGATAGGGGTAGATATAGGCATAGAGAAGGCAGCAGACCCTCCAATCGACAGCGGCAACAACTGAGACGCATAGAGAGATGCTGATAGAGGCTGCGACGCCGACTGAGATGCCGACTGAGGCATTTAGGGGTAGATATAGGCATAGAGAAGGCAGCAGACCCCCCAATCGACAACGGCAGCGACTGAGACGCCTACAGAGACGCTGACAGAGGTTGCGAAGCCGACTGTGACGCCGACTGAGGCAGATAGGGGTAGATATTAGCATAGAGAAATCAGCAGACCCCCCCAATCGACAGCAGCAGCGACTGAGACGCCTACATATACGCTGACAGAGGCTGCGATGCCGACTGAGGCAGATAGGGGTAGATATTGGTAAAGAGAAGGCAGCAGACCCTCCAATCGACAGCAGCAGCGACTGAGACGCCTACAGAGACGCTGACAGAGGCTGCGACGCTGACAGAGGCTGCGACGCTGACAGAGGCTGCGACGCCGACTGAGACGCCGACTGAGGCAGAGAGGGTTAGACATAGGCATAAATAAGGCAGCAGACAACCCAATCGACAGCGGCATCAACTGAGATGCATACAGAGACGCTGATAGAGGCTGCGACGCCGACTGAGATGCCGACTGTGGCAGATAGGGGTAGATATTGGCATAGAGAAGGCAGCAGCCCCCCCCCCCCCAATCGACAGCGGCAACGACTAAGACGTCTACAGAGACGCTGACAGAGGCAGATAGGGGTTGATATATGAATAGAGAAGGCAGCAGACCCTCCAATCGACAGCGGCAGCGACTGAGACTTGTTCAAAAACGCTGAGAGAGGCAGCGACGCCGACTGAGGCAGATAGGGGTAGATATTGACATAGAGAAGGCAGCAGACCCCCCAATCGAGGCTGCGACGCCGACTGTGTCTCCGACTGAGGCAGGTAGGGGTAGATATAGGCATAGAGAAGGCAGCAGACCCAACAATCGACAGCGGCAACTACTGAGACGCCTACAGAGACGCTGATAGAGGCTGCGACGCCGACTGAGGCAGATAGGGGTAGCTATAGGCATGGAGAAGGCAGCAGACCCCCCAATCGACAACGGCAGCGACTGAGATGTCTACAGAGACGCTGACAAGAGGCTGCGACGCCGACTGAGACGCCGACCCCCCAATCGACAACGGAAGCGACTGAGATGCCTACAGAGACGCTGACAAGAGGCTGCGCCGCCGACTGAGACGCCGACTGAGGCCGATAGGGGTAGATATTGGCATAGAGAAGGCAGCAGATCCTCCCAATCGACAGCGGCAACGACTGAGACACCTACAGAGACGCTGACAGAGGCTGCGAAGCCGACTGTGGCAGATAGGGGTAGATATAGGCATAGAGGAGGCATCAGACCCCCCAATCGACAACGGCAGCGACTGAGATGCCTACAGAGACGCTGACAAGAGGCTGCGACGCCGACTGATACGCCGACTGAGGCAGGTAGGGGTAGATATAGGCATAGAGAAGGCAGCAGACCCTCCAATCGACAGCGGCAGCGTCTGAGACGCCTACAGAGACGCTGAGAGAGGCTGCGACGACGACTGAGGCAGATAGGGGTAGATATAGGCATAGAGAAGGCATCAGACCCCCCAATCGACAACGGCAGCGACTGAGATGCCTACAGAGACGCTGACAAGAGGCTGCGACGCCGACTGAGACGCCGACTGAGGCAGGTAGGGGTAGATATAGGCATAGAGAAGGCAGCAGACCCAACAATCGACCGCGGCAACAACTGAGACGCCTACAGAGACGCTGATAGAGGCTGCGACGCCGACTGAGATGCCGACTGAGGCAGATAGGGGTAGATATAGGCATACTGAAGGCAGCAGACCCCCCAATCGACAACGGCAGCGACTGCGATGCCTCCAGAGACGCTGACAAGAGGCTGCGACGCCGACTGAGACACCGACTGAGGCAGATAAGGGTAGATATAGGCATAGAGAAGGCAGCAGACCCCACAGTCGTCAACGGCAGCGACTGAGATGCTTACAGAGACGCTGACAAGAGGCTGCGACGCCGCATGAGACGCCGACTGAGGCAGATAGGGGTAGATATAGGCATAGAGAAGGCAGCAGACCCTCCAATCGACAGCGGCAGCGACTGAGACGCATAGAGAGATGCTGATAGAGGCTGCGACGCCGACTGAGATGCCGACTGAGGCATTTAGGGGTAGATATAGGCATAGAGAAGGCAGCAGACCCCCCAATCGACAACGGCAGCGACTGAGACGCCTACAGAGACGCTGACAGAGGTTGCGAAGCCGACTGTGACGCCGACTGAGGCAGATAGGGGTAGATATTAGCATAGAGAAATCAGCAGACCCCCCCAATCGACAGCAGCAGCGACTGAGACGCCTACATATACGCTGACAGAGGCTGCGATGCCGACTGAGGCAGATAGGGGTAGATATTGGTAAAGAGAAGGCAGCAGACCCTCCAATCGACAGCAGCAGCGACTGAGACGCCTACAGAGACGCTGACAGAGGCTGCGACGCTGACAGAGGCTGCGACGCTGACAGAGGCTGCGACGCCGACTGAGACGCCGACTGAGGCAGAGAGGGTTAGACATAGGCATAAATAAGGCAGCAGACAACCCAATCGACAGCGGCATCAACTGAGATGCATACAGAGACGCTGATAGAGGCTGCGACGCCGACTGAGATGCCGACTGTGGCAGATAGGGGTAGATATTGGCATAGAGAAGGCAGCAGCCCCCCCCCCCAATCGACAGCGGCAACGACTAAGACGTCTACAGAGACGCTGACAGAGGCAGATAGGGGTTGATATATGAATAGAGAAGGCAGCAGACCCTCCAATCGACAGCGGCAGCGACTGAGACTTGTTCAAAAACGCTGAGAGAGGCAGCGACGCCGACTGAGGCAGATAGGGGTAGATATTGACATAGAGAAGGCAGCAGACCCCCCAATCGAGGCTGCGACGCCGACTGTGTCTCCGACTGAGGCAGGTAGGGGTAGATATAGGCATAGAGAAGGCAGCAGACCCAACAATCGACAGCGGCAACAACTGAGACGCCTACAGAGACGCTGATAGAGGCTGCGACGCCGACTGAGGCAGATAGGGGTAGCTATAGGCATGGAGAAGGCAGCAGACCCCCCAATCGACAACGGCAGCGACTGAGATGTCTACAGAGACGCTGACAAGAGGCTGCGACGCCGACTGAGACGCCGACCCCCCAATCGACAACGGAAGCGACTGAGATGCCTACAGAGACGCTGACAAGAGGCTGCGCCGCCGACTGAGACGCCGACTGAGGCCGATAGGGGTAGATATTGGCATAGAGAAGGCAGCAGATCCTCCCAATCGACAGCGGCAACGACTGAGACACCTACAGAGACGCTGACAGAGGCTGCGAAGCCGACTGTGGCAGATAGGGGTAGATATAGGCATAGAGAAGGCATCAGACCCCCCAATCGACAACGGCAGCGACTGAGATGCCTACAGAGACGCTGACAAGAGGCTGCGACGCCGACTGATACGCCGACTGAGGCAGGTAGGGGTAGATATAGGCATAGAGAAGGCAGCAGACCCTCCAATCGACAGCGGCAGCGTCTGAGACGCCTACAGAGACGCTGAGAGAGGCTGCGACGACGACTGAGGCAGATAGGGGTAGATATAGGCATAGAGAAGGCATCAGACCCCCCAATCGACAACGGCAGCGACTGAGATGCCTACAGAGACGCTGACAAGAGGCTGCGACGCCGACTGAGACGCCGACTGAGGCAGGTAGGGGTAGATATAGGCATAGAGAAGGCAGCAGACCCAACAATCGACCGCGGCAACAACTGAGACGCCTACAGAGACGCTGATAGAGGCTGCGACGCCGACTGAGATGCCGACTGAGGCAGATAGGGGTAGATATAGGCATACTGAAGGCAGCAGACCCCCCAATCGACAACGGCAGCGACTGCGATGCCTCCAGAGACGCTGACAAGAGGCTGCGACGCCGACTGAGACACCGACTGAGGCAGATAAGGGTAGATATAGGCATAGAGAAGGCAACAGACCCCACAGTCGTCAACGGCAGCGACTGAGATGCTTACAGAGACGCTGACAAGAGGCTGCGACGCCGCATGAGACGCCGACTGAGGCAGATAGGGGTAGATATAGGCATAGAGAAGGCAGCAGACCCTCCAATCGACAGCGGCAGCGACTGAGACGCCTACAGAGACACTGACAGAGGGTGCGACATTGACTGCGACGCTGACTCAGGCAGATAGGGTTAGATTTTGGCATAGAGAAGGCAGCAGACCCTCCCCCCCAATCGACAGCAGCAGCGACTGAGACGCCTACATATACGCTGACAGAGGCTGCGATGCCGACTGAGATGCCGACTGAGGCTGATAGGGGTAGATATAGGTAAAGAGAAGGCATCAGACCCCCCAATCGACAGCGGCAGCGACTGAGACGCCTACAGAGACGCTGACAGAGGCTGCGATGCTGACAGAGGCTGCGACGCTGGCAGAGGCTGCGACGCCTACTGAGACGCCGACTGAGGCAGAGAGGGTCAGACATAGGCGTAGATAAGGCAGCAGACAACCCAATCGACAGCGGCAGCAACTGAGATGCATACAGAAACGCTGATAGAGGCTGCGACGCCGACTGAGATGCCGACTGAGGCAGATAGGGGTAGATATAGACATAGAGAAGGCAGCAGACCCCCCCCAATCGACAGCGGCAGCGACTGAGACGCCTACAGAGACGCTGACAAGAGGCTGCGACGCTGACAGAGGCTGCGACGCCGACTGAGATGCCGACTAAGGCAGAGAGGGGTAGACATAGGCATTGAGAAGGCAGCAGACCCCCCAATCGACAGCGGCAACAAATGAGACGCCTACAGAGACGCTGACAGAGTCTGCGACGCCGACTTAGGCAGATAGGGGTAGATATTGGCATAGATAATGCAGCAGACCCCCCAATCGACGGCGGCAGCGACTGACACGCCTAGAGAGACACTGACAGAGGCTGCGACGCTGACAGAGGCTGCGACGCCGACTGAGATGCCGACTAAGGCAGAGAGGGGTAGACATAGGCATTGAGAAGGCACCAGACCCCCCAATCGACAGCGGCAACAAATGAGACGCCTACAGAGACGCTGACAGAGGCTGCGACGCCGACTCAGATGTCAACTGAGACAGGTAGGAGTAGATATAGACATAGAGAAGGCAGCAGACCCCCCCCCAATCGACAGCGGCAGCGACTGAGACGCCTACAGAGACACTGACAGAGGGTGCGACATTGACTGAGACGCTGACTGAGGCAGATAGGGGTAGATTTTGGCATAGAGAAGGCAGCAGACCCTCCCCCCCCAATCGACAGCAGCAGCGACTGAGACGCCTACATATACGCTGACAGAGGCTGCGATGCCGACTGAGATGCCGACTGAGGCTGATAGGGGTAGATATAGGTAAAGAGAAGGCATCAGACCCCCCAATCGACAGCGGCAGCGACTGAGACGCCTACAGAGACTTTGACAGAGGTTGCGAAGCCGACTGTGACTCAGACTGAGGCAGGTAGGGGTAGATATAGGCATAGAGAAGGCAGCACACCCCCCAATCGACAACGGCAGCGACTTAGATGCCTACAGAGACGCTGACAAGAGGCTGCGACGCCGACTGAGACGCCTCACTGATGCAGATAGGGGTAGATATAGGCATAGAGATGGCAGCAGACCCCCCCCCCCCCAATCGACGGCAGCAGCGACTGCGATGCCTGCATATACGCTGAAAAGGGGCTGCGACGCCGACTGAGACGCCGACTGAGGCAGATAGGGGTAGATATAGGCATAGAGAAGGCAGCAGACCCTCGAATCGACAGCGTCAGCGACTGAGACGCCTACAGAGACGCTGAGAGAGGCTGCGACGACAACTGAGGCAGATAGGGGTAGATATAGGCATAGAGAAGGCAGCAGACCCCCCAATCGACAGCGACAGCGACTGAGATGCCTACAGAGACGCTGACAAGAGGCTGCGACGCCGACTAAGGCAAATAGGTGTAGATATAGGCATAAAGAAGGCAGCAGACCCCAAATCGACAACGGCAGCGACTGATATGCCTACAGAGACGCTGACAAGAGGCTGCGACGCCGACTGAGACGCCGACTAAGGCAGATAGGGGTAGATATAGGCATACAGAAGACAGCAGACCCTCCAATCGACAGCGGCAACAACTGAGACGCATACAGAGACGCTGATAGACGCTGCGACGCCGACTGAGATGCGACTGAGGCAGATAGGGGTAGATATAGGCATAGAGAAGGCAGCAGACCCCCAATCGACAGCGGCAGCGACTGAGACGCCTACAGAGACACTGACAGAGGGTGCGACGCTGACTGAGATGCCGACTGAGGCAGATACGGGTAGATATAGGCAAAGAGAAGGCATCAGGCCCCCCAATCGACAGCGGCAGCGACTGAGACGCCTACAGAGACAATGACAGAGGCTGCGAAGCCGACTGTGACGCCGACTGAGGCAGGTAGGGGTAGATATATGAATAGAGAATTCAGCTGACCCCCCAATCGACAACGGCAGCGACTGAGATGCCTACAGAGACGCTGACAAGAGGCTGCGACGCCGACTGAGACGCCGACCGAAGCAGATAGGGGTAGATATCGGCATAGAGAAGGCAGCAGACCCTCCAATCGACAGCGGCAGCGACTGAGATGCCTACAGCAGACAACCCAATCGACAGCGGCATCAACTGAGATGCATACAGAGACGCTTATAGAGGCTGCGACGCCGACTGAGATGCCGACTGAGGCAGATAGGGGTAGATATTGGCATAGAGAAGGCTGCAGACCCCCCAATCGACAGCGGAAGCGACAGAGACGCCTACAGAGACGCTGACAGAGGCTGCGAAACCGACTGTGACGCCGACTGAGGCGTGTAGGGGTAATTATAGGCATAGAGAAGGCAGCAGACCCTCCAATCGACAGCGGCAACAACAGAGACGCCTGCATAGACGCTGATAGAGGCTGCGATGCCGACTGAGTTGCCGACTGAGGCAGATAGGGGTAAATATAGGCTTACAGAAGGTAGCAGACCCCCCAATCGACAGCGGCAGCGACTGAGACGGCTACAGAGACGCTGAGAGAGGCTGCGACGCCGACTGAGGCAGATAGGGGTAGGCATAGAGAAGGCAGCAGACCCCCCAATCGACAACGGCAGCGACTCAGATGCCTACAGAGACGCTGACAAGAGGCTGCGACGCCGACTGAGACGCCGACCCCCCAATCGACAACGGCAGCGATTGAGATGCCTACAGAACCGCTGAAAAGAGGCTGCGACGCCGACTGAGACGCCGACTGAGACGCCGATTGAGACGCCGACTAAGGCAGATAGGGGTAGATATAGGCATACAGAAGACAGCAGACCCTCCAATCGACAGCGGCTACAACTGAGACGCATACAGAGACGCTGATAGACGCTGCGACGCCGACTGAGATGCGACTGAGGCAGATAGGGGTAGATATTGGCATAGAGAAGGCAGCAGACCGCCCCAATCGACGGCGGCAGCGACTGAGACGCCTACAGAGACGCTGATTGAGATTGCGACGCCGACTGAGTTGTCGACTGAGGCAGATAGGGATAGATATTGGCATAGAGAATGCAGCCGACCGCCCCAATCGACGGCGGCAGCGTTTGACACGTCTACAGAGACGCTGAGAGAGGCTGCGACGACGACTGAGGGAGATATGGGTAGATATAGGCATAGAGAAGGCAGCAGACCCCCCAATCGACAACGGCAGCGACTGAGATGCTTACAGAGACGCTGACAAGAGGGTGCGACGCCGACTGAGACGCCGACTGAGACGCCGACTGAGACGCCGACTGAGGCAGATAGGGGTAGATATAGGCATAGAGAAGGCAGCAGACCCTCCAATCGACAGCGGCAGCGACTGAGACGCCTACAGAGACGCTGACAGAGGCTGCGACGCCGACTGAGACGCCGACTGAGGCAGAGAGGGGTAGACATAGCCATAGATAAGGCAGCAGACCCCCCAATCGAAAGCGGCAGCGACTGAGACGCCTACAGAGACGCTGACAGAGGCTGCGAAGCCGACTGTGACGCCGACTGAGGCAGGTAGGGGTAGATATAGGAATAGAGAAGGCAGCAGACCCCTCAATCGACAACGGCAGCGACTGAGATGCCTACAGAGACGCTGAGAAGAGGCTGCGACGCCGACTGAGGCGCCGACCGAGGTAGATAGGGGTAGATATAGGCATAGAGAACGCAGCAGACCCTCCAATCGACAGCGGCAGCGACTGAGACGCCTACAGAGACGCTGACAGAGGCTGCGACGCTGACAGAGGCTGCGACGCCGACTGAGACGCCGACTGTGGCAGAGAGGGTTAGACATAGGCATAGGTAAGGCAGCAGACAACCCAATCGACATCGGCATCAACTGAGATGCATACAGAGACGCTGATAGAGGCTGCGACGCCGACTGAGATGCCGACTGAGGCAGCTAGGGGTATATATTGGCATAGAGAAGGCAGCAGAACCACCAATCGACAGCGGCAACAACTGAGACGCCTACAGAGACGCTGATAGAGGCTGCGACGACGACTGAGGCAGATATGGGTAGATATAGGCATAGAGAAGCCAGCAGACCCCCCAATCGACAACGGCAGCGACTGAGATGCCTACAGAGACGCTGACTGAGACGCCGACTGAGGCAGATAGGGGTAGATATAGGCATAGAGAAGGCAGCAGATCCTCCAATCGACAGCGGCAGCGACTGAGACGCCTACAGAGACGCTGACAGAGGCTGCGACGCTGACAGAGGCTGCGACGCCGAGTGAGACGCCGACAGAGGCAGAGAGGATTAGACATAGGCATAGATAAGGCAGCAGACAACTCAATCGACAGCGGCATCAACTGAGATGCATACAGAGACGCTGATAGAGGCAGCGACGCCGACTGAGATGGCGACTGAGGCAGATAGGGGTAGATATTGGCATAGAGAAGGCTGCAGACTCCCCCAATCGACAGCGCCAGCGACTGAGACGCCTACAGAGATGCTGACAGAGGCTGCGAAGCCAACTGTGACGCCGACTGAGGCAGGTAGAAGTAGATATAGGCATAGAGAAGGCAGCAGACCCACCAATCGACTGCGGCAACAAATGAAACGCCTACATAGACGCTGACAGAGGCTGCGAAGCCGACTGTGGCGCCGACTGAGACAGATAGGGGAAGAGATAGGCATAGAGAAGGCAGCAGACCCCCCAATCGACAGCGGCAGCGACTGAGACGCTTACAGAGAAGCTGACAGAGGCTGCGACGCTTACTGAGACGCCGACTGAGGCAGATAGGGGTAGATATAGGCATACAGAAGGCAGCAGACCCTCCAATCGACAGCAGCAACAAATGAGACGCCTACATAGTCGCTGACAGAGGCCGCGAAGCCGACTGTGGCGCCGCCTGAGACAGATAGGGGAAGAGATAGGCATAGAGAAGGCAGCAGACCCCCCAATCGACAGCGGCAGTGACTGAGACGCCTACAGAGACGCTGACAGAGGCTGCGACGCCGACTGAGATGCCGGCTGAGGCAGATAGGGGTAGATATAGGCATAGAGAAAGCAGCAGACCCCCCAATCGACAGCGGTAGCAACTGAGACGGCTACAGAGACGCTGACAAGAGGCTGCGACGCCGACTAAGGCAGATAGGGGTAGATATAGGCATAGAGAAGGCAGCAGACCCTCCAATCGACAGCGGCAGCGACTGAGACGCCTACAGAGACGCTGAGAGTGGCTGCGACGACGACTGAAGCAGATATGGGTAGATATAGGCATAGAGAAGGCAGCAGACCACCCAATCGACAACGGCAGCGACTGAGATGCCTACAGACACGCTGACAAGAGGCTGCGACGCCGACTGAGTTGCCGACTGAGGCAGATAGGGGTAGATATAAGCATACAGAAGGCAGCAGACCCCCATTGGCAGCGGCAGGGACTGGGACGCCTACAGAGACGCTGACAAGAGGCTGCGACGCCGACTGAGGCAGATAGGGGTAGGCATAGAGAAGGCAGCAGACCCCCCCCAATCGACAGCAGCAGCGACTGAGACGCCTACATATACGCTGACAGAGGCTGCGATGCCGACTGAGATGCCGACTGAGGCAGATAGGGGTAGATATAGGTAAAGAGAAGGCATCAGACCCCCAATCGACAGCGGCAGCGATTGGGACGCCTACAGAGACGCTGACAAGAGGCTGCGACGCAGACTGAGACAGATAGGGGTAGGCATAGAGAAGGCAGCAGACTCCCCCAATCGACAGCAGCAGCGACTGAGACGCCTACATATACGTTGACAGAGGCTGCGAAGCCGACTGTGACGCCGACTGAGGCAAGTAGGGGTAGATATAGGCATAGAGAAGGCAGCCGACCCCCCACTCAACAACGGCAGCGACTGAGATGCCTACAGAGATGCTGACAAGAGGCTGCGACGCCGACTGAGTTGCCGACTGAGGCAGATAGGGGTAGATATAAGCATACAGAAGGCAGCAGACCCCCATTGGCAGCGGCAGCGACTGGGACGCCTACAGAGACGCTGACAAGAGGCTGCGACGCCGACTGAGGCAGATAGGGGTAGGCATAGAGAAGGCAGCAGACCCCCCAATCGACAGCTGCAGCGACTGAGACGCCTACAGAGACGCTGACAGAGACTGCGATACTGACAGAGGCTGCGACGCCTACTGAGACGCCGACTGAGGCAGAGAGGGTTAGACATAGGCATAGATAAGGCAGCAGACAACCCAATCGACAGCGGCATCAACTGAGATGCATACAGAGACGCTGATAGAGGCTGCGACGCTGATCGACAGCGGCAGCGACTGAGACTTGTTCAAAAACGCGGAGAGAGGCAGCGACGCCCACTGAGGCACATAGGGGTAGATATTGACATAGAGAAGGCAGCAGAGCCCCCAATCGAGGCTGCGACGCCGACTGGGCCGCCGACTGAGGTAGGTAGGGGTAGATATAGGCATTGAGAAGGCAGCAGACCACCCAATCGACAGCGGCAGCGACTGAGACGCCTACCGAGACGCCGACAAGAGGCTGCGACGCCGACTGAGACGCCGACTGAGGCAGATATGGGTAGATATAGGCATACAGAAAGCAGCAGACCCCCCAATCGACAGCGGCAGCGACTGAGACGGCTACAGAGACGCTGACAAGAGGCTGTGGCGCCGACTAAGGCAGATAGGGGAAGAGATAGGCATATGGAAGGCAGCAGACAACCCAATCGACAGCGGCAACAACTGAGACCCCTACAGGGACGCTGACAGAGGCTGCGATGCCGACTGTGGCGCCGACTAAGGCAGATAGGGGAAGGGATAGGCATATGGAAGGCAGCAGACCCCCCAATCGACAGCAGCAGCGACTGAGACTTGTTCAAAAACGCTGAGAGAGGCAGCGACGCCGACTGATGCAGATATGGGTAGATATTGACATAGAGAAGGCAGCAGACCCCCAAATCGAGGCTGCGACGCCGACTGTTACGATGACTGAGGCAGGTAGGGGTAGATATAGGCATAGAGAAGGCAGCAGACCAAACAATCGACAGCGGCAACAACTGAGACGCCTACAGAGACGCTCATAGAGGCTGCGACGCCGACTGAGATGCCGACTGAGGCAGATAGGGGTTTATATAGGCATAGAGAAGGCAGCAGACCCCCCATTCGACAACGGCAGCGACTGAGACGCCTACAGAGACGCTGACAGAGGCTGCGACGCTGACAGAGGCTGCGACGCTGACAGAGGCTGCGGCGCCGACTGAGATGCCGACTGAGGCAGAGAGGGGTAGACATAGGCATAGAGAAGGCAGCAGACCCCCCAATCGACAGCGGCAACAAATGAGACACCTACAGAGACGCTGACAGATTCTGCGACGCCGACTGAGATGCCGACTGAGGCAGGTAGGGGTAGATATAGGCATAGAGAAGGCAGCAGACCCCCCAATCGACAGCGGCAGCGACTGAGACGCCTACAGAGACACTGACAGAGGTTGCGACATTGACTGAGACGCTAACTGAGGCAGATAGGGGTAGATATTGGCATAGAGAAGGCAGCAGACCCTCCCCAATCGACAGCAGCAGCAACTGAGACGCATACATATACGCTGACAGAGGCTGCGATGCAGACTGAGATGCCGACTAAGGCAGATAGGGGTAGATATAGGTAAAGAGAACGTATCAGACCCCCCAATCGACTGCGGCAGCGACTGAGACGCCTACAGAGACGCTGACAGAGGTTGCGAAGCCGACTGTGACGCCGACTGAGGCAGATAGGGTTAGATATAGGCATAGAGAAGGCAGCAGACCCCCCAATCGACAATGGCTGCCACTTAGATGCCTACAGAGCCGCTGACAAGAGGCTGCGACGCCGACTGAGACGCCGACTGAGGCAGAGAGGGTTAGACATAGGCATAGATAAGGCAGCAGACAACCCAATCGACAGCGGCATCAACTGAGATGCATACAGAGATGCTGATAGAGGCTGCGACGCCGACTGAGATGCCGACTGTGGCAGATAGGGGTAGATATTGGCATAGAGAAGGCAGCAGACCCCCCAATTGACAGCGGCAACGATTGAGACACTTACAGAGACGCTGACAGAGGCTGCGAAGCCGACTGTGGCGCCGACTGAGGCAGATAGGGGAAGAGATAGGCATAGAGAAGGCAGCAGACAACCCAATCGACAGCGGCAACAACTGAGACGCCTACAGAGACGCTGAGAGAGGCTGCGACGCCGACTGAGGTAGATAGGGGTAGGCATAGAGAAGGGAGCAGACCCCCAATCGAAAACGGCAGCGACTCAGAAGCCTACAGAGACGCTGACAAGAGGCTGCGACGCCGACTGAGACTCCGACTGAGGCAGATAGGGGTAGATATAGGCATAGAGAAGGCAGCAGACCCTCCAATCGACAGCGGCAGCGACTGAGACGCCTACAGAGACGCTGACAGAGGCTGCGACGCTGACAGAGGCTGCGACGCCAACTGAGACGCCGACTGAAGCAGAGAGGGCTAGACATAGGCATAGACAAGGCAGCAGACAACCCAATCGACAGCGGCAGCTACTAAGACGCCTACAGAGACGCTGAGAGAGGCTGCGGCGCCGACTGAGGCAAATAGGGGTAGGTATAGGCATAGAGAAGGCAGCAGACCCCCCCAATCGACAATGGCTGTGACTGAGATGCCTACAAAGCCGCTGACAAGAGGCTGCGCCGCCGACTGAGGCAGGTAGGGGTAGATATAGGCATAGAGAAGGCAGCAGACCCTCCAATCGACAGCGGCAGCGACTGAGACGCCTAGAGAGACGCTGACAGAGGCTGCGACGCTGACAGAGCCTGCGACGCCGACTGAGACGCCGACTGAGGCAGAGAGGGGTAGATATAGGCATAGAGGAGGCAGCAGACCCCCAATCGACAGCGGCAGCTCCTGAGACGTGTTCAAAAACGCTGAGAGAGGCAGCGACGCCGACTGAGGCAATTAGGGGTAGATATTGACATAGAGAAGGCAGCAGACCCCCCAATCGAGGCTGCGACGCCGACTGTGACGCCGACTGAGGCAGGTAAGGGTAGATATAGGCATAGAGAAGGCAGCAGACCCCCCAGTCGACAACGGCAGCGACTGAGATGCCTACAGAGATGCTGACAAGAGGCTGCGACGCCGACTGAGACACCGACTGAGGCAGATAGGGGTAGATATAGCCATTGAGAAGGCAGCAGATCCCCCAATCGACAACGGCAGCGACTGCGATGCCTACAGAGACGCTGACAAGAAGCTGCGACGCCAACTGAGACGCCGACTGAGGCAGATAGGGGTAGATATAGGCATAGAGAAGGCAGCAGACCCCCCAGTCGACAACGGCAGCGACTGAGATGCCTACAGAGATGCTGACAAGAGGCTGCGACGCCGACTGAGACGCCAACTGAGGCAGATAGGGGTAGATATAGGCATAGAGAAGGCAGCAGACCCTCCAATCGACAGCGGCAACAACTGAGACGCATAGAGAGACGCTGATAGAGGCTGCGACGCTAACAGAGGCTGCGATGCCGACTGAGATGCCGACTAAGGCAGAGAGGGGTAGACATAGGCATTGAGAAGGCAGCAGACCCCCCAACCGACAGCGGCAACAAATGAGACGCCTACAGAGACGCTGACAGACGCTGCGACGCCGCCTGAGATGCCGACTGAGGCAGGTAGGGGTAGATATAGGCATAGAGAAGGCAGCAGACCCCCCAATCGACAGCGGCAGCGACTGAGACGGCTACAGAGACGCTGACAAGAGGCTGTGGCGCCGACTAAGGCAGATAGGGGAAGAGATAGGCATATGGAAGGCAGCAGACAACCCAATCGACAGCGGCAACAACTGAGACCCCTACAGGGACGCTGACAGAGGCTGCGATGCCGACTGTGGCGCCGACTAAGGCAGATAGGGGAAGAGATAGGCATATGGAAGGCAGCAGACCCCCCAATCGACAGCAGCAGCGACTGAGACTTGTTCAAAAACGCTGAGAGAGGCAGCGACGCCGACTGATGCAGATATGGGTAGATATTGACATAGAGAAGGCAGCAGACCCCCCAATCGAGGCTGCGACGCCGACTGTTACGATGACTGAGGCAGGTAGGGGTAGATATAGGCATAGAGAAGGCAGCAGACCAAACAATCGACAGCGGCAACAACTGAGACGCCTACAGAGACGCTCATAGAGGCTGCGACGCCGACTGAGATGCCGACTGAGGCAGATAGGGGTTTATATAGGCATAGAGAAGGCAGCAGACCCCCCATTCGACAACGGCAGCGACTGAGACGCCTACAGAGACGCTGACAGAGGCTGCGACGCTGACAGAGGCTGCGGCGCCGACTGAGATGCCGACTGAGGCAGAGAGGGGTAGACATAGGCATAGAGAAGGCAGCAGACCCCCCAATCGACAGCGGCAAAAAATGAGACACCTACAGAGACGCTGACAGAGGCTGCGACGCCGACTGAGATGCCGACTGAGGCAGGTAGGGGTCGATATAGGCATAGAGAAGGCAGCAGACCCCCCAATCGACAGCGGCAGCGACTGAGACGCCTACAGAGACACTGACAGAGGTTGCGACATTGACTGAGACGCTGACTGAGGCAGATAGGGGTAGATATTGGCATAGAGAAGGCAGCAGACCCTCCCCAATCGACAGCAGCAGCGACTGAGACGCCTACATATACGCTGACAGAGGCTGCGATGCAGACTGAGATGCCGACTAAGGCAGATAGGGGTAGATATAGGTAAAGAGAACGTATCAGACCCCCCAATCGACAGCGGCAGCGACTGAGACGCCTACAGAGACGCTGACAGAGGTTGCGAAGCCGACTGTGACGCCGACTGAGGCAGATAGGGTTAGATATAGGCATAGAGAAGGCAGCAGACCCCCCAATCGACAATGGCTGCGACTGAGATGCCTACAGAGCCGCTGACAAGAGGCTGCGACGCCGACTGAGACGCCGACTGAGGCAGAGAGGGTTAGACATAGGCATAGATAAGGCAGCAGACAACCCAATCGACAGCGGCATCAACTGAGATGCATACAGAGATGCTGATAGAGGCTGCGACGCCGACTGAGATGCCGACTGTGGCAGATAGGGGTAGATATTGGCATAGAGAAGGCAGCAGACCCCCCAATTGACAGCGGCAACGATTGAGACACTTACAGAGACGCTGACAGAGGCTGCGAAGCCGACTGTGGCGCCGACTGAGGCAGATAGGGGAAGAGATATGCATAGAGAAGGCAGCAGACAACCCAATCGACAGCGGCAACAACTGAGACGCCTACAGAGACGCTGAGAGAGGCTGCGACGCCGACTGAGGTAGATAGGGGTAGGCATAGAGAAGGGAGCAGACCCCCAATCGAAAACGGCAGCGACTCAGAAGCCTACAGAGACGCTGACAAGAGGCTGCGACGCCGACTGAGACTCCGACTGAGGCAGATAGGGGTAGATATAGGCATAGAGAAGGCAGCAGACCCTCCAATCGACAGCGGCAGCGACTGAGACGCCTACAGAGACGCTGACAGAGGCTGCGACGCTGACAGAGGCTGCGACGCCAACTGAGACGCCGACTGAAGCAGAGAGGGCTAGACATTGGCATAGACAAGGCAGCAGACAACCCAATCGACAGCGGCAGCTACTAAGACGCCTACAGAGACGCTGAGAGAGGCTGCGGCGCCGACTGAGGCAAATAGGGGTAGGTATAGGCATAGAGAAGGCAGCAGACCCCCCCCAATCGACAATGGCTGTGACTGAGATGCCTACAAAGCCGCTGACAGGAGGCTGCGCCGCCGACTGAGGCAGATAGGGGTAGATATAGGCATAGAGAAGGCAGCAGACCCTCCAATCGACAGCGGCAGCGACTGAGACGCCTAGCGAGACGCTGACAGAGGCTGCGACGCTGACAGAGCCTGCGACGCCGACTGAGACGCCGACTGAGGCAGAGAGGGGTAGATATAGGCATAGAGAAGGCAGCAGACCCCCAATCGACAGCGGCAGCTCCTGAGACGTGTTCAAAAACGCTGAGAGAGGCAGCGACGCCGACTGAGGCAGATAGGGGTAGATATTGACATAGAGAAGGCAGCAGACCCCCCAATCGAGGCTGCGACGCCGACTGTGACGCCGACTGAGGCAGGTAAGGGTAGATATAGGCATAGAGAAGGCAGCAGACCCCCCAGTCGACAACGGCAGCGACTGAGATGCCTACAGAGATGCTGACAAGAGGCTGCGACGCCGACTGAGACACCGACTGAGGCAGATAGGGGTAGATATAGCCATTGAGAAGGCAGCAGATCCCCCAATCGACAACGGCAGCGACTGCGATGCCTACAGAGACGCTGACAAGAGGCTGCGACGCCAACTGAGACGCCGACTGAGGCAGATAGGGGTAGATATAGGCATAGAGAAGGCAGCAGACCCCCCAGTCGACAACGGCAGCGACTGAGATGCCTACAGAGATGCTGACAAGAGGCTGCGACGCCGACTGAGACGCCGACTGAGGCAGATAGGGGTAGATATAGGCATAGAGAAGGCAGCAGACCCTCCAATCGACAGCGGCAACAACTGAGACGCATAGAGAGACGCTGATAGAGGCTGCGACGCTGACAGAGGCTGCGACGCCGACTGAGATGCCGACTAAGGCAGAGAGGGGTAGACATAGGCATTGAGAAGGCAGCAGACCCCCCAACCGACAGCGGCAACAAATGAGACGCCTACAGAGACGCTGACAGACGCTGCGACGCCGCCTGAGATGCCGACTGAGGCAGGTAGGGGTAGATATAGGCATAGAGAAGGCAGCAGACCCCCCAATCGACAACGGCAGCGACTGAGACGCCTACAGAGACGCTGACAGAGGTTGCGAAGCCGACTGTGACGCCGACTGAGGCAGATAGGGGTAGATATTAGCATAGAGAAATCAGCAGACCCCCCCCCCCCAATCGACAGCAGCAGCGACTGAGACGCCTACATATACGCTGACAGAGGCTGCGATGCCGACTGAGATGCCGACTGAGGCAGATAGGGGTAGATATTGGTAAAGAGAAGGTATCAAACACCCCAATCGACAGCGGCAGCGACTGAGGCGCCTACAGAGACGCTGACAGAGGTTGCGAAGCCGACTGTGACGCCGACTGAGGCATATAGGGGTAGATATAGGCATAGAGAAGGCAGCAGACCCTCCAATCGACAGCAGCAGCGACTGAGACGCCTACAGAGACGCTGACAGAGGCTGCGACGCTGACAGAGGCTGCGACGCTGACAGAGGCTGCGACGCCGACTGAGACGCCGACTGAGGCAGAGAGGGTTAGACATAGGCATAAATAAGGCAGCAGACAACCCAATCGACAGCGGCATCAACTGAGATGCATACAGAGACGCTGATAGAGGCTGCGACGCCGACTGAGATGCCGACTGTGGCAGATAGGGGTAGATATTGGCATAGAGAAGGCAGCAGCCCCCCCCCCCCAATCGACAGCGGCAACGACTAAGACGTCTACAGAGACGCTGACAGAGGCAGATAAGGGTTGATATATGAATAGAGAAGGCAGCAGACCCTCCAATCGACAGCGGCAGCGACTGAGATGCCTACAGAGACGCTGACAAGAGGCTGCGACGCCGACTGAGACGCCGACTGAGGCAGGTAGGGGTAGATATAGGCATAGAGAAGGCAGGAGACCCCCCCAATCGACAATGGCTGCGACTGAGATGCCTACAGAGCCGCTGACAAGAGGCTGCGCCGCCGACTGAGACGCCGACTGAGACAGATAGGGGTAGATATAGGCATAGAGAAGGCAGCAGACCCACCAATCGACAGCGGCAGCGACTGAGACGCCTACAGAGACGCTGACAGAGGCTGCGACGCCGGCTGAGATGCCGACTGTGGCAGATAGGGGTAGATATTGGCATAGAGAAGGCAGCAGATCCTCCCAATCGACAGCGGCAACGACTGAGACACCTACAGAGACGCTGACAGAGGCTGCGAAGCCGACTGTGGCGGCGACTGAGGCAGATATTGGAAGAGATAGGCATAGAGAAGGCAGCAGACAACCCAATCGACAGCGGCAACAACTGAGACGCCTACAGAGGCCCTGATAGAGGCTGCGACGTCGACTGAGACGCCGACTGAGGCAGATGGGGGTTGATATAGGCATAGAGAAGGCAGCAGACCCCCCAATCGACAGCGGCAGCGACTGAGACTTGTTTAAAAACGCTGAGAGAGGCAGCGACGCCGACTGAGGCAGATAGGGGTAGATATTGACATAGAGAAGGCAGCAGACCCCCCAATCGAGGCTGCGACGCTGACTGTGTCTCCGACTGAGGCAGGTTGGGGTAGATATAGGCATAGAGAAGGCAGCAGACCCAACAATCGACAGCGGCAGCGACTGAGACGCCCACAGAGACGCTGACAGAGGCTGCGACGCCGACTGAAGCAGATAGGGGTTGATATAGGCATAGAGAAGGCAGCAGACCCCCCAATCGACAGCGGCAGCGACTGAGACTTGTTTAAAAACGCTGAGAGAGGCAGCGACGCCGACTGAGGCAGATAGGGGTAGATATTGACATAGAGAAGGCAGCAGACCCCCCAATCGAGGCTGCGACGCCGACTGTGTCTTCGACTGAGGCAGGTAGGGGTAGATATAGGCATAGAGAAGGCAGCAGACCCAACAATCGACCGCGGCAACAACTGAGACGCCTACAGAGACGCTGATAGAGGCTGCGACGCCGACTGAGATGCCGACTGAGGCAGATAGGGGTAGATATAGGCATACTGAAGGCAGCAGACCCCCCAATCGACAACGGCAGCGACTGCGATGCCTCCAGAGACGCTGACAAGAGGCTGCGACGCCGACTGAGACACCGACTGAGGCAGATAAGGGTAGATATAGGCATAGAGAAGGCAGCAGACCCCCCCCAATCGACAGCGGCAGCGACTGAGACGCCTACAGAGACGCTGACAAGAGGCTGCGATGCTGACAGAGGCTGCGACGCCCACTGAGATGCCGACTAAGGCTGAGAGGGGTAGACATAGGCATTGAGAAGGCAGCAGACCCCCCAATCGACAGCGGCAACAAATGAGACGCCTACAGAGACGCTGACAGAGTCTGCGACGCCGACTTAGGCAGATAGGGGTAGATATTGGCATAGATAATGCAGCAGACCCCCCAATCGACGGCAGCAGCGACTGACACGCCTAGAGAGACACTGACAGAGGCTGCGACGCTGACAGAGGCTGCGACGCCGACTGAGATGCCGACTAAGGCAGAGAGGGGTAGACATAGGCATTGAGAAGGCACCAGACCCCCCAATCGACAGCGGCAACAAATGAGACGCCTACAGAGACGCTGACAGAGGCTGCGACGCCGACTGAGATGTCAACTGAGGCAGGTAGGGGTAGATATAGACATAGAGAAGGCAGCAGACCCCCCCCCCCCCCCAATCGACAGCGGCAGCGACTAAGACGCCTACAGAGACACTGACAGAGGGTGCGACATTGACTGAGACGCTGACTGAGGCAGATAGAGGTAGATTTTGGCATAGAGAAGGCAGCAGACCCTCCCCCCAATCGACAGCAGCAGCGACTGAGACGCCTACATATACGCTGACAGAGGCTGCGATGCCGACTGAGATGCCGACTGAGGCTGATAGGGGTAGATATAGGTAAAGAGAAGGCATCAGACCCCCCAATCGACAGCGGCAGCGACTGAGACGCCTACAGAGACTTTGACAGAGGTTGCGAAGCCGACTGTGACTCCGACTGAGGCAGGTAGGGGTAGATATAGGCATAGAGAAGGCAGCACACCCCCCCAATCGACAACGGCAGCTACTTAGATGCCTACAGAGACGCTGACAAGAGGCTGCGACGCCGACTGAGACGCCTCACTGATGCAGATAGGGGTAGATATAGGCATAGAGATGGTAGCGAACCCCCCCCCCCCAATCGACGGCAGCAGCGACTGCGATGCCTGCATATACGCTGAAAAAGGGCTGCGACGCCGACTGAGACGCCGACTGAGGCAGATAGGGGTAGATATAGGCATAGAGAAGGCAGCAGACCCTCGAATCGACAGCGTCAGCGACTGAGACGCCTACAGAGACGCTGAGAGAGGCTGCGACGACGACTGAGGCAGATAGGGGTAGATATAGGCATAGAGAAGGCAGCAGACCCCCCAATCGACAGCGACAGCGACTGAGATGCCTACAGAGACGCTGACAAGAGGCTGCGACGCCGACTAAGGCAAATAGGGGTAGATATAGGCATAAAAAAGGCAGCAGACCCCCAAATCGACAACGGCGGCGACTGAGATGCCTACAGAGACGCTGACAAGAGGCTGCGACGCCGACTGAGACGCCGACTAAGGCAGATAGGGGTAGATATAGGCATACAGAAGACAGCAGACCCTCCAATCGACAGCGGCAACAACTGAGACGCATACAGAGACGCTGATAGACGCTGCGACGCCGACTGAGATGCGACTGAGGCAGATAGGGGTAGATATAGGCATAGAGAAGGCAGCAGACCCCCAATCGACAGCGGCAGCGACTGAGACGCCTACAGAGACACTGACAGAGGGTGCGACGCTGACTGAGATGCCGACTGAGGCAGATACGGGTAGATATAGGCAAAGAGAAGGCATCAGGCCCCCCAATCGACAGCGGCAGCGACTGAGACGCCTACAGAGACAATGACAGAGGCTGCGAAGCCGACTGTGACGCCGACTGAGGCAGGTAGGGGTAGATATATGAATAGAGAAGGCAGCTGACCCTTCAATCGACAACGGCAGCGACTGAGATGCCTACAGAGACGCTGACAAGAGGCTGCGACGCCGACTGAGACGCCGACCGAAGCAGATAGGGGTAGATATCGGCATAGAGAAGGCAGCAGACCCTCCAATCGACAGCGGCAGCGACTGAGATGCCTACAGCAGGCAACCCAATCGACAGCGGCATCAACTGAGATGCATACAGAGACGCTTATAGAGGCTGCGACGCCGACTGAGATGCCGACTGAGGCAGATAGGGGTAGATATTGGCATAGAGAAGGCTGCAGACCCCCCAATCGACAGCGGAAGCGACAGAGACGCCTACAGAGACGCTGACAGAGGCTGCGAAACCGACTGTGACGCCGACTGAGGCGTGTAGGGGTAATTATAGGCATAGAGAAGGCAGCAGACCCTCCAATCGACAGCGGCAACAACAGAGACGCCTGCATAGACGTTGATAGAGGCTGCGATGCCGACTGAGTTGCCGACTGAGGCAGATAGGGGTAAATATAGGCTTACAGAAGGTAGCAGACCCCCCAATCGACAGCGGCAGCGACTGAGACGGCTACAGAGACGCTGAGAGAGGCTGCGACGCCGACTGAGGCAGATAGGGGTAGGCATAGAGAAGGCAGCAGACCCCCCAATCGACAACGGCAGCGACTCAGATGCTTACAGAGACGCTGACAAGAGGGTGCGACGCCGACTGAGACGCCGACTGAGGCGCCGACTTAGACGCCGACTGAGGCAGATAGGGGTAGATATAGGCATAGAGAAGGCAGCAGACCCTCCAATCGACAGCGGCTACAACTGAGACGCATACAGAGACGCTGATAGACGCTGCGACGCCGACTGAGATGCGACTGAGGCAGATAGGGGTAGATATTGGCATAGAGAAGGCAGCAGACCGCCCCAATCGACGGCGGCAGCGACTGAGACGCCTACAGAGACGCTGATTGAGATTGCGACGCCGACTGAGTTGTCGACTGAGGCAGATAGGGATAGATATTGGCATAGAGAATGCAGCCGACCGCCCCAATCGACGGCGGCAGCGTTTGACACGTCTACAGAGACGCTGAGAGAGGCTGCGACGACGACTGAGGGAGATATGGGTAGATATAGGCATAGAGAAGGCAGCAGACCGCCCAATCGACAACGGCAGCGACTGAGATGCTTACAGAGACGCTGACAAGAGGGTGCGACGCCGACTGAGACGCCGACTGAGGCGCCGACTGAGACGCCGACTGAGGCAGATAGGGGTAGATATAGGCATAGAGAAGGCAGCAGACCCTCCAATCGACAGCGGCAGCGACTGAGACGCCTACAGAGACGCTGACAGAGGCTGCGACGCCGACTGAGACGCCGACTGAGGCAGAGAGGGGTAGACATAGCCATAGAGAAGGCAGCAGACCCCCCAATCGAAAGCGGCAGCGACTGAGACGCCTACAGAGACGCTGACAGAGGCTGCGAAGCCGACTGTGACGCCGACTGAGGCAGGTAGGGGTAGATATAGGAATAGAGAAGGCAGCAGACCCCTCAATCGACAACGGCAGCGACTGAGATGCCTACAGAGACGCTGAGAAGAGGCTGCGACGCCGACTGAGGCGCCGACCGAGGTAGATAGGGGTAGATATAGGCATAGAGAACGCAGCAGACCCTCCAATCGACAGCGGCAGCGACTGAGACGCCTACAGAGACGCTGACAGAGGCTGCGACGCTGACAGAGGCTGCGACGCCGACTGAGACGCCGACTGTGGCAGAGAGGGTTAGACATAGGCATAGGTAAGGCAGCAGACAACCCAATCGACATCGGCATCAACTGAGATGCATACAGAGACGCTGATAGAGGCTGCGACGCCGACTGAGATGCCGACTGAGGCAGATAGGGGTAGATATTGGCATAGAGAAGGCAGCAGAACCACCAATCGACAGCGGCAACAACTGAGACGCCTACAGAGACGCTGATAGAGGCTGCGACGACGACTGAGGCAGATATGGGTAGATATAGGCATAGAGAAGCCAGCAGACCCCCCAATCGACAACGGCAGCGACTGAGATGCCTACAGAGACGCTGACTGAGACGCCGACTGAGGCAGATAGGGGTAGATATAGGCATAGAGAAGGCAGCAGATTCTTCAATCGACAGCGGCAACAAATGAGACGCCTACAGAGACGCTGACAGAGGCTGCGACGCCGACTGAGATGTCAACTGAGGCAGGTAGGGGTAGATATAGACATAGAGAAGGCAGCAGACCCCCCCCCCCCCCCAATCGACAGCGGCAGCGACTGAGACGCCTACAGAGACACTGACAAGAGGCTGCGACGCCGACTGAGACGCCGACCGAAGCAGATAGGGGTAGATATCGGCATAGAGAAGGCAGCAGACCCTCCAATCGACAGCGGCAGCGACTGAGATGCCTACAGCAGGCAACCCAATCGACAGCGGCATCAACTGAGATGCATACAGAGACGCTTATAGAGGCTGCGACGCCGACTGAGATGCCGACTGAGGCAGATAGGGGTAGATATTGGCATAGAGAAGGCTGCAGACCCCCCAATCGACAGCGGAAGCGACAGAGACGCCTACAGAGACGCTGACAGAGGCTGCGAAACCGACTGTGACGCCGACTGAGGCGTGTAGGGGTAATTATAGGCATAGAGAAGGCAGCAGACCCTCCAATCGACAGCGGCAACAACAGAGACGCCTGCATAGACGTTGATAGAGGCTGCGATGCCGACTGAGTTGCCGACTGAGGCAGATAGGGGTAAATATAGGCTTACAGAAGGTAGCAGACCCCCCAATCGACAGCGGCAGCGACTGAGACGGCTACAGAGACGCTGAGAGAGGCTGCGACGCCGACTGAGGCAGATAGGGGTAGGCATAGAGAAGGCAGCAGACCCCCCAATCGACAACGGCAGCGACTCAGATGCCTACAGAGACGCTGACAAGAGGCTGCGACGCCGACTGAGACGCCGACCCCCCAATCGACAACGGCAGCGACTGAGATGCCTACAGAACCGCTGAAAAGAGGCTGCGACGCCGACTGAGACGCCGACTGAGACGCCGACTAAGGCAGATAGGGGTAGATATAGGCATACAGAAGACAGCAGACCCTCCAATCGACAGCGGCTACAACTGAGACGCATACAGAGACGCTGATAGACGCTGCGACGCCGACTGAGATGCGACTGAGGCAGATAGGGGTAGATATTGGCATAGAGAAGGCAGCAGACCGCCCCAATCGACGGCGGCAGCGACTGAGACGCCTACAGAGACGCTGATTGAGATTGCGACGCCGACTGAGTTGTCGACTGAGGCAGATAGGGATAGATATTGGCATAGAGAATGCAGCCGACCGCCCCAATCGACGGCGGCAGCGTTTGACACGTCTACAGAGACGCTGAGAGAGGCTGCGACGACGACTGAGGGAGATATGGGTAGATATAGGCATAGAGAAGGCAGCAGACCCCCCAATCGACAACGGCAGCGACTGAGATGCTTACAGAGACGCTGACAAGAGGGTGCGACGCCGACTGAGACGCCGACTGAGGCGCCGACTGAGACGCCGACTGAGACGCCGACTGAGGCAGATAGGGGTAGATATAGGCATAGAGAAGGCAGCAGACCCTCCAATCGACAGCGGCAGCGACTGAGACGCCTACAGAGACGCTGACAGAGGCTGCGACGCCGACTGAGACGCCGACTGAGGCAGAGAGGGGTAGACATAGCCATAGAGAAGGCAGCAGACCCCCCAATCGAAAGCGGCAGCGACTGAGACGCCTACAGAGACGCTGACAGAGGCTGCGAAGCCGACTGTGACGCCGACTGAGGCAGGTAGGGGTAGATATAGGAATAGAGAAGGCAGCAGACCCCTCAATCGACAACGGCAGCGACTGAGATGCCTACAGAGACGCTGAGAAGAGGCTGCGACGCCGACTGAGGCGCCGACCGAGGTAGATAGGGGTAGATATAGGCATAGAGAACGCAGCAGACCCTCCAATCGACAGCGGCAGCGACTGAGACCCCTACAGAGACGCTGACAGAGGCTGCGACGCCGACTGAGACGCCGACTGTGGCAGAGAGGGTTAGACATAGGCATAGGTAAGGCAGCAGACAACCCAATCGACATCGGCATCAACTGAGATGCATACAGAGACGCTGATAGAGGCTGCGACGCCGACTGAGATGCCGACTGAGGCAGCTAGGGGTAGATATTGGCATAGAGAAGGCAGCAGAACCACCAATCGACAGCGGCAACAACTGAGACGCCTACAGAGACGCTGATAGAGGCTGCGACGACGACTGAGCCAGATATGGGTAGATATAGGCATAGAGAAGCCAGCAGACCCCCCAATCGACAACGGCAGCGACTGAGATGCCTACAGAGACGCTGACTGAGACGCCGACTGAGGCAGATAGGGGTAGATATAGGCATAGAGAAGGCAGCAGATCCTCCAATCGACAGCGGCAACAAATGAGACGCCTACAGAGACGCTGACAGAGGCTGCGACGCCGACTGAGATGTCAACTGAGGCAGGTAGGGGTAGATATAGACATAGAGAAGGCAGCAGACCCCCCCCCAATCGACAGCGGCAGCGACTGAGACGCCTACAGAGACACTGACAAGAGGCTGCGACGCCGACTGAGACGCCGACCGAAGCAGATAGGGGTAGATATCGGCATAGAGAAGGCAGCAGACCCTCCAATCGACAGCGGCAGCGACTGAGATGCCTACAGCAGGCAACCCAATCGACAGCGGCATCAACTGAGATGCATACAGAGACGCTTATAGAGGCTGCGACGCCGTCTGAGATGCCGACTAAGGCAGAGAGGGGTAGACATAGGCATTGAGAAGGCACCAGACCCCCCAATCGACAGCGGCAACAAATGAGACGCCTACAGAGACGCTGACAGAGGCTTCGACGCCGACTGAGATGTCAACTGAGGCAGGTAGGGGTAGATATAGACATAGAGAAGGCAGCAGACCCCCCCCAATCGACAGCGGCAGCGACTGAGACGCCTACAGAGACACTGACAGAGGGTGCGACATTGACTGAGACGCTGACTGAGGCAGATAGAGGTAGATTTTGGCATAGAGAAGGCAGCAGACCCTCCCCCCCAATCGACAGCAGCAGCGACTGAGACGCCTACATATACGCTGACAGAGGCTGCGATGCCGACTGAGATGCCGACTGAGGCTGATAGGGGTAGATATAGGTAAAGAGAAGACATCAGACCCCCCAATCGACAGCGGCAGCGACTGAGACGCCTACAGAGACTTTGACAGAGGTTGCGAAGCCGACTGTGACTCCGACTGAGGCAGGTAGGGGTAGATATAGGCATAGAGAAGGCAGCACACCCCCCAATCGACAACGGCAGCTACTTAGATGCCTACAGAGACGCTGACAAGAGGCTGCGACGCCGACTGAGACGCCTCACTGATGCAGATAGGGGTAGATATAGGCATAGAGATGGCAGCGAACCCCCCCCCCCCCCAATCGACGGTAGCAGCGACTGCGATGCCTGCATATACGCTGAAAAAGGGCTGCGACGCCGACTGAGACGCCGACTGAGGCAGATAGGGGTAGATATAGGCATAGAGAAGGCAGCAGACCCTCGAACCGACAGCGTCAGCGACTGAGACGCCTACAGAGACGCTGAGAGAGGCTGCGACGACGACTGAGGCAGATAGGGGTAGATATAGGCATAGAGAAGGCAGCAGACCCCCCAATCGACAGCGACAGCGACTGAGATGCCTACAGAGACGCTGACAAGAGGCTGCGACGCCGACTAAGGCAAATAGGGGTAGATATAGGCATAAAAAAGGCAGCAGACCCCCAAATCGACAACGGCAGCGACTGAGATGCCTACAGAGACGCTGACAAGAGGCTGCGACGCCGACTGAGACGCCGACTAAGGCAGATAGGGGTAGATATAGGCATACAGAAGACAGCAGACCCTCCAATCGACAGCGGCAACAACTGAGACGCATACAGAGACGCTGATAGACGCTGCGACGCCGACTGAGATGCGACTGAGGCAGATAGGGGTAGATATAGGCATAGAGGAGGCAGCAGACCCCCAATCGACAGCGGCAGCGACTGAGACGCCTACAGAGACACTGACAGAGGGTGCGACGCTGACTGAGATGCCGACTGAGGCAGATACGGGTAGATATAGGCAAAGAGAAGGCATCAGGCCCCCCAATCGACAGCGGCAGCGACTGAGACGCCTACAGAGACAATGACAGAGGCTGCGAAGCCGACTGTGACGCCGGCTGAGGCAGGTAGGGGTAGATATATGAATAGAGAAGGCAGCTGACCCCCCAATCGACAACGGCAGCGACTGAGATGCCTACAGAGACGCTGACAAGAGGCTGCGACGCCGACTGAGACGCCGACCGAAGCAGATAGGGGTAGATATCGGCATAGCGAAGGCAGCAGACCCTCCAATCGACAGCGGCAGCGACTGAGATGCCTACAGCAGGCAACCCAATCGACAGCGGCATCAACTGAGATGCATACAGAGACGCTTATAGAGGCTGCGACGCCGACTGAGATGCCGACTGAGGCATTGGCATAGAGAAGGCTGCAGACCCCCCAATCGACAGCGGAAGCGACAGAGACGCCTACAGAGACGCTGACAGAGGCTGCGAAACCGACTGTGACGCCGACTGAGGCGTGTAGGGGTAATTATAGGCATAGAGAAGGCAGCAGACCCTCCAATCGACAGCGGCAACAACAGAGACGCCTGCATAGACGTTGATAGAGGCTGCGATGCCGACTGAGTTGCCGACTGAGGCAGATAGGGGTAAATATAGGCTTACAGAAGGTAGCAGACCCCCCAATCGACAGCGGCAGCGACTGAGACGGCTACAGAGACGCAGAGAGAGGCTGCGACGCCGACTGAGGCAGATAGGGGTAGGCATAGAGAAGGCAGCAGACCCCCCAATCGACAACGGCAGCGACTCAGATGCCTACAGAGACGCTGACAAGAGGCTGCGACGCCGACTGAGACGCCGACCCCCCAATCGACAACGGCAGCGACTGAGATGCCTACAGAACCGCTGAAAAGAGGCTGCGGCGCCGACTGAGACGCCGACTGAGACGCCGACTGAGACGCCGACTAAGGCAGATAGGGGTAGATATAGGCATACAGAAGACAGCAGACCCTCCAATCGACAGCGGCTACAACTGAGACGCATACAGAGACGCTGATAGACGCTGCGACGCCGACTGAGATGCGACTGAGGCAGATAGGGGTAGATATTGGCATAGAGAAGGCAGCAGACCGCCCCAATCGACGGCAGCAGCGACTGAGACGCCTACAGAGACGCTGATTGAGATTGCGACGCCGACTGAGTTGTCGACTGAGGCAGATAGGGATAGATATTGGCATAGAGAATGCAGCCGACCGCCCCAATCGACGGCGGCAGCGTTTGACACGTCTACAGAGACGCTGAGAGAGGCTGCGACGACGACTGAGGGAGATATGGGTAGATATAGGCATAGAGAAGGCAGCAGACCCCCCAATCGACAACGGCAGCGACTGAGATGCTTACAGAGACGCTGACAAGAGGGTGCGACGCCGACTGAGACGCCGACTGAGGCGCCGACTGAGACGCCGACTGAGGCAGATAGGGGTAGATATAGGCATAGAGAAGGCAGCAGACCCTCCAATCGACAGCGGCAGCGACTGAGACGCCTACAGAGACGCTGACAGAGGCTGCGACGCCGACTGAGACGCCGACTGAGGCAGAGAGGGGTAGACATAGCCATAGAGAAGGCAGCAGACCCCCCAAGCGAAAGCGGCAGCGACTGAGACGCCTACAGAGACGCTGACAGAGGCTGCGAAGCCGACTGTGACGCCGACTGAGGCAGGTAGGGGTAGATATAGGAATAGAGAAGGCAACAGACCCCTCAATCGACAACGGCAGCGACTGAGATGCCTACAGAGACGCTGAGAAGAGGCTGCGACGCCGACTGAGGCGCCGACCGAGGTAGATAGGGGTAGATATAGGCATAGAGAACGCAGCAGACCCTCCAATCGACAGCGGCAGCGACTGAGACGCCTACAGAGACGCTGACAGAGGCTGCGACGCTGACAGAGGCTGCGACGCCGACTGAGACGCCGACTGTGGCAGAGAGGGTTAGACATAGGCATAGGTAAGGCAGCAGACAACCCAATCGACATCGGCATCAACTGAGATGCATACAGAGACGCTGATAGAGGCTGCGACGCCGACTGAGATGCCGACTGAGGCAGCTAGGGGTAGATATTGGCATAGAGAAGGCAGCAGAACCACCAATCGACAGCGGCAACAACTGAGACGCCTACAGAGACGCTGATAGAGGCTGCGACGACGACTGAGGCAGATATGGGTAGATATAGGCATAGAGAAGCCAGCAGACCCCCCAATCGACAACGGCAGCGACTGAGATGCCTACAGAGACGCTGACTGAGACGCCGACTGAGGCAGATAGGGGTAGATATAGGCATAGAGAAGGCAGCAGATCCTCCAATCGACAGCAGCAGCGACTGAGACGCCTACAGAGACGCTGACAGAGGCTGCGACGCTGACAGAGGCTGCGACGCCGAGTGAGACGCCGACAGAGGCAGAGAGGATTAGACATAGGCATAGATAAGGCAGCAGACAACTCAATCGACAGCGGCATCAACTGAGATGCATACAGAGACGCTGATAGAGGCAGCGACGCCGACTGAGATGCCGACTGAGGCAGATAGGGGTAGATATTGGCATAGAGAAGGCTGCAGACTCCCCCAATCGACAGCGCCAGCGACTGAGACGCCTACAGAGACGCTGACAGAGGCTGCGAAGCCAACTGTGACGCCGACTGAGGCAGGTAGAAGTAGATATAGGCATAGAGAAGGCAGCAGACCCACCAATCGACTGCGGCAACAAATGAAACGCCTACATAGACGCTGACAGAGGCTGCGAAGCCGACTGTGGCGCCGACTGAGACAGATAGGGGAAGAGATAGGCATAGAGAAGGCAGCAGACCCCCCAATCGACAGCGGCAGCGACTGAGACGCTTACAGAGACGCTGACAGAGGCTGCGACTCCGACTGAGACGCCGACTGAGGCAGATAGGGGTAGATATAGGCATACAGAAGGCAGCAGACCCTCCAATCGACAGCAGCAACAAATGAGACGCCTACATAGTCGCTGACAGAGGCCGCGAAGCCGACTGTGGCGCCGCCTGAGACAGATAGGGGAAGAGATAGGCATAGAGAAGGCAGCAGACCCCCCAATCGACAGCGGCAGTGACTGAGACGCCTACAGAGACGCTGACAGAGGCTGCGACGCCGACTGAGATGCCGGCTGAGGCAGATAGGGGTAGATATAGGCATAGAGAAGGCAGCAGACCCCCCAATCGACAGCGGCAGCGACTGAGACTTGTTCAAACACGCGGAGAGAGGCAGCGACGCCCACTGAGGCACATAGGGGTAGATATTGACATAGAGAAGGCAGCAGAGCCCCCAATCGAGGCTGCGACGCCGACAGGGCCGCCGACTGAGGCAGGTAGGGGTAGATATAGGCATTGAGAAGGCAGCAGACCACCCAATCGACAGCGGCAGCGACTGAGACGCCTACAGAGACGCCGACAAGAGGCTGCGACGCCGACTGAGACGCCGACTGAGGCAGATAGGGGTAGATATAGGCATACAGAAAGCAGCAGACCCCCCAATCGACAGCGGCAGCAACTGAGACGGCTACAGAGACGCTGACAAGAGGCTGCGACGCCGACTAAGGCAGATAGGGGTAGATATAGGCATAGAGAAGGCAGCAGACCCTCCAATCGACAGCGGCAGCGACTGAGACGCCTACAGAGACGCTGAGAGTGGCTGCGACGACGACTGAAGCAGATATGGGTAGATATAGGCATAGAGAAGGCAGCAGACCACCCAATCGACAACGGCAGCGACTGAGATGCCTACAGACACGCTGACAAGAGGCTGCGATGCCGACTGAGACGCCGACTGAGACGCCGACTGAGGCAGATAGGGGTAGATATAGGCATACAGAAAGCAGCAGACCCCCCAATCGACAGCGGCAGCAACTGAGACGGCTACAGAGACGCTGACAAGAGGCTGCGACGCCGACTAAGGCAGATAGGGGTAGATATAGGCATACAGAAGGCAGCAGACCCCCATTGGCAGCGGCAGCGACTGGGACGCCTACAGAGACGCTGACAAGAGGCTGCGACGCCGACTGAGGCAGATAGGGGTAGGCATAGAGAAGGCAGCAGACCCCCCCCATTCGACAGCAGCAGCGACTGAGACGCCTACATATACGCTGACAGAGGCTGCGATGCCGACTGAGATGCCGACTGAGGCAGATAGGGGTAGATATAGGTAAAGAGAAGGCATCAGACCCCCCAATCGACAGCGGCAGCGATTGGGACGCCTACAGAGACGCTGACAAGAGGCTGCGACGCCGACTGAGGCAGATAGGGGTAGGCATAGAGAAGGCAGCAGACCCCCCCCCAATCGACAGCAGCAGCGACTGAGACGCCTACATATACGTTGACAGAGGCTGCGAAGCCGACTGTGACGCCGACTGAGGCAAGTAGGGGTAGATATAGGCATAGAGAAGGCAGCCGACCCCCCAATCGACAACGGCAGCGACTGAGATGCCTACAGAGATGCTGACAAGAGGCTGCGACGCCGACTGAGACGCCTCACTGAGGCAGATAGGGGTAGATATAGGCATACAGAAGGCAGCAGACCCCCCAATCGACAGCGGCAGCGACTGAGATGCATACAGAGACGCTGATAGAGACTGCGATGCTGACAGAGGCTGCGACGCCTACTGAGACGCCGACTGAGGCAGAGAGGGTTAGACATAGGCATAGATAAGGCAGCAGACAACCCAATCGACAGCGGCATCAACTGAGATGCATACAGAGACGCTGATAGAGGCTGCGACGCCGACTGAGATGCCGACTGAGGCAGATAGGGGTAGATATTGGCGTAGAGAAGGCTGCAGACCCCCAAATCGACAGCGGCAGCGACTGAGACGGCTACAGAGACGCTGAGAGAGGCTGCGACGCCGACTGAGGCAGATAGGGGTAGGCATAGAGAAGGCAGCAGACCCCCCAATCGACAACGGCAGCGACTCAGATGCCTACAGAGACGCTGACAAGACGCTGCGATGCCGACTGAGACGTCGACCCCCCAATCGACAACGGCAGCGACTGAGTTGCCTACAGAGACGCTGACAAGAGGCTGCGACGCCGACCGAGGCAGATAAGGGTAGATATAGGCATAGAGAAGGCAGCAGACCCTCCAATCGATAGTGGCAACGACTGAGACGATTACAGAGACGCTGACAGAGGCTGCGACGCTGACAAAAGCTGCGACGCCGCCTGAGACGCCGACTGAGGTAGAGAGGGTTAGACATAGGCATAGGTAAGGCAGCAGACAACCTAATCGACAGCGGCATCAACTGAGATGCATACAGAGACGCTGATAGAGGCTGCGACGCCGACTGAGATGCCGACTGAGGCAGATAGGGGTAGATATTGGCATAGAGAAGGCTGCAGACCCCCCAATCGACAGCGGAAGCGACTGAGATACCTACAGAGACGCTGACAGAGGCTGAGAAGCTGACTGTGACGCCGACTGAGGCATGTAGGGGTAGATATAGGCATAGAGAAGGCAGCAGACCCACCAATCGACAGTGGCAACAACTGAGACGCCTACCGAGACGCTGATAGAGGTTGCGACGCCGACTGAGTTGCCGACTGAGGCAGATAGGGGTAGATATAGGCATACAAAAGGCAGCAGACCCCTCAATCGACAGCGGCAGCGACTGAGACGCCTACAGAGACGCTGAGAGAGGCTGCGACGACGACTGAGGCAGATATGGGTAGATATAGACATAGAGAAGGCAGCTGACCCCCCAATCGACAACGGCAGCGACTGAGATGCCTACAGAGACGCTGACAAGAGGCTGCGATGCCGACTGAGACGCCGACTGAGACGCCGACTGAGACAACGACTGAGACGCCGACTGAGGCAGATAGGGGTAGATATAGGCATAAAGAATGCAGCAGACCCTCCAATCGACGGCGGCAGCGACTGAGACGCCTACAGAGACGCTGACAGAGGCTGCGACGCTGACAGAGGCTGCGACGCTGACAGAGGCTGCGACGCCGACTGAGACGCCGACTGAGGCAGAGAGGGTTAGACATAGGCAGATATAAGGCAGCAGACAGCCCAATCGACAGCGGCATCAACTAAGATGCATACAGAGACCCTGATAGAAGCAGCGACTCCGACTGAGATGCTGACTGAGATGCCGACTGAGGCAGATAGAGGTAGATATTGGCATAGAGAAGGCTGCACACCCCCCCAATCGACAGCGGCAGCGACTGAGACGCCTACAGAGACGCTGACAGAGGCTGCGAAGCCAACTGTGACGCGGACTGAGGCAGGTAGGGGTATATATAGGAATAGAGAAGGCAGCAGACCCACCAATCGACAGCGGCAACAACTGAGAAGCCTACAGAGACGCTCATAGAGGCTGCGACGCCGACTGAGACGCCGACTGAGGCAGATAAGGGTAGATATTGGCATAGAGAAGGCAGCAGACCCCCCAATCGACAGCGGCAGCGACTGAGACGCCTACAGAGACGCTGACAGAAGCTGCGACGCCGACTGAGACGCCGACTGAGACGCCGACTGAGGCAGATAGGTGTAGATATGGGCATAGAGAAGGCAGCAGACCCCCAATCGACAGCGGCAGCGACTGAGACTTGTTCAAAAACGCTGAGAGAGGCAGCGACGCCCACTGAGGCAGATAGGGGTAGATATTGACATAGAGAAGGCAGCAGAGCCCCCAATCGAGGCTGCGACGCCGACTGTGACGCCGACTGAGGCGGGTAGGGGTAGATATAGGCATAGAGAAGGCAGCAGAACCACCAATCGACAGCGGCAACAACTGAGACGCCTACAGAGACGCTGACAGAGTCTGCGACGACGACTGAGGCAGATAGGGGTAGATATAGGAATAGAGAAGGCAGCAGACCCCTCAATCGACAACGGCAGCGACTGAGATGCCTACAGAGACGCTGAGAAGAGGCTGCGACGCCGACTGAGGCGCCGACCGAGGTAGATAGGGGTAGATATAGGCATAGAGAACGCAGCAGACCCTCCAATCGACAGCGGCAGCGACTGAGACGCCTACAGAGACGCTGACAGAGGCTGCGACTCCGACTGAGACGCCGACTGAGGCAGATAGGTGTAGATATAGGCATACAGAAGGCAGCAGACCCACCAATCGACTGCGGCAACAAATGAAACGCCTACATAGACGCTGACAGAGGCTGCGAAGCCGACTGTGGCGCCGACTGAGACAGATAGGGGAAGAGATAGGCATAGAGAAGGCAGCAGACCCCCCAATCGACAGCGGCAGCGACTGAGACGCTTACAGAGACGCTGACAGAGGCTGCGACTCCGACTGAGACGCCGACTGAGGCAGATAGGGGTAGATATAGGCATACAGAAGGCAGCAGACCCTCCAATCGACAGCAGCAACAAATGAGACGCCTACATAGTCGCTGACAGAGGCCGCGAAGCCGACTGTGGCGCCGCCTGAGACAGATAGGGGAAGAGATAGGCATAGAGAAGGCAGCAGACCCCCCAATCGACAGCGGCAGTGACTGAGACGCCTACAGAGACGCTGACAGAGGCTGCGACGCCGACTGAGATGCCGGCTGAGGCAGATAGGGGTAGATATAGGCATACAGAAAGCAGCAGACCCCCCAATCGACAGCGGCAGCGACTGAGACTTGTTCAAACACGCGGAGAGAGGCAGCGACGCCCACTGAGGCACATAGGGGTAGATATTGACATAGAGAAGGCAGCAGAGCCCCCAATCGAGGCTGCGACGCCGACTGGGCCGCCGACTGAGGCAGGTAGGGGTAGATATAGGCATTGAGAAGGCAGCAGACCACCCAATCGACAGCGGCAGCGACTGAGACGCCTACAGAGACGCCGACAAGAGGCTGCGACGCCGACTGAGACGCCGACTGAGGCAGATAGGGGTAGATATAGGCATACAGAAAGCAGCAGACCCCCCAATCGACAGCGGCAGCAACTGAGACGGCTACAGAGACGCTGACAAGAGGCTGCGACGCCGACTAAGGCAGATAGGGGTAGATATAGGCATAGAGAAGGCAGCAGACCCTCCAATCGACAGCGGCAGCGACTGAGACGCCTACAGAGACGCTGAGAGTGGCTGCGACGACGACTGAAGCAGATATGGGTAGATATAGGCATAGAGAAGGCAGCAGACCACCCAATCGACAACGGCAGCGACTGAGATGCCTACAGACACGCTGACAAGAGGCTGCGACGCCGACTGAGTTGCCGACTGAGGCAGATAGGGGTAGATATAGGCATACAGAAGGCAGCAGACCCCCATTGGCAGCGGCAGCGACTGGGACGCCTACAGAGACGCTGACAAGAGGCTGCGACGCCGACTGAGGCAGATAGGGGTAGGCATAGAGAAGGCAGCAGACCCCCCCCAATCGACAGCAGCAGCGACTGAGACGCCTACATATACGCTGACAGAGGCTGCGATGCCGACAGAGATGCCGACTGAGGCAGATAGGGGTAGATATAGGTAAAGAGAAGGCATCAGACCCCCCAATCGACAGCGGCAGCGATTGGGACGCCTACAGAGACGCTGACAAGAGGCTGCGACGCCGACTGAGGCAGATAGGGGTAGGCATAGAGAAGGCAGCAGACCCCCCCCAATCGACAGCAGCAGCGACTGAGACGCCTACATATACGTTGACAGAGGCTGCGAAGCCGACTGTGACGCCGACTGAGGCAAGTAGGGGTAGATATAGGCATAGAGAAGGCAGCCGACCCCCCAATCGACAACGGCAGCGACTGAGATGCCTACAGAGATGCTGACAAGAGGCTGCGACGCCGACTGAGACGCCTCACTGAGGCAGATAGGGGTAGATATAGGCATACAGAAGGCAGCAGACCCCCCAATCGACAGCGGCAGCGACTGAGATGCATACAGAGACGCTGATAGAGGCTGCGACGCCGACTGAGATGCCGACTGAGGCAGATAGGGGTAGATATTGGCGTAGAGAAGGCTGCAGACCCCCAAATCGACAGCGGCAGCGACTGAGACGGCTACAGAGACGCTGAGAGAGGCTGCGACGCCGACTGAGGCAGATAGGGGTAGGCATAGAGAAGGCAGCCGACCCCCCAATCGACAACGGCAGCGACTCAGATGCCTACAGAGACGCTGACAAGACGCTGCGATGCCGACTGAGACGTCGACCCCCCAATCGACAACGGCAGCGACTGAGTTGCCTACAGAGACGCTGACAAGAGGCTGCGACGCCGACCGAGGCAGATAAGGGTAGATATAGGCATAGAGAAGGCAGCAGACCCTCCAATCGATAGTGGCAACGACTGAGACGATTACAGAGACGCTGACAGAGGCTGCGACGCTGACAAAAGCTGCGACGCCGCCTGAGACGCCGACTGAGGTAGAGAGGGTTAGACATAGGCATAGGTAAGGCAGCAGACAACCTAATCGACAGCGGCATCAACTGAGATGCATACAGAGACGCTGATAGAGGCTGCGACGCCGACTGAGATGCCGACTGAGGCAGATAGGGGTAGATATTGGCATAGAGAAGGCTGCAGACCCCCCAATCGACAGCGGAAGCGACTGAGATACCTACAGAGACGCTGACAGAGGCTGAGAAGCTGACTGTGACGCCGACTGAGGCATGTAGGGGTAGATATAGGCATAGAGAAGGCAGCAGACCCACCAATCGACAGCGGCAACAACTGAGACGCCTACCGAGACGCTGATAGAGGCTGCGACGCCGACTGAGTTGCCGACTGAGGCAGATAGGGGTAGATATAGGCATACAAAAGGCAGCAGACCCCTCAATCGACAGCGGCAGCGACTGAGACGCCTACAGAGACGCTGAGAGAGGCTGCGACGACGACTGAGGCAGATATGGGTAGATATAGACATAGAGAAGGCAGCTGACCCCCCAATCGACAACGGCAGCGACTGAGATGCCTACAGAGACGCTGACAAGAGGCTGCGATGCCGACTGAGACGCCGACTGAGACGCCGACTGAGACACCGACTGAGACGCCGACTGAGGCAGATAGGGGTAGATATAGGCATAAAGAATGCAGCAGACCCTCCAATCGACGGCGGCAGCGACTGAGACGCCTACAGAGACGCTGACAGAGGCTGCGACGCTGACAGAGGCTGCGACGCTGACAGAGGCTGCGACGCTGACAGAGGCTGCGACGCTGACAGAGGCTGCGACGCCGACTGAGACGCCGACTGAGGCAGAGAGGGTTAGACATAGGCAGATATAAGGCAGCAGACAGCCCAATCGACAGCGGCATCAACTAAGATGCATACAGAGACCCTGATAGAAGCAGCGACTCCGACTGAGATGCCGACTGAGACGCCGACTGAGGCAGATAAGGGTAGATATTGGCATAGAGAAGGCAGCAGACCCCCCAATCGACAGCGGCAGCGACTGAGACGCCTACAGAGACGCTGACAGAAGCTGCGACGCCGACTGAGACGCCGACTGAGGCAGATAGGTGTAGATATGGGCATAGAGAAGGCAGCAGACCCCCAATCGACAGCGGCAGCGACTGAGACTTGTTCAAAAACGCTGAGAGAGGCAGCGACGCCCACTGAGGCAGATAGGGGTAGATATTGACATAGAGAAGGGAGCAGAGCCCCCAATCGAGGCTGCGACGCCGACTGTGACGCCGACTGAGGCGGGTAGGGGTAGATATAGGCATAGAGAAGGCAGCAGAACCACCAATCGACAGCGGCAACAACTGAGACGCCTACAGAGACGCTGACAGAGTCTGCGACGACGACTGAGGCAGATAGGGGTAGATATTGGCATAGAGATTGCAGCAGACCGCCCCAATCGACGGCGGTAGCGACTGACACGCCTACAGAGACGCTGACAGAGGCTGCGACGCCGACTGAGATGCCGACTGAGGCAGGTATTGGTAGATATAGGCATTGAGAAGGCAGCAGACCCCCCAATCGACAGCGGCAGCGACTGAGACGCCTACAGGGACAGTGACAGAGGGTGCGACATTGACTGAGACGCTGACTGAGGCAGATAGGGGTAGATTTTGGCACAGAGAAGGCAGCAGACCCCCCCCCAATCGACAGCAGCAGCGACTGAGAAGCCTACATATACGATGACAGAGGCTGCGATGCCGACTGAGATGCCGACTGAGGCAGATAGGGGTAGATATAGGTAACGAGAAGGCATCAGACCCCCCAATCGACAGCGGCAGCGACTGAGACGCCTGCAGAGACGTTGACAGAGGCTACAAAGCCGACTGTGACGCCGACTGAGGGAGGTAGGGGTAGATATAGGCATAGAGAAGGCAGCCGACCACCCAATCGACAACGGCAGCGGCTGAGATGCCTACAGAGATGCTGACAAGAGGCTGCGACGCCGACCGAGACGCCTCACTGAGGCAGATAGGGGTAGATATAGGCGTAGAGAAGTCAGCAGACCCAACAATCGACAGCGGCAACAACTGAGACGCCTTCAGAGACACTGATAGAGGCTGCGACGCCGACTGAGCTGCCGACTGAGTTGCCGACTTAGGCAGATAGGGGTAGATGTAGGAATAGAGAAGGCAGCAGACCCCCCAATCGACAACGGCATCGACTGAGATGCCTACAGAGACGCTGACAAGAGTCTGCGACGCCGACTGAGACGCCGACCGAGGCAGATAGGGGTAGATATTGGCGTAGAGAAGGCTGCAGACCCCCCAATCGACAGCGGCAGCGACTGAGACGGCTACAGAGACGCTGAGAGAGGCTGCGACGCCGACTGAGGTATATAGGGGTAGGCATAGAGAAGGCAGCAGACCCCCCAATCGACAACGGCAGCGACTGAGATGCCTACAGAGACGCTGAAAAGAGGCTGCGACGCCGACTGAGACGCCGACTGAAGCAGATAGGGGTAGATACAGGCATAGAGAAGGCAGCAGACCCTCCAATCGACAGCGGCAGCGACTGAGACGCCTACAGAGACGCTGACAAGAGGCTGCGACGCCAACTGAGACGCCGACTAAGGCAGATAGGGGTAGATATAGGCATACAGAAGACAGCAGACCCTCCAATCGACAGCGGCAACAACTGAGACGCATACAGAGACGCTGATAGAGGCTGCGACGCCGACTGAGATGCGACTGAGGCAGATAGGGGTAGATATTGGCATAGAGAAGGCAGCAGACCCCCAATCAACAGCCCCAGCGACTGAGACGCCTACAGAGACTTTGACAGAGACTGCGAAGCCGACTGTGACGCCGACTGAGGCAGGTAGGGGTAGATATAGGCATAGAGAAGGCAGCAGACCCACCAATCGACAGTGGCAACAACTGAGACGCCTACAGAGACGCTGATAGAGATTGCGACGCCGACTGAGCTGCCGACTGAGGCAGATAGGGTAGATATAGGCATACAGAAGGCAGCAGACCCCCCAATCGACAGCGGCAGCGACTGAGACGCCTACAGAGACGCTGACAAGAGGCTGCGACGCCGACTGAGACGCCGAATGAGGCAGATAGGGGTAGATATAGGCTTACAGAAAGCAGTAGACCTCCCAATCGACAGCGGCAGCGACTGAGACGGCAACAGAGACGCTGACAAGAGGCTGCGACGCCGACTGAGACGCCGATCCCCCAATCGACAACGGCAGCGACTGAGATGCCTACAGAGAAGCTGACAGAGGCTGCGAAGCCGACTGTGGCGCCTACTGAGACAGATAGGGGAAGAGATAGGCATAGAGAAAGCAGCAGACCCCCCAATCGACAGCAGCAGCTACTTAGACGCCTACATATACGCTGACAGAGGCTGCGATGTCGACAGAGATGCCGACTGAGGCAGGTAGGGGTAGATGTAGGAATAGAGAAGGCAGCAGACCCCCCAATCGACAACGGCATCGACTGAGATGCCTACAGAGACGCTGACAAGAGTCTGCGACGCCGACTGAGACGCCGACCGAGGCAGATAGGGGTAGATATAGGCATAGAGAAGGCAGCAGACCCTCCAATCGACAGCGGCAGCGACTGAGACGCCTACAGAGGCGCTGACAGGGGCTGCGACGCCGACTGAAATGCCGAATGTGGCAGGTAGGTGTAGATATAGGCATAGAGAAGGCAGCAGACCCCCAATCGACAGCGGCAGCGACTGAGACGCCTACAGAGACACTAACAGAGGGTGCGACGCTGACTGAGACGCTGACTGAGGCAGATAGGGGTAGATATAGGCATAGAGAAAGCAGCAGACGCACCAATCGACAGCGGCAACAAATGAGACGCCTAGATAGACGCTGACAGAGGCTGCGAAGCCGACTGTGGCGCCGACTGAGACAGATAGGGGAAGAGATAGGCATAGAGAAAGCAGCAGACCCCCCAATCGACAGCAGCAGCTACTGAGACGCCTACATATACGCTGACAGAGGCTGCGATGCCGACTGAGATGCCGACTGAGGCAGATAGGGGTAGATATAGGCAAAGAGAAGGCATCAGACCCCCAATCGACAGCGGCAGCGACTGAGACGCCTACAGAGACGCTGACAGAGGCTGCGAAGCCGACTGTGACGCCGACTGAGGCAGGTAGGGGTAGATATAGCCACAGAGAAGGCAGCAGACCCACCAATCGACAGCGGCAACAACTGAGACGCCTACAGAGACGCTGATAGAGGCTGCGACGCCGACTGAGGCAGATATGGGTAGATATAGGCATAGAGAAGGCAGCAGACCCCCCAATCGACAACGGCAGCGACTGAGATGCCTACAGAGACGCTGACAAGAGGCTGCGACGCCGACTGAGACGCCGACTGAGACGACGACTGAGGCAGATAGGGGCAGATATAAGCATAGAGAAGGCAGCAGACCCTCCAATCGACAGCGGCAGCGACTGAGACGCCTACAGAGACGCTGACAGAGGCTGCGACGCTGACAGAGGCTACGACGCCGACTGAGACGCCGACTGAGGCAGAGAGAGTTAGACATAGGCATAGATAAGGCAGCAGACAACCCAATCGATAGCGGCATCAACTGAGATGCATACAGAGACGCTGATAGAGGCAGCGACGCCGACTGAGATGCCGACTGAGGCAGATAGGGGTAGATATTGGCATAGAGAAGGCAGCAGAGCCCCCAATCGAGGCTGCGACGCCGACTGTGACGCCGACTGAGGCAGGTAGGGGTAGATATAGGCATAGAGAAGGCAGCAGAACCACCAATCGACAGCGGCAACAACTGAGACGCCTACAGAGACGCTGACAGAGTCTGCGACGCCGACTGAGGCAGATAGGGGTAGATATTGGCATAGAGATTGCAGCAGACCGCCCCAATCGACGGCGGCAGCGACTGACACGCCTACAGAGACGCTGACAGAGGCTGCGACGCCGACTGAGATGCCGACTGAGGCAGAGAGGGGTAGACATAGGCATAGAGAAGGCAGCAGACACCCCAATCGACAGCGGCAATAAATTAGACGCCTACAGCGACGCTGACAGAGGCTGCGACGCCGACTGAGATGCCGACTGAGGCAGGTATTGGTAGATATAGGCATTGAGAAGGCAGCAGACCCCCCAATCGACAGCGACAGCGACTGAGACGCCTACAGGGACAGTGACAGAGGGTGCGACAATGACTGAGACGCTGACTGAGGCAGATAGGGGTAGATTTTGGCACAGATAAGGCAGCAGACCCCCCCCAATCGACAGCAGCAGCGACTGAGACGCCTACATATACGCTGACAGAGGCTGCGATGCCGACTGAGATGCCGACTGAGGCAGATAGGGGTAGATATAGGTAACGAGAAGGCATCAGACCCCCAATCGACAGCGGCAGCGACTGAGACGCCTACAGAGACGTTGACAGAGGCTACGAAGCCGACTGTGACGCCGACTGAGGGAGGTAGGGGTAGATATAGGCATAGAGAAGGCAGCCGACCACCCAATCGACAACGGCAGCGACTGAGATGCCTACAGAGATTCTGACAAGAGGCTGCGACGCCGACTGAGACGCCTCACTGAGGCAGATAGGGGTAGATATAGGCATAGAGAAGTCAGCAGACCCAACAATCGACAGCGGCAACAACTGAGACGCCTACAGAGACACTGATAGAGGCTGCGACGCCGACTGAGTTGCCGACTGAGGCAGATAGGGGTAGATATAGGCATAGAGAAGGCCGCCGACCCCCCAATCGACAACGGCAGCGACTGAGATGCCTACAGAGATGCTAACAAGAGACTGCGACCCCGACTGAGACGCCTCACTGAGGCAGATAGGGGTAGATATAGGCATACAGAAGGCAGCAGACCCCCCAATCAACAGCGGCAGCGACTGAGACGCCTACAGAGACGCTGACAGAGGCTGCGATGCTGACAGAGGCTGCGACGCTGGCAGAGGCTGCGACGCTGACAGAGGCTACGACGCCTACTGAGATGCCGACTGAGGCAGAGAGGGTTAGACATAGGCATAGAGAAGTCAGCAGACCCAACAATCGACAACGGCAACAACAGAGACGCCGACAGAGACACTGATAGAGGCTGCGACACCGACTGAGATGCCGTCTGAGGCAGATAGGGGTAGATATTGGCGTAGAGAAGGCTGCAGACCCCCCAATCGACAGCGGCAGCGACTGAGACGGCTACAGAGACGCTGAGAGAGGCTGCGACGCCGACTGAGGTAGATAGGGGTAGGCATAGAGAAGGCAGCAGACCCCCCAATCGACAACGGCAGCGACTGAGATGCCTACAGAGACGCTGAAAAGAGGCTGCGACGCCGACTGAGACGCCGACTGAGGCAGATAGGGGTAGATACAGGCATAGAGAAGGCAGCCGACCCTCCAATCGACAGCGGCAGCGACTGAGACGCCTACAGAGACGCTGACAAGAGGCTGCGACGCCGCCTGAGACGCCGACTAAGGCAGATAGGGGTAGATATAGTCATACAGAAGACAGCAGACCCTCCAATCGACAGCGGCAACAACTGAGACGCATACAGAGACGCTGATAGAGGCTGCGACGCCGACTGAGATGCGACTGAGGCAGATAGGGGTAGATATTGGCATAGAGAAGGCAGCAGACCCCCAACCAACAGCCCCAGCGACTGAGACGCCCACAGAGACGTTGACAGAGGCTGCGAAGCCGACTGTGACGCCGACTGAGGCAGGTAGGGGTAGATATAGGCATAGAGAAGGCAGCAGACCCACCAATCGACAGTGGCAACAACTGAGACGCCTACAGAGACGCTGATAGAGATTGCGACGCCGACTGAGCTGCCGACTGAGGCAGATAGGGTAGATATAGGCATACAGAAGGCAGCAGACCCCCCAATCGACAGCGGCAGCGACTGAGACGCCTACAGAGACGCTGACAAGAGGCTGCGACGCCGACTGAGACGCCGAATGAGGCAGATAGGGGTAGATATAGGCTTACAGAAATCAGCAGACCTCCCAATCGACAGCGGCAGCGACTGAGACGGCAACAGAGACGCTGACAAGAGGCTGCGGCGCCGACTGAGACGCCGATCCCCCAATCGACAACGGCAGCGACTGAGATGCCTACAGAGGCGCTGACAGAGGCTGCGAAGCCGACTGTGGCGCCGACTGAGACAGATAGGGGAAGAGATAGGCATAGAGAAAGCAGCAGACCCCCCAATCGACAGCAGCAGCTACTGAGACGCCTACATATACGCTGACAGAGGCTGCGATGCCGACAGAGATGCCGACTGAGGCAGATAGGGGTAGATATAGGCAAAGAGAAGGCATGAGACCCCCAATCGACAGCGGCAGCGACTGAGACGCCTACAGAGACGCTGACAGAGGCTGCGAAGCCGACTGTGACGCCGACTGAGGCAGGTAGGGGTAGATGTAGGAATAGAGAAGGCAGCAGACCCCCCAATCGACAACGGCAGCGACTGAGATGCCTACAGAGACGCTGACAAGAGGCTGCGACGCCGACTGAGACGCCGACTGAGACGCCGACTGAGGCAGATAGGGGCAGATATAAGCATAGAGAAGGCAGCAGACCCTCCAATCGACAGCGGCAGCGACTGAGACGCCTACAGAGACGCTGACAGAGGCTGCGACGCTGACAGAGGCTACGACGCCGACTGAGACGCCGACTGAGGCAGAGAGGGTTAGACATAGGCATATATAAGGCAGCAGACAACCCAATCGACAGCGGCATCAACTGAGATGCATACAGAGACGCTGATAGAGGCAGCGACGCCGACTGAGATGCCGACTGAGGCAGATAGGGGTAGATATTGGCATAGAGAAGGCTGCACACCCCCCCAATCGACAGCGGCAGCGACTGAGACGCCTACATAGACGCTGACAGAGGCTGCGATGCCGACTGAGGCAGATAGGGGTAGATATAGGCAAAGAGAAGATATCAGACCCCCCAATTGACAGCGGCAGCGCCTGAGTCGCATTCAAAGACGCTGACAGAGGATGCGACGCCGACTGAGACGCCGACTGAGGCAGATAACTGTAGATATTGGCATAGAGAAGGCAGCAGACCCCCCAATCGACAACGGCAGCGACTGGGACGCCTACAGAGACGCTGACAGAGGCTGCGACGCCGACTGAGACGCCGACTGAGGCAGATAGGGGTAGATATAGGCATAGAGAAGGCAGCAGACCCCCCAGTCGACAGCGGCAGCGACTGAGACTTGTTCAAGAACGCTGAGAGAGGCAGCGACGCCCACTGAGGCAGATATTGATAGATATTGACATAGAGAAGGCAGCAGAGCCCCCAATCGAGGCTGCGACGCCGACTGTGACGCCGACTGAGGCAGGTAGGGGTAGATATAGGCATAGAGAAGGCAGCAGACCCACCAATCGACAGCGGCAACAACTGAGACGCCTACAGAGACGCTGACAGAGTCTGCGACTCCGATTGAGGCAGATAGGGGTAGATATTGGCATAGAGAATGCAGCAGACCGCCCCAATCGACGGCGGCAGCGACTGACACGCCTACAGAGACGCTGACAGAGCCTGCTTCGCCGACTGAGGCAGATAGGGGTAGATATTGGCATAGAGAATGCAGCAGACCGCCCCAATCGACGGCGGCAGCGACTGACACGCGTACAGAGACGCTGACAGAGGCTGCGACGCCGACTGAGATGCCGACTGAGGCAGAGAGGGGTAGACATAGGCATAGAGAAGGCAGCAGACCCCCCAATCGACAGCGGCAACAAATCAGACGCCTACAGAGACGCTGACAGAGGCTGCGACGCCGACTGAGATGCCGACTGAGGCAGGTAGGGGTAGATATAGGCATAGAGAAGGCAGCAGACCCCCAATCGACAGCGGCAGCGACTGAGACGCATACAGAGACACTGACAGAGGGTGCGACGCTGACTGAGACGCCGACTGAGGCAGGTTGGGGTAGATATAGGCATAGAGAAGGCAGCAGACCCACCAATCAACAACGGCAGCGACTGAGATGCCTACAGGGACACTGACAGAGGGTGTGACATTGACTGAGAAGCTGACTGAGGCAGATAGGGATAGATATAGGCATACAGAAGGCAGCAGACCCCCCAATCGACAGCGGCAGCGACTGCGACGCCTACAGCGACGCTGACAGAGGCTGCGAAGCCGACTGTGACGCCGACTGAGGCAGGTAGGGGTAGATATAGGCATAGAGAAGTCAGCAGATCCACCAATCGACTGCGGCAACAACTGAGACGCCTACAGAGACGCTGATAGAGGCTGCGACGCCGACTGAGTTGCCGACTGAGATAGATAGGGGTAGATATAGGCATAGAGAAGGCCGCCGACCCCCCAATCGACAACGGCAGCGACTGAGATGCCTACAGAGATGCTGACAAGAGGCTGCGACGCCGACTGAGACGCCTCACTGAGGCAGATAGGGGTAGATATAGGCATACAGAAGGCAGCAGACCCCCCAATCGACAGCGGCAGCGACTGAGATGCCTACAGAGACGCTGACAGAGGCTGCGATGCTGAAAGAGGCTGCGACGCTGGCAGAGGCTGCGATGCTGACAGAGGCTGCGACGCCTACTGAGACGCCGACTGAGGCAGAGAGGGTTAGACTTAGGCATAGATAAGGCAGCAGACAATCCAATCGACAGCGGCATCAACTGAGATGCATACAGAGACGCTGATGGAGGCTGCGACGCCGACTGAGATGCCGACTGAGGCAGATAGGGGTTGATATTGGCGTAGAGAAGGCTGCAGACCCCCCAATCGACAGCGGCAGCGACTGAGACGGCTACAGAGACGCTGAGAGAGGCTGCGACGCCGACTGAGGCAGATAGGGGTAGGCATAGAGAAGGCAGCAGACCCCCCAATCGACAACGGCAGCGACTCAGATGCCTACAGAGACGCTGAAAAGAGGCTGCGACGCCGACTGAGACGCCGACTGAGGCAGATAGGGGTAGATATAGGCATAGAGAAGGCAGCAGACCCTCCAATCGACAGCGGCAGCGACTGAGACGCCTACAGAGACGCTGAGAGAGGCTGCGACGACGACTGAGACGCCGACTAAGGCAGATAGAAGTAGATATAGGCATACAGAAGACAGCAGATCCTTCAATCGACAGCGGCAACATCTGAGAATCATACAGAGACGCTGATAGAGGCTGCGACGCCGACTGAGATGCGACTGAGGCAGATAGGGGTAGATATTGGCATAGAGAAGGCAGCAGACCCTCCAATCGGCGTCGGCAGCGACTGAAACGCCTACAGAGGAATAGATACGGCAGCAGACAACCCAATCAACAGCGAGATCAACTGAGATGCATACAGAGATGCTGATAGAGGCAGCGAAGCCGACTGAGATGCCGACTGAGGCAGATAGGGGTAGATATTGGCATAGAGAATGCGGCAGACTCCCCAATCGACGGCGGCAGCGACTGAGACGCCTACAGAGACGCTGACAGAGGCTGCGACGCTGACAGAGGCTGCGACGCCGACTGAGACGCCGACTGAGGCAGAGAGGGTTAGACATAAACATAGAGCAGGTAGCAGACAACCCAATCAACAGCGGCAACAACTGAGACGCCTACAGAGACCCTGATAGAGGCTGCGACGCCGACTGAGACGCCGACTGAGGCAGATAGACGTAAATATAGGCATAGAGAAGGCAGCAGACCCCCCAATCGACAGCGGCAGAGACTGAGACACCTACAGAGACGCTGACAGAGGCTGCGACGATTACTGAGACGCCGACTGGGGCAGAGAGGGTTAGACATAGGCATAGAGAAGGCAGCCGACCCCTCAATGGACAGCGGCAACAACTGAGACGCCTACAGAGACGCTGATAGAGACTGCGAAGCCGACTGTGACGCCGACTGAGGCAGATAGGTGTAGATATAGGCATAGAGAAGGCAGCAGACCCCCCAATCGACAACGGCAGCGACTGAGATGCCAACAGACTGAGATGCCTACAGAGACGCTGACAAGAGGCTGCGACGCCGACTGAGACGCCGACTAAGGCAGATAGGGGTAGATATAGGCATACAGAAGACAGCAGACCCTCCAATCGACAGCGGCAATAACTGAGACGCCTACAGAGACGCTGATAGAGATTGCGACGCCGACTGAGTTGCCGACTGAGGCAGATAGGGTAGATATAGGCATACAGAAGGCAGCAGACACCCCAATCGACAGCGGCAGCGACTGAGACGCCTACAGAGACGCTGACAGAGTCTGCGACGCCGACTGAGGCAGATAGGGGTTCATATTGGCATACAGAATGCAGCAGACCGCCCCAAACGACGGCGGCAGCGTTTGACACGCCTAAAGAGACGCTGACAGAGGCTGCGACGCTAACAGAGGCTCTGACGCCGACTGAGGCAGAGAGGGGTGGACATAGGCATAGAGAAGGCAGCAGACCTCCCAATCGACAGTGGCAACAAATTAGACACCTCCAGAGACGCTGACAGAGGCTGCGACGCCGACTGAAATGCCGACTGTGGCAGGTAGGGGTATATATAGGCATAGAGAAGGCAGCAGACACCCAATCGACATCGGCAGCGACTGAGATGCCTACAGACACGCTGACAAGAGGCTGCGACGCTGACTGAGACGCCGACTGAGGCAGGTAGGGGTAGATATAGGCATAGAGAAGACAGCAGATCCTTCAATCGACAGCGGCAACATCTGAGAATCATACAGAGACGCTGATAGGGGCTGCGACGCCGACTGAGATGCGACTGACGCAGATAGGGGTAGATATTGGCATAGAGAAGGCAGCAGACCCTCCAATCGGCCGCGGCAGCGACTGAAACGCCTACAGAGACGCTGACAGAGGCTGCGACGCTGACAGAGGCTGCGACGCTGACAGAGGCTGCGACGTTGACTGAGACGCCGACTGAGGCAGAGAGTGTTAGACATAGGAATAGATACGGCAGCAGACAACCCAATCAACAGCGAGATCAACTGAGATGCATACAGAGACGCTGATAGAGGCAGCGAAGCCGACTGAGATGACGACTGAGGCAGATAGGGGTAGATATTGGCATAGAGAATGCGGCAGACCCCCCAATCGACGGCGGCAGCGACTGAGACGCCTACAGAGACGCTGACAGAGGCTGCGACGCTGACAGAGGCTGCGACGCCGACTGAGACGCCGACTGAGGCAGAGAGGGGTAGACATAGGCATAGAGAAGGCAGCAGACCCTCCAATCGACAGCGGCAGCTACTGAGTCGCCTACATAGACGCTGACAGGGGCTGCGACGCCGACTGAGTTGCCTACTGAGGCAGATGTAGATATAGGCATACAGAAGGCAGCAGACCCCCCAATCGACAGCGGCAGCTACTGAGTCGCCTACATAGACGCTGACAGAGGGTGCGGCGCTGACTGAGATGCTGACTGAGGCAGATAGGGGTAGATATTGGCATAGAGAAGGCAGCAGACCCCCCCCAATCGACAGCGGCAGCGACTGAGACGCCTACATAGACGCTGACAGAGGCTGCGATGCCGACTGAGGCAGATAGGGGTAGATATAGGCAAAGAGAAGGCATCAGACCCCCCAATCGACAGCGGCAGCGACTGAGACGCATTGAAAGACGCTGACAGAGGTTGCGACCCCGACTGAGACGCCGACTGGGGAAGATAAAGGTAGATATTGGCATAGAGAAGGCAGCAGATCCCCCTAATCGACAGCGGCAACGATTGAGACACCTACAGAGATGCTGACAGAGGCTGCGAAGCCGACTGTTGCGCCGACTGAGGCAGATAGGGGAAGAGATAGGCATAGAGAAGGCAGCAGACAACCCAATTGACAGCGGCAACAACTGAGACGCCTACAGACTCGCTGACAAGAGGCTGCGACGCCGACTGAGGCAGATAGGGGTAGATATTGGCATAGAGAAGGTAGCAGACCCCCCAATCGACAACGGCAGCGACTGAGACGCCTACAGAGACGCTGATAGAGACTGCGAAGCCGACTGTGACGCCGACTGGGGCAGATAAGGGTAGATATTGACATAGAGAAGGCAGCAGTCCCCGCAATCGACAGCAGCAGCGACTGAGACGCCTACAGAGACTCTGACAGATGCTTTGCCGCCGACTGAGGCAGATAGGGGTAGATATAGGTATAGAGAAGGCAACAGAAAACCTAATCGACAGCGGCAGCGACTGAGACGCCTACAGAGACGTTGACAGAGGCTGCGACGCCGACTGAGACGCTGACTGAGGCAGATAAGGGTACATATAGGCATAGAGAAGGCAGCAGATCCCCCTAATCGACAGCGGCAGCGACTGAGACGCCTACAGAGACGCTGACAGATGCTTTGCCGCCGACTGAGGCAGACAGGGGTAGATATAGGCATAGAGAAGGCAGCAGACCCCCCAATCAACAGCGGCAGCATTTGAGACGCCTACAGAAAGGCTAACAGAGGCTGCGACGCCGACTGAGACGTCGACTGAGGCAGATAGGGGTATATATAGGCATAGAGAAAGCAGCAGGCCCCCCCAATCAACAACGGCAGCGACTGAGATGCCTACAGAGACGCTGACCGAGGCTGCGACGCCGACTGAGACGCCGACTGAGGCAGATAAGGAAAGATGTAGGCATAGAGAAGGCAGCAGACCCCCCAACCAACAGCGGCAGCGACTGAGATGCCTACAGAGACGCTGACATAGGCAGCGACGCCGACTGAACGCCGACTGAGACGCCGACTGAGGCAGATAGGGGTAGATATTGGCGTAGAGAAGGCAGCAGATCCCCCAATCGACAGCGGTAGCGACTGAGACGCCTACAGAGACGCTGACTGAGACCCCTACAGAGACGCTGACTGAGACGCCTACAGAGACGCTGACTGAGACGCTGACTGAGGCAGATAGGGGTAGATATAGGCATAGAGAATGCAGCAGACCCCCCAGTCAACAGCGGCAGCTACTGAGTCGCCTAGAGAGACGCTGAGAGAGGCTGCGACGCCGACTGAGGCAGATAGGGGTAGATATAGGCATAGAGAAGGCAGCAGACCCCCCAATCGACAACGGCAGCGACTGAGACGCCGACAGAGACGCTGACAGAGGCTGCGACCCCGACTGAGACGCTGACTGAGGCAGATAAGGGTAGATATAGGCATACAAAAATTAGCAGACCCCCCAATCGACAGCGGCAGTGACTGAGACGCCTACAGAGACGCTGACAGATGCTTTGCCGCCGACTGAGGCAGATAGGGGTAGATATAGGCATAGAGAAGGCAACAGAAAACCTAATCGACATCGGCAGCGACTGAGACGCCTACAGAGACGCTGACAGAGGCTGCGACGTCGACTGAGACGCCGACTGAGGCAGATAAGGGTAGATATAGGCATAGAGAAGGCAGCAGACCCCCCCTAATCGACAGCGGCAGCGACTGAGACGCCTATAGAGAAGCTGCCAGATGCTTTGCCGCCGACTAAGGCAGATAGGGGTAGATATAGGCATAGAGAAGGCAGCAGACCTACCAATCGACAGCGGCAGCGACTGAGACGCCTACAGAGACGCTGACCGAGGTTGCGACGCCGACTGAGACCCCGAATGAGGCAGATAAGGGAAGATGTAGGCATAGAGAAGGCAGCAGACCGCACAATCGACAGCGGCAGCGACTGTAACGCCTACAGAGACGCTTACAAGAGGCTGCGACGCCGACTGAGACGCCGACTGAGGCAGAGAGGGTTAGACATAAACATAGAGCAGGCAGCAGACAACCCAATCACCAGCGGCAACAGCTGAGGCGCCTACAGAGACTCTGATAGAGGCTGCGACGCCGACTGAGATGCCGACTGAGGCAGATAGAGGTAAATATAGGCATAGAGAAGGCAGCAGACCCCCCAATCGACAGCGGCAGCGACTGAGACACCTACAGAGACGCTGACAGAGGCTGCGACGATTACTGAGACGCCGACTGGGGCAGAGAGGGTTAGACATAGGCATAGAGAAGGCAGCCGACCCCTCAATGGACAGCGGCAACAACTGAGACGCCTACAGAGACGCTGATAGAGACTGCGAAGCCGACTGTGACGCCGACTGAGGCAGATAGGGGTTGATATAGGCATAGCGATTGCAGCAGACACCCCCAATCAACAACGGCAGCGACTGAGATGCCTACAGAGACGCTTACCGAGGCTGCGACACCGACTGAGACGCTGACTGAGACGCCGACTGAGGCAGATAAGGAAAGATGTAGGCATAGAGAAGGCAGCAGACCCCCCAACCAACAGCGGCAGCGACTGATATGCCTACAGAGACGCTGACATAGGCAGCGACGCCGACTGAACGCCGACTGAGACGCCGACTGAGGCAGATAGGGGTAGATATTGGCGTAGAGAAGGCAGCAGATCCCCCAATCGACAGCGGTAGCGACTGAGACGCCTACAGAGACGCTGACTGAGACGCCTACAGAGACGCTGACTGAGACGCCTACAGAGACGCTGACTGAGACGCCGACTGAGGCAGATAGGGGTAGATATAGGCATAGAGAAGGCAGCAGACCCCCCAATCGACAACGGCAGCGACTGAGACGCCGACAGAGACGCTGACAGAGGTTGCGACCCCGACTGAGACGCTGACTGAGGCAGATAAGGGTAGATATAGGCATACAAAAATTAGCAGACCCCCCAATCGACAGCGGCAGTGACTGAGACGCCTACAGAGACGCTGACAGATGCTTTGCCGCCGACTGAGGCAGATAGGGGTAGATATAGGCATAGAGAAGGCAACAGAAAACCTAATCGACATCGGCAGCGACTGAGACGCCTACAGAGACGCTGACAGAGGCTTCGACGCTGACTGAGACGCCGACTGAGGCAGATAAGGGTAGATATAGGCATAGAGAAGGCAGCAGACCCCCCCTAATCGACAGCGGCAGCGACTGAGACGCCTACAGAGACGCTGCCAGATGCTTTGCCGCCGACTGAGGCAGATAGCGGTAGATATAGGCATAGAGAAGGCAACAGAAAACGTAATCGACAGCGGCAGCGACTGAGACGCCTACAGAGACGCTGAAAGAGGCTGCGACGTCGACTGAGACGCCGACTGAGGCAGATAAGGGTAGATATAGGCATAGAGAAGGCAGCAGACCCCCCCTAATCGACAGCGGCAGCGACTGAGACGCCTACAGAGAAGCTGCCAGATGCTTTGCCGCCGACTAAGGCAGATAGGGGTAGATATAGGCATAGAGAAGGCAGCAGACCTCCCAATCGACAGCGGCAGCGACTGAGACGCCTACTGAAAGGCTAACAGAGGCTGCGACGCCGACTGAGACGTCGACTGAGGCAGATAGGGGTAGATATAGGCATAGAGAAAGCAGCAGACCCCCCCAATCAACAACGGCAGCGACTGAGATGCCTACAGAGACGCTGACCGAGGCTGCGACGCCGACTGAGACGCCGACTGAGGCAGATAAGGAAAGATGTAGGCATAGAGAAGGCAGCAGACCCCCCAACCAACAGCGGCAGCGACTGAGATGCCTACAGAGACGCTGACATAGGCAGCGACGCCGACTGAACGCCGACTGAGACGCCGACTGAGGCAGATAGGGGTAGATATTGGCGTAGAGAAGGCAGCAGATCCCCCAATCGACAGCGGTAGCGACTGAGACGCCTACAGAGACGCTGACTGAGACGCCTACAGAGACGCTGACTGAGACGCTAACTGAGGCAGATAGGGGTAGATGTAGGCATAGAGAATGCAGCAGACCCCCCAGTCAACAGCGGCAGCTACTGAGTCGCCTAGACAGACGCTGAGAGAGGCTGCGACGCCGACTGAGGCAGATAGGGGTAGATATAGGCATAGAGAAGGCAGCAGACCCCCCAATCGACAACGGCAGCGACTTAGACGCCGACAGAGACGCTGACAGAGGCTGCGACACCGACTGAGACGCTGACTGAGACGCCGACTGAGGCAGATAAGGAAAGATGTAGGCATAGAGAAGGCAGCAGACCCCCCAACCAACAGCGGCAGCGACTGAGATGCCTACAGAGACTCTGACATAGGCAGCGACGCCGACTGAACGCCGACTGAGACGCCGACTGAGGCAGATAGGGGTAGATATTGGCGTAGAGAAGGCAGCAGATCCCCCAATCGACAGCGGCAGCGACTGAGACACCTACAGAGACGCTGACAGAGGCTGCGACGATTACTGAGACGCCGACTGGGGCAGAGAGGGTTAGACATAGGCATAGAGAAGGCAGCAGACCTCCCAATCGACAGCGGCAGCGACTGAGACGCCTACAGAGACGCTGACCGAGGTTGCGACGCCGACTGAGACCCCGAATGAGACGCTGACTGAGGCAGATAAGGGTAGATATAGGCATACAAAAATTAGCAGACCCCCCAATCGACAGCGGCAGTGACTGAGACGCCTACAGAGACGCTGACAGATGCTTTGCCGCCGACTGAGGCAGATAGGGGTAGATATAGGCATAGAGAAGGCAACAGAAAACCTAATCGACATCGGCAGCGACTGAGACGCCTACAGAGACGCTGACAGAGGCTGCGACGTCGACTGAGACGCCGACTGAGGCAGATAAGGGTAGATATAGGCATAGAGAAGGCAGCAGACCCCCCCTAATCGACAGCGGCAGCGACTGAGACGCCTACAGAGAAGCTGCCAGATGCTTTGCCGCCGACTAAGGCAGATAGGGGTAGATATAGGCATAGAGAAGGCAGCAGACCTCCCAATCGACAGCGGCAGCGACTGAGACGCCTACAGAGACGCTGACCGAGGTTGCGACGCCGACTGAGACCCCGAATGAGGCAGATAAGGGAAGATGTAGGCATAGAGAAGGCAGCAGACCTCACAATCGACAGCGGCAGCGACTGTAACGCCTACAGAGACGCTTACAAGAGGCTGCGACGCCGACTGAGGCAGAGAGGGTTAGACATAAACATAGAGCAGGCAGCAGACAACCCAATCAACAGCGGCAACAACTGAGGCGCCTACAGAGACTCTGATAGAGGCTGCGACGCCGACTGAGATGCCGACTGAGGCAGATAGAGGTAAATATAGGCATAGAGAAGGCAGCAGACCCCCCAACCGACAGCGGCAGCGACTGAGACACCTACAGAGACGCTGATAGAGGCTGCGACGATTACTGAGACGCCGACTGGGGCAGAGAGGGTTAGACATAGGCATAGAGAAGGCAGCCGACCCCTCAATGGACAGCGGCAACAACTGAGACGCCTACAGAGACGCTGATAGAGACTGCGAAGCCGACTGTGACGCCGACTGAGGCAGATAGGGGTTGATATAGGCATAGCGATTGCAACAGACACCCCCAATCAACAACGGCAGCGACTGAGATGCCTACAGAGACGCTTACCGAGGCTGCGACACCGACTGAGACGCTGACTGAGACGCCGACTGAGGCAGATAAGGAAAGATGTAGGCATAGAGAAGGCAGCAGACCCCCCAACCAACAGCGGCAGCGACTGAGATGCCTACAGAGACGCTGACATAGGCAGCGACGCCGACTGAACGCCGACTGAGACGCCGACTGAGGCAGATAGGGGTAGATATTGGCGTAGAGAAGGCAGCAGATCCCCCAATCGACAGCGGTAGCGACTGAGACGCCTACAGAGACGCTGACTGAGACGCCTACAGAGACGCTGACTGAGACGCCTACAGAGACGCTGACTGAGACGCTGACTGAGGCAGATAGGGGTAGATATAGGCATAGAGAATGCAGCAGACCCCCCAGTCAACAGCGGCAGCTACTGAGTCGCCTAGAGAGACGCTGAGAGAGGCTGCGACGCCGACTGAGGCAGATAGGGGTAGATATAGGCATAGAGAAGGCAGCAGACCCCCCAATCGACAACGGCAGCGACTGAGACGCCGACAGAGACGCTGACAGAGGCTGCGACCCCGACTGAGACGCTGACTGAGGCAGATAAGGGTAGATATAGGCATACAAAAATTAGCAGACCCCCCAATCGACAGCGGCAGTGACTGAGACGCCTACAGAGACGCTGACAGATGCTTTGCCGCCGACTGAGGCAGATAGGGGTAGATATAGGCATAGAGAAGGCAACAGAAAACCTAATCGACATCGGCAGCGACTGAGACGCCTACAGAGACGCTGACAGAGGCTTCGACGCTGACTGAGACGCCGACTGAGGCAGATAAGGGTAGATATAGGCATAGAGAAGGCAGCAGAACCCCCCTAATCGACAGCGGCAGCGACTGAGACGCCTACAGAGACGCTGCCAGAAGCTTTGCCGCCGACTGAGGCAGATAGCGGTAGATATAGGCATAGAGAAGGCAACAGAAAACGTAATCGACAGCGGCAGCGACTGAGACGCCTACAGAGAAGCTGCCAGATGCTTTGCCGCCGACTAAGGCAGATAGGGGTAGATATAGGCATAGAGAAGGCAGCAGACCTCCCAATCGACAGCGGCAGCGACTGAGACGCCTACAGAAAGGCTAACAGAGGCTGCGACGCCGACTGAGACGTCGACTGAGGCAGATTGGTGTAGATATAGGCATAGAGAAGGCAGCAGACCCCCCAATCAACAGCGGCAGCGACTGAGACGCCTACAGAGACGCTGACAGAGGCTGCGACGCCGGCTGAGACTTCTACTGAGACGCCGACTTAGGCAGATATTGGTAGATATAGGCATTGAGAAGGCATTGGACCCCCCCAATCGACAGCGACTGCGACTGAGACGCCTAAAGAGACGCTGACAGAGGTTGCGACGCCGAATGAGACGCCGACTGAGACGCCGACTGAGACGCCGACTGAGATGCCGACTGAGGCAGATAGGGGTATATGTAGACGTAGAGAAGGCAACATACCCCCCAATCGACAGCGGCAGCGAATGAGACGCCTACAGAGACGCTGATAGAGGTTGCGACGCCGACTGAGACGCCGACTAAGACGCCGACTGAGGCAGATAGGGGTTAGATATAGGCATAGAGAATGCAGCAGACCCCCCAATCGACAGCGGCAGCTACTGAGACGCCTACAGAGACGCTGACAGAGGCTGCGACGCCGACTGAGGCAGATGGGGGTAGATATAGGCATAGAGAAGGCAGCAGACCCCCCCAATCAACAACGGCAGCGACTGAGATGCCTACAGAGACGCTGACCGAGGCTGCGACGCCGACTGAGACGCTGACTGAATAAAATAGGGGTAGATGTAGGCATAGAGAAGGCAGCAGACCCCCCAATCGACAGCGGCAGCGACTGAGACGCCTACAGAGACGCTGACAAGAGGCTGAGACGCCGACTGAGGCAGAGAGGGTTAGACGTAGGCATAGAGAAGGCAGCAGACAACCCAATCGACAGCGGCAGCGACTGAGACGCCTACAGCGACGCTGACACAAGCTGCGAAGCCGACTGAGACCGCGACTGAGGCAGATTGGGGTAGATATTGGCATAGAGAAAGCAGCAGCCCCCCCCCAATCGGCAGCGGCAGGGACTGAGACGCCTACAGAGACGCTGACAGAGGCTGCGACGGCGACTGAGACGCCGACTGAGGCTGATAGGTTTAGATATAGGCATAGAGAAAGCAGCAGACCCCCCAATCGACAGCGGCAGCGACTGAGACGCATTCAGAGACGCTGAGAGAGGCTGCGATGTCGACTGAGGCAGATAGGGGTAGATATTGACATAGAGAAAGCAGAAGACCCCCCAATCGACAGCGGCAACGACTGAGACGCCTACAGAGACGCTGACAGAGGCTGCGACGCCGACTGAGGCAGAGAGGGTTAGACATAGGCATAGAGAAGGCAGCAGACAACCCAATCGACAGCGGCAGCGACTGAGACGACTACAAAGACCTTAACAGAGGCTGCGACGCTGACAGAGACTGCGACGCCGACTGAGGCAGAGATGGTTAGAGATGGGCATAGAGAAGGCAGCAGACAACCCAATCGACAGCGACAACAACTGAGACGCCTACAGAGACGTTGATCGAGGCTGCGACGCCGACTGAGATGCAGACTGAGGCAGATATAATTAAATATAGGCATAGAGAAGGCAGCAGACCCCTCCCAATCGACAGCGACAGCGACTGAGACGCCTACAGAGACGCTGACAGAGGCTGCGACGCCGACTGAGACGCCGACTGAGACGCCGACTGAGATGCCGACTGAGGCAGATAGGGGTAGATATAGGCATAGAGAAGGCAGCAGACCCCCCAATCGACAACGGCAGCGACTGAGACGCCTACAGAGACGCTAACAGAGGCTGCGACGCCGACTGAGACGCCGACTGAGGCAGATAGGGTTAGACATAGGCATAGAGAAGGCAGCAGACAACCCAATCGACAGCGACAGCGACTGAGACGCCTACAAAGACGCTCACAGAGGCTGCGGCGCTGACAGAGGCTGCTACGCCGACTGAGGCAGAGATGGTTATACATAGGCATAGAGAAGGCAGCAGACAACCCAATCGACAGCGGCAACAGCTGAGACGCCTACAGAGACGTTGATCGAGGCTGCGACGCCGACTGAGATGCCGACTGAGGCAGATAGAGGTAAATATAGGCATAGAGAAGGCAGCAGACCCCCCAATCGACAGGGGCAGCGACTGAGACGCCTACATAGACGCTGACAGAGGCTGCGACGCTGACTAAAACGCCGACTGAGGCAGATAGGGGTAGATATAGGCATAGAGAATGCAGCAGACCCCCCAATCGACAGCGGCAGCTACTGAGTCGCCTGCAGAGACACTGAGAGAGGCTGCGACGTCGACTGAGGCAGATACGAGTAGATATTGACATAGAGAAGGCAGCAGACCCCCCAATCGACGACGGCAGCGACTGAGACATCGACAGAGACGCTGACAGAGGCTGCGACGCCGACTGAGACGCCGACTGAGACGCCGACTGAGGCAGATAAGGGTAGATATAGGCATACAGAAATCAGCAGACCCCGCATTCGACAGCGGCTGCGACTGAGATGTCTAAAGAGACTCTGACAGAGGCTGAGACGGCGACTGAGGCTGAGACGGCGACTGAGGCAGCTTCGAGTAGATATTGACATAGAGAAGGCAGCAGACCCCCAATCGACAGCGGCAGCGACTGAGACGCCTACAGAGACGCTGACAGAGGCTGTGACGCCGACTGAGACGCCGACTGAGGCAGATAAGGGCAGATATAGGCGTAGAGAAGGCAGCAGACCCCCCAATCGACAGCGACAGGGACTGAGACGCCTACAGAGACGCTGACAGATGCTTTGCCGCCGACTGAGGCAGATAGGGGTAGATATAGGCATAGAGAAGGCAACAGAAAACCTAATCGACAGCGGCTGCGACTGAGACGCCTACAGAGACGCTGACAGAGGTTGCGACGCCGACTGAGACGCCGACTGAGGCAGATAGGGGTATATATAGACGTAGAGAAGACAACAGACCCCCCAATCGACAGCGGCAGCGACTTAGACGCCTACAGAGACGCTGACAGAGGCTGCGACGCCGACTGAGACGCCGAATGAGGCAGATAATGGACGATGTAGGCATAGATAAGGCAGCAGACCCCACAATCGACAGCGGCAGCGACTGTGACGCGTACAGAGAAGCTGACAAGAGGCTGCGACGCCGACTGAGACGCCGCCTGAGGCAGAGAGGGTTAGACATAGGCATAGAGAAGGCAGCAGACAACCCAATCGACAGCGGGAACAACTGAGACGCCTACAGAGACGCTGATAGAGGCTGCGACGCCGACTGAGATGCCGACTGAGGCAGATAGAGGTAAATATAGGCATAGAGAAGGCAGCAGACCCCCCCATCGACAGCGGCAGCGACTGAGACGCCTGCAGAGACGCTGACAGAGGCTGCGTCGCCGACTGAGACGCTGACTGAGGAAAATAGGGGTAGATGTAGGCATAGAGAAGGCAGCAGACCCCCCAATCGACAGCGGCAGCGACTGAGACGCCTACAGAGACGCTGACAAGAGGCTGCGACGCCGGCTGAGACGCCGACTGAGGCAGAGAGGGTTAGACATAGGCATAGATAAGGCAGCAGACAACCCAATCGACAGCGGCAACAAATTAGACGCCTACAGAGACGCTGATAGAGGCTGCGACGCCGACTGAGATGCCGACGGAGGCATATAGAGGTAATTATAGGCATAGAGAAGGCAGCAGACACCCCAATCGACAGCGGCAGGGACTGAGACGCCTACAGAGACGCTGACAGAGGCTGCGACGGCGACTGAGACGCTGACTGAGGCAGAGAGGGGTAGATATTGGCATAGAGAAAGCAGCAGCCCCCCCCAATCGGCAGCGGCAGGGACTGAGACGCCTACAGAGACGCTGACAGAGGCTGCGATGCCGACTGAGGCAGATAGGGGTAGATATTGACATAGAGAAAGCAGAAGACCCCCAATCGACAGCGGCAACGACTGAGACGCCTACAGAGACGCTGACAGAGGCTGCGACGCCGACTGAGACGCCGACTGGGGCAGAGAGGGTTAGACATAGGCATAGAGAAGGCAGCAGACAACCCAATCGACAGCGGCAGCGACTGAGACGCCTACAGAGACGCTGACAGAGGTTGCGACGCCAACTGAGACGCCGACTGAGGCAGATAGGGGTAGATAGAGGCATAGAGAAGGCAGCATACACCCCAATCGACAGCGGCAACAAATGAGACGCCTACAGAGACGCTGATAGAGGCTGCGACGCCGACTGAGACGCTGACTGAGAAAAATAGGGGTAGATGTAGGCATAGAGAAGGCAACAGAAAACCTAATCGACAGCGGCAGCGACTGAGACGCCTACAGAGACGCTGACAGAGGCTGCGACGCCGGCTGAGACGCCGACTGAGGCAGAGAGGGTTAGACATAGGCATAGAGAAGGCAGCAGACAACCCAATCGACAGCGGCAACAAATGAGACGCCTACAGAGACGCTGATAGAGGCTGCGACGCCGACTGAGATGCCGACGGAGGCATATAGAGGTAATTATAGGCATAGAGAAGGCAGCAGACCCCCCAATCGACAGCGGCAGCGACTGAGACGCCTACAGCGACGCTGACACAGGCTGCGGCGCCGACTGAGACCGCCACTGAGGCAGAGAGGGGTAGATATTGGCATAGAGAAAGCAGCAGCCCCCCCAATCGGCAGCGGCAGGGACTGAGACGCCTACAGAGACGCTGACAGAGGCTGCGACGGCGACTGAGACGCCGACTGAGGCAGATAGGGTTAGATATAGGCATAGAGAAAGCAGCAGACCCCCCAATCAACAGCGGCAGCGACTGAGACTCATTCAGAGACGCTGAGAGAGGCTGCGATGCCGACTGAGGCAGATAGGGGTAGATATTGACATAGAGAAAGCAGAAGACCCCCCAATCGACAGCGGCAGCGACTGAGATGCCTACAGAGACGCTAACCGAGGCTGCGACGCCGACTGAGAAGCTGACTGAGGAAAATAGGGGTGGATGTAGGCATAGAGAAGGCAGCAGACCCCCCAATCGACAGAGGCAGCGACTGAGACGCCTACAGAGACGCTGACAAGAGGCTGCGACGCCGGCTGAGACGCCGACTGAGGCAGAGAGGGTTAGACATAGGCATAGAGAAGGCAGCAGACAACCCAATCGACAGCGGCAGCGACTGAGACGCCTACAGCGACGCTGACACAGGCTGCGACGCCGACTGAGACCGCGACTGAGGCAGAGAGGGGTAGATATTGGCATAGAGAAAGCAGCAGCCCCCCCCCCCCCAATCGGCAGCGGCAGGGACTGAGACGCCTACAGAGACGCTGACAGAGGCTGCGACGGCGACTGAGACGCCGACTGAGGCAGATAGGGTTAGATATAGGCATAGAGAAAGCAGCAGACCCCCCAATCGACAGCGGCAGCGACTGAGACGCATTCAGAGACGCTGAGAGAGGCTGCGATGCCGACTGAGGCAGATAGGGGTAGATATTGACATAGAGAAAGCAGAAGACCCCCCAATCGACAGCGGCAACGACTGAGACGCCTACAGAGACGCTGACAGAGGCTGCGACGCCGACTGAGACCGCGACTGAGGCAGAGAGGGGTAGATATTGGCATAGAGAAAACAGCAGACCCCCACCAATCGGCAGCGGCAGCGACTGAGACGCCTACAGAGACGCTGACAGAGGCTGCGACGGCGACTGAGACGCCGACTGAGGAAGATAGGGTTAGATATAGGCATAGAGAAAGCAGCAGACCCCCCAATCGACAGCGGCAGCGACTGAAACGCATTCAGAGACTCTGAGAGAGGCTGCGATGCCGACTGAGGCAGATAGGGGTAGATATTGACATAGAGAAAGCAGAAGACCCCCAATCGACAGCGGCAACGACTGAGACGGCTACAGAGACGCTGACAGAGGCTGCGACGCCGACTGAGACGCCGACTGAGGCAGAGAGGGTTAGACATAGGCATAGAGAAGGCAGCAGACAACCCAATCGACAGCGGCAGCGACTGAGACGCCTACAAAGACGTTCACAGAGGCTGCGACGCTGACAGAGACTGCGACGCCGACTGAGGCAGAGATGGTTAGACATAGGCATAGAGAAGGCAGCAGACAACCCAATCGACAGCGACAACAACTGAGACGCCTACAGAGACGTTGATCGACGCTGCGACGCCGACTGAGATGCAGACTGCGGCAGATAGAGGTAAAGATAGGCATAGAGAAGGCAGCAGACCCCTCCCAATCGACAGCGACAGCGACTGAGACGCCTACAGAGACGCTGACAGAGGCTGCGACGCCGACTGAGACGCCGACTGAGACGCCGACTGAGACAGATAGGGGTAGATATAGGCATAGAGAAGGCAGCAGACCCCCCAATCGACAACGGCAGCGACTGAGACGCCGACAGAGACGCTGACAGAGGCTGCGACGCCGACTGAGACGCCGACTGAGGCAGATAAGGGTAGATATAGGCATACAGAAATCAGCAAACCCCGCATTCGACAGCGGCTGCGACTGAGATGCCTAAAGAGACTCTGACAGAGGCTGAGACGGCGAATGAGGCAGATACGAGTAGATATTGACATAGAGAAGGCAGCAGACCCCCAATCGACAGCGGCAGCGACTGAGACGCCTACAGAGACGCTGACAGAGGCTGTGACGCCGACTGAGACGCCGACTGAGGCAGATAAGGGCAGATTTAGGCGTAGAGAAAGCAGCAGACCCCCCGAATCGACAGCGGCAGGGACTGAGACGCCTACAGAGACGCTGACAGATGCTTTGCCGCCGACTGAGGCAGATAGGGGTATATATAGGCATAGAGTAGGCAACAGAAAACCTAATCGACAGCGGCTGCGACTGAGACGCCTACAGAGACGCTGACAGAGGTTGCGACGCCGACTGAGACGCCGACTGAGGCAGATAGGGGTATATATAAACGTAGAGAAGACAACAGACCCCCCAATCGACAGCGGCAGCGACTGAGACGCCTACAGAGACGCTGACAGAGGCTGCGACGCCGACTGAGACGCCGACTGAGACACCGACTAAAGCAGATAGGGGTAGATATAGGCATAGATAATGTAGCAGACCCCCCTAATCAACAACGGCAGCGGCTGAGATGCCTACAGAGACGCCTACCGAGGCTGCGAATCCGACTGAGACGCCGAATGAGGCAGATAATGGACGATGTAGGCATAGAGAAGGCAGCAGACCCCACAATCGACAGCGGCAGCTACTGTGACGCCTACAGAGAAGCTGACAAGAGGCTGCGACGCCGACTGAGACGCCGCCTGAGGCAGAGAGGGTTAGACATAGGCATAGAGAAGGCAGCAGACAACCCAATCGACAGCGGCAACAACTGAGACGCCTACAGAGACGCTGATAGAGGCTGCGACGCCGACTGAGATGCCGACTGAGGCAGATAGAGGTAAATATAGGCATAGAGAAGGCAGCAGACCCCCCCCCCCCCCCCATCGACAGCGGCAGCGACTGAGACGCCTACAGAGACGCTGACAGAGGCTGCGTCGCCGACTGAGACGCTGACTGAGGAAAATAGGGGTAGATGTAGGCATAGAGAAGGCAGCAGACCCCCCAATCGACAGCGGCAGCGACTGAGACGCCTACAGCGACGCTGACACAGGCTGCGACGCCGACTGAGACCGCGACTGAGGCAGAGAGGGGTAGATATTGGCATAGAGAAAGCAGCAGCCCCCCCAATCGGCAGCGGCAGGGACTGAGACGCCTACAGAGACGCTGACAGAGGCTGCGACGGCGACTGAGACGCCGACTGAGGCAGATAGGGTTAGATATAGGCATAGAGAAAGCAGCAGACCCCCCCAATCAACAGCGGCAGCGACTGAGACTCATTCAGAGATGCTGAGAGAGGCTGCGATGCCGACTGAGGCAGATAGGGGTAGATATTGACATAGAGAAAGCAGAAGACCCCCCAATCGATAGCGGCAGCGACTGAGACGCCTACAGAGACGCTGACAGAGGCTGTGACGCCGACTGAGACGCCGACTGAGGCAGATAAGGGCAGATATAGGCGTAGAGAAGGCAGCAGACCCCCCCAATCGACAGCGGCAGGGACTGAGACGCCTACAGAGAAGCTGACAGATGCTTTGCCGCCGACTGAGGCAGATAGGGGTAGATATAGGCATAGAGAAGGCAACAGAAAACCTAATCGACAGCGGCAGCGACTGATACGCCTACAAAGACGCTGACAGAGGCTGCGATGCTCACTGAGACGCTGACTGAGGCAGATAAGGGTAGATATAGGCATAGAGAAGGCAGCAGACCCCCCTAATCGACAGCGGCTGCGACTGTGGCGCCTACAGAGACGCTGACAGATGCTTTGCCGCCGATTGAGGCACACAGGGGTAGATATAGGCATATAAAAGGAAGCAGACCCCCCCAATCAACAGCGGCAGCGACTGAGACGCCTGCAGAAAGGCTAACAGAGGCTGCGACGCCTACTGAGACGTCGACTGAGGCAGATTGGGGTAGATATATGCATAGAGAAGGCATCAGACCCCCCCAATCGACAGCGGCAGGGACTGAGACGCCTACAGAGAAGCTGACAGATGCTTTGCCGCCGACTGAGGCAGATAGGGGTAGATATAGGCATAGAGAAGGCAACAGAAAACCTAATCGACAGCGGCAGCGACTGATACGCCTACAAAGACGCTGACAGAGGCTGCGATGCTCACTGAGACGCTGACTGAGGCAGATAAGGGTAGATATAGGCATAGAGAAGGCAGCAGACCCCCCTAATCGACAGCGGCTGCGACTGTGGCGCCTACAGAGACGCTGACAGATGCTTTGCCGCCGATTGAGGCACACAGGGGTAGATATAGGCATATAAAAGGAAGCAGACCCCCCCAATCAACAGCGGCAGCGACTGAGACGCCTGCAGAAAGGCTAACAGAGGCTGCGACGCCTACTGAGACGTCGACTGAGGCAGATTGGGGTAGATATATGCATAGAGAAGGCATCAGACCCCCCCAATCGACAGCGACTGCGACTGAGACGCCTACAGAGACGCTGACAGAGGTTGCGACGCCGACTGAGACGCCGACTGAGGCAGATAGGGGTAGATATAGGCATAGAGAAGGCAGCATACGCCCCAATCGACAGCTTCAGGGACTGAGACGCCTACAGAGACGCAGACAGAGGCTACGACGCCGACTGAGACGCCGACTGAGGCAGATTGGGGAAGATATAGGCATAGAGAAGGCAGCAGACCCCACAATCGACAGCGGCAGCGACTGTGACGCCTACAGAGACGCTGACAAAAGGCTGCGATGCCGACTGAGACGCCGAATGAGGCAGAGAGGGTTAGACATAAGCATAGAGAAGGCAGCAGACAACCCAATCGACAGTGGCAACAACTGAGACGCCTACAGAGACGCTGATAGAGGCTGCGACGCCGACTCAGATGCCGACTGAGGCAGATAGAGGTAAATATAGGTATAGAGAAGGCAGCAGACCCACCAATCGACAGCGGCAGCGACTGAGACGCCTACAGAGACGCTGACAGAGGCTGCTACGATGGCTGAGACGCCGACTGAGGCAGAGAGGGTTAGACATAGGCATAGAGAAGGCAGCCGATCCCTCAATGGACAGCGGCAACAACTGAGACGCCTACAGAGACGCTGATAGAGACTGCGAAGCCGACTGTGACACCGACTGGGGCAGATATTGGTTGATATAGGCATAGAGAATGCAGCAGACCCCACCAATCAACAACGGCAGCGACTGAGATGCCTACAGAGACGCTGACCGAGGCTGCGACGCCGACTGACACGCCGACTGAGGCAGATAAGGGAAGATGTAGGCATAGAGAAGGCAGCAGACCCCCCAACCAACAGCGGCAGCGACTGAGACGCCTACAGAGACGCTGACATAGGCAGCGATGCCGACTGAGATGCGACTGAGGCAAATAGGGGTAGATATAGGCATAGAGAATCCAGCAGACCCCCCAATCGACAACGGCAGCGACTGAGATGCCGACAGAGACGCTGACAGAGGCTGCGACGCCGACTGAGACGCCGACTGAGGCAGATAAGGGTAGGTATAGGCATATAGAGATCAGCAGACCCCGCAATCGACAGCGGCAGCGACTGAGACCTACAGAGACTCTGACAGAGGCTGAGACGCCGACTGAGGCAGATACGAGTAGATATTGACATAGAGAAGGCAGCAGACCCCCAATCAAAAGCGGCAGCGACTGAGACGCCTACAGAGACGCTGACAGAGACTGTGACGCCGACAGAGACGCCGACTGAGGCAGATAAGGGTAGATATAGGCATACAGATATCAGCAGACCCCGCAATCGACAGCGGCAGCGACTGTGACGCCTACAGAGACGCTGACAAGAGGCTGCGATGCCGACTGAGACGCCGAATGAGGCAGATAGGGGTAGATATAGGCATAGAGAATGCAGGAGACCCCTCAATGGACAGCGGCAACAACTGAGACGCCTACAGAGACGCTGATAGAGACTGCGAAGCCGACTGTGACGCCGACTGAGGCTAATAGATGTTGATATAGGCATAGAGAAGGCAGCAGACCCCCCAAACAATAGCGGCAGCGACTTAGACGCCTACAGAGACGCTGACATAGGCAGCGACGCCGACTGAGACGCCGACTGAGGCAAATCGGGGTAGATATAGGCGTAGAGAAGGCAGAAGATCCCCCAATCGACAGCGGCAGCGACTGAGACGCCTACAGAGACGCTGGAAGAGGCCGCGACGCTGACTGAGACGCCGACTGAGGCAGATAGGGGTAGATAAAGGCATAGAGAAAGCAGCAGACCCCCCCCAATCGACAGCGGCAGCTACTGAGTCGCCTACAGAGACACTAAGAGAGGCTGCGACGCCGACTGATGCAGATACGAGTAGATATTGACATAGAGAAGGCAGCAGACCCTCCAATCGACAAGCGACAGAGACGCTGACAGAGGCTGCGACGCCGACTGAGACGCCGACTGAGGCAGATAATGGTAGATATAGGCATATAGAAATCAGCAGACCCCGCAATCGACAGCGGCAGCGACTGAGACGCCTACAGAGACGCTGACTGAGACGCCGACTGGGGCAGATAGGGGTAGATATAGGCAAAGAGAAAGCAGCAGACCCCCCCAATCGACAGCGGCAGCTACTGAGTCGGCTAGAGAGACGCTGTGAGAGGCTGCGACGCCGACTGAGGCAGATAGGGGTAGATATAAGCATAGAAAAGGCAGCAGACACCCCAATCGATAACGGCAGCGACTGAGACGCCGACAGAGACGCTGACAGAGGCTGCGACGCCGACTGAGACGCCGACTGAATCAGATAAGGGTAGATATAGGCATACAGAAATCTGCAGAGCCCCCCAATCGACAGCGGCAGTGACTGAGACGCCTACAGAGACGCTGACAGATGCTTTGCCGCCGACTGTGGCAGATAGGGGTAGATATAGGCATAGAGAAGGCAACAGAAAACCTAATCGACAGCGGCAGCGACTGAGACTGAGACGCCTACAGAGACGCTGACAGGGGCTGCGACGCCCACTGAGACGCTGACTGAGGCAGATAAGATTAGATATAGGCATAGAGAAAGCAGCAGACCCCCCTAATCGACAGCGGCAGCGACTGAGACGCCTACAGAGACGCTGACAGATGCTTTGCCGCCGACTGAGGCAGACAGGGGTAGATATAGGCATAGAAAAGGCAGCAGAGCCCCCAATAAACAGCGGCAGCTATTGAGACGCCTACAGAAAGGCTAACAGAGGCTGCGACGCCGACTGAGACGTCGACTGAGACGCCGACTGAGGCAGATAGGGGTAGATATAGGCATAGAGTATGCAGCAGACCCCCCCAATCAACAACGGCAGCGACTGAGATGCCTACAGAGACGCTGACCAAGGCTGCGACGCCGACTGAGACGCCAAATGGGGCAGATAAGGAAAGATGTAGGCATAGAGAAGGCAGCAGTCCCCCAATCGACAGCGGCAGCAACTGTGACGCCTACAGAGATGCTGACAAGAGGCTGCGACGCCGACTGAGACGCCGAATGAGGCAGAAAGAATTAGACATAAGCATAGAGAAGGCAGCAGACAACCCAATCGACAGCGGCGGCAACAACTGAGACGCCTACAGAGACGCTAATAGAGGCTGCGACGCCCACTCAGATGCCGACTAAGGCAGATAGAGGTAAATATAGGCATAGAGAAGGCAGCAGACCCCCAATCGACAGTGGCAGCGACTGAGACGCCTACAGAGACGCTGACAGAGCCTGCGACGATGACTGACACGCCGACTTAGGCAGAGAAGGTTAGACATAGGCATAGAGAAGGCAGCCGACCCCTCAATGGACAGCGGCAACAACTGAGACGCCTACAGAGACGCTGATAGAGACTGCGAAGCCGACTGTGACGCCGGCTGAGGCAGATAGGGGTTGATATAGGCATAGAGAATACAGCAGACCCCCCCAATCAACAACGGCAGCGACTGAGATGCCTACAGAGACGCTGACCGAGGCTGCGACGCCGACTGAGACGCCGACTGAGGCAGATAAGGGAAGATGTAGGCATAGAGAAGGCAGCAGATCCCCAACCAACAGCGGCAGCGACTGAGACGCTTACAGAGACGCTGACATAGGCAGCGATGCCGACTGAGACGCGACTGAGGCAGATAGGGGTAGATATAGGCAAAGAGAATGCAGCAGACCCCCCCAATCGACAGCGGCAGCAACTGAGTCGGCTAGAGAGACGCTGAGAGAGGCTGCGACGCCGACTGAGGCAGATTGGGGTAGATATAGGCATAGAAAAGGCAGCAGACACCCCAATCGACAACGGCAGCGACTGAGACGCCGACAGAGACGCTGACAGAGGCTGCGACGCCGACTGAGACGCCGACTGAGGCAGATAAGGGTAGATATAGGCATACAGAAATCAGCAGACCCCGCAATCGACAGCGGCAGCGACCGAGACGACTACAGAGACTCTGACAGAGACTGAGACGCCGACTGAGGCAGATACGACTAGCTATTGACATAGAGAAGGCAGCAGACCCCATTCAAAAGCGGCAGCGACTGAGACGCCGACTGAGGCAGATAAGGGTAGATATAGGCATAAAGATATCAGCAGACCACCCTACAGACCCCAGAAAGGCTAACAGAGGCTGCGACGCCGACTGAGACGTGGACTGAGGCAGATAGGGGTAGATATAGGCATAGAGAAGGCATCAGACCCCCCCAATCGACAGCGACTGCGACTGAGACGCCTACAGAGACGCTGACAGAGGTTGCGACGCCGACTGAGACGCCGACTGAGGCAGATAGGGGTATATATAGACGTAGAGAAGGCAACAGACCCCCCATTCCACAGCTTCAGCGACTGAGACGCCTACAGAGATGCTGACAGAGGCTACGACGCCGACTGAGACGCCGACTGAGGCAGATAAGGGTAGATATAGGCAGAAATCAGCAGAAATCAGCAGACCCCGCAATCGACAGCGGCAGCGACTGAGACGCCTGCAGAGACTCTGACAGAGGCTGAGACGCCGACTGAGGCAGATACGAGTAGATATTGACATAGAGAAGGCAGCAGACTCCCAATCGACAGCGGCAGCGATTGAGACGCCTACAGAGACGCTGACAGAGGCTGCGACGCCGACTGAGGCAGATAAGGGTAGATATAGGCATAGAGAAGGCAGCAGACCCCCCTAATCGACAGCGGCAGCGACTGAGACGCCTACAGAGACGCTGACAGAGGCTGCGACGCCTACTGAGACGCCGACTTAGGCAGATAGGGGTAGATATAGGCATAGAGAAGGCATCAGACCCCCCAATCGACAGCGACTGCGACTAAGACGCCTAAAGAGACGCTGACATAGGTGGCGACGCCGACTGAGACGCCGACTGAGGAAGATAGGGGTATATATAGACGTAGAGAAGGCAACAGAAAACCTAATCGACAGTGGCTGCGAATGAGACGCCTACAGAGACGCTGACAGAGGTTGCGACGCCGATTGAGACGCCGACTGAGACGCCGACTGAGGCAGAGAGGGTTAGACATAAGCATAGAGAAGGCAGCAGACAACCCAATCGACAGCGGCAACAACTGAGACGCCTACAGAGACGCTGATAGAGGCTGCGACGCCGACTGAGATGCCGACTGAAGCAGATAGAGGAAAATATAGGCATAGAGAAGGCAGCAGACCCCCCAATCAAGAGCGGCAGCGACTGAGACGCAGTCAGAGACGCTGAGAGAGACTGCGCTGCCGACTGAGGCAGATAGGGGTAGATATTGACATAGAGAATGCAGCAGACCCCCCAATCGACAACCGACAGAGACGCTGACAGAGGCTGCGACGCCGACTGAGACGCCGACTGAGGCAAATAAGGGTAGATATAGGCATATAGAAATCAGCAGACCCCGCCATCGACAGCGGCAGCGACTGAGACGCCTAAAGAGACTCTGACAGAAGCTGAGAAGGCGACTGAGTCATATGCGAGTAGATATTGAAATAGAGAAGGCAGCAGACCCCCAATCGACAGCGGCAGCGACTGAGACGCCTACAGAGACGCTGACTGAGACGCCGACTGGGGCAGATAGGGGTAGATATAAGCATAGAAAAGGCAGCAGACACCCCAATCGATAACGGCAGCGACTGAGACGCCGACAGAGACGCTGACAGAGGCTGCGACGCCGACTGAATCAGATAAGGGTAGATATAGGCATACAGAAATCAGCAGACCCCGCAATCGATAGCGGGAACGACTGAGACGCCTACAGAGACGCTGACAGAGGCTGTGACGCCGACTGAGGCGCCGACTGAGGCAGATAAGGGTAGATATAGGCATAGAGAAGGAGGGAGACCCCCCCAATCGACAGCGGCAGTGACTGAGACGCCTACCGAGACGCTGACAGATGCTTTGCCGCCGACTGCGGCAGGTAGGGGTAGATATAGGCATAGAGAAGGCAACAGAAAACCTAATCGACAAAGGCAGCGACTGAGACGCCTACAGAGACGCTGACAGAGGCTGTGACGCCGACTGAGGCAGATAAGAGTAGATATAGGCATAGAGAAGGCAGGAGACCCCCCAATCCACAGCGGCAGTGACTGAGACGCCTACCGAGATGCTGACAGATGCTTTGCCGCCGACTGAGGCAGATAGGGGTAGATATCGGCATAGAGAAAGCAGCAGACCCACAATCGACAGCGGCAGCGACTGAGACGCCTACAGAAAGGCTAACAGAGGCTGCTACGCCGACTGAGACGTCGACTGAGGCAGATCGGGGTAGATATAGGCATAGAGAAGGCAGCAGACCCCCCATCAACAGTGGCAGCGACTGAGACGCCTACAGAGATGCTGACAGAGGCTGCGACGCCGACTGAGACGCCGACTGAGACGCCGACTGAGGCAGATAGGGGTATATATAGGCATAGAGAGTGCAGCAGACCCCCCCCAATCGACAGCGGCAGCAACTGAGTCGGCGATGCCGACTGAGACGCGACTGAGGCAGATAGGGGTAGATATAGGCAAAGAGAATGCAGCAGACCCCCCCAATCGACAGCGGCAGCAACTGAGTCGGCTAGAGAGACGCTGAGAGAGGCTGCGACGCCGACTGAGGCAGATTGGGGTAGATATAGGCATAGAAAAGGCAGCAGTCACCCCAATCGACAACGGCAGCGACTGAGACGCCGACAGAGACGCTGACAGAGGCTGCGACGCCGACTGAGACGCCGACTGAGGCAGATAAGGGTAGATATAGGCATACAGAAATCAGCAGACCCCGCAATCGACAGCGGCAGCGACCGAGACGCCTACAGAGACTCTGACAGATGCTGAGACGCCGACTGAGACGCCGACTGAGGCAGATAGGGGTATATATAGACGTAGAGAAGGCAACAGACCCCCCATTCGACAGCTTCAGCGACTGAGACGCAGTCAGAGACGCTGAGAGAGGCTGCGATGCCGACTGAGGCAGATAGGGGTAGATATTGACATAGAGAATGCAGCAGACTACCAATTGACAGCGGCAACGACTGAGACGCCTACAGAGACGCTGGCAGATGCTGCGACGCCGACTGAGACGCCGACTGAGGCATAGAGTGTTAGACATAGGCATAGAGAAGGTAGCAGACAACCCAATCGACAGCGGCAACAACTGAGACGCCTACAGAGACGCTGAAAGGGGCTGCGACGCCGACTGAGTTGCCGACTGAGGCAGATAGAGGTAAATATAGGCATAGAGCAAGCAGCAGACCCCCCAATCGACAGCGGCAGCGTCTGAGACGCCTACAGAGACGCTGACAGAGGCTGAGACGCCGACGGAGACGCCGACTGAGGCAGATAGGGGTAGATGTAAGCATAGAGAAGGCCGCAGACCCCTCAATCGACAGCGGCAGCGACTGAGACGCCTACAGAGACGCTGACAAGAGGCTGCGACGCCGACTGAGACGCCGACTGAGGCAGATAGAGGTAAATATAGGCATAGAGAAGGCAGCAGACCCCCAATCGACAGCGGCAGCGCCTGAGACGCATACAGAGACGCTGACAGAAGCTGCGACGCTTACAGAGGCTGCGACGACGACTGAGACGCCAACTGAGGCAGAGAGGGATAGACATAGGCATAGAGAAGGCAGCGGACCCCTCAATGGACAGCGGCAACAACTGAGACGCCTACGGAGACGCTGATATAGACTGCGAAGCCGACTGTGACGCCGTCTGAGGCAGATAGGGGTTGATATAGGCATAGAGAAGGCAGCAGACCCCCCAACCAACAGCGGCAGCGACTGAGACGCCTACAGAGACGCTGACATAGGCAGCGACGCCGACTTAGACGCCGACTGAGGCACATAGGGGTAGATATAGGCATAGAGAAGGCAGCAGATCCCCCAATCGACAGCGGCAGCGACTGAGACGCCTACAGAGACGCTGACAGAGGCTGCGACGCTGACTGAGACGCCGACTGTGGCAGATAGGTGTAGATATAGGCATAGAGAATGCAGCAGACCCCGCAATCGACAGCGGCAGTGACTGAGACGCCGACAGAGACGCTGACAGGGGCTGCGACGCCGACTGAGACGCCGACTGAGGCAGATAAGGGTAGATATAGGCATAGAGAAGGCAGCAGACAACCCAATCGACAGCGGCAACAACTGAGACGCCTACAGAGACGCTGATAGAGGCTGCGACGCCGACTGAGATGCCGACTGAAGAAGATAGAGGAAAATATAGGCATAGAGAAGGCAGCAGACCCCCCAATCAAGAGCAGCAGCGACTGAGATGTATTCAGAGACGCTGAGAGAGGCTGCGATGCCGACTGAGGCAGATAGGGGTAGATATAGGCATAGAGAATGCAGCAGACCCCCCAATCGACAGCGGCAGCGACTGAGACGCCTACAGAGACGCTGATAGAGGTTGCGACGCCGATTGAGACGCTGACTGAGACGCCGACTGAGACACCGACTGAGGCAGATAGGGGTAGATATAGACATAGAGAATGCAGCAGACCCCCAATCGACAGCGGCAGCGGCTGACAAGAGGCTGCGACGCCGACTGAGACGACGACTGAGGCAGAGAGGGTTAGACATAGGCATAGAGAAGGCAGCAGATCCCGCAATCGACAGCGGCAGCGACTGAGACGCCTACAGAGACGCTGACAGAGGCTGCGACTCTGACTGAGACGCCGACTGAGGCAGATAGGGGTAGATATAGGCATAGAGAATGCAGCGGACCCCCCAATCGACAGCGGCAGCTACTGAGTCGCCTAGAGAGACGCTGACAAGAGGCTGCGACGCCGACTGAGACGCCGACTGAGGCAGAGAGGGTTAGACATAGGCATAGAGAAGGCAGCAGACCCCCCAATCGACAGCGGCAGTGACTGAGACGCCTACAGAGACGCGGACAGATGCATTGCCGCCAACTGTGGCAGATAGGGGTAGATATAGGCATAGAGAAGGCAACAGAAAACCTAATCGACAGCGGCAGCGACTGAGACGCCTACAGAGACGCTGACAGAGGCTGCGACGCCGACTGAGACGCCTTCTGAGGCAGATAAGGGTAGATATAGGCATAGAGAAGGCAGCAGACCCCCCAATCGACAGTGGCAGCGAATGAGACGCCTACAGAGACGCTGACAGAGGTTGCGACGCCGATTGAGACGCCGACTGAGACGCCGACTGAGACGCCGACTGAGGCAGATAGGGGTAGATATAGACATAGAGAATGCAGCAGACCCCCAATCGACAGCGGCAGCGACTGAGACGCCTACAGAGACGCTGACAAGAGGCTGCGACGCCGACTGAGACGCCGACTGAAGCAGATAGGGGTATATATAGACGTAGAGAAGGCAACAGACCCCCCATTCGACAGCTTCAGCGACTGAGACGCAGTCAGAGACGCTGAGAGAGGCTGCGATGCCGACTGAGGCAGATAGGGGTAGATATTGACATAGAGAATGCAGCAGACTACCAATTGACAGCGGCAACGACTGAGACGCCTACAGAGACGCTGGCAGATGCTGCGACGCCGACTGAGACGCCGACTGAGGCAGAGAGTGTTAGACATAGGCATAGAGAAGGTAGCAGACAACCCAATCGACAGCGGCAACAACTGAGACGCCTACAGAGACGCTGAAAGAGGCTGCGACGCCGACTGAGTTGCCGACTGAGGCAGATAGAGGTAAATATAGGCATAGAGCAGGCAGCAGACCCCCCAATCGACAGCGGCAGCGTCTGAGACGCCTACAGAGACGCTGACAGAGGCTGAGACGCCGACGGAGACGCCGACTGAGGCAGATAGGGGTAGATGTAAGCATAGAGAAGGCCGCAGACCCCTCAATCGACAGCGGCAGCGACTGAGACGCCTACAGAGACGCTGACAAGAGGCTGCGACGCCGACTGAGACGCCGACTGATGCAGATAGAGGTAAATATAGGCATAGAGAAGGCAGCAGACCCCCAATCGACAGCGGCAGCGCCTGAGACGCATACAGAGACGCTGACAGAAGCTGCGACTCTTACAGAGGCTGCGACGACGACTGAGACGCCAACTGAGGCAGAGAGGGTTAGACATAGGCATAGAGAAGGCAGCGGACCCCTCAATGGACAGCGGCAACAACTGAGACGCCTACGGAGACGCTGATATAGACTGCGAAGCCGACTGTGACGCCGTCTGAGGCAGATAGGGGTTGATATAGGCATAGAGAAGGCAGCAGGCCCCCCAACCAACAGCGGCAGCGACTGAGACGCCTACAGAGACGCTGACATAGGCAGCGACGCCGACTTAGACGCCGACTGAGGCACATAGGGGTAGATATAGGCATAGAGAAGGCAGCAGATCCCCCAATCGACAGCGGCAGCGACTGAGACGCCTACAGAGACGCTGACAGAGGCTGCGACGCTGACTGAGACGCCGACTGAGGCAGATAGGTGTAGATATAGGCATAGAGAATGCAGCAGACCCCGCAATCGACAGCGGCAGTGACTGAGACGCCGACAGAGACGCTGACAGGGGCTGCGACGCCGACTGAGACGCCGACTGAGGCAGATAAGGGTAGATATAGGCATAGAGAAGGCAGCAGACCCCCCAATCGACAGCGGCAGTGACTGAGTCGCCTAGAGAGACGCTGAGAGAGGCTGCGACGCCGACTGAGGCAGATAGGGGTAGATATAGGCATAGAGAAGGCAGTGGACCCCCCAATCGACAACGGCAGCGACTGAGACGCCGACAGAGACGCTGACAGAGGCTGCGACGCCGACTGAGACGCCGACTGAGGCAGATAAGGGTAGAAATAGGCATAGAGAAGGCAGCAGACCCCCCAATCGACAGCGGCAGCTACTGAGACGCCTACAGAGACGCTGACAAGAGGCTGCGACGCCGACTGAGGCAGATAGGGGTATATATAGGCATAGAGAATGCAGCAGACCCCCCAATCAACAGCGGCAGCGACTGAGACGCCTAAAGAGACGCTGACAGAGGTTGCGACGCCGACTGAGGCAGATAGGGGTATATATAGAAGTAGAGAAGGCAACATACCCCCCAATCGACAGTGGCAGCCAATGAGACGCCTAAAGAGACGCTGATAGAGGTTGCGACGCCGATTGAGACGCTGACTGAGACGCCGACTGAGACGCCGACTGAGGCAGATAGGGGTAGATATAGACATAGAGAATGCAGCAGACCCCCAATCGACAGCGGCAGCGACTGAGACGCCTACAGAGACGCTGACAAGAGGCTGCAACGCCGACTGAGACGCCGACTGAGGCAGAGAGGGTTAGACATAGCCATAGAGAAGGCAGCAGACAACCCAATCGACAGCGGCAACAACTGAGACGCCTACAGAGACGCTGATAGAGGCTGCGACGCTGACTGAGATGCCGACTGAAGAAGATAGAGGAAAATATAGGCATAGAGAAGGCAGCAGACCCCCCAATCAAGAGCAGCAGCGACTGAGATGTATTCAGAGACGCTGTGAGAGGCTGCGATGCCGACTGAGGCAGATAGGGGTAGATATAGGCATAGAGAATGCAGCAGACCCCCCAATCGACAGCGGCAGCGACTGAGACGCCTACAGAGACGCTGATAGAGGTTGCGACGCCGATTGAGACGCTGACTGAGACGCCGACTGAGACACCGACTGAGGCAGATAGGGGTAGATATAGACATAGAGAATGCAGCAGACCCCCAATCGACAGCGGCAGCGGCTGACAAGAGGCTGCGACGCCGACTGAGACGACGACTGAGGCAGAGAGGGTTAGACATAGGCATAGAGAAGGCAGCAGATCCCGCAATCGACAGCGGCAGCGACTGAGACGCCTACAGAGACGCTGACAGAGGCTGCGACTCTGACTGAGACGCCGACTGAGGCAGATAGGGGTAGATATAGGCATAGAGAATGCAGCGGACCCCCCAATCGACAGCGGCAGCTACTGAGTCGCCTAGAGAGACGCTGACAAGAGGCTGCGACGCCGACTGAGACGCCGACTGAGGCAGAGAGGGTTAGACATAGGCATAGAGAAGGCAGCAGACCTCCCAATCGACAGCGGCAGTGACTGAGACGCCTACAGAGACGCGGACAGATGCATTGCCGCCAACTGTGGCAGATAGGGGTAGATATAGGCATAGAGAAGGCAACAGAAAACCTAATCGACAGCGGCAGCGACTGAGACGCCTACAGAGACGCTGACAGAGGCTGCGACGCCGACTGAGACGCCTTCTGAGGCAGATAAGGGTAGATATAGGCATAGAGAAGGCAGCAGACCCCCCAATCGACAGTGGCAGCGAATGAGACGCCTACAGAGACGCTGACAGAGGTTGCGACGCCGATTGAGACGCCGACTGAGACGCCTACTGAGACGCCGACTGAGGCAGATAGGGGTAGATATAGACATAGAGAATGCAGCAGACCCCCAATCGACAGCGGCAGCGACTGAGACGCCTACAGAGACGCTGACAAGAGGCTGCGACGCCGACTGAGACGCCGACTGAAGCAGATAGAGGAAAATATAGGCATAGAGAAGGCAGCCGACCCCCCAATCAAGAGCGGCAGCGACTGAGACGTATTCAGAGACGCTGAGAGAGGCTGCGATGCCGACTGAGGCAGATAGGGGTAGATATAGGCATAGAGAATGCAGCAGACCCCCCCCAATCGACAGCGGCAGCGACTGAGACGCCTACAGAGACGCTGACAAGAGGCTGCAACGCCGACTGAGACGACGACTGAGGTAGAGAGGGTTAGACATAGGCATAGAGAAGGCAGCAGATCCCCCAATCGACAGCGGCAGCGACTGAGACGCCTACAGAGACGCTGCCAGATGCTTTGCCGCCGACTGAGGCAGATAGGGGTAGATATAGGCATTTAGAAGGCAGCAGACCCCCAATCGACAGCGGCAGCGACTGAGACGCCAACAGAAAGGCTAACAGAGGCTGCGACGCTGACTGAGACGTCGACTGAGGCAGATAGGGGTAGATATAAGCATAGAGAAGGCAGCAGACCCCCCAATCAACAGCGGCAGCGACTGAGACGCCTACAGAGACGCTGACAGAGGCTGCGACGCCGACTGAGACGCCGACTGAGACGCCGACTGAGACGCCGACTTAGGCAGATAGGGGTAGATATAGGCATAGAGAAGGCATCAGACCCCCCAATCGACAGCGACTGCGACTGAGACGATTACAGAGACGCTGACAGAGGTTGCGACGCCGACTGAGACGCCGACTGAGGCAGATAGGGGTATATATAGACGTAGCGAAAGCAACAGACCCCCCAATCGACAGTGGCAGCAAATGAGACGCCTACAGAGACGCTGACAGAGGCTGCGTCGCCGACTGAGATGCCGACTGAAGCAGATAGATGAAAATATAGGCATAGAGAAGGCAGCAGATAGGGGTAGATATTGACATAGAGAATGCAGCAGACCCCCTAATCGACAGCGGCAACGACTGAGACGCCTACAGAGACGCTGGCAGAGGCTGCGACGCCGACTGAGACGCCGACTGAGGCAGAGAGTGTTAGATATAGGCATAGAGAAGGCAGCAGACAACCCAATGGACAGCGGCAACAACTGAGACGCCTACAGAGACGCTGATAGAGGCTGCGACTCCGACTGAGATGCCGACTGAGGCAGATAGAGGTAAATATAGGCTTAGAGAAGGCAGCAGACCCCCCAATCGATAGCGGCAGCGACTGAGACGCCTACAGAGACGCTGACAGAAGCTGCGACGCCGACTGAGACGCCGACTGAGACGCCGACTGAGACGCCGACTGAGGCAGATAGGGGTAGATGTAAGCATAGAGAAGGCAGCAGACCCCCCAATCAACAGCGGCAGCGACTGAGACGCATTCAGAGACGCTGAGAGAGGCTGCGATGCCGACTGAGGCAGATAGGGGTATATATTGACATAGAGAATGCAGCAGACCCCCCAATCGACAGCGACAACGACTGAGACGCGTACAGAGATGCTGGCAGAGGCTGCGACGCCGACTGAAACGCCGACTGAGGCAGAGAGTGTTAGACATAGGCATAGAGAAGGCAATAGAACACCCAATCGACAGCGGCAACAACTGAGACGCCTACAGAGACGCTGACAAGAGGCTGCGACGCCGACTGAGACGCCGACTGAGGCAGAGAGGGTTAGACATAGGCATAGAGAATGCAGCAGACAACCCAATCGACAGCGGCAACAACTGAGACGCCTACAGAGACGCTGATAGAGGCTGCGACGCCGACTGAGATGCTGACTGAGGCAGATAGAGGTAAATATAGGCATAGAGAAGGCAGCAGACCCCCCAATCGACAGCGGCAGCGACCTTGACGCCTACAGAGACGCTGACAGAGGCTGCGCCGCTGACTGAGACGTCGACTGAGGCAGATAGGGGTAGATATAGGCATAGAGAATGCAGCAGACCCCCCAATCGACAGCGGCAGCGACTGAGACGCCTACAGAGACGCTGACAGACGTTGCGACGCCGATTGAGACGCCGACTGAGACGCCGACTTCGGCAGATAGGGGTAGATATAGGCATAGAGAAGGCATCAGACCCCCCAATCGACAGCGACTGCGACTGAGGCGCCTAAAGAGACGCTGACAGAGGTTGCGACGCCGACTGAGACGCCGACTGAGGCAGATAGGGGTATATATAGACGTAGAGAAGGCAACAGACCCCCCAATCAACAGTGGCAGCGAATGAGACGCCTACAGAGACGCTGACAGATTTTGCGACGCCGATTGAGACGCCGACTGAGACGCCGACTGAGGCAGCGACGCCGACTTAGAAGCCGACTGAGGCAGATAGGGGTAGATATAGGCGTAGAGAAGGCAGCAGATCCCCCAATCGTCAGCGGCAGAGAGGGTTCGACATAGGCATATGGAAGGCAGCGGACCCCTCAATGGACAGCGGCAACAACTGAGACGCCTACAGAGACGCTGATAGAGACTGCGAAGCCGACTGTGATGCAGACTGAGGCAGATAGGGGTTGATATAGGCATAGAGAAGGCAGCAGACCCCCCAACCAACAGCGGCAGCGACTGAGACGTATACAGAGACTCTGACAGAGGCTGCGACGCCGACTGAGGCAGATACGAGTAGATATTGACATAGAGAAGGCAGCAGACCCCCAATCGACAGCGGCAGCGACGGAGACGCCTACAGAGACGCTGACAGAGGCTGTGACGCCGACTGAGACGCCGACTGAGGCAGATAAGAGTAGATATAGGCATACAGAAATCAGCAAACCCCCCCGCCCCCAGTCTTCAACGGCAGCGACTGAGGTGCCTACAGAGACGCTGACCGAGGCTGCGACGCCGACTGAGACGCCGACTGAGGCAGATACGAGTAGATATTGACATAGAGAAGGCAGCAGACCCGCCAATCGACAGTGGCAGCGACTGAGACGCCTACAGAGACGCTGACAGATGCTTTGCCGCCGACTGAGGCAGATAGGGGCTGATATAGGCATAGAGAAGGCAGCAGACCCCCCAACCAACTGCGGCAGCGACTGAGACGCCTACAGAGACGCTGACATAGGCAGCGACGCCGACTTAGACGCCGAATGAGGCAGATAGGGGTAGATATAGACATAGAAAAGGCATCAGACCCCCCAATCGACAGCGACTGCGACTGAGACGCCTAAAGAGACGCTGACAGAGGTTGCGACGCCGACTGAGACGCCGACTGAGGCAGATAGGGGTATATATAGACGTAGAGAAGGCAACAGACCCCCCAATCAACAGTGGCAGCGAATGAGACGCCTACAGAGACGCTGACAGAGGTTGCGACGCCGATTGAGACCCCGACTGAGACGCTGACTGAGGCAGCGACGCCGACTTAGAAGCCGACTGAGGCAGATAGGGGTAGATATAGGCGTAGAGAAGGCAGCAGATCCCCCAATCGTCAGCGGCAGAGAGGGTTCGACATAGGCATAGGGAAGGCAGCGGACCCCTCAATGGACAGCGGCAACAACTGAGACGCCTACAGAGAAGCTGATAGAGACTGCGAAGCCGACTGTGATGCCGACTGAGGCAGATAGGGGTTGATGTAGGCATAGAGAAGTCAGCAGACCCCCCAACCAACAGCGGCAGCGACTGAGACGTATACAGAGACTCTAACAGAGGCTGAGACGCCGACTGAGGCAGATACGAGTAGATATTGACATAGAGAAGGCAGCAGACCCCCAATCGACAGCGGCAGCGACGGAGACGCCTACAGAGACGCTGACAGAGGCTGTGACGCCGACTGAGACGCCGACTGAGGCAGATAAGAGTAGATATAGGCATACAGAAATCAGCAGACCCAGCAATCGACAGCGGCAGCGACTGAGATGCCTACAGAGACTCTGACAGAGGCTGAGACGCCGACTAAGGCAGATAGGAGTAGATATTGACATTGAGAAGGCAGCAGACCCCCAATCGACAGCGGCAGCGAATGAGACGCCTACAGAGACGCTGACAGAGGTTGCGACGCCGACTGAGGCAGATAGGGGTAGATATAGGCATAGAGAATGCAGCAGACCCCTCCAATCGACAGCGGCAACTACTGAGACGCCTACAGAGACGCTGACAGACTCTGTGACGCCGACTCAGGCAGATAGGGGTATATATAGGCATAGAGAAGGCAGCAGACCCCCCCCAGTCAACAACGGCAGCGACTGAGATGCCTACAGAGACGCTGACCGAGGCTGCGACGCCGACTGAGACGCCGACTGAGGCAGATACGAGTAGATATTGACATAGAGAAGGCAGCAGACCCCCCAATTGACAGTGGCAGCGACTGAGACGCCTACAGAGACGCTGACAGATGCTTTGCCGCCGACTGAGGCAGATAGGGGTAGATATAGGCATAGAGAAGGCAACAGAAAACCTAATCGACAGCGGCAGTGACTGAGACGCCTACAGAGACGCTGACAGATGCTTTGCCGCCGACTGAGGCAGATATGGGTAGATATAGGCATAGAGAAGGCAGCAGACCCCCCCAATCGGCAGCGGCAGCGACTGAGACGCCTACAGAGACGCTGACAAGAGGCTGCGACGCCGACTGAGGCAGAGAGGGTTAGACATAGGCATAGAGAAGGCAGCAGATCCCCCAATCGACAGCGGCAGCGATTGAGACGCCTACAGAGACGCTGACAGAGGCTGCGACGCTGACTGAGACGCCGACTGAGGCAGATAGGGGTAGATATAGGCATAGAGAATGCAGCGGACCCCCCAATCGACAGCGGCAGCTACTGAGTCGCCTAGAGAGACGCTGAGAGAGGCTGCTACGCCGACTGAGGCAGATAGGGGTAGATATAGGCAAAGAAAATGCAGCAGACCCCCAATCGACAGCAGCAGCGACTGAGACGCCTACAGAGACGCTGACAAGAGGCTGCGACGCCGACTGAGACGCCGACTGAGGCAGAGAGGGTTAGACATAGGCATAGAGAAGGCAGCAGACCCCCCAATCGACAGCGGCAGTGACTGAGACGCCTACAGAGACGCTGACAGATGCTTTGCCGCCAACTGTGGCAGATAGGGGTAGATATAGGCATAGAGAAGACAACAGAAAACCTAATCGACAGCGGCAGCGACTGAGACGCCTACAGAGACGCTGACAGAGGCTGCGACGCCGACTGAGACGCCTTCTGAGGCAGATAAGGGTAGATATAGGCATAGAGAAGGCAGCAGACCCCCCTAATCGACAGCGGCAGCGACTGAGACGCCTACAGAGACGCTGCCAGATGCTTTGCCGCCGACTGAGGCAGATAGGGGTAGATATAGGCATAGAGAAGGCAGCAGACCCCCAATCGACAGCGGCAGCGACTGAGACGCCAACAGAAAGGCTAACAGAGGCTGCGACGCTGACTGAGACGTCGACTGACGCAGATAGGGGTAGATATAAGAATAGAGAAAGCAGCAGACCCCCCAATCAACAGCGCCAGCGACTGAGACGCCTACAGAGACGCTGACAGGGGCTGCGACGCCGACTGAGACGCCGACTGAGACGCCGACTGAGACGCCGACTGAGACGCCGACTTAGGCAGATAGGGGTAGTTATAGGCATAGAGAAGGCATCAGACCCCCCAATCGACAGCGACTGCGACGCCTAAAGAGACGCTGACAGAGGTTGCGACGCCGACTGAGACACCGACTGAGGCAGATAGGGGTATATATAGACGTAGAGGAAGCAACAGACCCCCCAATCGACAGTTGCAGCAAATGAGACGCCTACAGAGACGCTGACAGAGGCTGCGACGCCGACTGAGATGCCGACTGAAGCAGATAGAGGAAAACATAGGCATAGAGAAGGCAGCAGACCCCCCAATCAAGTGCGGCAGCGACTGAGACGCATTCAGAGACGCTGAGAGAGGCTGCGATGCCGACTGAGGCAGATAGGGGTAGATATTGACATAGAGAATGCAGCAGACCCCCTAATTGACAGCAGCAACGACTGAGACGCCTACAGAGACGCTGGCAGAGGCTGCGACGCCGACTGAGACGCCAACTGAGACGCCGACTGAGACGCCGACTTAGGCAGATAGGGGTAGATATAGGCATAGAGAAGGCATCAGACCCTCCAATCGACAGCGACTGCGACTGAGACGATTACAGAGACGCTGACAGAGGTTGCGACGCCGACTGAGACGCCGACTGAGGCAGATAGGGGTATATATAGACGTAGCGAAAGCAATAGACCCCCCAATCGACAGTGGCAGCAAATGAGACGCCTACAGAGACGCTGACAGAGGCTGCGTCGCCGACTGAGATGCCGACTGAAGCAGATAGATGAAAATATAGGCATAGAGAAGGCAGCAGATAGGGGTAGATATTGACATAGAGAATGCAGCAGACCCCCTAATCTACTGCGGCAACGACTGAGACGCCTACAGAGACGCTGGCAGAGGCTGCGACGCCGACTGAGACGCCGACTGAGGCAGAGAATGTTAGATATAGGCATAGAGAAGGCAGCAGACAACCCAATCGACAGCGGCAACAACTGAGACGCCTACAGAGACGCTGATAGAGGCTGCGACGCCGACTGAGATGCCGACTGAGGCAGATAGAGGTAAATATAGGCTTAGAGAAGGCAGCAGACCCCCCAATCGATAGCGGCAGCGACTGAGACGCCTACAGAGACGCTGACAGAAGCTGCGACGCCGACTGAGACGCCGACTGAGACGCCGACTGAGACGCCGACTGAGACGCCGACTGAGGCAGATAGGGGTAGATGTAAGCATAGAGAAGGCAGCAGACCTCCCAATCAACAGCGGCAGCGGCTGAGACGCATTCAGAGACGCTGAGAGAGGCTGCGATGCCGACTGAGGCAGATAGGGGTATATATTGACATAGAGAATGCAGCAGACCCCCCAATCGACAGCGACAACGACTGAGACGCGTACAGAGATGCTGGCAGAGGCTGCGACGCCGACTGAGACGCCGACTGAGGCAGAGAGTGTTAGACATAGGCATAGAGAAGGCAATAGAACACCCAATCGACAGCGGCAACAACTGAGACGCCTACAGAGACGCTGACAAGAGGCTGCGACGCCGACTGAGACGCCGACTGAGGCAGAGAGGGTTAGACATAGCAGACCCCCAATCGACAGCGGCAGCGATCTTGACGCCTACAGAGACGCTGACAGAGGTTGCGACGCCGACTGAGACGCCGACTGAGGCAGATAGGGGTATATATAGACGTAGAGAAGGCAACAGACCCCCCAATCAACAGTGGCAGCGAATGAGACGCCTACAGAGACGCTGACAGATTTTGCGACGCCGACTGTGATGCCGACTGAGGCAGATAGGGGTTGATATAGGCATAGAGAAGGCAGCAGACCCCCCAACCAACAGCGGCAGCGACTGAGACGTATACAGAGACTCTGACAGAGGCTGAGACGCCGACTGAGGCAGATACAAGTAGATATTGACATAGAGAAGGCAGCAGACCCCCAATCGACAGCGGCAGCGACGGAGACGCCTACAGGGACGCTGACAGAGGCTGTGACGCCGACTGAGACGCCGACTGAGGCAGATAAGAGTAGATATAGGCATACAGAAATCAGCAGACCCCGCAATCGACAGCGGCAGCGACTGAGATGCCTACAGAGACTCTGACAGAGGCTGAGACGCCGACTAAGGCAGATACGAGTAGATATTGACATTGAGAAGGCAGCAGACCCCCAATCGACAGCGGCAGCGAATGAGACGCCTACAGAGACGCTGACAGAGGTTGCGACGCCGACTGAGGCAGATAGGGGTAGATATAGGCATAGAGAATGCGGCAGACCCCCCCCAATCGACAGCGGCAACTACTGAGACGCCTACAGAGACGCTGACAGACTCTGTGACGCCAACTCAGGCAGATAGTGGTAGATATAGGCATAGAGAAGGCAGCAGACCCCCCCCGCCCCCAGTCATCAACGGCAGCGACTGAGGTGCCTACAGAGACGCTGACCGAGGCTGCGACGCCGACTGAGACGCCGACTGAGGCAGATACGAGTAGATATTGACATAGAGAAGGCAGCAGACCCGCCAATCGACAGTGGCAGCGACTGAGACGCCTACAGAGACGCTGACAGATGCTTTGCCGCCGACTGAGGCAGATAGGGGCTGATATAGGCATAGAGAAGGCAGCAGACCCCCCAACCAACAGCGGCAGCGACTGAGACGCCTACAGAGACGCTGACATAGGCAGCGACGCCGACTTAGACGCCGAATGAGGCAGATAGGGGTAGATATAGGCGTAGAGAAGGCAGCAGATCCCCCAATCAACAGCGGCAGCGACTGAGACGCCTACAGAGACGCTGACAGAGGCTGCGACGCTGACTGAGACGTCGAATGAGGCAGATAGGGGTAGATATAGGCATAGAGAATGCAGCAGACCCCCCAATCGACAGCGGCAGCGACTGAGACGCCTACAGAGACGCTGACAGAGGTTGCGACGCCGATTGAGACGCCGACTGAGACGCCGACTGAGGCAGCGACACCGACTGAGACGCCGACTTACGCAGATAGGGGTAGATATAGGCCTAGAAAAGGCATCAGACCCCCCAATCGACAGCGACTGCGACTGAGACGCCTAAAGAGACGCTGACAGAGGTTGCGACGCCGACTGAGACGCCGACTGAGGCAGATAGGGGTATATATAGACGTAGAGAAGGCAACAGACCCCCCAATCAACAGTGGCAGCGAATGAGACGCCTACAGAGACGCTGACAGAGGTTGCGACGCCGATTGAGACGCCGACTGAGACGCTGACTGAGGCAGCGACGCCGACTTAGAAGCCGACTGAGGCAGATAGGGGTAGATATAGGCGTAGAGAAGGCAGCAGATCCCCCAATCGTCTGCGGCAGAGAGGGTTCGACATAGGCATAGGGAAGGCAGCGGACCCCTCAATGGACAGCGGCAACAACTGAGACGCCTACAGAGACGCTGATAGAGACTGCGAAGCCGACTGTGATGCCGACTGAGGCAGATAGGGGTTGATATAGGCATAGAGAAGGCAGCAGACCCCCCACCCAACAGCGGCAGCGACTGAGACGTATACAGAGACTCTGACAGAGGCTGAGACGCCGACTGAGGCAGATACGAGTAGATATTGACATAGAGAAGGCAGCAGACCCCCAATCGACAGCGGCAGCGACGGAGACGCCTACAGAGACGCTGACAGAGGCTGTGACGCCGACTGAGACGCCGACTGAGGCAGATAAGAGTAGATATAGGCATACAGAAATCAGCAGACCCCGCAATCGACAGCGGCAGCGACTGAGATGCCTACAGAGATTCTGACAGAGGCTGAGACGCCGACTAAGGCAGATACGAGTAGATATTGACATTGAGAAGGCAGCAGACCCCCAATCGACAGCGGCAGCGAATGTGACGCCTACAGAGACGCTGACAGAGGTTGCGACGCCGACTGAGGCAGATAGGGGTAGATATAGGCATAGAGAATGCAGCAGACCCCTCCAATCGACAGCGGCAACTACTGAGACGCCTACAGAGACGCTGACAGACTCTGTGACGCCGACTCAGGCAGAGAGGGGTATATATAGGCATAGAGAAGGCAGCAGACCCCCCCCAGTCAACAACGGCAGCGACTGAGATGCCTACAGAGACGCTGACCGAGGCTGCGACGCCGACTGAGACGCCGACTGAGGCAGATACGAGTAGATATTGACATAGAGAAGGCAGCAGACCCCCCAATTGACAGTGGCAGCGACTGAGACGCCTACAGAGACGCTGACAGATGCTTTGCCGCCGACTGAGGCAGATATGGGTAGATATAGGCATAGAGAAGGCAGCAGACCCCCCCAATCGGCAGCGGCAGCGACTGAGACGCCTACAGAGACGCTGACAAGAGGCTGCGACGCCGACTGAGGCAGAGAGGGTTAGACATAGGCATAGAGAAGGCAGCAGATCCCCCAATCGACAGCGGCAGCGATTGAGACGCCAACAGAGACGCTGACAGAGGCTGCGACGCTGACTGAGACGCCGACTGAGGCAGATAGGGGTAGATATAGGCATAGAGAATGCAGCGGACCCCCCAATCGACAGCGGCAGCTACTGAGTCGCCTAGAGAGACGCTGGGAGAGGCTGCTACGCCGACTGAGGCAGATAGGGGTAGATATAGGCATAGAAAATGCAGCAGACCCCCAATCGACAGCAGCAGCGACTGAGACGCCTACAGAGACGCTGACAAGAGGCTGCGACGCCGACTGAGACGCCGACTGAGGCAGAGAGGGTTAGACATAGGCATAGAGAAGGCAGCAGACCCCCCAATCGACAGCGGCAGTAACTGAGACGCCTACAGAGACGCTGACAGATGCTTTGCCGCCAACTGTGGCAGATAGGGGTAGATATAGGCATAGAGAAGACAACAGAAAACCTAATCGACAGCGGCAGCGACTGAGACGCCTACAGAGACGCTGACAGAGGCTGCGACGCCGACTGAGACGCCTTCTGAGGCAGATAAGGGTAGATATAGGCATAGAGAAGGCAACAGAAAACCTAATCGACAGCGGCAGCGACTTAGACTGAGACGCCTACAGAGACGCTGACAGGGGCTGCGACGCCCACTGAGACGCTGACTGAGGCAGATAAGATTAGATATAGGCATAGAGAAAGCAGCAGACCCCCCCTAATCGACAGCGGCAGCGACTGAGACGCCTACAGAGACGCTGACAGATGCTTTGCCGCCGACTGAGGCAGACAGGGGTAGATATAGGCATAGAAAAGGCAGCAGAGCCCCCAATAAACAGCGGCAGCTATTGAGACGCCTACAGAAAGGCTAACAGTGGCTGCGACGCCGACTGAGACGTCGACTGAGACGCCGACTGAGGCAGATAGGGGTAGATATAGGCATAGAGTATGCAGCAGACCCCCCCAATCAACAACGGCAGCGACTGAGATGCCTACAGAGACGCTGACCAAGGCTGCGACGCCGACTGAGACGCCAAATGGGGCAGATAAGGAAAGATGTAGGCATAGAGAAGGCAGCAGTCCCCCAATCGACAGCGGCAGCGACTGTGACGCCTACAGAATTGCTGACAAGAGGCTGCGACGCCGACTTAGACGCCGAATGAGGCAGAAAGAATTAGACATAAGCATAGAGAAGGCAGCAGACAACCCAATCGATAGCGGCGGCAACAACTGAGACGCCTACAGAGACGCTAATAGAGGCTGCGACGCCCACTCAGATGCCGACTAAGGCAGATAGAGGTAAATATAGGCATAGAGAAGGCAGCAGACCCCCAATCGACAGTGGCAGCGACTGAGACGCCTACAGAGACGCTGACAGAGCCTGCGACGATGACTGAGACGCCGACTTAGGCAGAGAAGGTTAGACATAGGCATAGAGAAGGCAGCCGACCCCTCAATGGACAGCGGCAACAACTGAGACGCCTACAGAGACGCTGATAGAGACTGCGAAGCCGACTGTGACGCCGGCTGAGGCAGATAGGGGTTGATATAGGCATAGAGAATACAGCAGACCCCCCCAATCAACAACGGCAGCGACTGAGATGCCTACAGAGACGCTGGCCGAGGCTGCGACGCCGACTGAGACGCCGACTGAGGCAGATAAGGGAAGATGTAGGCATAGAGAAGGCAGCAGATCCCCAACCAACAGCGGCAGCGACTGAGACGCTTACAGAGACGCTGACATAGGCAGCGATGCCGACTGAGACGCGACTGAGGCAGATAGGGGTAGATATAGGCAAAGAGAATGCAGCAGACCCCCCAATCGACAGCGGCAGCAACTGAGTCGGCTAGAGAGACGCTGAGAGAGGCTGCGACGCCGACTGAGGCAGATTGGGGTAGATATAGGCATAGAAAAGGCAGCAGACACCCCAATCGACAACGGCAGCGACTGAGACGCCGACAGTGACGCTGACAGAGGCTGCGACGCCGACTGAGACGCCGACTGAGGCAGATAAAGGTAGATATAGGCATACAGAAATCAGCAGACCCTGCAATCGACAGCGGCAGCGACCGAGACGACTACAGAGACTCTGACAGAGACTGAGACGCCGACTGAGGCAGATACGACTAGCTATTGACATAGAGAAGGCAGCAGACCCCATTCAAAAGCGGCAGCGACTGAGACGCCGACTGAGGCAGATAAGGGTAGATATAGGCATACAGATATCAGCAGACCCCCCTACAGACCCCAGAAAGGCTAACAGAGGCTGCGACGCCGACTGAGACGTGGACTGAGGCAGATAGGGGTAGATATAGGCATAGAGAAGGCATCAGACCCCCCCAATCGACAGCGACTGCGACTGAGACGCCTACAGAGACGCTGACAGAGGTTGCGACGCCGACTGAGACGCCGACTGAGGCAGATAGGGGTATATATAGACGTAGAGAAGGCAACAGACCCCCCATTCCACAGCTTCAGCGACTGAGACGCCTACAGAGATGCTGACAGAGGCTACGACGCCGACTGAGACGCCGACTGAGGCAGATAGGGGTAGATATAGGCATAGAGAATGCAGCAGACCCCCCCAATCAACAACGACAGCGACTGAGATGCCTACAGAGACGCTGAACGCGGCTGCGACGCCGACTGAGACGCCGAATGAGGCAGATAAGGGAAGATGTAGGCATAGAGAAGGCAGCAGACCCCACAATCGATAGCGGCAGCGACTGTGACGCCTACAGAGATGCTGACAAGAGGCTGCGACGCCGACTGAGACGCCGACTGAGGCAGATAAGGGAAGATATAGGCAGAAATCAGCAGAAATCAGCAGACCCCGCAATCGACAGCGGCAGCGACTGAGACCCCTACAGAGATGCTGACAGAGGCTGCGACACCGACTGAGGCATATACGAGTAGATATTGACATAGAGAAGGCAGCAGACCCCCAATCGACAGCGGCAGCGACTGAGACGCCTACAGAGACGCTGACATAGGCAGCGACGCCGACTGAGATGCCGACTGAGGCAGATAGGGGTAGATATAGGCGTAGAGAAGGCAGCAGATCCCCCAATCGACAGCGGCAGCGTATGAGACGCCTACAGAGACGCTGACTGAGACGCCGACTGAGGCAGATAGGGGTAGATATAGGCAAAGAGAATGCAGCAGACCCCCCCAATCAACTGCGGCAGCTACAGAATCGGCTAGTGAGACGCTGAGAGAGGCTGCGACGCCGAATGAGGCAGATAGGGGTAGATATAGGCATAGAAAAGGCAGCAGACACCCCAATCGACAACGGCAGCGACTGAGACGCCGACAGAGACGCTGACAGAGGCTGCGACGCCGACTGAGACGCCGACTGAGGCAGATAAGGGTAGATATAAGCAGAAATCAGCAGAAATCAGCAGACCCCGCAATCGACAGCGGCAGCGACTGAGACGCCTACAGAGACTCTGACAGAGGCTGAGACGCCGACTGAGGCAGATACGAGTAGATGGTGACATAGAGAAGGCAGCAGACCCCCAATCAAAAGCGGCAGCGACTGAGACGCCTACAGAGACGCTGACAGAGGCTGTGACGCCGACAGAGACGCCGACTGAGGCAGATAAGGGTAGATATTGACATAGAGAAGGCAGCAGACTCCCAATCGACAGCGGCAGCGATTGAGACGCCTACAGAGACGCTGACAGAGGCTGCGACGCCGACTGAGGCAGATAAGGGTAGATATAGGCATAGAGAAGGCAGCAGACCCCCCTAATCGACAGCGGCAGCGACTGAGACGCCTACAGAGACGCTGACAGAGGCTGCGACGCCTACTGAGACGCCGACTTAGGCAGATAGGGGTAGATATAGGCATAGAGAAGGCATCAGACCCCCCCAATCGAGAGCGACTGCGACTAAGACGCCTAAAGAGACGCTGACATAGGTGGCGACGCCGACTGAGACGCCGACTGAGGAAGATAGGGGTATATATAGACGTAGAGAAGGCAACAGAAAACCTAATCGACAGTGGCTGCGAATGAGACGCCTACAGAGACGCTGACAGAGGTTGCGACGCCGATTGAGACGCCGACTGAGACGCCGACTGAGGCAGAGAGGGTTAGACATAAGCATAGAGAAGGCAGCAGACAACCCAATCGACAGCGGCAACAACTGAGACGCCTACAGAGACGCTGATAGAGGCTGCGACGCCGACTGAGATGCCGACTGAAGCAGATAGAGGAAAATATAGGCATAGAGAAGGCAGCAGACCCCCCAATCAAGAGCGGCAGCGACTGAGACGCAGTCAGAGACGCTGAGAGAGACTGCGCTGCCGACTGAGGCAGATAGGGGTAGATATTGACATAGTGAATGCAGCAGACCCCCCAATCGACAACCGACAGAGACGCTGACAGAGGCTGCGACGCCGACTGAGACGCCGACTGAGGCAGATAAGGGTAGATATAGGCATATAGAAATCAGCAGACCCCGCCATCGACAGCGGCAGCGACTGAGACGCCTAAAGAGACTCTGACAGAAGCTGAGAAGGCGACTGAGTCATATACGAGTAGGGCAGATAGGGGTAGATATAGGCAAAGATAATGCAGCAGACCCCCCCAATCGACAGCGGCAGCTACTGAGTCGGCTAGAGAGACGCTGAGAGAGGCTGCGACGCCGACTGAGGCAGATAGGGGTAGATATAAGCATAGAAAAGGCAGCAGACACCCCAATCGATAACGGCAGCGACTGAGACGCCGACAGAGACGCTGACAGAGGCTGCGATGCCGACTGAATCAGATAAGGGTAGATATAGGCATACAGAAATCAGCAGACCCCGCAATCGATAGCGGGAACGACTGAGACGCCTACAGAGACGCTGACAGAGGCTGTGACGCCGACTGAGGCGCCGACTGAGGCAGAGAGTGTTAGACATAGGCATAGAGAAGGTAGCAGACAACCCAATCGACAGCGGCAACAACTGAGACGCCTACAGAGACGCTGATAGAGGCTGCGACGCCGACTGAGTTGCCGACTGAGGCAGATAGAGGTAAATATAGGCATAGAGCAGGCAGCAGACCCCCCAATCGACAGCGGCAGCGACTGAGACGCCTACCGAGACGCTGACAGATGCTTTGCCGCCGACTGAGGCAGATAGGGGTAGATATCGGCATAGAGAAAGCAGCAGACCCACAATCGACAGCGGCAGCGACTGAGACGCCTACAGAAAGGCTAACAGAGGCTGCTACGCCGACTGAGACGGCGACTGAGGCAGATCGGGGTAGATATAGGCATAGAGAAGGCAGCAGACCCCCCATCAACAGTGGCAGCGACTGAGACGCCTACAGAGATGCTGACAGAGGCTGCGACGCCGACTGAGACGCCGACTGAGGCAGATAGGGGTATATATAGGCATAGAGAGTGCAGCAGACCCCCCCCAATCGACAGCGGCAGCAACTGAGTCGGCGATGCCGACTGAGACGCGACTGAGGCAGATAGGGGTAGATATAGGCAAAGAGAATGCAGCAGACCCCCCCAATCGACAGCGGCAGCAACTGAGTCGGCTAGAGAGACGCTGAGAGAGGCTGCGACGCCGACTGAGACGCCGACTGAGGCAGATAAGGGTAGATATTGGCATACAGAAATCAGCAGACCCCGCAATCGACAGCGGCAGCGACCGAGACGCCTACAGAGACTCTGACAGAGGCTGAGACGCCGACTGAGACGCCGACTGAGGCAGATAGGGGTATATATAGACGTAGAGAAGGCAACAGACCCCCCATTCGACAGCTTCAGCGACTGAGACGCAGTCAGAGACGCTGAGAGAGGCTGCGATGCCGACTGAGGCAGATAGGGGTAGATATTGACATAGAGAATGCAGCAGACTGACAATTGACAGCGGCAACGACTGAGACGCCTACAGAGACGCTGGCAGATGCTGCGACGCCGACTGAGACGCCGACTGAGGCAGAGAGTGTTAGACATAGGCATAGAGAAGGTAGCAGACAACCCAATCGACAGCGGCAACAACTGAGACGCCTACAGAGACGCTGATAGAGGCTGCGACGCCGACTGAGTTGCCGACTGAGGCAGATAGAGGTAAATATAGGCATAGAGCAGGCAGCAGACCCCCCAATCGACAGCGGCAGCGTCTGAGACGCCTACAGAGACGCTGACAGAGGCTGAGACGCCGACGGAGACGCCGACTGAGGCAGATAGGGGTAGATGTAAGCATAGAGAAGGCCGCAGACCCCCCAATCGACAGCGGCAGCGACTGAGACGCCTACAGAGACGCTGACAAGAGGCTGCGACGCCGACTGAGACGCCGACTGAGGCAGATAGAGGTAAATATAGGCATAGAGAAGGCAGCAGACCCCCAATCGACTGCGGCAGCGCCTGAGACGCATACAGAGACGCTGACAGAAGCTGCGACGCTTACAGAGGCTGCGACGACGACTGAGACGCCAACTGAGGCAGAGAGGGTTAGACATAGGCATAGAGAAGGCAGCGGACCCCTCAATGGACAGCGGCAACAACTGAGACACCTACGGAGACGCTGATATAGACTGCGAAGCCGACTGTGACGCCGTCTGAGGCAGATAGTGGTTGATATAGGCATAGAGAAGGCAGCAGACCCCCCAACCAACAACGGCAGCGACTGAGACGCCTACAGAGACGCTGACATAGGCAGCGACGCCGACTTAGACGCCGACTGAGGCACATAGTGGTAGATATAGGCATAGAGAAGGCAGCAGATCCCCCAATCGACAGCGGCAGCGACTGAGACGCCTACAGAGACGCTGACAGAGGCTGCGACGCTGACTGAGACGCCGACTGAGGCAGATAGGTGTAGATATAGGCATAGAGAATGCAGCAGACCCCGCAATCGACAGCGGCAGTGACTGAGACGCCGACAGAGACGCTGACAGGGGCTGCGACGCCGACTGAGATGCCGACTGAGGCAGATAAGGGTAGATATAGGCATAGAGAAGGCAGCAGACCCCCCAATCGACAGCGGCAGTGACTAAGTCGCCTAGAGAGACGCTGAGAGAGGCTGCGACGCCGACTGAGGCAGATAGGGGTAGATATAGGCATAGAGAAGGCAGTGGACCCCCCAATCGACAACGGCAGCGACTGAGACGCCGACAGAGACGCTGACAGAGGCTGCGACGGCGACTGAGACGCCGACTGAGGCAGATAAGGGTAGAAATAGGCATAGAGAAGGCAGCAGACCCCCCAATCGACAGCGGCAGCTACTGAGACGCCTACAGAGACGCTGACAAGAGGCTGCGACGCCGACTGAGGCAGATAGGGGTATATATAGGCATAGAGAATGCAGCAGACCTCCCAATCAACAGCGGCAGCGACTGAGACGCCTAAAGAGACGCTGACAGAGGTTGCGACGCCGACTGAGGCAGATAGGGGTATATATAGAAGTAGAGAAGGCAGCAGACCCCCCAATCAACAGCGGCAGCGACTGAGACGCCTACAGAGACGCTGACAGAGGCTGCGACGCCGACTGAGACGCCGACTGAGACGCCGACTGAGACGCCGACTTAGGCAGATAGGGGTAGATATAGGCATAGAGAAGGCATCAGACCCCCCAATCGACAGCGACTGCGACTGAGACGATTACAGAGACGCTGACAGAGGTTGCGACGCCGACTGAGACGCCGACTGACGCAGATAGAGGTATATATAGACGTAGCGAAAGCAACAGACCCCCCAATCGACAGTTTCAGCAAATGAGACGCCTACAGAGACGCTGACAGAGGCTGCGTCGCCGACTGAGATGCCGACTGAAGCAGATAGATGAAAATATAGGCATAGAGAAGGCAGCAGATAGGGGTAGATATTGACATAGAGAATGCAGCAGACCCCCTAATCGACAGCGGCAACGACTGAGACGCCTACAGAGACGCTGGCAGAGGCTGCGACGCCGACTGAGACGCCGACTGAGGCAGAGAGTGTTAGATATAGGCATAGAGAAGGCAGCAGACAACCCAATCGACAGCGGCAACAACTGAGACGCCTACAGAGACGCTGATAGAGGCTGCGACGCCGACTGAGATGCCGACTGAGGCAGATAGAGGTAAATATAGGCTTAGAGAAGGCAGCAGACCCCCCAATCGATAGCGGCAGCGACTGAGACGCCTACAGAGACGCTGACAGAAGCTGCGACGCCGACTGAGACGCCGACTGAGACGCCGACTGAGGCAGATAGGGGTAGATGTAAGCATAGAGAAGGCAGCAGACCCCCCAATCAACAGCGGCAGCGACTGAGACGCATTCAGAGACGCTGAGAGAGGCTGCGATGCCGACTGAGGCAGATAGGGGTATATATTGACATAGAGAATGCAGCAGACCCCCCAATCGACAGCGACAACGACTGAGACGCGTACAGAGATGCTGGCAGAGGCTGCGACGCCGACTGAGACGCCGACTGAGGCAGAGAGTGTTAGACATAGGCATAGAGAAGGCAATAGAACACCCAATCGAAAGCGGCAACAACTGAGACGCCTACAGAGACGCTGACAAGAGGCTGCGACGCCGACTGAGACGCCGACTGAGGCAGAGAGGGTTAGACATAGGCATAGAGAATGCAGCAGACAACCCAATCGACAGCGGCAACAACTGAGACGCCTACAGAGACGCTGATAGAGGCTGCGACGCCGACTTAGATGCTGACTGAGGCAGATAGAGGTAAATATAGGCATAGAGAAGGCAGCAGACCCCCCAATCGACAGCGGCAGCGACCTTGACGCCTACAGAGACGCTGACAGAGGCTGCGCCGCTGACTGAGACGTCGACTGAGGCAGATAGGGGTAGATATAGGCATAGAGAATGCAGCAGACCCCCCAATCGACAGCGGCAGCGACTGAGACGCCTACAGAGACGCTGACAGAGGTTGTGACGCCGATTGAGACGCCGACTGAGACGCCGACTGAGGCAGCGACACCGACTGAGACGCCGACTTCGGCAGATAGGGGTAGATATAGGCATAGAGAAGGCATCAGACCCCCCAATCGACAGCGACTGCGACTGAGACGCCTAAAGAGACGCTGACAGAGGTTGCGACGCCGACTGAGACGCCGACTGAGGCAGATAGGGGTATATATAGACGTAGAGAAGGCAACAGACCCCCCAATCAACAGTGGCAGCGAATGAGACGCCTACAGAGACGCTGACAGATTTTGCGACGCCGATTGAGACACCGACTGAGACGCCGACTGAGGCACCGACGCCGACTTAGAAGCCGACTGAGGCAGATAGGGGTAGATATAGGCGTAGAGAAGGCAGCAGATCCCCCAATCGTCAGCGGCAGAGAGGGTTCGACATAGGCATAGGGAAGGCAGCGGACCCCTCAATGGACAGCGGCAACAACTGAGACGCCTACAGAGACGCTGATAGAGACTGCGAAGCCGACTGTGATGCAGACTGAGGCAGATAGGGGTTGATATAGGCATAGAGAAGGCAGCAGACCCCCCAACCAACAGCGGCAGCGACTGAGACGTATACAGAGACTCTGACAGAGGCTGAGACGCCGACTGAGGCAGATACGAGTAGATATTGACATAGAGAAGGCAGCAGACCCCCAATCGACAGCGGCAGCGACGGAGACGCCTACAGAGACGCTGACAGAGGCTGTGACGCCGACTGAGACGCCGACTGAGGCAGATAAGAGTAGATATAGGCATACAGAAATCAGCAGACCCCGCAATCGACAGCGGCAGCGACTGAGATGCCTACAGAGACTCTGACAGAGGCTGAGACGCCGACTAAGGCAGATACGAGTAGATATTGACATTGAGAAGGCAGCAGACCCCCAATCGACAGCGGCAGCGAATGAGACGCCTACAGACACGCTGACAGAGGTTGCGACGCCGACTGAGGCAGATAGGGGTAGACATAGGCATAGAGAATGCAGCAGACCCCCCAATCGACAGCGGCAACTACTGAGACGCCTACAGAGACGCTGACAGACTCTGTGACGCCAACTCAGGCAGATAGGGGTAGATATAGGCATAGAGAAGGCAGCAGACCCCCCCCGCCTCCAGTCATCAACGGCAGCGACTGAGGTGCCTACAGAGACGCTGACCGAGGCTGCGACGCCGACTGAGACGCCGACTGAGGCAGATAAGAGTAGATATAGGCATACAGAAATCAGCAGACCCCGCAATCGACAGCGGCAGCGACTGAGATGCCTACAGAGACTCTGACAGAGGCTGAGACGCCGACTAAGGCAGATACGAGTAGATATTGACATTGAGAAGGCAGCAGACCCCCCAACCAACAGCGGCAGCGACTGAGACGTATACAGAGACTCTGACAGAGGCTGAGACGCCGACTGAGGCAGATACGAGTAGATATTGACATAGAGAAGGCAGCAGACCCGCCAATCGACAGTGGCAGCGACTGAGACGCCTACAGAGACGCTGACAGATGCTTTGCCGCCGACTGAGGCAGATAGGGGCTGATATAGGCATAGAGAAGGCAGCAGACCCCCCAACCAACTGCGGCAGCGACTGAGACGCCTACAGAGACGCTGATATAGGCAGCGACGCCGACTTAGACGCCGAATGAGGCAGATAGGGGTAGATATAGGCGTAGAGAAGGCAGCAGATCCCCCAATCAACAGCGGCAGCGACTGAGACGCCTACAGAGACGCTGACAGAGGCTGCGACGCTGACTGAGACGTCGAATGAGGCATATAGGGGTAGATATAGGCATAGAGAATGCAGCAGACCCCCCAATCGACAGCGGCAGCGAATGAGACGCCTACAGAGACGCTGACAGAGGTTGCGACGCCGATTGAGACGCCGACTGAGACGCTGACTGAGGCAGCGACGCCGACTTAGAAGCCGACTGAGGCAGATAGGGGTAGATATAGGCGTAGAGAAGGCAGCAGATCCCCCAATCTTCAGCGGCAGCGACTGAGACGTATATAGAGACTCTGACAGAGGCTGAGACGCCGACTGAGGCAGATACGAGTAGATATTGACATAGAGAAGGCAGCAGACCCCCAATCGACAGCGGCAGCGACGGAGACGCCTACAGAGACGCTGACAGAGGCTGTGACGCCGACTGAGACGCCGACTGAGGCAGATAAGAGTAGATATAGGCATACAGAAATCAGCAGACCCCGCAATCGACAGCGGCAGCGACTGAGATGCCTACAGAGACTCTGACAGAGGCTGAGACGCCGACTAAGGCAGATAGGAGTAGATATAGGCATAGAGAATGCAGCAGACCCCTCCAATCGACAGCGGCAACTACTGAGACGCCTACAGAGACGCTGACAGACTCTGTGACGCCGACTCAGGCAGATAGGGGTATATATAGGCATAGAGAAGGCAGCAGACCCCCCCCAGCCAACAACGGCAGCGACTGAGATGCCTACAGAGACGCTGACCGAGGCTGCGACGCCGACTGAGACGCCGACTGAGGCAGATACGAGTAGATATTGACATAGAGAAGGCAGCAGACCCCCCAATTGACAGTGGCAGCGACTGAGACGCCTACAGAGACGCTGACAGATGCTTTGCCGCCGACTGAGGCAGATAGGGGTAGATATAGGCATAGAGAAGGCAACAGAAAACCTAATCGACAGCGGCAGTGACTGAGACGCCTACAGAGACGCTGACAGATGCTTTGCCGCCGACTGAGGCAGATATGGGTAGATATAGGCATAGAGAAGGCAGCAGACCCCCCCAATCGGCAGCGGCAGCGACTGAGACGCCTACAGAGACGCTGACAAGAGGCTGCGACGCCGACTGAGGCAGAGAGGGTTAGACATAGGCATAGAGAAGGCAGCAGATCCCCCAATCGACAGCGGCAGCGATTGAGACGCCTACAGAGACGCTGACAGAGGCTGCGACGCTGACTGAGACGCCGACTGAGGCAGATGGGGGTAGATATAGGCATAGAGAATGCAGCGGACCCCCCAATCGACAGCGGCAGCTACTGTGTCGCCTAGAGAGACGCTGAGAGAGGCTGCTACGCCGACTGAGGCAGATAGGGGTAGATATAGGCATAGAAAATGCAGCAGACCCCCAATCGACAGCAGCAGCGACTGAGACGCCTACAGAGACGCTGACAAGAGGCTGCGACGCCGACTGAGACGCCGACTGAGGCAGAGAGGGTTAGACATAGGCATAGAGAAGGCAGCAGACCCCAAAATCGACAGCGGCAGTGACTGAGACGCCTACAGAGACGCTGACAGATGCTTTGCCGCCGACTGAGGCAGATAGGGGTAGATATAGGCATAGAGAAGGCAGCAGAAAACCTAATCGACAGCGGCAGCGACTGAGACGCCTACAGAGACGCTGACAGAGGCTGCGACGCCGACTGAGACGCCTTCTGAGGCAGATAAGGGTAGATATAGGCATAGAGAAGGCAGCAGACCCCCCTAATCGACAGCGGCAGAGACTGAGACGCCTACAGAGACGCTGCCAGATGCTTTGCCGCCGACTGAGGCAGATAGGGGTAGATATAGGCATAGAGAAGGCAGCAGACCCCCAATCGACAGCGGCAGCGACTGAGACGCCAACAGAAAGGCTAACAGAGGCTGCGACGCTGACTGAGACGTCGACTGACGCAGATAGGGGTAGATATAAGAATAGAGAAAGCAGCAGACCCCCCAATCAACAGCGCCAGCGACTGAGACGCCTACAGAGACGCTGACAGGGGCTGCGACGCCGACTGAGACGCCGACTGAGACGCCGACTGAGACGCCGACTGAGACGCCGACTGAGACGCCGACTTAGGCAGATAGGGGTAGTTATAGGCATAGAGAAGGCATCAGACCCCCCAATCGACAGCGACTGCGACTGAGACGCCTAAAGAGACGCTGACAGAGGTTGCGACGCCGACTGAGACACCGACTGAGGCAGATAGGGGTATATATAGACGTAGAGAAAGCAACAGACCCCCCAATCGACAGTTGCAGCAAATGAGACGCCTACAGAGACGCTGACAGAGGCTGCGACGCCGACTGAGATGCCGACTGAAGCAGATAGAGGAAAACATAGGCATAGAGAAGGCAGCAGACCCCCCAATCAAGTGCGGCAGCGACTGAGACGCATTCAGAGACGCTGAGAGAGGCTGCGATGCCGACTGAGGCAGATAGGGGTAGATATTGACATAGAGAATGCAGCAGACCCCCTAATTGACAGCGGCAACGACTGAGACGCCTACAGAGACGCTGGCAGAGGCTGCGACGCCGACTGAGACGCCGACTGAGACGCCGACTGAGACGCCGACTTAGGCAGATAGGGGTAGTTATAGGCATAGAGAAGGCATCAGACCCCCCAATCGACAGCGACTGCGACTGAGACGCCTAAAGAGACGCTGACAGAGGTTGCGACGCCGACTGAGACACCGACTGAGGCAGATGGGGGTATATATAGACGTAGAGAAAGCAACAGACCCCCCAATCGACAGTTGCAGCAAATGAGACGCCTACAGAGACGCTGACAGAGGCTGCGACGCCGACTGAGATGCCGACTGAAGCAGATAGAGGAAAACATAGGCATAGAGAAGGCAGCAGACCCCCCAATCAAGTGCGGCAGCGACTGAGACGCATTCAGAGACGCTGAGAGAGGCTGCGATGCCGACTGAGGCAGATAGGGGTAGATATTGACATAGAGAATGCAGCAGACCCCCTAATTGACAGCGGCAACGACTGAGACGCCTACAGAGACGCTGGCAGAGGCTGCGACGCCGACTGAGACGCCGACTGAGACGCCGACTGAGACGCCGACTTAGGCAGATAGGGGTAGATATAGGCATAGAGAAGGCATCAGACCCCCCAATCGACAGCGACTGCGACTGAGACGATTACAGAGACGCTGACAGAGGTTGCGACGCCGACTGAGACGCCGACTGAGGCAGATAGGGGTATATATAGACGTAGCGAAAGCAACAGACCCCCCAATCGATAGTGGCAGCAAATGAGATGCCTACAGAGACGCTGACAGAGGCTGCGTCGCCGACTGAGATGCCGACTGAAGGAGATAGATGAAAATATAGGCATAGAGAAGGCAGCAGATAGGGGTAGATATTGACATAGAGAATGCAGCAGACCCCCTAATCGACAGCGGCAACGACTGAGACGCCTACAGAGACGCTGGCAGAGGCTGCGACGCCGACTGAGACGCCGACTGAGACGCCGACTGAGGCAGTGAGTGTTAGATATAGGCATAGAGAAGGCAGCAGACAACCCAATCGACAGCGGCAACAACTGAGACGCCTACAGAGACGCTGATAGAGGCTGCGACGCCGACTGAGCTGCCGACTGAGGCAGATAGAGGTAAATATAGGCTTAGAGAAGGCAGCAGACCCCCCAATCGATAGCGGCAGCGACCTTGACGCCTACAGAGACGCTGACAGAGGCTGCGCCGCTGACTGAGACGTCGACTGAGGCAGATAGGGGTAGATATAGGCATAGAGAATGCAGCAGACCCCCCAATCGACAGCGGTAGCGACTGAGACGCCTACAGAGACGCTGACAGAGGTTGCGACGCCGATTGAGACGCCGACTGAGACGCCGACTGAGGCAGCGACACCGACTGAGACGCCGACTTAGGCAGATAGGGGTAGATATAGGCATAGAGAAGGCATCAGACCCCCCAAACGACAGCGACTGCGACTGAGACGCCTAAAGAGACGCTGACAGAGGTTGCGACGCCGACTGAGACGCCGACTGAGGCAGATAGGGGTATATATAGACGTAGAGAAGGCAACAGACCCCCCAATCAACAGTGGCAGCGAATGAGACGCCTACAGAGACGCTGACAGATTTTGCGACGCCGATTGAGACGCCGACTGAGACGCCGACTGAGGCAGCGACGCCGACTTAGAAGCCGACTGAGGCAGATAGGGGTAGATATAGGCGTAGAGAAGGCAGCAGATCCCCCAATCGTCAGCGGCAGAGAGGGTTCGACATAGGCATAGGGAAGGCAGCGGACCCCTCAGTGGACAGCGGCAACAACTGAGACGCCTACAGAGACGCTGATAGAGACTGCGAAGCCGACTGTGATGCCGACTGAGGCAGATAGGGGTTGATATAGGCATAGAGAAGGCAGCAGACCCCCCAACCAACAGCGGCAGCGACTGAGACGTATACAGAGACTCTGACAGAGGCTGAGACGCCGACTGAGGCAGATACGAGTAGATATTGACATAGAGAAGGCAGCAGACCCCCAATCGACAGCGGCAGCGACGGAGACGCCTACAGAGACGCTGACAGACTCTGTGACGCCAACTCAGGCAGATAGGGATAGATATAGGCATAGAGAAGGCAGCAGACCCCCCCCGCCCCCAGTCATCAACGGCAGCGACTGAGGTGCCTACAGAGACGCTGACCGAGGCTGCGACGCCGACTGAGACGCCGACTGAGGCAGATACGAGTAGATATTGACATAGAGAAGGCAGCAGACCCGCCAATCGACAGTGGCAGCGACTGAGACGCCTACAGAGACGCTGACAGATGCTTTGCCGCCGACTGAGGCAGATAGGGGCTGATATAGGCATAGAGAAGGCAGCAGACCCCCCCAACCAACAGCGGCAGCGACTGAGACGCCTACAGAGACGCTGACATAGGCAGCGACGCCGACTTAGACGCCGAATGAGGCAGATAGGGGTAGATATAGGCGTAGAGAAGGCAGCAGATCCCCCAATCAACAGCGGCAGCGACTGAGACGCCTACAGAGACGCTGACAGAGGCTGCGACGCTGACTGAGACGTCGAATGAGGCAGATAGGGGTAGATATAGGCATAGAGAATGCAGCAGACCCCCCAATCGACAGCGGCAGCGACTGAGACGCCTACAGAGACGCTGACAGAGGTTGCGACGCCGATTGAGACGCCGACTGAGACGCCGACTGAGGCAGCGACACCGACTGAGACGCCGACTTAGGCAGATAGGGGTAGATATAGGCATAGAAAAGGCATCAGACCCCCCAATCGACAGCGACTGCGACTGAGACGCCTAAAGAGACGCTGACAGAGGTTGCGACGCCGACTGAGACGCCGACTGAGGCAGATAGGGGTATATATAGACGTAGAGAAGGCAACAGACCCCCCAATCAACAGTGGCAGCGAATGAGACGCCTACAGAGACGCTGACAGAGGTTGCGACGCCGATTGAGACGCCGACTGAGACGCTGACTGAGGCAGCGACGTCGACTTAGAAGCCGACTGAGGCAGATAGGGGTAGATATAGGCGTAGAGAAGGCAGCAGATCCCCCAATCGTCAGCGGCAGAGAGGGTTCGACATAGGCATAGGGAAGGCAGCGGACCCCTCAATGGACAGCGGCAACAACTGAGACGCCTACAGAGACGCTGATAGAGACTGCGAAGCCGACTGTGATGCCGACTGAGGCAGATAGGGGTTGATATAGGCATAGAGAAGGCAGCAGACCCCCCAACCAACAGCGGCAGCGACTGAGACGTATACAGAGACTCTGACAGAGGCTGAGACACCGACTGAGGCAGATACGAGTAGATATTGACATAGAGAAGGCAGCAGACCCCCAATCGACAGCGGCAGCGACGGAGACGCCTACAGAGACGCTGACAGAGGCTGTGACGCCGACTGAGACGCCGACTGAGGCAGATAAAAGTAGATATAGGCATACAGAAATCAGCAGACCCCGCAATCGACAGCGGCAGCGACTGAGATGCCTACAGAGACTCTGACAGAGGCTGAGACGCCGACTAAGGCAGATACGAGTAGATATTGACATTGAGAAGGCAGCAGACCCCCAATCGACAGCGGCAGCGAATGAGACGCCTACAGAGACGCTGACAGAGGTTGCGACGCCGACTGAGGCAGATAGGGGTAGATATAGGCATAGAGAATGCAGCAGACCCCTCCAATCGACAGCGGCAACTACTGAGACGCCTACAGAGACGCTGACAGACTCTGTGACGCCGACTCAGGCAGATAGGGGTATATATAGGCATAGAGAAGGCAGCAGACCCCCCCCAGTCAACAACGGCAGCGACTGAGATGCCTACAGAGACGCTGACCGAGGCTGCGACGCCGACTGAGACGCCGACTGAGGCAGATACGAGTAGATATTGACATAGAGAAGGCAGCAGACCCCCCAATTGACAGTGGCAGCGACTGAGACGCCTACAGAGACGCTGACAGATGCTTTGCCGCCGACTGAGGCAGATAGGGGTAGATATAGGCGTAGAGAAGGCAACAGAAAACCTAATCGACAGCGGCAGTGACTGAGACGCCTACAGAGACGCTGACAGATGCTTTGCCGCCGACTGAGGCAGATATGGGTAGATATAGGCATAGAGAAGGCAGCAGACCCCCCCCAATCGGCAGCGGCAGCGACTGAGACGCCTACAGAGACGCTGACAAGAGGCTGCGACGCCGACTGAGGCAGAGAGGGTTAGACATAGGCATAGAGAAGGCAGCAGATCCCCCAATCGACAGCGGCAGCGATTGAGACGCCTACAGAGACGCTGACAGAGGCTGCGACGCTGACTGAGACGCCGACTGAGGCAGATAGGGGTAGATATAGGCATAGAGAATGCAGCGGACCCCCCAATCGACAGCGGCAGCTACTGAGTCGCCTAGAGAGACGCTGAGAGAGGCTGCTACGCCGACTGAGGCAGATAGGGGTAGATATAGGCATAGAAAATGCAGCAGACCCCCAATCGACAGCAGCAGCGACTGAGACGCCTACAGAGACGCTGACAAGAGGCTGCGACGCCGACTGAGACGCCGACTGAGGCAGAGAGGGTTAGACATAGGCATAGAGAAGGCAGCAGACCCCCCAATCGACAGCGGCAGTGACTGAGACGCCTACAGAGACGCTGACAGATGCTTTGCCGCCAACTGTGGCAGATAGGGGTAGATATAGGCATAGAGAAGACAACAGAAAACCTAATCGACAGCGGCAGCGACTGAGACGCCTACAGAGACGCTGACAGAGGCTGCGACGCCGACTGAGACGCCTTCTGAGGCAGATAAGGGTAGATATAGGCATAGAGAAGGCAGCAGACCCCCCTAATCGACAGCGGCAGCGACTGAGACGCCTACAGAGACGCTGCCAGATGCTTTGCCGCCGACTGAGGCAGATAGGGGTAGATATAGGCATAGAGAAGGCAGCAGACCCCCAATCGACAGCGGCAGCGACTGAGACGCCAACAGAAAGGCTAACAGAGGCTGCGACGCTGACTGAGACGTCGACTGACGCAGATAGGGGTAGATATAAGAATAGAGAAAGCAGCAGACCCCCCAATCAACAGCGCCAGCGACTGAGACGCCTACAGAGACGCTGACAGGGGCTGCGACGCCGACTGAGACGCGGACTGAGACGCCGAATGAGACGCCGACTGAGACGCCGACTTAGGCAGATAGGGGTAGTTATAGGCATATAGAAGGCATCAGACCCCCCAATCGACAGCGACTGCGACTGAGACGCCTAAAGAGACGCTGACAGAGGTTGCGACGCCGACTGAGACACCGACTGAGGCAGATAGGGGTATATATAGACGTAGAGAAAGCAACAGACCCCCCAATCGACAGTTGCAGCAAATGAGACGCCTACAGAGACGCTGACAGAGGCTGCGACGCCGACTGAGATGCCGACTGAAGCAGATAGAGGAAAATATAGGCATAGAGAAGGCAGCAGACCCCAAAATCAAGTGCGGCAGCGACTGAGACGCATTCAGAGACGCTGAGAGAGGCTGCGATGCCGACTGAGGCAGATAGGGGTAGATATTGACATAGAGAATGCAGCAGACCCCCTAATTGACAGCGGCAACGACTGAGACGCCTACAGAGACGCTGGCAGAGGCTGCGACGCCGACTGAGACGCCGACTGAGGCAGAGAGTGTTAGATATAGGCATAGAGAAGGCAGCAGACAACCCAATCGACAGCGGCAACAACTGATACGACTACAGAGACGCTGATAGAGGCTGCGATGCCGACTGAGATGCCGACTGAGGCAGATAGAGGTAAATATAAGCTTAGAGAAGGCAGCAGACCCCCCAATCGACAGCGGCAGCGACTGAGACGCCTACAGAGACGCTGACAGAAGCTGCGACGCCGACTGAGACGCCGACTGAGGCAGATAGGGTAGATGTAAGCATAGAGAAGGCAGCACACCCCCCAAACAACAGCGGCAGCGACTGAGACGCTGAGAGAGGCTGCGATGCCGAATGAGGCAGATAGGGGTATATATTGACATAGAGAATGCAGCAGACCCCCCAATCGACAGCGGCATCGACTGAGACGCTTACAGAGATGCTGGCAGAGGCTGCGACGCCGACTGAGACGCTGACTGAGGCAGAGAGTGTTAGACATAGGCATAGAGAAGGCAATAGACAACCCAATCGACAGCGGTAACAACTGAGACGCCTACAGAGAGGCTGATAGAGGCTGCGACGCCGACTGAGATGCCGACTCAGGCAGATAGAGGTAAATATAGGCATATAGACGGCAGCAGACCCCCCAATCGACAGCGGCAACGACTGAGGCGCCTACAGAGACGCTGACAGAGGCTGCGACGAAGACGGAGACGCCGACTGAGGCAGATAGGGGTAGATGTAAGCATAGAGAAGGCAGCAGACCCCCCAATCGATATCAGCAGCGACTGAGACGCCTACAGAGACGCTGACAAGAGGCTGCGACGCCGACTGAGACGCCGACTGAGGCAGAGAGGGTTAGAAATAGGCATAGAGAATGCAGCAGACAACCCAATCGACAGCGGCAACAACTGAGACGCCTACAGAGACGCTGATAGAGGCTGCGACGCCGACTGAGATGTCGACTGAGGCAGATAGAGGTAAATACAGGCATAGAGAAGGCAGCGGACCCCTCAATGGACAGCGGCAACCACTGAGACGCCTACAGAGACTGCTGACAGAGACTACGAAGCCGACTGTGACGCCGACTGAGGCAGATAGGGGTTGATATAGGCATAGAGAAGGCAGCAGACCCCCCAACAAGCAGCGGCAGCGACTGAGACGCCTACAGAAACGCTGACAGAGGCTGCGACGCTGACTGAGACGCCGACTGAGGCAGATAGGGGAAGATATAGGCATAGAGAATGCAGCAGACCCCCCAATCGACAGCGGCAGCGACTGAGACGCCTACAGAAACGCTGACAGAGGCTGCGACGCCGACTGAAACGCCGACTGAGACGCCGACTTAGGCAGATAGGGTTAGATATAGGCATAGAGAAGGCATCAGACCCCCCAATCGACAGCGACTGCGACTGAGACGCCTAAAGAGACGTTGACAGAGGTTGCGACGCCGACTGAGACGCCGACTGAGGCAGATAGGGGTATATATAGACGTAGAGAAGGCAACAGACCCCCCAATGGACAGTGGCAGCGAATGACACGCCTACAGAGACGCTGACAAAGGTTGCGACACCGATTGAGACGCCGACTGAGACGCCGACTGAGGCAGCGACGCCGACTTAGACGCCGACTGAGGCAGATAGGGGTAGATATAGGCGTAGAGAAGGCAGCAGATCCCCCAATCGTCAGCGGCAGAGAGGGTTAGACATAGGCATAGAGAAGGCAGCGGACCCCTCAATGGACAGCGGCAACAACTGAGACGCCTACAGAGACGCTGATAGAGACTGCGAAGCCGACTGTGACGCCGACTGAGGCAGATAGGGGTTGATATAGGCATAGAGAAGGCAGCAGACCCCCCAACCAACAGCGGCAGCGACTGAGACGTATACAGAGACTCTGACAGAGGCTGAGACGCCGACTGAGGCAGATACGAGTAGATATTGACATAGAGAAGGCAGCAGACCCCCAATCGACAGCGGCAGCGACGCAGACGCCTACAGAGACGCTGACAGAGGCTGTGACGCCGACTGAGACGCCGACTGAGGCAGATAAGAGTAGATATAGGCATACAGAAATCAGCAGACCCCACAATCGACAGCGGCAGCGACTGTGACGCCTACAGAGACGCTGACAAGAGGCTGCGACGCCGACTGAGGCAGATACGAGTAGATATTGACATAGAGAAGGCAGCAGACCCCCCCAATCGACAGTGGCAGCGACTGAGACGCCTACAGAGACGCTGACAGATGCTTTGCCGCCGACTGAGGCAGATAGGGGTAGATATAGGCATAGAGAAGGCAACAGAAAACCTAATCGACAGCGGCAGTGACTGAGACTGAGACGCCTACAGAGACGCTGACAGATGCTTTGCCGCCGACTGAGGCAGATAGGGGTAGATATAGGCATAGAGAAGGCAGCAGACCCCCAACCAACAGCGGCAGCGACTGAGACGTATACAGAGACTCTGACAGAGGCTGAGACGCCGACTGAGGCAGATACGAGTAGTTATTGACATAGAGAAGGCAGCAGACCCCCAATCGACAGCGGCAGCGACGGAGACGCCTACAGAGACGCTGACATAGGCAGCGACGCCGACTGAGGCAGATAGGGGTAGATATAGGCATAGAGAAGGCAACAGAAAACCTAATCGACAGCGGCAGTGACTGAGACTGAGACGCCTACAGAGACGCTGACAGATGCTTTGCCGCCGACTGAGGCAGATAGGGGTAGATATAGGCATAGAGAAGGCAGCAGATCCCCCAATCGACAGCGGCAGCGACTGAGACGCCTACAGATACGCTGACTGATGCAGATAGGGGTAGACATAAGCATAGAGAAGGCAGCAGACCCCCCAATCGACAACAGCAGCGACTGAGATGCCGACAGAGACGCTGACAGATGCTTTGCCGCCGACTGAGGCATATAGGGGTAGATATAGGCATAGAGAAGGCAACAGAAAACCTAATCGACTGCGGCAGCGACTGAGACACCTACAGAGACGCTGACAGATGCTTTGCCACCGACTGAGGCAGATAGGGGTAGATATAGGCATAGAGAAGGCATCAGACCCCCAATCGACAGCGACTGCGACTGAGACGCCTAAAGAGACGCTGCCAGATGCTTTGCCGCCGACTGAGGCAGATAGGGGTAGATATAGGCATAGAGAAGGCAGCAGACCCCCAATCGACAGCGGCAGCGACTGAGACGCCAACAGAAAGGCTAAAAGAGGCTGCGACGCTGACTGAGACGTCGACTGACGCAGATAGGGGTATATATAGACGTAGAGAAAGCAACAGACCCCCCAATCGACAGTTGCAGCAAATGAGACGCCTACAGAGACGCTGACAGAGGCTGCGACGCCGACTGAGACGCCAAATGAGGCAGATAGGGGTATATATAGACGTAGAGAAGGCAACAGACCCCCCAATGGACAGTGGCAGCGAATGACACGCCTACAGAGACGCTGACAAAGGTTGCGACACCGATTGAGACGCCGACTGAGACGCCGACTGAGGCAGCGACGCCGACTTAGACGCCGACTGAGGCAGATAGGGGTAGATATAGGCGTAGAGAAGGCAGCAGATCCCCCAATCGTCAGCGGCAGAGAGGGTTAGACATAGGCATAGAGAAGGCAGCGGACCCCTCAATGGACAGCAGCAACAACTGAGACGCCTACAGAGACGCTGATAGAGACTGCGAAGCCGACTGTGACGCCGACTGAGGCAGATAGGGGTTGATATAGGCATAGAGAAAGCAGCAGACCCCCCAACCAACAGCAGCAGCGACTGAGACGTATACAGAGACTCTGACAGAGGCTGAGATGCCGACTGAGGCAGATACGAGTAGATATTGACATAGAGAAGGCAGCAGACCCCCAATCGACAGCGGCAGCGACGCAGACGCCTACAGAGACGCTGACAGAGGCTGTGACGCCGACTGAGACGCCGACTGAGGCAGATAAGAGTAGATATAGGCATACAGAAATCAGCAGACCCCACAATCGACAGCGGCAGCGACTGTGACGCCTACAGAGACGCTGACAAGAGGCTGCGACGCCGACTAAGGCAGATACGAGTAGATATTGACATAGAGAAGGCAGCAGACCCCCCCAATCGACAGTGGCAGCGACTGAGACGCCTACAGAGACGCTGACAGATGCTTTGCCGCCGACTGAGGCAGATAGGGGTAGATATAGGCATAGAGAAGGCAACAGAAAACCTAATCGACAGCGGCAGTGACTGAGACTGAGACGCCTACAGAGACGCTGACAGATGCTTTGCCGCCGACTGAGGCAGATAGGGGTAGATATAGGCATAGAGAAGGCAGCAGACCCCCAACCAACAGCGGCAGCGACTGAGACGTATACAGAGACTCTGACAGAGGCTGAGACGCCGACTGAGGCAGATACGAGTAGTTATTGACATAGAGAAGGCAGCAGACCCCCAATCGACAGCGGTAGCGACTGAGACGCCAACAGAAAGGCTAACAGAGGCTGCGACGCTGACTGAGACGTCGACTGACGCAGATAGGGGTATATATAGACGTAGAGAAAGCAACAGACCCCCCAATCGACAGTTGCAGCAAATGAGACGCCTACAGAGACGCTGACAGAGGCTGCGACGCCGACTGAGATGCCGACTCAGGCAGATAGAGGTAAATATAGGCATATAGACGGCAGCAGACCCCCCAATCGACAGCGGCAACGACTGAGACGCCTACAGAGACGCTGACAGAGGCTGCGACGCCGACGGAGACGCCGACTGAGGCAGATAGGGGTAGATGTAAGCATAGAGAAGGCAGCAGACCCCCCAATTGACATCGGCAGCGACTGAGACGCCTACAGAGACGCTGACAAGAGGCTGCGACGCCGACTGAGACGCCGACTGAGGCAGGGAGGGTTAGAAATAGGCTTAGAGAATGCAGCAGACAACCCAATCGACAGCGGCAACAACTGAGACGCCTACAGAGACGCTGATAGAGGCTGCGACGCCGACTGAGATGTCGACTGAGGCAGATAGAGGTAAATATAGGCATAGAGAAGGCAGCGGACCCCTCAATGGACAGCGGCAACAACTGAGACGCCTACAGAGACTGCTGACAGAGACTACGAAGCCGACTGTGACGCCGACTGAGGCAGATAGGGGTTGATCTAGGCATAGAGAAGGCAGCAGACCCCCCAACAAGCAGCGGCAGCGACTGAGACGCCTACAGAGACGCTGACATAGGCAGCGACGCTGACATGGGCAGCGACGCCGACTTAGACGCCGACTGAGGCAGATAGGGGTAGATATAGGCGTAGAGAAGGCAGCAGATCCCCCAATCGACAGCGGCAGCGACTGAGACGCCTACAGAGACGCTGACAGCGGCTGCGACGCTGACTGAGACGCCGACTGAGGCAGATATGGGTAGATATAGGCATAGAGAATGCAGCAGATCCCCCAATCGACAGCGGCAGCGACTGAGCCGCCTACAGAGACGCTGACAGAGGCTGCGACGCCGACTGAAACGCCGACTGAGACGCCGACTTAGGCAGATAGGGTTAGATATAGGCATAGAGAAGGCATCAGACCCCCCAATCGACAGCGACTGCGACTGAGACGCCTAAAGAGACGCTGACAGAGGTTGCGACGCCGACTGAGACGCCGACTGAGGCAGATAGGGGTATATATAGACGTAGAGAAGGCAACAGACCCCCCAATCGACAGTGGCAGCGAATGACACGCCTACAGAGACGCTGACAGAGGTTGCGACACCGATTGAGACGCCGACTGAGACGCCGACTGAGGCAGCGACGCCGACTTAGACGCCGACTGAGGCAGATAGGGGTAGATATAGGCGTAGAGAAGGCAGCAGATCCCCCAATCGTCAGCGGCAGAGAGGGTTAGACATAGGCATAGAGAAGGCAGCGGACCCCTCAATGGACAGCGGCAACAACTGAGACGCCTACAGAGACGCTGATAGAGACTGCGAAGCCGACTGTGACGCCGACTGTGACGCCGACTGAGGCAGATAGGGGTTGATATAGGCATAGAGAAGGCAGCAGACCCCCCAACCAACAGCGGCAGCGACTGAGACGTATACAGAGACTCTGACAGAGGCTGAGACGCCGAGTGAGGCAGATACGAGTAGATATTGACATAGAGAAGGCAGCAGACCCCCAATCGACAGCGGCAGCGACGCAGACGCCTACAGAGACGCTGACAGAGGCTGTGACGCCGACTGAGACGCCGACTGAGGCAGATAAGAGTAGATATAGGCATAAAGAAATCAGCAGACCCCGCAATCGACAGCGGCAGCGACTGAGATGCCTACAGAGACTCTGACAGAGGCTGAGACGCAGACTAAGGCAGATACGAGTAGATATTGACATAGAGAAGGCAGCTGACCCTCAATCGACAGCGGCAGCGAATGAGACGCCTACAGAGACGCTGACAGAAGTAGCGACGCCGACTGAGGCAGATAGGGGTAGATATAGGCATAGAGAATGCAGCAGACCCCCCCAATCGACAGCGGCAACTACTGAGACGCCTACAGAGGCGCTGACAGAGGCTGTGACGCCGACTCAGGCAGATAGGGGTAGATATAGGCATAGAGAAGGCAGCAGACCCCCCCCCAGTCAACAACAGCAGCGACTGAGATGCCTACCGAGACGCTGACCGAGGCTGCGACGCCGACTGAGACGCCGACTGAGGCAGATAAGGGAAGATGTAGGCATAGAGAAGGCAGCAGACCCCACAATCGACAGCGGCAGCGACTGTGACGCCTACAGAGACGCTGACAAGAGGCTGCGACGCCGACTGAGGCAGATACGAGTAGATATTGACATAGAGAAGGCAGCAGACCCCCTAATCGACAGTGGCAGCGACTGAGACGCCTACAGAGACGCTGACAGATGCTTTGCCGCCGACTGAGGCAGATAGGGGTAGATATAGGCATAGAGAAGGCAACAGAAAACCAAATCGACAGCGGCAGTGACTGAGACTGAGACGCCTACAGAGACGCTGACAGATGCTTTGCCGCCGACTGAGGCAGATAGGGGTAGATATAGGCATAGAGAAGGCAGCAGACCCCCAACCAACAGCGGCAGCGACTGAGACGTATACAGAGACTCTGACAGAGGCTGAGACGCCGACTGAGGCAGATACGAGTAGATATTGACATAGAGAAGGCAGCAGACCCCCAATCGACAGCGGCAGCGACGCAGACGCCTACAGAGACGCTGACAGAGGCTGTGACGCCGACTGAGGCAGATAAGAGTAGATATAGGCATACAGAAATCAGCAGACCCCACAATCGACAGCGGCAGCGACTGTGACGCCTACAGAGACGCTGACAAGAGGCTGCGACGCCGACTGAGGCAGATACGAGTAGATATTGACATAGAGAAGGCAGCAGACCCCCCAATCGACAGTGGCAGCGACTGAGACGCCTACAGAGACGCTGACAGATGCTTTGCCGCCGACTGAGGCAGATAGGGGTAGATATAGGCATAGAGAAGGCAACAGAAAACCTAATCGACAGCGGCAGTGACTGAGACTGAGACGCCTACAGAGACGCTGACAGATGCTTTGCCGCCGACTGAGGCAGATAGGGGTAGATATAGGCATAGAGAAGGCAGCAGACCCCCAACCAACAGCGGCAGCGACTGAGACGTATACAGAGACTCTGACAGAGGCTGAGACGCCGACTGAGGCAGATACGAGTAGATATTGACATAGAGAAGGCAGCAGACCCTCAATCGACAGCGGCAGCGACGGAGACGCCTACAGAGATGCTGACATAGGCAGCGACGGCGACTGAGACGCCGACTGAGGCAGATAGGAGTAGATATAGGCGTAGAGAAGGCAGCAGATCCCCCAATCGACAGCGGCAGCGACTGAGACGCCTACAGATACGCTGACTGATGCAGATAGGGGTAGACATAAGCATAGAGAAGGCAGCAGACCCCCCAATCGACAACAGCAGCGACTGAGATGCCGACAGAGACGCTGACAGATGCTTTGCCGCCGACTGAGGCATATAGGGGTAGATATAGGCATAGAGAAGGTAACAGAAAACCTAATCGACTGCGGCAGCGACTGAGACGCCTACAGAGACGCTGACAGATGCTTTGCCACCGACTGAGGCAGATAGGGGTAGATATAGGCATAGAGAAGGCAGCAGACCCCCCAATCGACAACAGCAGCGACTGAGATGCCTACAGAGACGCTGACAGGGGCTGCGACGCCGACTGAGACGCCGACTGAGACGCCGACTGAGACGCCGACTGAGACGCCGACTTAGGCAGATAGGGGTAGTTATAGGCATAGAGAAGGCATCAGACCCCCAATCGACAGCGACTGCGACTGAGACGCCTAAAGAGACGCTGCAAGATGCTTTGCCGCCGACTGAGGCAGATAGGGGTAGATATAGGCATAGAGAAGGCAGCAGACCCCCAATCGACAGCGGCAGGGACTGAGACGCCAACAGAAAGGCTAACAGAGGCTGCGACGCTGACTGAGACGTCGACTGACGCAGATAGGGGTAGATATAAGAATAGAGAAGGCAGCAGACCCCCTAATCAACAGCGCCTGCGACTGAGACGCCTACAGAGACGCTGACAGGGGCTGCGACGCCGACTGAGACGCCGACTGAGACGCCGACTGAGACGCCGACTGAGACGCCGACTGAGACGCCGACTTAGGCAGATAGGGGTAGTTATAGGCATAGAGAAGGCATCAGACCCCCCAATCGACAGCGACTCCGACTGAGACGCCTAAAGAGACGCTGACAGAGGTTGCGACGGCGACTGAGACACCGACTGAGGCAGATAGGGGTATATATAGACGTAGAGAAAGCAACAGACCCCCCAATCGACAGTTGCAGCAAATGAGACGCCTACAGAGACGCTGACAGAGGCTGCGACGCCGACTGAGATGCCGACTGAAGCAGATAGAGGAAAATATAGGCATAGAGAAGGCAGCAGACCCCCCAATCAAGAGCGGCTGCGACTGAGACGCATTCAGAGACGCCGAGAGAGGCTGCGATGCCGACTGAGGCAGATAGGGGTAGATATTGACATAGAGAATGCAGCAGACCCCCTAATTGACAGCGGCAACGACTGAGACGCCTACAGAGACGCTGGCAGAGGCTGCGACGCCGACTGAGACGCCGACTGAGGCAGAGAGTGTTAGATATAGGCATAGAGAAGGCAGCAGACAACCCAATCGACAGCGGCCACAACTGAGACGCCTACAGAGACGCTGATAGAGGCTGCGATGCCGACTGAGATGCCGACTGAGGCAGATAGAGGTAAATATAGGAATAGAGAAGGCAGCAGACCCCCCAATCGACAGCGGCAGCGAGTGAGACGCCTACAGAGACGCTGACAGAAGCTGCGACGCCGAATGAGACGCCGACTGAGGCAGATAGGGGTAGATGTAAGCATAGAGAAGGCAGCAGACCCCCCAATCAACAGCGGCAGCGACTGAGACGCTGAGAGAGGCTGCGATGCCGCATGAGGCAGATAGGGGTATATATTGACATAGAGAATGCAGCAGACCCCCCAATCGACAGCGGCATCGACTGAGACGCTTACAGAGATGCTGGCAGAGGCTGCGACGCCGACTGAGACGCCGACTGAGGCAGAGAGGGTTAGAAATAGGCATAGAGAATGCAGCAGACAACCCAATCGACAGCGGCAACAACTGAGACGCCTACAGAGACGCTGATAGAGGCTGCGACGCCGACTGAGATGTCGACTGAGGCAGATAGAGGTAAATATAGGCATTGAGAAGGCAGCGGACCCCTCAATGGACAGCGGCAACAACTGAGACGCCTACAGAGACTGCTGACAGAGACTACGAAGCCGACTGTGACGCCGACTGAGGCAGATAGGGGTTGATATAGGCATAGAGAAGGCAGCAGACCCCCCAACAAGCAGCGGCAGCGACTGAGACGCCTACAGAGACGCTGACATAGGCAGCGACGCTGACATGGGCAGCGGCGCCGACTTAGACGCCGACTGAGGCAGATAGGGTTAGATATAGGCATAGAGAAGGCATCAGACCCCCCAATCTACAGCGACTGCGACTGAGACGCCTAAAGAGACGCTGACAGAGGTTGCGACGCCGACTGTGACGCCGACTGAGGCAGATAGGGGTATATATAGACGTAGAGAAGGCAACAGACCCCCCAATCGACAGTGGCAGCGAATGACACGCCTACAGAGACGCTGACAGAGGTTGCGACACCGATTGAGACGCCGACTGAGACGCCGACTGAGCAAGCGACGCCGACTTAGACGCCGACTGAGGCAGATAGGGGTAGATATAGGCGTAGAGAAGGCAGCAGATCCCCCAATCGTCAGCGGCAGAGAGGGTTAGACATAGGCATAGAGAAGGCAGCGGACCCCTCAATGGACAGCGGCAACAACTGAGACGCCTACAGAGACGCTGATAGAGACTGCGAAGCCGACTGTGACGCCGACTGAGGCAGATAGGGGTTGATATAGGCATAGAGAAGGCAGCAGACCCCCCAACCAACAGCGGCAGCGACTGAGACGTATACAGAGACTCTGCCAGAGGCTGAGACGCCGACTGAGGCAGATAAGAGTAGATATAGGCATACAGAAATCAGCAGACCCCGCAATCGACAGCGGCAGCGACTGAGATGCCTACAGAGACTCTGACAGAGGCTGAGACGCAGACTAAGGCAGATACGAGTAGATATTGACATAGAGAAGGCAGCAGACCCCCAATCGACAGCGGCAGCGAATGAGACGCCTACAGAGACGCTGACAGAGGTTGCGACGCCGACTGAGGCAGATAGGGGTAGATATAGGCATAGAGAATGCAGCAGTCCCCCCAATCGACAGCGGCAACTACTGAGACGCCTACAGAGACGCTGACAGAGGCTGTGACGCCGACTCAGGCAGATAGGGGTAGATATAGGCATAGAGAAGGCAGCAGACCCCCCCCCCCAGTCAACAACGGCAGCGACTGAGATGCCTACAGAGACGCTGACCGAGGCTGCGACGCCGACTGAGACGCCGACTGAGGCAGATAAGGGAAGATGTAGGCATAGAGAAGGCAGCAGACCCCACAATCGACAGCGGCAGCGACTGTGACGCCTACAGAGACGCTGACAAGAGGCTGCGACGCCGACTGAGGCAGATACGAGTAGATATTGACATAGAGAAGGCAGCAGACCCCCCCAATCGACAACAGCAGCGACTGAGATGCCGACAGAGACGCTGACAGTTGCTTTGCCGCCGACTGAGGCATATAGGGGTAGATATAGGCATAGAGAAGGCAACAGAAAACCTAATCGACTGCGGCAGCGACTGAGACGCCTACAGAGACGCTGACAGATGCTTTGCCACCGACTGAGACAGATAGGGGTAGATATAGGCATAGAGAAGGTAACAGAAAACCTAACCGACAGCGGCAGCGACTGAGACGCCTACAGCGACTCAGACAGAGGCTGAGACCCCGACTGAGGCAGATACGAGTAGATATTGACATAGAGAAGGCAGCAGACCCCCAATCGACAGCGGCAGCGACGGAGACGCCTACAGAGACGCTACCAGGGGCTGCGACGCCGACTGAGACGCCGACTGAGACGCCGACTGAGACGCCGACTGAGACGCCGACTTAGGCAGATAGGGGTAGTTATAGGCATACAGAGGGCATCAGACCCCCAATCGACAGCGACTGCGACTGAGACGCCTAAAGAGACGCTGACAGAGGTTGCGACGCCGACTGAGACACCGACTGAGGCAGATAGGGGTATATATAGACGTAGAGAAAGCAACAGACCCCCCAATCGACAGTTGCAGCAAATGAGACGCCTACAGAGACGCTGACAGAGGCTGCGACGCCGACTGAGATGCCGACTGAAGCAGATAGAGGAAAATATAGGCATAGAGAAGGCAGCAGACCCCCCAATCAAGAGCGGCAGCGACTGAGACGCATTCAGAGACGCTGAGAGAGGCTGCGATGCCGACTGAAGCAGATAGGGGTAGATATTGACATAGAGAATGCAGCAGACCCCCTAATTGACAGCGGTAATGACTGAGACGCCTACAGAGACGCTGGCAGAGGCTGCGACGCCGACTGAGACGCCGACTGAGGCAGAGAGTGTTAGATATAGGCATAGAGAAGGCAGCAGACAACCCAATCGACAGCGGCAACAACTGAGACGCCTACAGAGACGCTGATAGAGGCTGCGATGCCGACTGAGATGCCGACTGAGGCAGATAGAGGTAAATATAGGCTTAGAGAAGGCAGCAGACCCCCCAATCGACAGCGGCAGCGACTGAGACGCCTACAGAGACGCTGACAGAAGCTGCGACGCCGACTGAGACGCCGACTGAGGCAGATAGGGGTAGATGTAAGCATAGAGAAGGCAGCAGACCCCCCAATCAACAGCGGCAGCGACTGAGACGCTGAGAGAGGCTGCGATGCCGAATGAGGCAGATAGGGGTATATATTGACATAGAGAATGCAGCAGACCCCCCAATCGACAGCGGCATCGACTGAGACGCTTACAGAGATGCTGGCAGAGGCTGCGACACCGACTGAGACGCCGACTGAGGCAGAGAGTGTTAGACATAGGCATAGAGAAGGCAATAGACAACCCAATCGACAGCGGCAACAACTGAGACGCCAACAGAGACGCTGATAGAGGCTGCGACGCCGACTGAGATGCCGACTCAGGCAGATAGAGGTAAATATAGGCATATAGACGGCAGCAGACCCCCCAATCGACAGCGGCAACGACTGAGACGCCTACAGAGACGCTGACAGAGGCTGCGACGACGACGGAGAAGCCGACTGAGGCAGATAGGGGTAGATGTAAGCATAGAGAAGGCAGCAGACCCCCCAATCGACATCGGCAGCGACTGAGACGCCTACAGAGACGCTGACAAGAGGCTGCGACGCCGACTGAGACGCCGACTGAGGCAAAGAGGGTTAGAAATAGGCATAGAGAATGCAGCAGACAACCCAATCGACAGCGGCAACAACTGAGACGCCTACAGAGACGCTGATAGAGGCTGCGACGCCGACTGAGATGCCGACTGAGGCAGATAGAGGTAAATATAGGTATAGAGAAGGCAGCGGACCCCTCAATGGACAGCGGCAACAACTGAGACGCCTACAGAGACTGCTGACAGAGGCTGCGACGCAGACTGAGACGCCGACTGAGACGCCGACTGAGACGCCGACTGAGACGCCGACTGAGACTCCGACTTAGGCAGATAGGGGTAGATATAGGCATAGAGAAGGCATCAGATCCCCCCAATCGACAGCGACTGCGGCTGAGACGCCTACAGAGACGCTGACAGAAGTTGCGACGCCGACTGAGACGCCGACTGAGGCAGATAGGGGTATATATAGACGTAGAGAAGGCAACAGACCTCCCAATCGACAGCGGCAGCGAATGAGACGTTTACAGAGACGCTGACAGAGGTTGCGACGCCGAATGAGACGCCGACTGAGACGCTGACTGAGACGCCGACTGAGACGCCGACTGAGGCAGATAGGGGCAGATATAGGCATAGAGAAGGCAGCAGACCCCCCCAGTCAACAACGGCAGCGACTGACATGCCTACAGAGACGCTGACCGAGGCTGCGACGCCGACTGAGACGCCGAGTGAGGCAGATAGGGGTATATATAGGCATAGAGAAGGCAGCAGACCCCCCAATCGACAGCGGCAGCGACTGAGACGCATTCAGAGTCGCTGAGAGAGGCTGCGATGCCGACTGAGGCAGATAGGGGTAGATAATGACATAGAGAAGGCAGCAGACAACCCAATCGGCAGCGGCAACAACTGAGACGCCTACAGAGACGCTGATAGAGGCTCCGACGCCGACTGAGATGCCGACTGCGGCAGATAGAGGTAAATATAGCCATAGAGAAGGCAGCAGACGGCCAATCGACATCGGCAGCGACTGAGACGCCTACAAAGACGCTGACAGAGGCTGCGACGCCGACTGAGACGACTGAAGCAGATAGGGGTAGATGTAGGCATAGAGAAGGCAGCAGACCCGCCAATCGACAGCGGCAGCGACTGAGACGCCTACAGAGACGCTGACAAGAGGCTGCGACGCCGACTGAGACGCCGACTGAGACGCCGACTGAGACGCGACTGAAGCAGATAGGGGTAGATGTAGGCATAGAGAAGGCAGCAGACCCGCCAATCGACAGCGGCAGCGACTGAGACGCCTACAGAGACGCTGACAAGAGGCTGCGACGCCGACTGAGACGCCGACTGAGACGCCGACTGAGACGCCGACTGAGGCAGAGAGGGTTAGACATAGGCATAGAGAAGGCAGCAGACAACCCAATCGACAGCGGCAACAACTGAGACGCCTACAGAGACGCTGATAGAGGCTGCGACGCCGACTGAGACGCCGACTGAGGCAGATAGGGTAGATATAGGCCTAGAGAAGGCAGCAGGCCCCTCAATAAACAGCGGCAACAACTGAGACGCCAACAGAGACGCTGATAGAGACTGCGAAGCCGACTGTGACGCCGACTGAGGCAGATAGGGGTTGATATAGGCATAGAGAAGGCAGCAGACCCCCAATCAACAGCGGCAGCGACTGAGACGCCTACAGAGACGCTTACATAGGCAGCGACGCCGACTGAGACGCCGACTCAGGCAGATAGGGGTAGATATAGGCGTAGAGAAGGCAGCAGATCCCCCAATCGACAGGGCAGCGACTGAGACGCCTACAGAGACGCTGACAGAGGCTGCGACGCTGACTGAGGCAGATAGGGTTCGACATAGGCATAGGGAAGGCAGCGGACCCCTCAATGGACAGCGGCAACAACTGAGACGCCTACAGAGACGCTGATAGAGACTGCGAAGCCGACTGTGATGCCGACTGAGGCAGATAGGGGTTGATATAGGCATAGAGAAGGCAGCAGACCCCCCAACCAACAGCGGCAGCGACTGAGACGTATACAGAGACTCTGACAGAGGCTGAGACGCCGACTGAGGCAGATACGAGTAGATATTCACATAGAGAAGGCAGCAGACCCCCAATCGACAGCGGCAGCGACGGAGACGCCTACAGAGACGCTGACAGAGGCTGTGACGCCGACTGAGACGCCGACTGAGGCAGATAGGGGTAGATATAGGCGTAGAGAAGGCAGCAGATCCCCCAATTGTCAGCGGCAGAGAGGGTTAGACATAGGCATAGAGAAGACAGCGGACCCCTCAATGGACAGCGGCAACAACTGAGACGCCTACAGAGACGCTGATAGAGACAGCGAAGCCGACTGTGACGCCGACTGAGGCAGATAGGGGTTGATATAGGCATAGAGAAGGCAGCAGACCCCCCAACCAACAGCGGCAGCGACTGAGACGTATACAGAGACTCTGACAGAGGCTGAGACGCCGACTGAGGCAGATACGAGTAGATATTGACATAGAGAAGGCAGCAGACCCCCAATCGACAGCGGCAGCGACGCAGACGCCTACAGAGACGCTGACAGAGGCTGTGACGCCGACTGAGGCAGATAAGAGTAGATATAGGCATACAGAAATCAGCAGACCCCACAATCGACAGCGGCAGCGACTGTGACGCCTACAGAGACGCTGACAAGAGGCTGCGACGCCGACTGAGGCAGATACGAGTAGATATTGACATAGAGAAGGCAGCAGACCCCCCCAATCGACAGTGGCAGCGACTGAGACGCCTACAGAGACGCTGACAGATGCTTTGCCGCCGACTGAGGCAGATAGGGGTAGATATAGGCATAGAGAAGGCAACAGAAAACCTAATCGACAGCGGCAGTGACTGAGACTGAGACGCCTACAGAGACGCTGACAGATGCTTTGCCGCCGACTGAGGCAGATAGGGGTAGATATAGGCATAGAGAAGGCAGCAGACCCCCCAACCAACAGCGGCAGCGACTGAGACGTATACAGAGACTCTGACAGAGGCTGAGACGCCGACTGAGGCAGATACGAGTAGATATTGACATAGAGAAGGCATCAGACCCCCAATCGACAGCGGCAGCGACGGAGACGCCTACAGAGACGCTGACATAGGCAGCGACGCCGACTGAGACGCCGACTGAGGCAGATAGGGGTAGATATAGGCGTAGAGAAGGCAGCAGATCCCCCAATCGACAGCGGCAGCGACTGAGACGCCTACAGATACGCTGACTGATGCAGATAGGGGTAGATATAAGCATAGAGAAGGCAGCAGACCCCCAATCGACAACAGCAGCGACTGAGATGCCGACAGAGACGCTGACAGATGCTTTGCCGCCGACTGAGGCATATAAGGGTAGATATAGGCATAGAGAAGGCAACAGAAAACCTAATCGACTGCGGCATCGACTGAGACGCCTACAGAGACGCTGACAGATGCTTTGCCACCGACTGAGGCAGATAGGGGTAGATATAGGCATAGAGAAGGCAGCAGACCCCCCAGTCGACAACAGCAGCGACTGAGATGCCTACAGAGACGCTGACAGGGGCTGCGACGCCGACTGAGACGCCGACTGAGACGCCGACTTAGGCAGATAGGGGTAGTTATAGGCATAGAGAAGGCATCAGACCCCCAATCGACAGTGACTGCGACTGAGACGCCTAAAGAAACGCTGCCAGATGCTTTGCCGCCGACTGAGGCAGATAGGGGTAGATATAGGCATAGAGAAGGCAGCAGACCCCCAATCGACAGCGGCAGCGACTGAGACGCCAACAGAAAGGCTAATAGAGGCTGCGACGCTGACTGAGACGTCGACTGACGCAGATAGGGGTAGATATAAGAATAGAGAAGGCAGCAGACCCCCCAATCAACAGCGCCAGCGACTGAGACGCCTACAGAGACGCTGACAGGGGCTGCGACGCCGACTGAGACGCCGACTGAGACGCCGACTGAGACGCCGACTTAGGCAGATAGGGGTAATTATAGGCATAGAGAAGGCATCAGACCCTCCAATCGACAGCGACTGCGACTGAGACGCCTAAAGAGACGCTGACAGAGGTTGCGACGGCGACTGAGACACCGACTGAGGCAGATAGGGATATATATAGACGTAGAGAAAGCAACAGACCTCCCAATCGACAGTTGCAGCAAATGAGACGCCTACAGAGACGCTGACAGAGGCTGCGACGCCTACTGAGATGCCGACTGAAGCAGATAGAGGAAAATATAGGCATAGAGAAGGCAGCAGACCCCCCAATCAAGAGCGGCAGCGACTGAGACGCATTCAGAGACGCTGAGAGAGGCTGCGATGCCGACTGAGGCAGATAGGGGTAGATATTGACATAGAGAATGCAGCAGACCCCCTAATTGACAGCGGCAACGACTGAGACGCCTACAGAGACGCTGGCAGAGGCTGCGACGCCGACTGAGACGCCGACTGAGGCAGAGAGTGTTAGATATAGGCATAGAGAAGGCAGCAGAAAACCCAATCGACAGCGGCCACAACTGAGACGCCTACAGAGACGCTGATAGAGGCTGCGATGCCGACTGAGATGCCGACTGAGGCAGATAGAGGTAAATATAGGCTTAGAGAAGGCAGCAGACCCCCCAATCGACAGCGGCAGCGACTGAGACGCCTACAGAGACGCTGACAGAAGCTGCGACGCCGACTGAGACGCCGACTGAGGCAGAGAGGGGTAGATGTAAGCATAGAGAAGGCAGCAGACCCCCCAATCAACAGCGGCAGCGACTGAGACGCTGAGAGAGGCTGCGATGCCGAATGAGGCAGATAGGGGTATATATTGACATAGAGAATGCAGCAGACCCCCCAATCGACAGCGGCATCGACTGAGACGCTTACAGAGATGCTGGCAGAGGCTGCGACGCCGACTGAGACGCCGACTGAGGCAGATAGGGGTAGATGTAAGCATAGAGAAGGCAGCAGACCCCCCAATCGACATCGGCAGCGACTGAGACGCCTACAGAGACGCTGACAAGAGGCTGCGACGCCGACTGAGACGCCGACTGAGGCAGAGAGGGTTAGAAATAGGCATAGAGAATGCAGCAGACAACCCAATCGACAGCGGCAACAACTGAGACGCCTACAGAGACGCTGATAGAGGCTGCGACGCCGACTGAGATGTCGACTGAGGCAGCGGACCCCTCAATGGACAGCGGCAACAACTGAGACGCCTACAGAGACTGCTGACAGAGACTACGAAGCCGACTGTGACGCCGACTGAGGCAGATAGGGGTTGATATAGGCATAGAGAAGGCAGCAGACCCCCCAACAAGCAGCGGCAGCGCCTGAGACGCCTACAGAGACGCTGACATAGGCAGACACGCTGACATGGGCAGCGACGCCGACTTAGACGCCGACTGAGGCAGATAGGGGTAGATATAGGCGTAGAGAAGGCAGCAGATCCCCCAATCGACAGCGGCAGCGACTGAGACGCCTACAGAGACGCTGACAGAGGCTGCGACGCTGACTGAGACGCCGACTGAGGCAGATAGGGGTAGATATAGGCATAGAGAATGCAGCAGACCCCCCAATCGACAGCGGCAGCGACTGAGCCGCCTACAGAGACGCTGACAGAGGCTGCGACGCCGACTGAAACGCTGACTTTGACGCCGACTTAGGCAGATAGGGTTAGATATAAGCATAGAGAAGGCATCAGACCCCCCAATCGACAGCGACTGCGACTGAGACGCCTAAAGAGACGCTGACAGAGGTTGCGACGCCGACTGAGACGCCGACTGAGGCAGATAGGGGTATATATAGACGTAGAGAAGGCAACAGACCCCCCAATCGACAGTGGCAGCGAATGACACGCCTACAGAGACGCTGACAGAGGTTGCGACACCGATTGAGACGCCGACTTAGACGCCGACTGAAGCAGATAGTGGTAGATATAGGCGTAGAGAAGGCAGCAGATCCCCCAATCGTCAGCGGCAGAGAGGGTTAGACATAGGCATAGAGAAGGCAGCGGACCCCTCAATGGACAGCGGCAACAACTGAGACGCCTACAGAGACGCTGATAGAGACTGCGAAGCCGACTGTGACGCCGACTGAGGCAGATAGGGGTTGATATAGGCATAGAGAAGGCAGCAGACCCCCCAACCAACAGCGGCAGCGACTGAGACGCCTACAGAGACGCTGACAGAGGCTGTGACGCCGACTGAGACGCCGACTGAGGCAGATAAGAGTAGATATAGGCATACAGAAATCAGCAGACCCCGCAATCGACAGCGGCAGCGACTGAGATGCCTACAGAGACTCTGACAGAGGCTGAGACGCAGACTAAGGCAGATAAGAGTAGATATTGACATAGAGAAGGCAGCAGACCCCCAATCGACAGCGGCAGCGAATGAGACGCCTACAGAGACGCTGACAGAGGTTGCGACGCCGACTGAGGCAGATAGGGGTAGATATAGGCATAGAGAATGCAGCAGACCCCCCCAATCGACAGCGGCAACTACTGAGACGCCTACAGAGACGCTGACAGAGGCTGTGACGCCGGCTCAGGCAGATAGGGGTAGATATAGGCATAGAGAAGGCAGCAGACCCCCCCCAGTCAACAACGGCAGCGACTGAGATGCCTACAGAGACGCTGACCGAGGCTGCGATGCCGACTGAGACGCCGACTGAGGCAGATAAGGGAAGATGTAGGCATAGAGAAGGCAGCAGACCCCACAATCGACAGCGGCAGCGACTGTGACGCCTACAGAGACGCTGACAAGAGGCTGCGACGCCGACTGAGGCAGATACGAGTAGATATTGACATAGAGAAGGCAGCAGACCCCCCCAATCGACAGTGGCAGCGACTGAGACGCCTACAGAGACGCTGACAGATGCTTTGCCGCCGACTGAGGCAGATAGGGGTAGATATAGGCATAGAGAAGGCAACAGAAAACCTAATCGACAGCGGCAGTGACTGAGACTGAGACGCCTACAGAGACGCTGACAGATGATTTGCCGCCGACTGAGGCAGATAGGGGTAGATATAGGCATAGAGAAGGCAGCAGACCCCCCAACCAACAGCGGCAGCGACTGAGACGTATACAGAGACTCTGACAGAGGCTGAGACGCCGACTGAGGCAGATACGAGTAGATATTGACATAGAGAAGGCATCAGACCCCCAATCGACAGCGGCAGCGACGGAGACGCCTACAGAGACGCTGACATAGGCAGCGACGCCGACTGAGACGCCGACTGAGGCAGATAGGGGTAGATATAGGCGTAGAGAAAGCAGCAGATCCCCCAATCGACAGCGGCAGCGACTGAGACGCCTACAGATACGCTGACTGATGCAGATAGGGGTAGATATAAGCATAGAGAAGGCAGCAGACCCCCAATCGACAACAGCAGCGACTGAGATGCCGACAGAGACGCTGACAGATGCTTTGCCGCCGACTGAGGCATATAGGGGTAGATATAGGCATAGAGAAGGCAACAGAAAACCTAATCGACTGCGGCATCGACTGAGACGCCTACAGAGACGCTGACAGATGCTTTGCCACCGACTGAGGCAGATAGGGGTAGATATAGGCATAGAGAAGGCAGCAGACCCCCCAGTCGACAACAGCAGCGACTGAGATGCCTACAGAGACGCTGACAGGGGCTGCGACGCCGACTGAGACGCCGACTGAGACGCCGACTGAGACGCCGACTTAGGCAGATAGGGGTAGTTATAGGCATAGAGAAGGCATCAGACCCCCAATCGACAGTGACTGCGACTGAGACGCCTAAAGAAACGCTGCCAGATGCTTTGCCGCCGACTGAGGCAGATAGGGGTAGATATAGGCATGGAGAAGGCAGCAGACCCCCAATCGACAGCGGCAGCGACTGAGACGCCAACAGAAAGGCTAATAGAGGCTGCGACGCTGACTGAGACGTCGACTGACGCAGATAGGGGTAGATATAAGAATAGAGAAGGCAGCAGACCCCCCAATCAACAGCGCCAGCGACTGAGACGCCTACAGAGACGCTGACAGGGGCTGCGACGCCGACTGAGACGCCGACTGAGACGCCGACTGAGACGCCGACTTAGGCAGATAGGGGTAATTATAGGCATAGAGAAGGCATCAGACCCTCCAATCGACAGCGACTGCGACTGAGACGCCTAAAGAGACGCTGACAGAGGTTGCGACGGCGACTGAGACACCGACTGAGGCAGATAGGGGTATATATAGACGTAGAGAAAGCAACAGACCCCCCAATCGACAGTTGCAGCAAATGAGACGCCTACAGAGACGCTGACAGAGGCTGCGACGCCGACTGAGATGCCGACTGAAGCAGATAGAGGAAAATATAGGCATAGAGAAGGCAGCAGACCCCCTAATCAAGAGCGGCAGCGACTGAGACGCATTCAGAGACGCTGAGAGAGGCTGCGATGCCGACTGAGGCAGATAGGGGTAGATATTGACATAGAGAATGCAGCAGACCCCCTAATTGACAGCGGCAACGACTGAGACGCCTACAGAGACGCTGGCAGAGGCTGCGACGCCGACTGAGACGCCGACTGAGGCAGAGAGTGTTAGATATAGGCATAGAGAAGGCAGCAGAAAACCCAATCGACAGCGGCCACAACTGAGACGCCTACAGAGACGCTGATAGAGGCTGCGATGCCGACTGAGATGCCGACTGAGGCAGATAGAGGTAAATATAGGCTTAGAGAAGGCAGCAGACCCCCCAATCGACAGCGGCAGCGACTGAGACGCCTACAGAGACGCTGACAGAAGCTGCGACGCCGACTGAGACGCCGACTGAGGCAGAGAGGGGTAGATGTAAGCATAGAGAAGGCAGCAGACCCCCCAATCAACAGCGGCAGCGACTGAGACGCTGAGAGAGGCTGCGATGCCGAATGAGGCAGATAGGGGTATATATTGACATAGAGAATGCAGCAGACCCCCCAATCGACAGCGGCATCGACTGAGACGCTTACAGAGATGCTGGCAGAGGCTGCGACGCCGACTGAGACGCCGACTGAGGCAGATAGGGGTAGATGTAAGCATAGAGAAGGCAGCAGACCCCCCAATCGACATCGGCAGCGACTGAGACGCCTACAGAGACGCTGACAAGAGGCTGCGACGCCGACTGAGACGCCGACTGAGGCAGAGAGGGTTAGAAATAGGCATAGAGAATGCAGCAGACAACCCAATCGACAGCGGCAACAACTGAGACGCCTACAGAGACGCTGATAGAGGCTGCGACGCCGACTGAGATGTCGACTGAGGCAGCGGACCCCTCAATGGACAGCGGCAACAACTGAGACGCCTACAGAGACTGCTGACAGAGACTACGAAGCCGACTGTGACGCCGACTGAGGCAGATAGGGGTTGATATAGGCATAGAGAAGGCAGCAGACCCCCCAACAAGCAGCGGCAGCGACTGAGACGCCTACAGAGACGCTGACATAGGCAGCGACGCTGACATGGGCAGCGACGCCGACTTAGACGCCGACTGAGGCAGATAGGGGTAGATATAGGCGTAGAGAAGGCAGCAGATCCCCCAATCGACAGCGGCAGCGACTGAGACGCCTACAGAGACGCTGACAGAGGTTGCGACGCTGACTGAGACGCCGACTGAGGCAGATAGGGGTAGATATAGGCATAGAGAATGCAGCAGACCCCCCAATCGACAGCGGCAGCGACTGAGCCGCCTACAGAGACGCTGACAGAGGCTGCGACGCCGACTGAAACGCTGACTGAGACGCCGACTTAGGCAGATAGGGTTAGATATAGGCATAGAGAAGGCATCAGACCCCCCAATCGACAGCGACTGCGACTGAGACGCCTAAAGAGACGCTGACAGAGGTTGCGACGCCGACTGAGACGCCGACTGAGGCAGATAGGGGTATATATAGACGTAGAGAAGGCAACAGACCCCCCAATCGACAGTGGCAGCGAATGACACGCCTACAGAGACGCTGACAGAGGTTGCGACACCGATTGAGACGCCGACTGACAAGCCGACTGAGGCAGCGACGCCGACTTAGACGCCGACTGAAGCAGATAGGGGTAGATATAGGCGTAGAGAAGGCAGCAGATCCCCAATCGTCAGCGGCAGAGAGGGTTAGACATAGGCATAGAGAAGGCAGCGGACCCCTCAATGGACAGCGGCAACAACTGAGACGCCTACAGAGACGCTGATAGAGACTGCGAAGCCGACTGTGACGCCGACTGAGGCAGATAGGGGTTGATATAGGCATAGAGAAGGCAGCAGACCCCCCAACCAACAGCGGCAGCGACTGAGACGCCTACAGAGACGCTGACAGAGGCTGTGACGCCGACTGAGACGCCGACTGAGGCAGATAAGAGTAGATATAGGCATACAGAAATCAGCAGACCCCGCAATCGACAGCGGCAGAGACTGAGATGCCTACAGAGACTCTGACAGAGGCTGAGACGCAGACTAAGGCAGATAAGAGTAGATATTGACATAGAGAAGGCAGCAGACCCCCAATCGACAGCGGCAGCGAATGAGACGCCTACAGAGACGCTGACAGAGGATGCGACGCCGACTGAGGCAGATAGGGGTAGATATAGGCATAGAGAATGCAGCAGACCCCCCCAATCGACAGCGGCAACTACTGAGACGCCTACAGAGACGCTGACAGAGGCTGTGACGCCGACTCAGGCAGATAGGGGTAGATATAGGCATAGAGAAGGCAGCAGACCCCCCCCAGTCAACAACGGCAGCGACTGAGATGCCTACAGAGACGCTGACCGAGGCTGCGATGCCGACTGAGACGCCGACTGAGGCAGATAAGGGAAGATGTAGGCATAGAGAAGGCAGCAGACCCCACAATCGACAGCGGCAGCGACTGTGACGCCTACAGAGACGCTGACAAGAGGCTGCGACGCCGACTGAGGCAGATACGAGTAGATATTGACATAGAGAAGGCAGCAGACCCCCCAATCGACAGTGGCAGCGACTGAGACGCCTACAGAGACGCTGACAGATGCTTTGCCGCCGACTGAGGCAGATAGGGGTAGATATAGGCATAGAGAAGGCAGCAGACCCCCCAACCAACAGCGGCAGCGACTGAGACGTATACAGAGACTCTGACAGAGGCTGAGACGCCGACTGAGGCAGATACGAGTAGATATTGACATAGAGAAGACAGCAGATCCCCAATCGATAGCGGCAGCGACGCAGACGCCTACAGAGACGCTGACATAGGCAGCGACGCCGACTGAGACGCCGACTGATTCAGATAGGGGTAGATATAGGCGTAGAGAAGGCAGCAGATCCCCCAATCGACAGCGACTGAGACGCCTACAGATACGCTGACTGATGCAGATAGGGGTAGATATAAGCATAGAGAAGGCAGCAGACACCCCAATCGACAACAGCAGCGACTGAGATGCCGACAGAGACGCTGACAGATGCTTTGCCGTCGACTGAGGCATATAGGGGTAGATATAGGCATAGAGAAGCCAACAGAAAACCTAATCGACTGCGGCAGCGACTGAGACGCCTACAGAGACGCTGACAGATGCTTTGCCACCGACTGAGACAGATAGGGGTAGATATAGGCATAGAGAAGATAACAGAAAACCTAACCGACAGCGGCAGCGACTGAGACGCCTACAGCGACTCTGACAGAGGCTGAGACCCCGACTGAGGCAGATACGAGTAGATATTGACATAGAGAAGGCAGCAGACCCCCAATCGACAGCGGCAGCGACGGAGACGCCTACAGAGACGCTGACAGCGGCTGCGACGCCGACTGAGACGCCGACTGAGACGCCGACTGAGACGCCGACTTAGGCAGATAGGGGTAGTTATAGGCATAGAGAAGGCATCAGACCCCCCAATCGACAGCGACTGCGACTGAGACGCCTAAAGAGACGCTGACAGAGGTTGCGACGCCGACTGAGACACCGACTGAGGCAGATAGGGGTATATATAGACGTAGAGAAAGCAACAGACCCCCCAATCGACAGTTGCAGCAAATGAGACGCCTACAGAGACGCTGACAGAGGCTGCGACGCCGACTGAGATGCCGACTGAAGCAGATAGAGGAAAATATAGGCATAGAGAAGGCAGCAGACCCCCAATCAAGTGCGGCAGCGAGTGAGACGCATTCAGAGACGCTGAGAGAGGCTGCGATGCCGACTGAGGCAGATAGGGGTAGATATTGACATAGAGAATGCAGCAGACCCCCCAATCGACAGCGGCAGCGACTGAGACGCCTACAGAGACGCTGACAGAAGCTGCGACGCCGACTGAGGCAGATAGGGGTAGATGTAAGCATAGAGAAGGCAGCAGACCCCCCAATCAACAGCGGCAGCGACTGAGACGCTGAGAGAGGCTGCGATGCCGAATGAGGCAGATAGGGGTATATATTGACATAGAGAATGCAGCAGACCCCCCAATCGACAGCGGCATCGACTGAGACGCTTACAGAGATGCTGGCAGAGGCTGCGACGCCGACTGAGACGCCGACTGAGGCAGAGAGTGTTAGACATAGGCATAGAGAAGGCAATAGACAACCCAATCGACAGCGGCAACAACTGAGACGCCTACAGAGACGCTGATAGAGGCTGCGACGCCGACTGAGATGCCGACTCAGGCAGATAGAGGTAAATATAGGCATATAGACGGCAGCAGACCCCCCAATCGACATCGGCAGCGACTGAGACGCCTACAGAGACGCTGACAAGAGGCTGCGACGCCGACTGAGACGCCGACTGAGGCAGAGAGGGTTAGAAATAGGCATAGAGAATGCAGCAGACAACCCAATCGACAGCGGCAACAACTGAGACGCCTACAGAGACGCTGATAGAGGCTGCGACGCCGACTGAGATGTCGACTGAGGCAGATAGAGGTAAATACAGGCATAGAGACGGCAGCGGACCCCTCAATTGACAGCGGCAACAACTGAGACGCCTACAGAGACTGCTGACAGAGACTACGAAGCCGACTGTGACGCCGACTGAGGCAGATAGGGGTTGATATAGGCATAGAGAAGGCAGCAGACCCCCCAACAAGCAGCGGCAGCGACTGAGACGCCTACAGAGACGCTGACATAGGCAGCGACGCTGACATGGGCAGCGACGCCGACTTAGACGCCGACTGAGGCAGATTGGGGTAGATATAGCCGTAGAGAAGGCAGCAGATCCCCCAATCGACAGCGGCAGCGACTGAGACGCCTACAGAGACGCTGACAGAGGCTGCGACGCTGACTGAGACGCCGACTGAGGCAGATAGAGGTAGATATAGGCATAGAGAATGCAGCAGACCCCCCAATCGACAGCGGCAGCGACTGAGACGCCTACAGAGACGCTGACAGAGGCTGCGACGCCGACTGAGGCAGATAGGGGTATATATAGACGTAGAGAAGGCAACAGACCCCCCAATCGACAGTGGCAGCGAATGACACGCCTACAGAGACGCTGACAGAGGTTGCGACACCGATTGAGACGCCGACTGAGACGCCGACTGAGGCAGCGACGCCGACTTAGACGCCGACTGAGGCAGATAGGGGTAGATATAGGCGTAGAGAAGGCAGCAGATCCCCCAATCGTCAGCGGCAGAGAGGGTTAGACATAGGCATAGAGAAGGCAGCGGACCCCTCAATGGACAGCGGCAACAACTGAGACGCCTACAGAGACGCTGATAGAGACTGCGAAGCCGACTGTGACGCCGACTGAGGCAGATAGGGGTTGATAGAGGCATAGAGAAGGCAGCAGACCCCCCAACCAACAGCGCCAGCGACTGAGACGTATACAGAGACTCTGACAGAGGCTGAGACGCCGACTGAGGCAGATACGAGTAGATATTGACATAGAGAAGGCAGCAGACCCCCAATCGACAGCGGCAGCGACGCAGACGCCTACAGAGACGCTGACAGAGGCTGTGACGCCGACTGAGACGCCGACTGAGGCAGATAAGAGTAGATATAGGCATACAGAAATCAGCAGACCCCACAATCGACAGCGGCAGCGACTGTGACGCCTACAGAGACGCTGACAAGAGCCTGCGACGCCGACTGAGGCAGATACGAGTAGATATTGACATAGAGAAGGCAGCAGACCCCCCCAATCGACAGTGGCAGCGACTGAGACGCCTACAGAGACGCTGACAGATGCTTTGCCGCCGACTGAGGCAGATAGGGGTAGATATAGGCATAGAGAAGGCAACAGAAAACCTAATCGACAGCGGCAGTGACTGAGACTGAGACGCCTACAGAGACGCTGACAGATGCTTTGCCGCCGACTGAGGCAAATAGGGGTAGATATAGGCATAGAGAAGGCAGCAGACCCCCCAACCAACAGCGGCAGCGACTGAGACGTATACAGAGATTCTGACAGAGGCTGAGACGCCGACTGAGGCAGATACGAGTAGATATTGACATAGAGAAGGCAGCAGACCCCAAATCGACAGCGGACGCGACGGAGACGCCTACAGAGACGCTGATATAGGCAGCGACGCCGACTGAGACGCCGACTGAGGCAGATAGGGGTAGATATAGGCGTAGAGAAGGCAGCAGATCCCCCAATCGACAGCGGCAGCGACTGAGACGCCTACAGATACGCTGACTGATGCAGATAGGGGTAGATATAAGCATAGAGAAGGCAGCAGACCCCCCAATCGACAACAGCAGCGACTGAGATGCCGACAGAGACGCTGACAGATGCTTTGCCACCGACTGAGGCATATAGGGGTAGATATAGGCATAGAGAAGGCAACAGAAAACCTAATCGACTGCGGTAGCGACTGAGACGCCTACAGAGACGCTGACAGATGCTTTGCCACCGACTGAGGCAGATAGGGGTAGATATAGGCATAGAGAAGGCAGCAGACCCCCCAATCGACAACAGCAGCGACTGAGATGGCTACAGAGACGCCGACAGGGGCTGCGACGCCGACTGAGACGCCGACTGAGACGCCGACTTAGGCAGATAGGGGTAGTTATAGGCATAGAGAAGGCATCAGACCCCCAATCGACAGCGACTGCGACTGAGACGCCTAAAGAGACGCTGCCAGATGCTTTGCCGCCGACTGAGGCAGATAGGGGTAGATATTGGCATAGAGAAGGCAACAGAAAACCTAATCGACAGCGGCAGTGACTGAGACTGAGACGCCTACAGAGACGCTGACAGATGCTTTGCCGCCGACTGAGGCAGATAGGGGTAGATATAGGCATAGAGAAGGCAGCAGACCCCCCAACCAACAGCGGCAGCGACTGAGACGTATACAGAGACTCTGACAGAGGCTGAGACGCCGACTGAGGCAGATACGAGTAGATATTGACATAGAGAAGGCAGCAGACCCCCAATCGACAGCGGCAGCGACGGAGACGCCTACAGAGACGCTGATATAGGCAGCGACGTCGACTGAGACGCCGACTGAGGCAGATAGGGGTAGATATAGGCGTAGAGAAGGCAGCAGATCCCCCAATCGACAGCGGCAGCGACTGAGACGCCTACAGATACGCTGACTGATGCAGATAGGGGTAGATATAAGCATAGAGAAGGCAGCAGACCCCCCAATCGACAACAGCAGCGACTGAGATGCCGACAGAGACGCTGACAGATGCTTTGCCGCCGACTGAGGCATATAGGGGTAGATATAGGCATAGAGAAGGCAACAGAAAACCTAATCGACTGCGGTAGCGACTGAGACGCCTACAGAGACGCTGACAGATGCTTTGCCACCGACTGAGGCAGATAGGGGTAGATATTGGCATAGAGAAGGCAGCAGACCCCCCAATCGACAACAGCAGCGACTGAGATGCCTACAGAGACGCCGACAGGGGCTGCGACGCCGACTGAGACGCCGACTGAGACGCCGACTGAGACGCCGACTTAGGCAGATAGGGGTAGTTATAGGCATAGAGAAGGCATCAGACCCCCAATCGACAGCGACTGCGACTGAGACGCCTAAAGAGACGCTGCCAGATGCTTTGCCGCCGACTGAGGCAGATAGGGGTAGATATAGGCATAGAGAAGGCAGCAGACCCCCAATCGACAGCGGCAGCGACTGAGACGCCAACAGAGACGCTGACAAGGGCTGCGACGCCGACTGAGACGCCGACTGAGACGCCGACTGAGACGCCGACTGAGACGCCGACTTAAGCAGATAGGGGTAGTTATAGGCATAGAGAAGGCATCAGACCCCCCAATCGACAGCGACTGCGACTGAGACGCCTAAAGAGACGCTGACAGAGGTTGCGACGGCGACTGAGACACCGACTGAGGCAGATAGGGGTATATATAGACGTAGAGAAAGCAACAGACCCCCCAATCGACAGTTGCAGCAAATGAGACGCCTACAGAGACGCTGACAGAGGCTGCGACGCCAACTGAGATGCCGACTGAAGCAGATAGAGGAAAATATAGGCATAGAGAAGGCAGCAGACCCCCCAATCAAGAGCGGCAGCGACTGAGACGTATTCAGAGACGCTGAGAGAGGCTGCGATGCCGACTGAGGCAGATAGGGGTAGATATTGACATAGAGAATGCAGCAGACCCCCTAATTGACAGCGGCAACGACTGAGACGCCTACAGAGACGCTGGCAGAGGCTGCGACGCCGACTGAGACGCCGACTGAGGCAGAGAGTGTTAGATATAGGCATAGAGAAGGCAGCAGACAACCCAATCGACAGCGGCCACAACTGAGACGCCTACAGAGACGCTGATAGAGGCTGCGATGCCGACTGAGATGCCGACTGAGGCAGATAGAGGTAAATATAGGCTTAGAGAAGGCAGCAGACCCCCCAATCGACAGCGGCAGCGACTGAGACGCCTACAGAGACGCTGACAGAAGCTGCGGCGCCGACTGAGACGCCGACTGAGGCAGATAGGGGTAGATGTAAGCATAGAGAAGGCAGCAGACCCCCCAATCAACAGCGGCAGAAACTGAGACGCTGAGAGAGGCTGCGATGCCGAATGAGGCAGATAGGGGTATATATTGACATAGAGAATGCAGCAGACCCCCCAATCGACAGCGGCATCGACTGAAACGCTTACAGAGATGCTGGCAGAGGCTGCGACGCCGACTGAGACGCCGACTGAGACGCCGACTGAGGCAGAGAGTGTTAGACATAGGCATAGAGAAGGCAATAGACAACCCAATCGACAGCGGCAACAACTGAGACGCCTACAGAGACACTGATAGAGGCTGCGACGCCGACTGAGATGCCGACTCAGGCAGATAGAGGTAAATATAGGCATATAGACGGCAGCAGACCCCCCAATCGACAGCGGCAACAACTGAGACGCCTACAGAGACGCTGACAGAGGCTGCGACGCCGACGGAGACGCCGACTGAGGCAGATAGGGGTAGATGTAAGCATAGAGAAGGCAGCAGACCCCCCAATCGACATCGGCAGCGACTGAGACGCCTACAGAGACGCTGACAAGAGGCTGCGACGCCGACTGAGACGCCGACTGATGCAGAGAGGGTTAGAAATAGGCATAGAGAATGCAGCAGACAACCCAATCGACAGCGGCAACAACTGATACGCCTACAGAGACGCTGATAGAGGCTGCGACGCCGACTGAGATGTCGACTGAGGCAGATAGAGGTAAATATAGGCATAGAGAAGGCAGCGGACCCCTCAATGGACAGCGGCAACAACTGAGACGCCTACAGAGACTGCTGACAGAGACTACGAAGCCGACTGTGACGCCGACTGAGGCAGATAGGGGTTGATATAGGCATAGAGAAGGCAGCAGACCCCCCAACAAGCAGCGGCAGCGACTGAGACGCCTACAGAGACGCTGACATAGGCAGCGACGCTGACATGGGCAGCGACGCCGACTTAGACGCCGACTGAGGCAGATAGGGGAAGATATAGGCGTAGAGAAGGCAGCAGATCCCCCAATCGACAGCGGCAGCGACTGAGACGTATACAGAGACTCTGACAGAGGCTGAGACGCCGACTGAGGCAGATACGAGTAGATATTGACATAGAGAAGGCAGCAGACCCCCAATCGACAGCGGCAGCGACGCAGACGCCTACAGAGACACTGACAGAGGCTGTGACGCCGACTGAGACGCCGACTGAGGCAGATAAGAGTAGATATAGGCATACAGAAATCAGCAGACCCCGCAATCGACAGCGGCAGCGACTGAGATGCCTACAGAGACTCTGACAGAGGCTGAGACGCAGACTAAGGCAGATAAGAGTAGATATTGACATAGAGAAGGCAGCAGACCCCCAATCGACAGCGGCAGCGAATGAGACGCCTACAGAGACGCTGACAGAGGTTGCGACGCCGACTGAGGCAGATAGGGGTAGATATAGGCATAGAGAATGCAGCAGACCCCCCAATCGACAGCGGCAACTACTGAGACGCCTACAGAGACGCTGACAGAGGCTGTGACGCCGACTCAGGCAGATAGGGGTAGATATAGGCATAGAGAAGGCAGCAGACCCCCCCCAGTCAACAACGGCAGCGACTGAGATGCCTACAGAGACGCTGACCGAGGCTGCGACGCCGACTGAGACGCCGACTGAGGCAGATAAGGGAAGATGTAGGCATAGAGAAGGCAGCAGACCCCACAATCGACAGCGGCAGCGACTGTGACGCCTACAGAGACGCTGACAAGAGGCTGCGAGGCCGACTGAGGCAGATACGAGTAGATATTGACATAGAGAAGGCAGCAGACCCCCCCCAATCGACAGTGGCAGCGACTGAGACGCCTACAGAGACGCTGACAGATGCTTTGCCGCCGACTGAGGCAGATAGGGGTAGATATAGGCATAGAGAAGGCAACAGAAAACCTAATCGACAGCGGCAGTGACTGAGACTGAGACGCCTACAGAGACACTGACAGATGCTTTGCCGCCGACTGAGGCAGATAGGGGTAGATATAGGCATAGAGAAGGCAGCAGACCCCCCAACCAACAGCGGCAGCGACTGAGACGTATACAGAGACTCTGACAGAGGCTGAGACGCCGACTGAGGCAGATACGAGTAGATATTGACATAGAGAAGACAGCAGACCCCCAATCGACAGCGGCAGCGACGGAGACGCCTACAGAGACGCTGACATAGGCAGCGACGCCGACTGAGACGCCGACTGAGGCAGATAGGGGTAGATATAGGCGTAAAGAAGGCAGCAGATCCCCCAATCGACAGCGGCAGCGACTGAGACGCCTACAGATACGCTGACTGATGCAGATAGGGGTAGATATAAGCATAGAGAAGGCAGCAGACACCCCAATCGACAACAGCAGCGACTGAGATGCCGACAGAGACGCTGACATAGGCAGCGACGCCGACTGAGACGCCGACTGAGGCAGATAGGGGTAGATATAGGCATAGAGAAGGCAACAGAAAACCTAATCGACAGCGGCAGTGACTGAGACTGAGACGCCTACAGAGACACTGACAGATGCTTTGCCGCCGACTGAGGCATATAGGGGTAGATATAGGCATAGAGAAGGCAACAGAAAACCTAATCGACTGCGGGAGCGACTGAGACGCCTACAGAGACGCTGACAGATGCTTTGCCACCGACTGAGACAGATAGGGGTAGATATAGGCATAGAGAAGGTAACAGAAACCTAACCGACAGCGGCGGCGACTGAGACGCCTACAGCGACTCTGACAGAGGCTGAGACCCCGACTGAGGCAGATACGAGTAGATATTGACATAGAGAAGGCAGCAGACCCCCAATCGACAGCGGCAGCGACGGAGACGCCTACAGAGACGCTGACAGGGGCTGCGACGCCGACTGAGACGCCGACTGAGACGCCGACTGAGACGCCGACTGAGATGCCGACTGAGACGCCGACTTAGGCAGATAGGGGTAGTTATAGGCATAGAGAAGGCATCAGACCCCCAATCGACAGCGACTGCGACTGAGACGCCTAAAGAGACGCTGACAGAGGTTGCGACGCCGACTGAGACACCGACTGAGGCAGATAGGGGTATATATAGACGTAGAGAAAGCAACAGACCCCCCAATTGACAGTTGCAGCAAATGAGACGCCTACAGAGACGCTGACAGAGGCTGCGACGCCGACTGAGATGCCGACTGAAGCAGATAGAGGAAAATATAGGCATAGAGAAGGCAGCAGACCCCCCCAATCAAGAGCGGCAGCGACTGAGACGCATTCAGAGACGCTGAGAGAGGCTGCGATGCCGACTGAGGCAGATAGGGGTAGATATTGACATAGAGAATGCAGCAGACCCCCTAATTGACAGCCGCAACGACTGAGACGCCTACAGAGACGCTGGCAGAGGCTGCGACGCCGACTGAGACGCCGACTGAGGCAGAGAGTGTTAGATATAGGCATAGAGAAGGCAGCAGACAACCCAATCGACAGCGGCAACAACTGAGACGCCTACAGAGACGCTGATAGAGGCTGCGACGCCGACTGAGATGCCGACTCAGGCAGATAGAGGTAAATACAGGCATATAGACGGTAGCAGACCCCCCAATCGACAGCGGCAACGACTGAGACGCCTACAGAGACGCTGACAGAGGCTGCGACGCCGACGGAGACGCCGACTGAGGCAGATAGGGGTAGATGTAAGCATAGAGAAGGCAGCAGACCCCCCAATCGACATCGGCAGCGACTGAGACGCCTACAGAGACGCTGAAAAGAGGCTGCGACGCCGACTGAGGCAGAGAGGGTTAGAAATAGGCATAGAGAATGCAGCAGACAACCCAATCGACAGCGGCAACAACTGAGACGCCTACAGAGACGCTGATAGAGGCTGCGACGCCGACTGAGATGTCGACTGAGGCAGATAGAGGTAAATATAGGCATAGAGAAGGCAGCGGACCCCTCAATGGACAGCGGCAACAACTGAGACGCCTACAGAGACTGCTGACAGAGACTACGAAGCCGACTGTGACGCCAACTGAGGCAGATAGGGGTTGATATAGGCATAGAGAAGGCAGCAGACCCCCTAACAAGCAGCGGCAGCGACTGAGACGCCTACAGAGACGCTGACATAGGCAGCGACGCTGACATGGGCAGCGACGCTGACATGGGCAGCGACGCCGACTTAGACGCCGACTGAGGCAGATAGGGGTAGATATAGGCGTAGAGAAGGCAGCAGATCCCCCAATCGATAGCGGCTGCGACTGAGACGCCTATAGAGACGCTGACAGAGGCTGCGACGCTGACTGAGACGCCGACTGAGGCAGATAGGGGTAGATATAGGCATAGAGAATGCAGCAGACCCCCCAATCGACAGCGGCAGCGACTGAGACGCCTACAGAGACGCTGACAGAGGCTGCGACGCCGACTGAAACGCCGACTGAGACGCCGACTTAGGCAGATAGGGTTAGATATAGGCATAGAGAAGACATCAGACCCCCCAATCGACAGCGACTGCGACTGAGACGCCTAAAGAGACGCTGACAGAGGTTGCGACGCCGACTGAGACGCCGACTGAGGCAGATAGGGGTATATATAGACGTAGAGAAGGCAAAAGACCCCCCAATCGACAGTGGCAGCGAATGACACGCCTACAGAGACGCTGACAGAGGTTGCGACACCGATTGAGACGCCGACTGAGACGCCGACTGAGGCAGCGACGCCGACTTAGACGCCGACTGAGGCAGATAGGGGTAGATATAGGCGTAGAGAAGGCAGCAGATCCCCCAATCGTCAGCGGCAGAGAGGGTTAGACATAGGCATAGAGAAGGCAGCGGACCCCTCAATGGACAGCGGCAACAACTGAGACGCCTACAGAGACGCTGATAGAGACTGCGAAGCCGACTGTGACGCCGACTGAGGCAGATAGGGGTTGATATAGGCATAGAGAAGGCAGCAGACCCCCCAACCAACAGCGGCAGCGACTGAGACGTATACAGAGACTCTGACAGAGGCTGAGACACCGACTGAGGCAGATGCGAGTAGATATTGACATAGAGAAGGCAGCAGACCCCCAATCGACAGCGGCAGCGACGCAGACGCCTACAGAGACGCTGACAGAGGCTGTGACGCCGACTGAGACGCCGACTGAGGCAGATAAGAGTAGATATAGGCATACAGAAATCAGCAGACCCCGCAATCGACAGCGGCAGCGACTGAGATGCCTACAGAGACTCTGACAGAGGCTGAGACGCAGACTAAGGCAGATACGAGTAGATATTGACATAGAGAAGGCAGCAGACCCCCAATCGACAGCGGCAGCGAATGAGACGCCTACAGAGACGCTGACAGAGGTTGCGACGCCGACTGAGGCAGATAGGGGTAGATATAGGCATAGAGAATGCAGCAGACCCCCCCCAATCGACAGCGGCAACTACTGAGACGCCTACAGAGACGCTGACAGAGGCTGTGACGCCGACTCAGGCAGATAGGGGTAGATATAGGCATAGAGAAAGCAGCAGACCCCCCCAGTCAACAACGGCAGCGACTGAGATGCCTACAGAGACGCTGACCGAGGCTGCGACGCCGACTGAGACGCCGACTGAGGCAGATAAGGGAAGATGTAGGCATAGAGAAGGCAGCAGACCCCACAATCGACAGCGGCAGCGACTGTGACGCCTACAGAGACGCTGACAAGAGGCTGCGACGCCGACTGAGGCAGATACGAGTAGATATTGACATAGAGAAGGCAGCAGACCCCCCCAATCGACAGTGGCAGCGACTGAGACGCCTACAGAGACGCTGACAGATGCTTTGCCGCCGACTGAGGCAGATAGGGGTAGATATAGGCATAGAGAAGGCAACAGAAAACCTAATCGACAGCGGCAGTGACTGAGACTGAGACGCCTACAGAGACGCTGACAGATGCTTTGCCGCCGACTGAGGCAGATAGGGGTAGATACAGGCATAGAGAAGGCAGCAGACCCCCCAACCAACAGCGGCAGCGACTGAGACGTATACAGAGACTCTGACAGAGGCTGAGACGCCGACTGAGGCAGATACGAGTAGATATTGACATAGAGAAGGCAGCAGACCCCCAATCGACAGCGGCAGCGACGGAGACGCCTACAGAGACGCTGACTGATGCAGATAGGGGTAGATATAAGCATAGAGAAGGCAGCAGACCCCCCAATCGACAACAGCAGCGACTGAGATGCCGACAGAGACGCTGACAGATGTTTTGCCGCCGACTGAGGCATATAGGGGTAGATATAGGCATAGAGAAGGCAACAGAAAACGTAATCGACTGCGGCAGCGACTGAGACGCCTACAGAGACGCTGACAGATGCTTTGCCACCGACTGAGACAGATAGGGGTTGATATAGGCATAGAGAAGGTAACAGAAAACCTAACCGACAGCGGCAGCGACTGAGACGCCTACAGCGACTCTGACAGAGGCTGAGACCCCGACTGAGGCAGATACGAGTAGATATTGACATAGAGAAGGCAGCAGACCCCCAATCGACAGCGGCAGCGACGGAGACGCCTACAGAGACGCTGACAGAGGCTGTGACGCCAACTGAGACGCCGACTGAGGCAGATAAGTGTAGATATAGGCATACAGAAATCAGCAGACCCCGCAATCGACAGCGGCAGCGACTGAGATGCCTACAGAGACTCTGAAAGAGGCTGAGACGCCGACTGAGGCAGATACGAGTAGATATTGACATAGAGAAGGTAGCAGACCCCCAATCGGCAGCGGCAGCGACGGAGACGCCTGCAGAGACGCTGACAAAGGCTGTGACGCCGACTGAGACGTCGACTGAGGCAGATAGGGGTAGATATAGGCATATTGAAGGCAGCATACCCCCCAATCAACAGCGGCAGCGACTGAGACGCCTACAGAGACGCTGACAGAGGCTGCGACGCAGACTGAGACGCCGACTGAGACGCCGACTGAGACTCCGACTTAGGCAGATAGGGGTAGATATAGGCATAGAGAAGGCATCAGACCCCCCCAATGGACAGTGGCAGCGAATGACACGCCTACAGAGATGCCGACAGAGGTTGCGACACCGATTGAGACGCCGACTGAGGCAGCGACGCCGACTGAGGCAGCGACGCCGACTTAGACGCCGACTGAGGCAGATAGGGGTAGATATAGGCGTAGAGAAGGCAGCAGATCCCCCAATCGTCAGCGGCAGAGAGGGTTAGACATAGGCATAGAGAAGGCAGCGGACCCCTCAATGGACAGCGGCAACAACTGAGACGCCTACAGAGACGCTGATAGAGACTGCGAAGCCGACTGTGACGTCGACTGAGGCAGATAGGGGTTGATATAGGCATAGAGAAGGCGGCAGACCCCCCAACCAACAGCGGCAGCGACTGAGACGTATACAGAGACTCTGACAGAGGCTGAGACGCCGACTGAGGCAGATACGAGTAGATATTGACATAGAGAAGGCAGCAGACCCCCAATCGACAGCGGCAGCGACGCAGACGCCTACAGAGACACTGACAGAGGCTGTGACGCCGACTGAGACGCCGACTGAGGCAGATAAGAGTAGATATAGGCATACAGAAATCAGCAGACCCCGCAATCGACAGCGGCGGCGACTGAGATGCCTACAGAGACTCTGACAGAGGCTGAGACGCAGACTAAGGCAGATAAGAGTAGATATTGACATAGAGAAGGCAGCAGACCCCCAATCGACAGCGGCAGCGAATGAGACTCCTACAGAGACGCTGACAGAGGTTGCGACGCCGACTGAGGCAGATAGGGGTAGATATAGGCATAGAGAATGCAGCAGACCCCCCCAATCGACAGCGGCAACTACTGAGACGCCTACAGAGACGCTGACAGAGGCTGTGACGCCGACTCAGGCAGATAGGGGTAGATATAGGCATAGAGAAGGCAGCAGACCCCCCCCAGTCAACAACGGCAGCGACTGAGATGCCTACAGAGACGCTGACCGAGGCTGCGACGCCGACTGAGACGCCGACTGAGGCAGATAAGGGAAGATGTAGGCGTAGAGAAGGCAGCAGACCCCACAATCGACAGCGGCAGCGACTGTGACGCCTACAGAGACGCTGACAAGAGTCTGCGACGCCGACTGAGGCAGATACGAGTAGATATTGACATAGAGAAGGCAGCAGACCCCCCCAATCGACAGTGGCAGCGACTGAGACGCCTACAGAGACGCTGACAGATGCTTTGCCGCCGACTGAGGCAGATAGGGGTAGATATAGGCATAGAGAAGGCAGCAGAAAACCTAATCGACAGCGGCAGTGACTGAGACTGAGACGCCTACAGAGACACTGACAGATGCTTTGCCGCCGACTGAGGCAGATAGGGGTAGATATAGGCATAGAGAAGGCAGCAGACCCCCCAACCAACAGCGGCAGCGACTGAGACGTATACAGAGACTCTGACAGAGGCTGAGACGCCGACTGAGGCAGATACGAGTAGATATTGACATAGAGAAGACAGCAGACCCCCAATCGACAGCGGCAGCGACGGAGACGCCTACAGAGACGCTGACATAGGCAGCGACGCCGACTGAGACGCCGACTGAGGCAGATAGGGGTAGATATAGGCGTAGAGAAGGCAGCAGATCCCCCAATCGACAGCGGCAGCGACTGAGACGCCTACAGATACGCTGACTGATGCAGATAGGGGTAGATATAAGCATAGAGAAGGCAGCAGACACCCCAATCGACAACAGCAGCGACTGAGATGCCGACAGAGACGCTGACAGATGCTTTGCCGCCGACTGAGGCATATAGGGGTAGATATAGGCATAGAGAAGGCAACAGAAAACCTAATCGACTGCGGCAGCGACTGAGACGCCTACAGAGACGCTGACAGATGCTTTGCCACCGACTGAGACAGATAGGGGTAGATATAGGCATAGAGAAGGTAACAGAAAACCTAACCGACAGCGGCGGCGACTGAGACGCCTACAGCGACTCTGACAGAGGCTGAGACCCCGACTGAGGCAGATACGAGTAGATATTGACATAGAGAAGGCAGCAGACCCCCAATCGACAGCGGCAGCGACGGAGACGCCTACAGAGACGCTGACAGGGGCTGCGACGCCGACTGAGACGCCGACTGAGACGCCGACTGAGACGCCGACTGAGATGCCGACTGAGACGCCGACTTAGGCAGATAGGGGTAGTTATAGGCATAGAGAAGGCATCAGACCCCCAATCGACAGCGACTGCGACTGAGACGCCTAAAGAGACGCTGACAGAGGTTGCGACGCCGACTGAGACACCGACTGAGGCAGATAGGGGTATATATAGACGTAGAGAAAGCAACAGACCCCCCAATCGACAGTTGCAGCAAATGAGACGCCTACAGAGACGCTGACAGAGGCTGCGACGCCGACTGAGATGCCGACTGAAGCAGATAGAGGAAAATATAGGCATAGAGAAGGCAGCAGACCCCCCAATCAAGAGCGGCAGCGACTGAGACGCATTCAGAGACGCTGAGAGAGGCTGCGATGCCGACTGAGGCAGATAGGGGTAGATATTGACATAGAGAATGCAGCAGACCCCCTAATTGACAGCCGCAACGACTGAGACGCCTACAGAGACGCTGGCAGAGGCTGCGACGCCGACTGAGACGCCGACTGAGGCAGAGAGTGTTAGATATAGGCATAGAGAAGGCAGCAGACAACCCAATCGACAGCGGCAACAACTGAGACGCCTACAGAGACGCTGATAGAGGCTGCGACGCCGACTGAGATGCCGACTCAGGCAGATAGAGGTAAATATAGGCATATAGACGGTAGCAGCCCCCCCAATCGACAGCGGCAACGACTGAGACGCCTACAGAGACGCTGACAGAGGCTGCGACGCCGACGGAGACGCCGACTGAGGCAGATAGGGGTAGATGTAAGCATAGAGAAGGCAGCAGACCCCCCAATCGACATCGGCAGCGACTGAGACGCCTACAGAGACGCTGAAAAGAGGCTGCGACGCCGACTGAGGCAGAGAGGGTTAGAAATAGGCATAGAGAATGCAGCAGACAACCCAATCGACAGCGGCAACAACTGAGACGCCTACAGAGACGCTGATAGAGGCTGCGACGCCGACTGAGATGCCGACTGAGGCAGATAGAGGTAAATATAGGCATAGAGAAGGCAGCGGACCCCTCAATGGACAGCGGCAACAACTGAGACGCCTACAGAGACTGCTGACAGAGACTACGAAGCCGACTGTGACGCCGACTGAGGCAGATAGGGGTTAATATAGGCATAGAGAAGGCAGCAGACCCCCCAACAAGCAGCGGCAGCGACTGAGACGCCTACAGAGACGCTGACATAGGCAGCGACGCTGACATGGGCAGCGACGCCGACTTAGACGCCGACTGAGGCAGATAGGGGTAGATATAGGCGTAGAGAAGGCAGCAGATCCCCCAATCGACAGCGGCAGCGACTGAGACGCCTACAGAGACGCTGACAGAGGCTGCGACGCTGACTGAGACGCCGACTGAGGCAGATAGGGGTAGATATAGGCATAGAGAATGCAGCAGACCCCCCAATCGACAGCGGCAGCGACTGAGACGCCTACAGAGACGCTGACAGAGGCTGCGACGCCGACTGAAACGCCGACTGAGACGCCGACTTAGGCAGATAGGGTTAGATATAGGCATAGAGAAGACATCAGACCCCCCAATCGACAGCGACTGCGACTGAGACGCCTAAAGAGACGCTGACAGAGGTTGCGACGCCGACTGAGGCAGATAGGGGTATATATAGACGTAGAGAAGGCAAAAGACCCCCCAATCGACAGTGGCAGCGAATGACACGCCTACAGAGACGCTGACAGAGGTTGCGACACCGATTGAGACGCCGACTGAGACGCCGACTGAGGCAGCGACGCCGACTTAGACGCCGACTGAGGCAGATAGGGGTAGATATAGGCGTAGAGAAGGCAGCAGATCCCCCAATCGTCAGCGGCAGAGAGAGTTAGACATAGGCATAGAGAAGGCAGCGGACCCCTCAATGGACAGCGGCAACAACTGAGACGCCTACAGAGACGCTGATAGAGACTGCGAAGCCGACTGTGACGCCGACTGAGGCAGATAGGGGTTGATATAGGCATAGAGAAGGCAGCAGACCCCCCAACCAACAGCGGCAGCGACTGAGACGTATACAGAGACTCTGACAGAGGCTGAGACACCGACTGAGGCAGATGCGAGTAGATATTGACATAGAGAAGGCAGCAGACCCCCAATCGACAGCGGCAGCGACGCAGACGCCTACAGAGACGCTGACAGAGGCTGTGACGCCGACTGAGACGCCGACTGAGGCAGATAAGAGTAGATATAGGCATACAGAAATCAGCAGACCCCGCAATCGACAGCGGCAGCGACTGAGATGCCTACAGAGACTCTGACAGAGGCTGAGACGCAGACTAAGGCAGATACGAGTAGATATTGACATAGAGAAGGCAGCAGACCCCCAATCGACAGCGGCAGCGAATGAGACGCCTACAGAGACGCTGACAGAGGTTGCGACGCCGACTGAGGCAGATAGGGGTAGATATAGGCATAGAGAATGCAGCAGACCCCCCCAATCGACAGCGGCAACTACTGAGACGCCTACAGAGACGCTGACAGAGGCTGTGACGCCGGCTCAGGCAGATAGGGGTAGATATAGGCATAGAGAAAGCAGCAGACCCCCCCCAGTCAACAACGGCAGCGACTGAGATGCCTACAGAGACGCTGACCGAGGCTGCGACGCCGACTGAGACGCCGACTGAGGCAGATAAGGGAAGATGTAGGCATAGAGAAGGCAGCAGACCCCACAATCGACAGCGGCAGCGACTGTGACGCCTACAGAGACGCTGACAAGAGGCTGCGACGCCGACTGAGGCAGATACGAGTAGATATTGACATAGAGAAGGCAGCAGACCCCCCCAATCGACAGTGGCAGCGACTGAGACGCCTACAGAGACGCTGACAGATGCTTTGCCGCCGACTGAGGCAGATAGGGGTAGATATAGGCATAGAGAAGGCAACAGAAAACCTAATCGACAGCGGCAGTGACTGAGACTGAGACGCCTACAGACACGCTGACAGATGCTTTGCCGCCGACTGAGGCAGATAGGGGTAGATATAGGCATAGAGAAGGCAGCAGACCCCCCAACCAACAGCGGCAGCGACTGAGACGTATACAGAGACTCTGACAGAGGCTGAGACGCCGACTGAGGCAGATACGAGTAGATATTGACATAGAGAAGGCAGCAGACCCCCAATCGACAGCGGCAGCGACGGAGACGTCTCTGTAGGCGTTGTAGGCGCTGACTGATGCAGATAGGGGTAGATATAAGCATAGAGAAGGCAGCAGACCCCCAATCGACAACAGCAGCGACTGAGATGCCGACAGAGACGCTGACAGATGTTTTGCCGCCGACTGAGGCATATAGGGGTAGATATAGGCATAGAGAAGGCAACAGAAAACCTAATCGACTGCGGCTGCGACTGAGACGCCTACAGAGACGCTGACAGATGCTTTGCCACCGACTGAGACAGATAGGGGTTGATATAGGCATAGAGAAGGTAACAGAAAACCTAACCGACAGCGGCAGCGACTGAGACGCCTACAGCGACTCTGACAGAGGCTGAGACCCCGACTGAGGCAGATACGAGTAGATATTGACATAGAGAAGGCAGCAGACCCCCAATCGACAGCGGCAGCGACGGAGACGCCTACAGAGACGCTGGCAGAGGCTGTGACGCCAACTGAGACGCCGACTGAGGCAGATAAGGGTAGATATAGGCATACAGAAATCAGCAGACCCCGCAATCGACAGCGGCAGCGACTGAGATGCCTACAGAGACTCTGAAAGAGGCTGAGACGCCGACTGAGGCAGATACGAGTAGATATTGACATAGAGAAGGTAGCAGACCCCCAATCGGCAACGGCAGCGACGGAGACGCCTGCAGAGACGCTGACAAAGGCTGTGACGCCGACTGAGACGTCGACTGAGGCAGATAGGGGTAGATATAGGCATATTGAAGGCAGCATACCCCCCAATCAACAGCGGCAGCGACTGAGACGCCTACAGAGACGCTGACAGAGGCTGCGACGCAGACTGAGACGCCGACTGAGACGCCGACTGAGACGCCGACTGAGACTCCGACTTAGGCAGATAGGGGTAGATATAGGCATAGAGAAGGCATCAGACCCCCCCAATGGACAGCGACTGCGGCTGAGACGCCTACAGAGACGCTGACAGAAGTTGCGACGCCGACTGAGACGCCGACTGAGGCAGATAGGGGTATATATAGACGTAGAGAAGGCAACAGACCTCCCAATCGACAGCGGCAGCGAATGAGACGTCTACAGAGACGCTGACAGAGGTTGCGACGCCGAATGAGACGCCGACTGAGACGCCGACTGAGACGCCGACTGAGACGCCGACAGAGGCATATAGGGGTAGATATAGGCATAGAGAATGCAGCAGACCCCCCAAATGACAGCGGCAACTACTGAGACGCCTACAGAGACGCTGACAGAGGCTGTGACGCCGACTGAGGCAGATAGGGGCAGATATAGGCATAGAGAAGGCAGCAGACCCCCCCAGTCAACAACGGCAGCGACTGACATGCCTACAGAGACGCTGACCGAGGCTGCGACGCCGACTGAGACGCCGAGTGAGGCAGATAGGGGTAGATATAGGCATAGAGAAGGCAGCAGACCCCCCAATCGACAGCGGCAGCGACTGAGACGCATTCAGAGTCGCTGAGAGAGGCTGCGATGCCGACTGAGGCAGATAGGGGTAGATAATGACATAGAGAAGGCAGCAGACAACCCAATCGACAGCGGCAACAACTGAGACGCCTACAGAGACGCTGATAGAGGCTCCGACGCCGACTGAGATGCCGACTGCGGCAGATAGAGGTAAATATAGCCATAGAGAAGGCAGCAGACGCCCCAATCGACATCGGCAGCGACTGAGACGCCTACAAAGATGCTGACAGAGGCTGCGACGCCGACTGAGACGCCGACTGAAGCAGATAGGGGTAGATGTAGGCATACAGAAGGCAGTAGACCCGCCAATCGACAGCGGCAGCGACTGAGACGCCTACAGAGACGCTGACAAGAGGCTGCGACGCCGACTGAGATGCCGGCTGAGACGCCGACTGAGACGCCGACTGAGGCAGAGAGGGTTAGACATAGGCATAGAGAAGGCAGCAGACAACCCAATCGACAGCGGCAACAACTGAGACGCCTACGGAGACGCTGATAGAGGCTGCGACGCCGACTGAGACGCCGACTAAGGCAGATAGGGTAGATATAGGCCTAGATAAGGCAGCAGGCCCCTCAATAAATAGCGGCAACAACTGAGACGCCAACAGAGACGCTGATAGAGACTGCGAAGCCGACTGTGACGCCGACTGAGGCAGATAGGGGTTGATATAGGCATAGAGAAGGCAGCAGACCCCCAATCAACAGCGGCAGCGACTGAGCCGCCTGCAGAGACGCTTACATAGGCAGCGACGCCGACTGAGACGCCGACTCAGGCAGATAGGGGTAGATATAGGCGTAGAGAAGGCAGCAGATCCCCCAATCGACAGGGCAGCGACTGAGACGCCTACAGAGACGCTGACAGAGGCTGCGACGCTGACTGAGACGCCGACTGAGGCAGATAGGGGAAGATATAGGCATAGAGATTGCTGCAGACCCCCCAATCAACAGCGGCAGCTACTGAGTCGCCTACAGAGACGCTGAGAGAGGCTGCGACGCCGACTGAGGCAGATAGGGGTAGATATAAGCATAGAGAAGGCAGCAGACCCCCCAATCGACAACGGCAGCGACTGAGTCGCCTACAGAGACGCTGAGAGAGGCTGCGACGCCGACTGAGGCAGATAGGGGTAGATATAGGCATAGAGAAGGCAACAGAAAACCTAATCGACAGCGGAAGCGACTGAGACGCCTACACAGACGCTGACAGAGGCTGCGACGCCGACTGAGACGCCGACTGAGGCAGATCGGGTAGAGATAGGCCTAGAGAAGGCAGCAGGTACCTCAAGAAACAGCGGCAACAACTGAGACGCCTACAGAGACGCTGATAGAGACTGCGAAGCCGACTGTGACGCCGACTGAGACAGATAGGGGTAGATATAGGCCTAGAGAAGGCAGCAGGCCCCTCAATAAACACCGGCAGCAACTGAGACGCCTACAGAGACGCTGACAGAGGCTGTGACGCCGACTGAGACGCCGACTGAGGCAGATAAGGGTAGATATAGGCATAGAGAAGGCAGCAGATCCCCCAATCGACAGCGGCAGTGACTGAGACGCCTACAGAGACGCTGACAGATGCTTTGCCACCGACCGAGGCAGATAGGGGTAGATATAGGCATAGAGAAGGTAAAAAAACCTAATCGACAGCGGCTGCGACTGAGACGCCTACAGAGACGCTGACAGAGGCTGCGACGCCGACTGGAGCAGATAGGGGTAGATATAGATATAGATAAGGCAACAGAACACCCAATCGACAGCGGCAGCTACTGAGTCCCCTACAGAGACGCTGAGAGAGGCTGCGACGCCGACTGAGGCAGATAGGGGTAGATATAAGGATAGAGAAGGCAGCATACCCCCAATCGACAACGGCAGCGACTGAGACGCCTACAGCGACGATGACATAGACTGCGACGCCGACTGAGACCCCGACTTAGGCAGAGAGGGGTAGATATTGGCATAGAGAAGGCAGCAGACCCCCCAATCGACAGCGGCAGCGACTGAGACGCCTAAAGAGACGCTGACAGAGGTTGCGACGCCGACTGAGACGCCGACTGAGGCAGATAGGGGTATATATAGACGTAGAGAAGGCAACAGACCCCCCAATCGACAGTGGCAGCGAATGACATGCCTACAGAGACGCTGACAGAGGTTGCGACGCCGATTGAGACGCCGACTGAGACGCCGACTGAGGCAGCGACGCCGACTTAGACGCCGACTGAGGCAGATAGGGGTAGATATAGGCGTAGAGAATGCAGCAGATCCCCCAATCGTCAGCGGCAGAGAGGGTTAGACATAGGCATAGAGAAGGCAGCGGACCCCTCAATGTACAGCGGCAACAACTGAGACGCCTTCAGACACGCTGATAGAGACTGCGAAGCCGACTGTGACGCCGACTGAGGCAGATAGGGGTTGATATAGGCATAGAGAAGGCAGCAGACCCCCCAACCAACAGCGGCAGCGACTGAGACGTATACAGAGACTCTGACAGAGGCTGAGACGCCGACTGAGGCAGATACGAGTAGATATTGACATAGAGAAGGCAGCAGACCCCCAATCGACAGCGGCAGCGACGGAGATGCCTACAAAGACGCTGACAGAGGCTGTGACGCTGTCTGAGACGCCGACTGAGGCAGATAAGAGTAGATATAGGCATACAGAAATCAGCAGACCCCGCAATCGACAGCGGCAGCGAAAGAGATGCCTACAGAGACTCTGACAGAGGCTGAGACGCAGACTAAGGCAGATACGAGTAGATATTGACATAGAGAAGGCAGCAGACCCCCAATCGGCAGCGAATGAGACGCCTACAGAGACGCTGACAGAGGTTGCGACGCCGACTGAGGCAGATAGGGGTAGATATAGGCATAGAGAATGCAGCAGACCCCCCCAATCGACAGCGGCAACTACTGAGACGCCTACAGAGACGCTGACAGAGGCTGTGACGCCGACTCAGGCAGATAGGGGTAGATATAGGCATAGAGAAGGCAGCAGACCCCCCCAGTCAACAACGGCAGCTACTGAGATGCCTACAGAGACGCTGACCGAGGCTGCGACGCCGACTGAGACGCCGACTGAGGCAGATAAGGGAAGATGTAGGCATAGAGAAGGCAGCAGACCCCACAATCGACAGCGGCAGCGGCTGTGACGCCTACAGACACGCTGACAAGAGGCTGCGACGCCGACTGAGGCAGATAGGGGTAGATATAGGCGTAGAGAAGGCAGCAGATCCCCCAATCGACAGCGGCAGCGACTGAGACGAATAGAGATACGCTGAACAGAGGCTGCGACGCCGACTGAGGCAGAGAGGGTTAGAAATAGGCATAGAGAATGCAGCAGACAACCCAATCGACAGCGGCAACAACTGAGACGCCTACAGAGACGCTGATAGAGGCTGCGACGCCGACTGAGATGCCGACTGAGGCAGATAGAGGTAAATATAGGCATAGAGAAGGCAGCGGACCCCTCAATGGACAGCGGCAACAACTGAGACGCCTACAGAGACTGCTGACAGAGACTACGAAGCCGACTGTGACGCCGACTGAGGCAGATAGGGGTTGATATAGGCATAGAGAAGGCAGCAGACCCCCCAACAAGCAGCGGCAGCGACTGAGACGCCTACAGAGACGCTGACATAGGCAGCGACGCTGACATGGGCAGCGACGCCGACTTAGACGCCGACTGAGGCAGATAGGGGTAGATATAGGCGTAGAGAAGGCAGCAGATCCCCCAATCGACAGCGGCAGCGACTGAGACGCCTATAGAGACGCTGACAGAGGCTGCGACGCTGACTGAGACGCCGACTGAGGCAGATAGGGGTAGATATAGGCATAGAGAATGCAGCAGACCCCCCAATCGACAGCGGCAGCGACTGAGACGCCTACAGAGACGCTGACAGAGGCTGTGACGCCGACTCAGGCAGATAGGGGTAGATATAGGCATAGAGAAAGCAGCAGACCCCCCCCCAGTCAACAACGGCAGCGACTGAGATGCCTACAGAGACGCTGACCGAGGCTGCGACGCCGACTGAGACGCCGACTGAGACGCCGACTGAGGCAGATAAGGGAAGATGTAGGCATAGAGAAGGCAGCAGACCCCACAATCGACAGCGGCAGCGACTGTGACGCCTACAGAGACGCTGGCAAGAGGCTGCGACGCCGACTGAGGCAGATACGAGTAGATATTGACAAAGAGAAGGCAGCAGACCCCCCCAATCGACAGTGGCAGCGTTTGAGACGCCTACAGAGACGCTGACAGATGCTTTGCCGCCGACTGAGGCAGATAGGGGTAGATATAGGCATAGAGAAGGCAGCAGACCCCCCAACCAACAGCGGCAGCGACTGAGACGTATACAGAGACTCTGACAGAGGCTGAGACGCCGACTGAGGCAGATACGAGTAGATATTGACATAGAGAAGGCAGCAGACCCCCAATCGACAGCGGCAGCGACGGAGACGCCTACAGAGACGCTGACTGATGCAGATAGGGGTAGATATAAGCATAGAGAAGGCAGCAGACCCCCCAATCGACAACAGCAGCGACTGAGATGCCGACAGAGACGCTGACAGATGTTTTGCCGCCGACTGAGGCATATAGGGGTAGATATAGGCATAGAGAAGGCAACAGAAAACCTAATCGACTGCGGCAGCGACTGAGACGCCTACAGAGACGCTGACAGATGCTTTGCCACCGACTGAGACAGATAGGGGTAGAGATAGGCATAGAGAAGGTAACAGAAAACCTAACCGACAGGGTCAGCGACTGAGACGCATACAGCGACTCTGACAGAGGCTGAGACCCCGACTGAGGCAGATACGAGTAGATATTGACATAGAGAAGGCAGCAAACCCCCAGTCGACAGCGGCAGCGACGGAGACGCCTACAGAGACGCTGGCAGAAGCTGTGACGCCAACTGAGACGCCGACTGAGGCAGATAAGGGTAGATATAGGCATACAGAAATCAGCAAACCCCGCAATCGACAGCGGCAGCGACTGAGATGCCTACAGAGACTCTGAAAGAGGCTGAGACGCCGACTGAGGCAGATACGAGTAGATATTGACATAGAGAAGGTAGCAGACCCCCAATCGGCAGCGGCAGCGACGGAGACGCCTGCAGAGACGCTGACAAAGGCTGTGACGCCGACTGAGACGGCGACTGAGGCAGATAGGGGTAGATATAGGCATATTGAAGGCAGCATACCCCCCAATCAACAGCGGCAGCGACTGAGACGCCTACAGAGACGCTGACAGAGGCTGCGACGCAGACTGAGACTCCGACTGAGACGCCGACTGAGACGCCGACTGAGACGCCGACTGAGACTCCGACTTAGGCAGATAGGGGTAGATATAGGCATAGAGAAGGCATCAGACCCCCCCAATGGACAGCGACTGCGGCTGAGACGCCTACAGAGACGCTGACAGAAGTTGCGACGCCGACTGAGACGCCGACTGAGGCAGATAGGGGTATATATAGACGTAGAGAAGGCAACAGACCTCCCAATCGACAGCGGCAGCGAATGAGACGTCTACAGAGACGCTGACAGAGGTTGCGACGCCGAATGAGACGCCGACTGAGACGCCGACTGAGACGCCGACTGAGACGCCGACAGAGGCATATAGGGGTAGATATAGGCATAGAGAATGCAGCAGACCCCCCAAATGACAGCGGCAACTACTGAGACGCCTACAGAGACGCTGACAGAGGCTGTGACGCCGACTGAGGCAGATAGGGGCAGATATAGGCATAGAGAAGGCAGAAGACCCCCCCAGTCAACAACGGCAGCGACTGACATGCCTACAGAGACGCTGACCGAGGCTGCGACGCCGACTGAGACGCCGAGTGAGGCAGATAGGGGTAGATATAGGCATAGAGAAGGCAGCAGACCCCCCAATCGACAGCGGCAGCGACTGAGACGCATTCAGAGTCGCTGAGAGAGGCTGCGATGCCGACTGAGGCAGATAGGGGTAGATAATGACATAGAGAAGGCAGCAGACAACCCAATCGACAGCGGCAACAACTGAGACGCCTACAGAGACGCTGATAGAGGCTCCGACGTCGACTGAGATGCCGACTGCGGCAGATAGAGGTAAATATAGCCATAGAGAAGGCAGCAGACGCCCCAATCGACATCGGCAGCGACTGAGACGCCTACAAAGATGCTGACAGAGGCTGCGACGCCGACTGAGACGCCGACTGAAGCAGATAGGGGTAGATGTAGGCATACAGAAGGCAGCAGACCCGCCAATCGACAGCGGCAGCGACTGAGACGCCTACAGAGACGCTGACAAGAGGCTGCGACGCCGACTGAGATGCCGGCTGAGACGCCGACTGAGACGCCGACTGAGGCAGAGAGGGTTAGACATAGGCATAGAGAAGGCAGCAGACAACCCAATCGACAGCGGCAACAACTGAGACGCCTACGGAGACGCTGATAGAGGCTGCGACGCCGACTGAGACGCCGACTGAGGCAGATAGGGTAGATATAGGCCTAGATAAGGCAGCAGGCCCCTCAATAAATAGCGGCAACAACTGAGATGCCAACAGAGACGCTGATAGAGACTGCGAAGCCGACTGTGACGCCGACTGAGGCAGATAGGGGTTGATATAGGCATAGAGAAGGCAGCAGACCCCCAATCAACAGCGGCAGCGACTGAGCCGCCTACAGAGACGCTTACATAGGCAGCGACGCCGACTGAGACGCCGACTCAGGCAGATAGGGGTAGATATAGGCGTAGAGAAGGCAGCAGATCCCCCAATCGACAGGGCAGCGACTGAGACGCCTACAGGGACGCTGACAGAGGCTGCGACGCTGACTGAGACGCCGACTGAGGCAGATAGGGGAAGATATAGGCATAGAGATTGCTGCAGACCCCCCAATCAACAGCGGCAGCTACTGAGTCGCCTACAGAGACGCTGAGAGAGGCTGCGACGCCGACTGAGGCAGATAGGGGTAGATATAAGCATAGAGAAGGCAGCAGACCCCCCAATCGACAACGGCAGCGACTGAGTCGCCTACAGAGACGCTGAGAGAGGCTGCGACGCCGACTGAGGCAGATAGGGGTAGATATAGGCATAGAGAAGGCAACAGAAAACCTAATCGACAGCGGAAGCGACTGAGACGCCTACACAGACGCTGACAGAGGCTGCGACGCCGACTGAGACGCCGACTGAGGCAGATCGGGTAGAGATAGGCCTAGAGAAGGCAGCAGGTACCTCAAGAAACAGCGGCAACAACTGAGACGCCTACAGATACGCTGATAGAGACTGCGAAGCCGACTGTGACGCCGACTGAGACAGATAGGGGTAGATATAGGCCTAGAGAAGGCAGCAGGCCCCTCAATAAACACCGGCAGCAACTGAGACGCCTACAGAGACGCTGACAGAGGCTGTGACGCCGACTGAGACGCCGACTGAGGCAGATAAGGGTAGATATAGGCATAGAGAAGGCAGCAGATCCCCCAATCGACAGCGGCAGTGACTGAGACGCCTACAGAGACGCTGACAGATGCTTTGCCACCGACCGAGGCAGATAGGGGTAGATATAGGCATAGAGAAGGTAACAGAAAACCTAATCGACAGCGGCTGCGACTGAGACGCCTACAGAGACGCTGACAGAGGCTGCGACGCCGACTGGAGCAGATAGGGGTAGATATAGATATAGATAAGGCAACAGAACACCCAATCGACAGCGGCAGCTACTGAGTCCCCTACAGAGACGCTGAGAGAGGCTGCGACGCCGACTGAGGCAGATAGGTGTAGATATAAGGATAGAGAAGGCAGCATACCCCCAATCGACAACGGCAGCGACTGAGACGCCTACAGCGACGATGACATAGACTGCGACGCCGACTGAGACCCCGACTTAGGCAGAGAGGGGTAGATATTGGCATAGAGAAGGCAGCAGACCCCCCAATCGACAGCGGCAGCGACTGAGACGCCTAAAGAGATGCTGACAGAGGTTGCGACGCCGACTGAGACGCCGACTGAGGCAGATAGGGGTATATATAGACGTAGAGAAGGCAACAGACCCCCCAATCGACAGTGGCAGCGAATGACACGCCTACAGAGACGCTGACAGAGGTTGCGACGCCGATTGAGACGCCGACTGAGACGCCGACTGAGGCAGCGACGCCGACTTAGACGCCGACTGAGGCAGATAGGGGTAGATATAGGCGTAGAGAAGGCAGCAGATTCCAATCGTCAGCGGCAGAGAGGGTTAGACATAGGCATAGAGAAGGCAGCGGACCCCTCAATGTACAGCGGCAACAACTGAGACGCCTTCAGACACGCTGATAGAGACTGCGAAGCCGACTGTGACGCCGACTGAGGCAGATAGGGGTTGATATAGGCATAGAGAAGGCAGCAGACCCCCCCAACCAACAGCGGCAGCGACTGAGACGTATACAGAGACTCTGACAGAGGCTGAGACGCCGACTGAGGCAGATACGAGTAGATATTGACATAGAGAAGGCAGCAGACCCCCAATCGACAGCGGCAGCGACGGAGATGCCTACAAAGACGCTGGCAGAGGCTGTGACGCTGACTGAGACGCCGACTGAGGCAGATAAGAGTAGATATAGGCATACAGAAATCAGCAGACCCCGCAATCGACAGCGGCAGCGAAAGAGATGCCTACAGAGACTCTGACAGAGGCTGAGACGCAGACTAAGGCAGATACGAGTAGATATTGACATAGAGAAGGCAGCAGACCCCCAATCGACAGCGGCAGCGAATGAGACGCCTACAGAGACGCTGACAGAGGTTGCGACGCCGACTGAGGCAGATAGGGGTAGATATAGGCATAGAGAATGCAGCAGACCCCCCCAATCGACAGCGGCAACTACTGAGACGCCTACAGAGACGCTGACAGAGGCTGTGACGCCGACTCAGGCAGATAGGGGTAGATATAGGCATAGAGAAGGCAGCAGACCCCCCCAGTCAACAACGGCAGCGACTGAGATGCCTACAGAGACGCTGACCGAGGCTGCGACGCCGACTGAGACGCCGACTGAGGCAGATAAGGGAAGATGTAGGCATAGAGAAGGCAGCAGACCCCACAATCGACAGCGGCAGCGGCTGTGACGCCTACAGACACGCTGACAAGAGGCTGCGACGCCGACTGAGGCAGATAGGGGTAGATATAGGCATAGAGAAGGCAACAGAAAACCTAATCGACAGCGGCAGTGACTGAGACGCCTACAGCGACTCTGACAGAGGCTGAGACCCCGACTGAGGCAGATACGAGTAGATATTGACATAGAGAAGGCAGCAGACCCCCAATCGACAGCGGCAGCGACGGAGATGCCTACAGAGACGCTGGCAGAGGCTGTGACGCCAACTGAGACGCCGACTGAGGCAGATAAGGGTAGATATAGGCATACAGAAATCAGCAAACCCCGCAATCGACAGCGGCAGCGACTGAGATGCCTACAGAGACTCTGAAAGAGGCTGAGACGCCGACTGAGGCAGATACGAGTAGATATTGACATAGAGAAGGTAGCAGACCCCCAATCGACAGCGGCAGCGACGGAGACGCCTGCAGAGACGCTGACAAAGGCTGTGACGCCGACTGAGACGTCGACTGAGGCAGATAGGGGTAGATATAGGCATATTGAAGGCAGCAGACCCCCCAATCAACAGCGGCAGCGACTGAGACGCCTACAGAGACGCTGACAGAGGCTGCGACGCAGACTGAGACTCCGACTGAGACGCCGACTGAGACGCCGACTGAGACGCCGACTGAGACTCCGACTTAGGCAGATAGGGGTAGATATAGGCATAGAGAAGGCATCAGACCCCCCCAATCGACAGCGACTGCGGCTGAGACGCCTACAGAGACGCTGACAGAAGTTGCGACGCCGACTGAGACGCCGACTGAGGCAGATAGGGGTATATATAGACGTAGAGAAGGCAACAGACCTCCCAATCGACAGCGGCAGCGAATGAGACGTCTACAGAGACGCTGGCAGAGGTTGCGACGCCGAATGAGACGCCGACTGAGACGCCGACTGAGACGCCGACTGAGACGCCGACAGAGGCATATAGGGGTAGATATAGGCATAGAGAATGCAGCAGACCCCCCAAATGACAGCGGCAACTACTGAGACGCCTACAGAGACGCTGACAGAGGCTGTGACGCCGACTGAGGCAGATAGGGGCAGATATAGGCATAGAGAAGGCAGAAGACCCCCCCAGTCAACAACGGCAGCGACTGACATGCCTACAGAGACGCTGACCGAGGCTGCGACGCCGACTGAGACGCCGAGTGAGGCAGATAGGGGTAGATATAGGCATAGAGAAGGCAGCAGACCCCCCAATCGACAGCGGCAGCGACTGAGACGCATTCAGAGTCGCTGAGAGAGGCTGCGATGCCGACTGAGGCAGATAGGGGTAGATAATGACATAGAGAAGGCAGCAGACAACCCAATCGACAGCGGCAACAACTGAGACGCCTACAGAGACGCTGATAGAGGCTCCGACGCCGACTGAGATGCCGACTGCGGCAGATAGAGGTAAATATAGCCATAGAGAAGGCAGCAGACGCCCCAATCGACATCGGCAGCGACTGAGACGCCTACAAAGACGCTGACAGAGGCTGCGACGCCGACTGAGACGCCGACTGAAGCAGATAGGGGTAGATAATGACATAGAGAAGGCAGCAGACAACCCAATCGACAGCGGCAACAACTGAGACGCCTACAGAGACGCTGATAGAGGCTCCGACGCCGACTGAGACGTCGACTGAGGCAGATAGGGGTAGATATAGGCATATTGAAGGCAGCATACCCCCCAATCAACAGCGGCAGCGACTGAGACGCCTACAGAGACGCTGACAGAGGCTGCGACGCAGACTGAGACTCCGACTGAGACGCCGACTGAGACGCCGACTGAGACGCCGACTGAGACTCCGAGTTAGGCAGATAGGGGTAGATATAGGCATAGAGAAGGCATCAGACCCCCCCAATGGACAGCGACTGCGGCTGAGACGCCTACAGAGACGCTGACAGAAGTTGCGACGCCGACTGAGACGCCGACTGAGGCAGATAGGGGCAGATATAGGCATAGAGAAGGCAGAAGACCCCCCCAGTCAACAACGGCAGCGACTGACATGCCTACAGAGACGCTGACCGAGGCTGCGACGCCGACTGAGACGCCGAGTGAGGCAGATAGGGGTAGATATAGGCATAGAGAAGGCAGCAGACCCGCCAATCGACAGCGGCAGCGACTGAGACGCCTACAGAGACGCTGACAAGAGGCTGCGACGCCGACTGAGATGCCGGCTGAGACGCCGACTGAGACGCCGACTGAGGCAGAGAGGGTTAGACATAGGCATAGAGAAGGCAGCAGACAACCCAATCGACAGCGGCAACAACTGAGACGCCTACGGAGACGCTGATAGAGGCTGCGACGCCGACTGAGACGCCGACTGAGGCAGATAGGGTAGATATGGGCCTAGATAAGGCAGCAGGCCCCTCAATAAATAGCGGCAACAACTGAGACGCCAACAGAGACGCTGATAGAGACTGCGAAGCCGACTGTGACGCCGACTGAGGCAGATAGGGGTTGATATAGGCATAGAGAAGGCAGCAGACCCCCAATCAACAGCGGCAGCGACTGAGCCGCCTACAGAGACGCTTACATAGGCAGCGACGCCGACTGAGACGCCGACTCAGGCAGATAGGGGTAGATATAGGCGTAGAGAAGGCAGCAGATCCCCCAATCGACAGGGCAGCGACTGAGACGCCTACAGAGACGCTGACAGAGGCTGCGACGCTGACTGAGACGCCGACTGAGGCAGATAGGGGAAGATATAGGCATAGAGATTGCTGCAGACCCCCCAATCAACAGCGGCAGCTACTGAGTCGCCTACAGAGACGCTGAGAGAGGCTGCGACGCCGACTGAGGCAGATAGGGGTAGATATAAGCATAGAGAAGGCAGCAGACCCCCCAATCGACAACGGCAGCGACTGAGTCGCCTACAGAGACGCTGAGAGAGGCTGCGACGCCGACTGAGGCAGATAGGAGTAGATATAGGCATAGAGAAGGCAACAGAAAACCTAATCGACAGCGGAAGCGACTGAGACGCCTACACAGACGCTGACAGAGGCTGCGACGCCGACTGAGACGCCGACTGAGGCAGATCGGGTAGAGATAGGCCTAGAGAAGGCAGCAGGTACCTCAAGAAACAGCGGCAACAACTGAGACGCCTACAGATACGCTGATAGAGACTGCGAAGCCGACTGTGACGCCGACTGAGACAGATAGGGGTAGATATAGGCCTAGAGAAGGCAGCAGGCCCCTCAATAAACACCGGCAGCAACTGAGACGCCTACAGAGACGCTGACAGAGGCTGTGACGCCGACTGAGACGCCGACTGAGGCAGATAAGGGTAGATATAGGCATAGAGAAGGCAGCAGATCCCCCAATCGACAGCGGCAGTGACTGAGACGCCTACAGAGACGCTGACAGATGCTTTGCCACCGACCGAGGCAGATAGGGGTAGATATAGGCATAGAGAAGGTAACAGAAAACCTAATCGACAGCGGCTGTGACTGAGACGCCTACAGAGACGCTGACAGAGGCTGCGACGCCGACTGGAGCAGATAGGGGTAGATATAGATATAGATAAGGCAACAGAACACCCAATCGACAGCGGCAGCTACTGAGTCCCCTACAGAGACGCTGAGAGAGGCTGCGACGCCGACTGAGGCAGATATTTGTAGATATAAGGATAGAGAAGGCAGCATACCCCCAATCGACAACGGCAGCGACTGAGACGCCTACAGCGACGATGACATAGACTGCGACGCCGACTGAGACCCCGACTTAGGCAGAGAGGGGTAGATATTGGCATAGAGAAGGCAGCAGACCCCCCAATCGACAGCGGCAGCGACTGAGACGCCTAAAGAGACGCTGACAGAGGTTGCGACGCCGACTGAGACGCCGACTGAGGCAGATAGGGGTATATATAGACGTAGAGAAGGCAACAGACCCCCCAATCGACAGTGGCAGCGAATGACACGCCTACAGAGACGCTGACAGAGGTTGCGACGCCGATTGAGACGCCGACTGAGACGCCGACTGAGGCAGCGACGCCGACTTAGACGCCGACTGAGGCAGATAGGGGTAGATATAGGCGTAGAGAAGGCAGCAGATCCCCCAATCGTCAGCGGCAGAGAGGGTTAGACATAGGCATAGAGAAGGCAGCGGACCCCTCAATGTACAGCGGCAACAACTGAGACGCCTTCAGACACGCTGATAGAGACTGCGAAGCCGACTGTGACGCCGACTGAGGCAGATAGGGGTTGATATAGGCATAGAGAAGGCAGCAGACCCCCCAACCAACAGCGGCAGCGGCTGAGACGTATACAGAGACTCTGACAGAGGCTGAGACGCCGACTGAGGCAGATACGAGTAGATATTGACATAGAGAAGGCAGCAGACCCCCAATCGACAGCGGCAGCGACGGAGATGCCTACAAAGACGCTGACAGAGGCTGTGACGCTGACTGAGACGCCGACTGAGGCAGATAAGAGTAGATATAGGCATACAGAAATCAGCAGACCCCGCAATCGACAGCGGCAGCGAAAGAGATGCCTACAGAGACTCTGACAGAGGCTGAGACGCAGACTAAGGCAGATACGAGTAGATATTGACATAGAGAAGGCAGCAGACCCCCAATCGACAGCGGCAGCGAATGAGACGCCTACAGAGACGCTGACAGAGGTTGCGACGCCGACTGAGGCAGATAGGGGTAGATATAGGCATAGAGAATGCAGCAGACCCCCCCAATCGACAGCGGCAACTACTGAGACGCCTACAGAGACGCTGACAGAGGCTGTGACGCCGACTCAGGCAGATAGGGGTAGATATAGGCATAGAGAAGGCAGCAGACCCCCCCAGTCAACAACGGCAGCGACTGAGATGCCTACAGAGACGCTGACCGAGGCTGCGACGCCGACTGAGACGCCGACTGAGGCAGATAAGGGAAGATGTAGGCATAGAGAAGGCAGCAGACCCCACAATCGACAGCGGCAGCGGCTGTGACGCCTACAGACACGCTGACAAGAGGCTGCGACGCCGACTGAGGCAGATAGGGGTAGATATAGGCATAGAGAAGGCAACAGAAAACCTAATCGACAGCGGCAGTGACTGAGACGCCTACAGAGACGCTGACAGAGGTTGCGACACCGATTGAGACGCCGACTGAGACGCCGACTGAGGCAGCGACGCCGACTTAGACGCCGACTGAGGCAGATAGGGGTAGATATAGGCGTAGAGAAGGCAGCAGATTCCAATCGTCAGCGGCAGAGAGGGTTAGACATAGGCATAGAGAAGGCAGCGGACCCCTCAATGTACAGCGGCAACAACTGAGACGCCTTCAGACACGCTGATAGAGACTGCGAAGCCGACTGTGACGCCGACTGAGGCAGATAGGGGTTGATATAGGCATAGAGAAGGCAGCAGACCCCCCCAACCAACAGCGGCAGCGACTGAGACGTATACAGAGACTCTGACAGAGGCTGAGACGCCGACTGAGGCAGATACGAGTAGATATTGACATAGAGAAGGCAGCAGACCCCCAATCGACAGCGGCAGCGACGGAGATGCCTACAAAGACGCTGGCAGAGGCTGTGACGCTGACTGAGACGCCGACTGAGGCAGATAAGAGTAGATATAGGCATACAGAAATCAGCAGACCCCGCAATCGACAGCGGCAGCGAAAGAGATGCCTACAGAGACTCTGACAGAGGCTGAGACGCAGACTAAGGCAGATACGAGTAGATATTGACATAGAGAAGGCAGCAGACCCCCAATCGACAGCGGCAGCGAATGAGACGCCTACAGAGACGCTGACAGAGGTTGCGACGCCGACTGAGGCAGATAGGGGTAGATATAGGCATAGAGAATGCAGCAGACCCCCCCAATCGACAGCGGCAACTACTGAGACGCCTACAGAGACGCTGACAGAGGCTGTGACGCCGACTCAGGCAGATAGGGGTAGATATAGGCATAGAGAAGGCAGCAGACCCCCCCAGTCAACAACGGCAGCGACTGAGATGCCTACAGAGACGCTGACCGAGGCTGCGACGCCGACTGAGACGCCGACTGAGGCAGATAAGGGAAGATGTAGGCATAGAGAAGGCAGCAGACCCCACAATCGACAGCGGCAGCGGCTGTGACGCCTACAGACACGCTGACAAGAGGCTGCGACGCCGACTGAGGCAGATAGGGGTAGATATAGGCATAGAGAAGGCAACAGAAAACCTAATCGACAGCGGCAGTGACTGAGACGCCTACAGCGACTCTGACAGAGGCTGAGACCCCGACTGAGGCAGATACGAGTAGATATTGACATAGAGAAGGCAGCAGACCCCCAATCGACAGCGGCAGCGACGGAGATGCCTACAGAGACGCTGGCAGAGGCTGTGACGCCAACTGAGACGCCGACTGAGGCAGATAAGGGTAGATATAGGCATACAGAAATCAGCAAACCCCGCAATCGACAGCGGCAGCGACTGAGATGCCTACAGAGACTCTGAAAGAGGCTGAGACGCCGACTGAGGCAGATACGAGTAGATATTGACATAGAGAAGGTAGCAGACCCCCAATCGGCAGCGGCAGCGACGGAGACGCCTGCAGAGACGCTGACAAAGGCTGTGACGCCGACTGAGACGTCGACTGAGGCAGATAGGGGTAGATATAGGCATATTGAAGGCAGCATACCCCCCAATCAACAGCGGCAGCGACTGAGACGCCTACAGAGACGCTGACAGAGGCTGCGACGCAGACTGAGACTCCGACTGAGACGCCGACTGAGACGCCGACTGAGACGCCGACTGAGACTCCGACTTAGGCAGATAGGGGTAGATATAGGCATAGAGAAGGCATCAGACCCCCCCAATCGACAGCGACTGCGGCTGAGACGCCTACAGAGACGCTGACAGAAGTTGCGACGCCGACTGAGACGCCGACTGAGGCAGATAGGGGTATATATAGACGTAGAGAAGGCAACAGACCTCCCAATCGACAGCGGCAGCGAATGAGACGTCTACAGAGACGCTGGCAGAGGTTGCGACGCCGAATGAGACGCCGACTGAGACGCCGACTGAGACGCCGACTGAGACGCCGACAGAGGCATATAGGGGTAGATATAGGCATAGAGAATGCAGCAGACCCCCCAAATGACAGCGGCAACTACTGAGACGCCTACAGAGACGCTGACAGAGGCTGTGACGCCGACTGAGGCAGATAGGGGCAGATATAGGCATAGAGAAGGCAGAAGACCCCCCCAGTCAACAACGGCAGCGACTGACATGCCTACAGAGACGCTGACCGAGGCTGCGACGCCGACTGAGACGCCGAGTGAGGCAGATAGGGGTAGATATAGGCATAGAGAAGGCAGCAGACCCCCCAATCGACAGCGGCAGCGACTGAGACGCATTCAGAGTCGCTGAGAGAGGCTGCGATGCCGACTGAGGCAGATAGGGGTAGATAATGACATAGAGAAGGCAGCAGACAACCCAATCGACAGCGGCAACAACTGAGACGCCTACAGAGACGCTGATAGAGGCTCCGACGCCGACTGAGATGCCGACTGCGGCAGATAGAGGTAAATATAGCCATAGAGAAGGCAGCAGACGCCCCAATCGACATCGGCAGCGACTGAGACGCCTACAAAGATGCTGACAGAGGCTGCGACGCCGACTGAGACGCCGACTGAAGCAGATAGGGGTAGATAATGACATAGAGAAGGCAGCAGACAACCCAATCGACAGCGGCAACAACTGAGACGCCTACAGAGACGCTGATAGAGGCTCCGACGCCGACTGAGACGTCGACTGAGGCAGATAGGGGTAGATATAGGCATATTGAAGGCAGCATACCCCCCAATCAACAGCGGCAGCGACTGAGACGCCTACAGAGACGCTGACAGAGGCTGCGACGCAGACTGAGACTCCGACTGAGACGCCGACTGAGACGCCGACTGAGACGCCGACTGAGACTCCGAGTTAGGCAGATAGGGGTAGATATAGGCATAGAGAAGGCATCAGACCCCCCCAATGGACAGCGACTGCGGCTGAGACGCCTACAGAGACGCTGACAGAAGTTGCGACGCCGACTGAGACGCCGACTGAGGCAGATAGGGGCAGATATAGGCATAGAGAAGGCAGAAGACCCCCCCAGTCAACAACGGCAGCGACTGACATGCCTACAGAGACGCTGACCGAGGCTGCGACGCCGACTGAGACGCCGAGTGAGGCAGATAGGGGTAGATATAGGCATAGAGAAGGCAGCAGACCCGCCAATCGACAGCGGCAGCGACTGAGACGCCTACAGAGACGCTGACAAGAGGCTGCGACGCCGACTGAGATGCCGGCTGACACGCCGACTGAGACGCCGACTGAGGCAGAGAGGGTTAGACATAGGCATAGAGAAGGCAGCAGACAACCCAATCGACAGCGGCAACAACTGAGACGCCTACGGAGACGCTGATAGAGGCTGCGACGCCGACTGAGACGCCGACTGAGGCAGATAGGGTAGATATGGGCCTAGATAAGGCAGCAGGCCCCTCAATAAATAGCGGCAACAACTGAGACGCCAACAGAGACGCTGATAGAGACTGCGAAGCCGACTGTGACGCCGACTGAGGCAGATAGGGGTTGATATAGGCATAGAGAAGGCAGCAGACCCCCAATCAACAGCGGCAGCGACTGAGCCGCCTACAGAGACGCTTACATAGGCAGCGACGCCGACTGAGACGCCGACTCAGGCAGATAGGGGTAGATATAGGCGTAGAGAAGGCAGCAGATCCCCCAATCGACAGGGCAGCGACTGAGACGCCTACAGAGACGCTGACAGAGGCTGCGACGCTGACTGAGACGCCGACTGAGGCAGATAGGGGAAGATATAGGCATAGAGATTGCTGCAGACCCCCCAATCAACAGCGGCAGCTACTGAGTCGCCTACAGAGACGCTGAGAGAGGCTGCGACGCCGACTGAGGCAGATAGGGGTAGATATAAGCATAGAGAAGGCAGCAGACCCCCCAATCGACAACGGCAGCGACTGAGTCGCCTACAGAGACGCTGAGAGAGGCTGCGACGCCGACTGAGGCAGATAGGAGTAGATATAGGCATAGAGAAGGCAACAGAAAACCTAATCGACAGCGGAAGCGACTGAGACGCCTACACAGACGCTGACAGAGGCTGCGACGCCGACTGAGACGCCGACTGAGGCAGATCGGGTAAAGATAGGCCTAGAGAAGGCAGCAGGTACCTCAAGAAACAGCGGCAACAACTGAGACGCCTACAGATACGTTGATAGAGACTGCGAAGCCGACTGTGACGCCGACTGAGACAGATAGGGGTAGATATAGGCCTAGAGAAGGCAGCAGGCCCCTCAATAAACACCGGCAGCAACTGAGACGCCTACAGAGACGCTGACAGAGGCTGTGACGCCGACTGAGACGCCGACTGAGGCAGATAAGGGTAGATATAGGCATAGAGAAGGCAGCAGATCCCCCAATCGACAGCGGCAGTGACTGAGACGCCTACAGAGACGCTGACAGATGCTTTGCCACCGACCGAGGCAGATAGGGGTAGATATAGGCATAGAGAAGGTAACAGAAAACCTAATCGACAGCGGCTGTGACTGAGACGCCTACAGAGACGCTGACAGAGGCTGCGACGCCGACTGGAGCAGATAGGGGTAGATATAGATATAGATAAGGCAACAGAACACCCAATCGACAGCGGCAGCTACTGAGTCCCCTACAGAGACGCTGAGAGAGGCTGCGACGCCGACTGAGGCAGATATTTGTAGATATAAGGATAGAGAAGGCAGCATACCCCCAATCGACAACGGCAGCGACTGAGACGCCTACAGCGACGATGACATAGACTGCGACGCCGACTGAGACCCCGACTTAGGCAGAGAGGGGTAGATATTGGCATAGAGAAGGCAGCAGACCCCCCAATCGACAGCGGCAGCGACTGAGACGCCTAAAGAGACGCTGACAGAGGTTGCGACGCCGACTGAGACGCCGACTGAGGCAGATAGGGGTATATATAGACGTAGAGAAGGCAACAGACCCCCCAATCGACAGTGGCAGCGAATGACACGCCTACAGAGACGCTGACAGAGGTTGCGACGCCGATTGAGACGCCGACTGAGACGCCGACTGAGGCAGCGACGCCGACTTAGACGCCGACTGAGGCAGATAGGGGTAGATATAGGCGTAGAGAAGGCAGCAGATCCCCCAATCGTCAGCGGCAGAGAGGGTTAGACATAGGCATAGAGAAGGCAGCGGACCCCTCAATGTACAGCGGCAACAACTGAGACGCCTTCAGACACGCTGATGGAGACTGCGAAGCCGACTGTGACGCCGACTGAGGCAGATAGGGGTTGATATAGGCATAGAGAAGGCAGCAGACCCCCCAACCAACAGCGGCAGCGACTGAGACGTATACAGAGACTCTGACAGAGGCTGAGACGCCGACTGAGGCAGATACGAGTAGATATTGACATAGAGAAGGCAGCAGACCCCCAATCGACAGCGGCAGCGACGGAGATGCCTACAAAGACGCTGACAGAGGCTGTGACGCTGACTGAGACGCCGACTGAGGCAGATAAGAGTAGATATAGGCATACAGAAATCAGCAGACCCCGCAATCGACAGCGGCAGCGAAAGAGATGCCTACAGAGACTCTGACAGAGGCTGAGACGCAGACTAAGGCAGATACGAGTAGATATTGACATAGAGAAGGCAGCAGACCCCCAATCGACAGCGGCAGCGAATGAGACGCCTACAGAGACGCTGACAGAGGTTGCGACGCCGACTGAGGCAGATAGGGGTAGATATAGGCATAGAGAATGCAGCAGACCCCCCCAATCGACAGCGGCAACTACTGAGACGCCTACAGAGACGCTGACAGAGGCTGTGACGCCGACTCAGGCAGATAGGGGTAGATATAGGCATAGAGAAGGCAGCAGACCCCCCCAGTCAACAACGGCAGCGACTGAGATGCCTACAGAGACGCTGACCGAGGCTGCGACGCCGACTGAGACGCCGACTGAGGCAGATAAGGGAAGATGTAGGCATAGAGAAGGCAGCAGACCCCACAATCGACAGCGGCAGCGGCTGTGACGCCTACAGACACGCTGACAAGAGGCTGCGACGCCGACTGAGGCAGATAGGGGTAGATATAGGCATAGAGAAGGCAACAGAAAACCTAATCGACAGCGGCAGTGACTGAGACGCCTACAGAGACGCTGACAGATGCTTTGCCGCCGACTGAGGCAGATAGGGGTAGATATAGGCATAGAGCAGGCAGCAGACCCCCCAACCAACAGCGGCAGCGACTGAGACGTATACAGAGACTCTGACAGAAGCTGAGACGCCGACTGAGGCAGATACGAGTAGATATTGACATAGAGAAGGCAGCAGACCCACAATCGACAGCGGCAGCGACGGAGACGCCTACAGAGACGCTGACATAGGCAGCGACGCCGACTGAGACGCCGACTGAGGCAGATAGGGGTAGATATAGGCGTAGAGAAGGCAGCAGATCCCCCAATCGACAGCGGCAGCGACTGAGACGCCTACAGATACGCTGAAAAGAGGCTGCGACGCCGACTGAGGCAGAGAGGGTTAGAAATAGGCATAGAGAATGCAGCAGACAACCCAATCGACAGCGGCAACAACTGAGACGCCTACAGAGACGCTGATAGAGGCTGCGACGCCGACTGAGATGCCGACTGAGGCAGATAGAGGTAAATATAGGCATAGAGAAGGCAGCGGACCCCTCAATGGACAGCGGCAACAACTGAGACGCCTACAGAGACTGCTGACTGAGACTACGAAGCCGACTGTGACGCCGACTGAGGCAGATAGGGGTTGATATTGGCATAGAGAAGGCAGCAGACCCCCCAACAAGCAGCGGCAGCGACTGAGACGCCTACAGAGACGCTGACATAGGCAGCGACGCTGACATGGGCAGCGACGCCGACTTAGACGCCGACTGAGGCAGATAGGGGTAGATATAGGCGTAGAGAAGGCAGCAGATCCCCCAATCGACAGCGGCAGCGACTGAGACGCCTATAGAGACGCTGACAGAGGCTGCGACGCTGACTGAGACGCCGACTGAGGCAGATAGGGGTAGATATAGGCATAGAGAATGCAGCAGACCCCCCAATCGACAGCGGCAGCGACTGAGACGCCTACAGAGACGCTGACAGAGGCTGCGACACCGACTGAGGCAGATGCGAGTAGATATTGACATAGAGAAGGCAGCAGACCCCCCCAGTCAACAACGGCAGCGACTGAGATGCCTACAGAGACGCTGACCGAGGCTGCGACGCCGACTGAGACGCCGACTGAGGCAGATAAGGGAAGATGTAGGCATAGAGAAGGCAGCAGACCCCACAATCGACAGCGGCAGCGGCTGTGACGCCTACAGACACGCTGACAAGAGGCTGCGACGCCGACTGAGGCAGATAGGGGTAGATATAGGCATAGAGAAGGCAACAGAAAACCTAATCGACAGCGGCAGTGACTGAGACGCCTACAGAGACGCTGACAGATGCTTTGCCGCCGACTGAGGCAGATAGGGGTAGATATAGGCATAGAGCAGGCAGCAGACCCCCCAACCAACAGCGGCAGCGACTGAGACGTATACAGAGACTCTGACAGAAGCTGAGACGCCGACTGAGGCAGATACGAGTAGATATTGACATAGAGAAGGCAGCAGACCCACAATCGACAGCGGCAGCGACGGAGACGCCTACAGAGACGCTGACATAGGCAGCGACGCCGACTGAGATGCCGACTGAGGCAGATAGAGGTAAATATAGGCATAGAGAAGGCAGCGGACCCCTCAATGGACAGCGGCAACAACTGAGACGCCTACAGAGACTGCTGACTGAGACTACGAAGCCGACTGTGACGCCGACTGAGGCAGATAGGGGTTGATATTGGCATAGAGAAGGCAGCAGACCCCCCAACAAGCAGCGGCAGCGACTGAGACGCCTACAGAGACGCTGAAATAGGCAGCGACGCTGACATGGGCAGCGACGCCGACTTAGACGCCGACTGAGGCAGATAGGGGTAGATATAGGCGTAGAGAAGGCAGCAGATCCCCCAATCGACAGCGGCAGCGACTGAGACGCCTATAGAGACGCTGACAGAGGCTGCGACGCTGACTGAGACGCCGACTGAGGCAGATAGGGGTAGATATAGGCATAGAGAATGCAGCAGACCCCCCAATCGACAGCGGCAGCGACTGAGACGCCTACAGAGACGCTGACAGAGGCTGCGACGCCGACTGAAACGCCGACTGAGACGCCGACTTAGGCAGATAGGGTTAGATATAGGCATAGAGAAGACATCAGACCCCCCAATCGACAGCGACTGCGACTGAGACGCCTAAAGAGACGCTGACAGAGGTTGCGACGCCGACTGATACGCCGACTGAGGCAGATAGGGGTATATATAGACGTAGAGAAGGCAACAGACCCCCCAATCGACAGTGGCAGCGAATGACACGCCTACAGAGACGCTGACAGAGGTTGCGACACCGATTGAGACGCCGACTGAGACGCCGACTGAGGCAGATAGGGGTAGATATAGGCGTAGAGAAGGCAGCAGATCCCCCAATCGTCAGCGGCAGAGAAGGTTAGACATAGGCATAGAGAAGGCAGCGGACCCCTCAATGGACAGCGGCAACAACTGAGACGCCTACAGAGACGCTGATAGAGACTGCGAAGCCGACTGTGACGCCGACTGAGGCAGATAGGGGTTGATATAGGCATAGAGAAGGCAGCAGACCCCCCAACCAACAGCGGCAGCGACTGAGACGTATACAGAGACTCTGACAGAGGCTGAGACACCGACTGAGGCAGATGCGAGTAGATATTGACATAGAGAAGGCAGCAGACCCCCAATCGACAGCGGCAGCGACGCAGACGCCTACAGAGACGCTGACAGAGGCTGTGACGCCGACTGAGACGCCGACTGAGGCAGATAAGAGTAGATATAGGCATACAGAAATCAGCAGACCCCGCAATCGACAGCGGCAGCGACTGAGATGCCTACAGAGACTCTGACAGAGGCTGAGACGCAGACTAAGGCAGATACGAGTAGATATTGACATAGAGAAGGCAGCAGACCCCCAATCGACAGCGGCAGCGAATGAGACGCCTACAGAGACGCTGACAGAGGTTGCGACGCCGACTGAGGCAGATAGGGGTAGATATAGGCATAGAGAATGCAGCAGACCCCCCCAATCGACAGCGGCAACTACTGAGACGCCTACAGAGACGCTGACAGAGGCTGTGACGCCGACTCAGGCAGATAGGGGTAGATATAGGCATAGAGAAAGCAGCAGACCCCCCATAGTCAACAACGGCAGCGACTGAGATGCCTACAGAGACGCTGACCGAGGCTGCGACGCCGACTGAGACGCCGACTGAGACGCCGACTGAGGCAGATAAGGGAAGATGTAGGCATAGAGAAGGCAGCAGACCCCACAATCGACAGCGGCAGCGACTGTGACGCCTACAGAGACGCTGACAAGAGGCTGCGACGCCGACTGAGGCAGATACGAGTAGATATTGACATAGAGAAGGCAGCAGATCCCCCCAATCGACAGTGGCAGCGACTGAGACGCCTACAGAGACGCTGACAGATGCTTTGCCGCCGACTGAGGCAGATAGGGGTAGATATAGGCGTAGAGAAGGCAGCAGATCCCCCAATCGACAGCGGCAGCGACTGAGACGCCTACAGATACGCTGAAAAGAGGCTGCGACGCCGACTGAGGCAGAGAGGGTTAGAAATAGGCATAGAGAATGCAGCAGACAACCCAATCGACAGCGGCAGCGACTGAGACGCCTGCAGAGACGCTAACAGAGGCTGCGACGCCGACTGAAACGCCGACTGAGACGCCGACTTAGGCAGATAGGGTTAGATATAGGCATAGAGAAGACATCAGACCCCCCAATCGACAGCGACTGCGACTGAGACGCCTAAAGAGACGCTGACAGAGGTTGCGACGCCGACTGAGACGCCGACTGAGGCAGATAGGGGTATATATAGACGTAGAGAAGGCAACAGACCCCCCAATCGACAGTGGCAGCGAATGACACGCCTACAGAGACGCTGACAGAGGTTGCGACACCGATTGAGACGCCGACTGAGACGCCGACTGAGGCAGCGACGCCGACTTAGACGCCGACTGAGGCAGATAGGGGTAGATATAGGCGTAGAGAAGGCAGCAGATCCCCCAATCGTCAGCGGCAGAGAGGGTTAGACATAGGCATAGAGAAGGCAGCGGACCCCTCAATGGACAGCGGCAACAACTGAGACGCCTACAGAGACGCTGATAGAGACTGCGAAGCCGACTGTGACGCCGACTGAGGCAGATAGGGGTTGATATAGGCATAGAGAAGGCAGCAGACCCCCCAACCAACAGCGGCAGCGACTGAGACGTATACAGAGACTCTGACAGAGGCTGAGACACCGACTGAGGCAGATGCGAGTAGATATTGACATAGAGAAGGCAGTAGACCCCAATCGACAGCGGCAGCGACGCAGACGCCTACAGAGACGCTGACAGAGGCTGTGACGCCGACTGAGACGCCGACTGAGGCAGATAAGAGTAGATATAGGCATACAGAAATCAGCAGACCCCGCAATCGACAGCGGCAGCGACTGAGATGCCTACAGAGACTCTGACAGAGGCTGAGACGCAGACTAAGGCAGATACGAGTAGATATTGACATAGAGAAGGCAGCAGACCCCCAATCGACAGCAGCAGCGAATGAGACGCCTACAGAGACGCTGACAGAGGTTGCGACGCCGACTGAGGCAGATAGGGGTAGATATAGGCATAGAGAATGCAGCAGACCCCCCCCCCCCCAATCGACAGCGGCAACTACTGAGACGCCTACAGAGACGCTGACAGAGGCTGTGACGCCGACTCAGGCAGATAGGGGTAGATATAGGCATAGAGAAAGCAGCAGACCCCCCCCAGTCAACAACGGCAGCGACTGAGATGCCTACAGAGACACTGACCGAGGCTGCGACGCCGACTGAGACGCCGACTGAGACGCCGACTGAAGCAGATAAGGGAAGATGTAGGCATAGAGAAGGCAGCAGACCCCACAATCGACAGCGGCAGCGACTGTGACGCCTACAGAGACGCTGACAAGAGGCTGCGACGCCGACTGAGGCAGATACGAGTAGATATTGACATAGAGAAGGCAGCAGATCCCCCCAATCGACAGTGGCAGCGACTGAGACGCCTACAGAGACGCTGACAGATGCTTTGCCGCCGACTGAGGCAGATAGGGGTAGATATAGGCATAGAGAAGGCAACAGAAAGCCTAATCGACAGCGGCAGTGACTGAGACTGAGACGCCTACAGAGACGCTGACAGATGCTTTGCCGCCGACTGAGGCAGATAGGGGTAGATATAGGCATAGAGAAGGCAGCAGACCCCCCAACCAACAGCGGCAGCGACTGAGACGTATACAGAGACTCTGACAGAGGCTGAGACGCCGACTGAGGCAGATACGAGTAGATATTGACATAGAGAAGGCAGCAGACCCCCAATCGACAGCGGCAGCGACGGAGACGCCTACAGAGACGCTGACTGATGCAGATAGGGGTAGATATAAGCATAGAGAAGGCAGCAGACCCCCCAATCGACAATAGCAGCGACTGAGATGCCGACAGAGACGCTGACAGATGTTTTGCCGCCGACTGAGGCATTTAGGGGTAGATATAGGCATAGAGAAGGCAACAGAAAACCTAATCGACTGCGGCAGCGACTGAGACGCCTACAGAGACGCTGACAGATGCTTTGCCACCGACTGAGACAGATAGGGGTAGATATAGGCATAGAGAAGGTAACAGAAAACCTAACCGACAGCGGCAGCGACTGAGACGCCTACAGCGACTCTGACAGAGGCTGAGACCCCGACTGAGGCAGATACGAGTAGATATTGACATAGAGAAGGCAGCAGACCCCCAATCGACAGCGGCAGCGACGGAGACGCCTACAGAGACGCTGGCAGAGGCTGTGACGCCAACTGAGACGCCGACTGAGGCAGATAAGGGTAGATATAGGCATACAGAAATCAGCAGACCCCGCAATCGACAGCGGCAGCGACTGAGATGCCTACAGAGACTCTGAAAGAGGCTGAGACGCCGACTGAGGCAGATACGAGTAGATATTGACATAGAGAAGGTAGCAGACCCCCAATCGGCAGCGGCAGCGACGGAGACGCCTGCAGAGACGCTGACAAAGGCTGTGACGCCGACTGAGACGTCGACTGAGGCAGATAGGGGTAGATATAGGCATATTGAAGGCAGCATACCCCCAATCAACAGCGGCAGCGACTGAGACGCCTACAGAGACGCTGACAGAGGCTGCGACGCAGACTGAGACGCCGACTGAGACGCCGACTGAGACGCCGACTGAGACGCCGACTGAGACTCCGACTTAGGCAGATAGGGGTAGATATAGGCATAGAGAAGGCATCAGACCCCCCCAATGGACAGCGACTGCGGCTGAGACGCCTACAGAGACGCTGACAGAAGTTGCGACGCCGACTGAGACGCCGACTGAGGCAGATAGGGGTATATATAGACGTAGAGAAGGCAACAGACCTCCCAATCGACAGCGGCAGCGAATGAGACGTCTACAGAGACGCTGACAGAGGTTGCGACGCCGAATGAGACGCCGACTGAGACGCCGACTGAGACGCCGACAGAGGCATATAGGGGTAGATATAGGCATAGAGAATGCAGCAGACCCCCCAAATGACAGCGGCAACTACTGAGACGCCTACAGAGACGCTGACAGAGGCTGTGACGCCGACTGAGGCAGATAGGGGCAGATATAGGCATAGAGAAGGCAGCAGACCCCCCCAGTCAACAACGGCAGCGACTGAGATGCCTACAGAGACGCTGACCGAGGCTGCGACGCCGACTGAGACGCCGAGTGAAGCAGATAGGGGTAGATATAGGCATAGAGAAGGCAGCAGACACCCCAATCGACAGCGGCAGCGACTGAGACGCATTCAGAGTCGCTGAGAGAGGCTGCGATGCCGACTGAGGCAGATAGGGGTAGATAATGACATAGAGAAGGCAGCAGACGCCCCAATCGACATCGGCAGCGACTGAGACGCCTACAAAGATGCTGACAGAGGCTGCGACGCCGACTGAGACGCCGACTGAAGCAGATAGGGGTAGATGTAGGCATACAGAAGGCAGCAGACCCGCCAATCGACAGCGGCAGCGACTGAGACGCCTACAGAGACGCTGACAAGAGGCTGCGACGCCGACTGAGATGCCGGCTGAGACGCCGACTGAGACGCCGACTGAGGCAGAGAGGGTTAGACATAGGCATAGAGAAGGCAGCAGACAACCCAATCGACAGCGGCAACAACTGAGACGCCTACGGAGACGCTGATAGAGGCTGCGACGCCGACTGAGACGCCGACTGAGGCAGATAGGGTAGATATAGGCCTAGATAAGGCAGCAGGCCCCTCAATAAATAGCGGCAACAACTGAGACGCCAACAGAGACGCTGATAGAGACTGCGAAGCCGACTGTGACGCCGACTGAGGCAGATAGGGGTTGATATAGGCATAGAGAAGGCAGCAGACCCCCAATCAACAGCGGCAGCGACTGAGCCGCCTACAGAGACGCTTACATAGGCAGCGACGCCGACTGAGACGCCGACTCAGGCAGATAGGGGTAGATATAGGCGTAGAGAAGGCAGCAGATCCCCCAATCGACAGGGAAGCGACTGAGACGCCTACAGAGACGCTGACAGAGGCTGCGACGCTGACTGAGACGCCGACTGAGGCAGATAGGGGAAGATATAGGCATAGAGATTGCTGCAGACCCCCCAATCAACAGCGGCAGCTACTGAGTCGCCTACAGAGACGCTGAGAGAGGCTGCGACGCCGACTGAGGCAGATAGGGGTAGATATAAGCATAGAGAAGGCAGCAGACCCCCCAATCGACAACGGCAGCGACTGAGTCGCCTACAGAGACGCTGAGAGAGGCTGCGACGCCGACTGAGGCAGATAGGGGTAGATATAGGCATAGAGAAGGCAACAGAAAACCTAATCGACAGCGGAAGCGACTGAGACGCCTACACAGACGCTGACAGAGGCTGCGACGCCGACTGAGACGCCGACTGAGGCAGATCGGGTAGAGATAGGCCTAGAGAAGGCAGCAGGTACCTCAAGAAACAGCGGCAACAACTGAGACGCCTACAGATACGCTGATAGAGACTGCGAAGCCGACTGTGACGCCGACTGAGACAGATAGGGGTAGATATAGGCCTAGAGAAGGCAGCAGGCCCCTCAATAAACACCGGCAGCAACTGAGACGCCTACAGAGACGCTGACAGAGGCTGTGACGCCGACTGAGACGCCGACTGAGGCAGATAAGGGTAGATATAGGCATAGAGAAGGCAGCAGATCCACCAATCGACAGCGGCAGTGACTGAGACGCCTACAGAGACGCTGACAGATGCTTTGCCACCGACCGAGGCAGATAGGGGTAGATATAGGCATAGAGAAGGTAACAGAAAACCTAATCGACAGCGGCTGCGACTGAGACGCCTACAGAGACGCTGACAGAGGCTGCGACGCCGACTGGAGCAGATAGGGGTAGATATAGATATAGATAAGGCAACAGAACACCCAATCGACAGCGGCAGCTACTGAGTCCCCTACAGAGACGCTGAGAGAGGCTGCGACGCCGACTGAGGCAGATAGGTGTAGATATAAGGATAGAGAAGGCAGCATACCCCCAATCGACAACGGCAGCGACTGAGACGCCTACAGCGACGATGACATAGACTGCGACGCCGACTGAGACCCCGACTTAGGCAGAGAGGGGTAGATATTGGCATAGAGAAGGCAGCAGACCCCCCAATCGACAGCGGCAGCGACTGAGACGCCTAAAGAGACGCTGACAGAGGTTGCGACGCCGACTGAGACGCCGACTGAGGCAGATAGGGGTATATATAGACGTAGAGAAGGCAACAGACCCCCCAATCGACAGTGGCAGCGAATGACACGCCTACAGAGACGCTGACAGAGGTTGCGACGCCGATTGAGACGCCGACTGAGACGCCGACTGAGACGCCGACTGAGGCAGCGACGCCGACTTAGACGCCGACTGAGGCAGATAGGGGTAGATATAGGCGTAGAGAAGGCAGCAGATCCCCCAATCGTCAGCGGCAGAGAGGGTTAGACATAGGCATAGAGAAGGCAGCGGACCCCTCAATGTACAGCGGCAACAACTGAGACGCCTTCAGACACGCTGATAGAGACTGCGAAGCCGACTGTGACGCCGACTGAGGCAGATAGGGGTTGATATAGGCATAGAGAAGGCTTCAGACCCCCCAACCAACAGCGGCAGCGACTGAGACGTATACAGAGACTCTGACAAAGGCTGAGACGCCGACTGAGGCAGATACGAGTAGATATTGACATAGAGAAGGCAGCAGACCCCCAATCGACAGCGGCAGCGACGGAGATGCCTACAAAGACGCTGACAGAGGCTGTGACGCTGACTGAGACGCCGACTGAGGCAGATAAGAGTAGATATAGGCATACAGAAATCAGCAGACCCCGCAATCGACAGCGGCAGCGAAAGAGATGCCTACAGAGACTCTGACAGAGGCTGAGACGCAGACTAAGGCAGATACGAGTAGATATTGACATAGAGAAGGCAGCAGACCCCCAATCGACAGCGGCAGCGAATGAGACGCCTACAGAGACGCTGACAGAGGTTGCGACGCCGACTGAGGCAGATAGGGGTAGATATAGGCATAGAGAATGCAGCAGACCCCCCCAATCGACAGCGGCAACTACTGAGACGCCTACAGAGACGCTGACAGAGGCTGTGACGCCGACTCAGGCAGATAGGGGTAGATATAGGCATAGAGAAGGCAGCAGACCCCCCCAGTCAACAACGGCAGCGACTGAGATGCCTAAAGAGACGCTGACCGAGGCTGCGACGCCGACTGAGACGCCGACTGAGGCAGATAAGGGAAGATGTAGGCATAGAGAAGGCAGCAGACCCCACAATCGACAGCGGCAGATAGGTGTAGATATAAGGATAGAGAAGGCAGCATACCCCCAATCGACAACGGCAGCGACTGAGACGCCTACAGCGACGATGACATAGACTGCGACGCCGACTGAGACCCCGACTTAGGCAGAGAGGGGTAGATATTGGCATAGAGAAGGCAGCAGACCCCCCAATCGACAGCGGCAGCGACTGAGACGCCTAAAGAGACGCTGACAAGAGGCTGCGACGCCGACTGAGGCAGATAGGGGTAGATACAGGCATAGAGAAGGCAACAGAAAACCTAATCGACAGCGGCAGTGACTGAGACGCCTACAGAGACGCTGACAGATGCTTTGCCGCCGACTGAGGCAGATAGGGGTAGATATAGGCATAGAGAAGGCAGCAGACCCCCCAACCAACAGCGGCAGCGACTGAGACAAATACAGAGACTCTGACAGAGGCTGAGACACCGACTGAGGCAGATACGAGTAGATATTGACATAGAGAAGGCAGCAGACCCACAATCGACAGCGGCAGCGACGCAGACGCCTACAGAGACGCTGACATAGGCAGCGACGCCGACTGAGACGCCGACTGAGGCAGATAGGGGTAGATATAGGCGTAGAGAAGGCAGCAGATCCCCCAATCGACAGCGGCAGCGACTGAGACGCCTACAGATACGCTGACTGATGCAGATAGGGGTAGATATAAGCATAGAGAAGGCAGCAGACCCCCCAATCGACAACAGCAGCGACTGAGACGCCGACAGAGACGCTGACAGATGCTTTGCCGCCGACTGAGGCATATAGGGGTAGATATAGGCATAGAGAAGGCAACAGAAAACCTAATCGACTGCGGCAGCGACTGAGACGCCTACAGAGACGCTGACAGATGCTTTGCCACCGACTGAGACAGATAGGGGTAGATATAGGCATAGAGAAGGTAACAGAAAACCTAACCGACAGCGGCAGCGACTGAGACGCCTACAGCGACTCTGACAGAGGCTGAGACCCCGACTGAGGCAGATACGAGTAGATATTGACATAGAGAAGGCAGCAGACCCCCAATCGACAGCGGCAGCGACGGAGACGCCTACAGAGACGCTGGCAGAGGCTGTGACGCCGACTGAGACGCCGACTGAGGCAGATAAGGGTAGATATAGGCATACAGAAATCAGCAGACCCCGCAATCGACAGCGGCAGCGACTGAGATGCCTACAGAGACTCTGAAAGAGGCTGAGACGCCGACTGAGGCAGATAGGAGTAGATATTGACATAGAGAAGGCAGCAGACCCCCAATCGACAGCGGCAGCGACGGAGACGCCTGCAGAGACGCTGACAAAGGCTGCGACGCAGACTGAGACGCCGACTGAGACGCCGACTGAGACGCCGACTGAGACGCCGACTGAGACTCCGACTTAGGCAGATAGGGGTAGATATAGGCATAGAGAAGGCATCAGACCCCCCAATCGACAGCGACTGCGGCTGAGACGCCTACAGAGACGCTGACAGAGGTTGCGACGCCGACTGAGGCAGATAGGGGTATATATAGACGTAGAGAAGGCAACAGACCTCCCAATCGACAGCGGCAGCGAATGAGACGTCTACAGAGACGCTGTCAGAGGTTGCGACGCCGAATGAGACGCCGACTGAGACGCCGACTGAGACGCCGACAGAGGCATATAGGGGTAGATATAGGCATAGAGAATGCAGCAGACCCCCCAATTGACAGCGGCAACTACTGAGACGCCTACAGAGACGCTGACAGAGGCTGTGATGCCGACTGAGGCAGATAGGGGCAGATATAGGCATAGAGAAGGCAGCAGACCCCCCCCAGTCAACAACGGCAGCGACTGACATGCCTACAGAGACGCTGACCGAGGCTGCGACGCCGACTGAGACGCCGAGTGAGGCAGATAGGGGTAGATATAGGCATAGAGAAGGCAGCAGACCCCCCCAATCGACAGCGGCAGCGACTGGGACGCATTCAGAGTCGCTGAGAGAGGCTGCGATGCCGACTGAGGCAGATAGGGGTAGATAATGACATAGAGAAGGCAGCAGACAACCTAATCGACATCGGCAATAACTGAGACGCCTACAGAGACGCTGATAGAGGCTCCGACGCCGACTGAGATGCCGACTGCGGCAGATAGAGGTAAATATAGCCATAGAGAAAACAGCAGACGCCCCAATCGACATCGGCAGCGACTGAGACGCCTACAAAGACGCTGACAGAGGCTGCGACGCCGACTGAGACGCCGACTGAAGCAGATAGGGGTAGATGTAGGCATAGAGAAGGCAGCAGACCCGCCAATCGACAGCGGCAGCGACTGAGACGCCTACAGAGACGCTGACAAGAGGCTGCGACGCCGACTGAGACGCCGACTGAGGCAGAGAGGGTTAGACATAGGCATAGAGAAGGCAGCAGACAACCCAATCGACAGCGGCAACAACTGAGACGCCTACAGAGACGCTGATAGAGGCTGCGACGCCGACTGAGACGCCGACTGAGGGAGATAGGGTAGATATAGGCCTAGAGAAGGCAGCAGGCCCCTCAATAAACAGCGGCAACAACTGAGACGCCAACAGAGACGCTGATAGAGACTGCGAAGCCGACTGTGACGCCGACTGAGGCAGATAGGGGTTGATATAGGCATAGAGAAGGCAGCAGACCCCCCAATCAACAGCGGCAGGGACTGAGACGCCTACAGAGACGCTTACATAGGCAGCGACGCCGACTGAGGCAGATAGGGGTAGATATAGGCGTAGAGAAGGCAGCAGATCCCCCAATCGACAGGGCAGCGACTGAGACGCCTACAGAGACGCTGACAGAGGCTGCGACGCTGACTGAGACGCCGACTGAGGCAGATAGGGGAAGATATAGGCATAGAGATTGCTGCAGACCCCCCAATCAGCAGCGGCAGCTACTGAGTCGCCTACAGAGACGCTGAGAGAGGCTGCGACGCCGACTGAGGCAGATAGGGGTAGATATAAGCATAGAGAAGGCAGCAGACCCCCCCCCAATCGACAACGGCAGCGACTGAGACGCCGACAGAGACGCTGACATATGCTTTGCCGCCTACTGAGGCAGATAGGGGTAGATATAGGCATAAAGAAGGCAACAGAAAACCTAATCGACAGCGGAAGCGACTGAGACGCCTACACAGACGCTGACAGAGGCTGCGACGCCGACTGAGACGCCGACTGAGGCAGATCGGGTAGAGATAGGCCTAGAGAAGGCAGCAGGTACCTCAAGAAACAGCGGCAACAACTGAGACGCCTACAGAGACGCTGATAGAGACTGCGAAGCCGACTGTGACGCCGACTGAGACAGATAGGGGTAGATACAGGCCTAGAGAAGGCAGCAGGCCCCTCAATAAACACCGGCAGCAACTGAGACGCCTACAGAGACGCTGACAGAGGCTGTGACGCCGACTGAGACGCCGACTGAGGCAGATAAGGGTAGATATAGGCATAGAGAAGGCAGCAGATCCCCCAATCGACAGCGGCAGTGACTGAGACGCCTACAGAGACGCTGACAGATGCTTTGCCACCGACCGAGGCAGATAGGGGTAGATATAGGCATAGAGAAGGTAACAGAAAACCTAATCGACAGCGGCTGCGACTGAGACGCCTACAGAGACGCTGACAGAGGCTGCGACGCCGACTGAAGCAGATAGGGGTAGATATAGACATAGATAAGGCAACAGAACACCCAATCGACAGCGGCAGCTACTGAGTCCCCTACAGAGACGCTGAGAGAGGCTGCGACGCCGACTGAGGCAGATAGGGGTAGATATAAGGATAGAGAAGGCTTCAGACCCCCCAATCGACAACGGCAGCGACTGAGACGCCTACAGCGACGATGACATAGGCTGCGACGCCGACTGAGGCAGAGAGGGGTAGATATTGGCATAGAGAAGGCAGCAGACCCCCCCAATCGACAGCGGCAGCGACTGAGACGCCTACAGAGACGCTGACAGAGGCTGCGACGCCGACTGAGATGCCGACTGAGGCAGATAGAGGTAAATATAGGCATAGAGAAGGCAGCAGACCCCCCAATCGACAGCGGCAGCGACTGAGACGCCTACAGCGACGCTGACATAGGCTGCGACGCCGACTGAGACCTCGACTGAGGCAGAGAGGGGTAGATATTGGCATAGAGAAGGCAGCAGACCCTAAATCGACAGCGGCAGCGACTGAGACGCCTACAGAGACGCTGACAGAGGCTGCGACGGCAACTGAGACACCGACTGAGGCAGATAAGGGTAGATATAGGCATAGAGAAGGCAGCAGACCCCCCAATCGACAGCGGCAGCGACAGAGACGCATTCAGAGTCGCTGAGAGAGGCTGCGATGCCGACTGAGGCAGATAGGTGTAGATATTGACATAGAGAAGGCAGCAGACCCCCCAATCGACAGCGGCAACGACTGATACACCTACAGAGACGCTGACAGAGGCTGCGACGCCGACTGAGATGCTGACTAAGGCAGATAATGGTAGATATAGGCATACAGAAATCAGCAGACCCCGCAATCGACAGCGGCAGCGACTGAGACGCATACAGAGACTCTGACAGAGGCTGAGACGCCGACTGAGGCAGATACGAGTAGATATTGACATGGAGAAGGCAGCAGACCCCCCAATTGACAGCGGCAGCGACTGAGACGCCTACAGAGACGCTAACAGATGCTTTGCCGCCGACTGAGGCAGATAGGGGTAGATATAGGCATAGAGAAGGCAACAGAAAACCTAATCGACAGCGGCAGTGACTGAGACGCCTACAGAGACGCTTACAGATGCTTTGCCGCCGACTGAGGCAGATATTGGTAGATATAGGCATAGAGAATGCTGCAGACCCCCAAATCGACAGCGGCAGCTACTGAGTCGCCTACAGAGACGCTGACAGATGCTTTGCCGCCGACTTGGCCAGATAGGGGTAGATATAGGCATAGAGAAGGCAACAGAAAACCTAATCGATAGCGGCAGTGACTGAGACGCCTACAGAGACGCTGACAGATGCTTTAACGCCGACTGAGGCAGATAGGGGTTGATATAGGCATAGAGAATGCTGCAGACCCCCCAATTGACAGCGGCAGCGACTGAGACGCCTACAGAGACGCTAACAGATGCTTTGCCGCCGACTGAGGCAGATAGGGGTTGATATAGGCATAGAGAATGCTGCAGACCCCCCCAATCGACTGCAGCAGCTACTGAGTCGCCTACAGAGACGCTGACAGAGGCTGTGACGCCGACTGAGGCAGATAAGGGTAGATATAGGCATAGAGAAGGCAGCAGAACACCCAATCGACAGCGGCAGCTTCTGAGTCGCCTACAGAGACGCTGAGAGAGGCTGCGACGCCGACTGAGGCAGATAGGGGTAGATATAAGCATAGAGAAGGCAGCATACCCCCCAATCGACAACGGCAGCGACTAAGACGCCTACAGCGACGATGACATAGGCTGCGACGCCGACTGAGACCCCAACTGAGGTAGAGAGGGGTAGATATTGGTATAGAGAAAGCAGCAGACCCCCCCCAATCGACAGCGGCAGCGACTGAGACGTCTACAGAGACGCTGACAGAGGCTGCGACGCCGACTGAGATGCCGACTGAGGCAGATAGAGGTAAATATAGGCATAGAGAAGGCAGCAGACCCCCCAATCGACAGCGGCAGCGACTGAGACGCCTACAGCGACGCTGACAGAGGCTGCGACGCCGACTGAGACGCCGACTGAGGCAGAAAGGGTAGATATAGACATAGAGAAGGCAGCAGACCCCCCCATTCGACAGCGGCAGTGACTGAGACGCCTACAGAGACGCTGACAGCTGCTTTGCCGCCGACTGAAGCAGATATGGGTAGATATAGGCATAGAGAAGGCAACAGAACACCCAATCGACAGCGGCAGCTTCTGAGTCGCCTACAGAGACGCTGAGAGAGGCTGCGACGCCGACTGAGGCAGATAGGGGTAGATATAAGCATAGAGAAGGCAGCATACCCCCCAATCGACAACGGCAGCGACTGAGACGCCTACAGCGACGATGACATAGGCTGCGACGCCGACTGAGACCCCAACTGAGGCAGAGAGGGGTAGATATTGGTATAGAGAAAGCAGCAGACCCCCCCAATCGACAGCGGCAGCGACTGAGACGTCTACAGAGACGCTGACAGAGGCTGCGACGCCGACTGAGATGCCGACTGAGGCAGATAGAGGTAAATATAGGCATAGAGAAGGCAGCAGACCCCCCAATCGACAGCGGCAGCGACTGAGACGCCTACAGCGACGCTGACATAGGCTGCGACGCCGACTGAGACCCCGACTGAGGCAGAGAGGGGTAGATATTGGCATAGAGAAGGCAGCAGACCCCCAATCGACAGCGGCAGCGACTGAGACGCCCAACAGAGACGCTGACAGAGGCTGCAACGGCGACTGAGACCCCGACTGAGGCAGATAGGGGTAGATATAGGCATAGAGAAGGCAGCAGACCCCCCAATAGACAGCGGCAGCGACTGAGACGCATTCAGAGTCGCTGAGAGAGGCTGCGATGCCGACTGAGGCAGATAGGGATAGATATTGACATAGAGAAGGCAGCAGACCCCCCAATCGACAGCGGCAACGACTGAGACGCCTACAGAGACGCTGACAGAGGCTGCGACGCCGACTCAGACGCTGACTGAGGCAGCTAAGGGTAGATATAGGCATACAGAAATCAGCGGACCCCGCAATCGACAGCGGCAGTGAATGAGACGCCTACAGAGACTCTGACAGAGGCTGAGACGCCGACTGAGACAGATACGAGTAGATATTGACATAGAGAAGGCAGCAGACCCCCCAATCGACAGCGGCAGCGACTGAGACGCCCACAGAGACGCTGACATAGGCAGCGACGCCGACTGAGACGCCGACTGAGGCAGATAGGGGTAGATATAGGCGTAGAGAAGGCAACAGATCCCCCAATCGACAGGGCAGCGACTGAGACGCCTACAGAGACGCTGACAGAGGCTGCGACGCTGACTGAGATGCCGACTGAGGCAGATAGGGGTAGATATAGGCATAGAGAATGCTGCAGACCCCCCAATCGACAGCGGCAGCTACTGAGTCGTCTACAGAGACGCTGAGAGAGGCTGCGACGCCGACTGAGGCAGATAGGGGTAGATATGAGCATAGAGAAGGCAGCAGAGCCCCCAATCGACAACGGCAGCGACTGAGACGCCGACAGAGACGCTGACAGATGCTTTGCAGCCGACTGAGACAGATAGGGGTAGATATAGGCATAGACAAGGCAACAGAAAACCTAATCGACAGCGGCAGCGACTGAGACGCCTACAGAGACGCTGACAGAGGCTGCGACGCCGACTGAGGCAGATAGGGTAGATATAGGCCTAGAGAAGGCCGCAGACCCCCCCCTAATTGACAGCGGCTGCGACTGAGACGCCTACAGAGACGCTGACAGATGCTTTGCCGCCGACTGAAGCAGATAGGGGTAGATATAGGCATAGAGAAGGCAACAGAACACCCAATCGACAGCGGCAGCTACTGAGTCGCGTACAGAGACGCTGAGAGAGGCTGCGACGCGAGACGAGACGCCTACAGCGTCGATGACATAGGCTGCGACGCCGACTGAGACCCCGACTGAGGCAGAGAGGATTAGATATTGGCATAGAGAAGGCAGCAGACCCCCCCCCCAATCGACAGCGGCAGCGACTGAGACGCCTACAGAGATGCTGACAGAGGCTGCGACGCCGACTGAAATGCCGACTGAGGCAGAGAGAGGTAAATATAGGCATAGAGAAGGCAGCAGGCCCCTCAATAAACACCGGCAGCAACTGAGACGCCTACAGAGACGCTGACAGAGGCTGTGACGCCGACTGAGACGCCGACTGAGGCAGATAAGGGTAGATATAGGCATAGAGAAGGCAGCAGATCCCCCAATCGACAGCGGCAATGACTGAGACGCCTACAGAGACGCTGACAGATGCTTTGCCACCGACCGAGGCAGATAGGGGTAGATATAGGCATAGAGAAGGTAACAGAAAACCTAATCAACAGCGGCTGCGACTGAGACGCCTACAGAGACGCTGACAGAGGCTGCGACGCCGACTGAGACGCCGACTGAGACGCCGACTGAGGCAGATAGGGTAGATATAGACATAGAGAAGGCAGCAGACCCTCCAATCGACAGCGGCAGTGACTGAGACGCCTACAGAGACGCTGACAGCTGCTTTGCCGCCGACTGAAGCAGATATGGGTAGATATAGGCATAGAGAAGGCAACAGAACACCTAATCGACAGCGGCAGCTACTGAGTCGCCTACAGAGACGCTGAGAGAGGCTGCGACTCCGACTGAGGCAGATAGGGGTAGATATAAGCATAGAGAAGGCAGCATACCCCCCAATCGACAACGGCAGCGACTGAGACGCCTACAGCGACGATAACATAGGCTGCGACGCCGACTGAGACCCCAACTGAGGCAGAGAGTGGTAGAGAAAGCAGCAGACCCCCCCCCAATCGACAGCGGCAGCGACTGAGACGCCTACAGAGACGCTGACAGAGGCTGCGACGCCGACTGAGATGCCGACTGAGGCAGATAGAGGTAAATATAGGCATAGAGAAGTCAGCAGACCCCCCAATCGACAGCGGCAGCGACTGAGACGCCTACAGCGACGCTGACATAGGCTGCGACGCCGACTGAGACCCCGACTGAGGCAGAGAGGGGTAGATATTGGCATAGAGAAGGCAGCAGACCCCCAATCGACAGCGGCAGCGACTGAGACGCCCAACAGAGACGCTGACAGAGGCTGCGACGGCGACTGAGACCCCGACTGAGGCAGATAGGGGTAGATATAGGCATAGAGAAGGCAGCAGACACCCCAATCGACAGCGGCAACGACTGAGACGCCTACAGAGACGCTGACAGAGGCTGCGACGCCGACTGAGACCTCGACTGAGGCAGAGAGGGGTAGATATTGGCATAGAGAAGGCAGCAGACCCTAAATCGACAGCGGCAGCGACTGAGACGCCTACAGAGACGCTGACAGAGGCTGCGACGGCGACTGAGACACCGACTGAGGCAGATAAGGGTAGATATAGGCATAGAGAAGGCAGCAGACCCCCCAATCGACAGCGGCAGCGACAGAGACGCATTCAGAGTCGCTGAGAGAGGCTGCGATGCCGACTGAGGCAGATAGGGGTAGATATTGACATAGAGAAGGCAGCAGACCCCCCAATCGACAGCGGCAACGACTGATACGCCTACAGAGACGCTGACAGAGGCTGCGACGCCGACTGAGATGCTGACTAAGGCAGATAAGGGTAGATATAGGCATACAGAAATCAGCAGACCCCGCAATCGACAGCGGCAGCGACTGAGACGCCTACAGAGACTCTGACAGAGGCTGAGACGCCGACTGAGGCAGATACGAGTAGATATTGACATAGAGAAGGCAGCAGACCCCCCAATTGACAGCGGCAGCGACTGAGACGCCTACAGAGACGCTAACAGTTGCTTTGCCGCCGACTGAGGCAGATAGGGGTAGATATAGGCATAGAGAAGGCAACAGAAAACCTAATCGACAGCGGCAGTGACTGAGACGCCTACAGAGACGCTGACAGATGCTTTAACGCCGACTGAGGCAGATAGGGGTTGATATAGGCATAGAGAATGCTGCAGACCCCCCAATCGACAGCAGCAGCTACTGAGTCGCCTACAGAGACGCTGACAGAGGCTGTGACGCCGACTGAGGCAGATAAGGGTAGATATAGGCATAGAGAAGGCAGCAGACCCCCCCTCAATCGACAGCGGCAGTGACTGAGACGCCTACAGAGACGCTGACAGATACTTTGCCACCGACTGAGGCAGATAGGGGTAGATATAGGCATAGAGAAGGTAACAGAAAACCTAATCGACAGCGGCAGCGACTGAGACGCCTACAGAGACGCTGACAGAGGCTGCGACGCCGACTGAGACGCCGACTGAGGCAGATATGGTAGATATAGACATAGAGAAGGCAGCAGACCCCCCATTCGACAGCGGCAGTGACTGAGACGCCTACAGAGACGCTGACAGCTGCTTTGCCGCCGACTGAAGCAGATATGGGTAGATATAGGCATAGAGAAGGCAACAGAACACCCAATCGACAGCGGCAGCTTCTGAGTCGCCTACAGAGACGCTGAGAGAGGCTGCGACGCCGACTGAGGCAGATAGGGGTAGATATAAGCATAGAGAAGGCAGCATACCCCCCAATCGACAACGGCAGCGACTGAGACGCCTACAGCGACGATGACATAGGCTGCGTCGCCGACTGAGACCCCAACTGAGGCAGAGAGGGGTAGATATTGGTATAGAGAAAGCAGCAGACCCCCCCCAATCGACAGCGGCAGCGACTGAGACGTCTACAGAGACGCTGACAGAGGCTGCGACGCCGACTGAGATGCCGACTGAGGCAGATAGAGGTAAATATAGGCATAGAGAAGGCAGCAGACCCCCCAATCGACAGCGGCAGCGACTGAGACGCCTACAGCGACGCTGACATAGGCTGCGACGCCGACTGAGACCCCGACTGAGGCAGAGAGGGGTAGATATTGGCATAGAGAAGGCAGCAGACCCCCAATCAACAGCGGCAGCGACTGAGACGCCCAACAGAGACGCTGACAGAGGCTGCAACGGCGACTGAGACCCCGACTGAGGCAGATAGGGGTAGATATAGGCATAGAGAAGGCAGCAGACCCCCCAATAAACAGCGGCAGCGACTGAGACGCATTCAGAGTCGCTGAGAGAGGCTGCGATGCCGACTGAGGCAGATAGGGATAGATATTGACATATAGAAGGCAGCAGACCCCCCCAATGGACAGCGGCAACGACTGAGACGCCTACAGAGACGCTGACAGAGGCTGCGACGCCGACTCAGACGCTGACTGAGGCAGCTAAGGGTAGATATAGGCATACAGAAATCAGCGGACCCCGCAATCGACAGCGGCAGTGAATGAGACGCCTACAGAGACTCTGACAGAGGCTGAGACGCCGACTGAGACAGATACGAGTAGATATTGACATAGAGAAGGCAGCAGACCCCCCAATCGACAGCGGCAGCGACTGAGACGCCCACAGAGACGCTGACATAGGCAGCGACGCCGACTGAGACGCCGACTGAGGCAGATAGGGGTAGATATAGGCGTAGAGAAGGCAACAGATCCCCCAATCGACAGGGCAGCGACTGAGACGCCTACAGAGACGCTGACAGAGGCTGCGACGCTGACTGAGATGCCGACTGAGGCAGATAGGGGTATATATAGGCATAGAGAATGCTGCAGACCCCCCCAATCGACAGCGGCAGCTACTGAGTCGTCTACAGAGACGCTGAGAGAGGCTGCGACGCCGACTGAGGCAGATAGGGGTAGATATAAGCATAAAGGCAGCAGAGCCCCCAATCGACAACGGCAGCGACTGAGACGCCGACAGAGACGCTGACAGATGCTTTGCAGCCGACTGAGGCAGATAGGGGTAGATATAGGCATAGACAAGGCAACAGAAAACCTAATCGACAGCGGCAGCGACTGAGACGCCTACAGAGACGCTGACAGAGGCTGCGACGCCGACTGAAACGCCGACTGAGGCAGATAGGGTAGATATAGGCCTAGAGAAGGCCGCAGACCCCCCCCCTAATCGACAGCGGCTGCGACTGAGACGCCTACAGAGACGCTGACAGATGCTTTGCCGCCGACTGAAGCAGATAGGGGTAGATATAGGCATAGAGAAGGCAACAGAACACCCAATCGACAGCGGCAGCTACTGAGTCGCGTACAGAGACGCTGAGAGAGGCTGCGACGCCGACTGAGGCAGATAGGGGTAGATATAAGCATACAGAAGGCAGCATACCCCCCCATCGACAACGGCAGCGACTGAGACGCCTACAGCGTCGATGACATAGGCTGCGACGCCGACTGAGACCCCGACTGAGGCAGAGAGGATTAGATATTGGCATAGAGAAAACAGCAGACCCCCCCCAATCGACAGCGGCAGCGACTGAGACGCCTACAGAGATGCTGACAGAGGCTGCGACGCCGACTGAGATGCCGGCTGAGGCAGATAGAGGTAAACATAGGCATAGAGAAGGCAGCAGGCCCCTCAATAAACACCGGCAGCAACTGAGACGCCTACAGAGACGCTGACAGAGGCTGTGACGCCGACTGAGACGCCGACTGAGGCAGATAAGGGTAGATATAGGCATAGAGAAGGCAGCAGATCCCCCAATCGACAGCGGCAATGACTGAGACGCCTACAGAGACGCTGACAGATGCTTTGCCACCGACCGAGGCAGATAGGGGTAGATATAGGCATAGAGAAGGTAACAGAAAACCTAATCAACAGCGGCTGCGACTGAGACGCCTACAGAGACGCTGACAGAGGCTGCGACGCCGACTGAGACGCCGACTGAGACGCCGACTGAGACGCCGACTGAGGCAGATAGGGGTAGATATAGGCATAGAGAAGGTAACAGAAAACCTAATCAACAGCGGCTGCGACTGAGACGCCTACAGAGACGCTAACAGAGGCTGTGACGCCGACTGAGACGCCGACTGAGGCAGATAGGGTAGATATAGACATAGAGAAGGCAGCAGACCCTCCAATCGACAGCGGCAGTGACTGAGACGCCTACAGAGACGCTGACAGCTGCTTTGCCGCCGACTGAAGCAGATATGAGTAGATATAGGCATAGAGAAGGCAACAGAACACACAATCGACAGCGGCAGCTACTGAGTCGCCTACAGCGACGATGACATAGGCTGCGACGCCGACTGAGACCCCAACTGAGGCAGAGAGGGGTAGATATTGGTATAGAGAAAGCAGCAGACCCCCCCCCCCCCCCCCCAATCGACAGCGGCAGCGACTGAGACGCCTACAGAGACGCTGACAGAGGCTGCGACGCCGACTGAGATGCCGACTGAGGCAGATAGAGGTAAATATAGGCATAGAGAAGTCAGCAGACCCCCCAATCGACAGCGGCAGCGACTGAGACGCCTACAGCGACGCTGACATAGGCTGCGACACCGACTGGGACCCCGACTGAGGCAGAGAGGGGTAGATATTGGCATAGAGAAGGCAGCAGACCCCCAATCGACAGCGGCAGCGACTGAGACGCCCAACAGAGACGCTGACAGAGGCTGCGACGGCGACTGAGACCCCGACTGAGGCAGATAGGGGTAGATATAGGCATAGAGAAGGCAGCAGACACCCCAATAGACAGCGGCAACGACTGAGACGCATTCAGAGTCGCTGAGAGAGGCTGCGATGCCGACTGAGGCAGATAGGGATAGATATTGACATAGAGAAGGCAGCAGACCCCCCAATCGACAGCGGCAACGACTGAGTCGCCTACAGAGACGCTGACAGAGGCTGCGACGCCGACTCAGACGCTGACTGAGGCAGATAAGGGTAGATATAGGCATACAGAAATCAACAGACCCCGCAATCGACAGCGGCAGCGAATGAGACGCCTACAGAGCCTCTGACAGAGGCTGAGACGCCGACTGAGGCAGATACGAGTAGATATTGACATAGAGAAGGCAGCAGACCCCCCAATCGACAGCGGCAGCGACTGAGACGCCTACAGAGACGCTGACATAGGCAGCGACGCCGACTGAGGCAGATGGGGGTAGATATAGGCGTAGAGAAGGCAGCAGATCCCCCAATCGACAGGACAGCGACTGAGACGCCAACAGAGACGCTGACAGAGGCTGCGACGCTGACTGAGATGCCGACTGAGGCAGATAGGGGTACATATAGGCATAGAGAATGCTGCAGACCCCCCAATCGACAGCGGCAGCTACTGAGTCGCCTACAGAGACGCTGAGAGAGGCTGCGACGCCGACTGAGGCAGATAGGGGTAGATATAAGCATAGAGAAGGCAGCAGACCCCCCAATCGACAACGGCAGCGACTGAGACGCCGACAGAGACGCTGACAGATGCTTTGCAGCCGACTGAGGCAGATAGGGGTAGATATAGGCATAGAGAAGGCAACAGAAAATCTAATCGACAGCGGCAGCGACTGAGACGCCTACAGAGACGCTGACAGAGGCTGCGACGCCGACTGAGACGCCGACTGAGGCAGATAGGGTAGATATAGGCCTAGAGAAGGCCGCAGACCCCCCCTAATCGACAGCGGCTGCGACTGAGACGCCTACAGAGACGCTGACAGATGCTTTGCCGCCGACTGAAGCAGATAGGGGTAGATATAGGCATAGAGAAGGCAACAGAACACCCAATCGACACAGCAGCTACTGAGTCGCGTACAGAGACGCTGAGAGAGGCTGCGACGCCGACTGAGGCAGATAGGGGTAGATATAAGTATACAGAAGGCAGCATACCCCCAATCGACAACGGCAGCGACTGAGACGCCTACAGCGTCGATGACATAGGCTGCGACGCCGACTGAGACCCCGACTGAGGCAGAGAGGATTAGATATTGGCATAGAGAAGGCAGCAGACCCCCCCAATCGACAGCGGCAGCGACTGAGACGCCTACAGAGACGCTGCGAGAGGCTGCGACGCCGACTGAGATGCCGACTGAGGCAGATAGAGGTAAATATAGGCATAGAGAAGGCAGCAGACCCCCAAATCGACAGCGGCAGCGACTGAGACGCTTACAGCGACGCTGACATAGGCTGCGACGCCGACTGAGACCCCGACTGAGGCAGAGAGGGGTAGATATAGGCATAGAGAAGGCAGCAGACCCCCCAATCGACAGCGGCAGCGACAGAGACGATTTCAGAGTCGCTGAGAGAGGCTGCGATGCCGACTGAGGCAGATTGGGGTAGATATTGAAATAGAGAAGGCAGCAGACCCCCCAATCGACAGCGGCAACGACTGATACGCCTACAGAGATGCTGACAGAGGCTGCGACGCCGACTGAGATGCTGACTAAGGCAGATAAGGGTAGATATAGGCATACAGAAATCAGCAGGCCCCGCAATCGACAGCGGCAGCGACTGAGACGCCTACAGAGACTCTGACAGAGGCTCAGACGCCGACTGAGGCAGATACGAGTAGATATTGACATAGAGAATGCTGCAGACCCCCCAATTGACAGCGGCAGCTACTGAGTCGCCTACAGAGACGCTGACAGATGCTTTGCCGCCGACTGAGCCAGATAGGGGTAGATATAGGCATAGAGAAGGCAACAGAAAACCTAATCGACAGCGGCAGTGACTGAGACGCCTACAGAGACGCTGACAGATGCTTTGCCGCCGACTGAGGCAGATGGGGGTTGATATAGGCATAGAGAATGCTGCAGACCCCCCAATCGACAGCGGCAGCTACTGAGTCGCCTACAGCGACGCTGACAGAGGCTGTGACGCCGACTGAGACGCCAACTGAGGCAGATAAGGGTAGATATAGGCATAGAGAAGGCAGCAGACCCCCCCTCAATCAACAGCGGCAGTGACTGAGACGCCTACAGAGACGCTGACAGATGCTTTGCCACCGACTGAGGCAGATAGGGGTAGATATAGGCATAGAGAAGGTAACAGAAAACCTAATCGACAGCTGCAGCGACTGAGACGCCTACAGAGACGCTGACAGAGGCTTCGACGCCGACTGAGACGCCGACTGAGGCAAATAGGGTAGATATAGACATAGAGAAGGCAGCAGACCCCCCCCAATCGACAGCGGCAGTGACTGAGACGCTGACAGCTGCTTTGCCGCCGACTGAAGCAGATATGGGTAGATATAGGCATAGAGAAGGCAACAGAACACCCAATCGACAGCGGCAGCTACTGATACGCCTACAGCGACGATGACATAGGCTGCGACGCCAACTGAGACCCCAACTGAAGCAGCAAGGGGTAGATATTGGTATAGAGAATGCAGCAGACCCCCCAATCGACAGCGGCAGCGACTGAGACGCCTACAGAGACGCTGACAGAGGCTGCGACGCCGACTGAGATGCCGACTGAGGCAGATAGAGGTAAATATAGGCATAGAGAAGGCAGCAGACCCCCAATCGACAGCGGCAGCGACTGAGACGCCAACAGCGACGCTGACATAGGCTGCGACGCCGACTGAGACCCCGACTGAGGCAGAGAGGGGTAGATATTGGCATAGAGAAGGCAGCAGACCCCCAATCGACAGCGGCAGCGACTGAGACGCCCAACAGAGACGCTGACAGAGGCTGCGACGGCGACTGAGATACCGACTGAGGCAGATAGGGGTAGATATAGGCATAGAGAAGGCAGCAGACCCCCCAATCGACAGCGGCAGCGACTGAGACGCATTCAGAGTCGCTGAGAGAGGCTGCGATGCCGACTGAGGCAGATAGGTATAGATATTGACATAGAGAAGGCAGCAGACCCCCCAATCGACAGCGGCAAAGACTGAGACGCCTACAGAGACGCTGACATAGGCAGCGACGCCGACTGAGACGCCGACTGAGGCAGATAGGGGTAGATATAGGCGTAGAGAAGGCAGCAGATCCCCCAATCGACAGGGCAGCGACTGAGACGCCTACAGAGACGCTGACAGAGGCTGCGACGCTGACTGAGGTGCCGACTGAGGCAGATAGGGGTAGATATAGGCATAGAGAATGCTGCAGACCCCCCAATCGACAGCGGCAGCTACTGAGTCGCCTACAGAGACGCTGAGAGCGGCTGCGACGCCGACTGAGACCCCTACTGAGGCAGAGAGGGGTAGATATTGGCATAGAGAAGGCAGCAGACCCCCCAATCGACAGCGGCAGCGACTGAGACGCATTCAGAGTCGCTGAGAGAGGCTGCGATGCCGACTGAGGCAGATAGGTATAGATATTGACATAGAGAAGGCAGCTGACCCCCCAATCGACAGCGGCAAAGACTGAGACGCCTACAGAGACGCTGACAGAGGCTGCGACGCCGACTCAGATGCTGACTGAGGCAGATAAGGGTAGATATAGGCATACAGAAATCAGCAGACCCCGCAATCGACAGCGGCAGCGAATGAGACGCCTACAGAGACTCTGACAGAGGCTGAGACGCCGACTGAGGCAGATACGAGTAGATATTGACATAGAGAAGGCAGCAGACCCTCCAATCGACAGCGGCAGTGACTGAGACGCCTACAGAGACGCTGACAGCTGCTTTGCCGCCGACTGAAGCAGATATGAGTAGATATAGGCATAGAGAGGGCATCAGAACACCCAATCGACAGCGGCAGCTACTGAGTCGCCTACAGAGACGCTGAGAGAGGCTGCGACGCCGACTGAGGCAGATAGGGGTAGATATAAGCATAGAGAAGGCAGCATACCCCCCAATCGACAACGGCAGCAACTGAGACGCCTACAGCGACGATGACATAGGCTGCGACGCCGACTGAGACCCAACTGAGGCAGAGAGGGGTAGATATTGGTATAGAGAAAGCAGCAGACCCCCCCCCCCCCAATCGACAGCGGCAGCGACTGAGACGCCTACAGAGACGCTGACAGAGGCTGCGACGCCGACTGAGATGCCGACTGAGGCAGATAGAGGTAAATATAGGCATAGAGAAGTCAGCAGACCCCCCAATCGACAGCGGCAGCGACTGAGACGCCTACAGCGACGCTGACATAGGCTGCGACGCCGACTGAGAACCCGACTGAGGCAGAGAGGGGTAGATATTGGCATAGAGAAGGCAGCAGACCCCCAATCGACAGCGGCAGCGACTGAGACGCCCAACAGAGACGCTGACAGAGGCTGCGACGGCGACTGAGACCCCGACTGAGGCAGATAGGGGTAGATATAGGCATAGAGAAGGCAGCAGACACCCCAATAGACAGCGGCAACGACTGAGACGCATTCAGAGTCGCTGAGAGAGGCTGCGATGCCGACTGAGGCATATAGGGATAGATATTGACATAGAGAAGGCAGCAGACCCCCCAATCGACAGCGGCAACGACTGAGTCGCCTACAGAGACGCTGACAGAGGCTGCGACGCCGACTCAGACGCTGACTGAGGCAGATAAGGGTAGATATAGGCATACAGAAATCAGCAGACCCCGCAATCGACAGCGGCAGCGAATGAGACGCCTACAGAGCCTCTGACAGAGGCTGAGACGCCGACTGAGGCAGATACGAGTAGATATTGACATAGAGAAGGCAGCAGACCCCCCAATCGACAGCGGCAGCGACTGAGACGCCTACAGAGACGCTGACATAGGCAGCGACGCCGACTGAGGCAGATAGGGGTAGATATAGGCGTAGAGAAGGCAGCAGATCCCCCAATCGACAGGACAGCGACTGAGACGCCTACAGAGACGCTGACAGAGGCTGCGACGCTGACTGAGATGCCGACTGAGGCAGATAGGGGTACATATAGGCATAGAGAATGCTGCAGACCCCCCAATCGACAGCGGCAGCTACTGAGTCGCCTACAGAGACGCTGAGAGAGGCTGCGACGCCGACTGAGGCAGATAGGGGTAGATATAAGCATAGAGAAGGCAGCAGACCCCCCAATCGACAACGGCAGCGACTGAGACGCCGACAGAGACGCTGACAGATGCTTTGCAGCCGACTGAGGCAGATAGGGGTAGATATAAGCATAGAGAAGGCAACAGAAAACCTAATCGACAGCGGCAGCGACTGAGACGCCTACAGAGACGCTGACAGAGGCTGCGACGCCGACTGAGAAGCCGACTGAGGCAGATAGGGTAGATATAGGCCTAGAGAAGGCCGCAGACCCCCCCTAATCGACAGCGGCTGCGACTGAGACGCCTACAGAGACGCTGACAGATGCTTTGCCGCCGACTGAAGCAGATAGGGGTAGATGTAGGCATAGAGAAGGCAACAGAACACCCAATCGACAGCGGCAGCTACTGAGTCGCGTACAGAGACGCTGAGAGAGGCTGCGACGCCGACTGAGGCAGATAGGGGTAGATATAAGTATACAGAAGGCAGCATACCCCCAATCGACAACGGCAGCGACTGAGACGCCTACAGCGTCGATGACATAGGCTGCGACGCCGACTGAGACCCCGACTGAGGCAGAGAGGATTAGATATTGGCATAGAGAAGGCAGCAGACCCCCCCAATCGACAGCGGCAGCGACTGAGACGCCTACAGAGATGCTGACAGAGGCTGCGACGCCGACTGAGATGCCGACTGAGGCAAATAGAGGTAAATATAGGCATAGAGAAGGCAGCAGACCCCCCAATCGACAGCGGCAGTGACTGAGACGCCTACAGAGACGCTGACAGATGCTTTGCCGCCGACTGAAGCAGATAGGGGTAGATATAGGCATAGAGAAGGCAACAGAACACCCAATCGACAGCGGCAGCTACTGAGACGCCTACAGCGACGCTGACAGAGGCTGTGACGCCGACTGAGACGCCGACTGAGACGCCGACTGAGGCAGATAGGGTAGATATAGACATAGAGAAGGCAGCAGACCCCCCCAATCGACAGCGGCAGTGACTGAGACGCTGACAGCTGCTTTGCCGCCAACTGAAGCAGATATGGGTAGATATAGGCATAGAGAAGGTAACAGAAAACCTAATCGACAGCGGCAGCGACTGAGACGCCTACAGAGACGCTGACAGATGCTTTGCCGCCGACTGAGGCAGATAGGGGTTGATATAGGCATATAGAATGCTGCAGACCGCCCAATCGACAGCGGCAGCTACTGAGTCGCCTACAGCGACGCTGACAGAGGCTGTGACGCCGACTGAGACGCCGACTGAGGCAGATAAGGGTAGATATTGGCATAGAGAAGGCAGCAGACCCCCCAATCGACAGCGGCAGCGACTGAGACGCCTACAGAGATGCTGACAGAGGCTGCGACGCCGACTGAGATGCCGACTGAGGCAGATAGAGGTAAATATAGGCATAGAGAAGGCAGCAGACCCCCCAATCGACAGCGGCAGTGACTCAGACGCCTACAGAGACGCTGACAGATGCTTTGCCGCCGACTGAAGCAGATAGGGGTAGATATAGGCATAGAGAAGGCAACAGAACACCCAATCGACAGCGGCAGCTACTGAGACGCCTACAGCGACGCTGAGAGAGGCTGCGGTGCCGACTGACGCAGATATTGGTAGATATTGACATAGAGAATGCAGCAGACCCCCCAATCGACAGCGGCAACGACTGAGACGCCTACAGACACGCTGATAGAGACTGCGACGCCGACTGAGACGCCGACTGAGGCAGATAGGGGTAGATATAGGCGTAGAGAAGGCAGCAGATCCCCCAATCGACAGGGCAGCGACTGAGACGCCGACAGAGACGCTGACAGAGGCTGCGACGCCGACTGATACGCCGACTTAGGCAGATCGGGTAGAGATAGGCCTAGAAAAGGCAGCAGATACCTCAATAAACAGCGGCAACAACTGAGACGCCTACAGAGACGCTGATAGAGACTGCGAAGCCGACTGTGACGCCCACTGATGCAGATAGGGGCAGATATAGGCCTAGAGAAGGCAGCAGGCCCCTCAATAAACACCGGCAGCAACTGAGACGCCTACAGAGACGCTGACAGAGGCTGTGACGCCGACTGAGACGCCGACTGAGGCAGATTAGGATAGATATAGGCATAGAGAAGGCAGCAGATCCCCCAATCGACAGCGGCAGTGACTGAGACGCCTACAGAGACGCTGACAGATGCTTTGCCACCGACCGAGGCAGATAGGGGTAGATATAGGCATAGAGAAGGTAACAGAAAACCTAATCGACAGCGGCTGCGACTGAGACGCCTACAGAGACGCTGACAGAGGCTGCGACGCCGACTGAGATGCCGACTGAGGCAGATAGAGGTAAATATAGGCATAGAGAAGGCAGCAGACCCCCCAATCGACAGCGGCAGCGACTGAGACGCCTACAGCGACGCTGACATAGGCTGCGACGCCGACTGAGACCCCGACTGAGGCAGAGAGGGGTAGATATAGGCATAGAGAAGGCAGCAGACCCCCCAATCGACAGCGGCAGCGACAGAGACGAATTCAGAGTCGCTGAGAGAGGCTGCGACGCCGACTGAGATGCTGACTAAGGCAGATAAGGGTAGATATAGGCATACAGAAATCAGCAGGCCCCGCAATCGACAGCGGCAGCGACTGAGACGCCTACAGAGACTCTGACAGAGGCTCAGACGCCGACTGAGGCAGATACGAGTAGATATTGACATAGAGAATGCTGCAGACCCCCCAATTGACAGCGGCAGCTACTGAGTCGCCTACAGAGACGCTGACAAATGCTTTGCCGCCGACTGAGCCAGATAGGGGTAGATATAGGCATAGAGAAGGCAACAGAAAACCTAATCGACAGCGGCAGTGACTGAGACGCCTACAGAGACGCTGACAGATGCTTTGCCGCCGACTGAGGCAGATAGGGGTTGATATAGGCATAGAGAATGCTGCAGACCCCCCAATCGACAGCGGCAGCTACTGAGTCGCCTACAGCGACGCTGACAGAGGCTGTGACGCCGACTGAGGCAGATAAGGGTAGATATAGGCATAGAGAAGGCAGCAGACCCCCCCTCAATCGACAGCGGCAGTGACTGAGACGAATACAGAGACGCTGACAGATGCTTTGCCACCGACTGAGGCAGATAGGGGTAGACATAGGCATAGAGAAGGTAACAGAAAACCTAATCGACAGCGGCAGCGACTGCGACGCCTACAGAGACGCTGACAGAGGCTGCGACGCCGACTGAGACGCCGACTGAGGCAGATAGGGTAGATATAGACATAGAGAAGGCAGCAGACCCCCCCAATCGACAGCGGCAGTGACTGAGACGCTGACAGCTGCTTTGCCGCCGACTGAAGCAGATATGGGTAGATATAGGCATAGAGAAGGCAACAGAACACCCAATCGACAGCGGCAGCTACTGAGTCGCCTACAGAGACGCTGAGAGAGGCTGCTACGCCGACTGAGGAAGATAGGGGTAGATATAAGCATAGAGAAGGCAGCATACCCCCCAATCGACAACGGCAGCGACTGAGACGCCTACAGCGACGATGACATAGGCTGCGACGCCAACTGAGACCCCAACTGAAGCAGCGAGGGGTAGATATTGGTATAGAGAATGCAGCAGACCCCCCAATCGACAGCGGCAGCGATTGAGACGCCTACAGAGACGCTGACAGAGGCTGCGACAACGACTGAGATGCCGACTGAGGCAGATAGAGGTAAATATAGGCATAGAGAAGGCAGCAGACCCCCCAATCGACAGCGCCAGCGACTGAGACGCCTACAGCGACGCTGACATAGGCTGCGACGACGACTGAGACCCCGACTGAGGCAGAGAGGGGTAGATATAGGCATAGAGAAGGCAGCAGACCCCCCAATCGACAGCGGCAGCGACAGAGACGAATTCAGAGTCGCTGAGAGAGGCTGCGATGCCGACTGAGGCAGATTGGGGTAGATATTGACATAGAGAAGGAAGCAGACCCCCCAATCGACAGCGGCAAAGACTGAGACGCCTACAGAGACGCTGACATAAGCAGCGACGCCGACTGAGACGCCGACTGAGGCAGATAGGGGTAGATATAGGCGTAGAGAAGGCAGCAGATCCCCCAATCGACAGGGCAGCGACTGAGACGCCTACAGAGACGCTGACAGAGGCTGCGACGCTGACTGAGGTGCCGACTGAGGCAGATAGAGGTAAATATAGGCATAGAAAAGGCAGCAGACCCACCAATCGACAGCGGCAGCGACTGAGACGCCTACAGAGACGCTGACAGAGGCTGCGACGCCGACTGAGACACCGACTGAGGCAGATAGGGGTAGATATAGGCATAGAGAAGGCAGCAGACCCCCCAATCGACAGCGGCAGCGACTGAGACGCATTCAGAGTCGCTGAGAGAGGCTGCGATGCCGACTGAGGCAGATAGGTATAGATATTGACATAGAGAAGGCAGCAGACCCCCCAATCGACAGCGGCAAAGACTGAGACGCCTACAGAGACGCTGACATAAGCAGCGACGCTGACTGAGGTGCCGACTGAGGCAGATAGGGGTAGATATAGGCATAGAGAATGCTGCAGACCCCCCAATCGACAGCGGCAGCTACTGAGTCGCCTACAGAGACGCTGAGAGAGGCTGCGACGCCGACTGAGACCCCTACTGAGGCAGAGAGGGGTAGATATTGGCATAGAGAAGGCAGCAGACCCCCCAATCGACAGCGGCAAAGACTGAGACGCCTACAGAGACGCTGACAGAGGCTGCGACGCCGACTCAGATGCTGACTGAGGCAGATAAGGGTAGATATAGGCATACAGAAATCAGCAGACCCCGCAATCGACAGCGGCAGCGAATGAGACGCCTACAGCGACTCTGACAGAGGCTGAGACGCCGACTGAGGCAGATACGAGTAGATATTGACATAGAGAAGGCAGCAGACCCCCCAATCGACAGCGGCAGCGACTGAGACGCCTACAGTGACGCTGACAGATGCGTTGCCGCCGACTGAGGCAGATAGGGGTAGATATAGGCATAGAGAAGGCAACAGAAAACCTAATCGACAGCGGCAGTGACTGAGACGCCTACAGAGACGCTGACAGATGCTTTGCAGCCGACTGAGGCAGATATTGGTAGATATAGGCATAGAGAATGCTGCAGACCCCCCAGTCGACAGCGGCAGCTACTGAGTCGCCTACAGAGACGCTGACAGATGCTTTGTCGCCGACTGAGCCAGATAGGGGTAGATATAGGCATAGAGAAGGCAACAGAAAGCCTAATCGACAGCGGCAGTGACTGAGACGCCTACAGAGACGCTGACAGATGCTTTGCCGCCGACTGAGGCAGATAGGGGTTGATATATTCATAGAGAATGCTGCAGACCCCCCAATCGACAGCGGCAGCTACTGAGTCGCCTACAGAGACGCTGACAGATGCTTTGTCGCCGACTGAGCCAGATAGGGGTAGATATAGGCATAGAGAAGGCAACAGAAAGCCTAATCGACAGCGGCAGCGAATGAGACGCCTACAGCGACTCTGACAGAGGCTGTGACGCCGACTGAGACGCCGACTGAGGCAGATAAGGGTAGATATAGGCATAGAGAAGTCAGCAGACCCCCCCTCAATCGACAGCGGCAGTGACTGAGACGCCTACAGAGACGCTGACAGATGCTTTGCCACAGACTGAGGCAGATAGGGGTAGATATAGGCATAGAGAAGGTAACAGAAAACCTAATCGTCAGCGGCAGCGACTGAGACGCCTACAGAGACGCTGACAGAGGCTGCGACGCCGACTGAGATGCCGACTGAGGCAGATAGAGGTAAATAGAGGCATAGAGAAGGCAGCAGACCCCCCCAATCGAGAGCGGCAGTGACTGAGACGCTGACAGCTGCTTTGCCGCCGACTGAAGCAGATATGGGTAGATATAGGCATAGAGAAGGCAACAGAAAACCTAATCGACAGCGGCAGCGACTGAGACGCCTACAGCGTCGATGACATAGGCTGCGACGCCGACTGAGACCCCGACTGAGGCAGAGAGGATTAGATATTGGCATAGAGAAGGCAGCAGACCCCCCCCCAATCGACAGCGGCAGCGACTGAGACGCCTACAGAGATGCTGACAGAGGCTGCGACGCCGACTGAGATGCCGACTGAGGCAGATAGAGGTAAATATAGCCATAGAGAATGCAGCAGACCCCCCAACGGACAGCGGCAACAACTGAGACGCCTACAGAGAGGCTGATAGAGGCTGCGACGCCGACTGAGATGCCGACTGAGGCAGATAGAGGTAAATATAGGCATAGAGAAGGCAGCAGACCCCCCAATCAACAGCGGCAGCGACTGAGACGCCTACAGAGACGCTGACAGAGGCTGCGACGCCGACTGAGGCAGATAGGGGTAGATGTAAGCATAGAGAAGGCAGCAGACCCCCAATCGACAGCGGCAGCGACTGAGACGCCGACTGAGGCAGAGAGGGTTAGACATAGGCATAGAGAAGGCAGCGGACGCCTCAATGGACAGCGGCAACAACTGAGACGCCTACAGAGACGCTGATAGAGACTGCGATGCCGACTGTGACGCCGACTGAGGCAGATACGGGTTGATATAGGCACAGAGAAGGCAGCAGACCCCCCCCAACCAACAGCGGCAGCGGCTGAGACGCCTACAGAGACGCTGACAGAGGCTCCGACGCTGACTGAGACGCCGACTGAGGCAGATAGGGGCAGATATAGGCATAGAGAATGCAGCAGACACCCCAATCGACAGCGGCAACTACTGAGTCGCCTAGAGAGACGCTGAGAGAGGCTGCGACGCAGACTGAGGCAGATAGGGGTAGATATAGGCATAGAGAAGGCAGCAGACCCCCCAATCGATAACGGCATCGACTGAGACACCGACAGAGACGCTGACAGAGGCTGCGACGCCGACTGAGACGCCGACTGAGGCAGATAAGGGTATATATAGGCATACAGAAATCAGCAGACCCCGCAATCGATAGCGGCAGCGACTGAGACGCCTACAGAGACTCTGACAGAGGCTGAGACGCCGACTGAGGCAGATACGAGTAGATATTGACATAGAGAAGGCAGCAGACCCCCAATCGACTGCGGCAGCGACGGAGACGCCTACAGAGACGCTGACAGAGGCTGTGACGCCGACTGAGACGTCGACTGAGGCAGATAGGGGTAGATATAGGCATAGAGAAGGCAGCAGACCCCCCAATCAACAGCGGCAGCGACTGAGACGCCTACAGAGACGCTGACAGAGGCTGCGACGCCGACTGAGAGGCAAACTGAGACGCCGACTGAGACGCCGACTTAGGCAGATAGGGGTAGATATAGGCATAGAGAAGGCTTCAGACCCCCCAATTGATAGCGACTGCGACTGAGACGCTGACAGAGGTTGCGACACCCACTGAGACGCCGACTGAGGCAGATAGGGGTATATATAGACGTAGAGGCAGCAACAGACCCCCCAATCGACAGCGGCAGCGAATGAGACGCCTACAGAGACGCTGACAGAGGTTGCGACGCCGACTGAGACGCCGACTGAGGCAGATAGGGGTAGATATAGGCATAGAGAATGCAGCAGACCCCCCCAATCGACAGCGGCAACTACTGAGACGCCTACAGAGACGCTGACAGAGGCTGTGACGCCGACTGAGGTAGATAGGGGTAGATATTGACATAGAGAAGGCAGCAGACCCCCCAATCGACAGCGGCAGCGAATGAGACGCCTACAGAGACGCTGAGAGAGGCTGCAACGCCTACTGAGGCAGATAGGGGTAGATATAGGCATACAAAAGGCAGCAGACCCCCCTAATCGACAACGGCAGCGACAGAGATGCCTACAGAGACGCTGACAGAGGCTATGACGCCGACTGAGGCAGATAGGGGTAGATATAGGCATAGAGAATGCAGCAGACCCCCCTAATCGACAGCGGCAGCTACTGAGTCGCCTACAGAGACGCTGAGAGAGGCTGCGACGCCGAATGAGGCAGATAGGGGTAGATATACTCATAGAGAAGGCAGCAGACCCCCCCAATTGGCAACGGCAGCGACTGAGATGTCGACAGAGACGCTGACAGAGACTGCGACGCCGACTGAGACGCCGGCTAAGGCGGATAGGGGTAGATATAGGCATAGGGAAGGCAGCAGACCCCCTAATCGACAGCGGCAGCGACTGAGACGCCTACAGAGACGCTGATAGAGACTGCGACGCCGACTGAGACGCCGGCTAAGGCGGATAGGGGTAGATATAGGCATAGGGAAGGCAGCAGACCCCCCAATCGACAGTGGCAGCGACTGAGACGCCTACAGAGACGCTGACAGAGACTGCGACGCCGACTGAGACGCTGACTGAGGCAGATAGGGGTAGATATAGACGCAGAAAAGGCAGCAGACCCCCCCAAGACGCTGAGAGAGGCTGCGACGCCGACTGAGGCAGATAGGCGTAGAGAAGGTAGCAGACCCCCCAGTCGACAGCGGCAGCGACTGCGACGCCTACAGAGACGGTGACAGAGGCTGCGACGCCGACTGAGAACCCGTTTGAGGCAGAGAGGGGTAGATATAGGCATAGAGAAGGCAGCAGACCCCCAATCGACAGCGGCAGCGACTGAGACGCCTACAGAGACGCTGACAGAGACTGCGACGCCGACTGAGACGCCGGCTAAGGCGGATAGGGGTAGATATAGGCATAGAGAAGGCAGCAGACCCCCCCAATCGACAGCGGCAGCGACTGAGACGCCTACAGAGACGCTGACAGAGACTGCGACGCCGACTGAGACGCTGACTGAGGCAGATAGGGGTAGATATAGACGCAGAGAAGGCAGCAGACCACCCCAAGACGCTGAGAGAGGCTGCGACGCCGACTGAGGCAGAATGGCGTAGAGAAGGTAGCAGACCCCCCAATCGACAGCGGCAGCGACTGAGACGCCTACAGAGACGCCGACAGAGGCTGCGACGCCGACTGAGACGCCGAATGAGGCAGATAGGGGTAGATATAGGCATAGAGAAAGTAGCAGAGCCCCAATCGACAGCGGCAACAACTGAGACGCCTACAGAGGCGCTGATAGAGGCTGCGACGCCGACTGAGATGCCGACTGAGGCAGATAGGGGTAGATATAGGCATAGAGAAGGCAGCAGACAACCCAATCGAAACCGGCAACAACTGAGACGCCTACAGAGGCGCTGATAGAGGCTGCGACGCCGACTGAGATGCCGACTGAGGCAGATAAGGGTAAATATAGGGATAGAGAAAGCAGCAGACCCCCCAATCGACAGCGGCAGCGACTGAGACGCCTACAGAGATGCTGACAGAGGCTGCGAAGCCGACTGTGACGCCGACTGAGGCAGGTAGGAGTAGAGATAGGCATAGAGAAGGCAGCAGACCCCCCAATCGACAGCGGCAGCGACTGAGACGCCTACAGAGACGCTGACGGAGGCTGCGACGCCGACTGAGGCAGATAGGGGTAGATATTGGCATAGAGAAGGCCGCAGACCCCCCAATCGACAGCGGCAGCGACTGGGACAACTACAGAGATGCTGACAGAGGTTGCGACGCTGACAGAGGCTGCGACGCCGATGTGAGACGCCGACTGCTGCAGAGAGGGGTAGACATAGGCATAGAGAAGGCAGCCGACCCCCCAATCGACAGCGGTAACAACTGAGACGCCTCCAGAGACGCTGACAGATGCTGCGACGTCAACTGAGATGCCGACTGAGGCAGATAGGGGTAGATATAGGCATAGAGAAAGCAGCAGACCCCCCAATTGACAGCTGCAGCGACTGAGACGCATTCAGAAACGTTGAGAGAGGCTGCGACGCCGACTGAGACGCCGACTGAGACGCCGACTGAGGCAGATAAGGGTAGATATAGGCTTAGAGAAGGCAGCAGACACCCCAATCGGCAGCAGCAGTGACTGAGACGCCTACAGAGACGCTGACAGAGGCTGCGATGCTGACAGAGACTGCGACGCTGACAGAGGCTGCGACGCTGACAGAGGCTGCGACGACGACTGAGACGCAGACTGAGGCAGAGAGGGTTAGACATAGGCATAGAGAAGGCAGCAGACCCCTCAATCGACAGCGGCAACAACTGAGACGCCTACAGAGACGCTGATAGAAGCTGCGACGCCGACTGAGATGCCGACTGAGGCGGATAGGTGTAGATATAGGCATAGAGAAAGCAGAAGAACCCCCAATCGACAGCGGCAACGACTGAGACGCCTACAGAGACGCTGACAGAGGCTGCGACGCTGACAGAGGCTGCGACTTTGACAGAGGCTGCGACGACGACTGAGACGCCGACTGAGGCAGAGAGGGTTAGACATAGGCATAGAGAAAGCAGCGGACCCCTCACTCGACAGCGGCAACAACTGAGACGCCTACAAAGACGCTGATAGAGGCTGCGACGCCGACTGAGACGCCGACTGAGGCAGATAGGGGTAGATATTGGCATAGAGAAGGCAGGAGACCCCCCAATCGACAGGGGTAGTGACTGAGACGCCTACATAGACGCTGACAGAGGCTGCGATGCCAACTGAGACGCCGACTGAGGCAGGGCAGGTTAGACATAGGCATAGAGAAAGCAGCAGACCCCCCAATCGACAGCGGCAGCGATTGAAACGCCTACAGAGACGCTGTTAGAGGCTGCGACGCCGACTGAGAGGCCGACTGAGGCAGATAGGGGTAGATTTTGGCATAGAGATGGCAGCAGACCTCCCAATCGACAGCGGCAGCGACTGAGACGCCTACAGAGACGCTGAGAGAGGCTGAGAAGCCGACTGAGGCAGATAAGGGTAGGTATAGGCATAGAGAAGGCAGCAGACTCCCCAAACGACAGCGGCAGCGACTGAGACGCCTACAGTGACGCTGACAGAGGCTGCGACGCCGACTGAGGCAGATAGGGGCACAGAGAAGGCTGCAGACCCCCAACCGGCAGGGGCTGCGACTGAGACGCCTATAGAGACGCTGACAGAGGCTGCGACGCCAACTGAGACGCCGACAGAGGCAGAGAGGGGTAGACATAGGCATAGAGAAGGCAGCAGACCCCCCAATCGACAGCGGCAACAACTGAGACGCCTAAAGAGATGCTGACAGAGGCTCCGACGCCACCTGAGATGCCAACTGAGGCAGATAAGGGTAGATATAGGCATAGAGAAGGCAGCAGACCCCCCAATCGACAGCTGCAGCGACTGAGACGCATTCAGCAACGCTGACAGAGGCTGCGACGCCGACTGAGGCAGATAAGGGTAGATATAGGCTTAGAGAAGGCAGCAGACACCCCAATCGACAGCGGCAACGACTGAGACACATACAGTGACGCTGACAGAGGCTGCGACGCCGACTGAGGCAGATAGGGGTAGATATAGGCATAGAAAAGGCAGCAGACCCCCCAATCGACACCGGCAGCGACTGAGACGTCTACAGAGACGCTGACAGAGGCTGCGACGCCGACTGAGAACCCGACTGAGGCAGATAGAGGTAGATATTGGCATAGAGAAGGCAGCAGACCCACCAATCGACATCGGCGACAACTGAGACGCCTACAGAAACGTTGATAGAGGCTGCGACGCCGACTGAGGCAGATAGGGGTAGATATTGACATAGAGAAGGCAGCAGACCCCCCAATCGACAGCTGCAGCGACTGAGGCGCATTCAGAAACGCTGACTGAGGCTGCCACGCCAACTGAGACGCCGACTGAGGCAGATAAGGGTAGACATAGGCATAGAGAAGGCAACAGATCCACCAATCGACAGCGGCAACAACTGAGACGCCTACAGAGACGCTGAGAGGGGCTGCGACGCCGACTGAGATGCCGACTGAGATGCCGACTGAGGCAGATAGGGCTAAATATAGGCATAGAGAAGACAGCAGACCCCCCCAATCAACAACGGCAGCGACTGAGATGCCTACAGAGACGCCGACAGAGGCTGCGACGCCGACTGAGAACCCGTTTGAGGCAGAGAGGGGTAGATATAGGCATAGAGAAGGCAGCAGACCCCCCAATCGACAGCGGCAGCGACTGAGACGCCTACAGAGACGCTGATAGAGGCTGCGACGCCGACTGAGGCAGATAGGGGTAGATATAGGCATAGAAAAGGCAGCAGCCCCCCAATCGACACCGGCAGCGACTGAGACGTCTACAGAGACGCTGACAGAGGCTGCGACGCCGACTGAGAACCCGACTGAGGCAGATAGAGGTAGATATTGGCATAGAGAAGGCAGCAGACCCCCCCCCCCCCCAATCGACAGCGGCAGCGACTGAGACGCCTACAGAGACCCTGACAGAGGCTGAGACGCCGAATGAGGCAGATAGGGGTAGATATTGGCATAGAGAAGGCAGCAGACCCCCCAATCGGCAGCGGATGCGACTGAGACGCCTACAGAGACGCTGACAGAGGCTCCGACGCCAACTGAGATGCCAACTGAGGCAGATAAGGGTAGATATAGGCATAGAGAAGGCAGCAGACCCCCCAATCGACAGCGGCAACAACTGAGACGCCTACAGAGACGCTGATAGAGGCTGCGACGCCGCTTGAGATGCCGACTGAGGCAGATAGGGGTATAGGGCATAGAGAAAGCAGCAGCAACCCAATCGACAACGGCAGCGACTGAGACGCCTACAGAGACGCTGATAGAGGCTGCGACGACGACTGAGACGCAGACTGAGGCAGAGAGGGCTAGACATTGGCATAGAGAAGGCAGCAGACCCCTCAATCGACAGCGGCAACAACTGAGACGCCTACAGAGACGCTGACAGAGGCTGAGACGCCGACTGAGGCAGATAGGGGCATAGAGAAGGCAGCAGACCCCCAAATCGGCAGCGGCTGCGACTGAGACGCCTATAGAGACGCTGACAGAGGCTGCGACGCTGACAGAGGCTGCGATGCCAAATGAGACGCCGACAGAGGCAGAGAGGGGTAGACATAGGCATAGAGAAGGCAGCAGACCCCCAATCGATAGCGGCAACAACTGAGACGCCTAAAGAGACGCTGACAGAGGCTCCGACGCCAACTGAGATACCAACTGAGGCAGATAAGGGTAGATATAGGCATAGAGAAGGCAGCAGACCCCCCAATCGGCAGCTGCAGCGACTGAGACGCATACAGAGACGCTGACAGAGGCTGCGAAGCCTACTGTGACGCCAACTGAGTCAGGTAGGGGTAGATATAGGCATAGAGAAAGCAGCAGACCCACCAATCGACATCGGCAACAACTGAGACGCCTACAGAAACGTTGACAGTGGCTGTGACGCCGACTAAGGCAGATAGGGGTAGATATTGACATAGAGAAGGCAGCAGACCCCTCAATCGACAGCGGCAACAACTGAGACGCCTACAGAGACGCTGACAGAGGCTGCGACGCCGACTGAGGCAGATAAGGGTAGATATAGGCTTAGAGAAGGCAGCAGACACCCCAACCGACAGCGGCAACGACTGAGACACATACAGAGACGCTGACAGAGGCTGCGAAGCCTACTGTGACGCCAACTGAGTCAGGTAGGGGTAGATATAGGCATAGAGAAAGCAGCAGACCCACCAATCGACATCGGCAACAACTGAGACGCCTACAGAAACGTTGACAGTGGCTGTGACGCCGACTAAGGCAGATAGGGGTAGATATTGACATAGAGAAGGCAGCACTCACCCCAATCGACAGCGGCAACAACTCAGAGACGCCTACAGAGACGCTTACAGAGGCTACGACACCGACTGAGATGCCGACTGAGGCAGATATTGGTAGATATAGGCATAGGGAAGGCAGCAGACCCACCAATCGACATCGGCAACAACTGAGACGCCTACAGAAACGTTGACAGAGGCTGCGACGCCGACTAAGGCAGATAGGGGTAGATATTGACATAGAGAAGGCAGCAGACACCCCAATCGACAGCGGCAACAACTGTGACGCCTACAAAGATGCGGATAGAGGCTGCGACACCGACTGAGATGCCGACTGAGGCAAGTAGGGGTAGATATACGCATAGAGAAGGCAGCAGACCCCCCAATCGACAGCGGCAGCGACTGAGACGCCTACAAAGATGCGGATAGAGGCTGCGACACCGACTGAGATGCCGACTGAGGCAGATAGGGGTAGATATTGGCATAGAGAAGGCAGCAGACCCCCCAATCGACAGGGGTAGCGACTGAGACGCAGACATAGACGCTGACAGAGGCTGCGATGCCAACTGAAACGCCGACTGAGTCAGAGAGGGTTAGACATAAGCATAGAGAAGGCAGTAGACCCCCCAACTTGACAGCGGCTGTGACTGAGACGCCTACAGAGACGCTGATAGAGGCTGCGACGCCGACTGAGGCGCCGACTGAGGCAGAAAGGGGTAGATATTGACATAGAGAAGGCAGCACACACCCCAATCGACAGCGACAATAACTCAGAGACGCCTACAAAGACGCTGACAGAGATGCCGACTGATATGCCGACTGAGGCAGATATTGGTAGAAATAGGCATAGAGAAGGCAGCAGACCCCCCAAGCGACACCGGCAGCGACTGAGACTTCTACAGAGACGCTGACAGAGGCTGCGACGCTGACTGAGAACCCGACTGAGGCAGATAGGGGTAGATATTGGCATAGAGAAGGCAGCAGACCCCCCCCCAATCGACAGCGGCAGCGACTGAGACGCCTACAGAGACCCTGACAGAGGCTGAGACGCCGACTGAGGCAGATAGGGGTAGATATTGGCATAGAGAAGGCAGCAGACCCCCCAATCGGCAGCGGATGCGACTGAGACGCCTACAGAGACGCTGACAGAGGCTCCGACGCCAACTGAGATGCCAACTGAGGCAGATAAGGGTAGATATAGGCATAGAGAAGGCAGCAGACCCCCAATCGACAGCGGCAACAACTGAGACGCCTACAGAGACGCTGACAGAGGCTCCGACGCTGACAGAGGCTGCGACGCTGACAGAGGCTGCGACGCTGACAGAGGCTGCGACGACGACTGAGACGCAGACTGAGGCAGAGAGGGCTAGACATAGGCATAGAGAAGGCAGCAGACCCCTCAATCGACAGCGGCAACAACTGAGACGCCTACAGAGACGCTGACAGAGGCTGCGACGCCGCTTGAGATGCCGACTGAGGCAGATAGGGGTATAGGGCATAGAGAAAGCAGCAGCAACCCAATCGACAACGGCAGCGACTGAGACGCCTACAGAGACACTGACAGAGACTGCGACGCTGACAGAGGCTGCGACGCTGACAGAGGCTGCGACGACGACTGAGACGCAGGCTGAGGCAGAGAGGGCTAGACATAGGCATAGAGAAGGCAGCAGACCCCTCAATCGACAGCGGCAACAACTGAGACGCCTACAGAGACGCTGACAGAGGCTGAGACGCCGACTGAGGCAGATAAGGATAGGTATAGGCATAGAGAAGGCAGCAGACTCCCCAAACGACAGCGGCAGCGACTGAGACGCCTACAGTGACGCTGACAGAGGCTGCGACGCCGACTGAGGCAGATAGGGGCATAGAGAAGGCAGCAGACCCCCCAATCAACAGGGGCTGCGACTGAGACGCCTATAGAGACGCTGACAGAGGCTGCGACGCCAACTGAGACGCCGACAGAGGCAGAGAAGGGTAGACATAGGCATAGGGAAGGCAGCAGACCCCCCAATCGATAGCGGCAACAACTGAGACGCCTAAAGAGACGCTGACAGAGGCTCCGACGCCAACTGAGATACCAACTGAGGCAGATAAGGGTAGATATAGGCATAGAGAAGGCAGCAGACACCCCAACCGATAGCGGCAACGACTGAGACACATACAGAGACGCTGACAGAGGCTGCGAAGCCTACTGTGACGCCGACTGAGGCAGGTAGGGGTAGATATAGGCATAGAGAAGGCAGCAGACCCACCAATCGACATCGGCAACAACTGAGACGCCTACAGAAACGTTGACAGAGGCTGCGACGCCGACTAAGGCAGATAGGGGTAGATATTGACATAGAGAAGGCAGCACACACCCCAATCGACAGCGGCAACAACTCAGAGACGCCTACAGAGACGCTGACAGAGGCTACGACACCGACTGAGATGCCGTCTGAGGCAGATAGGGGTAGATATAGGCATAGGGAAGGCGTCAGACCCACCAATCGACATCGGCAAAAACTGAGACGCCTACAGAAACGTTGACAGAGGCTGCGACGCCGACTAAGGCAGATAGGGGTAGATAATGACATAGAGAAGGCAGCAGACACCCCAATCGACAGCGGCAACAACTGTGACGCTTACAGAGACGCTGACGGAGCCTACGACACGGACTGAGATGCCGACTGAGGCAGATAGGGGTAGATATAGGCATACGGAAGGCAGCAGACCCACCAATCGACATCGGCAACAACTGAGACGCCTACAGAAACGTTGACAGAGGCTGCGACGCCGACTAAGGCAGATAGGGGTAGATATTGACATAGAGAAGGCAGCAGACACCCCAATCGACAGTGGCAACAACTGAGACGCCTACAGAGACGCTGTCAGAGGCTGCCACGCCGACTGAGACGCCGACTGAGGCAGATAAGGGTAGACATAGGCATAGAGATGGCAACAGATCCACCAATCGACAGCGGCAACAACTGAGACGCCTACAGAGACGCTGAGAGAGGCTGCGACGCCGACTGAGATGCCGACTGAGATGCCGACTGAGGCAGATAGGGTAAGATATAGGCATAGAGAAGGCAGCAGACCCCCCAAGCGACACCGGCAGCGACTGAGACGTCTACAGAGACGCTGACAGAGGCTGCGACGCCGACTGAGAACCCGACTGAGGCAGATAGGGGTAGATATTGGCATAGAGAAGGCAGCAGACCCCCCAATCGACAGCGGCAGCGACTGAGACGCCTACAGAGACGCTGACAGAGGCTGCGACGCCGACTGAGGCAGATAAGGGTAGATATAGGCTTAGAGAAGGCAGCAGACACGCCAACCGACAGCGGCAACGACTGAGACACATACAGAGACGCTGACAGAGGCTGCGAAGCCTACTGTGACGCCAACTGAGTCAGGTAGGGGTAGATATAGGCATAGAGAAAGCAGCAGACCCACCAATCGACATCGGCAACAACTGAGACGCCTACAGAAACGTTGACAGTGGCTGTGACGCCGACTAAGGCAGATAGGGGTAGATATTGACATAGAGAAGGCAGCACTCACCCCAATCGACAGCGGCAACAACTCAGAGACGCCTACAGAGACGCTTACAGAGGCTACGACACCGACTGAGATGCCGACTGAGGCAGATATTGGTAGATATAGGCATAGGGAAGGCAGCAGACCCACCAATCGACATCGGCAACAACTGAGACGCCTACAGAAACGTTGACAGAGGCTGCGACGCCGACTAAGGCAGATAGGGGTAGATATTGACATAGAGAAGGCAGCAGACACCCCAATCGACAGCGGCAACAACTGTGACGCCTACAAAGATGCGGATAGAGGCTGCGACACCGACTGAGATGCCGACTGAGGCAAGTAGGGGTAGATATACGCATAGAGAAGGCAGCAGACCCCCCAATCGACAGCGGCAGCGACTGAGACGCCTACAAAGATGCGGATAGAGGCTGCGACATCGACTGAGATGCCGACTGAGGCAGATAGGGGTAGATATTGGCATAGAGAAGGCAGCAGACCCCCCAATCGACAGGGGTAGCGACTGAGACGCAGACATAGACGCTGACAGAGGCTGCGATGCCAACTGAAACGCCGACTGAGTCAGAGAGGGTTAGACATAAGCATAGAGAAGGCAGTAGACCCCCCAACTTGACAGCGGCTGTGACTGAGACGCCTACAGAGACGCTGATAGAGGCTGCGACGCCGACTGAGGCGCCGACTGAGGCAGATAGGGGTAGATATTGACATAGAGAAGGCAGCACACACCCCAATCGACAGCGACAATAACTCAGAGACGCCTACAAAGACGCTGACAGAGATGCCGACTGATATGCCGACTGAGGCAGATATTGGTAGAAATAGGCATAGAGAAGGCAGCAGACCCCCCAAGCGACACCGGCAGCGACTGAGACTTCTACAGAGACGCTGACAGAGGCTGCGACGCTGACTGAGAACCCGACTGAGGCAGATAGGGGTAGATATTGGCATAGAGAAGGCAGCAGACCCCCCCCAATCGACAGCGGCAGCGACTGAGACGCCTACAGAGACCCTGACAGAGGCTGAGACGCCGACTGAGGCAGATAGGGGTAGATATTGGCATAGAGAAGGCAGCAGACCCCCCAATCGGCAGCGGATGCGACTGAGACGCCTACAGAGACGCTGACAGAGGCTCCGACGCCAACTGAGATGCCAACTGAGGCAGATAAGGGTAGATATAGGCATAGAGAAGGCAGCAGACCCCCAATCGACAGCGGCAACAACTGAGACGCCTAAAGAGACGCTGACAGAGGCTCCGACGCTGACAGAGGCTGCGACGCTGACAGAGGCTGCGACGCTGACAGAGGCTGCGACGACGACTGAGACGCAGACTGAGGCAGAGAGGGCTAGACATAGGCATAGAGAAGGCAGCAGACCCCTCAATCGACAGCGGCAACAACTGAGACGCCTACAGAGACGCTGACAGAGGCTGCGACGCCGCTTGAGATGCCGACTGAGGCAGATAGGGGTATAGGGCATAGAGAAAGCAGCAGCAACCCAATCGACAACGGCAGCGACTGAGACGCCTACAGAGACACTGACAGAGACTGCGACGCTGACAGAGGCTGCGACGCTGACAGAGGCTGCGACGACGACTGAGACGCAGGCTGAGGCAGAGAGGGCTAGACATATCCATAGAGAAGGCAGCAGACCCCTCAATCGACAGCGGCAACAACTGAGACGCCTACAGAGACGCTGACAGAGGCTGAGACGCCGACTGAGGCAGATAAGGATAGGTATAGGCATAGAGAAGGCAGCAGACTCCTCAAACGACAGCGGCAGCGACTGAGACGCCTACAGTGACGCTGACAGAGGCTGCGACGCCGACTGAGGCAGATAGGGGCATAGAGAAGGCAGCAGACCCCCCAATCAACAGGGGCTGCGACTGAGACGCCTATAGAGACGCTGACAGAGGCTGCGACGCCAACTGAGACGCCGACAGAGGCAGAGAGGGGTAGACATAGGCATAGGGAAGGCAGCAGACCCCCCAATCGATAGCGGCAACAACTGAGACGCCTAAAGAGACGCTGACAGAGGCTCCGACGCCAACTGAGATACCAACTGAGGCAGATAAGGGTAGATATAGGCATAGAGAAGGCAGCAGACACCCCAACCGACAGCGGCAACGACTGAGACACATACAGAGACGCTGACAGAGGCTGCGAAGCCTACTGTGACGCCGACTGAGGCAGGTAGGGGTAGATATAGGCATAGAGAAGGCAGCAGACCCACCAATCGACATCGGCAACAACTGAGACGCCTACAGAAACGTTGACAGAGGCTGCGACGCCGACTAAGGCAGATAGGGGTAGATATTGACATAGAGAAGGCAGCACACACCCCAATCGACAGCGGCAACAACTCAGAGACGCCTACAGAGACGCTGACAGAGGCTACGACACCGACTGAGATGCCGTCTGAGGCAGATAGGGGTAGATATAGGCATAGGGAAGGCGTCAGACCCACCAATCGACATCGGCAAAAACTGAGACGCCTACAGAAACGTTGACAGAGGCTGCGACGCCGACTAAGGCAGATAGGGGTAGATATTGACATAGAGAAGGCAGCAGACACCCCAATCGACAGCGGCAACAACTGTGACGCTTACAGAGACGCTGACGGAGCCTACGACACGGACTGAGATGCCGACTGAGGCAGATAGGGGTAGATATAGGCATACGGAAGGCAGCAGACCCACCAATCGACATCGGCAACAACTGAGACGCCTACAGAAACGTTGACAGAGGCTGCGACGCCGACTAAGGCAGATAGGGGTAGATATTGACATAGAGAAGGCAGCAGACACCCCAATCGACAGTGGCAACAACTGAGACGCCTACAGAGACGCTGTCAGAGGCTGCCACGCCGACTGAGACGCCGACTGAGGCAGATAAGGGTAGACATAGGCATAGAGATGGCAACAGATCCACCAATCGACAGCGGCAACAACTGAGACGCCTACAGAGACGCTGAGAGAGGCTGCGACGCCGACTGAGATGCCGACTGAGATGCCGACTGAGGCAGATAGGGTAAGATATAGGCATAGAGAAGGCAGCAGACCCCCCAAGCGACACCGGCAGCGACTGAGACGTCTACAGAGACGCTGACAGAGGCTGCGACGCCGACTGAGAACCCGACTGAGGCAGATAGGGGTAGATATTGGCATAGAGAAGGCAGCAGACCCCCAATCGACAGCGGCAGCGACTGAGACGCCTACAGAGACCCTGACAGAGGCTGAGACGCCGCCTGAGGCAGATAGGGGTAGATATTGGCATAGAGAAGGCAACAGAAAACCTAATCGACAGCGGCAGTGACTGAGACGCCTACAGAGACGCTGACAGATGCTTTGCCGCCGACTGAGGCAGATAGGGGTTGATATAGGCATAGAGAATGCTGCAGACCCCCCAATCGACAGCGGCAGCTACTGAGTCGCCTACAGCGACGCTGACAGAGGCTGTGACGCCGACTGAGACGCCAACTGAGGCAGATAAGGGTAGATATAGGCATAGAGAAGGCAGCAGACCCCCCCTCAATCGACAGCGGCAGTGACTGAGACGCCTACAGAGACGCTGACAGATGCTTTGCTACCGACTGAGGCAGATAGGGGTAGATATAGGCATAGAGAAGGTAACAGAAAACCTAATCGACAGCTGCAGCGACTGAGACGCCTACAGAGACGCTGACAGAGGCTTCGACGCCGACTGAGACGCCGACTGAGGCAAATAGGGTAGATATAGACATAGAGAAGGCAGCAGACCCCCCCAATCGACAGCGGCAGTGACTGAGACGCTGACAGCTGCTTTGCCGCCGACTGAAGCAGATATGGGTAGATATAGGCATAGAGAAGGCAACAGAACACCCAATCGACAGCGGCAGCTACTGATACGCCTACAGAGACGCTGAGAGAGGCTGCGACGCCGACTGAGGCAGATAGGGGTAGATATAAGCATAGAGAAGGCAGCATACCCCCCAATCGACAACGGCAGCGACTGAGACGCCTACAGCGACGATGACATAGGCTGCGACGCCAACTGAGACCCCAACTGAAGCAGCGAGCGGTAGATATTGGTATAGAGAATGCAGCAGACCCCCCAATCGACAGCGGCAGCGACTGAGACGCCTACAGAGACGCTGACAGAGGCTGCGACGCCGACTGAGATGCCGACTGAGGCAGATAGAGGTAAATATAGGCATAGAGAAGGCAGCAGACCCCCAATCGACAGCGGCAGCGACTGAGACGCCAACAGCGACGCTGACATAGGCTGCGACGCCGACTGAGACACCGACTGAGGCAGAGAGGGGTAGATATTGGCATAGAGAAGGCAGCAGACCCCCAATCGACAGCGGCAGCGACTGAGACGCCCAACAGAGACGCTGACAGAGGCTGCGACGGCGACTGAGATACCGACTGAGGCAGATAGGGGTAGATATAGGCATAGAGAAGGCAGCAGACCCCCCAATCGACAGCGGCAGCGACTGAGACGCATTCAGAGTCGCTGAGAGAGGCTGCGATGCCGACTGAGGCAGATAGGTATAGATATTGACATAGAGAAGGCAGCAGACCCCCCAATCGACAGCGGCAAAGACTGAGACGCCTACAGAGACGCTGACATAAGCAGCGACGCCGACTGAGACGCCGACTGAGGCAGATAGGGGTAGATATAGGCGTAGAGAAGGCAGCAGATCCCCCAATCGACAGGGCAGCGACTGAGACGCCTACAGAGACGCTGACAGAGGCTGCGACGCTGACTGAGGTGCCGACTGAGGCAGATAGGGGTAGATATAGGCATAGAGAATGCTGCAGACCCCCCAATCGACAGCGGCAGCTACTGAGTCGCCTACAGAGACGCTGAGAGCGGCTGCGACGCCGACTGAGACCCCTACTGAGGCAGAGAGGGGTAGATATTGGCATAGAGAAGGCAGCAGACCCCCCAATCGACAGCGGCAGCGACTGAGACGCATTCAGAGTCGCTGAGAGAGGCTGCGATGCCGACTGAGGCAGATAGGTATAGATATTGACATAGAGAAGGCAGCTGACCCCCCAATCGACAGCGGCAAAGACTGAGACGCCTACAGAGACGCTGACAGAGGCTGCGACGCCGACTCAGATGCTGACTGAGGCAGATAAGGGTAGATATAGGCATACAGAAATCAGCAGACCCCGCAATCGACAGCGGCAGCGAATGAGACGCCTACAGAGACTCTGACAGAGGCTGAGACGCCGACTGAGGCAGATACGAGTAGATATTGACATAGAGAAGGCAGCAGACCCTCCAATCGACAGCGGCAGTGACTGAGACGCCTACAGAGACGCTGACAGCTGCTTTGCCGCCGACTGAAGCAGATATGAGTAGATATAGGCATAGAGAGGGCAACAGAGCACCCAATCGACAGCGGCAGCTACTGAGTCGCCTACAGAGACGCTGAGAGAGGCTGCGACGCCGACTGAGGCAGATAGGGGTAGATATAAGCATAGAGAAGGCAGCATACCCCCCAATCGACAACGGCAGCAACTGAGACGCCTACAGCGACGATGACATAGGCTGCGACGCCGACTGAGAACCCGACTGAGGCAGAGAGGGGTAGATATTGGCATAGAGAAGGCAGCAGACCCCCAATCGACAGCGGCAGCGACTGAGACGCCTACAGCGACGCTGACATAGGCTGCGACGCCTACTGAGAACCCGACTGAGGCAGAGAGGGGTAGATATTGGCATAGAGAAGGCAGCAGACCCCCAATCGACAGCGGCAGCGACTGAGACGCCCAACAGAGACGCTGACAGAGGCTGCGACGGCGACTGAGACCCCGACTGAGGCAGATAGGGGTAGATATAGGCATAGAGAAGGCAGCAGACACCCCAATAGACAGCGGCAACGACTGAGACGCATTCAGAGTCGCTGAGAGAGGCTGCGATGCCGACTGAGGCATATAGGGATAGATATTGACATAGAGAAGGCAGCAGACCCCCCAATCGACAGCGGCAACGACTGAGTCGCCTACAGAGACGCTGACAGAGGCTGCGACGCCGACTCAGACGCTGACTGAGGCAGATAAGGGTAGACATAGGCATACAGAAATCAGCAGACCCCGCAATCGACAGCGGCAGCGAATGAGACGCCTACAGAGCCTCTGACAGAGGCTGAGACGCCGACTGAGGCAGATACGAGTAGATATTTACATAGAGAAGGCAGCAGACCCCCCAATCGACAGCGGCAGCGACTGAGACGCCTACAGAGACGCTGACATAGGCAGCTACGCCGACTGAGGCAGATAGGGGTAGATATAGGCGTAGAGAAGGCAGCAGATCCCCCAATCGACAGGACAGCGACTGAGACGCCTACAGAGACGCTGACAGAGGCTGCGACGCTGACTGAGATGCCGACTGAGGCAGATAGGGGTACATATAGGCGTAGAGAATGCTGCAGACCCCCCAATCGACAGCGGCAGCTACTGAGTCGCCTACAGAGACGCTGAGAGAGGCTGCGACGCCGACTGAGGCAGATAGGGGTAGATATTGACATAGAGAAGGCAGCAGACACCCCAATCGACAGCGGCAACAACTGTGACGCTTACAGAGACGCTGACGGAGCCTACGACACCGACTGAGATGCCGACTGAGGCAGATAGGGGTAGATATAGGCATACGGAAGGCAGCAGACCCACCAATCGACATCGGCAACAACTGAGACGCCTACAGAAACGTTGACAGAGGCTGCGACGCCGACTAAGGCAGATAGGGGTAGATATTGACATAGAGAAGGCAGCAGACACCCCAATCGACAGTGGCAACAACTGAGACGCCTACAGAGACGCTGTCAGAGGCTGCCACGCCGACTGAGACGCCGACTGAGGCAGATAAGGGTAGACATAGGCATAGAGATGGCAACAGATCCACCAATCGACAGCGGCAACAACTGAGACGCCTACAGAGACGCTGAGAGAGGCTGCGACGCCGACTGAGATGCCGACTGAGATGCCGACTGAGGCAGATAGGGTAAGATATAGGCATAGAGAAGGCAGCAGACCCCCCAAGCGACACCGGCAGCGACTGAGACGTCTACAGAGACGCTGACAGAGGCTGCGACGCCGACTGAGAACCCGACTGAGGCAGATAGGGGTAGATATTGGCATAGAGAAGGCAGCAGACCCCCCCTCCCCCCAATCGACAGCGGCAGCGACTGAGACGCCTACAGAGACCCTGACAGAGGCTGAGACGCCGCCTGAGGCAGATAGGGGTAGATATTGGCATAGAGAAGGCAACAGAAAACCTAATCGACAGCGGCAGTGACTGAGACGCCTACAGAGACGCTGACAGATGCTTTGCCGCCGACTGAGGCAGATAGGGGTTGATATAGGCATAGAGAATGCTGCAGACCCCCCAATCGACAGCGGCAGCTACTGAGTCGCTTACAGCGACGCTGACAGAGGCTGTGACGCCGACTGAGACGCCAATTGAGGCAGATAAGGGTAGATATAGGCATAGAGAAGGCAGCAGACCCCCCCTCAATCGACAGCGGCAGTGACTGAGACGCCTACAGAGACGCTGACAGATGCTTTGCTACCGACTGAGGCAGATAGGGGTAGATATAGGCATAGAGAAGGTAACAGAAAACCTAATCGACAGCTGCAGCGACTGAGACGCCTACAGAGACGCTGACAGAGGCTTCGACGCCGACTGAGACGCCGACTGAGGCAAATAGGGTAGATATAGACATAGAGAAGGCAGCAGACCCCCCCAATCGACAGCGGCAGTGACTGAGACGCTGACAGCTGCTTTGCCGCCGACTGAAGCAGATATGGGTAGATATAGGCATAGAGAAGGCAACAGAACACCCAATCGACAGCGGCAGCTACTGATACGCCTACAGAGACGCTGAGAGAGGCTGCGACGCCGACTGAGGCAGATAGGGGTAGATATAAGCATAGAGAAGGCAGCATACCCCCCAATCGACAACGGCAGCGACTGAGACGCCTACAGCGACGATGACATAGGCTGCGACGCCAACTGAGACCCCAACTGAAGCAGCGAGGGGTAGATATTGGTATAGAGAATGCAGCAGACCCCCCAATCGACAGCGGCAGCGACTGAGACGCCTACAGAGACGCTGACAGAGGCTGCGACGCCGACTGAGATGCCGACTGAGGCAGATAGAGGTAAATATAGGCATAGAGAAGGCAGCAGACCCCCAATCGACAGCGGCAGCGACTGAGACGCCAACAGCGACGCTGACATAGGCTGCGACGCCGACTGAGACACCGACTGAGGCAGAGAGGGGTAGATATTGGCATAGAGAAGGCAGCAGACCCCCAATCGACAGCGGCAGCGACTGAGACGCCCAACAGAGACGCTGACAGAGGCTGCGACGGCGACTGAGATACCGACTGAGGCAGATAGGGGTAGATATAGGCATAGAGAAGGCAGCAGACCCCCCAATCGACAGCGGCAGCGACTGAGACGCATTCAGAGTCGCTGAGAGAGGCTGCGATGCCGACTGAGGCAGATAGGTATAGATATTGACATAGAGAAGGCAGCAGACCCCCCAATCGACAGCGGCAAAGACTGAGACGCCTACAGAGACGCTGACATAAGCAGCGACGCCGACTGAGACGCCGACTGAGGCAGATAGGGGTAGATATAGGCGTAGAGAAGGCAGCAGATCCCCCAATCGACAGGGCAGCGACTGAGACGCCTACAGAGACGCTGACAGAGGCTGCGACGCTGACTGAGGTGCCGACTGAGGCAGATAGGGGTAGATATAGGCATAGAGAATGCTGCAGACCCCCCAATCGACAGCGGCAGCTACTGAGTCGCCTACAGAGACGCTGAGAGCGGCTGCGACGCCGACTGAGACCCCTACTGAGGCAGAGAGGGGTAGATATTGGCATAGAGAAGGCAGCAGACCCCCCAATCGACAGCGGCAGCGACTGAGACGCATTCAGAGTCGCTGAGAGAGGCTGCGATGCCGACTGAGGCAGATAGGTATAGATATTGACATAGAGAAGGCAGCTGACCCCCCAATCGACAGCGGCAAAGACTGAGACGCCTACAGAGACGCTGACAGAGGCTGCGACGCCGACTCAGACGCTGACTGAGGCAGATAAGGGTAGATATAGGCATACAGAAATCAGCAGACCCCGCAATCGACAGCGGCAGCGAATGAGACGCCTACAGAGACTCTGACAGAGGCTGAGACGCCGACTGAGGCAGATACGAGTAGATATTGACATAGAGAAGGCAGCAGACCCTCCAATCGACAGCGGCAGTGACTGAGACGCCTACAGAGACGCTGACAGCTGCTTTGCCGCCGACTGAAGCAGATATGAGTAGATATAGGCATAGAGAGGGCAACAGAGCACCCAATCGACAGCGGCAGCTACTGAGTCGCCTACAGAGACGCTGAGAGAGGCTGCGACGCCGACTGAGGCAGATAGGGGTAGATATAAGCATAGAGAAGGCAGCATACCCCCAATCGACAACGGCAGCAACTGAGACGCCTACAGCGACGATGACATAGGCTGCGACGCCGACTGAGAACCCGACTGAGGCAGAGAGGGGTAGATATTGGCATAGAGAAGGCAGCAGACCCCCAATCGACAGCGGCAGCGACTGAGACGCCTACAGCGACGCTGACATAGGCTGCGACGCCGACTGAGAACCCGACTGAGGCAGAGAGGGGTAGATATTGGCATAGAGAAGGCAGCAGACCCCCAATCGACAGCGGCAGCGACTGAGACGCCCAACAGAGACGCTGACAGAGGCTGCGACGGCGACTGAGACCCCGACTGAGGCAGATAGGGGTAGATATAGGCATAGAGAAGGCAGCAGACACCCCAATAGACAGCGGCAACGACTGAGACGCATTCAGAGTCGCTGAGAGAGGCTGCGATGCCGACTGAGGCAGATAGGGATAGATATTGACATAGAGAAGGCAGCAGACCCCCCAATCGACAGCGGCAACGACTGAGTCGCCTACAGAGACGCTGACAGAGGCTGCGACGCCGACTCAGACGCTGACTGAGGCAGATAAGGGTAGATATAGGCATACAGAAATCAGCAGACCCCGCAATCGACAGCGGCAGCGAATGAGACGCCTACAGAGCCTCTGACAGAGGCTGAGACGCCGACTGAGGCAGATACGAGTAGATATTGACATAGAGAAGGCAGCAGACCCCCCAATCGACAGCGGCAGCGACTGAGACGCCTACAGAGACGCTGACATAGGCAGCTACGCCGACTGAGGCAGATAGGGGTAGATATAGGCGTAGAGAAGGCAGCAGATCCCCCAATCGACAGGACAGCGACTGAGACGCCTACAGAGACGCTGACAGAGGCTGCGACGCTGACTGAGATGCCGACTGAGGCAGATAGGGGTACATATAGGCATAGAGAATGCTGCAGACCCCCCAATCGACAGCGGCAGCTACTGAGTCGCCTACAGAGACGCTGAGAGAGGCTGCGACGCCGACTGAGGCAGATAGGGGTAGATATAAGCATAGAGAAGGCAGCAGACCCCCCAATCGACAACGGCAGCGACTGAGACGCCGACAGAGACGCTGACAGATGCTTTGCAGCCGACTGAGGCAGATAGGGGTAGATATAAGCATAGAGAAGGCAACAGAAAACCTAATCGACAGCGGCAGCGACTGAGACGCCTACAGAGACGCTGACAGAGGCTGCGACGCCGACTGAGAAGCCGACTGAGGCATATAGGGTAGATATAGGCCTAGAGAAGGCCGCAGACCCCCCCTAATCGACAGCGGCTGCGACTGAGACGCCTACAGAGACGCTGACAGATGCTTTGCCGCCGACTGAAGCAGATAGGGGTAGATGTAGGCATAGAGAAGGCAACAGAACACCCAATCGACAGAGGCAGCTACTGAGTCGCGTACAGAGACGCTGAGAGAGGCTGCGACGCCGACTGAGGCAGATAGGGGTAGATATAAGTATACAGAAGGCAGCATACCCCCAATCGACAACGGCAGCGACTGAGACGCCTACAGCGTCGATGACATAGGCTGCGACGCCGACTGAGACCCCGACTGAGGCAGAGAGGATTAGATATTGGCATAGAGAAGGCAGCAGACCCCCCCAATCGACAGCGGCAGCGACTGAGACGCCTACAGAGATGCTGACAGAGGCTGCGACGCCGACTGAGATGCCGACTGAGGCAGATAGAGGTAAATATAGGCATAGAGAAGGCAGCAGACCCCCCAATCGACAGCGGCAGTGACTGAGACGCCTACAGAGACGCTGACAGATGCTTTGCCGCCGACTGAAGCAGATAGGGGTAGATATAGGCATAGAGAAGGCAACAGAACACCCAATCGACAGCGGCAGCTACTGAGTCGCCTACAGCGACGCTGACAGAGGCTGTGACGCCGACTGAGACGCCGACTGAGGCAGATAAGGGTAGATATTGGCATAGAGAAGGCAGCAGACCCCCCAATCGACAGCGGCAGCGACTGAGACGCCTACAGAGATGCTGACAGAGGCTGCGACGCCGACTGAGATGCCGACTGAGGCAGATAGAGGTAAATATAGGCATAGAGAAGGCAGCAGACCCCCCAATCGACAGCGGCAGTGACTGAGACGCCTACAGAGACGCTGACAGATGCTTTGCCGCCGACTGAAGCAGATAGGGGTAGATATAGGCATAGAGAAGGCAACAGAACACCCAATCGACAGCGGCAGCTACTGAGACGCCTACAGCGACGCTGAGAGAGGCTGCGGTGCCGACTGACGCAGATATTGGTAGATATTGACATAGAGAATGCAGCAGACCCCCCAATCGACAGCGGCAACGACTGAGACGCCTACAGACACGCTGATAGAGACTGCGACGCCGACTGAGACGCCGACTGAGGCAGATAGGGGTAGATATAGGCGTAGAGAAGGCAGCAGATCCCCCAATCGACAGGGCAGCGACTGAGACGCCGACAGAGACGCTGACAGAGGCTGCGACGCCGACTGATACGCCGACTGAGGCAGATCGGGTAGAGACAGGCCTAAAAAAGGCAGCAGATACCTCAATAAACAGCGGCAACAACTGAGACGCCTACAGAGACGCTGATAGAGACTGCGAAGCCGACTGTGACGCCCACTGATACAGATAGGGGCAGATATAGGCCTAGAGAAGGCAGCAGGCCCCTCAATAAACACCGGCAGCAACTGAGACGCCTACAGAGACGCTGACAGAGGCTGTGACGCCGACTGAGACGCCGACTGAGACGCCGACTGAGGCAGATTAGGGTAGATATAGGCATAGAGAAGGCAGCAGATCCCCCAATCGACAGCGGCAGTGACTGAGACGCCTACAGAGACGCTGACAGATGCTTTGCCACTGACCGAGGCAGATAGGGGTAGATATAGGCATAGAGAAGGTAACAGAAAACCTAATCGACAGCGGCTGCGACTGAGACGCCTACAGAGACGCTGACAGAGGCTGCGACGCCGACTGAAGCAGATAGGGGTAGATATAGACATAGATAAGGCAACAGAACACCCAATCGACAGCGGCAGCTACTGAGTCGCCTACAGAGACGCTGACAAATGTTTTGCCGCCGACTGAGCCAGATAGGGGTAGATATAGGCATAGAGACGGCAACAGAAAACCTAATCGACAGCGGCAGTGACTGAGACGCCTACAGAGACGCTGACAGAGGCTGTGACGCCGACTGAGACGCCGACTGAGGCAGATTAGGGTAGATATTGGCATAGAGAAGGCAGCAGACCCCCCCAATCGACAGCGGCAGCGACTGAGACGCCTACAGAGACGCTGACAGAGGCTGCGACGCCGACTGAGATGCCGACTGAGGCAGATAGAGGTAAATATAGGCATAGAGAAGGCAGCAGACCCCCCAATCGACAGCGGCAGCGACTGAGACGCCTACAGCGACGCTGACATAGGCTGCGACGCCGACTGAGACCCCGACTGAGGCAGAGAGGGGTAGATATAGGCATAGAGAAGGCAGCAGACCCCCCAATCGACAGCGGCAGCGACAGAGACGAATTCAGAGTCGCTGAGAGAGGCTGCGACGCCGACTGAGATGCTGACTAAGGCAGATAAGGGTAGATATAGGCATACAGAAATCAGCAAGCCCCGCAATCGACAGCGGCAGCGACTGAGACGCCTACAGAGACTCTGACAGAGGCTCAGACGCCGACTGAGGCAGATACGAGTAGATATTGACATAGAGAATGCTGCAGACCCCCCAATTGACAGCGGCAGCTACTGAGTCGCCTACAGAGACGCTGACAAATGTTTTGCCGCCGACTGAGCCAGATAGGGGTAGATATAGGCATAGAGAAGGCAACAGAAAACCTAATCGACAGCGGCAGTGACTGAGACGCCTACAGAGACGCTGACAGATGCTTTGCCGCCGACTGAGGCAGATAGGGGTTGATATAGGCATAGATAATGCTGCAGACCCCCCAATCGACAGCGGCAGCTACTGAGTCGCCTACAGCGACGCTGACAGAGGCTGTGACGCCGACTGAGACGCCGACTGAGGCAGATAAGGGTAGATATAGGCATAGAGAAGGCAGCAGACCCCCCCTCAATCGACAGCGGCAGTGACTGAGACGAATACAGAGACGCTGACAGATGCTTTGCCACCGACTGAGGCAGATAGGGGTAGACATTGGCATAGAGAAGGTAACAGAAAACCTAATCGACAGCGGCAGCGACTGAGACGCCTACAGAGACGCTGACAGAGGCTGCGACGCCGACTGAGACGCCGACTGAGCCGCCGACTGAGGCAGATAGGGTAGATATAGACATAGAGAAGGCAGCAGACCCCCCCAATCGACAGCGGCAGTGACTGAGACGCTGACAGCTGCTTTGCCGCCGACTGAAGCAGATATGGGTAGATATAGGCATAGAGAAGGCAACAGAACACCCAATCGACAGCGGCAGCTACTGAGTCGCCTACAGAGACGCTGAGAGAGGCTGCGACGCCGACTGAGGAAGATAGGGGTAGATATAAACATAGAGAAGGCAGCATACCCCCCAATCGACAACGGCAGCGACTGAGACGCCTACAGCGACGATGACATAGGCTGCGACGCCAACTGAGACCCCTACTGAAGCAGCGAGGGGTAGATATTGGTATAGAGAATGCAGCAGACCCCCCAATCGACAGCGGCAGCGACTGAGACGCCTACAGAGACGCTGACAGAGGCTGCGACAACGACTGAGATGCCGACTGAGGCAGATAGAGGTAAATATAGGCATAGAGAAGGCAGCAGACCCCCCAATCGACAGCGGCAGCGACTGAGACGCCTACAGCGACGCTGACATAGGCTGCGACGACGACTGAGACCCCGACTGAGGCAGAGAGGGGTAGATATAGGCATAGAGAAGGCAGCAGACCTCCCAATCGACAGCGGCAGCGACAGAGACGAATTCAGAGTCGCTGAGAGAGGCTGCGATGCCGACTGAGGCAGATTGGGGTAGATATTGACATAGAGAAGGAAGCAGACCCCCCAATCGACAGCGGCAAAGACTGAGACGCCTACAGAGACGCTGACATAAGCAGCGACGCCGACTGAGACGCCGACTGAGGCAGATAGGGGTAGATATAGGCGTAGAGAAGGCAGCAGATCCCCCAATCGACAGGGCAGCGACTGAGACGCCTACAGAGACGCTGACAGAGGCTGCGACGCTGACTGAGGTGCCGACTGAGGCAGATAGAGGTAAATATAGGCATAGAGAAGGCAGCAGACCCCCCAATCGACAGCGGCAGCGACTGAGACGCCTACAGAGACGCTGACAGAGGCTGCGACGCCGACTGAGACCCCGACTGAGGCAGAGAGGGGTAGATATTGGCATAGAGAAGGCAGCAGACCCCCAATCGACAGCGGCAGCGACTGAGACGCCCAACAGAGACGCTGACAGAGGCTGCGACGGCGACTGAGACACCGACTGAGGCAGATAGGGGTAGATATAGGCATAGAGAAGGCAGCAGACCCCCCAATCGACAGCGGCAGCGACTGAGACTCATTCAGAGTCGCTGAGAGAGGCTGCGATGCCGACTGAGGCAGATAGGTATAGATATTGACATAGAGAAGGCAGCAGACCCCCCAATCGACAGCGGCAAAGACTGAGACGCCTACAGAGACGCTGACATAAGCAGCGACGCCGACTGAGACGCCGACTGAGGCAGATAGGGGTAGATATAGGCGTAGAGAAGGCAGCAGATCCCCCAATCGACAGGGCAGCGACTGAGACGCCTACAGAGACGCTGACAGAGGCTGCGACGCTGACTGAGGTGCCGACTGAGGCAGATAGGGGTAGATATAGGCATAGAGAATGCTGCAGACCCCCCAATCGACAGCGGCAGCTACTGAGTCGCCTACAGAGACGCTGAGAGAGGCTGCGACGCCGACTGAGACCCCTACTGAGGCAGAGAGGGGTAGATATTGGCATAGAGAAGGCAGCAGACCCCCCAATCGACAGCGGCAGTGACTGAGACGCATTCAGAGTCGCTGAGAGAGGCTGCGATGCCGACTGAGGCAGATAGGTATAGATATTGACATAGAGAAGGCAGCTGACCCCCCAATCGACAGCGGCAAAGACTGAGACGCCTACAGAGACGCTGACAGAGGCTGCGACGCCGACTCAGATGCTGACTGAGGCAGATAAGGGTAGATATAGGCATACAGAAATCAGCAGACCCCGCAATCGACAGCGGCAGCGAATGAGACGCCTACAGAGACTCTGACAGAGGCTGAGACGCCGACTGAGGCAGATACGAGTAGATATTGACATAGAGAAGGCAGCAGACCCCCCAATCGACAGCGGCAGCGACTGAGACGCCTACAGTGACGCTGACAGATGCGTTGCCGCCGACTGAGGCAGATAGGGGTAGATATAGGCATAGAGAAGGCAACAGAAAACCTAATCGACAGCGGCAGTGACTGAGACGCCTACAGAGACGCTGACAGATGCTTTGCAGCCGACTGAGGCAGATATTGGTAGATATAGGCATAGAGAATGCTGCAGACCCCCCAATCGACAGCGGCAGCTACTGAGTCGCCTACAGAGACGCTGACAGATGCTTTGCCGCCGACTGAGCCAGATAGGGGTAGATATAGGCATAGAGAAGGCAACAGAAAGCCTAATCGACAGCGGCAGTGACTGAGACGCCTACAGAGACGCTGACAGATGCTTTGCCGCCGACTGAGGCAGATAGGGGTTGATATATTCATAGAGAATGCTGCAGACCCCCCAATCGACAGCGGCAGCTACTGAGTCGATTACAGAGACGCTGACAGAGGCTGTGACGCCGACTGAGACGCCGACTGAGGCAGATAAGGGTAGATATAGGCATAGAGAAGTCAGCAGACCCCCCCCTCAATCGACAGCGGCAGTGACTGAGACGCCTACAGAGACGCTGACAGATGCTTTGCCACAGACTGAGGCAGATAGGGGTAGATATAGGCATAGAGAAGGTAACAGAAAACCTAATCGACAGCGGCAGCGACTGAGACGCCTACAGAGACGCTGACAGAGGCTGCGACGCCGACTGAGATGCCGACTGAGGCAGATAGAGGTAAATAGAGGCATAGAGAAGGCAGCAGACCCCCCCAATCGAGAGCGGCAGTGACTGAGACGCTGACAGCTGCTTTGCCGCCGACTGAAGCAGATATGGGTAGATATAGGCATAGAGAAGGCAACAGAAAACCTAATCGACAGCGGCAGCGACTGAGACGCCTACAGCGTCGATGACATAGGCTGCGACGCCGACTGAGACCCCGACTGAGGCAGAGAGGATTAGATATTGGCATAGAGAAGGCAGCAGACCCCCCCCCCAATCGACAGCGGCAGCGACTGAGACGCCTACAGAGATGCTGACAGAGGCTGCGACGCCGACTGAGATGCCGACTGAGGCAGATAGAGGTAAATATAGGCATAGAGAAGGCAGCAGACCCCCCAATCGACAGCGCCAGCGACTGAGACGCCTACAGCGACGCTGAGAGAGGCTGCGATGCCGACTGACGCAGATATTGGTAGATATTGACATAGAGAATGCAGCAGACCCCCCAACGGACAGCGGCAACAACTGAGACGCCTACAGAGAGGCTGATAGAGGCTGCGACGCCGACTGAGATGCCGACTGAGGCAGATAGAGATAAATATAGGCATAGAGAAGGCAGCAGACCCCCCAATCAACAGCGGCAGCGACTGAGACGCCTACAGAGACGCTGACAGAGGCTGCGACGCCGACTGAGGCAGATAGGGGTAGATGTAAGCATAGAGAAGGCAGCAGACCCCCAATCGACAGCGGCAGCGACTGCGACGCCGACTGAGGCAGAGAGGGTTAGACATAGGCATAGAGAAGGCAGCGGACGCCTCAATGGACAGCGGCAACAACTGAGACGCCTACAGAGACGCTGATAGAGACTGCGATGCCGACTGTGACGCCGACTGAGGCAGATACGGGTTGATATAGGCACAGAGAAGGCAGCAGGAAACCCCCCCAACCAACAGCGGCAGCGGCTGAGACGCCTACAGAGACGCTGACAGAGGCTCCGACGCTGACTGAGACGCCGACTGAGGCAGATAGGGGCAGATATAGGCATAGAGAATGCAGCAGACCCCCCAATCGACAGCGGCAGCTACTGAGTCGCCTAGAGAGACGCTGAGAGAGGCTGCGACGCAGACTGAGGCAGATAGGGGTAGATATAGGCATAGAGAAGGCAGCAGACCCCCCAATCGATAACGGCATCGACTGAGACACCGACAGAGACGCTGACAGAGGCTGCGACGCCGACTGAGACGCCGACTGAGGCAGATAAGGGTATATATAGGCATACAGAAATCAGCAGACCCCGCAATCGACAGCGGCAGCGACTGAGACGCCTACAGAGACTCTGACAGAGGCTGAGACGCCGACTGAGGCAGATACGAGTAGATATTGACATAGAGAAGGCAGCAGACCCCCAATCGACTGCGGCAGCGACGGAGACGCCTACAGAGACGCTGACAGAGGCTGTGACGCCGACTGAGACGTCGACTGAGGCAGATAGGGGTAGATATAGGCATAGAGAAGGCAGCAGACCCCCCAATCAACAGCGGCAGCGACTGAGACGCCTACAGAGACGCTGACAGAGGCTGCGACGCCGACTGAGAGGCAAACTGAGACGCCGACTGAGACGCCGACTTAGGCAGATAGGGGTAGATATAGGCATAGAGAAGGCATCAGACCCCCCAATTGATAGCGACTGCGACTGAGACGCCTACAGAGACGCTGACAGAGGTTGCGACACCCACTGAGACGCCGACTGAGGCAGATAGGGGTATATATAGACGTAGAGACAGCAACAGACCCCCCAATCGACAGCGGCAGCGAATGAGACGCCTACAGAGACGCTGACAGAGGTTGCGACGCCGACTGAGACGCCGACTGAGGCAGATAGGGGTAGATATAGGCATAGAGAATGCAGCAGACCCCCCCCAATCGACAGCGGCAACTACTGAGACGCCTACAGAGACGCTGACAGAGGCTGTGACGCCGACTGAGGTAGATAGGGGTAGATATTGACATAGAGAAGGCAGCAGACCCCCCAATCGACAGCGGCAGCGAATGAGACGCCTACAGAGACGCTGAGAGAGGCTGCAACGCCTACTGAGGCAGATAGGGGTAGATATAGGCATACAAAAGGCAGCAGACCCCCCTAATCGACAACGGCAGCGACTGAGATGCCTACAGAGACGCTGACAGAGGCTATGACGCCGACTGAGGCAGATAGGGGTAGATATAGGCATAGAGAATGCAGCAGACCCCCCTAATCGACAGCGGCAGCTACTGAGTCGCCTACAGAGACGCTGAGAGAGGCTGCGACGCCGAATGAGGCAGATAGGGGTAGATATACTCATAGAGAAGGCAGCAGACCCCCCCAATTGGCAACGGCAGCGACTGAGATGTCGACAGAGACGCTGACAGAGACTGCGACGCCGACTGAGACGCCGGCTAAGGCGGATAGGGGTAGATATAGGCATAGGGAAGGCAGCAGACCCCCTAATCGACAGCGGCAGCGACTGAGACGCCTACAGAGACGCTGATAGAGACTGCGACGCCGACTGAGACGCCGGCTAAGGCGGATAGGGGTAGATATAGGCATAGGGAAGGCAGCAGACCCCCCAATCGACAGTGGCAGCGACTGAGACGCCTACAGAGACGCTGACAGAGACTGCGACGCCGACTGAGACGCTGACTGAGGCAGATAGGGGTAGATATAGACGCAGAAAAGGCAGCAGACCCCCCCAAGACGCTGAGAGAGGCTGCGACGCCGACTGAGGCAGATAGGCGTAGAGAAGGTAGCAGACCCCCCAGTCGACAGCGGCAGCGACTGCGACGCCTACAGAGACGGTGACAGAGGCTGCGACGCCGACTGAGACGCCGACTGAGGCAGATAGGGGTAGATATAGGCATAGAGAAAACAGCAGAGCCCCAATCGACAGCGGCAACAACTGAGACGCCTACAGAGGCGCTGATAGAGGCTGCGACGCCGACTGAGATGCCGACTGAGGCAGATAGGGGTAGATATAGGCATAGAGAAGGCAGCAGACAACCCAATCGATACCGGCAACAACTGAGACGCCTACAGAGGCGCTGATAGAGGCTGCGACGCCGACTGAGATGCCGACTGAGGCAGATAAGGGTAAATATAGGGATAGAGAAAGCAGCAGACCCCCCCAATCGACAGCGGCAGCGACTGAGACGCCTACAGAGATGCTGACAGAGGCTGCGAAGCCGACTGTGACGCCGACTGAGGCAGGTAGGAGTAGAGATAGGCATAGAAAAGGCAGCAGACCCCCCAATCGACAGCGGCAGCGACTGAGACGCCTACAGAGACGCTGACGGAGGCTGCGACGCCGACTGAGGCAGATAGGGGTAGATATTGGCATAGAGAAGGCCGCAGACCCCCCAATCGACAGCGGTAACAACTGAGACGCCTCCAGAGACGCTGACAGATGCTGCGACGTCAACTGAGATGCCGACTGAGGCAGATAGGGGTAGATATAGGCATAGAGAAAGCAGCAGACCCCCCAATTGACAGCTGCAGCGACTGAGACGCATTCAGAAACGTTGAGAGAGGCTGCGACGCCGACTGAGACGCCGACTGAGACGCCGACTGAGGCAGATAAGGGTAGATATAGGCTTAGAGAAGGCAGCCGACCCCCCAATCGACAGCGGTAACAACTGAGACGCCTACAGAGACGCTGACAGAGGCTGCGATGCTGACAGAGACTGCGACGCTGACAGAGGCTGCGACGACGACTGAGACGCAGACTGAGGCAGAGAGGGTTAGACATAGGCATAGAGAAGGCAGCAGACCCCTCAATCGACAGCGGCAACAACTGAGACGCCTACAGAGACGCTGATAGAGGCTGCGACGCCGACTGAGATGCCGACTGAGGCGGATAGGGGTAGATATAGGCATAGAGAAAGCAGCAGAACCCCCAATCGACAGCGGCAACGACTGAGACGCCTACAGAGACGCTGACAGAGGCTGCGACGCTGACAGAGGCTGCGACTTTGACAGAGGCTGCGACGACGACTGAGACGCCGACTGAGGCAGAGAGGGTTAGACATAGGCATAGAGAAAGCAGCGGACCCCTCACTCGACAGCGGCAACAACTGAGACGCCTACAAAGACGCTGATAGAGGCTGCGACGCCGACTGAGACGCCGACTGAGGCAGATAGGGGTAGATATTGGCATAGAGAAGGCAGCAGACCCCCCCAATCGACAGGGGTAGTGACTGAGACGCCTACATAGACGCTGACAGAGGCTGCGATGCCAACTGAGACGCCGACTGAGGCAGGGAAGGTTAGACATAGGCATAGAGAAAGCAGCAGACCCCCCAATCGACAGCGGCAACAACTGAGACGCCTACAGAGACGCTGTTAGAGGCTGCGACGCCGACTGAGACGCCGACTGAGGCAGATAAGGGTAGATATAGGCATATAGAAGGCAGCAGAACCCCCAATCGACAGCGGAAGCGACTGAGACGCCTACAGAGACGCTGACAGAGGCTGCGACGCTGACAGAGGCTGCGACGACGACTGAGACGCCTACTGAGGCAGAAAGGGTTACACATAGGCATAGAGAAAGAAGGAGACCCCTCAATCGACAGCGGCAACAACTGAGACGCCTACAGAGACGCTGATAGAGGCTGCGACGCCGCTTGAGATGCCGACTGAGGCAGATAGGGGTAGATATAGGCATAGAGAAGGCAGCAGACGCCCCAATCGACAACGGCAGCGACTGAGACGCCTACAGAGACGCTGACAGAGGCTTCGTCGCTGACAGACGCTGCGACGATGACTGAGACGCAGACTGAGGCAGAGAGGGTTAGACATAGGCATAGAGAAGGCAGCAGACCCCTCAATCGACAGCGGCAGCAACTGAGACGCCTACAGAGACGCTGACAGAGGCTGCGACGCCGACTGAGATCCCGACTGAGGCAGATAGGGGTAGATTTTGGCATAGAGATGGCAGCAGACCTCCCAATCGACAGCGGCAGCGACTGAGACGCCTACAGAGACGCTGAGAGAGGCTGAGAAGCCGACTGAGGCAGATAAGGGTAGGTATAGGCATAGAGAAGGCAGCAGACTCCCCAAACGACAGCGGCAGCGACTGAGACGCCTACAGTGACGCTGACAGAGGCTGCGACGCCGACTGAGGCAGATAGGGGCACAGAGAAGGCAGCAGACCCCCAACCGGCAGGGGCTGCGACTGAGACGCCTATAGAGACGCTGACAGAGGCTGCGACACCAACTGAGACGCCGACAGAGGCAGAGAGGGGTAGACATAGGCATAGAGAAGGCAGCAGACCCCCCAATCGACAGCGGCAACAACCGAGACGCCTAAAGAGATGCTGACAGAGGCTCCGACGCCAACTGAGATGCCAACTGAGGCAGATAAGGGTAGATATAGGCATAGAGAAGGCAGCAGACCCCCCAATCGACAGCTGCAGCGACTGAGACGCATTCAGAAACGCTGACAGAGGCTGCGACGCCGACTGAGGCAGATAAGGGTAGATATAGGCTTAGAGAAGGCAGCAGACACCCCAATCGACAGCGGCAACGACTGAGACACATACAGAGACGCTGACAGAGGCTGCGACGCCGACTGAGGCAGATAGGGGTAGATATAGGCATAGAAAAGGCAGCAGACCCCCAATCGACACCGGCAGCGACTGAGACGTCTACAGAGACGCTGACAGAGGCTGCGACGCCGACTGAGAACCCGACTGAGGCAGATAGAGGTAGATATTGGCATAGAGAAGGCAGCAGACCCACCAATCGACATCGGCAACAACTGAGACGCCTACAGAAACGTTGATAGAGGCTGCGACGCCGACTGAGGCAGATAGGGGTAGATATTGACATAGAGAAGGCAGCAGACCCCCCAATCGACAGCTGCAGCGACTGAGGCGCATTCAGAAACGCTGACTGAGGCTGCCACGCCAACTGAGACGCCGACTGAGGCAGATAAGGGTAGACATAGGCATAGAGAAGGCAACAGATCCACCAATCGACAGCGGCAACAACTGAGACGCCTACAGAGACGCTGAGAGAGGCTGCGACGCCGACTGAGATGCCGACTGAGATGCCGACTGAGGCAGATAGGGGTAAATATAGGCATAGAGAAGGCAGCAGACCCCCCCAATCAACAACGGCAGCGACTGAGATGCCTACAGAGACGCCGACAGAGGCTGCGACGCCGACTGAGAACCCGTTTGAGGCAGAGAGGGGTAGATATAGGCATAGAGAAGGCAGCAGACCCCCCAATCGACAGCGGCAGCGACTGAGACTCCTACAGAGACGCTGATAGAGGCTGCGACGCCGACTGAGGCAGATAGGGGTAGATATAGGCATAGAAAAGGCAGCAGCCCCCCAATCGACACCGGCAGCGACTGAGACGTCTACAGAGACGCTGACAGAGGCTGCGACGCCGACTGAGAACCCGACTGAGGCAGATAGAGGTAGATATTGGCATAGAGAAGGCAGCAGACCCCCCCCCCCAATCGACAGCGGCAGCGACTGAGACGCCTACAGAGACCCTGACAGAGGCTGAGACGCCGAATGAGGCAGATAGAGGTAGATATTGGCATAGAGAAGGCAGCAGACCCCCCAATCGGCAGCGGATGCGACTGAGACGCCTACAGAGACGCTGACAGAGGCTCCGACGCCAACTGAGATGCCAACTGAGGCAGATAAGGGTAGATATAGGCATAGAGAAGGCAGCAGACCCCCCAATCGACAGCGGCAACAACTGAGACGCCTACAGAGACGCTGATAGAGGCTGCGACGCCGCTTGAGATGCCGACTGAGGCAGATAGGGGTATAGGGCATAGAGAAAGCAGCAGCAACCCAATCGACAACGGCAGCGACTGAGACGCCTACAGAGACGCTGATAGAGGCTGCGACGACGACTGAGACGCAGACTGAGGCAGAGAGGGCTAGACATTGGCATAGAGAAGGCAGCAGACCCCTCAATCGACAGCGGCAACAACTGAGACGCCTTCAGAGACGCTGACAGAGGCTGAGACGCCGACTGAGGCAGATAGGGGCATAGAGAAGGCAGCAGACCCCCAAATCGGCAGCGGCTGCGACTGAGACGCCTATAGAGACGCTGACAGAGGCTGCGACGCTGACAGAGGCTGCGATGCCAAATGAGACGCCGACAGAGGCAGAGAGGGGTAAACATAGGCATAGAGAAGGCAGCAGACCCCCAATCGATAGCGGCAGCGACTGAGACGCCTACAGAGACGCTGACAGAGGCTGCGACGCCGACTGAGACCCCGACTGAGGCAGAGAGGGGTAGATATTGGCATAGAGAAGGCAGCAGACCCCCAATCGACAGCGGCAGCGACTGAGACGCCCAACAGAGACGCTGACAGAGGCTGCGACGGCGACTGAGACACCGACTGAGGCAGATAGGGGTAGATATAGGCATAGAGAAGGCAGCAGACCCCCCAATCGACAGCGGCAGCGACTGAGACTCATTCAGAGTCGCTGAGAGAGGCTGCGATGCCGACTGAGGCAGATAGGTATAGATATTGACATAGAGAAGGCAGCAGACCCCCCAATCGACAGCGGCAAAGACTGAGACGCCTACAGAGACGCTGACATAAGCAGCGACGCCGACTGAGACGCCGACTGAGGCAGATAGGGGTAGATATAGGCGTAGAGAAGGCAGCAGATCCCCCAATCGACAGGGCAGCGACTGAGACGCCTACAGAGACGCTGACAGAGGCTGCGACGCTGACTGAGGTGCCGACTGAGGCAGATAGGGGTAGATATAGGCATAGAGAATTCTGCAGACCCCCCAATCGACAGCGGCAGCTACTGAGTCGCCTACAGAGACGCTGAGAGAGGCTGCGACGCCGACTGAGACCCCTACTGAGGCAGAGAGGGGTAGATATTGGCATAGAGAAGGCAGCAGACCCCCCAATCGACAGCGGCAGTGACTGAGACGCATTCAGAGTCGCTGAGAGAGGCTGCGATGCCGACTGAGGCAGATAGGTATAGATATTGACATAGAGAAGGCAGCTGACCCCCCAATCGACAGCGGCAAAGACTGAGACGCCTACAGAGACGCTGACAGAGGCTGCGACGCCGACTCAGATGCTGACTGAGGCAGATAAGGGTAGATATAGGCATACAGAAATCAGCAGACCCCGCAATCGACAGCGGCAGCGAATGAGACGCCTACAGCGACTCTGACAGAGGCTGAGACGCCGACTGAGGCAGATACGAGTAGATATTGACATAGAGAAGGCAGCAGACCCCCCAATCGACAGCGGCAGCGACTGAGACGCCTACAGAGACGCTGACAGATGCTTTGCAGCCGACTGAGGCAGATATTGGTAGATATAGGCATAGAGAATGCTGCAGACCCCCCAGTCGACAGCGGCAGCTACTGAGTCGCCTACAGAGACGCTGACAGATGCTTTGCCGCCGACTGAGCCAGATAGGGGTAGATATAGGCATAGAGAAGGCAACAGAAAGCCTAATCGACAGCGGCAGTGACTGAGACGCCTACAGAGACGCTGACAGATGCTTTGCCGCCGACTGAGGCAGATAGGGGTTGATATATTCATAGAGAATGCTGCAGACCCCCCAATCGACAGCGGCAGCTACTGAGTCGATTACAGAGACGCTGACAGAGGCTGTGACGCCGACTGAGACGCCGACTGAGGCAGATAAGGGTAGATATAGGCATAGAGAAGTCAGCAGACCCCCCCCTCAATCGACAGCGGCAGTGACTGAGACGCCTACAGAGACGCTGACAGATGCTTTGCCACAGACTGAGGCAGATAGGGGTAGATATAGGCATAGAGAAGGTAACAGAAAACCTAATCGACAGCGGCAGCGACTGAGACGCCTACAGAGACGCTGACAGAGGCTGCGACGCCGACTGAGATGCCGACTGAGGCAGATAGAGGTAAATAGAGGCATAGAGAAGGCAGCAGACCCCCCCAATCGAGAGCGGCAGTGACTGAGACGCTGACAGCTGCTTTGCCGCCGACTGAAGCAGATATGGGTAGATATAGGCATAGAGAAGGCAACAGAAAACCTAATCGACAGCGGCAGCGACTGAGACGCCTACAGCGTCGATGACATAGGCTGCGACGCCGACTGAGACCCCGACTGAGGCAGAGAGGATTAGATATTGGCATAGAGAAGGCAGCAGACCCCCCCCCAATCGACAGCGGCAGCGACTGAGACGCCTACAGAGATGCTGACAGAGGCTGCGACGCCGACTGAGATGCCGACTGAGGCAGATAGAGGTAAATATAGGCATAGAGAAGGCAGCAGACCCCCCAATCGACAGCGCCAGCGACTGAGACGCCTACAGCGACGCTGAGAGAGGCTGCGATGCCGACTGACGCAGATATTGGTAGATATTGACATAGAGAATGCAGCAGACCCCCCAACGGACAGCGGCAACAACTGAGACGCCTACAGAGAGGCTGATAGAGGCTGCGACGCCGACTGAGATGCCGACTGAGGCAGATAGAGATAAATATAGGCATAGAGAAGGCAGCAGACCCCCCAATCAACAGCGGCAGCGACTGAGACGCCTACAGAGACGCTGACAGAGGCTGCGACGCCGACTGAGGCAGATAGGGGTAGATGTAAGCATAGAGAAGGCAGCAGACCCCCAATCGACAGCGGCAGCGACTGCGACGCCGACTGAGGCAGAGAGGGTTAGACATAGGCATAGAGAAGGCAGCGGACGCCTCAATGGACAGCGGCAACAACTGAGACGCCTACAGAGACGCTGATAGAGACTGCGATGCCGACTGTGACGCCGACTGAGGCAGATACGGGTTGATATAGGCACAGAGAAGGCAGCAGACCCCCCCCAACCAACAGCGGCAGCGGCTGAGACGCCTACAGAGACGCTGACAGAGGCTCCGACGCTGACTGAGACGCCGACTGAGGCAGATAGGGGCAGATATAGGCATAGAGAATGCAGCAGACCCCCCAATCGACAGCGGCAGCTACTGAGTCGCCTAGAGAGACGCTGAGAGAGGCTGCGACGCAGACTGAGGCAGATAGGGGTAGATATAGGCATAGAGAAGGCAGCAGACCCCCCAATCGATAACGGCATCGACTGAGACACCGACAGAGACGCTGACAGAGGCTGCGACGCCGACTGAGACGCCGACTGAGGCAGATAAGGGTATATATAGGCATACAGAAATCAGCAGACCCCGCAATCGACAGCGGCAGCGACTGAGACGCCTACAGAGACTCTGACAGAGGCTGAGACGCCGACTGAGGCAGATACGAGTAGATATTGACATAGAGAAGGCAGCAGACCCCCAATCGACTGCGGCAGCGACGGAGACCCCTACAGAGACGCTGACAGAGGCTGTGACGCCGACTGAGACGTCGACTGAGGCAGATAGGGGTAGATATAGGCATAGAGAAGGCAGCAGACCCCCCAATCAACAGCGGCAGCGACTGAGACGCCTACAGAGACGCTGACAGAGGCTGCGACGCCGACTGAGAGGCAAACTGAGACGCCGACTGAGACGCCGACTTAGGCAGATAGGGGTAGATATAGGCATAGAGAAGGCTTCAGACCCCCCAATTGATAGCGACTGCGACTGAGACGCCTACAGAGACGCTGACAGAGGTTGCGACACCCACTGAGACGCCGACTGAGGCAGATAGGGGTATATATAGACGTAGAGACAGCAACAGACCCCCCAATCGACAGCGGCAGCGAATGAGACGCCTACAGAGACGCTGACAGAGGTTGCGACGCCGACTGAGACGCCGACTGAGGCAGATAGGGGTAGATATAGGCATAGAGAATGCAGCAGACCCCCCCAATCGACAGCGGCAACTACTGAGACGCCTACAGAGACGCTGACAGAGGCTGTGACGCCGACTGAGGTAGATAGGGGTAGATATTGACATAGAGAAGGCAGCAGACCCCCCAATCGACAGCGGCAGCGAATGAGACGCCTACAGAGACGCTGAGAGAGGCTGCAACGCCTACTGAGGCAGATAGGGGTAGATATAGGCATACAAAAGGCAGCAGACCCCCCTAATCGACAACGGCAGCGACTGAGATGCCTACAGAGACGCTGACAGATGCTGCGACGTCAACTGAGATGCCGACTGAGGCAGATAGGGGTAGATATAGGCATAGAGAAAGCAGCAGACCCCCCAATTGACAGCTGCAGCGACTGAGACGCATTCAGAAACGTTGAGAGAGGCTGCGACGCCGACTGAGACGCCGACTGAGACGCCGACTGAGGCAGATAAGGGTAGATATAGGCTTAGAGAACGCAGCCGACCCCCCAATCGACAGCGGTAACAACTGAGACGCCTACAGAGACGCTGACAGAGGCTGCGATGCTGACAGAGACTGCGACGCTGACAGAGGCTGCGACGACGACTGAGACGCAGACTGAGGCAGAGAGGGATAGACATAGGCATAGAGAAGGCAGCAGACCCCTCAATCGACAGCGGCAACAACTGAGACGCCTACAGAGACGCTGATAGAGGCTGCGACGCCGACTGAGATGCCGACTGAGGCGGATAGGTGTAGATATAGGCATAGAGAAAGCAGCAGAACCCCCAATCGACAGCGGCAACGACTGAGACGCCTACAGAGACGCTGACAGAGGCTGCGACGCTGACAGAGGCTGCGACTTTGACAGAGGCTGCGACGACGACTGAGACGCCGACTGAGGCAGAGAGGGTTAGACATAGGCATAGAGAAAGCAGCGGACCCCTCACTCGACAGCGGCAACAACTGAGACGCCTACAAAGACGCTGATAGAGGCTGCGACGCCGACTGAGACGCCGACTGAGGCAGATAGGGGTAGATATTGGCATAGAGAAGGCAGGAGACCCCCCCAATCGACAGGGGTAGTGACTGAGACGCCTACATAGACGCTGACAGAGGCTGCGATGCCAACTGAGACGCCGACTGAGGCAGGGAAGGTTAGACATAGGCATAGAGAAAGCAGCAGACCCCCCAATCGACAGCGGCAGCGATTGAAACGCCTACAGAGACGCTGTTAGAGGCTGCGACGCCGACTGAGACGCCGACTGAGGCAGATAAGGGTAGATATAGGCATATAGAAGGCAGCAGAACCCCCAATCGACAGCGGAAGCGACTGAGACGCCTACAGAGACGCTGACAGAGGCTGCGACGCTGACAGAGGCTGCGACGACGACTGAGACGCCTACTGAGGCAGAAAGGGTTACACATAGGCATAGAGAAAGAAGGAGACCCCTCAGTCGACAGCGGCAACAATTGAGACGCCTACAGAGACGCTGATAGAGGCTGCGACGCCGCTTGAGATGCCGACTGAGGCAGATAGGGGTAGATATAGGCATAGAGAAGGCAGCAGACGCCCCAATCGACAACGGCAGCGACTGAGACGCCTACAGAGACGCTGACAGAGGCTTCGTCGCTGACAGACGCTGCGACGATGACTGAGACGCAGACTGAGGCAGAGAGGGTTAGACATAGGCATAGAGAAGGCAGCAGACCCCTCAATCGACAGCGGCAGCAACTGAGACGCCTACAGAGACGCTGACAGAGGCTGCGACGCCGACTGAGATCCCGACTGAGGCAGATAGGGGTAGATTTTGGCATAGAGAAGGCCGCAGACCCCCCAATCGACAGCGGCAGCGACTGGGACAACTACAGAGATGCTGACAGAGGTTGCGACGCTGACAGAGGCTGCGACGCCGATGTGAGACGCCGACTGTTGCAGAGAGGGGTAGACATAGGCATAGAGAAGGCAGCCGACCCCCCAATCGACAGCGGTAACAACTGAGACGCCTCCAGAGACGCTGACAGATGCTGCGACGTCAACTGAGATGCCGACTGAGGCAGATAGGGGTAGATATAGGCATAGAGAAAGCAGCAGACCCCCCAATTGACAGCTGCAGCGACTGAGACGCATTCAGAAACGTTGAGAGAGGCTGCGACGCCGACTGAGACGCCGACTGAGACGCCGACTGAGGCAGATAAGGGTAGATATAGGCTTAGAGAAGGCAGCCGACCCCCCAATCGACAGCGGTAACAACTGAGACGCCTACAGAGACGCTGACAGAGGCTGCGATGCTGACAGAGACTGCGACGCTGACAGAGGCTGCGACGACGACTGAGACGCAGACTGAGGCAGAGAGGGTTAGACATAGGCATAGAGAAGGCAGCAGACCCCTCAATCGACAGCGGCAACAACTGAGACGCCTACAGAGACGCTGATAGAGGCTGCGACGCCGACTGAGATGCCGACTGAGGCGGATAGGTGTAGATATAGGCATAGAGAAAGCAGCAGAACCCCCAATCGACAGCGGCAACGACTGAGACGCCTACAGAGACGCTGACAGAGGCTGCGACGCTGACAGAGGCTGCGACTTTGACAGAGGCTGCGACGACGACTGAGACGCCGACTGAGGCAGAGAGGGTTAGACATAGGCATAGAGAAAGCAGCGGACCCCTCACTCGACAGCGGCAACAACTGAGACGCCTACAAAGACGCTGATAGAGGCTGCGACGCCGACTGAGACGCCGACTGAGGCAGATAGGGGTAGATATTGGCATAGAGAAGGCAGGAGACCCCCCCAATCGACAGGGGTAGTGACTGAGACGCCTACATAGACGCTGACAGAGGCTGCGATGCCAACTGAGACGCCGACTGAGGCAGGGAAGGTTAGACATAGGCATAGAGAAAGCAGCAGACCCCCCAATCGACAGCGGCAGCGATTGAAACGCCTACAGAGACGCTGTTAGAGGCTGCGACGCCGACTGAGACGCCGACTGAGGCAGATAAGGGTAGATATAGGCATATAGAAGGCAGCAGAACCCCCAATCGACAGCGGAAGCGACTGAGACGCCTACAGAGACGCTGACAGAGGCTGCGACGCTGACAGAGGCTGCGACGACGACTGAGACGCCTACTGAGGCAGAAAGGGTTACACATAGGCATAGAGAAAGAAGGAGACCCCTCAATCGACAGCGGCAACAATTGAGACGCCTACAGAGACGCTGATAGAGGCTGCGACGCCGCTTGAGATGCCGACTGAGGCAGATAGGGGTAGATATAGGCATAGAGAAGGCAGCAGACGCCCCAATCGACAACGGCAGCGACTGAGACGCCTACAGAGACGCTGACAGAGGCTTCGTCGCTGACAGACGCTGCGACGATGACTGAGACGCAGACTGAGGCAGAGAGGGTTAGACATAGGCATAGAGAAGGCAGCAGACCCCTCAATCGACAGCGGCAGCAACTGAGACGCCTACAGAGACGCTGACAGAGGCTGCGACGCCGACTGAGATCCCGACTGAGGCAGATAGGGGTAGATTTTGGCATAGAGATGGCAGCAGACCTCCCAATCGACAGCGGCAGCGACTGAGACGCCTACAGAGACGCTGAGAGAGGCTGAGAAGCCGACTGAGGCAGATAAGGGTAGGTATAGGCATAGAGAAGGCAGCAGACTCCCCAAACGACAGCGGCAGCGACTGAGACGCCTACAGTGACGCTGACAGAGGCTGCGACGCCGACTGAGGCAGATAGGGGCACAGAGAAGGCTGCAGACCCCCAACCGGCAGGGGCTGCGACTGAGACGCCTATAGAGACGCTGACAGAGGCTGCGACACCAACTGAGACGCCGACAGAGGCAGAGAGGGGTAGACATAGGCATAGAGAAGGCAGCAGACCCCCCAATCGACAGCGGCAACAACCGAGACGCCTAAAGAGATGCTGACAGAGGCTCCGACGCCAACTGAGATGCCAACTGAGGCAGATAAGGGTAGATATAGGCATAGAGAAGGCAGCAGACCCCCCAATCGACAGCTGCAGCGACTGAGACGCATTCAGCAACGCTGACAGAGGCTGCGACGCCGACTGAGGCAGATAAGGGTAGATATAGGCTTAGAGAAGGCAGCAGACACCCCAATCGACAGCGGCAACGACTGAGACACATACAGAGACGCTGACAGAGGCTGCGACGCCGACTGAGGCAGATAGGGGTAGATATAGGCATAGAAAAGGCAGCAGACCCCCCAATCGACACCGGCAGCGACTGAGACGTCTACAGAGACGCTGACAGAGGCTGCGACGCCGACTGAGAACCCGACTGAGGCAGATAGAGGTAGATATTGGCATAGAGAAGGCAGCAGACCCACCAATCGACATCGGCAACAACTGAGACGCCTACAGAAACGTTGATAGAGGCTGCGACGCCGACTGAGGCAGATAGGGGTAGATATTGACATAGAGAAGGCAGCAGACCCCCCAATCGACAGCTGCAGCGACTGAGGCGCATTCAGAAACGCTGACTGAGGCTGCCACGCCAACTGAGACGCCGACTGAGGCAGATAAGGGTAGACATAGGCATAGAGAAGGCAACAGATCCACCAATCGACAGCGGCAACAACTGAGACGCCTACAGAGACGCTGAGAGAGGCTGCGACGCCGACTGAGATGCCGACTGAGATGCCGACTGAGGCAGATAGGGGTAAATATAGGCATAGAGAAGACAGCAGACCCCCCCAATCAACAACGGCAGCGACTGAGATGCCTACAGAGACGCCGACAGAGGCTGCGACGCCGACTGAGAACCCGTTTGAGGCAGAGAGGGGTAGATATAGGCATAGAGAAGGCAGCAGACCCCCCAATCGACAGCGGCAGCGACTGAGACTCCTACAGAGACGCTGATAGAGGCTGCGACGCCGACTGAGGCAGATAGGGGTAGATATAGGCATAGAAAAGGCAGCAGCCCCCCAATCGACACCGGCAGCGACTGAGACGTCTACAGAGACGCTGACAGAGGCTGCGACGCCGACTGAGAACCCGACTGAGGCAGATAGAGGTAGATATTGGCATAGAGAAGGCAGCAGACCCCCCCCCCCCAATCGACAGCGGCAGCGACTGAGACGCCTACAGAGACCCTGACAGAGGCTGAGACGCCGAATGAGGCAGATAGAGGTAGATATTGGCATAGAGAAGGCAGCAGACCCCCCAATCGGCAGCGGATGCGACTGAGACGCCTACAGAGACGCTGACAGAGGCTCCGACGCCAACTGAGATGCCAACTGAGGCAGATAAGGGTAGATATAGGCATAGAGAAGGCAGCAGACCCCCCAATCGACAGCGGCAACAACTGAGACGCCTACAGAGACGCTGATAGAGGCTGCGACGCCGCTTGAGATGCCGACTGAGGCAGATAGGGGTATAGGGCATAGAGAAAGCAGCAGCAACCCAATCGACAACGGCAGCGACTGAGACGCCTACAGAGACGCTGATAGAGGCTGCGACGACGACTGAGACGCAGACTGAGGCAGAGAGGGCTAGACATTGGCATAGAGAAGGCAGCAGACCCCTCAATCGACAGCGGCAACAACTGAGACGCCTTCAGAGACGCTGACAGAGGCTGAGACGCCGACTGAGGCAGATAGGGGCATAGAGAAGGCAGCAGACCCCCAAATCGGCAGCGGCTGCGACTGAGACTCCTATAGAGACGCTGACAGAGGCTGCGACGCTGACAGAGGCTGCGATGCCAAATGAGACGCCGACAGAGGCAGAGAGGGGTAGACATAGGCATAGAGAAGGCAGCAGACCCCCAATCGATAGCGGCAACAACTGAGACGCCTAAAGAGACGCTGACAGAGGCTCCGACGCCAACTGAGATACCAACTGAGGCAGATAAGGGTAGATATAGGCATAGAGAAGGCAGCAGACCCCCCAATCGGCAGCTGCAGCGACTGAGACGCATACAGAGACGCTGACAGAGGCTGCGAAGCCTACTGTGACGCCAACTGAGTCAGGTAGGGGTAGATATAGGCATAGAGAAAGCAGCAGACCCACCAATCGACATCGGCAACAACTGAGACGCCTACAGAAACGTTGACAGTGGCTGTGACGCCGACTAAGGCAGATAGGGGTAGATATTGACATAGAGAAGGCAGCAGACCCCTCAATCGACAGCGGCAACAACTGAGACGCCTACAGAGACGCTGACAGAGGCTGCGACGCCGACTGAGGCAGATAAGGGTAGATATAGGCTTAGAGAAGGCAGCAGACACCCCAACCGACAGCGGCAACGACTGAGACACATACAGAGACGCTGACAGAGGCTGCGAAGCCTACTGTGACGCCAACTGAGTCAGGTAGGGGTAGATATAGGCATAGAGAAAGCAGCAGACCCACCAATCGACATCGGCAACAACTGAGACGCCTACAGAAACGTTGACAGTGGCTGTGACGCCGACTAAGGCAGATAGGGGTAGATATTGACATAGAGAAGGCAGCACTCACCCCAATCGACACCGGCAACAACTCAGAGACGCCTACAGAGACGCTGACAGAGGCTACGACACCGACTGAGATGCCGACTGAGGCAGATAGGGGTAGATATAGGCATAGGGAAGGCAGCAGACCCACCAATCGACATCGGCAACAACTGAGACGCCTACAGAAACGTTGACAGAGGCTGCGACGCCGACTAAGGCAGATAGGGGTAGATATTGACATAGAGAAGGCAGCAGACACCCCAATCGACAGCGGCAACAACTGTGACGCTTACAGAGACGCTGACGGAGCCTACGACACCGACTGAGATGCCGACTGAGGCAAGTAGGGGTAGATATACGCTTAGAGAAGGCAGCAGACCCCCCAATCGACAGCGGCAGCGACTGAGACGCCTACAAAGATGCGGATAGAGGCTGCGACACCGACTGAGACGCCGACTGAGGCAGATAGGGGTAGATATTGGCATAGAGAAGGCAGCAGACCCCCCAATCGACAGGGGTAGCGACTGAGACGCAGACATAGACGCTGACAGAGGCTGCGATGCCAACTGAAACGCCGACTGAGTCAGAGAGGGTTAGACATAAGCATAGAGAAGGCAGTAGACCCCCCAACTTGACAGCGGCTGTGACTGAGACGCCTACAGAGACGCTGATAGAGGCTGCGACGCCGACTGAGGCAGATAGGGGTAGATATTGGCATAGAGAAGGCAGCAGACCCCCCAACTTGACAGCGGCTGTGACTGAGACGCCTACAAAGACGCTGACAGAGATGCCGACTGAGATGCCGACTGAGGCAGATATTGGTAGAAATAGGCATAGAGAAGGCAGCAGACCCCCCAAGCGACACCGGCAGCGACTGAGACTTCTACAGAGACGCTGACAGAGGCTGCGACGCTGACTGAGAACCCGACTGAGGCAGATAGGGGTAGATATTGGCATAGAGAAGGCAGCAGACCCCCCCCAATCGACAGCGGCAGCGACTGAGACGCCTACAGAGACCCTGACAGAGGCTGAGACGCCGACTGAGGCAGATAGGGGTAGATATTGGCATAGAGAAGGCAGCAGACCCCCCAATCGGCAGCGGATGCGACTGAGACGCCTACAGAGACGCTGACAGAGGCTCCGACGCCAACTGAGATGCCAACTGAGGCAGATAAGGGTAGATATAGGCATAGAGAAGGCAGCAGACCCCCAATCGACAGCGGCAACAACTGAGACGCCTAAAGAGACGCTGACAGAGGCTCCGACGCTGACAGAGGCTGCGACGCTGACAGAGGCTGCGACGCTGACAGAGGCTGCGACGACGACTGAGACGCAGACTGAGGCAGAGAGGGCTAGACATAGGCATAGAGAAGGCAGCAGACCCCTCAATCGACAGCGGCAACAACTGAGACGCCTACAGAGACGCTGACAGAGGCTGCGACGCCGCTTGAGATGCCGACTGAGGCAGATAGGGGTATAGGGCATAGAGAAAGCAGCAGCAACCCAATCGACAACGGCAGCGACTGAGACGCCTACAGAGACACTGACAGAGACTGCGACGCACACAGAGGCTGCGACGCTGACAGAGGCTGCGACGCTGACAGAGGCTGCGACGCTGACAGAGGCTGCGACGACGACTGAGACGCAGGCTGAGGCAGAGAGGGCTAGACATAGGCATAGAGAAGGCAGCAGACCCCTCAATCGACAGCGGCAACAACTGAGACGCCTACAGAGACGCTGACAGAGGCTGAGACGCCGACTGAGGCAGATAAGGATAGGTATAGGCATAGAGAAGGCAGCAGACTCCCCAAACGACAGCGGCAGCGACTGAGACGCCTACAGTGACGCTGACAGAGGCTGCGACGCCGACTGAGGCAGATAGGGGCATAGAGAAGGCAGCAGACCCCCCAATCAACAGGGGCTGCGACTGAGACGCCTATAGAGACGCTGACAGAGGCTGCGACGCCAACTGAGACGCCGACAGAGGCAGAGAGGGGTAGACATAGGCATAGGGAAGGCAGCAGACCCCCCAATCGATAGCGGCAACAACTGAGACGCCTAAAGAGACGCTGACAGAGGCTCCGACGCCAACTGAGATACCAACTGAGGCAGATAAGGGTAGATATAGGCATAGAGAAGGCAGCAGACACCCCAACCGACAGCGGCAACGACTGAGACACATACAGAGACGCTGACAGAGGCTGCGAAGCCTACTGTGACGCCGACTGAGGCAGGTAGGGGTAGATATAGGCATAGAGAAGGCAGCAGACCCACCAATCGACATCGGCAACAACTGAGACGAGTACAGAAACGTTGACAGAGGCTGCGACGCCGACTAAGGCAGATAGGGGTAGATATTGACATAGAGAAGGCAGCACACACCCCAATCGACAGCGGCAACAACTCAGAGACGCCTACAGAGACGCTGACAGAGGCTACGACACCGACTGAGATGCCGTCTGAGGCAGATAGGGGTAGATATAGGCATAGGGAAGGCGTCAGACCCACCAATCGACATCGGCAAAAACTGAGACGCCTACAGAAACGTTGACAGAGGCTGCGACGCCGACTAAGGCAGATAGGGGTAGATATTGACATAGAGAAGGCAGCAGACACCCCAATCGACAGCGGCAACAACTGTGACGCTTACAGAGACGCTGACGGAGCCTACGACACCGACTGAGATGCCGACTGAGGCAGATAGGGGTAGATATAGGCATAGGGAAGGCAGCAGACCCACCAATCGACATCGGCAACAACTGAGACGCCTACAGAAACGTTGACAGAGGCTGCGACGCCGACTAAGGCAGATAGGGGTAGATATTGACATAGAGAAGGCAGCAGACACCCCAATCGACAGTGGCAACAACTGAGACGCCTACAGAGACGCTGTCAGAGGCTGCCACGCCGACTGAGACGCCGACTGAGGCAGATAAGGGTAGACATAGGCATAGAGATGGCAACAGATCCACCAATCGACAGCGGCAACAACTGAGACGCCTACAGAGACGCTGAGAGAGGCTGCGACGCCGACTGAGATGCCGACTGAGATGCCGACTGAGGCAGATAGGGTAAGATATAGGCATAGAGAAGGCAGCAGACCCCCCAAGCGACACCGGCAGCGACTGAGACGTCTACAGAGACGCTGACAGAGGCTGCGACGCCGACTGAGAACCCGACTGAGGCAGATAGGGGTAGATATTGGCATAGAGAAGGCAGCAGACCACCCCTCCCCAGAATCGACAGCGGCAGCGACTGAGACGCCTACAGAGACCCTGACAGAGGCTGAGACGCCGCCTGAGGCAGATAGGGGTAGATATTGGCATAGAGAAGGCAGCAGACCACCCAATCGGCAGCGGATGCGACTGAGACGCCTACAGAGACGCTTACAGAGGCTGCGACGCCAACTGAGACGCCTTCATTGGCAGATAAGGGTAGATATAGGCATAGAGAAGGCAGCAGACTCCCCAATAGACAACGGCAGGGACTGAGATGCCTACAGAGACGCTGACAGAGGCTGCGACGCTGACAGAGGCTGTGACGACGACTGAGACGCAGACTGAGGCAGGTAGGGGTAGATATAGGCATAGAGAAGGCAGCAGACCCGCCAATCGACATCGGCAACAACTGAGACGCCTACAGAAACGTTTACAGAGGCTGCGACGCCGACTGAGGCAGATAGGGGTAGATATTGACATAGAGAAGGCAGCAGATACCCCAATCGACAGCGGCAACAACTGAGACGCCTCCAGAGACGCCGACAGAGGCTCCGACGCCAACTGAGATGCCGACTGAGGCAGATAAGGGTAGATATAGGCTTAGAGAAGCCAGCAGACACCCCAATCGACAGCGGCAACGACTGAGACACATACAGAGACGCTGACAGAGGCTGCGAAGCCCACTGTGACGCCGACTGAGGCAGGTAGGGGTAGATATAGGCATAGAGAAGGCAGCAGACCCACCAATCGACATCGGCAACAACTGAGACGCCTACAGAAACATTGACAGAGGCTGCGACGCCGACTGAGGCAGAGAGGGTTAGACATAGGCATAGAGAAAGCAGCAGACCCCTCAATCGACAGCGGCAACAACTGAGACTCCTACAGAGACGCTGACAGAGGCTGCGACGCCGACTGAGATCCCGACTGAGGCAGATAGGGGTAGATATTGACATAGAGAAGGCAGCAGACCTCCCAATCGACAGCGGCAGCGACTGAGACGCCTACAGAGACGCTGACAGAGGCTGAGACGCCGACTGAGGCAGATAAGGGTAGGTATAGGCATAGAGAAGGCAGCAGACTCCCCAAACGACAGCGGCAGCAACTGAGACGCCTAAAGAGACGCTGACAGAGGCTGCGACGCCGACTGAGGCAGATAGGGGCATAGAGAAAGCAGCAGACCCCCCAATCGGCAGGGGCTCCAACTGAGACGCCTATAGAGACGGTGGCAGCGGCTGCGACGCTGACAGAGGCTGCGACACCAACTGAGACGCCGACAGAGGCAGAGAGGGGTAGACATAGGCATAGAGAAGGCAGCTGACCCCCCAATCGACAGCTGCAGCGACTGAGACGCATTCAGAAACGCTGATAGAGGCTGCGACGCCGACTGAGACAGATAAGGGTAGATATAGGCTTAGAGAAGGCAGCAGACACTCCAATCGACAGCGGCAATGACTGAGACACATACAGAGACGCTGACAGAGGCTGCGAAGCCTACTGTGACGCCGACTGAGGCAGGTAGGGGTAGATATAGGCATAGAGAAGGCAGCAGACCCACCAATCGATATCGGCAACAACTGAGACGCCTACAGAAACGTTGACAGAGGCTGCGACGCCGACTAAGGCAGATAGGGGTAGATATTGACATAGAGAAGGCAGCAGACACCCCAATCGACAGCGGCAACAACCGAGACGCCTACCGAGACGCTGACAGAGGCTACGATACGGAATGAGATGCCGACTGAGGCAGATAGGGGTAGATATTTCAATTTATTGCTTAAAGTTATAACATAAGACAAAGTCTTTTAATATATAATTATATATCAGTTATTAATATATATAAGTTAATTTATTTTTTATATATTTTGATTTTTAAAAAGAGACATCAGAGGAACTCTGCTGTCGTCAACTTTATTTTGCTTGTCAACTAGAACTAACTTAACAAAATTAAATATCTTAAAACTAAACCAAAACTGCATTAGTATGTGTGAGTTATTTAATGACGATATTCTTGCTGTGTTTGTGCTGCTGCTTTCGATGCAGTTTTTGGTGGGAACGTTTTCTAGCGGATGCCGGGCGTCAAATTACGTCTGGCTTACAGTTGGCGCGTGTAGCGGACTATTCGAAACAACTTGTGTGTTAACACCTCCCCTCCTTAATTCAAACGTCCTCGTTTGATTTAGGTGTTTGAATAAAAATTTTATTGAGTCCTTCTATTGCCGATTTTGAAAGTTGTGGATCGTCCTTGGTTACTTTTGAAATGTTTACTCCTTGTAACTTCTTCCATATAGTGCTTTTTATTACTAGAAGTACTATCAACGATATTGTTAAAAGGGTCAGTACAATGTTGGTTCCAAATGATATTTTGTTGCGGGTATCCAATAAATTGATCTGAGCGGTGTTATTGAAATTTAGTTCCTTCATCATTTCCAATGAAAGCATCTCTTCAAATTTTTGTAGCTTGGAAGTTGGTTGTAATAGGGCGGGTAATGGTGTGTATGTGCTGATTTCCTTGGAAGTGTATGTTCTGCTATTAATTTTTATAGTTGTGTTATGAAATCGTATTAAAAATGTTCCTTCTAATTCCATTGTTTCATTGTCTATTGATGCTGATCCATTGAATTGGTTTAATAATAAAAGTCCTGGGGTTATTTCGTCGATTTCCGGTATGTTTTGGTTGTTTATTATTGTGCAGTTCGGTACTTGGTTATTCATTAACTTAGGAATGCATGCAGTTTTACTTATATCTACAATGTTGTCATAAGGACATATTGATAACTTATTATATGTTTTACACTTTTCTCTTATTCCATACGTTTCGTTTATGCATTTTAAGATAGAAGCGTATTCGATTTTATTGATTTTGTTTTTCTTTTTCACGGGTTTAATAATCATTGTTTTACAGAGTTCTGTGTTAGTTTCTGGTAAACTTACAATATAAATAATAGATGTATCATTTGATGCAATTTTTATTTGGGCGAATTCAAGTGCCTCATCGATGTTTACGTACGGTATGCTCTCTTTATCAAATATATCTTTTACAATATCTAATTCATAGTTCGATAACATATACGAATTTATAATGTTTGCCTTGGCCCAATGTATCGCATATTCAATGTTTATTATTTCCTCTTTAATTATTTCTAACTTACTTTTCATAATCATTATTATTTCATATTCAATTTTGCCTTCTGACTTAACAATTTTTAGAACTTCATTAGTTACATTATTTATTTCATTTATTCTTTCTATGGTCATTTTATTTATTAGAACTTGTTGATTATTATTCATTAATACGTTATTAATTTTGTCGGTTAATATATTAAAATCGGAATGGTCTGGCGTGCCAGCTATCCATTTCCATGTGCTACCAATAAAATCTAAGGATCTTCTTTCCCGTTTTTTTGTTGGTTTCAAGTTTCTTAAATGGTTCTTGATTTGGGATAATTCGTGTGAAAGGATTGTGTAGAATGGATGGTTGGGTGGTATTTTTGTTTTGATTGTAGATTCCATTATTTCTGTCGCATCTTCGTATTGTTTTATGTCGATGTCGTGTATTATCTTAAACGTACCCGTCTGAAGTTTGGCGCTGCCTGTATGTATTGTAACCAATTGAGAATTGGTATAGTCCAGAATTTGCGTATCTGCTGTGCATGATGCCTCGAAAAACCTAAAATAAAGTAATTTTCAGTTTCTAATTAAGCTTTTATGTACTATTCATCCTTTTTCTGTTAAAATTGTGCTGTTCCTGTCTTCCTTGACTATTTCCTGAATAAATGTTTTTGACAATTTCGTACCTAATCTTTTGTTTCTTCGTACAAAGATAATCTGTCCTGGTAGGTAGTGCTTTGTTTCCTGCTTGCTTTTATTGTGGTATTGTAAGTCTTTTTCCTGTTTCTTACTTAGTCTTTCTAAATTACTTAGTCTTGTCCTTTCGTAATCGTCTGGTGTGAATGTTACATTTCGTCCGAAATATAAATCAACAGGTTTTTTTCCTGTTACCGAATGTACCGAGTGGTTGTATTCGGATACTGCTCTTTCTAATAATTCTTCGAAATTCCTATGTCCTCCGTTTTCTTTAAGGCAACGCATTATTTCAACGAGTGTTGAGTGGAACCTTTCCACTTGTCCGTTTGCCTGACTTTTATATGGAGGTGTAGTGTAGACGTCTATTCCAAGTTCGTCTTTTAACATGAATGTGATTGAGTTTGAATTAAGGGATGGTTCGTTATCAATAACGATGGATTTTGGTACTCCAAATGAAAAAATGATGTCTCTTAAGGGTCGTCGTACGTCTTCTATCGATCTGCTGTGTAGTAGTTTTGTTATGGCGTATTTTGTAAATTTGTCTATTGCAGTCATAACAATTTTTTTGTCTGTCAGAAATATGTCTATATGTATTGTGTGACCAGGGAATGTAGGCAAGGGTGTTTCGGCTAATTTTGGTAGATTAGGTCGTCTCTCGTATTTATTTTCTTTGCATGTCGTGCAGATGGTAGTTATTCTTTTAATTTTGTTTAGCATTCCTGGAAAATAGTATTTTTCAAGAATTTGTGCTTTATTTTCTATTGCATTTCTATGTGCACGGTTGTGAGTCTCGAGTATGATGTTTTCCTGTTCTTGTTCGTTTGTAATGTCCTCTACTAATTTTTGGGTATATCTTGCTTTGTAGTTACTAAAGTGAAGTGGATAGATATTTTGTATTTGACCCATAATGGGTTCATCGGTGCGTATTCCGCTGATGACCGACGGATTAAGATATCTCTTTAAAAGCGAGACCAGATTTGATTCTGAAAATTGTTGTTCGGTAATGATGTGTCTATGGTAACTTGGAAATATCATTTTGAATTGGTAGGTTGAGCAATCACCAACCTTAAGAAATATCTGGTTCTTGAATACATTTATTGGGGTTTCTGTGCATGGAATTAAATTGTGACTTGAACTTTCATCGCTATGGATCGTTGGTGTTATGGAGTTTATCTCTACGGGTATCCTAGAGAGAGTGTTGGCGACAACATTCGCTTTACCTGGTTTGTATGTTAGATGATAATTATATTCTTCGAGAATGGTCTTCCATCTCTTCATTTTGCTATTGGTATTTTTAACGCTTAGAGCGTAAGTAAGCGGTTGATGGTCTGTGAATATGTTTATCTTTTTTGAACCGTACAGGTAGTTTCTCAGAGAATTAAGAGACCAGATGATGGCAAGCATCTCTTTCTCATTCGCAGCGTAATTCTCTTCGGTTTTAGTAAGAGTTCTGGAGATGAATGAGATTGGTCTACTGTTTTGGGACAATACAGCCCCGATCGCATAGTCAGATGCGTCCGTAGTTAGCTCGAATTCTTTTTCGAAATTTGGGTGAGATAGTACAACGTCTTTTGAAATAAGTGAATTTTTTATTTTATTGAAAGATGCGATGGCATCTTGATCTAAAGTAATTAGTTTATTTTTTGAAGCAAATTTAGAAATACGACCTTCCTCTCCTCGTAAAAGGCTTGTCAACGGCTTGCCAATTTTTGCGTAATCTAAAATGAATCGTCGATAATATCCGGACATTCCGAGGAACGATCGGAGTTCTTTCAGATTCTTTGGTTGGGGCATTTTGGCTATTGCGTCTATTTTGTTTTTGTTTGTTTTTATCCCGTCTATTCCCACGACGTACCCAAGAAACTCGACCTCTTTTTTTAGGAATTCGGACTTATCTAACTGAACCTTCATATTGGCAGATTCCAGTGTTCTAAATACTATTTTTATATTTTCCAAATGTTCTTTTTCATTTTCGCCAAAAATGATGATATCGTCTATGTAGACATAACATCTTTTTCCTATATGTTGCCTTAGTATATCGTCTAAGGTCCTTTGAAATATTGCTGGGACATTTTTCAGCCCAAAGGGTAATCTAACAAATTCAAATTTTCCATTGTTAATGGAAAATGCGGTTTTTTCTATGTCGGATTCCTTCAATGGTATTTGATGGAAACCGCTTTTTAAATCTATTATCGTAAAATATTGGTTTTTACCGAGGTTAGAGAGAACGTCATTTATTTCAGGGATCGGATATCTGTCTGAAATGGTAACGTTATTGAGTTTCCGATAATCTATCACCATACGGTATTTTCTTTCACCGGATGCGTCCATCTTTTTCTGAACGATCCAAACAGGTGAATTATATGGGGATTTCGATGGTCTTATAATGCCATCCGCAAGAAGTTCTTCTACTTGTCTTTCGACCTCTTCTTTTAGAGCCATCGGATAGGGGTAAGATTTCGAATAAATGGGTGTCTCGTTTGTAGTGCGAATCTCGCCCTTTATTGTAGAAGTGTATGTGAGTTTTTTGTTGGGATCTGAAAAAAGTCTTGGACAATTTCTGATGATAATATTCAGCTGTTCTTTCTGTGTGTGTGTAAGATGTGACGCAAACGCAAATTGATATGGTTGACGTCTTGTGCTGCCTGTTGCTTAAGTGGAATCTTAATGTTCGGACAAATTGTCATAAAACTTTCGTCTGTATGTATTGTTGCTTTTAATTGTTTAAGCGTATCGTTTCCTATAATGCCATTAAAGGTTGTTAATGTGGGAAGTATAAAAAATTTTAATTTTTCAGTTTGTGGCCCGAAGATGTTCACGAAGGTGTGGTGAGTTATTTGGATATTTCCGGCAATTGAGTTAACGGTGAAGGGTTTTGCATTGGGAATGGGATTTCTAATACGTGTCGATTGTATGTAATTTTTATTGGAGCCTGTATCAATAAGGAAGTTGAGTACGTCTTCAGTTTTGGTTGTGAATTCAAAATAGGGAAGTGAAGACTCTTTTAATCTAAAAAATACATATTGTTAGTTTGATCAATCTCTTCGAACTCTTGGTCAGTCGTGTCATTGTAGTATTCGTCAGCTGTGTGTTGGCATTGTTCTTGGGAATCAGAAAACGTAGGATCGATGTCGGTGCCAGTGTCTCCGACATTAGTTGTATCACATGCAATTTTTGTATTGGCATGGAAATTTCTCTGAACTTTGTTTGGGCGATGCTCCTGCTGGGATGCTGGTCGTTTATTAAATTGTTGAATGCTTGGCCTATTCTGATAATTAACCTGTCTAGTATGGACGGAAGGGTCTACGTCCATACGAACTGGGGGTTTTGGGGGCATATATGGTCTATTATTAAATCCTGATAAATTCCGTTGACCAAATTGTGGTCTTGGTTGGAATGGATTATTGCTAGCATAGTTGTGGCTATAATTGGGTTGTGATTGATAAGGGTTATTATTTAAAAAATACTGATTATTCGGTTGGAACACTCGCGGGTTATTGTAAGAGTAATTCTGACTGTGTCCTTGAAATCTGTTTGGATTGTTATTAAATCTGGGTTGTGGGATGTGAGTCAGTTCTGGGAAAAACCTTTTCTCGAATGTTTGTAAAGGAAGAAAATTTGAACGTGGTGGTCTGGGTAGTGGCAGAGGATTATTGATTTTTCTGAAATTATTCGATCTTTGGATCGAATTAATTCTGTACATCATGTTATCCAACTTTTGGCACAAGTGGAGGGCTTGTGGCAACGTTGTCGGTTCTCGAACGCTTAGTAATCTTGGAAGATCTCCATTAAGACCACGAATAAACGTACCTAAGGCTTTTTCTCTGTAGGCGTTGGTCATCGTTTGAAGAGATTCTTCACTGGATTCTAAACAGGCGATCTTGTCCAAAATCAATGAAAGATATTGATAAATTTGTTGGTAGAATTCCGTTATTGTCAGATTTCGTTGAGTTAAAGTGGTCATTTCATATTCCAACGTCCCTATATCACGTTTGTCGGAATAGTGCATCATTAAGCACTTTTTTATTTTCGACCAGTCTAATGATGTCCGGTATGATTCTAATGCGGTGTCCGCATCTCCAACAATTTTGTGTCTTACAGTATGTAAAATAGCGTAGTATTTTGGAGTGCCCTTAATGTTGTCGTATGCCGTGAAAATTCTGTCAACAGTTTTCCGCCAAGAATTAAAATCTCCTGTTTGGCCAGAAAATTCTCGTAAGCATTTTACAATATCAGGTATTTTGTCTAATTCTTTCACGTTCGTGGAGCTGAATGGTACGAAGTAGTCACTGTCATCATTTTCAACAAAGGGGTTATTTAAATTTTGTATCGTTGCAACTACTAATTCGGTTATTTGTTTAGTTAAGGTGTCTGTCAGTTGGAATGGTTGTTGGTTGGATTGGGATGCAGTATTTTGGGAATTGGATTGGGTTGAAAGTCTCAGTTTATTTATTTCTTTAACTAAATCGCCTTCCATTGTAATTAATTGTGTTTTAATTCGCTAATAAAAACTATTAATTTCGTAGACAAATAAAATATTTCGCTTATTCTATAATTTCTTTTGTTCTGTTTTTTTTTTTATGATTTGAGGAAATTTCTTTTAGACAAATAAACTATTTTAAGTTTCTTTAAATATTCTTTCTTTCTTTTTATATATTTCAATGTTTAGAAATGTTTTCTTTTCTTCTTTTTTTTCTATACTTTACTTTTACTAACACTTTGAAATTTTCTATTTATGTTATTTCTTTAAATAAAATTGATTTGACTTACATAAAAACTAAAATTACACTTATCATTATCCCAGTGGTGTCCTAGGTGAATTTTAGGCAGTCGGCTGTCCTTGAATTTTGAACTCCTTTTCGTACGTAGATACTCCGTTTACTCAGGGGCCTCTTTTCCTGATATGTAGTTCACCTATCGCTGTTGCGCTCGTCCGATTTATTTTCAAACGTTTTTTTATTTTTTTGGCACTTTTATTTAGCGTTTTAACCTTAATTTTTTTGTGGCACTTTTAACCGTTTTACTTTTTATCGTTCAGATTCGCGACTCCACTGGTCCCTGCTCAGGCGCCAGTTAATTTATTTTTTATATATTTTGATTTTTAAAAAGAGACATCAGAGGAACTCTGATGTCGTCAACTTTATTTTGCTTCTCAACTAGAACTAACTTAACAAAATTAAATATCTTAAAACTAAACCAAAACTGCATTAGTATGTGTGAGCTATTTAATGACGATATTCTTGCTGTGTTTGTGCTGCTGCTTTCGATGCAGTTTTTGGTGGGAACGTTTTCTAGCAGATGCCGGGCGTCAAATTACGTCTGGCTTACAGTTGGCGCGGGTAGCGGACTATTCGAAACAACTTGTGTGTTAACATATATATATATATATATATATATATATATATATATATATATATATATATATATATATATATATATATATATATATATATATATATATATATATATATATATATATATATATATATATATATATATATATATATATATATATATATATATATATATATATATATATATATATATATATATATATATACATATATATATATATATATATATATATATATATATATATATATATATATATATATTAAATTAAATTAAATTAGCAACTAATTAAATAGATATATAGAAAAATTAAAAAATGAATAAGTAAATAAGTGATAAATAAATAATAAATAATAAATAATAAATAATAAATAAATAAATTAATTAATTAATACAATAATAAATAAAAGAATACAGACAGAAAAGAATAATAAAATAGATATTTGGTTATTTTCAAGGGTAAAAATTTAGAGAGCTCTATGGTAGCTCTCGACAAAAGTACTGGAACACTAAATGCTTAAACTCACTAATCCCTGCCACGCCTCTCACAGCTGGAGGCAGCGAATTCCAGATCCTGATGGCATTAATGAAAAAGTATCGAGTTGAATTAGAATAGGCAAACTTAGGTATTATCATGCACCGACTTCTTTTTGATTGGCTCTGGTGAAGTTTCTCAAAGAGATAATTAGGAGTTCTCGTGATAATCAGCTTGTGAAGAAAAATACAATTTCTGATCCGCAAGTAGTTCTCAATACTGCATCCAAGAACACTTGTCTTCCAGGAAGTTATATGGTCAAACCTACGTAATCCAAACACATATCGTGTGGCATAGTTAAACACAACTTGTATTTTATGTAGGGAGTTTGAATCCAACTTACTATATACAAGCTCTGAATAGCAAATTATCGGTACAACCAGCTGCTTAACCAACATTCTCCTAGTCTCAACGGGGGTAAACTCTGCTGACATCCGTAACTCTCTCAGCACAAATAAAACTTTTATCACAATACTATTTACTTGATCAGTGCAAGTGAAAGAAGAATTAATATGAAAGCCCGAACTACATGATCTCTCAACGAATTTCAGCTGAGCGCCACCAATATATATCAAAGGAAGTTTGTCCAATTCTACTTTCTTCTTCGAGATTGGTAAAACATAGGATTTTAACGGATTTTTGAAGAGTCCATTTCTTTTTGACCAATCGAATATAGAATGTAGATCTTCGTTCATTTTAAGACTCAAGTCATCAATATACTCCATGCGCCGAGAAAGATAAATCTGTAGGTCATCAGCATATGCATGTATATTTACGAATTTACACACCGAGAATATGTCATTTGAAAATATAGTAAACAGGAGTGGGCCAAGAATCGATCCCTGTGGAACACCCGAAAAAACATGCCTATAATCAGAATAGATATTGCCCACCTTTACTCGCTGCATTCTCATTGTTAAATAACTATTTATAAGGCCAACTGCACTGTCACAAAACCCATAGTACCGCAACGAATGATTAACGCTATCAAAAGCCTTGGAGAAATCCAGGAGACATAGAAAAGTAAGAAGACTTTGGTCATACATTTCCCGAATATCATCCATAACCTTAAGCATAGCAGTCGCACAACTGTGCCCCGATCTAAAACCAGACTGCAAACGAGAGAAAAGATTGTTTTGATGAAAGTAACCTGAAATTTGCTCAGCCATGAGTGATTCACAAACCTTTGATAGAGAAGGTCAAATACTAATAGGCCTAGAATCACCTGGCTCCAATGCAGAGGATTTCTTAGCTACTGGAATAACGATACCAACTTTCCAAGCACTAGGAAAGCACGAAGTCGTAAAGCAATGATTATTAATGTGGGTCAAGGGACTAAGAATAAATGCTAATATAATCTTAAGAAACTTAACCGGCAAGCCATCCTCACCAATTGCATTTGACTTAACCCTCATCAGACATCGCCCCACATCAGCCTCACGGACACAGCAGAACTGAAAAGTAGACGTGGCAGAACAAAATATTCCAAGAGCAGGCTGAGAAACCGAGCCAGATGATCCCGGAGAAGCAAAGGCATCACACATAATGCTGGGATCCAACTTGCAGATAGTATTATCACTACTACGCACTCCAAGGTTCCTCAAATTCCTCCAAAGTAGCTTGGTAGGAAGGCAACTTTTCAACTTGGAATTGAAAAATTTCTTTTGGATTGACGAACAATAAATACAGTTTTATTTCGAGCAATCCTAAATCGATTCCATTTATCCACAGTAGGCTTATTTTTCCATTTAGCATGCAATTTATTTCGATTCCTAATGGCCAATTTAACTTGCTTAGAGTACCATGGACAAGAAACATTCTGAATTGCCACTGAACGAATGGGGACATATTGATTAAAAATCCTGTCAATGCAACCTACAAACAAGTCCAACTTATCATCCACAGAGGTTTGACACCAGCATTCATCCCAATGCACCCGACTCATCTCTGTTGTGAGTTAGAATCAAGCTACTTACGCGCAGTTGACTCACAGCACCGGCTCCTATTAAACTCATTAAGAATGCACATAATTTTAGGGTGCAAATATTGTAAATGAGTAGTATTTATGCACTAATTATGATGTAAACTTTTAGGGTGTCACAGTTCCGCAGTCAAGCTGACGAGGGGCATTTAGAATGCACCGACGACACTTTTACTTTCAGTAGGTCAGTTGGCTTGAGCAACTGACACCAAATAACAATTGCGTAACTGGAACACCCGAAAAGTCAAGACGTAGACTGTAATGTTTATTGGTAAATAGTATATAAGAACTAGTATTTTTAAGAATAAAGCTCTCTTGTGATTTGAAAAAGTGTCTGTGAGTTTTATTTGTAACAAAAGTGGTGTAGGTTTACAGGTTCCCGCGACAGGACATTCCAGAGGACGTCCCTCGCCGACAAGCAGATAAGGACCCCAACATTTTGGCGCAGCCGGTCTAAAGGACCTATTGGAGCAATCCCAGGGCAAGGAACCGTGAAGCAGAGAGGCATCCTACAACGAATTCGAAGGACCTCATCTAAGGACACTGTGGAAAAAAGGATGTCATCGGAAAAAATAATGGTGAGTAGAGTGTATAGTAGCGTAAAATAAGTAGATATTTCTGCGACCCTGAAGGCGCCGCAGCGCTGGTCAAAGAAGTCGCAACCTATAGGCGCGTTTGCGCTGTTGCACGCAGCTTTGTATGGGCAACTATAAACCGTCAGTATGATCGGACGGTCTATGTATGTCGTCTTAGCTGTGAGGATTTTTTTTGTAGGGATTTGTGTTTGTTTGTCGGTAGGGACATTTATACGATTCAATTTATATTGTTTTGAAATCAAAATAAAGATTGATTTAAATATTTGGCATTTTGAGTTTAGGGTATTAGGTGAAGAGGTGCAGACAATACGTGTTGTTGCATCAAAGGTTTTTGTAGTTCGGAAACTACAATTTGCGTAGCAATGTTGAAGATAACAGTTAAATGCTATTATTATGTGGCGCATACGTTACGGGTTTATTTTTAAACATGGATTCAAATTTCCGGGAATGAATCAAGACACTTTTGCCGGTAAATCAAATTTCGGTTTTTACAAACATATGGACTTTTTATGGATTTTTGGGAGTATTAAGGATGGTGAGAGGAAAACAAGGAGTATTTGTGAGGAAGTCAAGGACCACTTTGCATTGATGGAAGGACTTAATGGACGCCGGTAGACAGCGGAACTTTGTGATGGAAAACAAGTATAGCAGAATATGTATATAAAGATAGAATTTACGGTGGAATGTTTTTTTTATAACTCTGTTTTGAATCATTAATTAAGATCGAATAAAATATTGTAACAAGTTTTAACAAATATTGGATTTTTATTTATAATTGGGATACGCCATCTGTTCTGGCATTTGGGATATGCCGAAGGAAGCGCAAGGATTACTGCTGATGCAGGAGCAAATTGGCGAAGCGGTTGAAAAATTTGTCCGTAATTTTAAGAAAGACGGCAGTTTACGTAAGGACAACGTGTATTACCGCAAGCAAATAACTCAGTTGCAAAATCTAGGAAGAGAGGTCAACAATAATCACGGACTGTTGTTGCCTCACGCAGTTGAGTACGGAAAGGGAAAATATTTTGCGGAAAATTACGCAGACTACATAAATAGTCTGGTCAACGAATGGGCAGATACATTTAGTTCTGAATTAGAGGAATTAGGACAACAAACTGTGAGTTTGGTTTCACCAGACGAGGAAGTAAGGAACAGATTGAAATCAATGCAGTCAGAGGTGGAACTGTTTACTGGGAAAATAGTTGACCAGTTCGAAGCGAGTACGAGCAAGGAAGAAGCTCAGGAATTGTGGAAGCAGGCGAATGCCGGAGGAGCTGTGTCACCATTGGAAGTAGCGGATCAAGCCTTTGCGGCAATCCAAAGAAGAACAGAAGAAAAGTTATTCAGTTTTTATAAGCAAACAGAAGATTTGAGAGCACAAAAAGAGTATCTTGAGAAGAAGGTAAAGGAACTTTCTCAGAGATTGACGGAAACAGAGGAAGCAGCAACGCTGTTGGAAAAGGAGTGTGCGGAATTGAAAAGAGGACGGGTGACCAATAGGACCTCACTGAATAGGTAGAGATAAAAATCAGCATCAGCTGGATTTACACAGACAGTATTGACATTGCCTCCTGAAGTTCGCTGGCCGAAGTATTTAACACCAGAAGGGATAAGCCGCATGGTAAAGCCAAAATTAGTACTTAATGAAGAAAGGCAAGCGGAATTTTTGTTTGGCGCATCTGAAATCGGTGTCGAGCCTTTTTCTCCGGGAGGCCCGATAAATAATAAAAATCAGGGATATCCGCCAAAGGAGCCGGAAGCAGTACCCGTGCAGCAAAGTTCCGATACTGTGGGCAGTATTTCGCCTGCACGAACAAACGATCGAAGACTAATTAATTTGAGTCCGTCACTGGCCAATTACCTCTCAGATCCGGGAGAAGAGAATTTGGAAACTCCTAAAGGGATTAATAAAGCTAAGGTTTTATCAGCAATTGAGAAAACACAAAGGAATAAAATGGGCATTCTGGAAGTTGCTCATGCGGTGGAGAAGTTGGTGCCCATGTTCTCAGGAGTCGAGTTGTATGATCTGAGAACTGAGATCCGGCGCTTCAAAGAAGGTTGTGAGCTAGCACAACAGAGTGTTCCGGAAGCGAACGGGGAACACTTAATAAAGTGTATTAGGCAAAGAACCACAGGTGATGCGTTTGATTTACTAGCGCATAGCTCAGTAAGCACCCTGTTGGAGTTATACGCACTTTTGGATCGGACATATTTGAAACAAAAGTCGTACGACTGTCTTGTACGGGAAATACAGGAATCAACTCAGACACCGGGGGAGGAATTGAGAGCCTGGGGACGAAGACTCCAGTCTCTAGGGAACGCTGCTGAGACGGAAGCCAACAGGCAGTTTTCAGAAAATGTTGCAGCTTACAAGGCTCAAGTAGAACGGACTATGATTTCTGTGTTCAAGGCAGGCCTGATAAATAGGGATTTAGCTAATTATACTCTTACCCTCATGCCGAGGAGTATGGCAGAGCTAGTGGAAGCGGTCTCGTCCGCTGAAGCAGCAATACAACAACGAACGACAACAGGTGGAATCTGCTGGACTGATGATCCTGCAGAGGTAGGAACAGTACAGCAGCAAAACAGATGTGGAGTCGGTAGATTGATGGGCCAATTTCCGCAACAAAGAGACCAAGAATTCTTGGTTGAGAGGTTCCAGCCGAGGAAACCCATTTGCTCATTCTGTCATAAGCCAGGGCATACAAGGGATGAATGCGTTACACGCAAAAAAAAAGCCCTACTGTATGGAGTGCCAAACATATGGTCATGAGGCAAGTAGACAGTGCCAAGGGGACACAGAATGGAATCAAAGTAGAAGGCAGCCAGCTACGAGGCGCCCGGTTCCACCCTTGAGGGACAGCAAGGGTAACTTCAGTAGTCACCGAGTTAATTCAACAGAAGGAATTAACCAAGGAAGAAATCCTTTCAAAACTGGGAGTGGTCAGCAGCGACCAAACTGGGATTCCAGAAGTGAACAAGCGAACTTCTCATGTGGTCATATGGGACATCGGGCAGCGGAATGCAGGGATAGACAATCCCAGCAAAGGAACCAGGGAAACTTCCAGCGGCCCAGTCGAGGCCAGTAGACTGGAAAGCCAAAAGAAAGAGAGTAATAATAAGGCCGGATGTACGTGGGACTAGTAATATAGGAACTACAGTCCAGGAGAAGGAGGAGCAAGAGGCTCTCCAGTATCAAGAAGAGTTAGGGAGTGGATACATGTCCATATTGGGAACAAAACGAGGTTGCTTCGCTATTAGCAGGATAGGTGATGCCTTCATCGAGATACCCAGCGAGGAGGCAGCGAGTGGAAAGCTAGTGCTATTAGTAGATTCAGGAGCGGACACTAGCCTCGTAAAATCTAGTGTTTTACGAAAGGGGCCAGACATTAATCAAATGGACGTAAGAACCCTTAACGGAGCGTTTGGAGGGTGCATTAAGACATTGGGGTCGCTCAGAATAGGGCACAGTGGAGTTAAGGGTATGAGTTTTAGAGTGCACGCAGTGGAAGTGGATAGGAAAGGTATCCCGGCTGATGGGATAATTGGCCGCGATAATCTTTGGGGACGCACCATACTGGATGCGCTCGACAAGCAGTTATCGTTTTACGATAATAATAAGAATAGAATTCTCACTCTTCCATTAAAGTCATGGCAGGAAGGAACCGTGAGTAAGGTTAAGAATAGTATGGAGGTAGTAAATGCAAGGTCAACCAGAGTAGTTACTATGCATGTAAATACGAAACTTAGGACTGTTGTTTTGCACAAGCAGCAGCTAGCGGAGGGCGTATATATGGTAGAAACCATAACGCACGTTGACAAAGGTAAGGTGTACGTACTCAACGCCTCAGAAAAGGACTATCTGATGGATGAGGATTTTAGGCCTAAGTTCACTAGTTATGATAATTTTAAAGAACCGAATTATAGATCGGTTAATCAGATTAAACAAGTTGATATAAGAAAAGAATGGAGAGAGTGCTAGAATCACTGAAGCTAGACCCAAGCGTAAATTCAGAAGAGAAGGCATCAATAGAAGCCATTTGTGCGTCATTCCATGACATATTTTTGCTGGAAGGAGACCAGTTGACGTATACACCAGAGGTAGAGCATGAAAAACCTACTAGGGTGGATCAAGCACCAATTAACCAGAAACAGTACAGATTGCCACAAGCTCACAAAGATGAGGTAAATAGGCAAGTGCAGGGAATGTTAAAAGATAACATAATTTCACCGAGTATCTCGCCTTGGAACTCACCAATAATTTTGGTACGAAAGAAGGGAGGTGCTCAGGGTCAGAGGAAGTGGAGAATGGTCGTCGATTTTAGGAAATTGAACGACGCCACTATCAAGCAGGTGTTTCCGATACCAAGGATAGAAGAAATTCTGGATCAATTGGGACACAGTAAATATTTTTCTACACTTGATTTAGCGAGTGGCTACCACCAGGTTCTGGTGGATACCCAGGATAAGCAGAAAACCGAGTTCAGCACCGGTTTAGGGCATTATGAGTTTAATAGAATGCCGTTCGGATTAACAGGAGCACCGGCTACCTTCCAACGGCTAATGAACCATGTGCTAACAGGCTTGCAAGGGTTAGATTGTTTTGTGTATCTGGATGATATTGTAATTTATGGGAAGAACTTGCAGCAGCATTCGCAACGCTTGTGCAAGGTGCTCCAGAAATTACGAGAACACAATTTGAAATTGAACACGGAGAAGTGTCAATTTTTGCGAAGAGAGGTGGTTTATTTAGGTCATCGTTGCTCAGAAGCAGGAGCACTGCCTGACCCGCAGAAGGTGGAATGCGTTAAAAATTTACCGATTCCGAGAAACAGAAAAGAAGTGCAAGCATTCCTAGAACTAGTAAACTATTATCGAAAGTTCGTGGAAGGACTAGCCGGAATTGCATTGCCAGTGAATAAGTTGCTACGAAAAGAAGCAAAGTTCGAATGGACAGAGAGCTGTTAGCAAGCATTCGAGAGGCTAAAAGAGATAATTAGCTCGCCACCGATTTTGGCATACCCCGACTTTGGGCAAACTTTTTTGTTGACCACTGATGCTAGTAATGAAGCATTAGGGGCAGTATTGTCACAAGGGGAAGTCGGTAATGACCGATCAATAGCATTCGCAAGCAGAGCGCTTAGCGATACGGAGAAAAGATACTCCACAATAGAGAAGGAATTCCTAGCCATAGTGTGGGCTACGAAGAATTTTAGGGAATATCTGCTAGGACGCCCATTTAAAATATACACGGATCACCAGCCGTTGAGAGGCATAGCCAATTTGAAAGACCAAACGTCTAGGCTAGCCAGGTTCAGACACAAATTGTCTGAGTATGATTTTGAAATCATATACAAGCCTGGGAAAAAGAATCTAAATGCCGATGCACTCCGCAGGGTACCGCAGGTACAGAAAGTATCAGAAGTGCAAACGAGGTCCAAAGCACGGTCAGATAAGAAGAAGGCCGAGAGAATGCAAAAGGATAAAGTTGATGCTACAACAGATGTTAGCAAAACGGGTGAAGATGCAACCAGCAATGTGGAATGGCTGGAGGATATAAAGGATATCCAGGCTGTGTTAAAGGGTTTCCATGATTCGCCTCTAGGAGGACACCACGGATTCTGGAAAACCCATGACAGAATTAGGCGAGTATTCGGATGGAAGGGTATGCTCAAGGATATTAAGAAATATATAAAGAGTTGTCCAAAATGTCAGGCCAACAAAAGTTCAAGGCCGACAAAGATGCCAATGGTGTTAACTGACACACCAAAACAACCATTTGATAAAGTTCATATGGATATCGTAGGTATTTTACCTGAGACTGTTTCGGGCAATAAATACATATTGACGTTCCAAGACGATTTCTCAAAGTATATGGCGTGTGTGGCTATACCCGATGCGGAAGCAGGTACGGTAGCCAAAGCATTCTTTGATGAAATTATAGCACGATACAACATACCTAAGGTTTTGATAACAGACAATGGTTCTAATTTTGTAACTGTTCTCGGAAACATGTAAAATGCTGGGAATTAAGAAGTTGCATATAACACCATATCATCCACAGGCGAATGGCTCATTGGAACGTAGTCATCGACCTCTGGCCGAGTACTTGCGCAGTTTTGCCAAAGAAGACGGCTCGAATTGGGATCAATGGTTAACCACTGCAATGCATGTACACAATAATACGGTACATGTATCAACGAAGCAAACTCCGTTTAGAACACTCTACGGGTTTGATTTCAACATGCCAGCGAATGTGCGCCTGTATACAATGCTGATGACCCGAATAAAGTGCAAAAGTATCAGCTACAGCGAGCGCACGAATTGGTTAGAGAAAACCAGGAATGTGCTAAACGAGTGGCCAGGGAAGCTTATAACAAGGTACTGAACCCAGTAGTTTTTCATGTGGGTGATCAATTACTAATGAAGAATCAGGCTAGGAGAAACAAATTCTCACCTGTGTGGATAGGTCCGTATGTAGTAGCAGAGATCCGAAGCCCAGTTACAACAGTCGTAACGATTAAGGGAAAAAATAAAAAGCTACATAATAATTTGTTGAAATTATTCCACATTAGACCACACAACTAAAGACATGTGTTAGCAGTGTTCTACAAGTGTAAACACAGGAATAACAACGTAAACATGTACGTGTGCGTATCAAATAACACACACAGCTCCGATTTTCAAAGTCAAGACCAGCAGAAGTGTGCCAATTAAACTCGAGCAAGTAAAGTTGACGTAATAAAAATGTGCTTATTATGCACTATGGCCGAATGAAGCACAGTAGGGAAAAATATATTTTTTAAATATTAAATGATAAATATTGCACGTAATTAAAAAATAAAATAAGATAGTAAGACAGTCGTGGGTAAGCAATATAAAACTTCGAATATGTACATACATACATACGGCAGTGTATGCACTGAAATTCGATGCATGAGCGTTAACGCCAGGCAACGGAACTGCTGGTGAAGTAAGTACATATATATACGAGTATGTATATATGTGTATAGGATAAAGAATGAATGTACGAATGTATATTTAAAGAAGTAAGTATTCTAGTTAAGAGGAATGGGTATATGCGTATGTATATTTTTGCAGATACTGCAGTCGGCTATATGTAAATATACTCGTACATAGGTTTTTACTGTTTATTGATTAGGAAATTAGCGTATGGAAATTTGAATAAATGTATATGTCGGGATATAAAAAATAAATGTATAGTTAATTGGGAAAATAACGTTAGTAATTAATTCTAGGTAATTTAAAGCGCCTCGAATGTATGTATGTAGCCATATACGAGCTAATTACAGGATGGAAAATAGAAACGATAATGGATATATACATATCAGGCTAGAAGTAAATTTAAATAAAAAGTAATTGTATGCGATGAAAGATATAGTCATGCAATGGACAAAGTTTTGACACAAACAGGATTATTTTATATAATCTGGTTTTACTCAGAGGACCAATGAATTGGTTCAAAACTGAAATGAGTGATAACTCACCTGTTGAAAAAGAGCACGAAAAATTAATCGAAGCGAAACTAATGCCCTATATGGCTATGAAAAAACATAGTCCAGTCCTCTTTTCCTCTAGGATACGGTAGCGAAACCGATAATGTAAGGGGAAAAGACGAGTGGATGCAAATTGAATGATATAGCATTCAATTATAGAATAAGCATGTTGTATAAATATTGTTTTGTTTATGTATATTCAGGAATAGCGTATGTTTAAGAAAAGTTAAAATTTGTAGTCAGGTCCTGTTGTTTCATACCGGTCTTGTCGGTGCTTTTTCTGATTCGCGTCAAATTTAAGTGGCAACGCTTCTGAGAAGCGAGATAGGAATAGTGTAATTTAAATGACAGCTGTGATTTGACTGACAGTTACCCTCTCTCGGGTAATCGAAAAAAGCGCGCGACGTCACTGGTTTTGCGCGGGAAATATAGATATATATATAAAAAAAGATTATTAGAAGCGAATTGTCGCACGTCAAGTTTGGATTGTTTGTGAATTAAAATTAACTACAAAAATAAAGGAAAATATCGACCACATTGATTAAAAATTTAAAAAAAAAATTATAATCTGTGCAAAGTGCACATTAGAAACAAAAGTAGTTTAGAAAAAATTAGAGTTAAAAATTAATTGTTTAAAATCTAACTTTATAATGAAATAAGTGTTAAAAACAAAAATCATACTAAATTGGGAAATTATACCCAAGAGTATATATAGTACTTATAGTGTATTTATTTAAAATTCATTTATTAAATTGACTTATGAAAGGTTCGACAAAATTAAACATAGAAGAAATATCAAACTAAAATATATACTAGGAAATTAAGAAAATTATTATAGGTGTTCTCTATATAGCTCTGATGATCTGAAGCGAAGCAGGAAGTTCCGGGAAAAACGGATATTGGAATACGGTGCGGACTAAGGGACCAACATAGTATTCGGAAAGATGCGTTTTTGGAAAACAGAGATTTTTGGCAGTTATCTAAGGTTTGTGACCCCAAAGATGCCAACATATTAGCTTGGGGATGAATGGCGACGGATGTAATTTTAATTTTGCGAAACGGCATATGGCCGCAGCATTTGAACACGTTGTAGATGAGTTATTGACAAGCAACGAAAAATAAACAAGTTTCCTTGAGGAGTCATTTTTTGAATTGGACAATTTTATAGTACAATGTCCACCCAGTGTATCACAATCTCAACAGAATCGATTTTGGATCAGTTGAAGATGGGTAAAAGCTTAAGGAGGGTGACTGAAACCACCACGAAATATAATAAGCAGAAGAAATTTGGCTCACGGAAGTTAATTGCTTCATTGAAGTATATGTCCAAGCTAGAGTATGAACATACGAAACGTTATTTACATATGTATGAAATATGATTTAATACAAGAGGACACAGAGACTAGTAACCGATCAGAGTACACAAATTACATAATTAAACGTGTATCTCAGAAAAATACCTATTGTCTCCACATCAAAGCCTAACGATGTCAAATACCATTATGCGGAAGCTCAAGAGAAATACTTCCACCATAAAACGTATTGCTGCAAAGTAAGACGGAGTATTGTAATCTCTCATGTATCCCAAATGTTTTTTACAAGTTGAATACTATAAGCAGAGGCAGTACCACCTACAGCCGTGGGGCACACTATATAAATGGAAAGAAGAAGGCCACTAAAAGCAAAGTTTTAATGGAAAACCAGATCGCCAACCTATAACATCTTTGTACGTACCGATCCAGAAAGAAGGGAGGGGTATGCAGAGTTCATCGAGGGACTTCACTCCGATGACGGCCGTCAACTGGACCAGCAGGTAGCAGAGGGCGAAGTATAATATAAGGTTTTAGGTATAGAATAGCATTGTGTTATTGTTTAGATATTTGTATATACGCCAATGAGAAAAGAGTCAATTAAAGACCAAATTTAAAAAAAAACAAGGAGATGGAAACAAAACAACAAGATAAAACAAAAGAAAAAAAGAAAATAAAAAGAATAGAAACAAAAGAACAAGATAAAACAAAAGAGAAAAAAAAGCACACAAAAGTAAAAAGAACATAATACAATAATCGAACCCAAATAAGGCGAATTGAAAAAAGAAAAACTATACATATGTACTATAGGATTAAGAAAATGCACAGATTGTTTAAAGTGCAGAAAAGAGAAAAATGCTGTAAGATTCATTAGAAGTTAGTTGCACTAACTTCTTTTAGAAAGAGGGGAGGGATGTTGTGAGTTAGAATCAAGCTACTTACGCGCAGTTGACTCACAGCACCGGCTCCTATTAAACTCATTAAGAATGCACATAATTTTAGGGTGCAAATATTGTAAATGAGTAGTATTGATGCACTAATTATGATGTAAACTTTTAGGGTGTCACAGTTCCGCAGTCAAGCTGACGAGGGGCATTTAGAATGCACCGACGACACTTTTACTTTCAGTAAGTCAGTTGGCTTGAGCAACTGACACCAAATAACAATTGCGTAACTGGAACACCAGAAAAGTCAAGACGTAGACTGTAATGTTTATTGGTAAATAGTATATAAGAACTAGTATTTTTAAGAATAAAGCTCTCTTGTGATTTGGACTTCTGAACGAAAAGTGTCTGTGAGTTTTATTTGTAACAAAAGTGGTGTAGGTTTACAGGTTCCCGCGACAGGACATTCCAGAGGACGTCCCTCGCCGACAAGCAGATAAGGACCCCAACATCTCACAGAATAGTGATTCATAATCAATAGCATTAAAGTCACGATATGAAAACAAATCCGGCAGAGCATCACGGCACAGTGTTATGTTTAAGGTACAAAAAATTAAATCATGATCTTAAATAAAAGAGATTTGATCAAAAAAACTAATCACTGAGACATCAGATACCAGAAAGAAATCAAGCAAACTAGGGTTGACATTATTTCCATAACGAGTAGGTACACCCGAGTTCACTACAGATAATCCAGCAGTTGCTACAAGCTCATATAATTTATTCCTAGCACTACTATCACAAAGCAGATGCACATTGAAATCGCCACAAATCACAAAGCGATCATAATCAGCCAAATTATTGGACAGCTCAGAAAAATAAGGTTCAAGTTGATATGCTCTATTAGGGTTATATACACAAGATAGAAACATTTTTGTACCTCCACTACAAATTTTAACATTCAACAATTCAATGTCACACCCATTAGACAAGCTTAACAACTCAATATTTAGGTAAGTTTTGCAATATATTGCTACACCACCCCCTCTCTTATTCAGCCCATCACTCCTTACTAACTTGTAGTCTTTAATGCCATAATGGGCATCCAAAAATTCATCCTGAAACCATGTTTCCGAGACACATATAACATCCACCAAAGAGCCCTCAAAAATATATCTCAAGTAATCTAATTTCTCTGAATTCAGACTCCCAGCGTTAATATGCACAATATTGAGACCCCTACGCTGCCTGCACAATATATCAATGAGAACTTTATGATTTTCACTAGCACCATCCGCACTGTCACCGATACAACCCACAACAAATGGAAGCCAGGCTGAGGACTGCAAGTTCAAACATTAAATAGTAAACCATAGCCATAAGGTTTATAAAAAAAATTATAAAAATTAACCAATAACCATATACCTTTACAAAATACATAATACACATAAAAATAATAGAAAGAAGAGCTGAGAAAGAATGAGAGAGAGCATACAAAAAGAATAAAAGAAAAAACAAAAAACAAAACAAACAAAATGTATAAAAAGAAGTGGAAGAATAGATATACCTATCTGAAATGTAAAGAGTTAAAAATATATAAAAGAATAAAGTAATAACAAAAAGAAAACTTAGAGCTAAGTTTGAAATAAACATAAGGAATGACGGAAAAGACAACATTATTGTAATTTCGTAGCTGCTGGTGCGCCAACGAGCGAATCCACGGCCTCTTTGCTCGTAACCAGTTTCGCTTCAGAATCTCGGTTCACTCGAACATATACCATGCCTCGCATGGAGAATGCAGAAGTCAACAGCCGCTGCCGCCTAAGCTTCGATGCATACTGCATAATTACCCGATTGCTCTTAGTTAGGCTCTCATGTACAAATACGGGAATTTGTCCGCCGACACCGATATCAGAGAGTAAGATGGATCTCTTCCTCTCCTTGCAGAACCCAGCAATAGCCCGAAAGAGATTACTCCTTTGTTGTACCGTTTGCAGTCTCACCAAAACCGCAACAGCCCCATTTTGAGATTGGCTACGGTTCGAGTGCAGACGGAATACTTCCCGAACCCGCGGCGAGTCACATTTGACCGATTGACAGATTTTATTAAATGTATCACCCAATCTCTCACTCTCGGTTTCTGGTATTCCATTATCTAAAATATCCGTTGAGACAGCATCACCTTAAAATTTTTCCACTTGGGATTGCAGAGAGTGCACATTTGACTTCAGTGTTTCAACCTCCGTGATGGATCGCTCAATTGCCGACACTCTAGACTCAATTTGCATAAAATCTCTCCTGATATTAGACAACTCACCGGCCAACTCACTCATTTTCTGCATAACACGATCCTCAAGCAGCTTCACAGACCCGGTAAGCTTAACACATTAACACGTCTACTCACTATGACTCATCACTCAAATATAGGCATAGGGAAGGCAGCAGACCCACCAATCGACATCGGCAACAACTGAGACGCCTACAGAAACTTTGATAGAGGCAGCGACGCCGACTGAGGCAGATAGGGGTAGATATTGACATAGAGAAGGTAGCAGACCCCCAATCGACAGCTGCAGCGACTGAGGCGCATTCAGAAACGCTGACTGAGGCTGCAACGACGACTGAGACGCCGACTGAGGCAGAAAGGGTTAGACATAGGCATAGAGAAGGCAGCAGATAAACCAATCGACAGGGACAACAACTGAGACGCCTACAGAGACGCTGAGAGAGGTTGCGACGCCGACTGAGATGCCGACTGAGACGCCGACTGAGGCAGATAGGGGTAGATATTGGCATAGAGTAGGCAGCAGACACCCCAATCTACAGCGGCAGTGACTGAGACACCTACAGAGACGCTGACAGAGGCTGCGAAGCCGACTGTGACGCCGACTGAGGCAGGTAGGGGTAGATATAGGCATAGAGAAGGCAGCAGACCCACCAATCGACATCGGCAACAACTGAGACGCCTACAGAAACGTTTACAGAGGATGCGACGCCGACTCAGGCAGATAGGGGTAGATATTGACATAGAGAAGGCAGCAGACACCCCAATCGATAGCGGCAGCAACTGAGACGCTTACAGAGACGCTGACGGAGCCTACGACACCGACTGAGATGCCGACTGGGGCAAGTAGGGGTAGATAGACGCATAGAGAAGGCAGCAGACCCCCCAATCCAGAGCGGCAGCGACTGAGACACCTACAAAGACGCGGATAGAGGCTGCGACGCCGACTGAGACGCCGACTGAGGCAGATAGGGATAGATATTGGCATAGAGAAGGCAGCAGACCCCCTAATCGACAGGTGTAGCGACTGAGACGCCTACAGAGACGCTGATAGGGGCTGCGACGCCGACTGAGACGCCGACTGAGGCAGATAGGGGTAGATATAGGCATAGAAAAGGCAGCAGAACCCCCAATCGACAGCGGCAGCGACTGAGACGCCTACAGCGACGCTGACAGAGGCTGCGACGACGACTGAGACGCCGACTGAGGCAGAGAGGGTTAGACATAGGCATAGAGAAAGCAGGAGAACCCTCAATCGACAGCGGCAACAACTGAGACGCCTACAGAGACGCTGATAGAGGCTGCGACGCTGACTGAGATGCCGACTGAGGCAAATAGGGGTAGATATAGGCATGGTGAAGGCAGCAGACAATGGCAGCGACTGAGATGTCTACAGAGACGCTGACAGAGGCTGCGACGACGACTGAGACGCAGACTGAGGCAGAGAGGGTAAGACATACGCATAGAGAAGGCAGCAGAAACCTCAATCGACAGCGGCAACAATTGAGATGCCTACAGAGACGCTGATAGAGGTTGCGACGCCGACTGAAACGCCGACTGAGGCAGATAGGGGTAGATATTGGCATAGAGAAAGCAGCAGACCCCCCCAATCGACAGGGGTAGCGACTGAGACGCCTACATAGACGCTGACAGAGGCTGCAATGCCAACTGAGACGCCGGCTGAGGCAGAGAGGGTTAGACATAAGCATAGAGAAGGCAGCAGACCCCCCCAATTTGACAGCTGCTGTGACTGAGACGCCTACAGAGACGCTGATAGAGGCTGCGAAGCCGACTGTGACACCGACTGAGGCATGTAGGGGTAGATATAGGCATAGAGAAGGCAGCGGACCCACCAATCGACATCGGTAACAACTGAGACGCCTACAGAAACGTTGACAGAGGCTGCGACGCCGACTGAGGCAGATAGGGGTAGATATTGACATAGAGAAGGCAGCAGACACCCCAATCGGCAGCGGCAACAGCTGAGACGCCTACAGAGACGCGGACAGACGTTACGACACCGACTGAGATGCCGACTGAGGCAGATAGGGGTAGATATAGGCATAGAGAAGGCAGCAGACCCCCCCCAATCGACAGCTGCAGCGACTGAGACGCATTCAGAAACACTGACAAAGGCTGCGACGCCGACTGAGACGCCGACTGAGACGCCGAATAAGGCAGATAAGGGTAGATATAGGCTTGGAGAATGCAGCAGACACCCCAATCGGCAGCTGCAGTGACTGAGACGCCTACAGAGACGCTGACAGAGGCTGCGATGCTGACAGAGGCTGCGACGCTGACAGAGGCTGCGACGACGACTGAGACGCAGACTGAGGCAGAGAGGGTTAGACATAGGCATAGAGAAGGCAGCAGACCCCTCAATCGACAGCGGCAACAACTGAGACACTTACAGCGACGCTGATAGAGGCTGCGACGCCGACTGAGATGCCGACTGAGGCGGATAGGGTTAGATATAGGCATAGAGAAGGCAGCAGAACACCCAATCGACAGGGGTAGTGACTGAGACGCCTACATAGTCGCTGACAGAGGCTGCAATGCCAACTGAGACGCCGACTGAGGCAGAGAGGGTTAGACACAAGCATAGAGAAGGCAGCAGACCCCCCCAATTTGACAGCTGCTGTGACTGAGACGCCTACAGAGACGCTGATAGAGGCTGCGACGCCGACTGAGACGACTACTGAGGCAGATAAGGGTAGATATAGGCATAGACAAGGCAGCAGAACACCCAATCGACAGCGGCAGCGACTGAGACGCCTACAGAGACGCTGACAGAGGCTGCATCGCTGACAGAGGCTGCATCGCTGACAGAGGCTGCGACGACGACTGAGACGCCGACTGAGGCAGAGAGGGTTACACATAGGAATAGAGAAAGCAGCAGACCCCTCAATCGACAGCGGCAACAACTGAGACGCCTACAGAGACGCTGATAGAGGCTGCGACGCCGCTTGAAATGCCGACTGAGGCAGATAGGGGTAGATATAGGCATAGAGAAGGCAGCAGACGCCCCATCAAAAACGGCAGCGACTGAGATGCCTACAGAGACGCTGACAGAGGCTGCGACACTGCCAGAGGCTGCCACGACGACTGAGACGCAAACTGAGGCAGAGAGGGTTAGACAGAGGCATAGAGAAGGCAGCAGACGCCTCAATCGACAGCGGCAACAACTGAGACGCCTACAGAGACGCTGACAGAGGCTGCGACGCCGTCTGAGATCCCGACTGTGGCAGATAGGGGTAGATATTGGCATAGAGATGGCAGCAGACCCCCCAATCGACAGCGGCAGCGACTGAGACGCCTACAGACACGCTGATAGAGGCTGAGAAGCCGACTGAGACGCCGACTGAGAGAGATAAGGGTAGATATAGGCATAGAGAAAGCAGCAGACTCCGAAAACGACAGCGACAGCGACTGAGACGCATTCAGAAACGCTGATAGAGGCTGCCACGCCGACTGAGACGCCGACTGAGGCAGATAAGGGTAGACATAGGCATAGAGAAGGCAACAGATCCACCAATCGACAGTGGCAACAACTGAGACGCCTACAGAGACGCTGATAGACGCTGCGACGACGACTGAGACGCCGACTGAGGCAGAGAGGGTTAGACATAGGCATAGAGAAGGCAGCAGACCCCTCAGTCGACAGCGGCAACAACTGAGACGCCTACAGAGACGCTGAGAGAGGATGCGACGCCGACTGAGATGCCGACTGAGGCAGATAGGGGTAGATATAGGCATAGAGAAGGCAGCAGACCCCCCAATCGACAGCGGCAACGACTGAGACGCCTATAGAGACGCTGACAGAGGCTGCGACGCTGACAGAGGCTGCGATGCTGACAGAGGCTGCGACGCTGACAGAGGCTGCGACGACGACTGAGACGCAGACTGAGGCAGAGAGGGTTAGACATAGGCATAGAGAAAGCAGCAGGCCCCTCAATCGACAGCGGCAACAACTGAGACGCCTACAAAGACGCTGATAGAGGCTGCAACGCCGACTGAGACGCCGACTGAGGCAGATAGGGGTAGATATTGGCATAGAGAAAGCAGCAGACCCCCCCAATCGACAGGGGTAGCGACTGAGACGCCTACATAGACGCTGACAGAGGCTGCAATGCCAACTGAGACGCCGACTGAGGTAGATAGGGGTAGATATAGGCATAGAGAAGGAAGCAGACCCCCCAATCGACAGCTGCAGCGACTGAGACGCATTGAGAAACGCTGACAGAGGCTGCGACGCCGACTGAGGCAGATAAGGATATATATTGGCTTAGAGAAGGCAACAGACACCCCAATCGACAGCGGCAGCGACTGAGACACCTACAGACACGCTGACAGAGGCTGCGAAGCTGACTGTGACGCCGATTGAGGCATGTAGGGGTAGATATAGGCATAGAGAATTCAGCGGACCCACCAATCGACATCGGTAACAACTGAGACGCCTACAGAAACGTTGACAGAGGCTGCGACGCCGACTGAGGCAGATAGGGGTAGATATTGACATAGAGAAGGCAGCAGACACCCCAATCGGCAGCGGCAACAGCTGAGACGCCTACAGAGACGCTGACAGACGTTACGACACCGACTGAGATGCCGAATGAGGCAGATAGGGGTAGATATAGGCATAGAGAAGGCAGCAGACCCCCCCCAATCGACAGCTGCAGCGACTGAGACGCATTCAGAAACGCTGACAGAGGCTGCGACGCCGACTGAGACGCCGAATGAGGCAGATAAGGGTAGATATAGGCTTAGAGAAGGCAGCAGACACCCCAATCGGCAGCAGCAGTGACTGAGACGCCTACAGAGACGCTGACAGAGGCTGCGATGCTGACAGAGGCTGCGACGCTGACAGAGTCTGTGATGAAGACTGAGACGCCGACTGAGGCAGAGATGGTTAGACATAGGCATAGAGAAAGCAGCAGACCCCTCAATCGACAGCGGCAACAACTGAGACACCTACAGAGATGCTGATAGAGGCTGCGACGCCGACTGAGATGCCGACTGAGGGAGATAGGGGTAGATGTAGGCATAGAGAAGGCAGCAGAACCCCCAACCGACAGCGGCAACGACTGAGACGCCTACAGAGACGCTGACAGAGGCTGCGACGCTGACAGAGGCTGCGACGACGACTGAGACGCCGACTGAGGCAGAGAGGGTTAGACATAGGCATAGAGAAAGCAGCAGACCCCTCAATCGACAGCGGCAACAACTGAGACGCCTACAAAGACGCTGATAGAGGCAGCGACGCTGACTGCGACGCCGACTGAAGCAGATAGGGGTAGATATTGGCATAGAGGAAGCAGCAGACCCCCCCAATCGACAGGGGTAGCGACTGAGACGCCTACATAGACTCTGACAGAGGCTGCGATGCCAACTGAGACGCCGATTGAGGCAGAGAGGGTTAGACATAAGCATAGAGAAGGCAGCAGACCCCCCAATTTGACAGCGGCTGTGACTGAGACGCCTACAGAGACGCTGATAGAGGCTGCGACGCCGACTGAGACGCCGACTGAGGCAGATAAGGGTAGATATAGGCATAGAGAAGGCAGCAGAACACCCAATCGACAGCGGCAGCGACTGAGACGCCTACAGTGACGCTGACAGAGGCTGCGACGCTGACAGAGGCTGCGACGACGACTGAGACGCCGACTGAGGCAGAGAGGGTTACACATAGGCATAGAGAAAGCAGCAGACCCCTCAATCGACAGCGGCAACAACTGAGACGCCTACAGAGACGCTGATAGAGGCTGCGACGCCGCTTGAGATGCCGACTGAGGCAGATAGGGTTAGATATAGGCATAGAGAAGGCAGCAGACGCCCCAATCGACAACGGCAGCGAATGAGATGCCTACAGAGACGATGACAGAGGCTGCGATTCTGACAGAGGCTGCGACGCCGACTGACATCCCGACTGAGGCAGATAGGGGTAGATATTGGCATAGAGATGGCAGCAGACCCCCCAATCGACAGCGGCAGCGACTGAGACGCCTACAGACACGCTGATAGAGGCTGAGAAGCCGACTGAGACGCCGACTGAGAGAGATAAGGGTAGATATAGGCATAGAGAAAGCAGCAGACTCCGAAAACGACAGCGACAGCGACTGAGACGCATTCAGAAACGCTGATAGAGGCTGCCACGCCGACTGAGACGCCGACTGAGGCAGATAAGGGTAGACATAGGCATAGAGAAGGCAACAGATCCACCAATCGACAGTGGCAACAACTGAGACGCCTACAGAGACGCTGATAGACGCTGCGACGACGACTGAGACGCCGACTGAGGCAGAGAGGGTTAGACATAGGCATAGAGAAGGCAGCAGACCCCTCAGTCGACAGCGGCAACAACTGAGACGCCTACAGAGACGCTGAGAGAGGATGCGACGCCGACTCAGATGCCGACTGAGGCAGATAGGGGTAGATATAGGCATAGAGAAGGCAGCAGACCCCCCAATCGACAGCGGCAACGACTGAGACGCCTATAGAGACGCTGACAGAGGCTGCGACGCTGACAGAGGCTGCGATGCTGACAGAGGCTGCGACGCTGACAGAGGCTGCGACGACGACTGAGACGCAGACTGAGGCAGAGAGGGTTAGACATAGGCATAGAGAAAGCAGCAGGCCCCTCAATCGACAGCGGCAACAACTGAGACGCCTACAAAGACGCTGATAGAGGCTGCAACGCCGACTGAGACGCCGACTGAGGTAGATAGGGGTAGATATAGGCATAGAGAAGGAAGCAGACCCCCCAATCGACAGCTGCAGCGACTGAGACGCATTCAGAAACGCTGACAGAGGCTGCGACGCCGACTGAGGCAGATAAGGGTATATATTGGCTTAGAGAAGGCAACAGACACCCCAATCGACAGCGGCAGCGACTGAGACACCTACAGACACGCTGACAGAGGCTGCGAAGCTGACTGTGACGCCGATTGAGGCATGTAGGGGTAGATATAGGCATAGAGAATTCAGCGGACCCACCAATCGACATCGGTAACAACTGAGACGCCTACAGAAACGTTGACAGAGGATGCGACGCCGACTGAGGCAGATAGGGGTAGATATTGACATAGAGAAGGCAGCAGACACCCCAATCGGCAGCGGCAACAGCTGAGACGCCTACAGAGACGCTGACAGACGTTACGACACCGACTGAGATGCCGAATGAGGCAGATAGGGGTAGATATAGGCATAGAGAAGGCAGCAGACCCCCCCCAATCGACAGCTGCAGCGACTGAGACGCATTCAGAAACGCTGACAGAGGCTGCGACGCCGACTGAGACGCCGAATGAGGCAGATAAGGGTAGATATAGGCTTAGAGAAGGCAGCAGACACCCCAATCGGCAGCAGCAGTGACTGAGACGCCTACAGAGACGCTGACAGAGGCTGCGATGCTGACAGAGGCTGCGACGCTGACAGAGTCTGTGACGAAGACTGAGACGCCGACTGAGGCAGAGATGGTTAGACATAGGCATAGAGAAAGCAGCAGACCCCTCAATCGACAGCGGCAACAACTGAGACACCTACAGAGATGTTGATAGAGGCTGCGACGCCGACTGAGATGCCGACTGAGGGAGATAGGGGTAGATGTAGGCATAGAGAAGGCAGCAGAACCCCCAACCGACAGCGGCAACGACTGAGACGCCTACAGAGACGCTGACAGAGGCTGCGACGCTGACAGAGGCTGCGACGACGACTGAGACGCCGACTGAGGCAGAGAGGGTTAGACATAGGCATAGAGAAAGCAGCAGACCCCTCAATCGACAGCGGCAACAACTGAGACGCCTACAAAGACGCTGATAGAGGCAGCGACGCTGACTGCGACGCCGACTGAAGCAGATAGGGGTAGATATTGGCATAGAGGAAGCAGCAGACCCCCCCAATCGACAGGGGTAGCGACTGAGACGCCTACATAGACTCTGACAGAGGCTGCGATGCCAACTGAGACGCCGATTGAGGCAGAGAGGGTTAGACATAAGCATAGAGAAGGCAGCAGACCCCCCAATTTGACAGCGGCTGTGACTGAGACGCCTACAGAGACGCTGATAGAGGCTGCGACGCCGACTGAGACGCCGACTGAGGCAGATAAGGGTAGATATAGGCATAGAGAAGGCAGCAGAACACCCAATCGACAGCGGCAGCGACTGAGACGCCTACAGAGACGCTGACAGAGGCTGCGACGCTGACAGAGGCTGCGACGACGACTGAGACGCCGACTGAGGCAGAGAGGGTTACACATAGGCATAGAGAAAGCAGCAGACCCCTCAATCGACAGCGGCAACAACTGAGACGCCTACAGAGACGCTGATAGAGGCTGCGACGCCGCTTGAGATGCCGACTGAGGCAGATAGGGGTAGATATAGGCATAGAGAAGGCAGCAGACGCCCCAATCGACAACGGCAGCGAATGAGATGCCTACAGAGACGATGACAGAGGCTGCGATTCTGACAGAGGCTGCGACGCCGACTGACATCCCGACTGAGGCAGATAGGGGTATTTATTGGCATAGAGATGGCAGCAGACCCCCCAATCGACAGCGGCAGTGACTGAGACGCCTACAGAGACGCTGATAGAGGCTGAGAAGCCGACTGAGACGCCGACTGAGAGAGATAAGGGTAGATATAGGCATAGGGTTGTCAAGGGGGGCAGGTTCACGTTAGGGTTTCCTGCTACTAACGGCTCATGTCTCTTAAATCTTCCTACTCTCACCTCCACGTGGTGCACCCTGGTAACCTGAGCAACCTAGGTGAAGATGTGGTAACCAACCCATGTGGGATCCTTGGTCAGGGCCAACGAGAGAGGGAGCTTTGGTGAGGCCATTCTGACATATTCGGTTTAGGGATTCATCAAAGTGTGCGAGGCCAGGTGGGGTCTCACATGTAGGAACGGTGGCGGAGGAGTACTATAGGTACCAACGGCAGCGCCCATACCCCCGAAGTGGGTTACCACTACCAAACAAAAATCCCTAGCTTAGGGTTGTGCGCTGGGCTTGGAACCCGCAACATAAAAAACAAATAATCCAGTGAATATAAGATTGAAGCCTCGGATGAAATACCCCACAACTGTTGACGACAACCCCCGCAAACGTTATAAGGAACACGATATAAGGATATGCACCTTGAATGTCCGGACCCTTAATAGGGAAGGTGCCTCTATCCAGCTGGTTGACATCCTTGAAAAATATAAAGCTGACGTCACCGCACTCCAGGAAATGCGATGGACGGGACATGGACGCTCAAAAAAAGCTACATGTGACATCTACTACAGCTGCCATGCGACGAAGCGCAGACTCGGTGTAGGTTTTGTGGTAAGCAAACGACTGCGAGATGAAGTCCTGGGATTTACCCCAGTCGACGACAGGCTTGCCACACTCCGCATTAAGGCAAAATACTTTAACATCAGCCTAATCTGCGCACATGCTCCGACGGATGAGAAAGACGAAAACACCAAGGATGCCTTCTACGATCAACTAGAAAAAACCTTCGATCGATGCCCCCGCCACGATGTAAAAATTGTGCTAGGTGACTTAAACGCCAAGGTGGGCAAAGAGGGCATTTTTGAACCAACCGTCGGTAAGTTCAGCCTCCACGAGCAGTCATCAGAAAACGGTTTGAGGCTGATCGACTTCGCCGCAGCGCGGAACATGGTAGTAGTACTAGATTCCAGCATCCCGATATTCATAAAGCCACCTGGCTGTCCCCTGATCATAAATCCAGGAACCAAATTGATCACGTTGTGATCGACGGCAGGCATGCATCCAGCGTGTTAGACGTACGTACAATTCGAGGTGCCAACATTGACTCGGACCACTACCTTGTTGTAGCTAAGGTTCGCACTCGCCTCAGTGCGGCAAAAAACGTTCTCTCTAATTCGCAGAGGAAGCTTGACGTCGGAAAGCTACAATCGCTACAGACAGCTACCGCATTTGCTTCTCGGCTCTCGAATATGCTGATGGATTCTCCCCCTGATCTCGATATTTGCGCGCAGTGGTCGCTTATATCCCACTCCATGCGCACGGCCGCTGAAGAGGTGATTGGCTATCACCGCCCGAAGAAAAACAGCTGCTATGACGAAGAGTGTCGCAACGCAGCTGCAGAGAAAGACGCAGCATACCAACTCATCCTGCGATCGGCTGCAACGCGAGCTGCTAAGGAGCGATATCGAGAGAAGAGAAGGTAGGAGAAGCGTCTTTTTAGGCGGAAGAAACGAGAAGCCGAAAAGAGAGAATGCGAGGAAATCGAGATGTTTGGCAGAAGGAATATGGCTCGAAAATTCTACGAACGTGTGAGGCGCCAAACGGAAGGTTTTAAGACCGGAGCCAATTCCAATTCCTGCAAAGACGAAAACGGGAATTTAGTGACGGATGTCCAGAGCGTACTCACGTTATGGAGGGAACACTTCTCGAAGCTGCTGAATGGCGACAGCGCTAATGATAGCAATGAAGATGAACCCGACCCCACAGTTGCTGACGACGAACATGAAGTAGCGCCCCCCGACTATGACGAGGTCTTGCTGGTTATTAGGCGGCTCAAAAACAATAAAGCCGCCGGAGCTGATGGTATACCAGCGGAGCTATTCAAGGCTGGCGGCGATGAGCTCACGAAACGCATGCACCAGCTCATCTGCAAAATATGGTCGGAGGAATGCATGCCTAGCAACTGGAACTTAAGTGTGCTCTGCCCAATCCACAAGAAGGGTGATCCGGCAATCTGTGCCAACTACCGCGGGATCAGCCTTCTGAACATCGCATATAAGGTCCTGTCGAGCGTACTCTGTGAAAGGCTGAAGCCCATCGCCAATGAACTGATTGGGCCTTATCAGTGTGGCTTCAGACCTGGTAAAGGCACCATTGACCAAATGTTCACACTTCGCCAAATCTTGGAGAAAACCCTAGAGAAGCAGATTGACATACACCACGTTTTCGTCGATTTCAAAGCCGCATTCGACAGCACCGTAAGGAGTCAACTATACGCCGCTATGTCTGAATTTGGCGTCCCTGCTAAGCTAATTCGGCTGTGCAAAATTACGCTAAGCACCACCACTGGCTCAGTTAAAATCGGTAATGACTTGTCCGAGCCGTTTGTTACTGAGCGAGGATTCAGACAAGGTGACTCCTTATCGTGTGTTTTCTTCAATCTAATGTTGGAAAAAATCGTACGTGCAGCATGTCTAAATCGCACAGGCACTATCTTCCACAAGAGTGTCATGTTACTGGCGTATGCTGATGATATTGACATCATTGGCCATAACAGCCGCGCCGTGAGTGCTGCATTTTCCGGCTTGGAGAGAGAAGCGAGGCGAGTGGGTGAACGAGGACAAAGCGAAGTACTTGGTGTCAACACACAAAGAGTCTCAGCGTCTTGAACACCACGTCACTGTTGGCGACTACAACTTTGAAGTTGTGAAGGATTTCGTTTATCTGGGAACCAGCATCAACACCACGAATGATGTCAGCAAGGAGATCAAGCGAAGAATCACTCTTGCCAACAGGTATTACTTTGGGCTCAGTAGGCAATTGAGAAGCAGAGCCCTCTCTCGACGAACAAAAATTACGCTCTACAAAGCCCTCATCCTTCCCGTCCTGCTTTATGGTGCCGAAACCTGGACGATGACAAACAACGATGAGCGAGCTTTGGGGGCGTTCGAGAGAAAAATTCTTCGAAGGATCTATGGTCCTATATGCGTCTGCGGAGAGTATCGAATTAGATGGAACAACGAGCTGTATGAGCTGTACGCCGACATTGATATAGTTCAGCGCATTAAAACACAGCGGCTGCGCTGGCTGGGACATGTTGTGCGAATGGATGAAAGTGCTCCGGCGAAAAAAGTATTTGAATCGATGCCGCCGGGTGGCGGACGCAGGAGGGGGAGACCACCACTACGTTGGAAGGACCAGGTTCAGGAGAACCTGGCTGAACTTGGTGTTTCCAATTGGCGCCAGCGTGCGCGAAGCAGAGACGACTGGCGAAGGCTGATAACGCGGAAATGACCAGAAATGGTTGTACGCCAATTATGATGATGATGATGATAGGCATAGAGAAAGCAGCAGACTCCGAAAACGACAGCGGTAGCGACTGAGACGCCTACAGAGACGCTGAAAGAGGCTGCGACGCCGACTGAGGCAGATAGGGGTAGATACTGACATAGAGAAGGCAGCAGACCCGCCAATCGACATCGGCAACAACTGAGACGCCTACAGAAACGTTGACAGTGGCTGCGACACCGACTGAGGCAGATAGGGGTAGATATTGACATAGAGAAGGCAGCAGACACCCCAATCGACAGCGGCAACAACTGAGACGCTTACAGAGACGGTGGCAGAGGCTACGACACCGACTGAGATGCCGCCTGAGGCAGGTAGGGGTAGATATACGCATAGAGAAGGCAGCAGACCCCCAATCGACAGGGGTAGCGACTGAGACGCCTACATAGACGCTGCCAGAGGCTGCGATGCCAACTGAGACGCCGACTGAGGCAGAGAGGGTTAGACATAAGCATAGAGAAGGCAGCAGACCCCCCAAGATGACAGCGGCTGTGACTGAGACGCCTACAGAGACGCTGATAGGGGCTGCGACGCCGACTGAGACGCCGACTGAGGCAGATAGGGGTAGATATAGGCATAGAGAAGGCAGCAGACGCCCCAATCGACAACGGCAGCGACTGAGATGCCTACAGAGACGCTGACGCCTACAGAAACGTTGACAGTGGCTTCGACGTCGACTGAGGCAGATAGGGGTAGATGTTGACATAGAGAAGGCAGCAGATACCCCAATCGACAATGGCAACAACTGAGACGCTTACAGAGACGGTGACAGAGGCTACGACACCGACTGAGATGCCGCCTGAGGCAGGTAGGGGTAGATATAGGCATAGAGAAGGCAGCAGAACCCCCAATCGACAGCGGCAGCGACTCTGATGCCTACAGAGACGCTGAAAGAGGCTGCGACGCTGACAGAGGCTGCGACGCCGACTGAGGCATATAGGGGTAGATATTGACATAGAGAAGGCAGCATACCCCCCAATCGACAGCGGCAGCGACTGAGACGTCTACAGAGACGCTGACAGAGGCTGCGACGCCGACTGAGAACCCGACTGAGGCAGATAGAGGTAGATATTTGAATAGAGAAGGCAGCAGACCCCCCCCAATCGACAGCGGCAGCGACTGAGACGCCTACAAAAACGCTGACAGAGGCTGAGACGCCGACTGAGGCAGATAGGGGTAGATATTGGCATAGAGAACGCAGCAGACACCCCCAATCGGCTGCGGCTGCGACTGAGACGCCTACAGAGACGCTGACATAGGCTGCGACGCTGACAGAGGCTGCGACTCCAACTGAGACGCCGACTGAGGCAGAGAGGGGTAGACATAGGCATAGAGAAGGCAGCAGACCCCCCAATCGGCAGCGGCAACAACTGAGACGCCTACAGAGACGCTGACAGAGGCTGCGACGCCACCTGAGATGCCGACTGAGGCAGATAGGTGTAGATATAGGCATAGAGAACGCAGCAGACCCCCAATCGACAGCTGCAGCGACTGAGACGCATTCAGAAACGCTGACAGAGGCGGCCACCCCGACTGAGGCTGATAGGGGTAGATATTGAAATAGAGAAGGCAGCAGACACCCCAATCGGCAGCGGCAACAACTGAGACGCCTACAGAGACGCTGACAGAGGCTACGACACCGACTGAGATGCCGACTGAGGCAGATAGGGGTAGATATAAGCATAGAGAAGGCAGCAGACCCCCCCAATCGACAGCTGCAGCGATTGAGACACATTCAGAAACGCTGACAGAGGCTGCGAAGCCGACTGTGATGCCGACTGAGGCAGTTAGGGGTAGATATAGGCATAGAGAAGGCTGCAGACCCACCAATCGACATCGGCAACAACTGAGACGCCTACAGAAACGTTGACAGTGGCTGCGACGCCGACTGAGATGCCGACTGAGGCAGATAGGGTTAGATATTGGCATAGAGAAGGCAGCAGACTCCCCCAATCGACAGGGGTAGCGACTGAGACGCCTACATAGACGCTGACAGAGGCTGCGATGCCAACTGAGATGCCGACTGAGGCAGAGAGGGTTAGACATAAGCATAGAGAAGGCAGCAGACCCCCCCAATATGACAGCGGCTGTGACTGAGACGCCTATAGAGACGTTGATAGAGTTTGCGACGCCGACTGAGGCAGATAGGGGTAGATGTAGGCATAGAGAAGGCAGCAGAACCCCCAATCGACAGCGGCAGCGACTGAGATGCCTACAGAGACGCTGAAAGAGGCTGCGGCGCTGACAGAGGCTGCGACGACGACTGAGACGCCGACTGTGGCAGAGAGGATTAGACATAGGCATAGAGAAAGCAGCAGACCCCTCAATCGACAGTGGCAACAACTGAGACGCCTACAGAGACGCTGATAGAGGCTGCGACGCCGACTGAGATGCCGACTGAGGCAGATAGGGGTAGATATAGGCATAGAGAAGGCAGCAGACGCCCCAATCGACAACGGCAGCGACTGAGATGCATACAGAGACACTGACAGAGGCTGTGACGACGACTGAGAACCCGACTGAGGCAGATAGGGGTAGATATTGGCATAGAGATTGCAGCAGCCCCCCCAATCGACAGCGGCAGCGACTGAGACACCTACAGAGATGCTGACAGAGGCTGAGACGCCGACTGAGACGCCGACTGAGGCAGATAAGGGTAGATATAGGCATAGAGAAGGCAGCTGACCCCCCAATCGACAGCTGCAGCGACTGAGACGCCTACAGAGACGCTGACAGAGGCTGCGACGCCGACTGAGGCAGATAGGGGTAGATATGGGCATAGAGAAGGAAGCAGACCCCCCAATCGACAGCTGCAGCGACTGAGACGCATTCAGAAACGCTGCCAGAGGCTGCGACGCCGACTGAGACGCCGACTGAAGCAGATAAGGGTAGATATTGGCTTAGAGAAGGCAGCAGACACCCCAATCGACAGCGGCAGCGACTGAGATACCTACAGAGACGCTGACAGAAGCTGCGAAGCCGACTGTGACGCCGACTGAGGCAGGTAGGGGTAGATATAGGCATAGAGAAGGCAGCAGACCCACCAATCGACATCGGCAACAACTGAGACGCCTACAGAAACGTTGACAGAGGCTGCGACGCCGACTGAGGATGATAGGGGTAAATATTGACATAGAGAAGGCAGCAGACACCCCAATCGGCCGCGGCAAGCACTGAGACGCCTACAGAGACCCTTACAGAGGCTACGACACCGACTGAGATGCCGACTGAGGCAGATAGGGGTAGATATAAGCATAGAGAAGGCAGCCGACCCCCCAATCGACAGCTGCAGCGACTGAGACGCATTCAGAAACGTTGACAGAGGCTGCGACGCCGACTGAGGCAGATAGGGGTAGATATACGCATAGAGAAGGCAGCAGACACCCCAATCGACAGCGGCAGCTACTGAGACGCCTACAAAGACGCTGATAGAGGCTGCGACGCCGACTTAGACGTCGACTGAGGCAGATAGGGTTAGATATTGGCATAAACAAGGCAGCATACCCCCCCAATCAACAGGGGTAGCGACTGAGACGCCTACGTAGACGCTGACAGAGGCTGCGATGCCAACTGAGACGCCGACTGAGGCAGAGAGGGTTAGACATAGGCATAGAGACAGCAGCAGACCCCTCAATCGACAGCGGCAACAACTGAGACGCCTCCAAAGACGCTGATAATGGCTGCGACGCCGACTGAGACGCCGACTGAGGTAGATAGGGGTAGATATTGGCATAGAGAAACAGCAGACCCCCCCCATCGACAGCGGCTGTGACTGAGACGCCTACAGAGACGCTGATAGAGGCTGCGACGCCGACTGAGAACCCGACTGAGGCAGATAGGGGTAGATATTTGAATAGAGATGGCAGCAGACCCACCCCCAATCGACAGCGACTGAGACGCCTACAAAAACGCTGACAGAGGCTGAGACGCCGACTGAGGCAGATAAGGGTAGATATAGGCATAGAGAAGGCAGCAGAACACCCAATCGACAGCGGCAGCGACTGGGACGCCTACAAAGACGCTGACAGAGGCTGCGACGACGACTGAGACGCCGACTGAGGCAGAGAGTGTGACACATAGGCATAGAGAAAGCAGCAGACCCCTCAATCGACAGCGGCAACAACTGAGACGCCTACAGAGACGCTAATAGAGGCTGCGACGCCGCTTGAGATGCCGACTGAGGCAGATAGGGGTAGATATAGGCATAGAGAAGGCAGCAGAACCCCCAATCGACAGCGGCAGCGACTGAGATGCCTACAGAGACGCTGAAAGAGGCTGCGAGGCTAACAGAGGCTGCGACGCCGACTGAGGCATATAGGGGTAGATATTGACATCGAGAAGGCAGCAGACCCCCCAATCGACAGCGGCAGCGACTGAGACGTCTACAGAGACGCTGACAGAGGCTGCGACGCCGACTGAGAACCCGACTGAGGCAGATAGGGGTAGATATTTGAATAGAGATGGCAGCAGACCCCCCCCAATCGACAGCGACTGAGACGCCTACAAAAACGCTGACAGAGGCTGAGACGCCGACTGAGGCAGATAGGGGTAGATATTGGCATAGAGAAGGCAGCAGACACCCCCAATCGGCTGCGGCTGCGACTGAGACGCCTACAGAGACGCTGACATAGGCTGCGACGCTGACAGAGGCTGCGACGCCAACTGAGACGCCGACTGAGGCAGAGAGGGGTAGACATAGGCATAGAGAAGGCAGCAGACCCCCCAATCGACAGCGGCAACAACTGAGACGCCTACAGAAACGCTGACAGAGGCTGCGACGCCACCTGAGATGCCGACTGAGGCAGATAGGTGTAGATATAAACATAGAGAACGCAGCAGACCCCCCAATCGACAGCTGCAGCGACTGAGCCGCATTCAGAAACGCTGACAGAGGCTGCGACGCCGACTGAGACGCCGACTGAGACGCCGACTGAGACGCCGACTGATGCAGATAAGGGTAGATATTGGCTTAGAGAAGCCAGCAGACACCCCAGTCGACAGCGGAAGCGACTGAGACACCTACAAAGACGCTGACAGAAGCGGTGAAGCCGACTATGACGCCAACTGAGGCAGGTAGGGGTAGATATAGGCATAGAGAAGGCAGCTGACCCACCAATCGACATCTGCAAAAACTGAGACGCCTACAGAAACGTTGACAGAGGCTGCCACGCCGACTGAGGCTGATAGGGGTAGATATTGAAATAGAGAAGGCAGCAGACACCCCAATCGGCAGCGGCAACAACTGAGACGCGTACAGAGACGCTGACAGAGGCTGCGACGCCGACTGAGGCAGATAGGGGTAGATATTGGTATAGAGAAGGCAGCAGACCCCCCAATCGGCAGCAGCTGCGACTGAGGTGCCTATAGAAACGCTGCAGAGGCTGCGACGCCAACTGAGACGCCGACTGAGGCAGAGAGGGGTAGACATAGGCATAGAGAAGGCAGCAGACACCCCAATCGGCAGCGGCAACAACTGAGATGCCTCCAGAGACGCTGACAGAGGTTGCGACGACAACTGAGATGCCGACTGAGGCAGATAGGGGTAGATATGGGCATAGAGAAGGAAGCAGACCCCCAATCGACAGCTGCAGCGACTGAGACGCATTCAGAAACGCTGACAGAGGCTGCGACGTCGACTGAGACACCGACTGATGCAGATAAGCTTAGATATTGGCTTAGAGAAGGCAGCAGACACCCCAATCGACAGCGGCAGCGACTGAGATATCTACAGAGACGCTGACAGAAGCTGAGAAGCCGACTGTGACGCCGACTGAGGTAGATAGGGGTAGATATAAGCATAGAGAAGGCAGCAGACCCCCCAATCGACAGCTGCAGCGACTGAGACGCATTCAGAAACGCTGACAGAGGCTGCGAAGCCGACTGTGACGCCGACTGAGGCAGTTAGGGGTAGATATAGGCATAGAGAAGGCTGCAAACCCACCAATCGACATCGGCAACAACTGAGACGCCTACAGAAACGTTGACAATGGCTGCGACGCCGACTGAGACGCCGACTGAGGCAGATAGGGTTAGATATTGGCATAGAGAAGGCCGCAGACTCTCCCAATCGACAGGGGTAGCGACTGAGACGCCTACATAGACGCTGACAGAGGCTGCGATGCCAACTGAGACGCCGACTGAGGCAGAGAGGGTTAGACATACGCATAGAGAAGGCAGCAGACCCCCCCAATATGACAGCGGCTGTGACTGAGACGCCTACAGAGACGCTGATAGAGGTTGTGACGCCGATTGAGACGCCGAATGAGGCAGATAGGGGTAGATATAGGCATAGAGAAGGCAGCAGAACCCCCAATCGACAGCGCCAGCGACTGAGATGCCTACAGAGACACTGAAAGAGGCTGCGACGCTGACAGAGGCTGCGACGACGACTGAGACGCCGACTGTGGCAGAGAGGGTTAGACATGGGCATAGAGAAAGCAGCAGACCCCTCAATCGACAGTGGCAACAACTGCGACGCCTACAGAGACGCTGATAGAGGCTGCGACGCCGACTGAGATGCCGACTGAGGCAGATAGGGGTAGATATAGGCATAGAGAAGGCAGCAGACGCCCCAATCTACAACGGCAGCGACTGAGATGCATACAGAGACGCTGACAGAGGCTGCGACGACGACTGAGAACCCGACTGAGGCAGATAGGGGTAGATATTGGCATAGAGATGGCAGCAGCCCCCCCAATCGACAGCGGCAGCGACTGAGACACCTACAGAGATGCTGACAGAGGCTGAGACGCCGACTGAGACGCCGACTGAGGCAGATAAGGGTAGATATAGGCATAGAGAAGGCAGCAGCCCCCCCAATCGACAGCGGCAGCGACTGAGACACCTACAGAGATGCTGACAGAGGCTGCGACGACGACTGAGAACCCGACTGAGGCAGATAGGGGTAGATATTGGCATAGAGAAGGCAGGAGACCCCCCAATCGGCAGCAGCTGCGACTGAGATGCCTATAGAGACGCTGCAGAGGCTGCGACGCCAACTGAGACGCCGACTGACGCAGAGAGGGGTAGACATAGGCATAGAGAAGGCAGCAGCCTCCCCAATCGGCAGCGGCAACAACTGAGATGCCTCCAGAGACGCTGACAGAGGTTGCGACGTCAACTGAGATGCCGACTGAGGCAGATATGGGTAGATATGGGCATAGAGAAGGAAGCAGACCCCCCAATCGACAGCTGCAGCGACTGAGACGCATTCAGAAACGCTGACAGAGGCTGCGACGCCGACTGAGACACCGACTGATGCAGATAAGGGTAGATATTGGCTTAGAGAAGGCAGCAGACACCCCAAACGACAGCGGTAGCGACTGAGATACCTACAGAGATGCTGACAGAAGCTGCGAAGCCGACTGTGACGCCGCCTGAAGCAGGTAGGGGTAGATATAGGCATAGAGAAGGCAGCCGACCCCCCAACCGACAGCTGCAGCGACTGAGACGCATTCAGAAACGTTGACAGAGGCTGCGACGCCGACTGAGGCAGATATTGGTAGATATTGACATAGAGAAGGCAGCAGACACCCCAATCGACAGCGGCAACAACTGAGACGCTTACAGAGACGCTGACAGAGGCTACGACACCGACTGAGGTGCCGCCTGAGGCAGGTAGGGGTAGATATACGCATAGAGAAGGCAGCAGACACCCCAATCGACAGCGGCAGCGACTGAGGCGCCTACAAAGACGCTGATAGAGGCTGCGACGCCGACTTAGACGTCGACTGAGGCAGATAGGGTTAGATATTGGCATAGAGAAGGCAGCAGACCCCCCAATCGACAGCGGCAACAACTGAGACGCCTACAGAGACGCTGACAGAGGCTGCGACGCTGACAGAGGCTGCGACGACGACTGAGACGCCGACTGTGGCAGAGAGGGTTAGACATAGGCATAGAGAAGGCAGCAGACCCCCCAATCGACAGCGGCAACAACTGAGACGCCTACAGAGACGCTGACAGAGGCTGCGACGCCACCTGAGATGCCGACTGAGGCAGATAGGTGTAGATATAGGCATAGAGAACGCAGCAGACCTCCAATCGACAGCTGCAGCGACTGAGACGCATTCAGAAATGCTGACAGAGGCTGCGACGCCGACTGAGACGCCGACTGATGCAGATAAGGGTAGATATTGGCTTAGAGAAGCCAGCAGACACCCCAGTCGACAGCGGCAGCGACTGAGACACCTACAAAGACGCTGACAGAAGCTGTGAAGCTGACTGTGACGCCGACTGAGGCAGGTAGGGGTAGATATAGGCATAGAGAAGGCAGCAGACCCACCAATCGACATCGGCAAAAACTGAGACGCCTACAGAAACGTTGACAGAGGCGGCCACCCCGACTGAGGCTGATAGGGGCAGATATTGAAATAGAGAAGGCAGCAGACACCCCAATCGGCAGCGGCAACAACTGAGACGCCTACAGAGACGCTGACAGAGGCTACGACACCGACTGAGATGCCGACTGAGGCAGATAGGGGTAGATATAAGCATAGAGAAGGCAGCAGACCCCCCAATCGACAGCTGCAGCGATTGAGACACATTCAGAAACGCTGACAGAGGCTGCGAAGCCGACTGTGACGCCGACTGAGGCAGTTAGGGGTAGATATAGGCATAGAGAAGGCTGCAGACCCACCAATCGACATCGGCAACAACTGAGTCGCCTACAGAAACGTTGACAGTGGCTGCGACGCCGACTGAGATGCCGACTGAGGCAGATAGGGTTAGATATTGGCATAGAGAAGGCAGCAGACTCCCCCAATCGACAGGGGTAGCGACTGAGACGCCTACATAGACGCTGACAGAGGCTGCGATGCCAACTGAGATGCCGACTGAGGCAGAGAGGGTTAGACATAAGCATAGAGAAGGCAGCAGACCCCCCCAATATGACAGCGGCTGTGACTGAGACGCCTACAGAGACGCTGATAGAGTTTGCGACGCCGACTGAGGCAGATAGGGGTAGATATAGGCATAGAGAAGGCAGCAGAACCCCCAATCGACAGCGGCAGCGACTGAGATGCCTACAGAGACGCTGAAAGAGGCTGCGGCGCTGACAGAGGCTGCGACGACGACTGAGACGCCGACTGTGGTAGAGAGGATTAGACATAGGCATAGAGAAAGCAGCAGACCCCTCAATCGACAGTGGCAACAACTGAGACGCCTACAGAGACGCTGATAGAGGCTGCGACGCCGACTGAGATGCCGACTGAGGCAGATAGGGGTAGATATAGGCATAGAGAAGGCAGCAGACGCCCCAATCGACAACGGCAGCGACTGAGATGCATACAGAGACGCTGACAGAGGCTGCGACGACGACTGAGAACCCGACTGAGGCAGATAGGGGTAGATATTGGCATAGAGATTGCAGCAGCCCCCCCAATCGACAGCGGCAGCGACTGAGACACCTACAGAGATGCTGACAGAGGCTGAGACGCCGACTGAGACGCCGACTGAGGCAGATAAGGGTAGATATAGGCATAGAGAAGGCAGCTGACCCCCCAATCGACAGCTGCAGCGACTGAGACGCCTACAGAGACGCTGACAGAGGCTGCGTCGCCGACTGAGGCAGATAGGGGTAGATATGGGCATAGAGAAGGAAGCAGACCCCCCAATCGACAGCTGCAGCGACTGAGACGCATTCAGAAACGCTGCCAGAGGCTGCGACGCCGACTGAGACGCCGACTGATGCAGATAAGGGTAGATATTGGCTTAGAGAAGGCAGCAGACACCCCAATCGACAGCGGCAGCGACTGAGATACCTACAGAGACGCTGACAGAAGCTGCGAAGCCGACTGTGACGCCGACTGAGGCAGGTAGGGGTAGATATAGGCATAGAGAAGGCAGCAGACCCACCAATCGACATCGGCAACAACTGAGACGCCTACAGAAACGTTGACAGAGGCTGCGACGCCGACTGAGGATGATAGGGGTAAATATTTACATAGAGAAGGCAGCAGACACCCCAATCGGCCGCGGCAACAACTGAGACGCCTACAGAGACGCTGACAGAGGCTACGACACCGACTGAGATGCCGACTGAGGCAGATAGGGGTAGATATAAGCATAGAGAAGGCAGCAGACCCCCCAATCGACAGCTGCAGCGATTGAGACACATTCAGAAACGCTGACAGAGGCTGCGAAGCCGACTGTGACGCCGACTGAGGCAGTTAGGGGTAGATATAGGCATAGAGAAGGCTGCAGACCCACCAATCGACATCGGCAACAACTGAGACGCCTACAGAAACGTTGACAGTGGCTGCGACGCCGACTGAGATGCCGACTGAGGCAGATAGGGTTAGATATTGGCATAGAGAAGGCAGCAGACTCCCCCAATCGACAGGGGTAGCGACTGAGACGCCTACATAGACGCTGACAGAGGCTGCGATGCCAACTGAGATGCCGACTGAGGCAGAGAGGGTTAGACATAAGCATGGAGAAGGCAGCAGACCCCCCCAATATGACAGCGGCTGTGACTGAGACGCCTACAGAGACGCTGATAGAGTTTGCGACGCCGACTGAGGCAGATAGGGGTAGATATAGGCATAGAGAAGGCAGCAGAACCCCCAATCGACAGCGGCAGCGACTGAGATGCCTACAGAGACGCTGAAAGAGGCTGCGGCGCTGACAGAGGCTGCGACGACGACTGAGACGCCGACTGTGGCAGAGAGGATTAGACATAGGCATAGAGAAAGCAGCAGACCCCTCAATCGACAGTGGCAACAACTGAGACGCCTACAGAGACGCTGATAGAGGCTGCGACGCCGACTGAGATGCCGACTGAGGCAGATAGGGGTAGATATAGGCATAGAGAAGGCAGCAGACGCCCCAATCGACAACGGCAGCGACTGAGATGCATACAGAGACACTGACAGAGGCTGCGACGACGACTGAGAACCCGACTGAGGCAGATAGGGGTAGATATTGGCATAGAGATTGCAGCAGCCCCCCCAATCGACAGCGGCAGCGACTGAGACACCTACAGAGATGCTGACAGAGGCTGAGACGCCGACTGAGACGCCGACTGAGGCAGATAAGGGTAGATATAGGCATAGAGAAGGCAGCTGACCCCCCAATCGACAGCTGCAGCGACTGAGACGCCTACAGAGACGCTGACAGAGGCTGCGACGCCGACTGAGGCAGATAGGGGTAGATATGGGCATAGAGAAGGAAGCAGACCCCCCAATCGACAGCTGCAGCGACTGAGACGCATTCAGAAACGCTGCCAGAGGCTGCGACGCCGACTGAGACGCCGACTGATGCAGATAAGGGTAGATATTGGCTTAGAGAAGGCAGCAGACACCCCAATCGACAGCGGCAGCGACTGAGATACCTACAGAGACGCTGACAGAAGCTGCGAAGCCGACTGTGACGCCGACTGAGGCAGGTAGGGGTAGATATAGGCATAGAGAAGGCAGCAGACCCACCAATCGACATCGGCAACAACTGAGACGCCTACAGAAACGTTGACAGAGGCTGCGACGCCGACTGAGGATGATAGGGGTAAATATTGACATAGAGAAGGCAGCAGACACCCCAATCGGCCGCGGCAACAACTGAGACGCCTACAGAGACCCTGACAGAGGCTACGACACCGACTGAGATGCCGACTGAGGCAGATAGGGGTAGATATAAGCATAGAGAAGGCAGCCGACCCCCCAATCGACAGCTGCAGCGACTGAGACGCATTCAGAAACGTTGACAGAGGCTGCGACGCCGACTGAGGCAGATAGGGGTAGATATACGCATAGAGAAGGCAGCAGACACCCCAATCGACAGCGGCAGCGACTGAGACGCCTACAAAGACGCTGATAGAGGCTGCGACGCCGACTTAGACGTCGACTGAGGCAGATAGGGTTAGATATTGGCATAGACAAGGCAGCATACCCCCCCCAATCAACAGGGGTAGCGACTGAGACGCCTACGTAGACGCTGACAGAGGCTACGATGCCAACTGAGACGCCGACTGAGGCAGAGAGGGTTAGACATAGGCATAGAGACAGCAGCAGACCCCTCAATCGACAGCGGCAACAACTGAGACGCCTCCAAAGACGCTGATAATGGCTGCGACGCCGACTGAGACGCCGACTGAGGTAGATAGGGGTAGATATTGGCATAGAGAAACAGCAGACCCCCCCCATCGACAGGGGTAGCGACTGAGACGCCTACATAGACGCTGACAGAGGCTGCGATGCCCACTGACACGCCGACTGAGGCAGAGAGGGTTAGACATAAGCATAGAAAAGGCAGCAGACCCCCCCAATTTGACAGCGGCTGTGACTGAGACGCCTACAGAGACGCTGATAGAGGCATCGACGCCGACTGAGACGCCGACTGAGACGCCGACTGAGGCAGATAAGGGTAGATATAGGCAAAGAGAAGGCAGCAGAACACCCAATCGACAGCGGCAGCGACTGGGACGCCTACAGAAACGCTGACAGAGGCTGCGACGACGACTGAGACGCCGACTGAGGCAGATAAGGGTAGATATAGGCATAGAGAAGGCTGCAGACCCACCAATCGACATCGGCAACAACTGAGACGCCTACAGAAACGTTGACAGTGGCTGCGACGCCGACTGAGATGCCGACTGAGGCAGATAGGGTTAGATATTGGCATAGAGAAGGCAGCAGACTCCCCCAATCGACAGGGGTAGCGACTGAGACGCCTACATAGACGCTGACAGAGGCTGCGAAGCCAACTGAGATGCCGACTGAGGCAGAGAGGGTTAGACATAAGCATAGAGAAGGCAGCAGACCCCCCCAATATGACAGCGGCTGTGACTGAGACGCCTACAGAGACGCTGATAGAGTTTGCGACGCCGACTGAGGCAGATAGGGGTAGATATAGGCATAGAGAAGGCAGCAGAACCCCCAATCGACAGCGGCAGCGACTGAGATGCCTACAGAGACGCTGAAAGAGGCTGCGGCGCTGACAGAGGCTGCGACGACGACTGAGATGCCGACTGTGGCAGAGAGGATTAGACATAGGCATAGAGAAAGCAGCAGACCCCTCAATCGACAGTGGCAACAACTGAGACGCCTACAGAGACGCTGATAGAGGCTGCGACGCCGACTGAGATGCCGACTGAGGCAGATAGGGGTAGATATAGGCATAGAGAAGGCAGCAGACGCCCCAATCGACAACGGCAGCGACTGAGATGCATACAGAGACACTGACAGAGGCTGCGACGACGACTGAGAACCCGACTGAGGCAGATAGGGGTAGATATTGGCATAGAGATTGCAGCAGCCCCCCCAATCGACAGCGGCAGCGACTGAGACACCTACAGAGATGCTGACAGAGGCTGAGACGCCGACTGAGACGCCGACTGAGGCAGATAAGGGTAGATATAGGCATAGAGAAGGCAGCTGACCCCCCAATCGACAGCTGCAGCGACTGAGACGCCTACAGAGACGCTGACAGAGGCTGCGACGCCGACTGAGGCAGATAGGGGTAGATATGGGCATAGAGAAGGAAGCAGACCCCCCAATCGACAGCTGCAGCGACTGAGACGCATTCAGAAACGCTGCCAGAGGCTGCGACGCCGACTGAGACGCCGACTGATGCAGATAAGGGTAGATATTGGCTTAGAGAAGGCAGCAGACACCCCAATCGACAGCGGCAGCGACTGAGATACCTACAGAGACGCTGACAGAAGCTGCGAAGCCGACTGTGACGCCGACTGAGGCAGGTAGGGGTAGATATAGGCATAGAGAAGGCAGCAGACCCACCAATCGACATCGGCAACAACTGAGACGCCTACAGAAACGTTGACAGAGGCTGCGACGCCGACTGAGGATGATAGGGGTAAATGTTGACATAGAGAAGGCAGCAGACACCCCAATCGGCCGCGGCAACAACTGAGACGCCTACAGAGACCCTGACAGAGGCTACGACACCGACTGAGATGCCGACTGAGGCAGATAGGGGTAGATATAAGCATAGAGAAGGCAGCCGACCCCCCAATCGACAGCTGCAGCGACTGAGACGCATTCAGAAACGTTGACAGAGGCTGCGACGCCGACTGAGGCAGATAGGGGTAGATATACGCATAGAGAAGGCAGCAGACACCCCAATCGACAGCGGCAGCGACTGAGACGCCTACAAAGACGCTGATAGAGGCTGCGACGACGACTTAGACGTCGACTGAGGCAGATAGGGTTAGATATTGGCATAGACAAGGCAGCATACCCCCCCAATCAACAGGGGTAGCGACTGAGACGGCTACGTAGACGCTGACAGAGGCTGCGATGCCAACTGAGACGCCGACTGAGGCAGAGAGGGTTAGACATAGGCATAGAGACAGCAGCAGACCCCTCAATCGACAGCGGCAACAACTGAGACGCCTCCAAAGACGCTGATAATGGCTGCGACGCCGACTGAGACGCCGACTGAGGTAGATAGGGGTAGATATTGGCATAGAGAAACAGCAGACCCCCCCATCGACAGGGGTAGCGACTGAGACGCCTACATAGACGCTGACAGAGGCTGCGATGCCCACTGACACGCCGACTGAGGCAGAGAGGGTTAGACATAAGCATAGAAAAGGCAGCAGACCCCCCCAATTTGACAGCGGCTGTGACTGAGACGTCTACAGAGACGCTGATAGAGGCTGCGACGCCGACTGAGACGCCGACTGAGACGCCGACTGAGGCAGATAAGGGTAGATATAGGCATAGAGAAGGCAGCAGAACACCCAATCGACAGCGGCAGCGACTGGGACGCCTACAGAGACGCTGACAGAGGCTGCGACGACGACTGAGACGCCGACTGAGGCAGAGAGTGTGACACATAGGCATAGAGAAAGCAGCAGACCCCTCAATCGACAGCGGCAACAACTGAGACGCCTACAGAGACGCTAATAGAGGCTGCGACGCCGCTTGGGATGCCGACTGAGGCAGATAGGGGTAGATATAGGCATAGAGAAGGCAGCAGAACCCCCAATCGACAGCGGCAGCGACTGAGATGCCTACAGAGACGCTGAAAGAGGCTGCGAGGCTAACAGAGGCTGCGACGCCGACTGAGGCATATAGGGGTAGATATTGACATCGAGAAGGCAGCAGACCCCCCAATCGACAGCGGCAGCGACTGAGACGTCTACAGAGACGCTGACAGAGGCTGCGACGCCGACTGAGAACCCGACTGAGGCAGATAGGGGTAGATATTTGAATAGAGAAGGCAGCAGACCCCCCCCCAATCGACAGCGGCAGCGACTGAGACGCCTACAAAAACGCTGACAGAGGCTGAGACGCCGACTGAGGCAGATAGGGGTAGATATTGGCATAGAGAAGGCAGCAGACACCCCCAATCGGCTGCGGCTGCGACTGAGACGCCTACAGAGACGCTGACATAGGCTGCGACGCTGACAGAGGCTGCGACGCCAACTGAGACGCCGACTGAGGCAGAGAGGGGTAGACATAGGCATAGAGAAGGCAGCAGACCCCCCAATCGACAGCGGCAACAACTGAGACGCCTACAGAAACGCTGACAGAGGCTGCGACGCCACCTGAGATGCCGACTGAGGCAGATAGGTGTAGATATAAACATAGAGAACGCAGCAGACCCCCCAATCGACAGCTGCAGCGACTGAGCCGCATTCAGAAACGCTGACAGAGGCTGCGACGCCGACTGAGACGCCGACTGAGACGCCGACTGAGACGCCGACTGATGCAGATAAGGGTAGATATTGGCTTAGAGAAGCCAGCAGACACCTCAGTCGACAGCGGAAGCGACTGAGACACCTACAAAGACGCTGACAGAAGCGGTGAAGCCGACTATGATGCCAACTGAGGCAGGTAGGGGTAGATATAGGCATAGAGAAGGCAGCAGACCCACCAATCGACATCGGCAAAAACTGAGACGCCTACAGAAACGTTGACAGAGGCTGCCACGCCGACTGAGGCTGATAGGGGTAGATATTGAAATAGAGAAGGCAGCAGACACCCCAATCGGCAGCGGCAACAACTGAGACGCGTACAGAGACGCTGACAGAGGCTGCGACGCCGACTGAGGCAGATAGGGGTAGATATTGGCATAGAGAAGGCAGCAGACCCCCCAATCGGCAGCAGCTGCGACTGAGGTGCCTATAGAGACGCTGCAGAGGCTGCGACGCCAACTGAGACGCCGACTGAGGCAGAGAGGGGTAGACATAGGCATAGAGAAGGCAGCAGACCCCCCAATCGGCAGCGGCAACAACTGAGATGCCTCCAGAGACGCTGACAGAGGTTGCGACGACAACTGAGATGCCGACTGAGGCAGATAGGGGTAGATATGGGCATAGAGAAGGAAGCAGACCCCCCAATCGACAGCTGCAGCGACTGAGACGCATTCAGAAACGCTGACAGAGGCTGCGACGCCGACTGAGACACCGACTGATGCAGATAAGCTTAGATATTGGCTTAGAGAAGGCAGCAGACACCCCAATCGACAGCGGCAGCGACCGAGATATCTACAGAGACGCTGACAGAAGCTGCGAAGCCGACTGTGACGCCGACTGAGGTAGATAGGGGTAGATATAAGCATAGAGAAGGCAGCAGACCCCCCAATCGACAGCTGCAGCGACTGAGACGCATTCAGAAACGCTGACAGAGGCTGCGAAGCCGACTGTGACGCCGACTGAGGCAGTTAGGGGTAGATATAGGCATAGAGAAGGCTGCAAACCCACCAATCGACATCGGCAACAACTGAGACGCCTACAGAAACGTTGACAGTGGCTGCGACGCCGACTGAGACGCCGACTGAGGCAGATAGGGTTAGATATTGGCATAGAGAAGGCAGCAGACTCTCCCAATCGACAGGGGTAGCGACTGAGACGCCTACATAGACGCTGACAGAGGCTGCGATGCCAACTGAGACGCCGACTGAGGCAGAGAGGGTTAGACATACGCATAGAGAAGGCAGCAGACCCCCCCAATATGACAGCGGCTGTGACTGAGACGCCTACAGAGACGCTGATAGAGGTTGTGACGCCGATTGAGACGCCGAATGAGGCAGATAGGGGTAGATATAGGCATAGAGAAGGCAGCAGAACCCCCAATCGACAGCGCCAGCGACTGAGATGCCTACAGAGACGCTGAAAGAGGCTGCGACGCTGACAGAGGCTGCGACGACGACTGAGACGCCGACTGTGGCAGAGAGGGTTAGACATAGGCATAGAGAAAGCAGCAGACCCCTCAATCGACAGTGGCAACAACTGCGACGCCTACAGAGACGCTGATAGAGGCTGCGACGCCGACTGAGATGCCGACTGAGGCAGATAGGGGTAGATATAGGCATAGAGAGGGCAGCAGACGCCCCAATCTACAACGGCAGCGACTGAGATGCATACAGAGACGCTGACAGAGGCTGCGACGACGACTGAGAACCCGACTGAGGCAGATAGGGGTAGATATTGGCATAGAGATGGCAGCAGCCCCCCCAATCGACAGCGGCAGCGACTGAGACACCTACAGAGATGCTGCCAGAGGCTGAGACGCCGAATGACGCCGACTGAGGCAGATAAGGGTAGATATAGGCATAGAGAAGGCAGCTGACCACCCAATCGACAGCTGCAGCGACTGAGACGCCTACAGAGACGCTGACAGATGCTGCGACGCCGACTGAGGCAGATAGGGGTAGATATTGGCATAGAGAAGGCAGCAGACCCCCCAATCGGCAGCAGCTGCGACTGAGATGCCTATAGAGACGCTGCAGAGGCTGCGACGCCAACTGAGACGCCGACTGACGCAGAGAGGGGTAGACATAGGCATAGAGAAGGCAGCAGCCACCACTGAGATGCCTCCAGAGACGCTGACAGAGGTTGCGACGTCAACTGAGATGCCGACTGAGGCAGATATGGGTAGATATGGGCATAGAGAAGGAAGCAGACCCCCCAATCGACAGCTGCAGCGACTGAGACGCATTCAGAAACGCTGACAGAGGCTGCGACGCCGACTGAGACACCGACTGATGCAGATAAGGGTAGATATTGGCTTAGAGAAGGCAGCAGACACCCCAAACGACAGCGGCAGCGACTGAGATACCTACAGAGATGCTGACAGAAGCTGCGAAGCCGACTGTGACGCCGACTGAGGCAGGTAGGGGTAGATATAGGCATAGAGAAGGCAGCCGACCCCCCAACCGACAGCTGCAGCGACTGAGACGCATTCAGAAACGTTGACAGAGGCTGCGACGCCGACTGAGGCAGATATTGGTAGATATTGACATAGAGAAGGCAGCAGACACCCCAATCGACAGCGGCAACAACTGAGACGCTTACAGAGACGCTGACAGAGGCTACGACACCGACTGAGGTGCCGCCTGAGGCAGGTAGGGGTAGATATACGCATAGAGAAGGCAGCAGACACCCCAATCGACAGCGGCAGCGACTGAGGCGCCTACAAAGACGCTGATAGAGGCTGCGACGCCGACTTAGACGTCGACTGAGGCAGATAGGGTTAGATATTGGCATAGAGAAGGCAGCATACCACCCCAATCGACAGGGGTAGCGACTGAGACGCCTACATAGACGCTGACAGAGGCTGCGATGCCAACTGAGACGCCGACTGAGGCAGAGAGGGTTAGACGTAAACATAGAGAAGGCAGCAGACCCCCCAATTTGACAGCGGCTGTGACTGAGACGCCTACAGAGACGCTAATAGAGGCTGCGACGCTGACAGAGGCTACGACGCTGACAGAGGCTGCGACGACGACTGAGACGCCGACTGAGGCAGAGAGGGTTAGACATAGGCATAGAGAAAGCAGCAGACCCCTCAATCGACAGCGGCAACAACTGAGACGCATACAAAGACGCTGATAGAGGTTGCGACGCCGACTGAGACGCCGACTGAGACGCCGACTGAGGCAGATAGGGGTAGATATTGGCATAGAGAAGGCAGCAGACCCCCCCCAATCGACAGGGGTAGCGACTGAGACGCCTACAGAGACGCTGAGAGAGGCTGCGACGCTGACAGAGGCTGCGACGCTGACAGAGGCTGCGACGACGACTGAGACGCCGACTGAGGCAGAGAGGGTTAGACATAGGCATAGAGAAAGCAGCAGACCCCTCAATCGACAGCGGCAACAACTGAGATGCCTACAGAGACGCTGACAGAGGCTACGACGACGACTGAGACGCAGACTGAGGCAGAGAGGGTTAGACATAGGCATAGAGAAAGCAGCAGACCCCTCAATCGACAGCGGCAACAACTTAGACGCATACAAAGACGCTGATAGAGGTTGCGACGCTGACTGAGACGCCGACTGAGGCAGATAGGGGTAGATATTGGCATAGAGAAGGCAGCAGACCCCCCCCCAATCGACAGGCTTAGCGACTGAGACGCCTACAGAGACGCTGAGAGAGGCTGCGACGACGACTGAGACGCCGACTGAGGCAGAGAGGGTTAGACATAGGCATAGAGAATACAGCAGACCCCTCAATCGACAGCGGCAACAACTGAGATGCCTACAGAGACGCTGACAGAGGCTACGACGACGACTAAGACGCAGACTGAGGCAGAGAGGGTTAGACATTGGCATAGAGAAGGCAGCAGACCCCTCAATCGACAGCGGCAACAACTGAGACGCCTACAGAGACGCTGATAGAGGCTGCGACGCCGACTGAGATGCCGACTGAGGCAGATTGGGGTAGATATAGGCATAGAGAAGGCAGCAGACTCCCCAATAGACAACGGCAGGGACTGAGATGCCTACAGAGACGCTGACAGAGGCTGCGACGCTGACAGAGGCTGTGACGACGACTGAGACGCAGACTGAGGCAGAGAGGAATAGAGATAGGCATAGAGAAGGCAGCAGACCCCTCAATCGACAGCGGCAACAACTGATACACCTACAGAGACGCTGATAGAGGCTGCGACGATGACTGAGACGCCGACTGAGGCAGAGAGGCTTAGACATAGGCATAGAGAAGGCAGCAGACCCCTCAATCGACAGCGGCAACAACTGAGACGCCTCCAGAGACGCTAATAGAGGCTGCGACGCTGACAGAGGCTACGACGCTGACAGAGGCTGCGACGACGACTGAGACGCCGACTGAGGTAGATTGGGTTAGAAATAGGCATAGAGAAAGCAGCAGACCCCTCAATCGACAGTGGCAACAACTAAGACGCCTACAGAGACGCTGATAGAGGCTGCGACGCTGACTGAGATTCCGACTGAGGCAGATAGGGGTAGATATAGGTATAGAGAAGGCAGCAGACGCCCCAATCGACAACGGCAGCGACTGAGATGCCTACATAGACGCTGACAGAGGCTTCGACGACGACTGAGACGCCGACTGAGGCAGAGAGGGTTAGACATAGGCATAGAGAAAGCAGCAGACCCCTCAATCGACAGCGGCAACAACTGAGACGCCTACAGAGACGCTGATAGAGGCTGCGACGCTGACAGAGGCTGCGACGACGACTGAGACGTCGACTGAGGCAGAGAGGGTTAGATATAGGCATAGAGAAAGCAGCAGACCCCCCCCCAATCGACAGGGGTAGCGACTGAGACGCCTACAGAAACGCTGACAGAGGCTGCGACGACGACTGAGACGCCGACTGAGGCAGAGAGGGTTAGACATAGGCATAGAGAAAGCAGCAGACCCCTCAATCGACAGCGGCAACAACTGAGACGCCTACAGAGACGCTGATAGAGGCTGCGACGCCGACTGAGATGCCGACTGAGGCAGATTGGGGTAGATATAGGCATAGAGAAGGCAGCCGAACCGCCAATCGACAGCGGCAGCGACTGAGAAGCCTACAGAGACGCTGACAGATTCTGCGACGCTGACAGAGGCTGCGACGCTGACAGAGGCTGCGACGCTGACAGAGGCTGCGACGCTGACAGAGGCTGCGACGACGACTGAGACGCCGACTGAGGCAGAGAGGGTTAGACATAGGCATAGAGAAAGCAGCAGACCCCTCAATCGACAGCGGCAACAACTGAGATGCCTACAGAGACGCTGACAGAGGCTACGACGACGACTGAGACGCAGACTGAGGCAGAGAAGGTTAGACATAGGCATAGAGAAAGCAGCAGACCCCTCAATCGACAGCGGCAACAACTGAGACGCATACAAATACGCTGATAGAGGTTGCGACGCCGACTGAGACGCCGACTGAGGCAGATAGGGGTAGATATTGGCATAGAGAAGGCAGCAGACCCCCCCCAATCGACAGGGGTAGCGACTGAGACGCCTACAGAGACGCTGACAGAGGCTGCGACGCTGACAGAGGCTGTGACGACGACTGAGACGCAGACTGAGGCAGAGAGGGTTAGACATAGGCATAGAGAAGGCAGCAGACCCCTCAATCGACAGCGGCAACAACTGATACGCCTACAGAGACGCTGATAGAGGCTGCGACGACGACTGAGACGCCGACTGCGGCAGAGAGGCTTAGACATAGGCATAGAGAAGGCAGCAGACCCCTCAATCGACAGCGGCAACAACTGAGACGCCTCCAGAGACGCTAATAGAGGCTGCGACGCCGACTGAGATGCCGACAGAGGCGGATAGGGGTAGATATAGCCATAGAGAAGGCAGCCGAACCCCCAATCGACAGCGGCAGCGACTGAGAAGCCTACAGAGACGCTGACAGAGGCTGCGCCGCTGACAGAGGCTGCGACGCTGACAGAGGCTGCGACGCTGACAGGGGCTGCGACGACGACTGAGACGTCGACTGAGGCAGAGAGGGTTAGATATAGGCATAGAGAAAGTAGCAGACCCCCCCAATCGACAGGGGTAGCGACTGAGACGCCTACAGAGACGCTGACAGAGGCTGCGACGACGACTGAGACGCCGCCTGAGGCAGAGAGGGTTAGACATAGGCATAGAGAAAGCAGCAGACCCCTCAATCGACAGCGACAACAACTGAGATGCCTACAGAGACGCTGACAAAGGCTACGACGACGACTGAGACGCAGACTGAGGCAGAGAGGGTTAGACATAGGCATAGAGAAAGCAGCAGACCCCTCAATCAACAGCGGCAACAACTGAGACGCATACAAAGACGCTGATAGAGGCTGCGAAGCCGACTGAGACGCCGACTGAGGCAGAGAGGGTTAGACATAGGCATAGAGAAAGCAGCAGACCCCTCAATCGACAGCGGCAACAACTGAGACGCCTACAGAGACGCTGATAGAGGCTGCGACGCCGACTGAGATGCCGACTGAGGCAGATTGGGGTAGATATAGGCATAGAGACGGCAGCAGACGCCTCAATAGACAACGGCAGCGACTGAGATGCCTACAGAGACGCTGACAGAGGCTACGACGACGACTGAGACGCAGACTGAGGCAGAGAGGGTTAGACATAGGCATAGAGAAGGCAGCAGACCCCTCAATCGACAGCGGCAACAACTGAGATGCCTACAGAGACGCTGATAGAGGCTGCGACGCCGACTGAGATGCCGACTGAGGCAGATTGGGGTAGATATAGGCATAGACAAGGCAGCAGACGCCCCAATAGACAACGGCAGCGACTGAGATGCCTACAGAGACGCTGACAGAGGCTGCGACGCTGACAGAGGCTGCGACGACGACTGAGACGCAGACTGAGGCAGAGAGGGTTAGACATAGGTATAGAGAAGGCAGCAGACCCCTCAATCGACAGCGGTAGCGACTGAGACGCCTACAGAGCCGCTGACAGAGGCTGCGACGCCGACTGAGATCCCGACTGAGGCAGATAGGGGTAGATATTGGCATAGAGATGGCAGCAGACCCCCCAATCGACAGCGGCAGCGACTGAGAAGCCTACAGAGATGCTGACAGAGGCTGAGACGCTGACTGAGGCAGATAAGGGTAGATATAGGCATAGAGAAGCTAGCAGACCCCCAATCGACAGCGGCAGCGACTGAGACGCCTACAGAGACGCTGACAGAGGCTTCGACGCCGACTGAGGCAGATAGGGGTAGATATTGGCATAGAGAAGGCAGCAGACCCCCACAATCGGCAGCGGTTGCGCCTGAGACGCCTATAGAGACACTGACAAAGGCTACGACGCTGACAGAGGGTGCGACGCCGACTGAGGCAGACAGGGGTAGATATTGACATAGAGAAGGCAGCAGACCCCCCAATCGACAGCTGCATCGACTGAGACGCATTCAGAAACGCTGACAGAGGCTGCCACGCCGACTGAGATGCCGACTTATTCAGATAAGGGTAGACATAGGCATAGAGAAGGCAACAGAGCCACCAATCGGACAGCGGCAACAACTGATACGCCTACAGAGACGCTGATAGAGGCTGCGACGACGACTGAGACGCCGACTGAGGCAGAGAGGCTTAGACATAGGCATAGGGAAGGCAGCAGACCCCTCAATCGACAGCGGCAACAACTGAGCCGCCTACAGAGACGCAGAGAGAGGCTACGACGCCGACTGAGATGTCGACTGAGATGCCGACTGAGGCAGATAGGGGTAGGGATAGGCATAGAGAAGGCAGCAGTCCCCCAATCGACGGCGGCAGCGACTGAGACGTCTACAGAGACACTGACAGAGGCTGCGACGCCGACTGAGAACCCGACTGAGGCAGATAGTTGTAGATATTGGCATAGAGAAGGCAGCAGACCCCCCCCAATCGGCAGCGGCTGCGACTGAGACGCCTACAGAGACGTTGACATAGGCTGCTACGCTGACAGAGGTTGCCACGCCAACGTCTTAGGCATAGAGAAGGCAGCAGACCCCCAATCGACAGCTGCAGCGACTGAGACGCATTCAGACACACTGACAGAGGCTGCGACGCCGACTGAGACGCCGACTGAGGCAGATAAGGGTAGATATAGACTTAGAGAAGGCAGCAGACACCCCAATCGACACCGGCAACAACTGAGACGACTACAGAGACGCTGAAAGAGGCTACGACACCGACTGAGATGCCGACTGAGGCAGGTAGGGGTGGATATACGCATAGAGAAGGCAGCAGACCCCCCCCAATCGTCAGAGACAGCGACTGAGACGCCTATATAGACGCTGACAGAGGCTGCGACGACGACTGAGACGCCGAATGAGGCAGATAGGGTTAGACACAGGCATATAGAAGGCAGCAGAACCCCCAATCTACAGCGGCAGCGACTGAGACGCCTACAGAGACGCTGACAGAGGCTGCGACGAAGACAGAGGTTGCGACGCTGACAGAGGTTGCGACGCAGACAGAGGCTGCGACGCCAACTGAGACGCCGAATGAGGCAGAGAGGGGTAGACATAGGCATAGAGAAGGCAGCAGACCCCCCAATCGACAGCGGCAACAACTGAGACGCCTCCAGAGACGCTGACAGTGGCTGCGACGCCAACTGAGATGCCGACTGAGACAGATAAGGGTAGATATAGGCATAGAGAAGGCAGCAGACCGCCCAATCGACAGCTGCAGCGACTGAGACGCATTCAGAAACGCTGACAGAGGCTGCGACGCCGACTGAGATGCCGACTGAGGCAGATAGGAGTAGAGATAGGCATAGAGAAGGCAGTAGACCCACCAATCGACATCGGCAACAACTGAGACGCCCACAGAAACGTTGACAGAGGCTGCGACGCCGACTGAGGCTGATAGGGGCGGATATTAACATAGAGAAGGCAGCAGACACCCCAATCGGCAGCGGCAACAACTGAGACGCCTACAGAGACGCTGACAGAGGCTACGACACCGACTGAGAAGCCGACTGAGGCAGATAGGGGTAGATATAAGCATAGAGAAGGAAGCAGACCCCCCAATCGACAGCTGCAGCGACTGTGACGCATTCAGAAACGTTGACAGAGGCTGCGACGCCGACTTTGGCAGATAGGGGTAGATATTTACATAGAGAAGGAAGAAGACACCCCAATCGACAGCGGCGGCGACTGAGATGCCTACAGAGACGCTGACAGAGGCTGAGACGCTGACTGAGGCAGATAAGGGTAGATATAGGCATAGAGAAGGCAGCAGACCCACCAATCGACAGGGGTAGCGACTGAGACGCCTACAGAGACGCTGACAGAGGCTGCGACGACGACTGAGATGCAGACTGAGGCAGAGAGGGTTAGACATAGGCATAGAGAAGGCAGCAGACCCCGCAATCGACAGCGGTAGCGACTGAGACGCCTACAGAGACGCTGACAGAGGCTGCGACGCCGACTGAGATCCCGACTGAAGCAGATAGGGGTAGATATTGGCATAGAGATGGCAGCAGACCCCCCAATCGACAGCGGCAGCGACTGAGAAGCCTACAGAGACGCTGACCGAGGCTGAGACGCTAACTGAGGCAGATAAGGGTAGATATAGGCATAGAGAAGGCAGCAGACCCACCAATCGACAGCGGCAGCGACTGAGACGCCTACAGAGACGCTGAGAGAAGCTGCGACGCTGACAGAGGCTGCGACGACGACTGAGACGCCGACTGAGGCAGAGAGGGGTAGACATAGGCATAGAGAAAGCAGAAGACCCCCCAATCGACAGCGGCAGCAACTGAGACGCCTCCAGAGGCACTAACAGAGGACGCGACACCGACTGAGAAGCCGACTGAGGCAGATAGGGGTAGATATAAGCATAGAGAAGGCAGCAGACCCCCCAATCGACAGCTGCAGCGACTGAGACGCATTCAGAAACGTTGACAGAGGCTGCGACGCCGACTGAGGCAGATAGGGGTAGATATTTACATTGAGAAGGCAGCAGACACCCCAATCGACAGCGGCGGCGACTGAGAAGCCTACAGAGACGCTGACAGAGGCTGAGACGCTGACTGAGGCAGATAAGGGTAGATATAGGCATAGAGAAGGCAGCAGACCCACCAATCGACAGGGGTAGTGACTGAGACGCCTACATAGACGCTGACAGAGGCTGCGATGCCAACTGAGACGCCGACTGAGGCAGAGAGGGGTAGACATAGGCATAGAGAAAGCAGAAGACCCCCCAATCGACAGCGGCAGCAACTGAGACGCCTCCAGAGACACTGACAGAGGCCGCGACACCAACTGAGATGCCGACTGAGGCAGATAAGGGTAGATATAGGCATATAGAAGGCAGCAGACCCACCAATCGACAGCGGCAGCGACTAAGACGCCCACAGAGACGCTGACAGAGGCTGCGACGCTGACAGAGGCTGCGACGCTGACAGAGGCTGCGACGACGACTGAGAAGCCGACTGAGGCAGAGAGTGTTACACATAGGCATAGAAAAAGCAGCAGACCCCTCAATCGACAGCGGCAACAACTGAGACGCCTACAGAGACGCTGATGGAGGCTACGACGCCGCTTGAGATGCCGACTGAGGCAGATAGGGGTAGATATAGGCATAGAGAAGCCAGCAGACGCACCAATCGACAACGGCAGCGACGGAGATGCCTACAGAGACGCTGACAGAGGGTGCGACGCTGACAGAGGCTGCGACGCTGACATAGGCTGCGACGCTGACAGAGGCTGCGACGACGACTGAGACGCAGACTGAGGCAGAGAGGGTTAGACATAGGCATAGAGAAGGCAGCAAACCCCTCAATCGACAGCGGCAACAACTGAGACGCCTACAGAGACGCTGACAGAGGCTGCGACGCCGACTGAGATGCCGACTGAGGCAGATAGGAGTAGAGATAGGCATAGAGAAGGCAGTAGACCCACCAATCGACTTCGGCAAAAACCGAGACGCCTACAGAAACGTTGACAGAGGCTGCGACGCCGACTGAGGCAGATAGGGGTAGATATAGGCATAGAGAAGGAAGTAGACCCCCAATCGACAGCTGCAGCGACTGAGACGCATTCAGAGACGCTGACAGAGGCTACGACGACGACTGAGAACCCGACTGAGGCAGATAGGGGTAGATATTGGCATAGAGATGGCAGCAGCCCCCCAATCGACAGCGGCAGCGACTAAGACACCTACAGAGATGCTGACAGTTGCTGAGACGCCGACTGAGACGCCGACTGAGGCAGATAAGGGTAGATATAGGCATAGAGAAGGCAGCAGACCCCCCAATCGACAGCTGCAGCGACTGAGACGCCTACAGAGACGCTGACAGAGGCTGCGACGCCGACTGAGGCAGATAGGGGTAGATATAGGCATAGAGAAGGCAGCAGACACCCCAATCGACAGCGGCAACAACTGAGACGCTGAGAGAAGTTGCGAAGCCGACTGTGACGTCGACTGAGGCAGGTAGGGGAGATATAGGCATAGAGAAGGCAGCAGACCCACCAATCGACATCGGCAACAACTGAGACGCCTACAGAAATGTTGACAGAGGCTGCGACGCCGACTGAGGCTGATAGGGGTAGATATTAACATAGAGAAGGCAGCAGAAACCCCAATCGGCAGCGGCAACAACTTAGACGCCTACAGAGACGCTGAAAGAGGCTACGACACCGACTGAGATGCCGACTGAGGCAGGTAGGGGTGGATATACGCATAGAGAAGGCAGCAGACCCCCCCCAATCGTCAGGGACAGCGACTGAGACGCCTATATAGACGCTGACAGAGGCTGCGACGACGACTGAGACGCCGAATGAGGCAGAGAGGGTTAGACACAGGCATAGAGAAGGCAGCAGAACCCCCAATCTACAGCGGCAGCGACTGAGACGCCTACAGAGACGCTGACAGAGGCTGCGACGAAGACAGAGGCTGCGACGCTGACAGAGGTTGCGACGCAGACAGAGGCTGCGACGCCAACTGAGACGCCGAATGAGGCAGAGAGGGGTAGAAATAGGCATAGAGAAGGCAGCAGACCCCCCAATCGACAGCGGCAACAACTGAGACGCCTACAGAGACGCTGACAGAGGCTGCGACGCCGACTGAGATGCCGACTGAGGCAGATAGGAGTAGAGATAGGCATAGAGAAGGCAGTAGACCCACCAATCGACATCGGCAACAACCGAGACGCCTACAGAAACGTTGACAGAGGCTGCGACGCCGACTGAGGCAGATAGGGGTAGATATCGGCATAAAGAAGGAAGCAGACCCCCCAATCGACAGCTGCAGCGACTGAGACGCATTCAGAGACGCTGACAGAGGCTGCGACGACGACTGAGAATCCGACTGAGGCAGATAGGGGTAGATATTGGCATAGAGATGGCAGCAGCCCCCCAATCGGCAGCGGCAACAACTGAGACGCCTACAGAGACGCTGACAGAGGCTACGACACCGACTGAGGCAGATAGGGGTAGATATAAGCATAGAGAAGGCAGCAGACCCCCCAATCGACAGCTGCAGCGACTGAGACGCATTCACAAACGTTGACAGAGGCTGCGACGCCGACTGAGGCAGATAGGGGTAGATATTGACATAGAGAAGGCAGCAGACACCCCAATCGACAGCGGCAACAACTGAGACGCTTACAGAGACGCTGACAGAGGCTACGACACCGACTGAGATGCCACCTGAGGCAGGTAGGGGTAGATATACGCATAGAGAAGGCAGCAGACCCCCCAATCGACAGCGGCAGCGACTGACACGCCTACAAAGACGCTGATAGAGGCTGCGACGCCGACTTAGACGTCGACTGAGGCAGATAGGGTTAGATATTGGCATAGAGAAGGCAGCATACCCCCCAATCGACAGGGGTAGCGACTGAGACGCCTACATAGACGCTGACAGAGGCTGCGATGCCAACTGAGACGCCGACTGAGGCAGAGAGGGTTAGACGTAAGCATAGAGAAGGCAGCAGACCCCCCCAATTTGACAGCGGCTGTGACTGAGACGCCTACAGAGACGCTGATAGAGGCTGCGACGCTGACTGAGTCGCCGACTGAGGCAGATAGGGGTAGATATAGGCATAGAGAAGGCAGCAGAACCCCCAATCGACAGCGGCAGCGACTGAGACGCCTACAGAGACGCTCAAAGAGGCTGCGACGACGACTGAGACGCCGACTGAGGCAGAGAGGGTTAGACATAGGCATAGAGAAAGCAGCAGACTCCTCAATCGACAGCGGCAACAACTGAGACGCCTACAGAGACGCTGATAGTGGCTGCGACGCCGACTGAGATGCCGACTGAGGCAGATAGGGGTAGATATAGGCATAGAGAAGGCAGCAGACCCCGCAATCGACAGCAGTAGCGACTGAGACGCCTACAGAGACGCTGACAGAGGCTGCGACGCCGACTGAGGCAGATAGGGGTAGATATTGGCATAGAGATGGCAGCAGACCCCCCAATCGACAGCGGCAGCGACTGAGAAGCCTACAGAGACGCTGACAGAGGCTGAGACGCTGACTGAGGCAGATAAGGGTAGATATTGGCATAGAAAAGGCAGCAGACCCCCAATCGACAGCGGCAGCGACTGAGACGCCTACAGAGACGCTGACAGAGGCTGCGACGCCGACTGAGGCAGATAGGGGTAGATATTGGCATAGAGAAGGCAGCAGACCCCCCCAATCGGCAGCGGCTGCGACTGAGACGCCTATAGAGACACTGACAGAGGCTACGACGCTGACAGAGGCTGCGACGCCAACTGAGACGCCGACTGAGGCAGAGAGGGGTAGACGTAGGCATAGAGAAAGCAGAAGACCCCCCAATCGACAGCGGCAACAACTGAGACGCCTCCAGAGACACTGACAGAGGCTGCGACGCCAACTGAGATGCCGACTGAGGCAGATAAGGGTGGATATAGGCATAGAGAAGGCAGCAGACCCCCCAATCGACAGCTGCAGCGACTGAGACGCATGCAGAAACGCTGACAGAGGCTGCGACGCCGACTGAGACCCCGACTGAGGCAGATAGGGGTAGATATAGGCATAGAGAAGGCAGCAGACCCACCAATCGACAGCGGCAGCGACTGAGACGCCTACAGAGACGCTGACAGAGGCTGCGATGACGACTGAGACGCAGACTGAGGCAGAGAGGGTTAGACATAGGCATAGAGAAGGCAGCAGACCCCCCAATCGACAGCGGCAGCGACTGAGACGCCTACAGAGACGCTGATAGAGGCTGAGAAGCCGACTGAGACGCCGACTGAGAGAGATAAGGGTAGATATAGGCATAGAGAAAGCAGCAGACTCCGAAAACGACAGCGACGGCGACTGAGACGCCTACAGAGACGCTGACAGGGGCTGCGACGCCGACTAAGGCAGATGGGGGTAGATATTGACATAGAGAAGGCAGCAGACCCCCCAATCGACAGCTCCACCGACTGAGACGCATTCAGAGACGCTGATAGAGGCTGCCACGCCGACTGATACGCCGACTGAGGCAGATAAGGGTAGACATAGGCATAGAGAAGGCAACAGATCCACCAATCGACAGTGGCAACAACTGAGACGCCTACAGAGACGCTGATAGAGGCTGCGACGACGACTGAGACGCCGACTGCGGCAGAGAGGGTTAGACATAGGCACAGAGAAGGCAGCAGACCCCTCAGTCGACAGCGGCAATAACTGAGACGCCTACAGAGACGCTGAGAGAGGCTGCGACGCCGATTGAGATGCCGACTGAGGCAAATAGGGGTAGATATAGGCATAGAGAAGGCAGCAGACCCCCCAATCGACAGCGGCAGCGACTGAGACGTCTACAGAGATGCTGACAGAGGCTGAGACGCCGACTGAGACGCCGACTGAGGCAGATAAGTGTAGATATAGGCATAGAGAAGGCAGCAGACCCCCCAATCGACAGCGGCAGCGACTGAGACTTCTACAGAGATGCTGACAGAGGCTGAGACGCCGACTGAGACGCCGACTGAGGCAGATAAGGGAAGATATAGGCATAGAGAAGGCAGCAGCCCCCCCCATCGACAGCGGCAGCGACTGAGACACCTACAGAGATGCTGACAGAGGCTGAGACGCCGACTGAGACGCCGACTGAGGCAGATAAGGGTAGATATAGGCATAGAGAAGGCAGCAGACCCCCCAATCGGCAGCAGCTGCGACTGAGATGCCTATAGAGACGCTGCAGAGGCTGCGACGCTAACTGAGACGCCGACTGAAGCAGAGAGGGGTAGACATAGGCATAGAGAAGGCAGCAGACCCCCCAATCGACAGCGGCAACAACTGAGACGCCTCCAGAGACGCTGACAGAGGCTGCGACGTCAACTGAGATGCCGACTGAGGCAGATAGGGGTAGATATGGGTATAGAGAAGGAAGCAGACCCCCCAATCGACAGCTGCAGCGACTGAGACGCATTCAGAAACGCTGACAGAAGCTGCGACGCCGACTGAGACGCCGACTGATGCAGATAACGGTAGATATTGGCTTAGAGAAGGCAGCAGACACCCCATTCGACAGCGGCAGCGACTGAGATACCTACAGAGACGCTGACAGAAGCTGCGAAGCCGACTGTGACGCCGACTGAGGCAGGTAGGGGTAGATATAGGCATAGAGAAGGCAGGAGATCCACCAATCGACATCGGCAACAACTGAGACGCCTACAGAAACGTTGACAGAGGCTACGATACCGACTGAGATGCCGACTGAGGCAGATAGGGGTAGATATAAGCATAGAGAAGGCAGCAGACCCCCAATCGACAGCTGCAGCGACTGAGACGCATTCAGAAACGTTGACAGAGGCTGCGACGCCGACTGAGGCAGATAGGGGTAGATATTGACATAGAGAAGGCAGCAGACACCCCAATCGACAGCGGCAACAACTGAGACGCTTACTGAGACGCTGACAGAGGCTACGACACCGACTGAGATGCCGCCTGAGGCAGGTAGGGGTAGATATACGCATAGAGAAGGCAGCAGACCCCCCAATCGACAGCGGCAGCGACTAAAACGCCTACAAAGACGCTGATAGAGGCTGCGACGCCGACTTAGACGTCGACTGAGGCAGATAGGGTTAGATATTGGCTTAGAGAAGGCAGCATACCCCCCCAATTGACAGGGGTAGCGACTGAGACGTCTACATAGACGCTGACAGAGGCTGCGATGCCAACTGAGACGCCGACTGAGGCAGAGAGGGTTAGACGTAAGCATAGAGATGGCAGCAGACCCCCCCAATTTGTCAGCGGCTGTGACTGAGACGCCTACAGAGACGCTGATAGAGGCTGCGACGCTGACAGAGGCTACGACGCTGACAGAAGCTGCGACGACGACTGAGACGCCGACTGAGGCAGATTAGGTTGGACATAGGCATAGAGAAAGCAGCAGACCCCTCAATCGACAGTGGCAACAACTGAGACGCCTACAGAGACGCTGATAGAGGCTGCGACGCTGACTGAGATGCCAACTGAGGCAGATAGGGGTAGATATAGGTATAGAGAAGGCAGCAGACGCCCCAATCGACAACGGCAGCAACTGAGATGCCTACAGAGACCCTGACAGAGGCTGCGACGACGACTGAGACGCAGACCAAGGCAGATAGGGTTAGACATAGGCATAGAGAAAGCAGCAGACCCCCCAATCGACAGCGGCAGCGACTGAGACGTCTACAGAGTCGCTGACAGAAGCTGCGACGCCGACTGAGAACCCGACTGAGGCAGATTGGGGTAGATATTTGAATAGAGAAGGCAGCAGACCCCCAATCGACAGCGGCAGCGACTGAGACACCTACAGAGATGCTGACAGAGGCTGAGACGCCGACTGAGGCAGATAAGTGTAGATATAGGCATAGAGAAGGCAGCAGACCCCCCAATCGACAGCGGCAGCGACTGAGACTTCTACAGAGATGCTGACAGAGGCTGAGACGCCGACTGAGACGCCGACTGAGGCAGATAAGGGAAGATATAGGCATAGAGAAGGCAGCAGCCCCCCCATCGACAGCGGCAGTGACTGAGACTTCTACAGAGATGCTGACAGAGGCTGAGACGCCGACTGAGACGCCGACTGAGGCAGATAAGGGAAGATATAGGCATAGAGAAAGCAGCAGCCCCCCCCCATCGACAGCGGCAGCGACTGAGACACCTACAGAGATGCTGACAGAGGCTGAGACGCCGACTGAGACGCCGACTGAGACGCCGACTGAGGCAGATAAGGGTAGATATAGGCATAGAGAAGGCAGCAGACCCCCCAATCGGCAGCAGCTGCGACTGAGATGCCTATAGAGACGCTGCAGAGGCTGCGACGCCAACTGAGACGCCGACTGAAGCAGAGAGGGGTAGACATAGGCATAGAGAAGGCAGCAGACCCCCCAATCGACAGCGGCAACAACTGAGACGCCTACAGAAACGTTGACAGAGGCTACGATACCGACTGAGATGCCGACTGAGGCAGATAGGGGTAGATATAAGCATAGAGAAGGCAGCAGACCCCCCAATCGACAGCTGCAGCGACTGAGACGCATTCAGAAACGCTGACAGAAGCTGCGACGCCGACTGAGACGCCGACTGATGCAGATAACGGTAGATATTGGCTTAGAGAAGCCAGCAGACACCCCATTCGACAGCGGCAGCGACTGAGATACCTACAGAGACGCTGACAGAAGCTGCGAAGCCGACTGTGACGCCGACTGAGGCAGGTAGGGGTAGATATAGGCATAGAGAAGGCAGCAGATCCACCAATCGACAGCGGCAACAACTGAGACGCTTACAGAGACGCTGACAGAGGCTACGACACCGACTGAGATGCCGCCTGAGGCAGGTAGGGGTAGATATACGCATAGAGAAGGCAGCAGACCCCCCAATCGACAGCGGCAGCGACTAAAACGCCTACAAAGACGCTGATAGAGGCTGCGACGCCGACTTAGACGTCGACTGAGGCAGATAGGGTTAGATATTGGCATAGAGAAGGCAGCATACCCCCCCAATTGACAGGGGTAGCGACTGAGACGTCTACATAGACGCTGACAGAGGCTGCGATGCCAACTGAGACGCCGACTGAGGCAGAGAGGGTTAGACGTAAGCATAGAGAAGGCAGCAGACCCCCCCAATTTGTCAGCGGCTGTGACTGAGACGCCTACAGAGACGCTGATAGAGGCTGCGACGCTGACAGAGGCTACGACGCTGACAGAAGCTGCGACGACGACTGAGACGCCGACTGAGGCAGATTGGGTTGGACATAGGCATAGAGAAAGCAGCAGACCCCTCAATCGACAGTGGCAACAACTGAGACGCCTACAGACACGCTGATAGAGGCTGCGACGCTGACTGAGATGCCGAGTGAGGCAGATAGGGGTAGATATAGGTATAGAGAAGGCAGCAGACGCCCCAATCGACAACGGCAGCAACTGAGATGCCTACAGAGACCCTGACAGAGGCTGCGACGACGACTGAGACGCAGACCAAGGCAGAGAGGGTTAGACATAGGCATAGAGAAAGCAGCAGACCCCCCAATCGACAGCGGCAGTGACTGAGACGTCTACAGAGACGCTGACAGAGGCTGCGACGCCGACTGAGAACCCGACTGAGGCAGATTGGGGTAGATATTTTAATAGAGAAGGCAGCAGACCCCCAATCGACAGCGGCAGCGACTGAGACACCTACAGAGATACTGACAGAGGCTGAGACGCCGACTGAGACGCCGACTGAGGCAGATAAGTGTAGATATAGGCATAGAGAAGGCAGCAGACCCCCCAATCGACAGCGGCAGCGACTGAGACTTCTACAGAGATGCTGACAGAGGCTGAGACGCCGACTGAGACGCCGACTGAGGCAGATAAGGGAAGATATAGGCATAGAGAAGGCAGCAGCCCCCCCCATCGACAGCGGCAGCGACTGAGACACCTACAGAGATGCTGACAGAGGCTGAGACGCCGACTGAGACGCTGACTGAGGCAGATAAGGGTAGATATAGGCATAGAGAAGGCAGCAGACCCCCCAATCGGCAGCAGCTGCGACTGAGATGCCTATAGAGACGCTGCAGAGGCTGCGACGCCAACTGAGACGCCGGCTGAAGCAGAGAGGGGTAGACATAGGCATAGAGAAGGCAGCAGACCCCCCAATCGACAGCGGCAACAACTGAGACGCCTCCAGAGACGCTGACAGAGGCTGCGACGTCAACTGAGATGCCGACTGAGGCAGATAGGGGTTGATATGGGTATAGAGAAGGAAGCAGACCCCCCAATCGACAGCTGCAGCGACTGAGACGCATTCAGAAACGCTGACAGAAGCTGCGACGCCGAATGAGACGCCGACTGATGCAGATAACGGTAGATATTGGCTTAGAGAAGGCAGCAGACACCCCAATCGACAGCGGTAGCGACTGAGATACCTACAGAGACGCTGACATTAGCTGCGAAGCCGACTGTGACGCCGACTGAGGCAGGTAGGGGTAGATATAGGCATAGAGAAGGCAGCAGACCCACAATCGACAGCGGCAACAACTGAGACGCCTCCAGAGACGCTGCCAGAGGCTGCGACGTCAACTGAGATGCCGACTGAGGCAGATAGGGGTAGATATGGGCATAGAGAAGGAAGCAGACCCCCCAATCGACAGCTGCAGCGACTGAGACGCATTCAGAAACGCTGACAGAGGCTGCGACGCCGACTGAGACGCCGACTGATGCAGATAAGGGTAGATATTGGCTTAGAGAAGGCAGCAGACACCCCATTCGACAGCGGCAGCGACTGAGATACCTACAGAGACGCTGACAGAAGCTGCGAAGCCGACTGTGACGCCGACTGAGGCAGGTAGGGGTAGATATAGGCATAGAGAAGGCAGCAGATCCACCAATCGACATCGGCAACAACTGAGACGCCTACAGAAACGTTGACAGAGGCTACGATACCGACTGAGATGCCGACTGAGGCAGATAGGGGTAGATATAAGCATATATAAGCCAGCAGACCCCCCCAATCGACAGCTGCAGCGACTGAGATGCATCCAGAAACGTTGACAGAGGCTGCGACGCCGACTGAGGCAGATAGGGGTAGATATTGACATAGAGAAGGCAGCAGACACCCCAATAGACAGCGGCAACAACTGAGACGCTTACAGAGACGCTGACAGAGGCTACGACACCGACTGAGATGCCGCCTGAGGCAGGTAGGGGTAGATATACGCATAGAGAAGGCAGCAGACCCCCCAATCGACAGCGGCAGCGACTAAAACGCCTACAAAGACGCTGATAGAGGCTGCGACGCCGACTTAGACGTCGACTGAGGCAGATAGGGTTAGATATTGGCATAGAGAAGGCAGCATACCCCCCCAATTGACAGGGGTAGCGACTGAGACGTCTACATAGACGCTGACAGAGGCTGCGATGCCAACTGAGACGCCGACTGAGGCAGAGAGGGTTAGACGTAAGCATAGAAAAGGCAGCAGACCCCCCCAATTTGTCAGCGGCTGTGACTGAGACGCCTACTGACACGCTGATAGAGGCTGCGACGCTGACAGAGGCTACGACGCTGACAGAAGCTGCGACGACGACTGAGACGCCGACTGAGGCAGATTGGGTTAGACATATGCATAGAGAAAGCAGCAGACCCCTCAATCGACAGTGGCAACAACTGAGACGCCTACAGAGACGCTGATAGAGGCTGCGACGCTGACTGAGATGCCGGCTGAGGCAGATAGGGGTAGATATAGGTATAGAGAAGGCAGCAGACGCCCCAATCGACAACGGCAGCAACTGAGATGCCTACAGATACCCTGACAGAGGCTGCGACGACGACTGAGACGCAGACCAAGGCAGAGAGGGTTAGACATAGGCATAGAGAAAGCAGCAGACCCCCCAATCGACAGCGGCAGCGACTGAGACGTCTACAGAGACGCTGACAGAGGCTGCGACGCCGACTGAGAACCCGACTGAGGCAGATTGGGGTAGATATTTGAATAGAGAAGGCAGCAGACCCCCAATCGACAGCGGCAGCGACTGAGACACCTACAGAGATGCTGACAGAGGCTGAGACGCCGACTGAGACGCCGACTGAGGCAGATAAGTGTAGATATAGGCATAGAGAAGGCAGCAGACCCCCCAATCAACAGCGGCAGCGACTGAGACTTCTACAGAGATGCTGACAGAGGCTGAGACGCCGACTGAGACGCCGACTGAGGCAGATAAGGGAAGATATAGGCATAGAGAAGGCAGCAGCCCCCCCCATCGACAGCGGCAGCGACTGAGACACCTACAGAGATGCTGACAGAGGCTGAGACGCCGACTGAGACGCCGACTGAAGCAGAGAGGGGTAGACATAGGCATAGAGAAGGCAGCAGACCCCCCAATCGACAGCGGCAACAACTGAGACGCCTCCAGAGACGCTGACAGAGGCTGCGACGTCAACTGAGATGCCGACTGAGGCAGATAGGGGTTGATATGGGTATAGAGAAGGAAGCAGACCCCCCAATCGACAGCTGCAGCGACTGAGACGCATTCAGAAACGCTGACAGAAGCTGCGACGCCGACTGAGACGCCGACTGATGCAGATAACGGTAGATATTGGCTTAGAGAAGGCAGCAGACACCCCAATCGACAGCGGCAGCGACTGAGATACCTACAGAGACGCTGACATAAGCTGCGAAGCCGACTGTGACGCCGACTGAGGCAGGTAGGGGTAGATATAGGCATAGAGAAGGCAGCAGACCCCCAATCGACAGCGGCAACAACTGAGACGCCTCCAGAGACGCTGCCAGAGGCTGCGACGTCAACTGAGATGCCGATTGAGGCAGATAGGGGTAGATATGGGCATAGAGAAGGAAGCAGACCCCCCCAATCGACAGCTGCAGCGACTGAGACGCATTCAGAAACGCTGACAGAGGCTGCGACGCCGACTGAGACGCCGACTGATGCAGATAAGGGTAGATATTGGCTTAGAGAAGGCAGCAGACACCCCATTCGACAGCGGCAGCGACTGAGATACCTACAGAGACGCTGACAGAAGCTGCGAAGCCGACTGTGACGCCGACTGAGGCAGGTAGGGGTAGATATAGGCATAGAGAAGGCAGCAGATCCACCAATCGACATCGGCAACAACTGAGACGCCTACAGAAACGTTGACAGAGGCTACGATACCGACTGAGATGCCGACTGAGGCAGATAGGGGTAGATATAAGCATAGAGAAGGCAGCAGACCCCCCAATCGACAGCTGCAGCGACTGAGACGCATTCAGAAACGTTGACAGAGGCTGCGACGCCGACTGAGGCAGATAGGGGTAGATATTGAAATAGAGAAGGCAGCAGACACCCCAATCGACAGCGGCAACAACTGAGACGCTTACAGAGACGCTGACAGAGGCTACGACACCGACTGAGATGCCGCCTGAGGCAGGTAGGGGTAGATATACGCATAGAGAAGGCAGCAGACCCCCAATCGACAGCGGCAGCGACTAAAACGCCTACAAAGACGCTGATAGAGGCTGCGACGCCGACTTAGACGTCGACTGAGGCAGATAGGGTTAGATATTGGCATAGAGAAGGCAGAAACCACCCCAATTGACAGGGGTAGCGACTGAGACGTCTACATAGACGCTGACAGAGCCTGCGATGCCAACTGAGACGCCGACTGAGGCAGAGAGGGTTAGACGTAAGCATAGAGAAGGCAGCAGACCCCCCCAATTTGTCAGCGGCTGTGACTGAGACGCCTACAGAGACGCTGATAGCGGCTGCGACGCTGACAGAGGCTACGACGCTGACAGAAGCTGCGACGACGACTGAGACGCCGACTGAGGTAGATTGGGTTAGACATAGGCATAGAGAAAGCAGCAGACCCCTCAATCGACAGTGGCAACAACTGAGACGCCTACAGAGACGCTGATAGAGGCTGCGACGCTGACTGAGATGCCGACTGAGGCAGATAGGGGTAGATATAGGTATAGAGAAGGCAGCAGACGCCCCAATCGACAACGGCAGCAACTGAGATGCCTACAGAGACCCTGACAGAGGCTGCGACGACGATTGAGACGCAGACCAAGGCAGAGAGGGTTAGACATAGGCATAGAGAAGGCAGCAGACCCGTCAATCGACAGCGGTAACAACTGAGACGCCTACAGAGACGCTAATAGAGGCTGCGACGCCGACTGAGATGGCGACTGAGGCGGATAGGGGTAGATATAGGCATAGAGAAGGCAGCAGAACCCCCAATCGACAGCGGCAGCGACTGAGAAGCCTACAGAGACGCTGACAGAGGCTGCGATGCCAACTGAGACGCCGACTGAGGCAGAGAGGGTTAGACATAAGCATAGAGAAGGCAGCAGACCCCTCAATCGACAGCGATAGCGACTGAGACGCCTACAGAAACGCTGACAGAGGCTGCGACGCCGACTGAGGCAGATAGGGGTAGATATTGGCATAGAGAAGGCAGCAGACCCCCCAATCGGCAGCGTCTGCGACTGAGACGTCTGTAGAGACACTGACAGAGGCTACGACGCTGACTGAGGCAGATAAGGGTAGATATTGGCATAGAGAAGGCAGCAGACCCCCCAATCGGCAGCGTCTGCGACTGAGGCGCCTATAGAGACACTGACAGAGGCTACGACGCTAATAGAGGCTGCGACGCCGACTGAGATGGCGACTGAGGCGGATAGGGGTAGATATAGGCATAGAGATGGCAGCAGAACCCCCAATCGACAGCGGCAGCGACTGAGAAGCCTACAGAGACGCTGACAGAGGCTGCGATGCCAACTGAGACGCCGACTGAGGCAGAGAGGGTTAGACATAAGCATAGAGAAGGCAGCAGACCCCTCAATCGACAGCGGTAGCGACTGAGACGCCTACAGAAACGTTGACAAAGGCTGCGACGCCGACTGAGGCAGATAGGGGTAGATATTGACATAGAGAAGGCAGCAGACCCCCCAATCGACAGCTGCATCGACTGAGACGCATTCAGAAACGCTGACAGAGGCTGCCACGCAGACTGAGACGCCGACTTAGGCAGATAAGGGTAGACATAGGCATAGAGAAGGCAACAGGTCCACCAACCGACAGCGGCAACAACTGAGACGCCTACAGAGACGCTGATAGAGGCTGCGACGACGACTGAGACGCCGACTGAGGCAGAGAGGCTTAGACATAGGCATAGAGAAGGCAGCAGACCCCTCAATCGACAGCGGCAACAACTGAGACGCATACAGAGACGCTGAGAGAGGCTGCGACGCCGACTGAGATGCCGCCTGAGATGCCGACTGAGGCAGATAGGGGTAGGTATAGGCATAGAGAAGGCAGCAGTCCCCCAATCGACAGCGGCAGCGACTGAGACGTCTATAGAGACGCTGACAGAGGCTGCGACGCCGACTGAGAACCCGACTGAGGCAGAGAGGGTTAGACACAGGCATAGAGAAGGCAGCAGAACCCCCAATCGACAGCGGCAGCGACTGAGACGCATTCAGAAACGCTGACAGAGGCTGCGACGCCGACTGAGACGCCGACTGAGGCAGATAAGGGTAGATATAGACTTAGAGAAGGCAGCAGATACCCCAATCGACAGCGGCAACAACTGAGACGACTACAGAGACGCTGAAAGAGGCTACCGACTGAGGCAGGTAGGGGTGGATATACGCATAGAGAAGGCAGCAGACCCCCCCAATCGTCAGGGGCAGCGACTGAGACGCCGACTAAGGCAGAATGGGATGGATATAGGCATAGAGAAGGCATCAGACCCTCCCAATCGACAGCGGCAGTGACTAAGACGCCTACAGAGACGCTGAAAGAGGCTGCGATGACGCCTGAGACGCCGAATGAGGCAGAGAGGGTTAGACACAGGCATAGAGAAGGCAGCAGAACCCCCAATCGACAGCGGCAGCGACTGAGACGCCTACAGAGACGCTTATAGAGGCTGCGACGCCGACTGAGATGCCGGCTGAGGCAGATAGGGGTAGATATAGGCATGGAGAAGGCAGCAGACGCCCCCAATCGACAACGGCAGCGAATGAGATGCCTACAGAGACGCTGACAGACGCTGCGACGACGGCTGAGACGCCGACTGAGGCGGAGAGGGTTAGACATCGGCATAGAGAAGGCAGCAGATCCCTCAATCGACAGCGGCAACAGCTGAGACGCCTACAGAGACGCTGACAGAGGCTGCGACGCCAACTGAGATGCCGACTGAGGCAGATAAGGGTAGATATAGGCAAAGAGAAGGCAGCAGACCCCCAATCGGCAGCGGCAGCGACTGAGACGCCTACAGAGACGCTGACAGAGGCTGCGACGCCGACTGAGGCAGATAGGGGTAGATATTGGCATAGAGAAGGCAGCAGACCCCCCCAATCGGCAGCGGCTGCGACTGAGACGCCTCTAGAGACGCTGACAGAGGCTGCGACGCCGACTGAGTCAGATAGGGGTAGATATAGGCATAGAGAAGGCAGCAGACCCCCCAATCGACAGCGGTAGCGACTGAGATGCCTACAAAGACGCTGACAGAGGCTGAGACGCCGACTGAGGCAGATAAGGGTGGATATAGGCATAGGAACGGCAGCAGATCCCCAATCGACAGCGGCAGCGACTGAGATGCGTACAGAGACGCTGACAGACGCTGCGACGCCGACTGAGGCAGATAGGGGTAGATATTGGCATGAGAAGTCAGCAGACCCCCCCCAATTGGCAGCGGCTGCGACTGGGACGCCTATAGAGACGCTGACAGAGGCTGCGACGCTAACAGAGGCTGCGACGACGACTGAGACGCAGACTGAGGCAGAGAGGGTTAGACATAGGCATAGAGAAGGCAGCAGACCCCTCAATCGACAGCGGTAGCGACTGAGACGCCTACAGAAACGCTGACAGAGGCTGCGACGCTAATAGAGGCTGCGACGCCGACTGAGATAGCGACTGAGGCGGATAGGGGTAGATATAGGCATAGAGAAGGCAGCAGAACCCCCAATCGACAGCGGCAGCGACTGAGAAGCCTACAGAGACGCTGACAGAGGCTGCGATGCCAACTGAGACGCCGACTGAGGCAGAGAGGGTTAGACATAAGCATAGAGGAGGCAGCAGACCCCTCAATCGACAGCGGTAGCGACTGAGACGCCTACAGAAACGTTGACAAAGGCTGCGACGCCGACTGAGGCAGATAGGGGTAGATATTGACATAGAGAAGGCAGCAGACCCCCCAATCGACAGCTGCATCGACTGAGACGCATTCAGAAACGCTGACAGAGGCTGCCACGCAGACTGAGATGCCGACTTAGGCAGATAAGGGTAGACATAGGCATAGAGAAGGCAACAGGTCCACCAACCGACAGCGGCAACAACTGAGACGCCTACAGAGACGCTGATAGAGGCTGCGACGACGACTGAGACGCCGACTGAGGCAGAGAGGCTTAGACATAGGCATAGAGAAGGCAGCAGACCCCTCAATCGACAGCGGCAACAACTGAGACGCATACAGAGACGCTGAGAGAGGCTGCGACGCCGACTGAGATGCCGCCTGAGATGCCGACTGAGGCAGATAGGGGTAGGTATAGGCATAGAGAAGGCAGCAGTCCCCCAATCGACGGCGGCAGCGACTGAGACGTCTATAGAGACGCTGACAGAGGCTGCGACACCGACTGAGAACCCGACTGAGGCAGATAGTTGTAGATATTGGCATAGAGAAGGCAGCAGATCCCCTCCCAATCGGCAGCGGCTGCGACTGAGATGCCTACAGAGACGCTGAAAGAGGCTGCGACGACGACTGAGACGCCGAATGAGGCAGAGAGGGTTAGACACAGGCATAGAGAAGGCAGCAGAACCCCCAATCGACAGCGGCAGCGACTGAGACGCCTACAGAGACGCTGACAGAGGCTGCGCTGCCGACTGAGACGCCGACTAAGGCAGATAGGGATGGATATAGGCATAGAGAAGGCATCAGACCCTCCCAATCGACAGCGGCAGTGACTAAGACGCCTACAGAGACGCTGAAAGAGGCTGCGACGACGACTGAGACGCCGAATGAGGCAGAGAGGGTTAGACACAGGCATAGAGAAGGCAGCAGAACCCCCAATCGACAGCGGCAGCGACTGAGACGCATTCAGAAACGCTGACAGAGGCTGCGACGCCGACTGAGACGCCGACTGAGGCAGATAAGGGTAGATATAGACTTAGAGAAGGCAGCAGATACCCCAATCGACAGCGGCAACAACTGAGACGACTACAGAGACGCTGAAAGAGGCTACCGACTGAGGCAGGTAGGGGTGGATATACGCATAGAGAAGGCAGCAGACCCCCCAATCGTCAGGGGCAGCGACTGAGACGCCTACATAGACGCTGACAGAGGCTGCGCTGCCGACTGAGACGCCGACTAAGGCAGATAGGGATGGATATAGGCATAGAGAAGGCATCAGACCCTCCCAATCGACAGCGGCAGTGACTAAGACGCCTACAGAGACGCTGAAAGAGGCTGCGACGACGACTGAGACGCCGAATGAGGCAGAGAGGGTTAGACACAGGCATAGAGAAGGCAGCAGAACCCCCAATCGACAGCGGCAGCGACTGAGACGCCTACAGAGACGCTGATAGAGGCTGCGACGCCGACTGAGATGCCGGCTGAGGCAGATAGGGGTAGATATAGGCATGGAGAAGGCAGCAGACGCCCCCAATCGACAACGGCAGCGAATGAGATGCCTACAGAGACGCTGACAGACGCTGCGACGACGGCTGAGACGCCGACTGAGGCGGAGAGGGTTAGACATCGGCATAGAGAAGGCAGCAGATCCCTCAATCGACAGCGGCAACAGCTGAGACGCCTACAGAGACGCTGACAGAGGCTGCGACGCCAACTGAGATGCCGACTGAGGCAGATAAGGGTAGATATAGGCAAAGAGAAGGCAGCAGACCCCCAATCGGCAGCGGCAGCGACTGAGACGCCTACAGAGACGCTGACAGAGGCTGCGACGCCGACTGAGGCAGATAGGGGTAGATATTGGCATAGAGAAGGCAGCAGACCCCCCCAATCGGCAGCGGCTGCGGCTGAGACGCCTCTAGAGACGCTGACAGAGGCTGCGACGCCGACTGAGTCAGATAGGGGTAGATATAGGCATAGAGAAAGCAGCAGACCCCCCAATCGACAGCGGTAGCGACTGAGATGCCTACAAAGACGCTGACAGAGGCTGAGACACCATCTGAGGCAGATAAGGGTGGATATAGGCATAGGAAAGGCAGCAGACCCCCCCATCGACCGCGACCACAACTGAGACGGCTACAGAGACGATGGCAGAGGCTGCGACACCGACTGAGATGCCGACTGAGGCAGGTAGGGGTAGATATAGGCATAGAGAAGGCAGCAGACCCCCCAATCGATAGCGGCAGCGACTAAGATGTCTACAAAGACGCTGACAGAGGCTGAGACGCCGACTGAGGCAGATAAGGGTGGATATAGGCATAGGAACGGCAGCAGATCCCCAATCGACAGCGGCAGCGACTGAGATGCGTACAGAGACGCTGACAGACGCTGCGACGCCGACTGAGGCAGATAGGGGTAGATATTGGCATGAGAAGTCAGCAGACCCCCCCAATTGGCAGCGGCTGCGACTGGGACGCCTATAGAGACGCTGACAGAGGCTGCGACGCTAACAGAGGCTGCGACGACGACTGAGACGCAGACTGAGGCAGAGAGGGTTAGACATAGGCATAGAGAAGGCAGCAGACCCCTCAATCGACAGCGGTAGCGACTGAGACGCCTACAGAAACGCTGACAGAGGCTGCGACGCCGACTGAGATCCCGACTGAGGCAGATAGGGGTAGATATTGGCATAGAGATGACAGCAGACCCCCCAATCGACAGCGGCAGCGACTGAGAAGCCTACAGAGACGCTGACAGAGGCTGAGACGCTGACTGAGGCGGATAAGGGTAGATATAGGCATAGATAAGGCAGCAGACCCCCAATCGACAGCGGCAGCGACTGCGACGCCTACAGAGACGCTGACAGAGGCTGCGACGCCGACTGAGGCAGATAGGGGTAGATATTGGTATAGAGAAGGCAGCAGACCCCCCCAATCGGCAGCGTCTGCGACTGAGACGCCTATAGAGACACTGACAGAGGCTACGACGCTGACAGAGCCTGCGACGCCAACTGAGACGCCGACTGAGGCAGAGAGGGGTAGACATAGGCATAGAGAAAGCAGAAGACCGACAGCGGCAACAACTGAGACGCCTCCAGAGACGCTGACAGAGGCTGCGACGCCAACTGAGATGCCGACTGAGGCAGATAAGGGTAGATATAGGCATAGAGAAGGCAGCAGACCCCCCAATCGACAGCTGCAGCGACTGAGACGCATTCAGAAACGCTGACATAGGCTGCCACGCAGACTGAGGCAGATAGGGGTAGATATTGACATTGAGAAGGCAGCAGACCCCCCAATCGACAGCTTCATCGACTGAGACGCATTCAGAAACGCTGACATAGGCTGCCACGCAGACTGAGACGCCGACTTAGGCAGATAAGGGTAGACATAGGCATAGAGAAGGCAACAGATACACCAATCGACAGCGGCAACAACTGAGACGCCTACAGAGACGCTGATAGAGGCTGCGACGACGACTGAGACGCCGACTGAGGCAGAGAGGCTTAGACATAGGCATAGAGAAGGCAGCAGACCCCTCAATCGACAGCGGCAACAACTGAGACGCCTACAGAGACGCTGAGAGAGGCTGCGACGCCGACTGAGATGCCGACTGAGATGCCGACTGAGGCAGATAGGGGTAAGTATAGGCATAGAGAAGGCAGCAGTCCCCCAATCGACGGCGGCAGCGACTGAGACGTCTATAGAGATACTGACAGAGGCTGCGACGCCGACTGAGAACCCGACTGAGGCAGATAGTTGTAGATATTGGCATAGAGAAGGCAGCAGACCCCCCCCCAATCGGCAGCGGCTGCGACTGAGACGCCTACAGAGACGCTGACATAGGCTGCGACGCTGACAGAGGTTGCCAAGCCAACTGAGACGCCGACTGAGGCAGAGAGGGGTAGACTTAGGCATAGAGAAGGCAGCAGACCCCCCAATCGACAGCTGCAGCGACTGAGACGCATTCAGAAACGCTGACAGAGGTTGCGACGCCGACTGAGACGCCGACTGAGGCAGATAAGGGTAGATATAGACTTAGAGAAGGCAGCAGATACCCCAATCGACAGCGGCAACAACTGAGACGACTACAGAGACGCTGAAAGAGGCTACCGACTGAGGCAGGTAGGGGTGGATATACGCATAGAGAAGGCAGCAGACCCCCCCCAATCGTCAGGGGCAGCGACTGAGACGCCTACATAGACGCTGACAGAGGCTGCGATGCCGACTGAGACACCGACTAAGGCAGATAGGGATGGATATAGGCATAGAGAAGGCATCAGACCCCCCCAATCGACAGCGGCAGTGACTAAGACGCCTACAGAGACGCTGACAGAGGCTGCGACGACGACTGAGACGCCGAATGAGGCAGAGAGGGTTAGACACAGGCATAGAGAAGGCAGCAGAACCCCCAATCGACAGCGGCAGCGACTGAGACGCCTACAGAGACGCTGATAGAGGCTGCGACGCCGACTGAGATGCCGACTGAGGCAGATAGGGGTCGATATAGGCATGGAGAAGGCATCAGACGCCCCCAATCGACAACGGCAGCGACTGAGATGCCTACAGAGACGCTGACAGAGGCTGTGACGACGGCTGAGACGCCGACTGAGGCAGATAAGGGTAGATATAGGCATAGAGAAGGCAGCCCACCCCCAATCGACAGCGGCAGCGACTGAGACGCCTACAGAGACGCTGACAGAGGCTGCGACGCCGACTGAGGCAGATAGGGGTAGATATTGGCATAGAGAAGGCAGCAGACCCCCCAATCGGCAGCGGCTGCGACTGAGACGCCTATAGAGACGCTGACAGGGGCTGCGACGCCGACTGAGTCAGATAGGGGTAGATATAGGCATAGATAAGGCAGCAGACCCCCCAATCGACAGCGGTAGCGACTGAGACACCAACAGAGACGATGGCAGAGGCTGCGACACCGACTGAGATGCCGACTGAGGCAGGTAGGGGTAGATATAGGCATAGAGAAGGCAGCATACCCCCCAATCGATAGCGGCAGCGACTGAGATGCCTACAAAGACGCTGACAGAGGCTGAGACGCCGACTGAGGCAGATAAGGGTGGAAATAGGCATAGGAAAGGCAGCAGATCCCCAATCGACAGCGGCAGCGACTGAGATGCCTACAGAGACGCTGACAGAGGCTGCGACGCCGACTGAGGCAGATAGGGGTAGATATTGGCATAGAGAAGTCAGCAGACCCCACAAACGGCAGTGGCTGCGACTGAGACGCCTATAGAGACGCTGACAGAGGCTGCGACGCCGACTGAGACCCCGACTGAGGCAGATAGGGGTCGATATAGGCATGGAGAAGGCATCAGACGCCCCCAATCGACAACGGCAGCGACTGAGATGCCTACAGAGACGCTGACAGAGGCTGTGACGACGGCTGAGACGCCGACTGAGGCAGAGAGGGTTAGACATCGGCATAGAGAAGGCAGCAGATCCCTCAATCGACAGCGGCAACAGCTGAGACGCCTACAGAGACGCTGACAGAGGCTGCGACGCCAACTGAGATGCCGACTGAGGCAGATAAGGGTAGATATAGGCATAGAGAAGGCAGCCCACCCCCAATCGACAGCGGCAGCGACTGAGACGCCTACAGAGACGCTGACAGAGGCTGCGACGCCGACTGAGGCAGATAGGGGTAGATATTGGCATAGAGAAGGCAGCAGACCCCCCAATCGGCAGCGGCTGCGACTGAGACGCCTATAGAGACGCTGACAGGGGCTGCGACGCCGACTGAGTCAGATAGGGGTAGATATAGGCATAGATAAGGCAGCAGACCCCCCAATCGACAGCGGTAGCGACTGAGACACCAACAGAGACGATGGCAGAGGCTGCGACACCGACTGAGATGCCGACTGAGGCAGGTAGGGGTAGATATAGGCATAGAGAAGGCAGCATACCCCCCAATCGATAGCGGCAGCGACTGAGATGCCTACAAAGACGCTGACAGAGGCTGCGACGCCGACTGAGGCAGATAGGGGTAGATACTGGCATAGAGAAGGCAGCAGACCCCCCAATCGGCAGCGGTTGCGACTGAGACGCCTACAGAGACGCTGACAGAGGCTGCGACGCCGACTGAGGCAGATAGGGGTAGATATTGGCATAGAGAAGTCAGCAGACCCCCAATCGGCAGCGGCTGCGACTGAGACGCCTATAGAGACGCTGACAGAGGCTGCGACGCCGACTGAGACCCCGACTGAGGCAGATAAGGGTGGAAATAGGCATAGGAAAGGCAGCAGATCCCCAATCGACAGCGGCAGCGACTGAGATGCCTACAGAGACGCTGACAGAGGCTGCGACGCCGACTGAGGCAGATAGGGGTAGATATTGGCATAGAGAAGTCAGCAGACCCCCAATCGGCAGCGGCTGCGACTGAGACGCCTATAGAGACGCTGACAGAGGCTGCGACGCCGACTGAGACCCCGACTGAGGCAGATAGGGGTAGATATTGGCATAGAGATGGCAGCAGACCCCCCAATCGACAGCGGCAGCGACTGAGAAGCCTACAGAGACGCTGACAGAGGCTGAGACGCCGACTGAGGCAGATAAGGGTAGACATAGGCATAGAGAAGGCAGCAGACCCCAATCGACAGCGGCAGCAACTGAGACGCCTACAGAGACGCTGACAGAGGCTGCGACGCCGACTGAGGCAGATAGGGGTAGATACTGGCATAGAGAAGGCAGCAGACCCCCCAATCGGCAGCGGTTGCGACTGAGACGCCTATAGAGACGCTGACAGAGGTTGCGACGCAGACAGAGGCTGCGACGCCAACTGAGACGCCGACTGAGGCAGAGAGGGGTAGACATAGGCGTAGAGAAGGCAGCAGACCCCCCAATCGAAAGCGGCAACAACTGAGACGCCTCCAGAGACGCTGACAGAGGCTGCGACGCCGACTGAGGCAGATAGGGGTAGATATTGGCATAGAGAAGGCAGCAGAACGCCCAATCGGCAGCGGCTGCGACTGAGACGCCTATAGAGACACTGACAGAGGCTACGACGCTGACAGAGGCTGCGACGCCAACTGAGACCCCGACTGAGGCAGATAACTGTAGATATAGGCATAGAGAAGGCAGCAGACCCCCCTATCGACAGTGGCAACAACTGAGACGCCTTCAGAGACGGTGACAGAGGCTGCGACGTCAACTGAGGCAGATAGGGGTAGATATTGGCATAGAGAAGGCAGCAGACCCCCCCAATCGGCAGCGGCTGCGACTGAGACGCCTATAGAGACACTGACAGAGGCTACGACGCTGACAGATGCTTCGACGCCAACTGAGACGCCGACTGAGACAGATAAGGGTAGATATAGGCATAGAGAAGGCAGCAGACCCCCCAATCGACAGCTGCAGCGACTGAGACGCATTCAGAAACGCTGACAGAAGCTGCGACGCCGACTGAGATGCCTACTGAGGCAGATAGGAGTAGAGATAGGCATATAGAAGGCAGTAGACCCACCAATCGACATCGGCAACAACTGAGACGCCTACAGAAACGTTGACAGAGGCTGCGACGCCGACTGAGGCAGATAGGGGTAGATATAGGCATAGAGAAGGCAGCAGACCCCCCCAATCGGTAGCGGCTGCGACTGAGACGCCTATAGAGACGCTGACAGAGGCTGCGACGCCGACTGAGACCCCGACTGAGGCAGATAGGGGTAGATATTGGCATAGAGATGGCAGCAGACACCCCAATCGACAGCGGCAGCGACTGAGAAGCCTACAGAGACGCTGACAGAGGCTGAGACGCCGACTGAGGCAGATAAGGGTAGATATAGGCATAGAGAAGGCAGCAGACCCCAATCGACAGCGGCAGCAACTGAGACGCCTACAGAGACGCTGACAGAGGCTGCGACGCCGACTGATGCAGATAGGGGTAGATACTGGCATAGAGAAGGCAGCAGACCCCCCCAATCGGCAGCGGCTGCGACTGAGACGCCTATAGAGACACTGACAGAGGCTACGACGCTGACAGAGGCTGCGACGCCAACTGAGACCCCGACTGAGGCAGATAACTGTAGATATAGGCATAGAGAAGGCAGCAGACCCCCCTATCGACAGTCGCAACAACTGAGACGCCTCCAGAGACGGTGACAGAGGCTGCGACGTCAACTGAGGCAGATAGGGGTAGATATTGGCATAGAGAAGGCAGCAGACCCCCCCAATCGGCGGCGGCTGCGACTGAGACGCCTATAGAGACACTGACAGAGGCTACGACGCTGACAGATGCTGCGACGCCAACTGAGACGCCGACTGAGACAGATAAGGGTAGATATAGGTATAGAGAAGGCAGCAGACCCCCCAATCGACAGCTGCAGCGACTGAGACGCATTCAGAAACGCTGACAGAAGCTGCGACGCCGACTGAGATGCCTTCTGAGGCAGATAGGAGTAGAGATAGGCATAGAGAAGGCAGTAGACCCACCAATCGACATCGGCAACAACTGAGACGCCTACAGAAACGTTGACAGAGGCTGCGACGCCGACTGAGGCAGATAGGGGTAGATATTGGCATAGAGAAGGCACCAGACCCCCCCAATCGGCAGCGGCTGCGACTGAGACGCCTATAGAGACACTGACAGAGGCTACGACGCTGACAGAGGCTGCGACGCCAACTGAGACGCCGACTGAGGCAGAGAGGGGTAGACATAGGCATAGAGAAGGCAGCAGACCCCCCTATCGACAGCGGCAACAACTGAGACGCCTCCAGAGACGGTGACAGAGGCTGCGACGCCAACTGAGGCAGATAGGTGTAGATATTGGCATAGAGAAGGCAGCAGACCCCCCCAATCGGCAGCGGCTGCGACTGAGACGCCTATAGAGACACTGACCGAGGCTACGACGCTGACAGAGGCTGCGACGCCAACTGAGACGCCGACTGAGGCAGATAAGGGTAGATATAGACTTAGAGAAGGCAGCAGATACCCCAATCGGCAGCGGCAACAACTGAGACGACTACAGAGACGCTGCCAGCGTCTATGTAGGCGCCTCTATCAGCGTCTCTGTAAGCGTCTCAGTTGTTGCCGTTGTCGATTGGGGGGTCTGTTGCCTTCTGTATACCTATATCTACCCCTGTTTGCCTCAATCGGCGTCGCAGCCTCTGTCAGCGTCTCTGTAGGCGTCTCAGTCTCTACCGCTGTCGATTGGGGGTTCTGCTGCCTTCTCTATGCCTATATCTACCCCTATCTGCCTCAGCCGGTGTCTCAGTCGGTGTCGCAGCCTCTGTCAGCATCGCAGCCTCTGTCAGAGTCGCAGCCGCTGTCAGCGTCTCTGTAGGCTTCCCAGATGTTGCCGCTGTCGATTGGGGGTCTGCTGCCTTCTCTATGCTTATGTCTACCCCTCTCTGCCTCAGTCGGCGCCTCAGTCGGCGTCGCAGCCTCTATCAGCGTCTCTGTAGCCGTCTCAGTCGCTGCCGCTGTCGATTGGGGGGTCTGCTGCCTTCGCTATGCCAATATCTATCCCAATCTGCCTCAGTCGGCGTCGCCGCCTCTGTCAGCGTCTCTGTAGGCGTCTCAGTCGCTGCCGCTGTCGATTGGGGTGGTCTGTTGCCTTCTCTATGCCAATATCTACCCCAATCTGCCTCAGTCGGCATCTCAGTCGGTGTCGCAGCCTCTGTCAGCATCGCAGCCTCTGTAAGAGTCGCAGCCTCTGTCAGCGTCTCTGTAGGCTTCCCAGATGTTGCCGCTGTCGATTGGGGGGTCTGCTGCCTTCTCTATGCCTATGTCTACCCCTCTCTGCCTCAGTCGGCGTGTCAGCCTCTGTCAGCGTCTCTGTAGGCGGCTCAGTCGCTGCCGCTATCGATTGGGAGGTTCTGCTGCCTCCTCTAAGCCAATATCTACCCCTATCTACCTCAGTCGGGGTCTCAGTCGGGGTCGCAGCCTCTCTCAGCGTCTCTGTAGGCGTCTCAGTCACTGCCGCTGTCAAATTGGGGTAGTCTGCTGCCTTCTCTATGCCTATATCTACCCCTATCTGAATCAGTCGGCGTCTCAGTCGGCGTCGCAGCCTCTGTCGGCGTTTCTGTAGGCGTCTCAGTCGCTGCCATTGTCGTTTGGGGGTCTGCTGCCTTCACTATCCCTAAATCTACCCCTGTCTCCCTCAGTCGGCGTCTCAGTCGGAATCGCAACCTCTGCCACCGTCTATGTAGGCGTCTCAGTCGCTGCCCCTGTCGATTGGGGGGGTCTGCTGCCTTCTCTATGCCAATATCTACTCCTATCTGCCTCAGTCGGCGTCTCAGTCGGCATCGCAGCCTCTGTCAGCGCTTTTGTAGGCATCTAAGTCGCTGCCGCTATCGATTGGGGGGTCTGCTGCCTTCTCTATGCCTATATCTACCCTTATCTGCCTCACTCGGCGTCTTACTCGGCGTCGCAGCCACTGTCAGCGTCTCTACATGCGTCTCAGTCGCTGTCGCTGTCGATTGGGAGGTCTGCTGCTTTCTCTATGCCTATAACTACTCCTACCTTTTTCAGTCGGCATCTCATTCGGCGTCGCAGCCCCTGTCAGCGTCTCTGTAGGCTTCCCAGATGTTGCCGCTGTCGATTGGGGGGTCTGCTGCCTTCTCTATGCTTATGTCTACCCCTCTCTGCCTCAGTCGGCGTCTCAGTCGGCGTCTCAGTCGGCGTCTCAATTGGCGTCGCAGCTTCTCTCAAGCTCGCAGCCTCTGCCAGCGTCTATGTAGGCGTCTCAGTCGCTGCCCCTGTCGATTGGGGTGGTCTGCTGCCGTCTCTATGAATATCCCTACCCCTACCTCCCTCAGTCGGCGTCACATTCGGCTTCTCAGCCTCTGTCAGGGTTTCTGTAGGTGTCTCAGTCGCTGCCGCTGTCGATTGGGGTGGTCTGCTGCCTTCTCTATGCCAATATCTACTCCAATCTGCCTCAGTCGGCGTCGCAGTCTCGTTCAGCGTCTCTGTCACAGCGCCTCAGTTGTTGCCGCTGTCGATTGGGTGTCTGCTGCCTTCTCTATGCCTATGTCTACCCCTCTCTGGCTCAGTCGGCGTCTCAGTCGGCGTCGCAGCCTCTGTCAGCGTCACTGCCTCTGTCAGCGTCTATTTACGCGTCTCAGTCGCTGCCCCTGTCGATTGGGGTGGTCTGCTGCCTTCTCTATGCCTATCTCTACCCCTACCTCCCTCAGTCGGCGTCACAGTCGGCTTCTCAGCCTCTGTCAGCGTCTCTGTAGGTGTCTCAGTCGCTGCCGCTGTCGATTGGGGGGTCTGCTGCCTTCTCTATGCCTATATCCACCCCTATCTGCCTCAGTCGGCGTCGCAGCCCATGTCAGCGTCTCTGTAGGCGTCTCAGTCTCTGCCGCTGTCGATTGGGGGTTCTGCTGCCCTCTCTATGCCTATATCTACCCCTATTTGCCTCAGCCGGTGTCTCGGTCGGCTCCTCAGCCCCTGTCAGCGTCTCTGTAGGAGTCTCAGTCGCTGCCGCTGTCGATTGGGGGTTCTGCTGCCTTGTCTATGAATTTAACTACCCCTATCTGCCTCAGTTGGCGTCTCAGTCGGCGTCGCAGCCTCTATCAGCGTCTCTGTAGGCGTCTCAGTTGTTGCCGTTGTCGATTGGGGGGTCTGTTGCCTTCTGTATACCTATATCTACCCCTGTTTGCTTCAATCGGCGTCGCAGCCTCTGTCAGCGTCTCTGTAGGCGTCTCAGTCTCTGCCGCTGTCGATTGGGGGTTCTGCTGCCTTCTCTATGCCTATATCTACTCCTATCTGCATCAGCCGGTGTCTCAGTCGGCGTCGCAGCCTCTGTCAGCGTCTCTGTAGGCGTCTCAGTTGTTGCTGCTGTCGATTGGGGGGTCTGCTGCCTTCTCTATGCTTATGTCTACCCCTCTCTGCCTCAGTCGGCGTCTCAGTCGGCGTCTCAGTTGGCGTCGCAGCCTCTGTCAGCGTCTCTGTAGCCGTCTCAGTCGCTGCCGCTGTCGATTGGGGGGGTCTGCTGCCTTCGCTATGCCAATATCTACCCCAATCTCCCTCAGTCGGCGTCGCCGCCTCTGTCAGCGTCTCTGTAGGCGTCTCAGTCGCTGCCGCTGTCGATTGGGGTGGTCTGCTGCCTTCTCTATGCCAATATCTACCCCAATCTGCCTCAGTCGGCATCTCAGTCGGTGTCGCAGCCTCTGTCAGCATCGCAGCCTCTGTCAGAGTCGCAGCCTCTGTCAGCGTCTCTGTAGGCTTCCCAGATGTTGCCGCTGTCGATTGGGGGGTCTGCTGCCTTCTCTATGCCTATGTCTACCCCTCTCTGCCTCAGTCGGCATCGCAGCCTCTGTCAGCGCTTTTGTAGGCGTCTCAGTCGCTGCCGCTATCGATTGGGGGGTCTGCTGCCTTCTCTATGCCTATATCTACCCTTATCTGCCTCAGTCGGCGTCTCATTCGGCATCGCAGCCACTGTCAGCGTCTCTAAATGCGTCTCAGTCGCTGTCGCTGTCGATTGGGAGGTATGCTGCCTTCTCTATGCCTATATCTACGCCTACCTGTTTCAGTCGGCATCTCAGTCGGCGTCGCAGCCCCTGTCAGCGTCTCTGTAGGCGTCTCAGTTGTTGCCGCTGTCGATTGGGGGGGTCTGCTGCCTTCTCCTTGCCAATATCTACCCCTATCTAACTCAGTCGGCATCTCAATTGGCGTCGCAGCCTCTGTCAGCGTCTCAGTAGTTGTCTCAGTCGCTGCCACTGTCGATTGGGGGAGGCTGCTGCCTTCTCTATGCCAATATCTACCCCAATCTGCCTCAGTCGGCGTCGCAGCCTCTGTCAGTGTCTCTGTAGGCGTCTCAGTCGCTGCCGTTGTCGATTGGGGGTTCTGCTGCCTTCTCTATGCCTATATCTACCCCTATCTGCCTCAGTCGGTGTCTCAGTCGGCGTCGCAGTCTCTGTCAGCGTCTCTGTAGGCGTCTCAGTTGTTGCCGCTGTCGATTGGGGGGTCTGCTGCCTTCTCTATGCCTATGTTTACCCCTCTCTGCCTCAATCGGCGTCTTAGTCGGCGTGTCAGTCGACGGCTCAGTCGGCGTCGCAGCCTCTGTCAGCTTCCCAGCCTCTGTCAGCGTCTCTGTAGGCATCTCAGTCGCTGCCGCTGTCGATTGAGGGGTCTGCTGCCTTCTCTATGCCAATATTTACCCCAATCTGCCTCAGTCGGCGTCGCAGCCTCGGCCAGCGTCTCTGTAGGCGTCTCAGTCGCTGCCTTTGTCGATTGGGGGTTCTGCTGCCTTCTGTATGCCTATATCTACCCCTACGCGCCTCAGTCGGCATCTTAGTCGGAGTCGCAGCCTCTATAAGCGTCTCTGTAGGCGTCTCAGTTGTTGCAGCTGTCGATTGGTGGGTCTGCTGCCTTCTCTATGCCTATGTCTACCCATACCTGCCTCAGTCGGCGTCACAGTCGGCTTCGCAGCCTCTGTCAGAGTCTCTGTAGGTGTCTCAGTCGCTGCCGCTGTCGATCGGGGGGTCTGATTCCTTCTCTAAGCCTATATCTATCCTTATCTGCCTCAGTCGGCGTCTCATTCGGCGTCGCAGCCTCTGTAAGCGTCTCTAAATGCGTCTCAGTCGCTGTCAATTGGGGGGTCTGCTGCCTTCTCTATGCCTTTATCTACCCCTATCTGCCTCAGTCGGCGTCACAGTTGGCATCTCAGCCTCTGTCAGCGTCTCTGTAGGCGACTCAGTCGCTGCCGCTGTCGATTGGGGGCGTCTGCTGCCTTCTCTATGCCAATATCTACCCCTATCTGCCTCAGTCGGGTTCTCAGTCGGCATCGCAGCCTCTGTCAGCGTCTCTGTAGGCGTCTCAGTCGCTGCCGCTGTCGATTGGGGGGGTCTGCTGCCTTCTCTATGCCAATATCTACTCCTATCTGCCTCAGTCGGCATCTCAGTCGGCGTCGCAGCCTCTTTCAGCGTCTCTGTAGGCGTCTCAGTTGTTGCCGCTGTCGATTGGGTTGTCTGCAGCCTTCTCTATGCCTGTATCTACCCCTATATGCCACTGTCGGCGTCTCAGTCGGCGTCGCCGCATCTGTCAGCGTCTCTGTAGGCGTCTCAGTCACTGCCACTGTCGATTGGGGAGGGTCTGCTGCTTTCTCTATGCCTATATCTACCCCTATCTGCCAAAGTCGGCATCACAGTCGGCTTTGCAGCCTCTGTCAGCGTCTCTGTAGGTGTCTCAGTCGCTGTCGCTGTCGATTGGGGGGGTCTGATGCCTTCGATATGCCTATATCTACCCGTATCTGCCTCAGTCGGCGTCTCAGTCGGCGTCGCAGCATCTGTCAGCGTCTCTGTAGGCGTCTCAGTTGTTGCAGCTGTCGATTGGTGGGTCTGCTGCCTTCTCTATGCCTATGTCTACCCATACCTGCCTCAGTCGGCGTCACAGTCGGCTTCGCAGCCTCTGTCAGAGTCTCTGTAGGTGTCTCAGTCGCTGCCGCTGTCGATCGGGGGGTCTGATACCTTCTCTAAGCCTATATCTATCCTTATCTGCCTCAATCGGCGTCTCATTCGGTGTCGCAGCCTCTGTAAGCGTCTCTAAATGCGTCTCAGTCGCTGTCAATTGGGGGGTCTGCTGCTTTCTCTATGCCTTTATCTACCCCTATCTGCCTCAGTCGGCGTCACAGTTGGCATCTCAGCCTCTATCAGCGTCTCTGTAGGCGACTCAGTCGCTGCCGCTGTCGATTGGGGGCGTCTGCTGCCTTCTCTATGCCAATATCTACCCCTATCTGCCTCAGTCGGGTTCTCAGTCGGCATCGCAGCCTCTGTCAGCGTCTCTGTAGGCGTCTCAGTCGCTGCCGCTGTCGATTGGGGGGTCTGCTGCCTTCTCTATGCCAATATCTACTCCTATCTGCCGCAGTCGGCATCTCAGTCGGCGTCGCAGCCTCTTTCAGCGTCTCTGTAGGCGTCTCAGTTGTTGCCGCTGTCGATTGGGTTGTCTGCAGCCTTCTCTATGCCTGTATCTACCCCTATATGCCACTGTCGGCGTCTCAGTCGGCGTCGCCGCATCTGTCAGCGTCTCTGTAGGCGTCTCAGTCACTGCCACTGTCGATTGGGGAGGGTCTGCTGCTTTCTCTATGCCTATATCTACCCCTATCTGCCAAAGTCGGCTTCACAGTCGGCTTTGCAGCCTCTGTCAGCGTCTCTGTAGGTGTCTCAGTCGCTGTCGCTGTCGATTGGGGGGGTCTGATGCCTTCGATATGCCTATATCTGCCCGTATCTGCCTCAGTCGGCGTCTCAGTCGGCGTCGCAGCATCTGTCAGCGTCTCTGTAGGCGTCTCAGTCACTGCCACTGTCGATTGAGCGGTCTGCTGCCTTTTCTAGGCCTATGTCTAACCCTCTCTGCCTCAGTCGGCGTCTCAGTCGGCGTCGCAGCCTATTGTCAGCGTTTCTGTAGGCGTCTCAGTCCTGCCGCTGTCGATTGGGGGGTCTGCTGCCTTCTCTATGCCTATATCTACCCGTATCTGCCTCAGTCGGCGTCTCAGTCGGCGTCACAGCCTCTGTCAGCTTCTCTGTAGGCGTCTCTCTGTCAGCGTCTCTGTAGGCGTCTCATTTGTTGCCGCTGTCGATTGGGTTGTCTGCAGCCTTCTCTATGCCTGTATCTACCCCTATATGCCACTGTCGGCGTCTCAGTCGGCGTCGCCGCATCTGTCAGCGTCTCTGTAGGCGTCTCAGTCACTGCCACTGTCGATTGGGGGGGGTCTGCTGCTTTCTCTATGCCTATATCTAAACCTATCTGCCAAAGTCGGCTTCACAGTCGGCTTTGCAGCCTCTGTCAGCGTCTCTGTAGGTGTCTCAGTCGCTGTCGCTGTCGATTGGGGGGTCTGATGCCTTCGATATGCCTATATCTACCCGTATCTGCCTCAGTCGGCGTCTCAGTCGGCGTCGCAGCATCTGTCAGCGTCTCTGTAGGCGTCTCAGTCACTGCCACTGTCCATTGAGCGGTCTGCTGCCTTTTCTAGGCTTATGTCTAACCCTCTCTGCCTCAGTCGGCGTCTCAGTCGGCGTCGCAGCCTATTGTCAGCGTTTCTGTAGGCGTCTCAGTCCTGCCGCTGTCGATTGGGTTTTCTGCTGCCTTCTCTATGCATATATCTACCCCTATCTGCCTCAGTCGGCGTCTCAGTCGGCGTCGCAGCCTCTGTCAGCGTCTCTGTAGGCGTCTCAGTCATTGCCGCTGTCGATTGGGGGGTCTGCTGCCTTCTCTATGCCTATATCTACCCCTATCTGCCAAAGTCGGCTTCACAGTCGGCGTCGCAGCCTATTGCCAGCGTCTCTGTAGGCGTCTCAGTCGCTGCCGCTGTCGATTGGGGGGGTCTGCTGCCTTCTCTATGCCAATATCTACTCCTATCTGCCGCAGTCGGCATCTCAGTCGGCGTCGCAGCCTCTTTCAGCGTCTCTGTAGGCGTCTCAGTTGTTGCCGCTGTCGATTGGGTTGTCTGCAGCCTTCTCTATGCCTGTATCTACCCCTATATGCCACTGTCGGCGTCTCAGTCGGCGTCGCAGCCTATTGTCAGCTTTCTGTAGGCGACTCAGTCGCTGCAGCTGTCGATTGGGGGCGTCTGTTGCCTTCTCTATGCCAATATCTACCCCAATCTGCCTCAGTCGGCATCTCAGTCGGTGTCGCAGCCTCTGTCAGCATCGCAGCCTCTGTCAGAGTCGCAGCCTCTGTCAGAGTCGCAGCCTCTGTCAGCGTCTCTGTAGGCTTCCCAGATGTTGCCGCTGTCGATTGGGGGGTCTGCTGCCTTCTCTATGCCTATGTCTACCCCTCTCTGCCTCAGTCGGCATCGCAGCCTCTGTCAGCGCTTTTGTAGGCGTCTCAGTCGCTGCCGCTATCGATTGGGGGGTCTGCTGCCTTCTCTATGCCTATATCTACCCTTATCTGCCTCAGTCGGCGTCTCATTCGGCATCGCAGCCACTGTCAGCGTCTCTAAATGCGTCTCAGTCGCTGTCGCTGTCGATTGGGAGGTATGCTGCCTTCTCTATGCCTATATCCACGCCTACCTGTTTCAGTCGGCATCTCAGTCGGCGTCGCAGCCCCTGTCAGCGTCTCTGTAGGCGTCTCAGTTGTTGCCGCTGTCGATTGGGGGGGTCTGCTGCCTTCTCCTTGCCAATATCTACCCCTATCTAACTCAGTCGGCATCTCAATTGGCGTCGCAGCCTCTGTCAGCGTCTCAGTAGTTGTCTCAGTCGCTGCCACTGTCGATTGGGGGAGGCTGCTGCCTTCTCTATGCCAATATCTACCCCAATCTGCCTCAGTCGGCGTCGCAGCCTCTGTCAGTGTCTCTGTAGGCGTCTCAGTCGCTGCCGTTGTCGATTGGGGGTTCTGCTGCCTTCTCTATGCCTATATCTACCCCTATCTGCCTCAGTCGGTGTCTCAGTCGGCGTCGCAGTCTCTGTCAGCGTCTCTGTAGGCGTCTCAGTTGTTGCCGCTGTCGATTGGGGGGTCTGCTGCCTTCTCTATGCCTATGTTTACCCCTCTCTGCCTCAATCGGCGTCTTAGTCGGCGTGTCAGTCGACGGCTCAGTCGGCGTCGCAGCCTCTGTCAGCTTCGCAGCCTCTGTCAGCGTCTCTGTAGGCATCTCAGTCGCTGCCGCTGTCGATTGAGGGGTCTGCTGCCTTCTCTATGCCAATATTTACCCCAATCTGCCTCAGTCGGCGTCGCAGCCTCGGCCAGCGTCTCTGTAGGCGTCTCAGTCGCTGCCTTTGTCGATTGGGGGTTCTGCTGCCTTCTGTATGCCTATATCTACCCCTACGCGCCTCAGTCGGCATCTTAGTCGCTGTCGCAGCCTCTATAAGCGTCTCTGTAGGCGTCTCAGTTGTTGCAGCTGTCGATTGGTGGGTCTGCTGCCTTCTCTATGCCTATGTCTACCCATACCTGCCTCAGTCGGCGTCACAGTCGGCTTCGCAGCCTCTGTCAGAGTCTCTGTAGGTGTCTCAGTCGCTGCCGCTGTCGATAGGGGGGTCTGATACCTTCTCTAAGCCTATATCTATCCTTATCTGCCTCAATCGGCGTCTCATTCGGCGTCGCAGCCTCTGTAAGCGTCTCTAAATGCGAATCAGTCGCTGTCAATTGGGGGGTCTGCTGCTTTCTCTATGCCTTTATCTACCCCTATCTGCCTCAGTCGGCGTCACAGTTGGCATCTCAGCCTCTCTCAGCGTCTCTGTAGGTGACTCAGTCGCTGCCGCTGTCGATTGGGGGCGTCTGCTGCCTTCTCTATGCCAATATCTACCCCTATCTGCCTCAGTCGGGTTCTCAGTCGGCATCGCAGCCTCTGTCAGCGTCTCTGTAGGCGTCTCAGTCGCTGCCGCTGTCGATTGGGGGGGTCTGCTGCCTTCTCTATGCCAATATCTACTCCTATCTGCCGCAGTCGGCATCTCAGTCGGCGTCGCAGCCTCTTTCAGCGTCTCTGTAGGCGTCTCAGTTGTTGCCGCTGTCGATTGGGTTGTCTGCAGCCTTCTCTATACCTGTATCTACCCCTATATGCCACTGTCGGCGTCTCAGTCGGCGTCGCCGCATCTGTCAGCGTCTCTGTAGGCGTCTCAGTCACTGCCACTGTCGATTGGGGAGGGTCTGCTGCTTTCTCTATGCCTATATCTACCCCTATCTGCCAAAGTCGGCTTCACAGTCGGCTTTGCAGCCTCTGTCAGCGTCTCTGTAGGTGTCTCAGTCGCTGTCGCTGTCGATTGGGGGGGTCTGATGCCTTCGATATGCCTATATCTACTCGTATCTGCCTCAGTCGGCGTCTCAGTCGGCGTCGCAGCATCTGTCAGCGTCTCTGTAGGCTTCTCAGTCACTGCCACTGTCGATTGAGCGGTCTGCTGCCTTTTCTAGGCCTATCTCTAACCCTCTCTGCCTCAGTCGGCGTCTCAGTCGGCGTCGCAGCCTATTGTCAGCGTTTCTGTAGGCGTCTCAGTCCTGCCGCTGTCGATTGGGGGGTCTGCTGCCTTCTCTATGCCTATATCTACCCGTATCTGCCTCAGTCGGCGTCTCAGTCGGCGTCACAGCCTCTGTCAGCGTCTCTGTAGGCGTCTCTCTGTCAGCGTCTCTGTAGGCGTCTCAGTTGTTGCCGCTGTCGATTGGGTTGTCTGCAGCCTTCTCTATGCCTGTATCTACCCCTATATGCCACTGTCGGCGTCTCAGTCGGCGTCGCCGCATCTGTCAGCGTCTCTGTAGGCGTCTCAGTCACTGCCACTGTCGATTGGGGGGGGTCTGCTGCTTTCTCTATGCCTATATCTACCCCTATCTGCCAAAGTCGGCTTCACAGTCGGCTTTGCAGCCTCTGTCAGCGTCTCTGTAGGTGTCTCAGTCGCTGTCGCTGTCGATTGGGGGGGTCTGATGCCTTCGATATGCCTATATCTACCCGTATCTGCCTCAGTCGGCGTCTCAGTCGGCGTCGCAGCCTATTGCCAGCGTCTCTGTAGGCGTCTCAGTCGCTGCCACTGTCGATTGAGGGGTCTGCTGCCTTCTCTATGCCTATATCTACCCCTATCTGCCTAAGTGGGCTCCTCAGTCGACGTCGCAGCCTCTGTCAGCGTCTCTGTAGGCGTCTCTCTGTCAGCGTCTCTGAATACGTCTCAGTCGCTGCCGCTGTCGATTGGGTTGTCTGCTGCCTTCTCTATGCCTATGTCTAACCCTCTCTGCCACAGTCGGCGTCTCAGTCGTCGTCGCAGCCTCTGTCAGCATCGCAGCCTCTGTCAGCGTCGCAGCCTCTGTCAGCGTCTCTGTAGGCGTCTCAGTCACTGCCGTTGTAAAATTGGGGGGGTCTGTTGCCTTCCCTATGCCTATATCTACCCCTATCTGAATCAGTAGGCGTCTCAGTCGGCGTCGCAGCCTCTGTCAGCGTCTCTGTAGGCGTCTCAGTCGCAGCTTTTTGTCAGAGTCGTTGTAGGCATCTCAGTCGCTGCCGTTGTCGATTGGGGGTCTGCTGCCTTCTCTATGTCTATATCTACCCCTACGCGCCTCAGTCGGCATCTCAGTCGGCGTCGCAGCCTCTATAAGCGTCTCTGTAGGCGTCTCAGTTGTTGCAGCTGTCGATTGGTGGGTCTGCTGCCTTCTCTATGCCTATGTCTACCCATACCTGCCTCAGTCGGCGTCACAGTCGGCTTCGCAGCCTCTGTCAGAGTCTCTGTAGGTGTCTCAGTCGCTGCCGCTGTCGATTGAGGGGTCTGCTGCCTTCTCTAAGCCTATATCTAACCTTATCTGCCTCAGTCGGCGTCTCATTCGGCGTCGCAGCCTCTGTAAGCGTCTCTAAATGCGTCTCAGTCGCTGTCGATTGGGGGTCTGCTGCCTTCTCTATGCCAATATCTACCCCTATCTGCCTCAGTCGGGTTCTCAGACGGCATCGCAGCCTCTGTCAGCGTCTCTGAATGCGTCTCAGTAACTGCCACTGTCGATTGGGGGGGTCTGCTGCCTTCTCTATGCCTATAACTACTCCTATCTGCCTCAGTCGGCATCTCAGTCAGTGTCGCAGCCTCTTTCAGCGTATCTGTAGGCGTCTCAGTTGTTGCCGTTGTCGATTGGGTTGTCTGCAGCCTTCTCTATGCCTGTATCTACCCCTATATGCCACTGTTGGCGTCTCAGTCGGCGTCGCAGCCTCTATCAGCGTCTGAGTAGGCGTCTCAGTAGCTGCCGCTGATGATTGGTTGAGCTGCTACCTTCTCTAGGCCTATATCTAACCTTATCTGCCTCAGTCGGCGTCTCATTCGGCGTCGCAGCCTCTGTAAGCGTCTCTAAATGCGTCTCAGTCGCTGTCGATTGGGGGTCTGCTGCCTTCTCTATGCCAATATCTACCCCTATCTGCCTCAGTCGGGTTCTCAGTCGGCATCGCAGCCACTGTCAGCGTCTCTGAATGCGTCTCAGTAACTGCCACTGTCGATTGGGGGGTCTGCTGCCTTCTCTATGCCTATATCTACTCCTATCTGCCTCAGTCGACATCTCAGTCGGCGTCGCAGCCTCTTTCAGCGTATCTGTAGGCGTCTCAGTTGTTGCCGCTGTCGATTGGGTTGTCTGCAGCCTTCTCTATGCCTGTATCTACCCCTATATGCCACTGTTGGCGTCTCAGTCGGCGTCGCAGCCTCTCTCAGCGTCTCTGTAGGCGCCTCAGTAGCTGCCGCTGATGATTGGGGGATCTGCTACCTTCTCTAAGCCTATATCTACCCTTATCTGCCTCAGTCGGCGTCTCATTCGGCGTCGCAGCCTCTGTCAGCGTCTCTAAATGTGTCTCTGTCGCTGTCGATTGGGGGGTCTGCTACCTTCTCTAAGCCTATATCTACCCTTATCTGCCTCAGTCGGCGTCTCATTCGGCGTCGCAGCCTCTGTCAGCGTCTCTAAATGTGTCTCTGTCGCTGTCGATTGGGGGGTCTGATGCCTTCTCTATGCCTATATCTACCCCTATCTGTCTCAGTCGGCATCTCAGTCGGCGTCGCAGCCTTTATCAGCGTCTCTGTAGGCGTCTCAGTTGTTGCCGGTGTCGATTGAGGGGTCTGCTGCCTTTTCTATGCCAATGTCTAACCCTCTCTGCCTCAGTCGGCGTCTCAGTCGGCGTCGCAGCCTCTGTCAGCGTTTCTGTAGGCGTCTCAGTCGCTGCCGCTGTCGATTGGAAGGTCTGCTGCCTTCTCTATGCCTATATCTACCCCTATCTGCCTTAGTCGGCATCTCAGTCGGGGTCGCAGCTTCTATCAGCGTCTCTGTAGGCATCTCAGTCGCTGCCGTTGTCGATTGAGGGGTCTGCTGCCTTCTCTGTGCCCATATCAACTCCTATCCTCAGTCGGCGTCTCAGTCGGCGACGCAGCCTATTGTCAGCGTCTCTGTAGGCGTCTCAGTCGCTGCCACTGTCGATTAAGGGGTCTGCTGACTTCTCTATGCCTATATCTACCCCTATCTGCCTAAGTGGGCGTCTCAGTCGGCGTCGCAGCCTCTGTCAGCGTCTCTGTAGGCGTCTCTCTGTCAGCGTCTCTGAATACGTCTCAGTCGCTGCCGCTGTCGATTGGGGGCGTCTGCTGCCTTCTCTATGCCAATATCTACCCCAATCTGCCTCAGTCGGCATCTCAGTCGGTGTCGCAGCCTCTGTCAGCATCGCAGCCTCTGTCAGAGTCGCAGCCTCTGTCAGCGTCTCTGTAGGCTTCCCAGATGTTGCCGCTGTCGATTGGGGGGTCTGCTGCCTTCTCTATGCCTATGTCTACCCCTCTCTGCCTCAGTCGGCATCGCAGCCTCTGTCAGCGCTTTTGTAGGCGTCTCAGTCGCTGCCGCTATCGATTGGGGGGTCTGCTGCCTTCTCTATGCCTATATCTACCCTTATCTGCCTCAGTCGGCGTCTCATTCGGCATCGCAGCCACTGTCAGCGTCTCTAAATGCGTCTCAGTCGCTGTCGCTGTCGATTGGGAGGTATGCTGCCTTCTCTATGCCTATATCCACGCCTACCTGTTTCAGTCGGCATCTCAGTCGGCGTCGCAGCCCCTGTCAGCGTCTCTGTAGGCGTCTCAGTTGTTGCCGCTGTCGATTGGGGGGGTCTGCTGCCTTCTCCTTGCCAATATCTACCCCTATCTAACTCAGTCGGCATCTCAATTGGCGTCGCAGTCTCTGTCAGCGTCTCAGTAGTTGTCTCAGTCGCTGCCACTGTCGATTGGGGGAGGCTGCTGCCTTCTCTATGCCAATATCTACCCCAATCTGCCTCAGTCGGCGTCGCAGCCTCTGTCAGTGTCTCTGTAGGCGTCTCAGTCGCTGCCGTTGTCGATTGGGGGTTCTGCTGCCTTCTCTATGCCTATATCTACCCCTATCTGCCTCAGTCGGTGTCTCATTCGGCGTCGCAGTCTCTGTCAGCGTCTCTGTAGGCGTCTCAGTTGTTGCCGCTGTCGATTGGGGGGTCTGCTGCCTTCTCTATGCCTATGTTTACCCCTCTCTGCCTCAATCGGCGTCTTAGTCGGCGTGTCAGTCGACGGCTCAGTCGGCGTCGCAGCCTCTGTCAGCGTCTCTAAATGTGTCTCTGTCGCTGTCGATTGGGGGGTCTGCTACCTTCTCTAAGCCTATATCTACCCTTATCTGCCTCAGTCGGCGTCTCATTCGGCGTCGCAGCCTCTGTCAGCGTCTCTAAATGTGTCTCTGTCGCTGTCGATTGGGGTGTCTGATGCCTTCTCTATGCCTATATCTACCCCTATCTGTCTCAGTCGGCATCTCAGTCGGCGTCGCAGCCTCTGTCAGCGTCTCTGTAGGCATCTCAGTCGCTGCCGCTGTCGATTGAGGGGTCTGCTGCCTTCTCTATGCCAATATTTACCCCAATCTGCCTCAGTCGGCGTCGCAGCCTCGGCCAGCGTCTCTGTAGGCGTCTCAGTCGCTGCCTTTGTCGATTGGGGGTTCTGCTGCCTTCTGTATGCCTATATCTACCCCTACGCGCCTCAGTCGGCATCTTAGTCGGCGTCGCAGCCTCTATAAGCGTCTCTGTAGGCGTCTCAGTTGTTGCAGCTGTCGATTGGTGGGTCTGCTGCCTTCTCTATGCCTATGTCTACCCATACCTGCCTCAGTCGGCGTCACAGTCGGCTTCGCAGCCTCTGTCAGAGTCTCTGTAGGTGTCTCAGTCGCTGCCGCTGTCGATCGGGGGGTCTGATACCTTCTCTAAGCCTATATCTATCCTTATCTGCCTCAATCGGCGTCTCATTCGGCGTCGCAGCCTCTGTAAGCGTCTCTAAATGCGTCTCAGTCGCTGTCAATTGGGGGGTCTGCTGCTTTCTCTATGCCTTTATCTACCCCTATCTGCCTCAGTCGGCGTCACAGTTGGCATCTCAGCCTCTGTCAGCGTCTCTGTAGGTGACTCAGTCGCTGCCGCTGTCGATTGGGGGCGTCTGCTGCCTTCTCTATGCCAATATCTACCCCTATCTGCCTCAGTCGGGTTCTCAGTCGGCATCGCAGCCTCTGTCAGCGTCTCTGTAGGCGTCTCAGTTGTTGCCGCTGTCGATTGGGTTGTCTGCAGCCTTCTCTATGCCTGTATCTACCCCTATATGCCACTGTCGGCGTCTCAGTCGGCGTCGCCGCATCTGTCAGCGTCTCTGTAGGCGTCTCAGTCACTGCCACTGTCGATTGGGGAGGGTCTGCTGCTTTCTCTATGCCTATATATACCCCTATCTGCCAAAGTCGGCTTCACAGTCGGCTTTGCAGCCTCTGTCAGCGTCTCTGTAGGTGTCTCAGTCGCTGTCGCTGTCGATTGGGGGGGTCTGATGCCTTCGATATGCCTATATCTACCCGTATCTGCCTCAGTCTTCGTCTCAGTCGGCGTCGCAGCATCTGTCAGCGTCTCTGTAGGCGTCTCAGTCACTGCCACTGTCGATTGAGCGGTCTGCTGCCTTTTCTAGGCCTATGTCTAACCCTCTCTGCCTCAGTCGGCGTCTCAGTCGGCGTCGCAGCCTATTGTCAGCGTTTCTGTAGGCGTCTCAGTCCTGCCGCTGTCGATTGAGCGGTCTGCTGCCTTTTCTAGGCCTATGTCTAACCCTCTCTGCCTCAGTCGGCGTCTCAGTCGGCGTCACAGCCTCTGTCAGCGTCTCTGTAGGCGTCTCTCTGTCAGCGTCTCTGTAGGCGTCTCAGTTGTTGCCGCTGTCGATTGGGTTGTCTGCAGCCTTCTCTATGCCTGTATCTACCCCTATATGCCACTGTCGGCGTCTCAGTCGGCGTCGCCGCATCTGTCAGCGTCTCTGTAGGCGTCTCAGTCACTGCCACTGTCGATTGGGGGGGGTCTGCTGCTTTCTCTATGCCTATATCTACCCCTATCTGCCAAAGTCGGCTTCACAGTCGGCTTTGCAGCCTCTGTCAGCGTCTCTGTAGGTGTCTCAGTCGCTGTCGCTGTCGATTGGGGGGGTCTGATGCCTTCGATATGCCTATATCTACCCGTATCTGCCTCAGTCGGCGTCTCAGTCGGCGTCGCAGCCTATTGCCAGCGTGTCTGTAGGCGTCTCAGTCGCTGCCACTGTCGATTGAGGGGTCTGCTGCCTTCTCTATGCCTATATCTACCCCTATCTGCCTAAGTGGGCTCCTCACTCGACGTCGCAGCCTCTGTCAGCGTCTCTGTAGGCGTCTCTCTGTCAGCGTCTCTGAATACGTCTCAGTCGCTGCCGCTGTCGATTGGGTTGTCTGCTGCCTTCTCTATGCCTATGTCTAACCCTCTCTGCCACAGTCGGCGTCTCAGTCGTCGTCGCAGCCTCTGTCAGCATCGCAGCCTCTGTCAGCGTCGCAGCCTCTGTCAGCGTCTCTGTAGGCGTCTCAGTCACTGCCGCTGTAAAATTGGGGGGGTCTGCTGCCTTCCCTATGCCTATATCTACCCCTATCTGAATCAGTCGGCGTCTCAGTCGGCGTCGCAGCCTCTGTCAGCGTCTCTGTAGGCGTCTCAGTCGCAGCTTTTTGTCAGAGTCGTTGTAGGCATCTCAGTCGCTACTGTTGTCGATTGGGGGTCTGCTGCCTTCTCTATGTCTATATCTACCCCTACGCGCCTCAGTCGGCATCTCAGTCGGCGTCGCAGCCTCTATAAGCGTCTCTGTAGGCGTCTCAGTTGTTGCAGCTGTAGATTGGTGGGTCTGCTTCCTTCTCTATGCCTATGTCTACCCATACCTGCCTCAGTCGGCGTCACAGTCGGCTTCGCAGCCTCTGTCAGAGTCTCTGTAGGTGTCTCAGTCGCTGCCGCTGTCGATTGAGGGGTCTGCTGCCTTCTCTAAGCCTATATCTAACCTTATCTGCCTCAGTCGGCGTCTCATTCGGCGTCGCAGCCTCTGTAAGCGTCTCTAAATGCGTCTCAGTCGCTGTCGATTGGGGGTCTGCTGCCTTCTCTATGCCAATATCTACCCCTATCTGCCTCAGTCGGGTTCTCAGACGGCATCGCAGCCTCTGTCAGCGTCTCTGAATGCGTCTCAGTAACTGCCACTGTCGATTGGGGGGTCTGCTGCCTTCTCTATGCCTATAACTACTCCTATCTGCCTCAGTCGGCATCTCAGTCAGTGTCGCAGCCTCTTTCAGCGTATCTGTAGGCGTCTCAGTTGTTGCCGTTGTCGATTGGGTTGTCTGCAGCCTTCTCTATGCCTGTATCTACCCCTATATGCCACTGTTGGCGTCTCAGTCGGCGTCGCAGCCTCTATCAGCGTCTGAGTAGGCGTCTCAGTAGCTGCCGCTGATGATTGGTTGAACTGCTACCTTCTCTAGGCCTATATCTAACCTTATCTGCCTCAGTCGGCGTCTCATTCGGCGTCGCAGCCTCTGTAAGCGTCTCTAAATGCGTCTCAGTCGCTGTCGATTGGGGGTCTGCTGCCTTCTCTATGCCAATATCTACCCCTATCTGCCTCAGTCGGGTTCTCAGTCGGCATCGCAGCCTCTGTCAGCGTCTCTGAATGCGTCTCAGTAACTGCCACTGTCGATTGGGGGGTCTGCTGCCTTCTCTATGCCTATATCTACTCCTATCTGCCTCAGTCGACATCTCAGTAGGCGTCGCAGCCTCTTTCAGCGTATCTGTAGGCGTCTCAGTTGTTGCCGCTGTCGATTGGGTTGTCTGCAGCCTTCTCTATGCCTGTATCTACCCCTATATGCCACTGTTGGCGTCTCAGTCGGCGTCGCAGCCTCTCTCAGCGTCTCTGTAGGCGCCTCAGTAGCTGCCGCTGATGATTGGGGGATCTGCTACCTTCTCTAAGCCTATATCTACCCTTATCTGCCTCAGTCGGCGTCTCATTCGGCGTCGCAGCCTCTGTCAGCGTCTCTAAATGTGTCTCTGTCGCTGTCGATTGGGGGGTCTGCTACCTTCTCTAAGCCTATATCTACCCTTATCTGCCTCAGTCGGCGTCTCATTCGGCGTCGCAGCCTCTGTCAGCGTCTCTAAATGTGTCTCTGTCGCTGTCGATTGGGGTGTCTGATGCCTTCTCTATGCCTATATCTACCCCTATCTGTCTCAGTCGGCATCTCAGTCGGCGTCGCAGCCTTTATCAGCGTCTCTGTAGGCGTCTCAGTTGTTGCCGGTGTCGATTGAGGGGTCTGCTGCCTTTTCTATGCCAATGTCTAACCCTCTCTGCCTCAGTCGGCGTCTCAGTCGGCGTCGCAGCCTCTGTCAGCGTTTCTGTAGGCGTCTCAGTCGCTGCCGCTGTCGATTGGAAGGTCTGCTGCCTTCTCTATGCCTATATCTACCCCTATCTGCCTTAGTCGGCATCTCAGTCGGGGTCGCAGCTTCTATCAGCGTCTCTGTAGGCATCTCAGTCGCTGCCGTTGTCGATTGAGGGGTCTGCTGCCTTCTCTGTGCCCATATCAACTCCTATCCTCAGTCGGCGTCTCAGTCGGCGTCGCAGCCTATTGTCAGCGTCTCTGTAGGCGTCTCAGTCGCTGCCACTGTCGATTGAGGGGTCTGCTGCCTTCTCTATGCCTATATCTACCCCTATCTGCCTAAGTGGGCGTCTCAGTCGGCGTCGCAGCCTCTGTCAGCGTCTCTGTAGGCGTCTCTCTGTCAGCGTCTCTGAATACGTCTCAGTCGCTGCCGTTGTCGATTGGGTTGTCTGCTGCCTTCTCTATGCCTATGTCTAACCCTCTCTGCCACAGTCGGCGTCTCAGTCGTCGTCGAGCCTCTGTCAGCATCGCAGCCTCTGTCAGCGTCGCAGCCTCTGCCAACGTCTCTGTAGGCGTCTCAGTCGCTGCCGCTGTCGATTGGGGGTTCTGCTGCCTTCTTTATGCTTATATCTACCCCTACCTGCCTCAGTCGGCATCTCAGTCGGTGTCGCAGCCTCTGTCATCGTCTCTAAATGCGTCTCAGACGCTGTCGATTGGGGGTCTGCTGCCTTTTCTATGCCTATATCTACCCCAATCTGCCTCAGTCGGTGGCGCAGCCTCTGTCAGCGTCTCTGTAGGCGTCTCAGTCGCTGCCGCTGTCGATTGGGGGGTCTGCTGCCTTCTCTATGCCTATATCTACCTTTATCTGCCTCAGTCGGCGTCGCAGCCCATGTCAGCGTCTCTGTAGGCGTCTCACTCGCTGCCGCTGTCGATTGGGGGTTCTGCTGCCTTGTCTATGATTATATCTACCCCTATCTGCCTCAGTCGGCGTCTAAGTCGGCGTCGCAGCCTCTGTCAGCGTCTCTGTAGGCGTCTCATTTGTTGCCGTTGTCGATTGGGGGTTCTGCTGCCTTCTCTATGGCTATATCTACCCCTATCTGCCTCAGTCGGTGTCTCAGTCGGCGTCGCAGCCTCTGTCAGCGTCTCTGTAGGCGTCTCAGGTGTTGCCGCTGTCGATTGGGGGGTCTGCTGCCTTCTCTGTGCCTATGTCTACCCCTCTCTGCCTCAGTCGGCGTCTCAGTCGGCGTCTCAGTCGACGTCTCAGTCGACATCGCAGCCTCTGTCAGCGTCGCAGCCTCTGTCAGCGTCTCTGTAGGCGTCTCAGTCACTGCCGATGTCGATTGGGGGGGTCTGCTAACTTCTCTATGCCAATATCTACCCCAATCTGCCTCAGTCGGCGTCGCAGCCTCTGTCAGAGTCTCTGTAGGCGTCTCAGTCGCAGCCGCTATCGATTGGGGGGTCTGCTGCCTTCTCTATGCCTATATCTACCCCTACCTGCCTCAGTCGGCATCTCAGTCGGTGTCGCAGCCTCTGTCAGCATCGCAGCCTCTGTCAGAGTCGCAGCCGCTGTCAGCGTCTCTGTACGCGTCCCAGATGTTGCCGCTGTCGATTGGGTTGTCTGCAGCCTTCTCTATGCCTGTATCTACCCCTATATGCCACTGTTGGCGTCTCAGTCGGCGTCGCAGCCTCTATCAGCGTCTGAGTAGGCGTCTCAGTAGCTGCCGCTGATGATTGGTTGAACTGCTACCTTCTCTAGGCCTATATCTAACCTTATCTGCCTCAGTCGGCGTCTCATTCGGCGTCGCAGCCTCTGTAAGCGTCTCTAAATGCGTCTCAGTCGCTGTCGATTGGGGGTCTGCTGCCTTCTCTATGCCAATATCTACCCCTATCTGCCTCAGTCGGGTTCTCAGTCGGCATCGCAGCCTCTGTCAGCGTCTCTGAATGCGTCTCAGTAACTGCCACTGTCGATTGGGGGGTCTGCTGCCTTCTCTATGCCTATATCTACTCCTATCTGCCTCAGTCGACATCTCAGTCGGCGTCGCAGCCTCTTTCAGCGTATCTGTAGGCGTCTCAGTTGTTGCCGCTGTCGATTGGGTTGTCTGCAGCCTTCTCTATGCCTGTATCTACCCCTATATGCCACTGTTGGCGTCTCAGTCGGCGTCGCAGCCTCTCTCAGCGTCTCTGTAGGCGCCTCAGTAGCTGCCGCTGATGATTGGGGGATCTGCTACCTTCTCTAAGCCTATATCTACCCTTATCTGCCTCAGTCGGCGTCTCATTCGGCGTCGCAGCCTCTGTCAGCGTCTCTAAATGTGTCTCTGTCGCTGTCGATTGGGGGGTCTGCTACCTTCTCTAAGCCTATATCTACCCTTATCTGCCTCAGTCGGCGTCTCATTCGGCGTCGCAGCCTCTGTCAGCGTCTCTAAATGTGTCTCTGTCGCTGTCGATTGGGGTGTCTGATGCCTTCTCTATGCCTATATCTACCCCTATCTGTCTCAGTCGGCATCTCAGTCGGCGTCGCAGCCTTTATCAGCGTCTCTGTAGGCGTCTCAGTTGTTGCCGGTGTCGATTGAGGGGTCTGCTGCCTTTTCTATGCCTATGTCTAACCCTCTCTGCCTCAGTCGGCGTCTCAGTCGGCGTCGCAGCCTCTGTCAGCGTTTCTGTAGGCGTCTCAGTCGCTGCCGCTGTCGATTGGAAGGTCTGCTGCCTTCTCTATGCCTATATCTACCCCTATCTGCCTTAGTCGGCATCTCAGTCGGGGTCGCAGCTTCTATCAGCGTCTCTGTAGGCATCTCAGTCGCTGCCGTTGTCGATTGAGGGGTCTGCTGCCTTCTCTGTGCCCATATCAACTCCTATCCTCAGTCGGCGTCTCAGTCGGCGACGCAGCCTATTTTCAGCGTCTCTGTAGGCGTCTCAGTCGCTGCCACTGTCGATTGAGGGGTCTGCTGCCTTCTCTATGCCTATATCTACCCCTATCTGCCTAAGTGGGCGTCTCAGTCGGCGTCGCAGCCTCTGTCAGCGTCTCTGTAGGCGTCTCTCTGTCAGCGTCTCTGAATACGTCTCAGTCGCTGCCGTTGTCGATTGGGTTGTCTGCTGCCTTTTCTATGCCTATGTCTAACCCTCTCTACCACAGTCGGCGTCTCAGTCGTCGTCGAGCCTCTGTCAGCATCGCAGCCTCTGTCAGCGTCGCAGCCTCTGCCAACGTCTCTGTAGGCGTCTCAGTCGCTGCCGCTGTCGATTGGGGGTTCTGCTGCCTTCTTTATGCTTATATCTACCCCTACCTGCCTCAGTCGGCATCTCAGTCGGTGTCGCAGCCTCTGTCATCGTCTCTAAATGCGTCTCAGACGCTGTCGATTGGGGGTCTGCTGCCTTTTCTATGCCTATATCTACCCCAATCTGCCTCAGTCGGTGGCGCAGCCTCTGTCAGCGTCTCTGTAGGTGTCTCAGTCGCTGCCGCTGTCGATTGGGGGGTCTGCTGCCTTCTCTATGCCTATATCTACCTTTATCTGCCTCAGTCGGCGTCGCAGCCCATGTCAGCGTCTCTGTAGGCGTCTCACTCGCTGCCGCTGTCGATTGGGGGTTCTGCTGCCTTGTCTATGATTATATCTACCCCTATCTGCCTCAGTCGGCGTCTAAGTCGGCGTCGCAGCCTCTGTCAGCGTCTCTGTAGGCGTCTCATTTGTTGCCGTTGTCGATTGGGGGTTCTGCTGCCTTCTCTATGGCTATATCTACCCCTATCTGCCTCAGTCGGTGTCTCAGTCGGCGTCGCAGCCTCTGTCAGCGTCTCTGTAGGCGTCTCAGGTGTTGCCGCTGTCGATTGGGGGGTCTGCTGCCTTCTCTGTGCCTATGTCTACCCCTCTCTGCCTCAGTCGGCGTCTCAGTCGGCGTCTCAGTCGACGTCTCAGTCGACATCGCAGCCTCTGTCAGCGTCGCAGCCTCTGTCAGCGTCTCTGTAGGCGTCTCAGTCACTGCCGATGTCGATTGGGGGGGTCTGCTAACTTCTCTATGCCAATATCTACCCCAATCTGCCTCAGTCGGCGTCGCAGCCTCTGTCAGAGTCTCTGTAGGCGTCTCAGTCGCAGCCGCTATCGATTGGGGGGTCTGCTGCCTTCTCTATGCCTATATCTACCCCTACCTGCCTCAGTCGGCATCTCAGTCGGTGTCGCAGCCTCTGTCAGCATCGCAGCCTCTGTCAGAGTCGCAGCCGCTGTCAGCGTCTCTGTACGCGTCCCAGATGTTGCCGCTGTCGATTGGGGGGTCTGCTGCCTTCTCTATGCCTATGTCTACCCCTCTCTGCCTCAGTCGGCGTCTCAGCCTCTGTCAGCGTCTCTGTAGGCGGCTCAGCCGCTGCCGCTATCGATTGGGGGTTCTGCTGACTCCTCTAAGCCAATATCTACCCCTATCTACCTCAGTCGGGGTCTCAGTCGGGGTCGCAGCCTCTCTCAGCGTCTCTGTAGGCGTCTCAGTCGCTGCCCCTGTCGATTGGGGGGGGGGGGGGTCTGCTGCCTTCTCTATGCAAATATCTACTCCTATCTGCCTCAGTCGGCGTCTCAGTCGGCATCGCAGCCTCTGTCAGCGCTTTTGTAGGCGTCTCAGTCGCTGCCGCTATCGATTGGGGGTCTGCTGCCAACTCAATGCCTATATCTACCCCTATCTGCCTCATCCGGCGTCTCAGTTGGCGTCGCAGCCTCTGTCAGCGTCTCTGTAGCCGTCTCAGTCGCTGCCGCTGTCGATTGGGGGGGTCTGCTGCCTTCGCTATGCCAATATCTACCCCAATCTGCCTCAGTCGGCGTCGCCGCCTCTGTCAGCGTCTCTGTAGGCATCTCAGTCGCTGCCGCTCTCGATTGGGGTGGTCTGCTGCCTTCTCTATGCCAATAACTACCCCAATCTGCCTCAGTCGGCGTCGCAGTCTCTGTCAGCGTGTCAGTCAGCGTCTCTGTCACAGCGTCTCAGTCGCTGTCGCTGTCGATTGGGGGGTCTGCTGCCTTCTCTATGCCTACATCTACCCTTATCTGCTTCAATCGGCGTCTCAGTCGGTGTCTCAGTTGGCGTCGCAGCCTCTGCCAGCGTCTATGTAGGCGTCTCAGTCGCTGCCCCTGTCGATTGGGGTGGTCTGCTGCCTTCTCTATGAATATCCCTACCCCTACCTCCCTCAGTCGGCGTCACAGTCGGCTTCTCAGCCTCTGTCCGGGTCTCTGTAGGTGTCTCAGTCGCTGCCGCTATCGATTGGGGTGGTCTGCTGCCTTCGCTATGCCAATATCTACCCCAATCTGCCTCAGTCGGCGTCGCAGTCTCTGTCAGCGTCTCTGTCACAGCGTCTCAGTTGTTGCCGCTTTCGATTGGGGGGTCTGCTGCCTTCTCTATGCCTATGTCTACCCCTCTCTGCCTCAGTCGGCGTCTCAGTCGGCGTCGCAGCCTCTATCAGCGTCAGTGCCTCTGTCAGCGTCTATGTAGGCATCTCAGTCGCTGCCCCTGTCGATTGGGGTGGTCTGCTGTCTTCTCTATGCCAATATCTACCCCAATCTGCCTCAGTCGGCGTCGCAGTCTCTGTCAGCGTCTCTGTCACAGCGTCTCAGTTGTTGCCGCTGTCGATTGGGGGGTCTGCTGCCTTCTCTATGCCTATGTCTACCCCTCTCTGCCTCAGTCGGCGTCTCAGTCGGCGTCGCAGCCTCTGTCAGCGTCACTGCCTCTGTCAGCGTCTATGTAGGCATCTCAGTCGCTGCCCCTGTCGATTGGGGTGGTTTGCTGCCTTCTCTATGCCTATCTCTACCCCTAGCTCCCTCAGTCGGCGTCACAGTCGGCTTCTCAGCCTCTGTCAGCGTCTCTGTAGGCGTCTCAGTCTCTGCCGCTGTCGATTGGGGGTTCTGCTGCCTTCTCTATGCCTATATCTACCCCTATCTGCCTCAGCCGGTGTCTCAGTCGGCGTCGCAGCCTCTGTCAGCGTCTCTGTAGGCGTCTCAGTTGTTGCCGCTGTCGATTGGGGCGTCTGCTGCCTTCTCTATGCCTATGTCTACCCCACTCTGCCTCAGTCGGCATCTCAGTCGGCGTCGCAGCCTCTGTCAGCGTCACTGCCTCTGTCAGCGTCTATGTAGGCGTCTCAGTCGCTGCCCCTGTGGATTGGGGTGGTCAGCTGCCTTCTCTATGCCAATATCTACCCCAATCTGCCTCAGTCGGCGTCGCAGTCTCTGTCAGCGTCTATGTAGGCGTCTCAGTCGCTGCCCCTGTCGATTGGGGTGGTCTGCTGCCTTCTCTATGCCTATCTCTACCCCTACCTCCCTCAGTCGGCGTCACAGTCGGCTTCTCAGCATCTGTCAGCGTCTCTGTAGGTGTCTCAGTCGCTGCCGCTATCGATTGGGGGGTCTGCTGCCTTCTCTATGCCTACATCTACCCCTATCTGCCTCAGTCGGCGTCGCAGCCCATGTCAGTGTCTCTGTAGGCGTCTCAGTCTCTGCCGCTGTCGATTGGGGTTCTGCAGCCTTCTCTATGCCTATACCTACCCCTATCTGCCTCAGTCGGCGTCGCAGCCTCTGTCAGCGTCTCTGTAGGCGTCTCAGTCTCTGCCGCTGTCGATTGGGGGTTCTGCTGCCTTCTCTATGCCTATATCTACCCCTATCTGCCTCAGCCGGCGTCTCAGTTGGCGTCGCAGCCTCTGTCAGCGTCTCTGTAGCCGTCTCAGTCGCTGCCGCTGTCGATTGGGGGGTCTGCTGCCTTCGCTATGCCAATATCTACTCCAATCTGCCTCAGTCGGCGTCGTCGCCTCTGTCAGCGTCTCTGTAGGCATCTCAGTCGATGTCGATTGGGGTGGTCTGCTGCCTCCTCTATGCCAATATCTACCCCAATCTGCCTCAGTCGGCGTCGCAGTCTCTGTCAGCGTCTCTGTCACCGTCTCTGTCACAGCGTCTCAGTCGCTGTCGCTGTCGATTGGGGAGTCTGCTGCCTTCTCTATGCCTATATCTACCCTTATCTGCTTCAGTCGGCGTCTCAGTCGGCGTTTCTATTGGATTCTCAGTTGGCGTCGCAGCTTCTGTCAGCGTCGCAGCCTCTGCCAGCGTCTATGTAGGCGTCTCAGTCGCTGCCCCTGTCGATTGGGGTGGTCTGCTGCCTTCTCTATGAATATCCCTACCCCTACCTCCCTCAGTCGGCGTCACAGTCGGCTTCTCAGCCTCTGTCAGGGTTTCTGTAGGTGTCTCAGTCGCTGCCGCTGTCGATTGGGGTGGTCTGCTGCCTTCTCTATGCCAATATCTACCCCAATCTGCCTCAGTCGGCGTCGCAGTCTCGTTCAGCGTCTCTGTCACAGCGTCTCAGTCGCTGTCGCTGTCGATTGGGGGGGTATGCTGCCTTCTCTATGCCTATATCTACCCTTATCTGCCTCACTCGGCGTCTTACTCGGCGTCGCAGCCAATGTCAGCGTCTCTAAATGCGTCTCAGTCGCTGTCGCTGTCGATTGGGAGGTCTGCTGCCTTCTCTATGCCTATAACTACTCCTACCTGTTTCAGTCGGCATCTCATTCGGCGTCGCAGCCCCTGTCAGAGTCTCTGTAGGCTTCCCAGATGTTGCCGCTGTCGATTGGGGGGTCTGCTGCCTTCTCTATGCTTATGTCTACCCCTCTCTGCCTCAGTCGGCGTCTCAGTCGGCTTCTCAGCGTCTGTCATGGTCTCTGTAGGTGCCTCAGTCGCTGCCGCTGTCGATTGGGGTGGTCTGCTGCCTTCTCTAAGCCAATATCTACCCCAATCTGCCTCAGTCGGCGTCGCAGCCTCTGTCAGCGTCTCTGTAGGCGCCTCAGTTGTTGCCGCTGTCGATTGGGGGGTCTGCTGCCTTCTCTATGCCTATGTCTACCCCTCTCTGCCTCAGTCGGCGTCTCAGTCGGCGTCGCAGCCTCTGTCAGCGTCACTGCCTCTGTCAGCGTCTATGTAGGCGTCTCAGTCGCTGCCCCTGTCGATTGGGGTGGTCTGCTGCCTTCTCTATGCCTATCTCTACCCCTACCTCCCTCAGTCGGCGTCACAGTCGGCTTCTCAGCCTCTGTCTGTGTCTCTGTAGGTGTCTCAGTCGCTGCCGCTGTCGATTTGGGGGTTTGCTGCCTTATCTATGCCTATATCCACCCCTATCTGCCTCAGTCGGCGTCGCAGCCCATGTCAGCGTCTCTGTAGGCGTCTCAGTCTCTGCCGCTGTCGATTGGGGGTTCTGCTGCCTTCTCTATGCCTATATCTACCCCTATTTGCCTCAGCCGGTGTCTCGGTCGGCTTCTCAGCCTCTGTCAGCGTCTCTGTAGGTGTCTCAGTCGCTGCCGCTGTCGATTGGGGGTTCTGCTGCCTTGTCTATGATTATAACTACCCCTATCTGCCTCAGTCGGCGTCTCAGTCGGCGTCGCAGCCTCTATCAGCGTCTCTGTAGGCGTCTCAGTTGTTGCCGTTGTCGATTGGGGGGTCTGTTGCCTTCTGTATACCTATATCTACCCCTGTTTGCCTCAATCGGCGTCGCAGCCTCTGTCAGCGTCTCTGTAGGCGTCTCAGTCTCTACCGCTGTCGATTGGGGGTTCTGCTGCCTTCTCTATGCCTATATCTACCCCTATCTGCCTCAGCCGGTGTCTCAGTCGGTGTCGCAGCCTCTGTCAGCATCGCAACCTCTGTCAGAGTCGCAGCCACTGTCAGCGTCTCTGTAGGCTTCCCAGATGTTGCCGCTGTCGATTGGGGGGTCTGCTGCCTTCTCTATGCTTATGTCTACCCCTCTCTGCCTCAGTCGGCGTCTCAGTCGGCGTCGCAGCCTCTATCAGCGTCTCTGTAGCCGTCTCAGTCGCTGCCGCTGGCGATTGGGGGGGTCTGCTGCCTTCGCTATGCCAATATCTATCCCAATCTGCCTCAGTCGGCGTCGCCGCCTCTGTCAGCGTCTCTGTAGGCGTCTCAGTCGCTGCCGCTGTCGATTGGGGTGGTCTGCTGCCTTCTCTATGCCAATATCTACCCCTATCTGCCTCAGCCGGTGTCTCAGTCGGTGTCGCAGCCTCTGTCAGCATCACAGCTTCTGTCAGAGTCGCAGCCGCTGTCAGCGTCTCTGTAGGCTTCCCAGATGTTGCCGCTGTCGATTGGGGGTTCTGCTGCCTTCTCTATGCCTATATCTACCCCTATCTGCCTCAGCCGGTGTCTCAGTCGGCGTCGCAGCCTCTGTCAGCGTCTCTGTAGGCGCCTCAGTTGTTGCCGCTGTCGATTGGGGCGTCTGCTGCCTTCTCTATGCCTATGTCTACCCCACTCTGCCTCAGTCGGCATCTCAGTCGGCGTCGCAGCCTCTGTCAGCGTCACTGCCTCTGTCAGCGTCTATGTAGGCTTCTCAGTCGCTGCCCCTGTGGATTGGGGTGGTCAGCTGCCTTCTCTATGCCAATATCTACCCCAATCTGCCTCAGTCGGCGTCGCAGTCTCTGTCAGCGTCTATGTAGGCGTCTCAGTCGCTGCGCCTGTCGATTGGGGTGGTCTGCTGCCTTCTCTATGCCTATCTCTACCCCTACCTCCCTCAGTCGGCGTCACAGTCGGCTTCTCAGCCTCTGTCAGCGTCTCTGTAGGTGTCTCAGTCGCTGCCGCTATCGATTGGGGGGTCTGCTGCCTTCTCTATGCCTACATCTACCCCTATCTGCCTCAGTCGGCGTCGCAGCCCATGTCAGTGTCTCTGTAGGCGTCTCAGTCTCTGCCGCTGTCGATTGGGGTTCTGCAGCCTTCTCTATGCCTATACCTACCCCTATCTGCCTCAGTCGGCGTCGCAGCCTCAGTCAGCGTCTCTGTAGGCGTCTCAGTCTCTGCCGCTGTCGATTGGGGGTTCTGCTGCCTTCTCTATGCCTATATCTACCCCTATCTGCCTCAGCCGGCGTCTCAGTTGGCGTCGCAGCCTCTGTCAGCGTCTCTGTAGCCGTCTCAGTCGCTGCCGCTGTCGATTGGGGGGTCTGCTGCCTTCGCTATGCCAAAATCTACCCCAATCTGCCTCAGTCGGCGTCGTCGCCTCTGTCAGCGTCTCTGTAGGCATCTCAGTCGATGTCGATTGGGGTGGTCTGCTGCCTTCTCTATGCCAATATCTACCCCAATCTGCCTCAGTCGGCGTCGCAGTCTCTGTCAGCGTCTCTGTCACCGTCTCTGTCACAGCGTCTCAGTCGCTGTCGCTGTCGATTGGGGAGTCTGCTGCCTTCTTTATGCCTATATCTACCCTTATCTGCTTCAGTCGGCGTCTCAGTCGGCGTTTCTATTGAATTCTCAGCTGGCGTCGCAGCTTCTGTCAGCGTCGCAGCCTCTGCCAGCGTCTATGTAGGCGTCTCAGTCGCTGCCCCTGTCGATTGGGGTGGTCTGCTGCCTTCTCTATGAATATCCCTACCCCTACCTCCCTCAGTCGGCGTCACAGTCGGCTTCTCAGCCTCTGTCAGGGTTTCTGTAGGTGTCTCAGTCGCTGCCGCTGTCGATTGGGGTGGTCTGCTGCCTTCTCTATGCCAATATCTACCCCAATCTGCCCCAGTCGGCGTCGCAGTCTCGTTCAGCGTCTCTGTCACAGCGTCTCAGTCGCTGTCGCTGTCGATTGGGGGGGTATGCTGCCTTCTCTATGCATATATCTACCCCTATCTGCCTCACTCGGCGTCTCACTCGGCGTCGCAGCCAATGTCAGCGTCTCTAAATGCGTCTCAGTCGCTGTCGCTGTCGATTGGGAGGTCTGCTGCCTTCTCTATGCATATAACTACTCCTACCTGTTTTAGTCGGCATCTCATTCGGCATCGCAGCCCCTGTCAGAGTCTCTGTAGGCTTCCCAGATGTTGCCGCTGTCGATTGGGGGGTCTGCTGCCTTCTCTATGCTTATGTCTACCCCTCTCTGCCTCAGTCGGCGTCTCAGTCGGCTTCTCAGCGTCTGTCATGGTCTCTGTAGGTGCCTCAGTCGCTGCCGCTGTCGATTGGGGTGGTCTGCTGCCTTCTCTAAGCCAATATCTACCCCAATCTGAATCAGTCGGCGTCGCAGCCTCTGTCAGCGTCTCTGTAGGCGCCTCAGTTGTTGCCGCTGTCGATTGGGGCGTCTGCTGCCTTCTCTATGCCTATGTCTACCCCTCTCTGCCTCAGTCGGCGTCTCAGTCGGCGTCGCAGCCTCTGTCAGCGTCACTGCCTCTGTCAGCGTCTATGTAGGCGTCTCAGTCGCTGCCCCTGTCGATTGGGGTGGTCTGCTGCCTTCTCTATGCCTATCTCTACCCCTACCTCCCTCAGTCGGCGTCACAGTCGGCTTCTCAGCCTCTGTCAGTGTCTCTGTAGGTGTCTCAGTCGCTGCCGCTGTCGATTTGGGGGTTTGCTGCCTTATCTATGCCTATATCCACCCCTATCTGCCTCAGTCGGCGTCGCAGCCCATGTCAGCGTCTCTGTAGGCGTCTCAGTCTCTGCCGCTGTCGATTGGGGGTTCTGCTGCCTTCTCTATGCCTATATCTACCCCTATTTGCCTCAGCCGGTGTCTCGGTCGGCTTCTCAGCCTCTGTCAGCGTCTCTGTAGGTGTCTCAGTCGCTGCCGCTGTCGATTGGGGGTTCTGCTGTCTTGTCTATGATTATAACTACCCCTATCTGCCTCAGTCGGCGTCTCAGTCGGCGTCGCAGCCTCTATCAGCGTCTCTGTAGGCGTCTCAGTTGTTGCCGTTGTCGATTGGGGGGTCTGTTGCCTTCTGTATACCTATATCTACCCCTGTTTGCCTCAATCGGCGTCGCAGCCTCTGTCAGCGTCTCTGTAGGCGTCTCAGTCTCTACCGCTGTCGATTGGGGGTTCTGCTGCCTCCTCTATGCCTATATCTACCCCTATCTGCCTCAGCCGGTGTCTCAGTCGGTGTCGCAGCCTCTGTCAGCATCGCAGCCTCTGTCAGAGTCGCAGCCGCTGTCAGCGTCTCTGTAGGCTTCCCAGATGTTGCCGCTGTCGATTGGGGGGTCTGCTGCCTTCTCTATGCTTATGTCTACCCCTCTCTGCCTCAGTCGGCGTCTCAGTCGGCGTCGCAGCCTCTATCAGCGTCTCTGTAGCCGTCTCAGTCGCTGCCGCTGTCGATTGGGGGGGTCTGCTGCCTTCGCTATGCCAATATCTATCCCAATCTGCCTCAGTCGGCGTCGCCGCCTCTGTCAGCGTCTCTGTAGGCGTCTCAGTCGCTGCCGCTGTCGATTGGGGTAGTCTGCTGCCTTCTCTATGCCAATATCTACCCCAATCTGCCTCAGTCGGCATCTCAGTCGGTGTCGCAGCCTCTGTCAGCATCGCAGCCTCTGTAAGAGTCGCAGCCTCTGTCAGCGTCTCTGTAGGCTTCCCAGATGTTGCCGCTGTCGATTGGGGGGTCTTCTGCCTTCTCTATGCCTATGTCTACCACTCTCTGCCTCAGTCGGCGTGTCAGCCTCTGTCAGCGTCTCTGTAGGCGGCAAAGTCGCTGCCGCTATCGATTGGGAGGTTCTGCTGCCTCCTCTAAGCCAATATCTACCCCTATCTACCTCAGTCGGGGTCTCAGTCGGGGTCTCAGTCGGGGTCTCAGTCGGGGTCGCAGCCTCCCTCAGCGTCTCTGTAGGCGTCTCAGTCACTGCCGCTGTCAAATTGGGGTAGTCTGCTGCCTTCTCTATGCCTAAATCTACCCCTGTCTCCCTCAGTCGGCGTCTCAGTCGGAATCGCAACCTCTGCCACCGTCTATGTAGGCGTCTCAGTCGCTGTCCCTATCGATTGGGGGGGTGTGCTGCCTTCTCTATGCCAATATCTACTCCTATCTGCCTCAGTCGGCGTCTCAGTCGGCATCGCAGCCTCTGTCAGCGTTTCTGTAGGCGTCTCAGTCGCTGCCACTGTCGTTTGGGGGTCTGCTGCCTTCACTATCCCTAAATCTACCCCTGTCTCCCTCAGTCGGCGTCTCAGTCGGAATCGCAACCTCTGCCACCGTCTATGTAGGCGTCTCAGTCGCTGTCCCTATCGATTGGGGGGGTGTGCTGCCTTCTCTATGCCAATATCTACTCCTATCTGCCTCAGTCGGCGTCTCAGTCGGCATCGCAGCCTCTGTCAGCGCTTTTGTAGGCATCTAAGTCGCTGCCGCTATCGATTGGGGGGTCTGCTGCCTTCTCTATGCCTATATCTACCCTTATCTGCCTCACTCGGCGTCTCACTCGGCGTCGCAGCCACTGTCAGCGTCTCTAAATGCGTCTCAGTCGCTGTCGCTGTCGATTGGGAGGTCTGCTGCCTTCTCTATGCCTACAACTACTCCTACCTGTTTCAGTAGGCATCTCATTCGGCGTCGCAGCCCCTGTCAGCGTTTCTGTAGGCGTCTCAGTCGCTGCCCCTGTCGATTGGGGTGGTCTGCTGCCTTCTCTATGAATATCCCTACCCCTACCTCCCTCAGTCGGCGTCACATTCGGCTTCTCAGCCTCTGTCAGGGTTTCTGTAGGTGTCTCAGTCGCTGCCGCTGTCGATTGGGGTGGTCTGCTGCCTTCTCTATGCTAATATCTACCCCAATCTGCCTCAGTCGGCGTCGCAGTCTCGTTCAGCGTCTCTGTCACAGCGTCTCAGTTGTTGCCGCTGTCGATTGGGGGGTCTGCTGCCTTCTCTATGCCTATGTCTACCCCTACCTCCCTCAGTCGGCGTCACAGTCGGCTTCTCAGCCTCTGTCAGCGTCTCTATAGGTGTCTCAGTCGCTGCCGCTGTCGATTGGGGGGTCTGCTGCCTTCTCTATGCCTATATCCACCCCTATCTGCCTCAGTCGGCGTCGCAGCCCATGTCAGCGTCTCTGTAGGCGTCTCAGTCTCTGCCGCTGTCGATTGGGGGTTCTGCTGCCTTCTCTATGCCTATATCTACCCCTATTTGCCTCAGCCGGTGTCTCGGTCGGCTCCTCAGCCCCTGTCAGCGTCTCTGTAGGAGTCTCAGTCGCTGCCGCTGTCGATTGGGGGTTCTGCTGCCTTGTCTATGAATTTAACTACCCCTATCTGCCTCAGTCGGCGTCTCAGTCGGCGTCGCAGCCTCTATCAGCGTCTCTGTAAGCGTCTCAGTTGTTGCCGTTGTCGATTGGGGGGTCTGTTGCCTTCTGTATACCTATATCTACCCCTGTTTGCTTCAATCGGCGTCGCAGCCTCTGTCAGCGTCTCTGTAGGCGTCTCAGTCTCTGCCGCTGTCGATTGGGGGTTCTGCTGCCTTCTCTATGCCTATATCTACCCCTATCTGCATCAGCCGGTGTCTCAGTCGGCGTCGCAGCCTCTGTCAGCGTCTCTGTAGGCGTCTCAGTTGTTGCCGCTGTCGATTGGGGGGTCTGCTGCCTTCTCTATGCTTATGTCTACCCCTCTCTGCCTCAGTCGGCGTCTCAGTCGGCGTCTCAGTCGGCGTCTCAGTTGGCGTCGCAGCCTCTGTCAGCGTCTCTGTAGCCGTCTCAGTCGCTGCCGCTGTCGATTGGGGGGGTCTGCTGCCTTCGCTATGCCAATATCTACCCCAATATCCCTCAGTCGGCGTCGCCGCCTCTGTCAGCGTCTCTGTAGGCGTCTCAGTCGCTGCCGCTGTCGATTGGGGTGGTCTGCTGCCTTCTCTATGCCAATATCTACCCCAATCTGCCTCAGTCGGCATCTCAGTCGGTGTCGCAGCCTCTGTCAGCATCGCAGCCTCTGTCAGAGTCGCAGCCTCTGTCAGCGTCTCTGTAGGCTTCCCAGATGTTGCCGCTGTCGATTGGGGGGACTGCTGCCTTCTCTATGCCTATGTCTACCCCTCTCTGCCTCAGTCGGCGTCGCAGCCTCTGTCAGCGTCTCTGTAGGCGGCTGAGTCGGTGCCGCTATCGATTGGGAGGTTCTGCTGCCTTCTCCATGCCAATATCTACCCCTATCTGCCTCAGTCGGCATCTCAGTCGGCGTCGCAGCCTCTGTCAGCGTCTCTGTAGTTGTCTCAGTCGCTGCCACTGTCGTTTGGAGGTCTGCTGCCTTCACTATCCCTATATCTACCCCTGTCTCCCTCAGTCCACGTCTCAGTCGGAATCGCAACCTCTGCCACAGTCTATGTAGGCGTCTCAGTCGCTGCCCCTGTCGATTGGGGGGGGGTCTGCAGCGTTCTCTATGCCAATATCTACTCCTATCTGCCTCAGTCGGCGTATCAGTCGGCATCGCAGCCTCTGTCAGCGCTTTTGTAGGCGTCTCAGTCGCTGCCGCTATCGATTGGGGGGTCTGCTGCCTTCTCTATGCCTATATCTACCCTTATCTGCCTCAGTCGGCGTCTCATTCGGCGTCGCAGCCACTGTCAGCGTCTCTAAATGCGTCTCAGTCGCTGTCGCTGTCGATTGGGAGGTCTGCTGCCTTCTCTATGCCTATATCTACGCCTACCTGTTTCAGTCGGCATCTCAGTCGGCGTCGCAGCCCCTGTCAGCGTCTCTGTAGGCATCTCAGTTGTTGCCGCTGTCGATTGGGGGGGTCTGCTGCCTTCTCCTTGCCAATATCTACCCCTATCTGCCTCAGTCGGCATCTCAGTCGGCGTCGCAGCCTCTGTCAGCGTCTCAGTAGTTGTCTCAGTCGCTGCCACTGTCGATTGGGGGAGGCTGCTGCCTTCTCTATGCCAATATCTACCCCAATCTGCCTCAGTCGGCGTCGCAGCCTCTGTCAGTGTCTCTGTAGGCGTCTCAGTCGCTGCCGTTGTCGATTGGGGGTTCTGCTGCCTTCTCTATGCCTATATCTACCCCTATCTGCCTCAGTCGGTGTCTCAGTCGGCGTCGCAGTCTCTGTCAGCGTCTCTGTAGGCGTCTCAGTTGTTGCCGCTGTCGATTGGGGGGTCTGCTGCCTTCTCTATGCCTATGTTTACCCCTCTCTGCCTCAATCGGCGTCTTAGTTGGCGTGTCAGTCGACGGCTCAGTCGGCGTCGCAGCCTCTGTCAGCTTCGCAGCCTCTGTCAGCTTCGCAGCCTCTGTCAGCGTCTCTGTAGGCATCTCAGTCGCTGCCGCTGTCGATTGAGGGGTCTGCTGCCTTCTCTATGCCAATATTTACCCCAATCTGCCTCAGTCGGCGTCGCAGCCTCGGCCAGCGTCTCTGTAGGCGTCTCAGTCGCTGCCTTTGTCGATTGGGCGTTCTGCTGCCTTCTGTATGCCTATATCTACCCCTACGCGCCTCAGTCGGCATCTTAGTCGGCGCCGCAGCCTCTATAAGCGTCTCTGTAGGCGTCTCAGTTGTTGCAGCTATCGATTGGTGGGTCTGCTGCCTTCTCTATGCCTATGTCTACCCATACCTGCCTCAGTCGGCGTCACAGTCGGCTTCGCAGCCTCTGTCAGAGTCTCTGTAGGTGTCTCAGTCGCTGCCGCTGTCGATTGGGGGGTCTGATACCTTCTCTAAGCCTATATCTATCCTTATCTGCCTCAATCGGCGTCTCATTCGGCGTCGCAGCCTCTGTAAGCGTCTCTAAATGCGTCTCAGTCGCTGTCGATTGGGGGGTCTGCTGCCTTCTCTATGCCTTTATCTACCCCTATCTGCCTCAGTCGGCGTCACAGTTGGCATCTCAGCCTCTGTCAGCGTCTCTGTAGGCGACTCAGTCGCTGCCGCTGTCGATTGGGGGCGTCTGCTGCCTTCTCTATGCCAATATCTACCCCTATCTGCCTCAGTCGGGTTCTCAGTCGGCATCGCAGCCTCTGTCAGCGTCTCTGTAGGCGTCTCAGTCGCTGCCGCTGTCGATTGGGGGGGTCTGCTGCCTTCTCTATGCCAATATCTACTCCTATCTGCCTCAGTCGGCATCTCAGTCGGCGTCGCAGCCTCTTTCAGCGTCTCTGTAGGCGTCTCAGTTGTTGCCGCTGTCGATTGGGTTGTCTGCAGCCTTCTCTATGCCTGTATCTACCCCTATATGCCACTGTCGGCGTCTCAGTCGGCGTCGCCGCATCTGTCAGCGTCTCTGTAGGCGTCTCAGTCACTGCCACTGTCGATTGGGGGGGTCTGCTGCTTTCTCTATGCCTATATCTACCCCTATCTGCCAAAATCGGCTTCACAGTCGGCTTTGCAGCCTCTGTCAGCGTCTCTGTAGGTGTCTCAGTCGCTATCGCTGTCGATTGGGGGGTCTGATGCCTTCTCTATGCCTATATCTACCCGTATCTGCCTCAGTCGGCGTCTCAGTCGGCGTCGCAGCATCTGTCAGCGTCTCTGTAGGCGTCTCAGTCACTGCCACTGTCGATTGAGCGGTCTGCTGCCTTTTCTAGGCCTATGTCTAACCCTCTCTGCCTCAGTCGGCGTCTCAGTCTTCGTCGCAGCCTATTGTCAGCGTTTCTGTAGGCGTCTCAGTCCTGCCGCTGTCGATTGGGGGGTCTGCTGCCTTCTCTATGCCTATATCTACCCGTATCTGCCTCAGTCGGCGTCTCAGTCGGCGTCACAGCCTCTGTCAGCGTCTCTGTAGGCGTCTCTCTGTCAGCGTCTCTGAATACGTCTCAGTCGCTGCCGCTGTCGATTGGGTTGTCTGCTGCCTTCTCTATGCCTATGTCTAACCCTCTCTGCCACAGTCGGCGTCTCAGTCGTCGTCGCAGCCTCTGTTAGCATCGCAGCCTCTGTCAGCGTCTCAGCCTCTGTCAGCGTCTCTGTAGGCGTCTCAGTCACTGCCGCTGTAAAATTGGGGGGGTCTGCTGCCTTCCCTATGCCAATATCTACCCCTATCTGAATCAGTCGGCGTCTCAGTCGGCGTCGCAGCCTCTGTCAGCGTCTCTGTAGGCGTCTCAGTCGCTGCCACTGTCGATTGGGTGTCTGCTGCTTTCTCTATGCCTATATACACCCCTGTCTCCCTCAGTCGGCGTCTCAGTCGGCATCGCAACCTCTGTCATCGTCTCTGTAGGCGTCTCAGTTGTTGCCGCTGTCGATTAGGTTGTCTGTTGTCTTCTCTATGCCTATGTCTATCCCTCTCTGCCTCCGTCGGCGTCTCAGTCGTCGTCGCAGCCTCTGTCAGCGTTTCTGTAGTCGTCTCAGTTGTTGCCGGTGTCGATTGAGGGGTCTGCTGCCTTTTCTATGCCTATGTCTAACCCTCTCTGCCTCAGTCGGCGTCTCAGTCGGCGTCGCAGCCTATTGTCAGCGTTTCTGTAGGCGTCTCAGTCGCTGCCACTGTCGATTGGGGGTCTGCTGCCTTCTCTATGCCTATATATACCCCTGTCTCCCTCAGTCGGCGACTCAGTCGGCGTCGCAGGCTCTGTCAGCGTCTCTTTAGGCATCTCAGTCGCTGCCGCTGTCGATTGGGGGGTCTGCTGCCTTCTCTATGCCTATAACCATCCCTATCTGCATCGTTTGGCGTCGCAGCCTTTTGTCAGAGTCGTTGTAGGCATCTCAGTCGCTGCCGTTGTCGATTGGGGGTCTGCTGCCTTCTCTATGTCTATATCTACCCCTACGCGCCTCAGTCGGCATCTCAGTCGGCGTCGCAGCCTCTATAAGCGTCTCTGTAGGCGTCTCAGTTGTTGCAGCTGTCGATTGGTGGGTCTGCTGCCTTCTCTATGCCTATGTCTACCCATACCTGCCTCAGTCGGCGTCACAGTCGGCTTCGCAGCCTCTGTCAGAGTCTCTGTAGGTGTCTCAGTCGCTGCCGCTGTCGATTGAGGGGTCTGCTGCCTTCTCTAAGTCTATATCTAACCTTATCTGCCTCAGTCGACGTCTCATTCGGCGTCGCAGCCTCTGTAAGCGTCTATAAATGCGTCTCAGTCGCTGTCGATTGGGGGTCTGCTGCCTTCTCTATGAAAATATCTATCCCTATCTGCCTCAGTCGACATCGCAGCCTCTGTCAGCGTCTCTGAATGCGTCTCAGTAACTGCCACTGTCGATTGGGGGGTCTGCTGCCTTCTCTATGCCTATATCTACTCCTATTTGCCTCAGTCGGCATCTCAGTCGGCGTCGCAGCCTCTTTCAGCGTATCTGTAGGCGTCTCAGTTGTTGCCGTTGTCGATTGGGTTGTCTGCAGCCTTCTCTATGTCTGTATCTACCCCTATATGCCACTGTTGGCGTCTCAGTCGGCGTCGCAGCTTCTATCAGCGTCTGAGTAGGCGTCTCAGTAGCTGCCGCTGATGATTGGTTGAGCTGCTACCTTCTCTAGGCCTATATCTAACCTTATCTGCCTCAGTCGGCGTCTCATTCGGCGTCGCAGCCTCTGTAAGCGTCTCTAAATGCGTCTCAGTCGCTGTCGATTGGGGGTCTGCTGCCTTCTCTATGCCAATATCTACCCCTATCTGCCTCAGTCGGGTTCTCAGTCGGCATCGCAGCCTCTGTCAGCGTCTCTCAATGCGTCTCAGTAACTGCCACAGTCGATTGGGGGGTCTGCTGCCTTCTCTATGCCTATATCTACTCCTATCTGCCTCAGTCGGCATCTCAGTCGGCGTCGCAGCCTCTTTCAGCGTATCTGTAGGCGTCTCAGTTGTTGCCGCTGTCGATTGGGTTGTCTGCAGCCTTCTCTATGCCTGTATCTACCCCTATATGCCACTGCTGGCGTCACAGTCGGCGTCGCAGCCTCTCTCAGCGTCTCTGTAGGCGTCTCAGTAGCTGCCGCTGATGATTGGGGGATCTGCTACCTTCTCTAAGCCTATATCTACCCTTATCTGCCTCAGTCGGCGTCTCATTCGGCGTCGCAGCCTCTGTAAGCGTCTCTAAATGCGTCTCAGTCGCTGTCGATTGGGGGTCTGCTGCCTTCTCTATGCCAATATCTACCCCTATCTGCCTCAGTCGGGTTCTCAGTCGGCATCGCAGCCTCTGTCAGCGTCTCTCAATGCGTCTCAGTAACTGCCACAGTCGATTGGGGGGTCTGCTGCCTTCTCTATGCCTATATCTACTCCTATCTGCCTCAGTCGGCATCTCAGTCGGCGTCGCAGCCTCTGTCAGCGTTTCTGTAGGCGTCTCAGTCGCTGCCGCTGTCGATTGGAAGGTCTGCTGCCTTCTCTATGCCTATATCTACCCCTATCTGCCTTAGTCGGCATCTCAGTCGGGGTCGCAGCTTCTATCAGCGTCTCTGTAGGCGTCTCAGTCGCTGCCACTGTCCATTGGGGGTCTGCTGCCTTCACTATCCCTATATTTACCCCTATCGGCCTCAGTCGCCGTCTCAGTCGGCGTCGCAGCCTCTGTCAGCGTCTCTGTAGGCGTCTCAGTCGCTGCCGTTGTCGATTGAGGGGTCTGCTGCCTTCTCTATGCCTATATCTACCCCTATCTGCCTAAGTGGGCGTCTCAGTCGGCGTCGCAGCCTCTGTCAGCGTCTCTGTAGGCGTCTCTCTGTCAGCGTCTCTGAATACGTCTCAGTCGCTGCCGTTGTCGATTGGGTTGTCTGCTGCCTTCTCTATGCCTATGTCTAACCCTCTCTGCCACAGTCGGCGTCTCAGTCGTCGTCGAGCCTCTGTCAGCATCGCAGCCTCTGTCAGCGTCGCAGCCTCTGCCAACGTCTCTGTAGGCGTCTCAGTCGCTGCCGCTGTCGACTGGGGGTTCTGCTGCCTTCTTTATGCTTATATCTACCCCTACCTGCCTCAGTCGGCATCTCAGTCGGTGTCGCAGCCTCTGTCATCGTCTCTGTAGGCGTCTCAGTCGCTGCCACTGTCCATTGGGGGTCTGCTGCCTTCACTATCCCTATATCTACCCCTATCGGCCTCAGTCGCCGTCTCAGTCGGCGTCGCAGCCTCTGTCAGCGTCTCTGTAGGCGTCTCAGTCACTGCCGCTGTAAAATTGGGGTGGAGGGGGGGCTGCTGCCTTCCCTATGCCTATATCTACCCCTATCTGAATCAGTCGGCGTCTCAGTCGGCGTCGCAGCCTCTGTCAGCGTCTCTGTAGGCGTCTCAGTCGCTGCCACTGTCGATTGGGGGTCTGCTGCCTTCTCTATGCCTATATATACACCTGTCTCCCTCAGTCGGCGTCTCAGTCGGCATCGCAACCTCTGTCATCGTCTCTGTAGGCGTCTCAGTTGTTGCCGCTGTCGATTGGGTTGTCTGCTGTCTTCTCTATGCCTATGTCTATCCCTCTCTGCCTCCGTCGGCGTCTCAGTCGTCGTCGCAGCCTCTTTCAGCGTTTCTGTAGGCGTCTCAGTGGCTGCCGCTGTCGATTGGGGGGTCTGCTGCCTTCTCTATGCCTATAACCATCCCCATCTGCATCGTTTGGCGTCGCAGCCTTTTGTCAGAGTCGTTGTAGGCATCTCAGTCGCTGCCGTTGTCTATTGGGGGTCTGCTGCCTTCACTATCCCTATTTCTACCCCTATCGGCCTCAGTCGCCGTCTCAGTCGGCGTCGCAGCCTCTGTCAGCGTCTCTGTATGCGTCTCAGTCACTGCCGCTGTAAAATTGGGGGGTCTGCTGCCTTTCCTATGCCTATATCTACCCCTATCTGAATCAGTCGGAGTCTCAGTCGGCGTCGCAGCCTTTATCAGCGTCTCTGTAGGCGTCTCAGTTGTTGCCGGTGTCGACTGAGGGGTCTGCTGCCTTTTCTATGCCTATGTCTAACCCTCTCTGCCTCAGTCGGCGTCTCAGTCGGCGTCGCAGCCTATTGTCAGCGTTTCTGTAGGCGTCTCAGTCGCTGCCACTGTCGATTGGGGGTCTGCTGCCTTCTCTATGCTTATATATACCCCTGTCTCCCTCAGTCGGCGTCTCAGTCTGCGTCGCATGCTCTGTCAGCGTCTCTTTAGGCGTCTCAGTCGCTGCCGTTGTCGATTGGGGGTCTGCTGCCTTCTCTATGCCTATATCTACCCCTACCTGCCTCAGTCGGCACCTAAGTCGGCGTCGCAGCCTCTCTCAGCGTCTCTGTAGGCGTCTCAGTAGCTGCCGCTGTCGATTGGGGGTCTGCTGCCGTCTCTATGCCAATGTCTACCTCTCTCTGCCTCAGTCGGCGTCTCAGCCTCTGTCAGCGTCTCTGTAGGCGTCTTAGTCGCTGCCCCTATCGATTTGGGGGGTCTGCTGCCTTCTCTATGCGTATATCTACATCTACCTGCCTCAGCCGGCATCTCAGTCGGTGTCGTAGCCTCTTTCAGCGTCTCTGTAGTCGTCTCAGTTGTTGCCGCTGTCGATTGGGGTGTCTGCTGCCTTCTCTATGTCAATATCTACCCCTATCTGCCTCAGTCGGCGTCGCAGCCTCTGTCGAAGTTTCTGTAGACGTCTCAGTTGTTGCCGATGTCGATTGGTGGATCTGCTGCCTTCTCTAAGTCTATATCTACCCTTATCTGCCTCAGTCGGTGTCTCCATCGGCGTCGCAGCCTCTGTCAGCGTTTCTGAATGCGTCTCAGTCGCTGCCGCTGTCGATTACGGGGTCTGCTGCCTTCTCTATGCCTATCTCTACCCCTACCTGCCTCAGTCGGCGTCGCAGCCTCTGTCAGCGTCTCTGTAGGTGTCTCAGTCGCTGCCGCAGTCGATTGGGGGGTCTGCTGCCTTCTCTATGCCTATATCTACCCTTATCTGCCTCAGTCGGCGTCGCAGCCCATGTCAGCGTCTCTGTAGGCGTCTCAGTCTCTGCCGCTGTCGATTGGGGGTTCTGCTGCCTTCTCTATGCCTCTATCTACCCCTATCTGCCTCAGCCGGTGTCTCGGTCGGCTTCTCAGCCTCTGTCAGCGTCTCTGTAGGTGTCTCAGTCGCTGCCGCTGTCGATTGGGGTGGTCTGCTGCCTTCTCTATGCATATATCTACCCCAATCTGCCTCAGTCGGCGTCGCAGTCTCTGTCAGCGTCTCTGTCACAGCGTCTCAGTCGCTGTCGCTGTCGATTGGGGGGTCTACTGCCTTCTCTATGCCTATATCTACCCTTATCTGCTTCAGTCGGCGTCTCAGTTGGCGTCGCAGCCTCTGTCAGCGTCGCAGCCTCTGCCAGCGTCTATGTAGGCGTCTCAGTCGCTGCCCCTGTCGATTGGGGTGGTCTGCTGCCTACTCTATGAATATCCCTACCCCTACCTCCCTCAGTCGGCGTCACAGTCGGCTTCTCAGCCTCTGTCAGCATCTCTGTAGGTGTCTCAGTCGCTGCCGCTGTCGATTGGGGTGGTCTGCTGCCTTCTCTATGCAAATTTCTACCCCAATCTGCCTCAGTCGGCGTCGCAGTCTCTGTCAGCGATTCTGTCACAGCGTCTCAGTCGCTGTCGCTGTCGATTGGGTGGTCTGCTGCCTTCTCTATGCCTATATCTACCCCTACCTATCTCAGTCAGCATCTCAGTCTGCGTCGCAGCCTCTGTCAGTGTCACTGCCTCTGTCAGCGTCTCTGTAGGCGTCTCAGTCGCTGCCGCTGTCGATTGGGGGGGTCTGCTGCCTTCTCTATGCCAATATCTACCCCACTCTACCTCAGTCGGTGGCGCAGCCTCTGTCAGCGTCTCTGTAGGCGTCTCAGTCGCTGCCGCTGTCGATTGGGGGGTCTGCTGCCTTCTCTATGCCAATATCTACCCCTATCTGCCTCAGTTGGGGTCTCAGTCGGCGTCGCAGCCTCTGTCAGCGTCTCTAAATGCGTCTCAGACGCTGTCGATTGGGGGTCTGCTGCCTTTTCTATGCCTATATCTACCCCTATCTGCCTCAGTCGGTGGCGCAGCCTCTGTCAGCGTCTCTGTAGGTGTCTCAGTCGCTGCCGCTGTCGATTGGGGGGTCAGCTGCCTTCTCTATGCCTATATCTACCTTTATCTGCCTCAGTCGGCGTTGCAGCCCATGTCAGCGTCTCTGTAGGCGTCTCACTCGCTGCCGCTGTCGATTGGGGGTTCTGCTGCCTTGTCTATGATTATATCAACCCCTATCTGCCTCAGTCGGCGTCTAAGTCGGCGTCGCAGCCTCTGTCAGCGTCTCTGTAGGCGTCTCATTTGTTGCCGTTGTCGATTGGGGGTTCTGCTGCCTTCTCTATGCCTATATCTACCCCTATCTGCCTCAGTCGGTGTCTCAGTCGGCGTCGCAGCCTCTGTCAGCGTCTCTGTAGGCGTCTCAGGTGTTGCCGCTGTCGATTGGGGGGTCTGCTGCCTTCTCTGTGCCTATGTCTACCCCTCTCTGCCTCAGTCGGCGTCTCAGTCGGCGTCTCAGTCGACGTCTCAGTCGACATCGCAGCCTCTGTCAGCGTCTCTGTAGGCGTCTCAGTCACTGCCGATGTCGATTGGGGGGTCTGCTAACTTCTCTATGCCAATATCTACCCCACTCTGCCTCAGTCGGCGTCACAGCCTCTGTCAGAGTCTCTGTAGGCGTCTCAGTCGCAGCCGCTATCGATTGGGGGGTCTGCTGCCTTCTCTATGCCTATATCTACCCCTACCTGCCTCAGTCGGCATCTCAGTCGGTGTCGCAGCCTCTGTCAGCATCGCAGCCTCTGTCAGAGTCGCAGCCGCTGTCAGCGTCTCTGTAGGCGTCCCAGATGTTGCCGCTGTCGATTGGGGGGTCTGCTGCCTTCTCTATGCCTATGTCTACCCCTCTCTGCCTCAGTCGGCGTCTCAGCCTCTGTCAGCGTCTCTGTAGGCGGCTCAGCCGCTGCCGCTATCGATTGGGGGTTCTGCTGCCTCCTCTAAGCCAATATCTACCCCTATCTACCTCAGTCGGGGTCTCAGTCGGGGTCGCAGCCTCTCTCAGCGTCTCTGTAGGCGTCTCAGTCGCTGCCCCTGTCGATTGAGGGGGGGTCTGCTGCCTTCTCTATGCCTATATCTACCCCTATCTGCCTCAGTCGGCGTCGCAGCCCATGTCAGCGTCTCTGTAGGCGTCTCAGTCGCTGCCACTGTCGATTGGGGTGGTCTGCTGCCTTCTCTATGCCAATATCTACCCCAATCTGCCTCAGTCGGCGTCGCAGTCTCTGTCAACGTCTCTGTCACAGCGTCTCAGTTGTTGCCGCTGTCGATTGGGGGGTCTGCTGCCTTCTCTATGCCAATATCTACTCCTATCTGCCTCAGTCGGCGTCTCAGTCGGCATCGCAGCCTCTCAGCGCTTTTGTAGGCGTCTCAATCGCTGCCGCTATCGATTGGGGGGTCTGCTGCCTACTCTATGCCTATATCTACCCCTATCTGCCTCATCCGGCGTCTCAGTTGGCGTCGCAGCCTCTGTCAGCGTCTCTGTAGCCGTCTCAGTCGCTGCCGCTGTCGATTGGGGGGGTCTGCTGCCTTCTCTATGCCAATATCTACTCCTATCTGCCTCAGTCGGCGTCGCAGTCTCTGTCAGCGTGTCTGTCAGCGTCTCTGTCACAGCGTCTCAGTCGCTGTCGCTGTCGATTGGGGGGTCTGCTGCCTTCTCTATGCCTACATCTACCCTTATCTGCTTCAGTCCGCGTCTCAGTCGGTGTCTCAGTTGGCGTCGCAGCCTCTGTCAGCGTCTATGTAGGCGTCTCAGTCGCTGCCCCTGTCGATTGGGGTGGTCTGCTGCCTTCTCTATGAATATCCCTACCCCTACCTCCCTCAGTCGGCGTCACAGTCGGCTTCTCAGCCTCTGTCAGGGTCTGTGTAGGTGTCTCAGTCGCTGCCGCTGTCGATTGGGGGGTCTGCTGCCATCTCTATGCCTATATCTACCCCTATCTGCCTCAGTCGGCGTCGCAGCCCATGTCAGCGTCTCTGTAGGCGTCTCAGTCGCTGCCACTGTCGATTGGGGTGGTCTGCTGCCTTCTCTATGCCAATATCTACCCCAATCTGCCTCAGTCGGCGTCGCAGTCTCTGTCAACGTCTCTGTCACAGCGTCTCAGTTGTTGCCGCTGTCGATTGGGGGGTCTGCTGCCTTCTCTATGCCTATGTCTACCCCTCTCTGCCTAAGTCGGCGTCTCAGTCGGCGTCGCAGCCTCTGTCAGCGTCACTGCCTCTGTTAGCGTCTATGTAGGCATCTCAGTCGCTGCCCCTGTCGATTGGGGTGGTTTGCTGCCTTCTCTATGCCTATCTCTACCCCTAGCTCCCTCAGTCGGCGTCACAGTCGGCTTCTCAGCCTCTGTCAGCGTCTCTGTAGGTGTCTCAGTCGCTGCCGCTGTCGATTGGGGGGTCTGCTGCCATCTCTATGCCTATATCTACCCCTATCTGCCTCAGTCGGCGTCGCAGCCCATGTCAGCGTCTCTGTAGGCGTCTCAGTCGCTGCCACTGTCGATTGGGGGGGTCTGCTGCCTTCTCTATGCCTATATCTAACCATATCTGAATCAGTCGGCGTCTCAGTCGGCGTCGCAGCCTCTGTCAGCGTCTCTGTAGGCGTCTCAGTCGCTGCTACTGTCGATTGGGGGGGTCTGCTGCCTTCTCTATGCCAATATCTACCCCTATCTGCCTCAGTCGGCGTCTCAGTCGGCATCGCAGCCGCTGTCAGCGTCTTTGTAGGCGTTTCAATCGCTGCCGCTGTCGATTGGGGGGTCTGCTGCCTTCTCTATGCCTATTTCTACCCCTAACTGCCTCTGTCGGCATCTCAGTCGGCGTCGCAGCCTCTATCAGCGTCTCTGTAGGCGTCTCAGTTGTTGCCGCTGTCGATTGGGGTTGTCTGCTGCCTTCTCTATGCCTATCTCTACCCCTACCTCCTCAGTCGGCGTCACAGTCGGCTTCTCAGCCTCTGTCAGCGTCTCTGTAGGTGTCTCAGTCGCTGCCGCTGTCGATTGGGGGGTCTGCTGCCTTCTCTATGCCTATATCTCCCCCTATCTGCCTCAGTCGGCGTCGCAGCCTCTGCCAGCGTCTATGTAGGCGTCTCAGTCGCTGCCCCTGTCGATTGGGGTGGTCTGCTGCCTTCTCTATGCCTATCTGCCCTATCTGCCTCAGTCGGCGTCGCAGCCCATGTCAGTGTCTCTGTAGGCGTCTCAGTCTCTGCCGCTGTCGATTGGGGTTCTGCAGCCTTCTCTATGCCTATACCTACCCCTATCTGCCTCAGCCCGTGTCTCAGTCGGCTTCTCAGCCTGTGTCAGCGTCTCTGTAGGTCTCTCAGTCGCTGCCGCTGTCGATTGGGGGTTCTGCTGCCTTGTCTATGATTATAACTACCCCTATCTGCCTCAGTCGGCGTCGCAGCCTCTGTCAGCGTCTCTGTAGACGTCTCAGTCGTTGCCGTTGTCGATTGGGGGGTCTGTTGCCTTCTGTATACCTATATCTACCCCTATTTGCCTCAATCGGCGTCGCAGCCTCTGTCAGCGTCTCTGTAGGCGTCTCAGTCTCTGCCGCTGTCGATTGGGGGTTCTGCTGCCTTCTCTATGCCTATGTCTACCCCACTCTGCCTCAGTCGGCATCTCAGTCGGCGTCGCAGCCTCTGTCAGCGTCACTGCCTCTGTCAGCGTCTATGTAGGCGTCTCAGTCGCTGCCCCTGTGGATTGGGGTGGTCAGCTGCCTTCTCTATGCCAATATCTACCCCAATCTGCCTCAGTCGGCGTCGCAGTCTCTGTGAGCGTCTATGTAGGCGTCTCAGTCGCTGCCCCTGTCGATTGGGGTGGTCTGCTGCCTTCTCTATGCCTATCTCTACCCCTACCTCCCTCAGTCGGCGTCACAGTCGGCTTCTCAGCCTCTGTCAGCGTCTCTGTAGGTGTCTCAGTCGCTGCCGCTATCGATTGGGGGGTCTGCTGCCTTCTCTATGCCTACATCTACCCCTATCTGCCTCAGTCGGCGTCGCAGCCCATGTCAGTGTCTCTGTAGGCGTCTCAGTCTCTGCCGCTGTCGATTGGGGTTCTGCAGCCTTCTCTATGCCTATACCTACACCTATCTGCCTCAGTCGGCGTCTCAGTCGGCATCGCAGCCTCTGTCAGCGTCACTGCCTCTGTCAGCGTCTATGTAGGCGTCTCAGTCGCTGCCCCTGTCGATTGGAGTGGTCTGCAGCCTTCTCTATGCCTATCTCTACCCCTAGCTCCCTCAGTCGGCGTCACAGTCGGCTTCTCAGCCTCTGTCAGCGTCTCTGTATATGTCTCAGTCGCTGCCGCTGTCGATTGGGGGGTCTGCTGCCTTCTCTATGCCTATATCTACTCCTATCTGCCTCAGTCGGCGTCGCAGCCCATGTCAGCGTCTCTGTAAGCGTCTCAGTCTCTGCCGCTGTCGATTGGGGGTTCAGCAGCCTTCTCTATGCCTCTATCTACCCCTATCTGCCTCAGCCGGTGTCTCGGTCGGCTTCTCAGCCTCTGTCAGCGTCTCTGTAGGTGTCTCAGTCGCTGCCGCTGACGATTGGGGGTTCTGCTGCCTTGTCTATGATTATAACTACCCCAATCTGCCTCAGTCGGCGTCGCCGCCTCTGTCAGCGTCTCTGTAGGCGTCTCAGTCGCTGCCGCTGTCGATTGGGGTGGTCTGCTGCCTTCTCTATGCCAATATCTACCCCAATCTGCCTCAGTCGGCGTCGCAGTCTCTGTCAGCGTCTCTGTCACAGCGTCTCAGTCGCTGTCGCTGTCGATTGGGGGGGTCTACTGCCTTCTCTATGCCTATATCTACCCCTATCTGCCTCAACCGGTGTCTCGGTCGGCTTCTCAGCCTCTTTCAGCGTCTCTGTAGGTGTCTCAGTCGCTGCCGCTGTCGATTGGGGGTTCTGCTGCCTTGTCTATGATTATAACTACCCCAATCTGCCTCAGTCGGCGTCGCCGCCTCTGTCAGCATCTCTGTAGGCGTCTCAGTCGCTGCCACTGTCGATTGGGGTGGTCTGCTGCCTTCTCTATGTCAATATCTACCCCAATCTGCCTCAGTCGGCGTCGCAGTCTCTGTCAGCGTCTCTGTCACAGCGTCTCAGTCGCTGTCGCTTTCGATTGGGTGGTCTGCTGCCTTCTCTATGCCTATATCTACCCTTATCTGCTTCAGTCGGCGTCTCAGTCGGCGTCGCAGTCGGCGTCTCAGTTGGCGTCGCAACCTCTGTCAGCGTCGCAGCCTCTGCCAGCGTCTATGTAGGCGTCTCAGTCGCTGCCCCTGTCGATTGGGGTGGTCTGCTGCCTTCTCTATGAATATCCCTACCCCTACCTCCCTCAGTCGGCGTCACAGTCGGCTTCTCAGCCTCTGTCAGCGTCTCTGTGGGTGTCTCAGTCGCTGCTGCTGTCGATTGGGGTGGTCTCCTGCCTTCTCTATGCAAATTTCTACCCCAATTTGCCTCAGTCGGCATCGCAGTCTCTGTCAGCGTCTCTGTCACAGCGGTTCAGTCGCTGTCGCTGTCGATTGGGTGGTCTGCTGCCTTCTCTAAGCCAATATCTACCCCACTCTGCCTCAGTCGGTGGCGCAGCCTCTATCAGCGTCTTTGTAGGCGTCTCAGTCGCTGCCGCTGTCGATTGGGGGGTCTGCTGCCTTCTCTATGCCTATATCTACCCCTATCTGCCTCAGTCGGGGTCTCAGTCGGCGTCGCAGCCTCTGTCATCGTCTCTGTAGGTATCTCAGTCACTGCCGCTGTCGATTGGGTGGTCTGCTGCCTTCTCTATGCCAATATCTACCCCTATCTGCCTCAGTCGGCGTCGCAGCCTCTGTCAGCGTCTCTGTAGGCGTCTCAGTCTCTGCCGCTGCCGATTGGGGGTTCTGCTGCCTTCTCTATGCCTACTTCTACCCCTATCTACCTCAGTCGGTGTCTCAGTCGGCGTCGCAGCCTCTGTCAGCGTCTCTGTAGGCGTCTCAGTTGTTGCCGCTGTCGATTGGGGGGTCTGCTGCCTTCTCTGTGCCTATGTCTACCCCTCTCTGCCTCAGTCGGCGTCTCAGTCGGCATCTCAGTCGACACCTCAGTCGACGTCGCAGCCTCTGTCAGCGTCGCAGCCTCTGTCAGCGTCTCTGTAGGCGTCTCAGTCGCTGCCGCTGTCGATTGGGGGGTCTGCTGCCTTCTCTTTGCCAATATCTATCCCAATCTGCCTCAGTTGGCGTCGCAGCCTCTGTCAGCGTCTCTGTAGGCATCTCAGTCGCTGTCGATTGGGGTGGTCTGCTGCCTTCTCTATGCCAATATCTACCCCAATCTGCCTCAGTCGGCGTCGCAGTCTCTGTCAGCGTCTCTGTCAGCATCCCTGTCACAGCGTCTCAGTCGCTGTCGCTGTCGATTGGGGGGTCTGCTGCCTTCTCTATGCCTATATGTACCCTTATCTGCTTCAGTCGGCGTCTCAGTTGGCGTCGCAGCCTCTGTCAGCGTCGCAGCCTCTGACAGCGTCTATGTAGGCGTCTCAGTCGCTGCCCCTGTCGATTGGGGTGGTCTGCTGCCTTCTCTATGAATATCCCGACCCCTACCTCCCTCAGTCGGCGTCACAGTCGGCTTCTCAGCCTCTGTCAGGGTCTCTGTAGGTGTCTCAGTCGCTGCCGCTGTCGATTGGGGTGGTCTGCTGCCTTCTCTATGCCAATATCTACCCCAATCTGACTCAGTCGGCGTCGCAGTCTCTGTCAGCGTCTCTGTCAGCGTCTCTGTCACAGCGTCTCAGTTGTTGCCGCTGTCGATTGGGGGGTCTGCTGCCTTCTCTATGCCTATGTCTACCCCTCTCTGCCTCAGTCGGCGTCTCAGTCGGCGTCGCAGCCTCTGTCAGCGTCGCAGCCTCTGCCAGCGTCTATGCAGGCATCTCAGTCGCTGCCCCTGTCGATTGGGGTGGTCTGCTGCCTACTCTATGAATATCCCTACCCCTACCTCCCTCAGTCGGCGTCACAGTCGGCTTCTCAGCCTCTGTAAGCATCTCTGTAGGTGTCTCAGTCGCTGCCGCTGTCGATTGGGGTGGCCTGCTGCCTTCTCTATGCAAATTTCTACCCCAATCTGCCTCAGTCGGCGTCGCAGTCTATGTCAGCGTCTCTGTCACAGCGTCTCAGTCGCTGTCGCTGTCGATTGGGTGGTCTGCTGCCTTCTCTATGCCTATATCTACCCCTACCTATTTCAGTCGGCATCTCAGTCTGCGTCGCAGCCTCTGTCAGTGTCACTGCCTCTGTCAGCGGTGCTGTAGGCGTCTCAGTCGCTGCCGCTGTCGATTGGGGGGGTCTGCTGCCTTCTCTATGCCTATATCTACCCCTACCTATTTCAGTCGGCATCTCAGTCTGCGTCGCAGCCTCTGTCAGTGTCACTGCCTCTGTCAGCGTCTCTGTAGGCGTCTCAGTCGCTGCCGCTGTCGATTGGGGGGTCTGCTGCCTTCTCTATGCCAATATCTACCCCTATCTGCCTCAGTTGGGGTCTCAGTCGGCGTCGCAGCCTCTGTCAGCGTCTCTAAATGCGTCTCAGACGCTGTCGATTGGGGGTCTACTGCCTTCTCTATGCCTATATCTACCCTTATCTGCTTCAGTCGGCGTCTCAGTTGGCGTCGCAGTCTGCGTCTCAGTTGGCGTCGCAGCCTCTGTCAGCGTCGCAGCCTCTGCCAGCGTCTATGTAGGCATCTCAGTCGCTGCCCCTGTCGATTGGGGTGGTCTGCTGCCTACTCTATGAATATCCCTACCCCTACCTCCCTCAGTCGGCGTCACAGTCGGCTTCTCAGCCTCTGTCAGCATCTCTGTAGGCGTCTCACTCGCTGCTGCTGTCGATTGGGGGTTCTGCTGCCTGGTCTATGATTATGTCTACCCCTATCTGCCTCAGTCGGCGTCTAAGTCGGCGTCGCAGCCTCTGTCAGCGTCTCTGTAGGCGTCTCATTTGTTGCCGTTGTCGATTGGGGGTTCTGCTGCCTTCTCTATGCCTATATCTACCCCTATCTGCCTCAGTCGGTGTCTCAGTCGGCGTCGCAGCCTCTGTCAGCGTCTCTGTAGGCGTCTCAGGTGTTGCCGCTGTCGATTGGGGGGTCTGCTGCCTTCTCTGTGCCTATGTCTACCCCTCTCTGCCTCAGTCATCGTCTCAGTCGGCGTCTCAGTCGGCGTCTCAGTCGACGTCTCAGTCGACGTCGCAGCCTCTGTCAGCGTCGCAGCCTCTGTCAGCGTCGCAGCCTCTGTCAGCGTCTCTAAATGCGTCTCAGACGCTGTCGATTGGGAGTCTGCTGCCTTTTCTATGCCTATATCTACCCCAATCTGCCTCAGTCGGTGGCGCAGCCTCTGTCAGCGTCTCTGTAGGTGTCTCAGTCGCTGCCGCTGTCGATTGGGGGGTCTGCTGCCTTTTTATGCCTATATCTACCTTTATCTGCATCAGTCGGCGTCGCAGCCCATGTCAGCGTCTCTGTAGGCGTCTCACTCGCTGCCGCTGTCGATTGGGGGTTCTGCTGCCTTGTCTATGATTATATCTACCCCTATCTGCCTCAGTCGGCGTCTAAGTCGGCGTCGCAGCCCCTGTCAGCGTCTCTGTAGGCGTCTCATTTGTTTCCGTTGTCGATTGGGGGTTCTGCTGCCTTCTCTATGCCTATATCTACCCCTATCTGCCTCAGTCGGTGTCACAGTCGGCGTCGCAGCCTCTGTCAGCGTCTCTGTAGGCGTCTCAGGTGTCGCCGCTGTCGATTGGGGGGTCTGCTGCCTTCTCTGTGCCTATGTCTACCCCTCTCTGCCTCAGTCGGCGTCTCAGTCGGCGTCTCAGTCGACGTCTCAGTCGACGTCGCAGCCTCTGTCAGCGTCGCAGCCTCTGTCAGCGTCTCTGTAGGCGTCTCAGTCGCTGCCGATGTCGATTGGGGGGGTCTGCTGTCTTCTCTATGCCAATATCTACCCCAATCTGCCTCAGTCGGCGTCGCAGCCTCTTTCAGCGTCGCTGTAGGCGTCTCAGTCGCAGCCGCTATCGATTGGGGGGTCTGCTGCCTTCTCTATGCCTATATCTACCCCTACCTGCCTCAGTCGGCATCTCAGTCGGTGTCGCAGCCTCTGTCAGCATCGCAGCCTCTGTCCGAGTCGCAGCCTCTGTCAGCGTCTCTGTAGGCGTCCCAGATGTTGCCGCTGTCGATTGGGGGGTCTGCTGCCTTCTCTATGCCTATGTCTACCCCTCTCTGCATCAGTCGGCGTCTCAGCCTCTGTCAGCGTCTCTGTAGGCGGCTCAGCCGCTGTCGCTATCGATTGGGGGTTCTGCTGCCTCCTATAAGCCAATATCTACCCCTATCTACCTCAGTCGGGGTCTCAGTCGGGGTCGCAGCCTCTCTCAGCGTCTCTGTAGGCGTCTCAGTCGCTGCCCCTGTCGATTGGGGGGGGTCTGCTGCCTTCTCTATGCCAATATCTACTCCTATCTGCCTCAGTCGGCGTCTCAGTCGGCATCGCAGCCTCTGTCAGCGCTTTTGTAGGCGTCTCAGTCGCTGCCGCTATCGATTGGGGAGTTTGCTGCCTTCTCTATGCCAATATCTACCCCTATCTACCTCAGTCGGGGTCTCAGTCGGGGTCGCAGCCTCTCTCAGCGTCTCTGTAGGCGTCTCACTCGCTGCTGCTGTCGATTGGGGGTTCTGCTGCCTGGTCTATGATTATGTCTACCCCTATCTGCCTCAGTCGGCGTCTAAGTCGGCGTCGCAGCCTCTGTCAGCGTCTCTGTAGGCGTCTCATTTGTTGCCGTTGTCGATTGGGGGTTCTGCTGCCTTCTCTATGCCTATATCTACCCCTATCTGCCTCAGTCGGTGTCTCAGTCGGCGTCGCAGCCTCTCTCAGCGTCTCTGTAGGGTCTCAGTCGCTGCCACTGTCGATTGGGGGAGGCTGCTGCCTTCTCTATGCCTATATCTAACCACTATCCGCCTCAGTCGGCGTCTCAGTCGGCATCGCAGCCTCTGTCAGCGTCTCTGTAGGCGTCTCAGTAGCTGCCGCTGTCGATTGGGGGGTCTGCTGCCTTCTCTATGCTTATGTCTACCCCTCTCTGCCTCAGTCGGCATCTCAGTCGGCGTCTCAGTCGGCGTCTCAGTCTGCGTCTCAGTCGGCGTCTCAGTCGGCATCTCAGTCTGCTGCCTTCTCTATGCCAATATCTACCCTAATCTGCCTCAGTCGGCGTCTCAGCCTCTGTCAGTGTCTCTGTAGGCGTCTCAGTCGCTGCCGTTGTCGATTGGGGGTTCTGCTGCCTTCTCTATGCCTATATCTACCTTCATCTGCTTCAGTCGGCGTCTCAGTTGGCGTCGCAGCCTCTGTCAGCGTCTATGTAGGCGTCCAAGTCGCTGCCCCTGTCGATTGGGGAGGTCTGCTGCCTTCTCTATGCCTATGTCTGCCCTCTCTGCCACAGTCGGCGTCGCAGCTTCTGTCAGCGTCCCTGTAGGCGTCTCAGTCGCTGCCGTTGTCTATTGGGGGGGGGGTCTGCTGCCTTCTCTATGCCAATATCTACCCCAATCTGCCTCAGTCGGCGTCCCAGCCCATGTCAGCGTCTCTGTAGGCGTCTCAGTCGCTGCCTCTGTCGATTGGGGGTTCTGCTGCCTTGTCTATGATTATATCGACCCCTATCTGCCTCAGTCGGCATCTCAGTCGGCGTCGGAGCCTCTGTCAGCGTCTCTGTAGGCGTCTCAGTCTCTGCCGCTGTCGATTGGGGGTTCTGCTGCCTTCTCTATAAATATATCTACCCCTATCTGCCTCAGTCGGTGTCTCAGTCGGCGTCGCAGTCTCTGTCAGCGTCTCTGTAGGCGTCTCAGTTGTTGCCGCTGTCGATTGGGGGGTCTGCTGCCTTCTCTATGCCTATGTCTGCCCCTCTCTGCCTCAGTCGGCGTCTTATTCGGCGTGTCAGTCGACGGCTCAGTCGGCGTCGCAGCCTCTGTCAGCTTCCAGCCTCTGTCAGCGTCTCTGTATTCGTCTCAGTGACTGCCGCTGTCGATTGGGGGTCTGCTGCCTTCTCTATGCTATTATTTACCCCAATCTGCCTCAGTCAGCGTCGCAGCCTCTGTCAGCGTCTCTGTAGGCGTCTCAGTCGCTGCCTTTGTCGATTGGGGGTTCTGCAGCCTTCTGTATGCCTATATCTACCCCTACGCGCTTCAGTCGGCATCTCAGTCGGCCTCGCAGCCTCTATAAGCGTCTCTGTAGGCGTCTCAGTTGTTGCATCTGTCGATTGGTGGGTCTGCTGCCTTCTCTATGCCTATGCCTACCCATACCTGGCTCAGTCGGCGTCACAGGCGGCTTCGCAGCCTCTGTCAGAGTCTCTGTAGGTGTCTCAATCGCTCCCGCTGTCGATTGGGGGGTCTGCTGCCTTCTTTAAGCCTATATCTAACCCTATCTGCCTCAGTCGGCATCTCAGTCGGCGTCGCAGCCTCTTTCAGCGTCTCTGTAGGCGTCTCAGTTGTTGCCGCTGTCGATTGGGTTGTCTGCAGCCTTCTCTATGCCTATATCTACCCCTATATGCCACTGTCGGCGTCTCAGTCGGTGTCGCAGCCTCTCTCAGCGTCTCTGTAGGCGTCTCAGTAGCTGCCGCTGATGATTGGGGGATCTGCTACCTTCTCTAAGCCTATATCTACCCTTATCTGCCTCAGTCGGCGTCACAGTCGGCGTCTCAGCCTCTGTCAGCGTCTCTGTAGGCGTCTCAGTCGCTGCCGCAGTCGATTGGGGGATCTGCTGCCGTCTCTACGCCTATATCTACCCCTATCTGCCTCATTCGGCGTCTCAGTCGGCGTCGCAGCCTCTGTCAGCGTCTCTGTAGGCGTCTCAGTCACTGCCACTGTCGATTGGGGGTCTGCTGCATTCTCTATGCCTATATCTACCCCTATCTGCTTAAGTCGGCTTCACAGTCAGCTTTGCAGCCTCTGTCAGCGTCTCTGTAGGCGTCTCAGTCGCTGTCGCTGTCGATTGGGGGGGGGGTCTGGTGCCTTCTCTATGCCTATATCTACCCGTATCTGCCTCAGTCGGCGTCTCAGTCGGCGTCACAGCCTCTGTCAGCGTCTCTGTAGGCGTCTCTCTGTCAGCGTCTCTGAATGCGTCTCAGTAACTGCCGCTGTCGATTGGGTTGTCTGCTGCCTTCTCTATGCATATATCTACCCCTCGGTGTCGCAGCCTCTGTCATCCTCTCTGTAGGCGTCTCAGTTGTTGCCGCTGTCGATTGGGGGGGTCTGCTGCCTTCTCTATGCCTATGTCTACCCCTATCTGCCTCAGTCGGTGACTCAGTCGGCATCGCAGCCTCTGTCAGCGTCTTTGTAGGCGTCTCAGTCGCTGCCGCTATCGATTGGGGGGTCTGCTGCCTTCTCTATGCCTATATCTACCCCTATCTGCCTAAGTCGGCTTCACAGTCGGCTTTGCAGCCTCTGTCAGCGTCTCTGTAGGCGTCTCAGTCGCTGTCGCTGTCGATTGGGGGGTCTGCTGGCTTCTCTATGCCTATATCTACCCCTATCTGCCTAAGTCGGCTTCACAGTCGGCTTTGCAGCCTCTGTCAGCGTCTCTGTAGGCGTCTCAGTCGCTGCCGCAGTCGATTGGGGGTTCTGCTGCCTCCTCTAAGCCAATATCTTCCCCTATCTGCCTCAGTCGGGGTCTCAGTCGGGGTCCCAGTCGGCATCGCAGCCTCTGTCAGCGTCTTTGTAGGCGTCTCAGTCGCTGCCGATATCGATTGGGGGGTCTGCTGCCTTCTCTATGCCTATATCTACCCTTATCTGCCGTAGTCGGCGTCTCATTCGGCGTTGCAGCCACTGTCAGCGTCTCTAAATGCGTCTCAGTCGCTGTCGCTGTCGATTGGGAGGTCTGCTGCCTTCTCTATGCCTATATCTACTCCTTTCTGTTTCAGTCGGCATCTCAGTCGGCGTCGCAGCCTCTGTCAGCGTCTCTGAAGGCGTCTCAGTTTTTGCCGCTGTCGATTGGGGGGTCTGCTGCCTTCTCTATGCCTATGTCTACCCCACTTTGCCAAAGTCGGAGTCTCAGTCGGCGTCGCAACCTCTGTCAGCGTCGGAGCCTCTGTCAGCGTCTCTGTAGGCGTCTCAGTCGCTTCCGCTGTCGATTGGGGGGTCTGCTGCCTTCTTTATGCCAATATCTACCCCTATCTCCCTCAGTCGGTGTATCAGTCGGCATCGCAACCTCTGTCAGCGTCGGAGCCTCTGCCAGCGTCTCTGTAGGCGTCTCAGCCGCTACCGCTGTCGAATGGGGGGGGGGGCTGCAGTCTTCTCTATGCCTATATCTAACCCCTATCTGCCTCCGTCGGTGTCGCAGCCTCTGTCAGAGTCTCTGTAGGCGTTTTAGTTGTTGCCGCTGTCGATTGAGGGGGTCTGCTGCCTTCTCTATGCCTATATCTACCCCTATCTCCCTTAGCCGGCGTCTCAGTCGGCATCGCAACCTCTGCCAGCGTCTCTGTAGGCGTCTCAGTCGCTGCCACTGTCGATTGGGGGGTCTGCTGCTCTCTCTATGCCTATATCTACCCCTATCTGCCTCAGTCGGCGTCTCATTAGGCGTCGCAGCCTCTGTCAGCGTCTCTGTAGGCGTCTCAGTCGCTGCCGCTATCGATTGGGGTGTCTGCTGCCTTCTCTATGCCTATGTCTACCCCACTTTGCCTCACTCGGCGTTTCAGTCGGCGTCGCAACCTCTGTCAGCGTCGCAGCCTCTGTCAGCGGCTCTGTAGGCGTCTCAGTCACTGCCGCTGTCAAATTGGGGGGGTCTGCTGCCTTCTCTATGCCTATATCTACCCCTATCTCCCTCAGTCGGCGTCTCAGTCGGCGTCGCAACCTCTGTCAGCATCGCAGCCTCTGTCAGTGGTTCTGTAGGCGTCTCAGTCACTACCGCTGTCAAATTGGGGGGGTCTGCTGCCTTCTCTATGAATATATCTACCCCTATCTGAATCAGTCGGCATCTAAGTCGGCGTCGCAGCCGCTGTCAGCGTCTCTGTAGGCGTCTCAGCCGCTGCCACTGTCGATTGGGGGGGGGTCTGCTGCCTTCTCTATGCCAATATCTACCCCTATCTGCCTCAGTCGGCGTCTCAGTCGGCATCGCAGCCTCTGTCAGCGTCTTTGTAGGCGTCTCAGTCGCTGCCGCTATCGATTGGGGGGTCTGCTGCCTTCTCTATGCCTATATCTACCCTTATCTGCCTCTGTCGGCGTCTCATTAGGCGTCGCAGCCACTGTCAGCGTCTCTAAATGCGGCTCAGTCGCTGTCGCTGTCGATTGGGAGGTCTGCTGCCTTCTCTATGCCTATATCTACTCCTACCTGTTTCAGTCGGCATCTCAGACGGCGTGGCAGGCTCTGTCAGCGTCTCTGTAGGCGTCTCAGTTGTTTCCGCTGTCGATTGGGGGGTCTGCTTCCTTCTCTATGCCTATGTCTACCCCACTTTGCCTCAGTCGGCATCTCAGTCGGCGTCGCAACCTCTGTCAGCGTCGCAGCCTCTGTCAGCGGCTCTGTAGGCGTCTCAGTCACTGCCGCTGTCAAATTGGGGGGTCTGCTGCCTTCTCTATGAATATATCTACCCCTATCTGAATCAGTCGGCGTCTCAGTCGACGTCGCAGCCTCTGTCGGCTTTTCTGTAGGCGTCTCAGTCGCTGCCACTGTCGATTGGGTGGTCTGCTGCCTTCTCTATGCCTATATCTACCCTTATCTGCCTCAGTCGGCGTCTCATTAGGCGTCGCAGCCACTGTCAGCGTCTCTAAATGCGTCTCAGTCGCTGTCGCTGTCGATTGGGAGGTCTGCTGCCTTCTCTATGCCTATATCTACCCCACTTTGCCTCAGTCGGCGTCTCAGTCGGCGTCGCAACCACTGTCAGCGTCGGAGCCTCTGGCGGCGTATCTGTAGGCGTCTCAGTCGTTTCCGCTGTCGATTGGGGGGGTCTGCTGCCTTCTTTATGCCAATATCTACCCCTATCTCCCTCAGTCGGCGTCTCAGTCGGCTTAGCAACTTCTGCCAGCGTCTCTGTAGGCGTCTCAGTTGCTGCCGCTATCGATTGGGGGGTCTGCTGCCTTCTCTATGCCTATATCTACCCTTATCTGCCTCAGTCGGCGTCTCATTAGGCGTCGCAGCCACTGTGAGCGTCTCTAAATGCGTCTCAGTCGCTGTCGCTGTCGATTGGGAGGTCTGCTGCCTTCTCTATGCCTATATCTACCCCTATCTGAATCAGTCGGCATCTCAGTCGGCGTCGCAGCCTCTGTCAGCGTCTCTGTAGGCGTCTCAGTCGCTGCCTCTGTCGATTGGGTGGTCTGCTGCCTTCTCTATGCCTATATCTACCCTTATCTGCCTCAGTCGGCGTCTCATTAGGCGTCGCAGCCACTGTCAGCGTCTCTAAATGCGTCTCAGTCGCTGTCGCTGTCGATTGGGAGGTCTGCTGCCTTCTCTGCGCCTATATCTACCCCTATCTGAATCTGTCGGCATCTCAGTCGGCGTCGCAGCCTCTGTCAGCGTATCTGTAGGCGTCTCAGTCGCTACCACTGTCGATTGGGGGTCTGCTGCCTTCTCTATGCCTATATTTACCCCTATCTCCCTCAGTCGGCGTCTCAGTCGGCATCGCAACCTCTGCCAGCGTCTCTGTAGGCGTCTCATCCGCTGCCGCTGTCGAATGGGGGGGGGTCTGCTGCCTTCTTTATGCCTATATCTAACCCCTATCTGCCTCAGTCGGTGTCGCAGCCTCTGTCAGCGTCTCTGTAGGCGTCTCAGTTGTTGCCGCTGTTGATTGAGGGGCTGCTGCCTTGGCTATGCCTATGTCTAACCTCCTCTGCCTCAGTGGGCGTCTCAGTCGTCGTCGCAGCCTCTGTCAGCGTCTATGTAGGCGTCTCAGTCGCTGCCCCTGTCGATTGGGGTGGTCTGCTGCCATCTCTATGCCTATCTCTACCACTACATCCCTCAGTCTAACCCTTATCTGCCTCAGTCGGCGTCTCATTAGGCGTCGCTGCCACTGTCAGCGTCTCCAAATGCGTCTCAGTCGCTGTCGCTGTCGATTGGGAGGTCTGCTGCCTTCTCTATGCCTATATCTACCCCTATCTGAATCAGTCGGCATCTCAGTCGGCGTCGCAGCCTCTGTCAGCGTCTCTGTAGGCGTCTCAGTCGCTGCCACTGTCGATTGGGGGTCTGCTGCCTTCTCTATGCCTATATCTACCCATATCTGCGTCAGTCGGCGTCTCATTAGGTGTCGCAGCCTCTGTCAGCGTCTCTAAATGCGTCTCAGCCGCTGCCGCTGTCGAATGGGGGGGGGGCTCTGCTGCCTTCTCTATGCCTATATCTAACCCTATCTGAATCAGTCGGCATCTCAGTCGGCGTCGCAGCCTCTGTCAGCGTCTCTGTAGGCGTCTCAGTCGCTGCCTCTATCGATTGGGGGGTCTGCCACCTTCTCTATGCCTATATCTACCCTTATCTGCCTCTGTCGGCGTCTCATTAGGCGTCGCAGCCACTGTCAGCGTCTCTAAATGCGTCTCAGTCGCTGTCGCTGTCGATTGGGAGGTCTGCTGCCTCCTCTATGCCTATATCTACTCCTACTTGTTTCAGTCGGCATCTCAGTCGGCGTGGCAGCCTCTGTCAGCGTATCTGTAGGTGTCTCAGTCGCTGCCACTGTCGATTGGGGGGTCTGCTGCCTTCTCTATGCCTATATCTACCCCACTTTGCCTCAGTCGGAGTCTCAGTCGGCGTCGCAACCTCTGTCAGCGTCGGAGCCTCTGTCAGCGTCTCTGTAGGCGTCTCAGTCGCTTCCGGTGTCGATTGGGGGGTCTGCTGCCTTCTTTATGCCAATATCTACCCCTATCTCCCTCAGTCGGTGTATCAGTCGGCGTCGCAACCTCTGTCAGCGTCGGAGCCTCTGCCAGCGTCTCTGTAGGCGTCTCAGCCGCTACCGCTGTCGAATGGGGGGGGCTGCTGTCTTCTCTATGCCTATATCTAACCCCTATCTGCCTCAGTCGGTGTCGCAGCCTCTGTCAGAGTCTCTGTAGGCGTTTCAGTTGTTGCCGCTGTCGATTGAGGGGGTCTGCTGCCTTCTCTATGCCTATATCTACCCCTATCTCCCTTAGCCGGCGTCTCAGTCGGCATCGCAACCTCTGCCAGCGTCTCTGTAGGCGTCTCAGTCGCTGCCACTGTCGATTGGGGGGTCTGCTGCTTTCTCTATGCCTATATCTACCCCTATCTGCCTCAGTCGGCGTCTCATTAGGCGTCGCAGCCTCTGTCAGCGTCTCTGTAGGCGTCTCAGTCGCTGCCGCTATCGATTGGGGTGTCTGCTGCCTTCTCTATGCCTATGTCTACCCCACTTTGCCTCACTCGGCGTTTCAGTCGGCGTCGCAACCTCTGTCAGCGTCGCAGCCTCTGTGAGAGGCTCTGTAGGCGTCTCAGTCACTGCCGCTGTCAAATTGGAGGGGTCTGCTGCCTTCTCTATGCCTATATCTACCCCTATCTCCCTCAGTCGGCGTCTCAGTCGGCGTCGCAACCTCTGTCAGCATCGCAGCCTCTGTCAGTGGTTCTGTAGGCGTCTCAGTCACTACCGCTGTCAAATTGGGGGGGTCTGCTGCCTTCTCTATGAATATATCTACCCCTATCTGAATCAGTCGGCATCTAAGTCGGCGTCGCAGCCGCTGTCAGCGTCTCTGTAGGCGTCTCAGCCGCTGCCACTGTCGATTGGGGGGGTCTGCTGCCTTCTCTATGCCAATATCTACCCCTATCTGCCTCAGTCGGCGTCTCAGTCGGCATCGCAGCCTCTGTCAGCGTCTTTGTAGGCGTCTCAGTCGCTGCCGCTATCGATTGGGGGGTCTGCTGACTTCTCTATGCCTATATCTACTCCTACCTGTTTCAGTCGGCATCTCAGTCGGCGTGGCAGGCTCTGTCAGCGTCTCTGTAGGAGTCTCAGTTGTTTCCGCTGTCGATTGGGGGGTCTGCTGCCTTCTCTATGCCTATGTCTACCCCACTTTGCCTCAGTCGGCGTCTCAGTCGGCGTCTCAGTCGGCATTGCAACCTCTGTCAGCGTCGCAGCCTCTGTCAGCGTCGCAGCCTCTGTCAGCGGCTCTGTAGGCGTCTCAGTCACTGCTGCTGTCAAATTGGGGGGTCTGCTGCCTTCTCTATGAATATATCTACCCCTATCTGAATCAGTTGGCGTCTCAGTCGACGTCGCAGCCTCTGTCGGCTTTTCTGTAGGCGTCTCAGTCGCTGCCACTGTCGATTGGGTGGTCTGCTGCCTTCTCTATGCCTATATCTACCCTTATCTGCCTCAGTCGGCGTCTCATTAGGCGTCGCAGCCACTGTCAGCGTCTCTAAATGCGTCTCAGTCGCTGTCGCTGTCGATTGGGAGGTCTGCTGCCTTCTCTATGCCTATATCTACCCCACTTTGCCTCAGTCGGCGTCTCAGTCGGCGTCGCAACCTCTGTCAGCGTCGGAGCCTCTGTCGGCGTATCTGTAGGCGTCTCAGTCGTTTCCGCTGTCGAATGGGGGGTCTGCTGCCTTCTTTATGCCAATATCTACCCCTATCTCCCTCAGTCGGCGTCTCAGTCGGCTTAGCAACTTCTGCCAGCGTCTCTGTAGGCGTCTCAGTTGCTGCCGCTATCGATTGGGGGGTCTGCTGCCTTCTCTATGCCTATATCTACCCTTATCTGCCTCAGTCGGCGTCTCATTAGGCGTCGCAGCCACTGTCAGCGTCTCTAAATGCGTCTCAGTCGCTGTCGCTGTCGATTGGGAGGTCTGCTGCCTTCTCTATGCCTATATCTACCCCTATCTGAATCAGTCGGCATCTCAGTCGGCGTCGCAGCCTCTGTCAGCGTCTCTGTAGGCGTCTCAGTCGCTGCCTCTGTCGATTGGGTGGTCTGCTGCCTTCTCTATGCCTATATCTACCCTTATCTGCCTCAGTCGGCGTCTCATTAGGCGTCGCAGCCACTGTCAGCGTCTCTAAATGCGTCTCAGTCGCTGTCGCTGTCGATTGGGAGGTCTGCTGCCTTCTCTATGCCTATATCTACCCCTATCTGAATCAGTCGGCATCTCAGTCGGCGTCGCAGCCTCTGTCAGCGTATCTGTAGGCGTCTCAGTCGCTACCACTGTCGATTGGGGGTCTGCTGCCTTCTCTATGCCTATATCTACCCCTATCTCCCTCAGTCGGCGTCTCAGTCGGCATCGCAACCTCTGCCAGCGTCTCTGTAGGCGTCTCATCCGCTGCCGCTGTCGAATGGGGGGGGGTCTGCTGCCTTCTTTATGCCTATATCTAACCCCTATCTGCCTCAGTCGGTGTCGCAGCCTCTGTCAGCGTCTCTGTAGGCGTCTCAGTTGTTGCCGCTGTTGATTGAGGGGTCTGCTGCCTTGGCTATGTCTATGTCTAACCTTCTCTGCCTCAGTGGGCGTCTCAGTCATCGTCGCAGCCTTTGTCAGCGTCTATGTAGGCGTCTCAGTCGCTGCCCCTGTCGATTGGGGTGGTCTGCTGCCATCTCTATGCCTATCTCTACCACTACATCCCTCAGTCTAACCCTTATCTGCCTCAGTCGGCGTCTCATTAGGCGTCGCTGCCACTGTCAGCGTCTCTAAATGCGTCTCAGTCGCTGTCGCTGTCGATTGGGAGGTCTGCTGCCTTCTCTATGCCTATATCTATCCCTATCTGAATCAGTCGGCATCTCAGTCGGCGTCGCAGCCTCTGTCAGCGTCTCTGTTCGCGTCTCAGTCGCTGCCACTGTCGATTGGGAGGTCTGCTGCCTCCTCTATGCCTATATCTACTCCTACTTGTTTCAGTCGGCATCTCAGTCGGCGTGGCAGCCTCTGTCAGCGTATCTGTAGGCGTCTCAGTCGCTGCCACTGTCGATTGGGCAGCAGACCCCCCTTCTCTATGCCTATATCTACCCTTATCTGCCTCAGTCGGCGCCTCATTAGGCGTCGCAGCCGCTGTCAGCGTCTCTAAATGCGTCTCAGTCGCTGTCGCTGTCGATTGGGAGGTCTGCTGCCTTCTCTATGCCTATATCTATCCCTATCTGAATCAGTCGGCATCTCAGTCGGCGTCGCAGCCTCTGTCAGCGTCTCTGTTCGCGTCTCAGTCGCTGCCACTGTCGATTGGGGGGTCTGCTGCCTTCTCTATGCCAATATCTACCCCTATCTCCCTCAGTCGGCGTCTCAGTCGGCGTCGCAGCCTCTGTCAGCGTATCTGTAGGCGTCTCAGTCGCTACCACTGTCGATTGGGGGTCTGCTGCCTTCTCTATGCCTATATCTACCCCTATCTCCCTCAGTCGGCGTCTCAGTCGGCATCGCAACCTCTGCCAGCGTCTCTGTAGGCGTCTCAGTCTCTGCCGCTGTCGATTGGGGGTTCTGCTGCCTTCTCTATGCCTATATCTACCCCTATCTGCCTCAGCCGGTGTCTCAGTCGGCGTCGCAGCTTCTGTCAGCGTCTCTGTAGGCGCCTCAGTTGTTGCCGCTGTCGATTGGGGCGTCTGCTGCCTTCTCTATGCCTATGTCTACCCCACTCTGCCTCAGTCGGCATCTCAGTCGGCGTCGCAGCCTCTGTCAGCGTCACTGCCTCTGTCAGCGTCTATGTAGGCGTCTCAGTCGCTGCCCCTGTGGATTGGGGTGGTCAACTGCCTTCTCTATGCCAATATCTACCCCAATCTGCCTCAGTCGGCGTCGCAGTCTCTGTCAGCGTCTATGTAGGCGTCTCAGTCGCTGCGCCTGTCGATTGGGGTGGTCTGCTGCCTTCTCTATGCCTATCTCTACCCCTACCTCCCTCAGTCGGCGTCACAGTCGGCTTCTCAGCCTCTGTCAGCGTCTCTGTAGGTGTCTCAGTCGCTGCCGCTATCGATTGGGGGGTCTGCTGCCTTCTCTATGCCTACATCTACCCCTATCTGCCTCAGTCGGCGTCGCAGCCCATGTCAGTGTCTCTGTAGGCGTCTCAGTCTCTGCCGCTGTCGATTGGGGTTCTGCAGCCTTCTCTATGCCTATACCTACCCCTATCTGCCTCAGTCGGCGTCGCAGCCTCTGTCAGCGTCTCTGTAGGCGTCTCAGTCTCTGCCGCTGTCGATTGGGGGTTCTGCTGCCTTCTCTATGCCTATATCTACCCCTATCTGCCTCAGCCGGCGTCTCAGTTGGCGTCGCAGCCTCTGTCAGCGTCTCTGTAGCCGTCTCAGTCGCTGCCGCTGTCGATTGGGGGGTCTGCTGCCTTCGCTATGCCAATATCTACCCCAATCTGCCTCAGTCGGCGTCGTCGCCTCTGTCAGCGTCTCTGTAGGCATCTCAGTCGCTGTCGATTGGGGTGGTCTGCTGCCTTCTCTATGCCAATATCTACCCCAATCTGCCTCAGTCGGCGTCGCAGTCTCTGTCAGCGTCTCTGTCACCGTCTCTGTCACAGCGTCTCAGTCGCTGTCGCTGTCGATTGGGGAGTCTGCTGCCTTCTCTATGCCTATATCTACCCTTATCTGCTTCAGTCGGCGTCTCAGTCGGCGTTTCTATTGGATTCTCAGTTGGCGTCGCAGCTTCTGTCAGCGTCGCAGCCTCTGCCAGCGTCTATGTAGGCGTCTCAGTCGCTGCCCCTGTCGATTGGGGTGGTCTGCTGCCTTCTCTATGAATATCCCTACCCCTACCTCCCTCAGTCGGCGTCACAGTCGGCTTCTCAGCCTCTGTCAGGGTTTCTGTAGGTGTCTCAGTCGCTGCCGCTGTCGATTGGGGTGGTCTGCTGCCTTCTCTATGCCAATATCTACCCCAATCTGCCCCAGTCGGCGTCGCAGTCTCGTTCAGCGTCTCTGTCACAGCGTCTCAGTCGCTGTCGCTGTCGATTGGGGGGGTATGCTGCCTTCTCTATGCCTATATCTACCCTTATCTGCCTCACTCGGCGTCTCACTCGGCGTCGCAGCCAATGTCAGCGTCTCTAAATGCGTCTCAGTCGCTGTCGCTGTCGATTGGGAGGTCTGCTGCCTTCTCTATGCCTATAACTACTCCTACCTGTTTCAGTCGGCATCTCATTCGGCGTCGCAGCCCCTGTCAGAGTCTCTGTAGGCTTCCCAGATGTTGCCGCTGTCGATTGGGGGGTCTGCTGCCTTCTCTATGCTTATGTCTACCCCTCTCTGCCTCAGTCGGCGTCTCAGTCGGCTTCTCAGCGTCTGTCATGGTCTCTGTAGGTGCCTCAGTCGCTGCCGCTGTCGATTGGGGTGGTCTGCTGCCTTCTCTAAGCCAATATCTACCCCAATCTGCCTCAGTCGGCGTCGCAGCCTCTGTCAGCGTCTCTGTAGGCGCCTCAGTTGTTGCCGCTGTCGATTGGGGCGTCTGCTGCCTTCTCTATGCCTATGTCTACCCCTCTCTGCCTCAGTCGGCGTCTCAGTCGGCGTCGCAGCCTCTGTCAGCGTCACGGCCTCTGTCAGCGTCTATGTAGGCGTCTCAGTCGCTGCCCCTGTCGATTGGGGTGGTCTGCTGCCTTCTCTATGCCTATCTCTACCCCTACCTCCCTCAGTCGGCGTCACAGTCGGCTTCTCAGCCTCTGTCAGTGTCTCTGTAGGTGTCTCAGTCGCTGCCGCTGTCGATTTGGGGGTTTGCTGCCTTATCTATGCCTATATCCACCCCTATCTGCCTCAGTCGGCGTCGCAGCCCATGTCAGCGTCTCTGTAGGCGTCTCAGTCTCTGCCGCTGTCGATTGGGGGTTCTGCTGCCTTCTCTATGCCTATATCTACCCCTATTTGCCTCAGCCGGTGTCTCGGTCAGCTTCTCAGCCTCTGTCAGCGTCTCTGTAGGTGTCTCAGTCGCTGCCGCTGTCGATTGGGGGTTCTGCTGTCTTGTCTATGATTATAACTACCCCTATCTGCCTCAGTCGGCGTCTCAGTCGGCGTCGCAGCCTCTATCAGCGTCTCTGTAGGCGTCTCAGTTGTTGCCGTTGTCGATTGGGGGGTCTGTTGCCTTCTGTATACCTATATCTACCCCTGTTTGCCTCAATCGGCGTCGCAGCCTCTGTCAGCGTCTCTGTAGGCGTCTCAGTCTCTACCTCTGTCGATTGGGGGTTCTGCTGCCTTCTCTATGCCTATATCTACCCCTATCTGCCTCAGCCGGTGTCTCAGTCGGTGTCGCAGCCTCTGTCAGCATCGCAGCCTCTGTCAGAGTCGCAGCCGCTGTCAGCGTCTCTGTAGGCTTCCCAGATGTTGCCGCTGTCGATTGGGGGGTCTGCTGCCTTCTCTATGCTTATGTCTACCCCTCTCTGCCTCAGTCGGCGTCTCAGTCGGCGTCGCAGCCTCTATCAGCGTCTCTGTAGCCGTCTCAGTCGCTGCCGCTGTCGATTGGGGGGGTCTGCTGCCTTCGCTATGCCAATATCTATCCCAATCTGCCTCAGTCGGCGTCGCCGCCTCTGTCAGCGTCTCTGTAGGCGTCTCAGTCGCTGCCGCTGTCGATTGGGGTGGTCTGCTGCCTTCTCTATGCCAATATCTACCCCAATCTGCCTCAGTCGGCATCTCAGTCGGTGTCGCAGCCTCTGTCAGCATCGCAGCCTCTGTAAGAGTCGCAGCCTCTGTCAGCGTCTCTGTAGGCTTCCCAGATGTTGCCGCTGTCGATTGGGGGGTCTTCTGCCTTCTCTATGCCTATGTCTACCACTCTCTGCCTCAGTCGGCGTGTCAGCCTCTGTCAGCGTCTCTGTAGGCGGCAAAGTCGCTGCCGCTATCGATTGGGAGGTTCTGCTGCCTCCTCTAAGCCAATATCTACCCCTATCTACCTCAGTCGGGGTCTCAGTCGGGGTCTCAGTCGGGGTCTCAGTCGGGGTCGCAGCCTCCCTCAGCGTCTCTGTAGGCGTCTCAGTCACTGCCGCTGTCAAATTGGGGTAGTCTGCTGCCTTCTCTATGCCTATATCTACCCCTATCTGAATCAGTCGGCGTCTCAGTCGGCGTCGCAGCCTCTGTCGGCGTTTCTGTAGGCGTCTCAGTCGCTGCCACTGTCGTTTGGGGGTCTGCTGCCTTCACTATCCCTAAATCTACCCCTGTCTCCCTCAGTCGGCGTCTCAGTCGGAATCGCAACCTCTGTCAGCGCTTTTGTAGGCATCTAAGTCGCTGCCGCTATCGATTGGGGGGTCTGCTGCCTTCTCTATGCCTATATCTACCCCTATCTGTCTCAGTCGGCATCTCAGTCGGCGTCGCAGCCTTTATCAGCGTCTCTGTAGGCGTCTCAGTTGTTGCCGGTGTCGATTGAGGGGTCTGCTGCCTTTTCTATGCCAATGTCTAACCCTCTCTGCCTCAGTCGGCGTCTCAGTCGGCATCGCAGCCTCTGTCAGCGCTTTTGTAGGCATCTAAGTCGCTGCCGCTATCGATTGGGGGGTCTGCTGCCTTCTCTATGCCTATATCTACCCCTATCTGTCTCAGTCGGCATCTCAGTCGGCGTCGCAGCCTTTATCAGCGTCTCTGTAGGCGTCTCAGTTGTTGCCGGTGTCGATTGAGGGGTCTGCTGCCTTTTCTATGCCAATGTCTAACCCTCTCTGCCTCAGTCGGCGTCTCAGTCGGCGTCGCAGCCTCTGTCAGCGTTTCTGTAGGCGTCTCAGTCGCTGCCGCTGTCGATTGGAAGGTCTGCTGCCTTCTCTATGCCTGTATCTACCCCTATCTGCCTTAGTCGGCATCTCAGTCGGGGTCGCAGCTTCTATCAGCGTCTCTGTAGGCATCTCAGTCGCTGCCGTTGTCGATTGAGGGGTCTGCTGCCTTCTCTGTGCCCATATCAACTCCTATCCTCAGTCGGCGTCTCAGTCGGCGACGCAGCCTATTTTCAGCGTCTCTGTAGGCGTCTCAGTCGCTGCCACTGTCGATTGAGGGGTCTGCTGCCTTCTCTATGCCTATATCTACCCCTATCTGCCTAAGTGGGCGTCTCAGTCGGCGTCGCAGCCTCTGTCAGCGTCTCTGTAGGCGTCTCTCTGTCAGCGTCTCTGAATACGTCTCAGTCGCTGCCGTTGTCGATTGGGTTGTCTGCTGCCTTTTCTATGCCTATGTCTAACCCTCTCTACCACAGTCGGCGTCTCAGTCGTCGTCGAGCCTCTGTCAGCATCGCAGCCTCTGTCAGCGTCGCAGCCTCTGCCAACGTCTCTGTAGGCGTCTCAGTCGCTGCCGCTGTCGATTGGGGGTTCTGCTGCCTTCTTTATGCTTTTATCTACCCCTACCTGCCTCAGTCGGCATCTCAGTCGGTGTCGCAGCCTCTGTCATCGTCTCTAAATGCGTCTCAGACGCTGTCGATTGGGGGTCTGCTGCCTTTTCTATGCCTATATCTACCCCAATCTGCCTCAGTCGGTGGCGCAGCCTCTGTCAGCGTCTCTGTAGGTGTCTCAGTCGCTGCCGCTGTCGATTGGGGGGTCTGCTGCCTTCTCTATGCCTATATCTACCTTTATCTGCCTCAGTCGGCGTCGCAGCCCATGTCAGCGTCTCTGTAGGCGTCTCACTCGCTGCCGCTGTCGATTGGGGGTTCTGCTGCCTTGTCTATGATTATATCTACCCCTATCTGCCTCAGTCGGCGTCTAAGTCGGCGTCGCAGCCTCTGTCAGCGTCTCTGTAGGCGTCTCATTTGTTGCCGTTGTCGATTGGGGGTTCTGCTGCCTTCTCTATGGCTATATCTACCCCTATCTGCCTCAGTCGGTGTCTCAGTCGGCGTCGCAGCCTCTGTCAGCGTCTCTGTAGGCGTCTCAGGTGTTGCCGCTGTCGATTGGGGGGTCTGCTGCCTTCTCTGTGCCTATGTCTACCCCTCTCTGCCTCAGTCGGCGTCTCAGTCGGCGTCTCAGTCGACGTCTCAGTCGACATCGCAGCCTCTGTCAGCGTCGCAGCCTCTGTCAGCGTCTCTGTAGGCGTCTCAGTCACTGCCGATGTCGATTGGGGGGGTCTGCTAACTTCTCTATGCCAATATCTACCCCAATCTGCCTCAGTCGGCGTCGCAGCCTCTGTTCAGAGTCTCTGTAGGCGTCTCAGTCGCAGCCGCTATCGATTGGGGGGTCTGCTGCCTTCTCTATGCCTATATCTACCCCTACCTGCCTCAGTCGGCATCTCAGTCGGTGTCGCAGCCTCTGTCAGCATCGCAGCCTCTGTCAGAGTCGCAGCCGCTGTCAGCGTCTCTGTACGCGTCCCAGATGTTGCCGCTGTCGATTGGGGGGTCTGCTGCCTTCTCTATGCCTATGTCTACCCCTCTCTGCCTCAGTCGGCGTCTCAGCCTCTGTCAGCGTCTCTGTAGGTGGCTCAGCCGCTGCCGCTATCGATTGGGGGTTCTACTGCCTCCTCTAAGCCAATATCTACCCCTATCTACCTCAGTCGGGGTCTCAGTCGGGGTCGCAGCCTCTCTCAGCGTCTCTGTAGGCGTCTCAGTCGCTGCCCCTGTCGATTGGGGGGGGGGGGGGTCTGCTGCCTTCTCTATGCAAATATCTACTCCTATCTGCCTCAGTCGGCGTCTCAGTCGGCATCGCAGCCTCTGTCAGCGCTTTTGTAGGCGTCTCAGTCGCTGCCGCTATCGATTGGGGGTCTGCTGCCAACTCTATGCCTATATCTACCCCTATCTGCCTCATCCGGCGTCTCAGTTGGCGTCGCAGCCTCTGTCAGCGTCTCTGTAGCCGTCTCAGTCGCTGCTGCTGTCGATTGGGGGGGTCTGCTGCCTTCGCTATGCCAATATCTACCCCAATCTGCCTCAGTCGGCGTCGCCGCCTCTGTCAGCGTCTCTGTAGGCATCTCAGTCGCTGCCGCTCTCGATTGGGGTGGTCTGCTGCCTTCTCTATGCCAATATCTACCCCAATCTGCCTCAGTCGGCGTCGCAGTCTCTGTCAGCGTGTCAGTCAGCGTCTCTGTCACAGCGTCTCAGTCGCTGTCGCTGTCGATTGGGGGGTCTGCTGCCTTCTCTATGCCTACATCTACCCTTATCTGCTTCAATCGGCGTCTCAGTCGGTGTCTCAGTTGGCGTCGCAGCCTCTGCCAGCGTCTATGTAGGCGTCTCAGTCGCTGCCCCTGTCGATTGGGGTGGTCTGCTGCCTTCTCTATGAATATCCCTACCCCTACCTCCCTCAGTCGGCGTCACAGTCGGCTTCTCAGCCTCTGTCCGGGTCTCTGTAGGTGTCTCAGTCGCTGCCGCTATCGATTGGGGTGGTCTGCTGCCTTCGCTATGCCAATATCTACCCCAATCTGCCTCAGTCGGCGTCGCAGTCTCTGTCAGCGTCTCTGTCACAGCGTCTCAGTTGTTGCCGCTGTCGTTTGGGGGGTCTGCTGCCTTCTCTATGCCTATGTCTACCCCTCTCTGCCTCAGTCGGCGTCTCAGTCGGCGACGCAGCCTCTATCAGCGTCAGTGCCTCTGTCAGCGTCTATGTAGGCATCTCAGTCGCTGCCCCTGTCGATTGGGGTGGTCTGCTGTCTTCTCTATGCCAATATCTACCCCAATCTGCCTCAGTCGGCGTCGCAGTCTCTGTCAGCGTCTCTGTCACAGCGTCTCAGTTGTTGCCGCTTTCGATTGGGGGGTCTGCTGCCTTCTCTATGCCTATGTCTACCCCTCTCTGCCTCAGTCGGCGTCTCAGTCGGCGTCGCAGCCTCTGTCAGCGTCACTGCCTCTGTCAGCGTCTATGTAGGCATCTCAGTCGCCGCCCCTGTCGATTGGGGTGGTTTGCTGCCTTCTCTATGCCTATCTCTACCCCTAGCTCCCTCAGTCGGCGTCACAGTCGGCTTCTCAGCCTCTGTCAGCGTCTCTGTAGGCGTCTCAGTCTCTGCCGCTGTCGATTGGGGGTTCTGCTGCCTTCTCTATGCCTATATCTACCCCTATCTGCCTCAGCCGGTGTCTCAGTCGGCGTCGCAGCCTCTGTCAGCGTCTCTGTAGGCGCCTCAGTTGTTGCCGCTGTCGATTGGGGCGTCTGCTGCCTTCTCTATGCCTATGTCTACCCCACTCTGCCTCAGTCGGCATCTCAGTCGGCGTCGCAGCCTCTGTCAGCGTCACTGCCTCTGTCAGCGTCTATGTAGGCGTCTCAGTCGCTGCCCCTGTGGATTGGGGTGGTCAGCTGCCTTCTCTATGCCAATATCTACCCCAATCTGCCTCAGTCGGCGTCGCAGTCTCTGTCAGCGTCTATGTAGGCGTCTCAGTCGCTGCCCCTGTCGATTGGGGTGGTCTGCTGCCTTCTCTATGCCTATCTCTACCCCTACCTCCCTCAGTCGGCGTCACAGTCGGCTTCTCAGCCTCTGTCAGCGTCTCTGTAGGTGTCTCAGTCGCTGCCGCTATCGATTGGGGGGTCTGCTGCCTTCTCTATGCCTACATCTACCCCTATCTGCCTCAGTCGGCGTCGCAGCCCATGTCAGTGTCTCTGTAGGCGTCTCAGTCTCTGCCGCTGTCGATTGGGGTTCTGCAGCCTTCTCTATGCCTATACCTACCCCTATCTGCCTCAGTCGGCGTCGCAGCCTCTGTCAGCGTCTCTGTAGGCGTCTCAGTCTCTGCCGCTGTCGATTGGGGGTTCTGCTGCCTTGTCTATGCCTATATCTACCCCTATCTGCCTCAGCCGGCGTCTCAGTTGGCGTCGCAGCCTCTGTCAGCGTCTCTGTAGCCGTCTCAGTCGCTGCCGCTGTCGATTGGGGGGTCTGCTGCCTTCGCTATGCCAATATCTACCCCAATCTGCCTCAGTCGGCGTCGTCGCCTCTGTCAGCGTCTCTGTAGGCATCTCAGTCGCTGTCGATTGGGGTGGTCTGCTGCCTTCTCTATGCCAATATCTACCCCAATCTGCCTCAGTCGGCGTCGCAGTCTCTGTCAGCGTCTCTGTCACCGTCTCTGTCACAGCGTCTCAGTCGCTGTCGCTGTCGATTGGGGAGTCTGCTGCCTTCTCTATGCCTATATCTACCCTTATCTGCTTCAGTCGGCGTCTCAGTCGGCGTTTCTATTGGATTCTCAGTTGGCGTCGCAGCTTCTGTCAGCGTCGCAGCCTCTGCCAGCGTCTATGTAGGCGTCTCAGTCGCTGCCCCTGTCGATTGGGGTGGTCTGCTGCCTTCTCTATGAATATCCCTACCCCTACCTCCCTCAGTCGGCGTCACAGTCGGCTTCTCAGCCTCTGTCAGGGTTTCTGTAGGTGTCTCAGTCGCTGCCGCTGTCGATTGGGGTGGTCTGCTGCCTTCTCTATGCCAATATCTACCCCAATCTGCCTCAGTCGGCGTCGCAGTCTCGTTCAGCGTCTCTGTCACAGCGTCTCAGTCGCTGTCGCTGTCGATTGGGGGGGTATGCTGCCTTCTCTATGCCTATATCTACCCCTATCTGCCTCACTCGGCGTCTCACTCGGCGTCGCAGCCAATGTCAGCGTCTCTAAATGCGTCTCAGTCGCTGTCGCTGTCGATTGGGAGGTCTGCTGCCTTCTCTATGCATATAACTACTCCTACCTGTTTCAGTCGGCATCTCATTCGGCATCGCAGCCCCTGTCAGAGTCTCTGTAGGCTTCCCAGATGTTGCCGCTGTCGATTGGGGGGTCTGCTGCCTTCTCTATGCTTATGTCTACCCCTCTCTGCCTCAGTCGGCGTCTCAGTCGGCTTCTCAGCGTCTGTCATGGTCTCTGTAGGTGCCTCAGTCGCTGCCGCTGTCGATTGGGGTGGTCTGCTGCCTTCTCTAAGCCAATATCTACCCCAATCTGCCTCAGTCGGCGTCGCAGCCTCTGTCAGCGTCTCTGTAGGCGCCTCAGTTGTTGCCGCTGTCGATTGGGGCGTCTGCTGCCTTCTCTATGCCTATGTCTACCCCTCTCTGCCTCAGTCGGCGTCTCAGTCGGCGTCGCAGCCTCTGTCAGCGTCTATGTAGGCGTCTCAGTCGCTGCCCCTGTCGATTGGGGTGGTCTGCTGCCTTCTCTATGCCTATCTCTACCCCTACCTCCCTCAGTCGGCGTCACAGTCGGCTTCTCAGCCTCTGTCAGTGTCTCTGTAGGTGTCTCAGTCGCTGCCGCTGTCGATTTGGGGGTTTGCTGCCTTATCTATGCCTATATCCACCCCTATCTGCCTCAGTCGGCGTCGCAGCCCATGTCAGCGTCTCTGTAGGCGTCTCAGTCTCTGCCGCTGTCGATTGGGGGTTCTGCTGCCTTCTCTATGCCTATATCTACCCCTATTTGCCTCAGCCGGTGTCTCGGTCAGCTTCTCAGCCTCTGTCAGCGTCTCTGTAGGTGTCTCAGTCGCTGCCGCTGTCGATTGGGGGTTCTGCTGTCTTGTCTATGATTATAACTACCCCTATCTGCCTCAGTCGGCGTCTCAGTCGGCGTCGCAGCCTCTATCAGCGTCTCTGTAGGCGTCTCAGTTGTTGCCGTTGTCGATTGGGGGGTCTGTTGCCTTCTGTATACCTATATCTACCCCTGTTTGCCTCAATCGGCGTCGCAGCCTCTGTCAGCGTCTCTGTAGGCGTCTCAGTCTCTACCGCTGTCGATTGGGGGTTCTGCTGCCTTCTCTATGCCTATATCTACCCCTATCTGCCTCAGCCGGTGTCTCAGTCGGTGTCGCAGCCTCTGTCAGCATCGCAGCCTCTGTCAGAGTCGCAGCCGCTGTCAGCGTCTCTGTAGGCTTCCCAGATGTTGCCGCTGTCGATTGGGGGGTCTGCTGCCTTCTCTATGCTTATGTCTACCCCTCTCTGCCTCAGTCGGCGTCTCAGTCGGCGTCGCAGCCTCTATCAGCGTCTCTGTAGCCGTCTCAGTCGCTGCCGCTGTCGATTGGGGGGGTCTGCTGCCTTCGCTATGCCAATATCTATCCCAATCTGCCTCAGTCGGCGTCGCCGCCTCTGTCAGCGTCTCTGTAGGCGTCTCAGTCGCTGCCGCTGTCGATTGGGGTGGTCTGCTGCCTTCTCTATGCCAATATCTACCCCAATCTGCCTCAGTCGGCATCTCAGTCGGTGTCGCAGCCTCTGTCAGCATCGCAGCCTCTGTAAGAGTCGCAGCCTCTGTCAGCGTCTCTGTAGGCTTCCCAGATGTTGCCGCTGTCGATTGGGGGGTCTGCTGCCTTCGCTATGCCTATGTCTACCACTCTCTGCCTCAGTCGGCGTGTCAGCCTCTGTCAGCGTCTCTGTAGGCGGCAAAGTCGCTGCCGCTATCGATTGGGAGGTTCTGCTGCCTCCTCTAAGCCAATATCTACCCCTATCTACCTCAGTCGGGGTCTCAGTCGGGGTCTCAGTCGGGGTCTCAGTCGGGGTCGCAGCCTCCCTCAGCGTCTCTGTAGGCGTCTCAGTCACTGCCGCTGTCAAATTGGGGTAGTCTGCTGCCTTCTCTATGCCTATATCTACCCCTATCTGAATCAGTCGGCGTCTCAGTCGGCGTCGCAGCCTCTGTCGGCGCTTTTGTAGGCATCTAAGTCGCTGCCGCTATCGATTGGGGGGTCTGCTGCCTTCTCTATGCCTATATCTACCCTTATCTGCCTCACTCGGCGTCTCACTCGGCGTCGCAGCCACTGTCAGCGTCTCTAAATGCGTCTCAGTCGCTGTCGCTGTCGATTGGGAGGTCTGCTGCCTTCTCTATGCCTATAACTACTCCTACCTGTTTCAGTCGGCATCTCATTCGGCGTCGCAGCCCCTGTCAGCGTCTCTGTAGGCTTCCCAGATGTTGCCGCTGTCGATTGGGGGGTCTGCTGCCTTCTCTATGCTTATGTCTACCCCTCTCTGCCTCAGTCGGCGTCTCAGTCGGCGTCTCAGTTGGCGTCGCAGCCTCTGTCAAGCTCGCAGCCTCTGCCAGCGTCTATGTAGGCGTCTCAGTCGCTGCCCCTGTCGATTGGGGTGGTCTGCTGCCTTCTCTATGAATATCCCTACCCCTACCTCCCTCAGTCGGCGTCACAGTCGGCTTCTCAGCCTCTGTCAGGGTTTCTGTAGGTGTCTCAGTCGCTGCCGCTGTCGATTGGGGTGGTCTGCTGCCTTCTCTATGCTAATATCTACCCCAATCTGCCTCAGTCGGCGTCGCAGTCTCGTTCAGCGTCTCTGTCACAGCGTCTCAGTTGTTGCCGCTGTCGATTGGGGGGTCTGCTGCCTTCTCTATGCCTATGTCTACCCCTACCTCCCTCAGTCGGCGTCACAGTCGGCTTCTCAGCCTCTGTCAGCGTCTCTATAGGTGTCTCAGTCGCTGCCGCTGTCGATTGGGGGGTCTGCTGCCTTCTCTATGCCTATATCCACCCCTATCTGCCTCAGTCGGCGTCGCAGCCCATGTCAGCGTCTCTGTTGGCGTCTCAGTCTCTGCCGCTGTCGATTGGGGGCTCTGCTGCCTTCTCTATGCCTATATCTACCCCTATTTGCCTTAGCCGGTGTCTCGGTCGGCTCCTCAGCCCCTGTCAGCGTCTCTGTAGGAGTCTCAGTCGCTGCCGCTGTCGATTGGGGGTTCTGCTGCCTTGTCTATGAATTTAACTACCCCTATCTGCCTCAGTCGGCGTCTCAGTCGGCGTCGCAGCCTCTATCAGCGTCTCTGTAGGCGTCTCAGTTGTTGCCGTTGTCGATTGGGGGGTCTGTTGCCTTCTGTATACCTATATCTACCCCTGTTTGCCTCAATCGGCGTCGCAGCCTCTGTCAGCGTCTCTGTAGGCGTCTCAGTCTCTGCCGCTGTCGATTGGGGGTTCTGCTGCCTTCTCTATGCCTATATCTACCCCTATCTGCATCAGCCGGTGTCTCAGTCGGCGTCGCAGCCCCTGTCAGCGTCTCTGTAGGCGTCTCAGTCGCTGCCGCTGTCGATTGGGGGTTCTGCTGCCTTGTCTATGAATTTAACTACCCCTATCTGCCTCAGTCGGCGTCTCAGTCGGCGTCGCAGCCTCTATCAGCGTCTCTGTAAGCGTCTCAGTTGTTGCCGTTGTCGATTGGGGGGTCTGTTGCCTTCTGTATACCTATATCTACCCCTGTTTGCTTCAATCGGCGTCGCAGCCTCTGTCAGCGTCTCTGTAGGCGTCTCAGTCTCTGCCGCTGTCGATTGGGGGTTCTGCTGCCTTCTCTATGCCTATATCTACTCCTATCTGCCTCAGTCGGCGTATCAGTCGGCATCGCAGCCTCTGTCAGCGCTTTTGTAGGCGTCTCAGTCGCTGCCGCTATCGATTGGGGGGTCTGCTGCCTTCTCTATGCCTATATCTACCCTTATCTGCCTCAGTCGGCGTCTCATTCGGCGTCGCAGCCACTGTCAGCGTCTCTAAATGCGTCTCAGTCGCTGTCGCTGTCGATTGGGAGGTCTGCTGCCTTCTCTATGCCTATATCTACGCCTACCTGTTTCAGTCGGCATCTCAGTCGGCGTCGCAGCCCCTGTCAGCGTCTCTGTAGGCATCTCAGTTGTTGCCGCTGTCGATTGGGGGGGTCTGCTGCCTTCTCCTTGCCAATATCTACCCCTATCTGCCTCAGTCGGCATCTCAGTCGGCGTCGCAGCCTCTGTCAGCGTCTCAGTAGTTGTCTCAGTCGCTGCCACTGTCGATTGGGGGAGGCTGCTGCCTTCTCTATGCCAATATCTACCCCAATCTGCCTCAGTCGGCGTCGCAGCCTCTGTCAGTGTCTCTGTAGGCGTCTCAGTCGCTGCCGTTGTCGATTGGGGGTTCTGCTGCCTTCTCTATGCCTATATCTACCCCTATCTGCCTCAGTCGGTGTCTCAGTCGGCGTCGCAGTCTCTGTCAGCGTCTCTGTAGGCGTCTCAGTTGTTGCCGCTGTCGATTGGGGGGTCTGCTGCCTTCTCTATGCCTATGTTTACCCCTCTCTGCCTCAATCGGCGTCTTAGTTGGCGTGTCAGTCGACGGCTCAGTCGGCGTCGCAGCCTCTGTCAGCTTCGCAGCCTCTGTCAGCTTCGCAGCCTCTGTCAGCTTCGCAGCCTCTGTCAGCGTCTCTGTAGGCATCTCAGTCGCTGCCGCTGTCGATTGAGGGGTCTGGTGCCTTCTCTATGCCAATATTTACCCCAATCTGCCTCAGTCGGCGTCGCAGCCTCGGCCAGCGTCTCTGTAGGCGTCTCAGTCGCTGCCTTTGTCGATTGGGCGTTCTGCTGCCTTCTGTATGCCTATATCTACCCCTACGCGCCTCAGTCGGCATCTTAGTCGGCGCCGCAGCCTCTATAAGCGTCTCTGTAGGCGTCTCAGTTGTTGCAGCTATCGATTGGTGGGTCTGCTGCCTTCTCTATGCCTATGTCTACCCATACCTGCCTCAGTCGGCGTCACAGTCGGCTTCGCAGCCTCTGTCAGAGTCTCTGTAGGTGTCTCAGTCGCTGCCGCTGTCGATTGGGGGGTCTGATACCTTCTCTAAGCCTATATCTATCCTTATCTGCCTCAATCGGCGTCTCATTCGGCGTCGCAGCTTCTGTAAGCGTCTCTAAATGTGTCTCAGTCGCTGTCGATTGGGGGGTCTGCTGCCTTCTCTATGCCTTTATCTACCCCTATCTGCCTCAGTCGGCGTCACAGTTGGCATCTCAGCCTCTGTCAGCGTCTCTGTAGGCGACTCAGTCGCTGCCGCTGTCGATTGGGGGCGTCTGCTGCCTTCTCTATGCCAATATCTACCCCTATCTGCCTCAGTCGGGTTCTCAGTCGGCATCGCAGCCTCTGTCAGCGTCTCTGTAGGCGTCTCAGTCGCTGCCGCTGTCGATTGGGGGGGTCTGCTGCCTTCTCTATGCCAATATCTACTCCTATCTGCCTCAGTCGGCATCTCAGTCGGCGTCGCAGCCTCTTTCAGCGTCTCTGTAGGCGTCTCAGTTGTTGCCGCTGTCGATTGGGTTGTCTGCAGCCTTCTCTATGCCTGTATCTACCCCTATATGCCACTGTCGGCGTCTCAGTCGGCGTCGCCGCATCTGTCAGCGTCTCTGTAGGCGTCTCAGTCACTGCCACTGTCGATTGGGGGGGGTCTGCTGCTTTCTCTATGCCTATATCTACCCCTATCTGCCAAAGTCGGCTTCACAGTCGGCTTTGCAGCCTCTGTCAGCGTCTCTGTAGGTGTCTCAGTCGCTATCGCTGTCGATTGGGGGGGTCTGATGCCTTCTCTATGCCTATATCTACCCGTATCTGCCTCAGTCGGCGTCTCAGTCGGCGTCGCAGCATCTGTCAGCGTCTCTGTAGGCGTCTCAGTCACTGCCACTGTCGATTGAGCGGTCTGCTGCCTTTTCTAGGCCTATGTCTAACCCTCTCTGCCTCAGTCGGCGTCTCAGTCGGCGTCGCAGCCTATTGTCAGCGTTTCTGTAGGCGTCTCAGTCCTGCCGCTGTCGATTGGGGGGGTCTGCTGCCTTCTCTATGCCTATATCTACCCGTATCTGCCTCAGTCGGCGTCTCAGTCGGCGTCGCAGCCTCTGTCAGCGTCTCTGTAGGCGTCTCTCTGTCAGCGCCTCTGAATGCGTCTCAGTAACTGCCGCTGTCGATTGGGTTTTCTGCTGCCTTCTCTATGCATATATCTACCCCTATCTGCCTCAGTCGGCGTCTCAGTCGGCGTCGCAGCCTCTGTCAGCGTCTCTGTAGGCGTCTCAGTCGCTGCCGCTGTCGATTGGGGGGTCTGCTGCCTTCTCTATGCCTATATCTACCCCTATCTGCCTCAGTCGGCGTCGCAGCCTATTGCCAGCGTCTCTGTAGGCGTCTCAGTCGCTGCCACTGTCGATTGAGGGGTCTGCTGCCTTCTCTATGCCTATATCTACCCCTATCTGCCTAAGTGGGCTTCTCAGTCGACGTCGCAGCCTCTGTCAGCGTCTCTGTAGGCGTCTCTCTGTCAGCGTCTCTGAATACGTCTCAGTCGCTGCCGCTGTCGATTGGGTTGTCTGCTGCCTTCTCTATGCCTATGTCTAACCCTCTCTGCCACAGTCGGCGTCTCAGTCGTCGTCGCAGCCTCTGTCAGCATCGCAGCCTCTGTCAGCGTCGCAGCCTCTGTCAGCGTCTCTGTAGGCGTCTCAGTCACTGCCGCTGTAAAATTGGGGGGGTCTGCTGCCTTCCCTATGCCTATATCTACCCCTATCTGAATCAGTCGGCGTCTCAGTCGGCGTCGCAGCCTCTGTCAGCGTCTCTGTAGGCGTCTCAGTCGCTGCCACTGTCGATTGGGGGTCTGCTGCTTTCTCTATGCCTATATATACCCCTGTCTCCCTCAGTCGGCGTCTCAGTCGGCATCGCAACCTCTGTCATCGTCTCTGTAGGCGTCTCAGTTGTTGCCGCTGTCGATTAGGTTGTCTGTTGTCTTCTCTATGCCTATGTCTATCCCTCTCTGCCTCCGTCGGCGTCTCAGTCGTCGTCGCAGCCTCTGTCAGCGTTTCTGTAGTCGTCTCAGTTGTTGCCGGTGTCGATTGAGGGGTCTGCTGCCTTTTCTATGCCTATGTCTAACCCTCTCTGCCTCAGTCGGCGTCTCAGTCGGCGTCGCAGCCTATTGTCAGCGTTTCTGTAGGCGTCTCAGTCGCTGCCACTGTCGATTGGGGGTCTGCTGCCTTCTCTATGCCTATATATACCCCTGTCTCCCTCAGTCGGCGACTCAGTCGGCGTCGCAGGCTCTGTCAGCGTCTCTTTAGGCATCTCAGTCGCTGCCGCTGTCGATTGGGGGGTGTGCTGCCTTCTTTATGCCTATAACCATCCCTATCTGCATCGTTTGGCGTCGCAGCCTTTTGTCAGAGTCGTTGTAGGCATCTCAGTCGCTGCCGTTGTCGATTGGGGGTCTGCTGCCTTCTCTATGTCTATATCTACCCCTACGCGCCTCAGTCGGCATCTCAGTCGGCGTCGCAGCCTCTATAAGCGTCTCTGTAGGCGTCTCAGTTGTTGCAGCTGTCGATTGGTGGGTCTGCTGCCTTCTCTATGCCTATGTCTACCCATACCTGCCTCAGTCGGCGTCACAGTCGGCTTCGCAGCCTCTGTCAGAGTCTCTGTAGGTGTCTCAGTCGCTGCCGCTGTCGATTGAGGGGTCTGCTGCCTTCTCTAAGTCTATATCTAACCTTATCTGCCTCAGTCGACGTCTCATTCGGCGTCGCAGCCTCTGTAAGCGTCTATAAATGCGTCTCAGTCGCTGTCGATTGGGGGTCTGCTGCCTTCTCTATGAAAATATCTATCCCTATCTGCCTCAGTCGGGTTCTCAGACGGCATCGCAGCCTCTGTCAGCGTCTCTGAATGCGTCTCAGTAACTGCCACTGTCGATTGGGGGGTCTGCTGCCTTCTCTATGCCTATATCTACTCCTATCTGCCTCAGTCGGCATCTCAGTCGGCGTCGCAGCCTCTTTCAGCGTATCTGTAGGCGTCTCAGTTGTTGCCGTTGTCGATTGGGTTGTCTGCAGCCTTCTCTATGTCTGTATCTACCCCTATATGCCACTGTTGGCGTCTCAGTGGGCGTCGCAGCTTCTATCAGCGTCTGAGTAGGCGTCTCAGTAGCTGCCGCTGATGATTGGTTGAACTGCTACCTTCTCTAGGCCTATATCTAACCTTATCTGCCTCAGTCGGCGTCTCATTCGGCGTCGCAGCCTCTGTAAGCGTCTCTAAATGCGTCTCAGTCGCTGTCGATTGGGGGTCTGCTGCCTTCTCTATGCCAATATCTACCCCTATCTGCCTCAGTCGGGTTCTCAGTCGGCATCGCAGCCTCTGTCAGCGTCTCTGAATGCGTCTCAGTAACTGCCACTGTCGATTGGGGGGTCTGCTGCCTTCTCTATGCCTATATCTACTCCTATCTGCCTCAGTCGGCATCTCAGTCGGCGTCGCAGCCTCTTTCAGCGTATCTGTAGGCGTCTCAGTTGTTGCCGCTGTCGATTGGGTTGTCTGCAGCCTTCTCTATGCCTGTATCTACCCCTATATGCCACTGCTGGCGTCACAGTCGGCGTCGCAGCCTCTCTCAGCGTCTCTGTAGGCGTCTCAGTAGCTGCCGCTGATGATTGGGGGATCTGCTACCTTCTCTAAGCCTATATCTACCCTTATCTGCCTCAGTCGGCGTCTCATTCGGCGTCGCAGCCTCTGTCAGCGTCTCTAAATGTGTCTCTGTCGCTGTCGATTGGGGGGTCTGATACCTTCTCTAAGCCTATATCTATCCTTATCTGCCTCAATCGGCGTCTCATTCGGCGTCGCAGCTTCTGTAAGCGTCTCTAAATGTGTCTCAGTCGCTGTTGATTGGGGGGTCTGCTGCCTTCTCTATGCCTTTATCTACCCCTATCTGCCTCAGTCGGCGTCACAGTTGGCATCTCAGCCTCTGTCAGCGTCTCTGTAGGCGACTCAGTCGCTGCCGCTGTCGATTGGGGGCGTCTGCTGCCTTCTCTATGCCAGTATCTACCCCTATCTGCCTCAGTCGGGTTCTCAGTCGGCATCGCAGCCTCTGTCAGCGTCTCTGTAGGCGTCTCAGTCGCTGCCGCTGTCGATTGGGGGGGTCTGCTGCCTTCTCTATGCCAATATCTACTCCTATCTGCCTCAGTCGGCATCTCAGTCGGCGTCGCAGCCTCTTTCAGCGTCTCTGTAGGCGTCTCAGTTGTTGCCGCTGTCGATTGGGTTGTCTGCAGCCTTCTCTATGCCTGTATCTACCCCTATATGCCACTGTCGGCGTCTCAGTCGGCGTCGCCGCATCTGTCAGCGTCTCTGTAGGCGTCTCAGTCACTGCCACTGTCGATTGGGGGGGGTCTGCTGCTTTCTCTATGCCTATATCTACCCCTATCTGCCAAAGTCGGCTTCACAGTCGGCTTTGCAGCCTCTGTCAGCGTCTCTGTAGGTGTCTCAGTCGCTATCGCTGTCGATTGGGGGGGTCTGATGCCTTCTCTATGCCTATATCTACCCGTATCTGCCTCAGTCGGCGTCTCAGTCGGCGTCGCAGCATCTGTCAGCGTCTCTGTAGGCGTCTCAGTCACTGCCACTGTCGATTGAGCGGTCTGCTGCCTTTTCTAGGCCTATGTCTAACCCTCTCTGCCTCAGTCGGCGTCTCTGTCGGCGTCGCAGCCTATTGTCAGCGTTTCTGTAGGCGTCTCAGTCCTGCCGCTGTCGATTGGGGGGGTCTGATGCCTTCTCTATGCCTATATCTACCCGTATCTGCCTCAGTCGGCGTCTCAGTCGGCGTCACAGCCTCTGTCAGCGTCTCTGTAGGCGTCTCTCTGTCAGCGCCTCTGAATGCGTCTCAGTAACTGCCGCTGTCGATTGGGTTTTCTGCTGCCTTCTCTATGCATATATCTACCCCTATCTGCCTCAGTCGGCGTCTCAGTCGGCGTCGCAGCCTCTGTCAGCGTCTCTGTAGGCGTCTCAGTCGCTGCCGCTGTCGATTGGGGGGTCTGCTGCCTTCTCTATGCCTATATCTACCCCTATCTGCCTCAGTCGGCGTCGCAGCCTATTGCCAGCGTCTCTGTAGGCGTCTCAGTCGCTGCCACTGTCGATTGAGGGGTCTGCTGCCTTCTCTATGCCTATATCTACCCCTATCTGCCTAAGTGGGCTTCTCAGTCGACGTCGCAGCCTCTGTCAGCGTCTCTGTAGGCGTCTCTCTGTCAGCGTCTCTGAATACGTCTCAGTCGCTGCCGCTGTCGATTGGGTTGTCTGCTGCCTTCTCTATGCCTATGTCTAACCCTCTCTGCCACAGTCGGCGTCTCAGTCGTCGTCGCAGCCTCTGTTAGCATCGCAGCCTCTGTCAGCGCCGCAGCCTCTGTCAGCGTCTCTGTAGGCGTCTCAGTCACTGCCGCTGTAAAATTGGGGGGGTCTGCTGCCTTCCCTATGCCAATATCTACCCCTATCTGAATCAGTCGGCGTCTCAGTCGGCGTCGCAGCCTCTGTCAGCGTCTCTGTAGGCGTCTCAGTCGCTGCCACTGTCGATTGGGGGTCTGCTGCTTTCTCTATGCCTATATACACCCCTGTCTCCCTCAGTCGGCGTCTCAGTCGGCATCGCAACCTCTGTCATCGTCTCTTTAGGCATCTCAGTCGCTGCCGCTGTCGATTGGGGGGTGTGCTGCCTTCTTTATGCCTATAACCATCCCTATCTGCATCGTTTGGCGTCGCAGCCTTTTGTCAGAGTCGTTGTAGGCATCTCAGTCGCTGCCGTTGTCGATTGGGGGTCTGCTGCCTTCTCTATGTCTATATCTACCCCTACGCGCCTCAGTCGGCATCTCAGTTGGCGTCGCAGCCTCTATAAGCGTCTCTGTAGGCGTCTCAGTTGTTGCAGCTGTCGATTGGTGGGTCTGCTGCCTTCTCTATGCCTATGTCTACCCATACCTGCCTCAGTCGGCGTCACAGTCGGCTTCGCAGCCTCTGTCAGAGTCTCTGTAGGTGTCTCAGTCGCTGCCGCTGTCGATTGAGGGGTCTGCTGCCTTCTCTAAGTCTATATCTAACCTTATCTGCCTCAGTCGACGTCTCATTCGGCGTCGCAGCCTCTGTAAGCGTCTATAAATGCGTCTCAGTCGCTGTCGATTGGGGGTCTGCTGCCTTCTCTATGAAAATATCTATCCCTATCTGCCTCAGTCGGGTTCTCAGACGGCATCGCAGCCTCTGTCAGCGTCTCTGAATGCGTCTCAGTAACTGCCACTGTCGATTGGGGGGTCTGCTGCCTTCTCTATGCCTATATCTACTCCTATCTGCCTCAGTCGGCATCTCAGTCGGCGTCGCAGCCTCTTTCAGCGTATCTGTAGGCGTCTCAGTTGTTGCCGTTGTCGATTGGGTTGTCTGCAGCCTTCTCTATGTCTGTATCTACCCCTATATGCCACTGTTGGCGTCTCAGTGGGCGTCGCAGCTTCTATCAGCGTCTGAGTAGGCGTCTCAGTAGCTGCCGCTGATGATTGGTTGAACTGCTACCTTCTCTAGGCCTATATCTAACCTTATCTGCCTCAGTCGGCGTCTCATTCGGCGTCGCAGCCTCTGTAAGCGTCTCTAAATGCGTCTCAGTCGCTGTCGATTGGGGGTCTGCTGCCTTCTCTATGCCAATATCTACCCCTATCTGCCTCAGTCGGGTTCTCAGTCGGCATCGCAGCCTCTGTCAGCGTCTCTGAATGCGTCTCAGTAACTGCCACTGTCGATTGGGGGGTCTGCTGCCTTCTCTATGCCTATATCTACTCCTATCTGCCTCAGTCGGCATCTCAGTCGGCGTCGCAGCCTCTTTCAGCGTATCTGTAGGCGTCTCAGTTGTTGCCGCTGTCGATTGGGTTGTCTGCAGCCTTCTCTATGCCTGTATCTACCCCTATATGCCACTGCTGGCGTCACAGTCGGCGTCGCAGCCTCTCTCAGCGTCTCTGTAGGCGTCTCAGTAGCTGCCGCTGATGATTGGGGGATCTGCTACCTTCTCTAAGCCTATATCTACCCTTATCTGCCTCAGTCGGCGTCTCATTCGGCGTCGCAGCCTCTGTCAGCGTCTCTAAATGTGTCTCTGTCGCTGTCGATTGGGGGGTCTGATACCTTCTCTAAGCCTATATCTATCCTTATCTGCCTCAATCGGCGTCTCATTCGGCGTCGCAGCTTCTGTAAGCGTCTCTAAATGTGTCTCAGTCGCTGTTGATTGGGGGGTCTGCTGCCTTCTCTATGCCTTTATCTACCCCTATCTGCCTCAGTCGGCGTCACAGTTGGCATCTCAGCCTCTGTCAGCGTCTCTGTAGGCGACTCAGTCGCTGCCGCTGTCGATTGGGGGCGTCTGCTGCCTTCTCTATGCCAATATCTACCCCTATCTGCCTCAGTCGGGTTCTCAGTCGGCATCGCAGCCTCTGTCAGCGTCTCTGTAGGCGTCTCAGTCGCTGCCGCTGTCGATTGGGGGGGTCTGCTGCCTTCTCTATGCCAATATCTACTCCTATCTGCCTCAGTCGGCATCTCAGTCGGCGTCGCAGCCTCTTTCAGCGTCTCTGTAGGCGTCTCAGTTGTTGCCGCTGTCGATTGGGTTGTCTGCAGCCTTCTCTATGCCTGTATCTACCCCTATATGCCACTGTCGGCGTCTCAGTCGGCGTCGCCGCATCTGTCAGCGTCTCTGTAGGCGTCTCAGTCACTGCCACTGTCGATTGGGGGGGTCTGCTGCTTTCTCTATGCCTATATCTACCCCTATCTGCCAAAGTCGGCTTCACAGTCGGCTTTGCAGCCTCTGTCAGCGTCTCTGTAGGTGTCTCAGTCGCTATCGCTGTCGATTGGGGGGGTCTGATGCCTTCTCTATGCCTATATCTACCCGTATCTGCCTCAGTCGGCGTCTCAGTCGGCGTCGCAGCATCTGTCAGCGTCTCTGTAGGCGTCTCAGTCACTGCCACTGTCGATTGAGCGGTCTGCTGCCTTTTCTAGGCCTATGTCTAACCCTCTCTGCCTCAGTCGGCGTCTCTGTCGGCGTCGCAGCCTATTGTCAGCGTTTCTGTAGGCGTCTCAGTCCTGCCGCTGTCGATTGGGGGGGTCTGATGCCTTCTCTATGCCTATATCTACCCGTATCTGCCTCAGTCGGCGTCTCAGTCGGCGTCACAGCCTCTGTCAGCGTCTCTGTAGGCGTCTCTCTGTCAGCGCCTCTGAATGCGTCTCAGTAACTGCCGCTGTCGATTGGGTTTTCTGCTGCCTTCTCTATGCATATATCTACCCCTATCTGCCTCAGTCGGCGTCTCAGTCGGCGTCGCAGCCTCTGTCAGCGTCTCTGTAGGCGTCTCAGTCGCTGCCGCTGTCGATTGGGGGGTCTGCTGCCTTCTCTATGCCTATATCTACCCCTATCTGCCTCAGTCGGCGTCGCAGCCTATTGCCAGCGTCTCTGTAGGCGTCTCAGTCGCTGCCACTGTCGATTGAGGGGTCTGCTGCCTTCTCTATGCCTATATCTACCCCTATCTGCCTAAGTGGGCTTCTCAGTCGACGTCGCAGCCTCTGTCAGCGTCTCTGTAGGCGTCTCTCTGTCAGCGTCTCTGAATACGTCTCAGTCGCTGCCGCTGTCGATTGGGTTGTCTGCTGCCTTCTCTATGCCTATGTCTAACCCTCTCTGCCACAGTCGGCGTCTCAGTCGTCGTCGCAGCCTCTGTCAGCATCGCAGCCTCTGTCAGCGTCGCAGCCTCTGTCAGCGTCTCTGTAGGCGTCTCAGTCACTGCCGCTGTAAAATTGGGGGGGTCTGCTGCCTTCCCTATGCCAATATCTACCCCTATCTGAATCAGTCGGCGTCTCAGTCGGCGTCGCAGCCTCTGTCAGCGTCTCTGTAGGCGTCTCAGTCGCTGCCACTGTCGATTGGGGGTCTGCTGCTTTCTCTATGCCTATATACACCCCTGTCTCCCTCAGTCGGCGTCTCAGTCGGCATCGCAACCTCTGTCATCGTCTCTGTAGGCGTCTCAGTTGTTGCCGCTGTCGATTAGGTTGTCTGTTGTCTTCTCTATGCCTATGTCTATCCCTCTCTGCCTCCGTCGGCGTCTCAGTCGTCGTCGCAGCCTCTGTCAGCGTTTCTGTAGTCGTCTCAGTTGTTGCCGGTGTCGATTGAGGGGTCTGCTGCCTTTTCTATGCCTATGTCTAACCCTCTCTGCCTCAGTCGGCGTCTCAGTCGGCGTCGCAGCCTATTGTCAGCGCTTCTGTAGGCGTCTCAGTCGCTGCCACTGTCGATTGGGGGTCTGCTGCCTTCTCTATGCCTATATATACCCCTGTCTCCCTCAGTCGGCGACTCAGTCGGCGTCGCAGGCTCTGTCAGCGTCTCTTTAGGCATCTCAGTCGCTGCCGCTGTCGATTGGGGGGTGTGCTGCCTTCTTTATGCCTATAACCATCCCTATCTGCATCGTTTGGCGTCGCAGCCTTTTGTCAGAGTCGTTGTAGGCATCTCAGTCGCTGCCGTTGTCGATTGGGGGTCTGCTGCCTTCTCTATGTCTATATCTACCCCTACGCGCCTCAGTCGGCATCTCAGTTGGCGTCGCAGCCTCTATAAGCGTCTCTGTAGGCGTCTCAGTTGTTGCAGCTGTCGATTGGTGGGTCTGCTGCCTTCTCTATGCCTATGTCTACCCATACCTGCCTCAGTCGGCGTCACAGTCGGCTTCGCAGCCTCTGTCAGAGTCTCTGTAGGTGTCTCAGTCGCTGCCTCTGTCGATTGAGGGGTCTGCTGCCTTCTCTAAGTCTATATCTAACCTTATCTGCCTCAGTCGACGTCTCATTCGGCGTCGCAGCCTCTGTAAGCGTCTATAAATGCGTCTCAGTCGCTGTCGATTGGGGGTCTGCTGCCTTCTCTATGAAAATATCTATCCCTATCTGCCTCAGTCGGGTTCTCAGACGGCATCGCAGCCTCTGTCAGCGTCTCTGAATGCGTCTCAGTAACTGCCACTGTCGATTGGGGGGTCTGCTGCCTTCTCTATGCCTATATCTACTCCTATCTGCCTCAGTCGGCATCTCAGTCGGCGTCGCAGCCTCTTTCAGCGTATCTGTAGGCGTCTCAGTTGTTGCCGTTGTCGATTGGGTTGTCTGCAGCCTTCTCTATGTCTGTATCTACCCCTATATGCCACTGTTGGCGTCTCAGTGGGCGTCGCAGCTTCTATCAGCGTCTGAGTAGGCGTCTCAGTAGCTGCCGCTGATGATTGGTTGAACTGCTACCTTCTCTAGGCCTATATCTAACCTTATCTGCCTCAGTCGGCGTCTCATTCGGCGTCGCAGCCTCTGTAAGCGTCTCTAAATGCGTCTCAGTCGCTGTCGATTGGGGGTCTGCTGCCTTCTCTATGCCAATATCTACCCCTATCTGCCTCAGTCGGGTTCTCAGACGGCATCGCAGCCTCTGTCAGCGTCTCTGAATGCGTCTCAGTAACTGCCACTGTCGATTGGGGGGTCTGCTGCCTTCTCTATGCCTATATCTACTCCTATCTGCCTCAGTCGGCATCTCAGTCGGCGTCGCAGCCTCTTTCAGCGTATCTGTAGGCGTCTCAGTTGTTGCCGCTGTCGATTGGGTTGTCTGCAGCCTTCTCTATGCCTGTATCTACCCCTATATGCCACTGCTGGCGTCACAGTCGGCGTCGCAGCCTCTCTCAGCGTCTCTGTAGGCGTCTCAGTAGCTGCCGCTGATGATTGGGGGATCTGCTACCTTCTCTAAGCCTATATCTACCCTTATCTGCCTCAGTCGGCGTCTCATTCGGCGTCGCAGCCTCTGTCAGCGTCTCTAAATGTGTCTCTGTCGCTGTCGATTGGGGGGTCTGCTACCTTCTCTAAGCCTATATCTACCCTTATCTGCCTCAGTCGGCGTCTCATTCGGCGTCGCAGCCTCTGTCAGCGTCTCTAAATGTGTCTCTGTCGCTGTCGATTGGGGGGTCTGATGCCTTCTCTATGCGTATATCTACCCCTATCTGTCTCAGTCGGCATCTCAGTCGGCGTCGCAGCCTTTATCAGCGTCTCTGTAGGCGTCTCAGTTGTTGCCGGTGTCGATTGAGGGGTCTGCTGCCTTTTCTATGCCTATGTCTAACCCTCTCTGCCTCAGTCGGCGTCTCAGTCGGCGTCGCAGCCTCTGTCAGCGTTTCTGTAGGCGTCTCAGTCGCTGCCGCTGTCGATTGGAAGGTCTGCTGCCTTCTCTATGCCTATATCTACCCCTATCTGCCTTAGTCGGCATCTCAGTCGGGGTCGCAGCTTCTATCAGCGTCTCTGTAGGCGTCTCAGTCGCTGCCACTGTCCATTGGGGGTCTGCTGCCTTCACTATCCCTATATTTACCCCTATCGGCCTCAGTCGCCGTCTCAGTCGGCGTCGCAGCCTCTGTCAGCGTCTCTGTAGGCGTCTCAGTCGCTGCCGTTGTCGATTGAGGGGTCTGCTGCCTTCTCTGTGCCCATATCTACTCCTATCTGCCTCAGTCGGCGTCTCAGTCGGCGTCGCAGCCTATTGTCAGCGTCTCTGTAGGCGTCTCAGTCGCTGCCACTGTCGATTGAGGGGTCTGCTGCCTTCTCTATGCCTATATCTACCCCTATCTGCCTAAGTGGGCGTCTCAGTCGGCGTCGCAGCCTCTGTCAGCGTCTCTGTAGGCGTCTCTCTGTCAGCGTCTCTGAATACGTCTCAGTCGCTGCCGTTGTCGATTGGGTTGTCTGCTGCCTTCTCTATGCCTATGTCTAACCCTCTCTGCCACAGTCGGCGTCTCAGTCGTCATCGAGCCTCTGTCAGCATCGCAGCCTCTGTCAGCGTAGCAGCCTCTGCCAACGTCTCTGTAGGCGTCTCAGTCGCTGCCGCTGTCGATTGGGGGTTCTGCTGCCTTCTTTATGCTTATATCTACCCCTACCTGCCTCAGTCGGCATCTCAGTCGGTGTCGCAGCCTCTGTCATCGTCTCTGTAGGCGTCTCAGTCGCTGCCACTGTCCATTGGGGGTCTGCTGCCTTCACTATCCCTATATCTACCCCTATCGGCCTCAGTCGCCGTCTCAGTCGGCGTCGCAGCCTCTGTCAGCGTCTCTGTAGGCGTCTCAGTCACTGCCGCTGTAAAATTGGGGGGGGGGGGGGGGGCTGCTGCCTTCCCTATGCCTATATCTACCCCTATCTGAATCAGTCGGCGTCTCAGTCGGCGTCGCAGCCTCTGTCAGCGTCTCTGTAGGCGTCTCAGTCGCTGCCACTGTCGATTGGGGGTCTGCTGCCTTCTCTATGCCTATATATACACCTGTCTCCCTCAGTCGGCGTCTCAGTCGGCATCGCAACCTCTGTCATCGTCTCTGTAGGCGTCTCAGTTGTTGCCGCTGTCGATTGGGTTGTCTGCTGTCTTCTCTATGCCTATGTCTATCCCTCTCTGCCTCCGTCGGCGTCTCAGTCGTCGTCGCAGCCTCTGTCAGCGTTTCTGTAGGCGTCTCAGTGGCTGCCGCTGTCGATTGGGGGGTCTGCTGCCTTCTCTATGCCTATAACCATCCCCATCTGCATCGTTTGGCGTCGCAGCCTTTTGTCAGAGTCGTTGTAGGCATCTCAGTCGCTGCCGTTGTCTATTGGGGGTCTGCTGCCTTCACTATCCCTATTTCTACCCCTATCGGCCTCAGTCGCCGTCTCAGTCGGCGTCGCAGCCTCTGTCAGCGTCTCTGTATGCGTCTCAGTCACTGCCGCTGTAAAATTGGGGGGTCTGCTGCCTTTCCTATGCCTATATCTACCCCTATCTGAATCAGTCGGAGTCTCAGTCGGCGTCGCAGCCTTTATCAGCGTCTCTGTAGGCGTCTCAGTTGTTGCCGGTGTCGACTGAGGGGTCTGCTGCCTTTTCTATGCCTATGTCTAACCCTCTCTGCCTCAGTCGGCGTCTCAGTCGGCGTCGCAGCCTATTGTCAGCGTTTCTGTAGGCGTCTCAGTCGCTGCCACTGTCGATTGGGGGTCTGCTGCCTTCTCTATGCTTATATATACCCCTGTCTCCCTCAGTCGGCGTCTCAGTCTGCGTCGCATGCTCTGTCAGCGTCTCTTTAGGCGTCTCAGTCGCTGCCGTTGTCGATTGGGGGTCTGCTGCCTTCTCTATGCCTATATCTACCCCTACCTGCCTCAGTCGGCACCTAAGTCGGCGTCGCAGCCTCTCTCAGCGTCTCTGTAGGCGTCTCAGTAGCTGCCGCTGTCGATTGGGGGTCTGCTGCCGTCTCTATGCCAATGTCTACCTCTCTCTGCCTCAGTCGGCGTCTCAGCCTCTGTCAGCGTCTCTGTAGGCGTCTTAGTGGCTGCCACTGTCGATAGGGGGTCTGCTGCCTTCTCTATGCCTATATCTACCCCTATTTCCCTCAGTCGGCGTCTCAGTCGGCATGGCAACCTCTGCCAGCGTCTCTGTAGGCGTCTTAGTCGCTGCCCCTATCGATTGGGGGGGTCTGCTGCCTTCTCTATGCGTATATCTACCCCTACCTGCCTCAGCCGGCATCTCAGTCGGTGTCGTAGCCTCTTTCAGCGTCTCTGTAGTCGTCTCAGTTGTTGCCGCTGTCGATTGGGGTGTCTGCTGCCTTCTCTATGTCAATATCTACCCCTATCTGCCTCAGTCGGCGTCGCAGCCTCTGTCGAAGTTTCTGTAGACGTCTCAGTTGTTGCCGATGTCGATTGGTGGATCTGCTGCCTTCTCTAAGTCTATATCTACCCTTATCTGCCTCAGTCGGTGTCTCCATCGGCGTCGCAGCCTCTGTCAGCGTTTCTGAATGCGTCTCAGTCGCTGCCGCTGTCGATTACGGGGTCTGCTGCCTTCTCTATGCCTATCTCTACCCCTACCTGCCTCAGTCGGCGTCGCAGCCTCTGTCAGCGTCTCTGTAGGTGTCTCAGTCGCTGCCGCAGTCGATTGGGGGGTCTGCTGCCTTCTCTATGCCTATATCTACCCTTATCTGCCTCAGTCGGCGTCGCAGCCCATGTCAGCGTCTCTGTAGGCGTCTCAGTCTCTGCCGCTGTCGATTGGGGGTTCTGCTGCCTTCTCTATGCCTCTATCTACCCCTATCTGCCTCAGCCGGTGTCTCGGTCGGCTTCTCAGCCTCTGTCAGCGTCTCTGTAGGTGTCTCAGTCGCTGCCGCTGTCGATTGGGGTGGTTTGCTGCCTTCTATATGCATATATCTACCCCAATCTGCCTCAGTCGGCGTCGCAGTCTCTGTCAGCGTCTCTGTCACAGCGTCTCAGTCGCTGTCGCTGTCGATTGGGGGGTCTACTGCCTTCTCTATGCCTATATCTACCCTTATCTGCTTCAGTCGGCGTCTCAGTTGGCGTCGCAGCCTCTGTCAGCGTCGCAGCCTCTGCCAGCGTCTATGTAGGCGTCTCAGTCGCTGCCCCTGTCGATTGGGGTGGTCTGCTGCCTACTCTATGAATATCCCTACCCCTACCTCCCTCAGTCGGCGTCACAGTCGGCTTCTCAGCCTCTGTCAGCATCTCTGTAGGTGTCTCAGTCGCTGCCGCTGTCGATTGGGGTGGTCTGCTGCCTTCTCTATGCAAATTTCTACCCCAATCTGCCTCAGTCGGCGTCGCAGTCTCTGTCAGCGTCTCTGTCACAGCGTCTCAGTCGCTGTCGCTGTCGATTGGGTGGTCTGCTGCCTTCTCTATGCCTATATCTACCCCTACCTATTTCAGTCAGCATCTCAGTCTGCGTCGCAGCCTCTGTCAGTGTCACTGCCTCTGTCAGCGTCTCTGTAGGCGTCTCAGTCGCTGCCGCTGTCGATTGGGGGGGTCTGCTGCCTTCTCTATGCCAATATCTACCCCACTCTACCTCAGTCGGTGGCGCAGCCTCTGTCAGCGTCTCTGTAGGCGTCTCAGTCGCTGCCGCTGTCGATTGGGGGGTCTGCTGCCTTCTCTATGCCAATATCTACCCCTATCTGCCTCAGTTGGGGTCTCAGTCGGCGTCGCAGCCTCTGTCAGCGTCTCTAAATGCGTCTCAGACGCTGTCGATTGGGGGTCTGCTGCCTTTTCTATGCCTATATCTACCCCTATCTGCCTCAGTCGGTGGCGCAGCCTCTGTCAGCGTCTCTGTAGGTGTCTCAGTCGCTGCCGCTGTCGATTGGGGGGTCAGCTGCCTTCTCTATGCCTATATCTACCTTTATCTGCCTCAGTCGGCGTTGCAGCCCATGTCAGCGTCTCTGTAGGCGTCTCACTCGCTGCCGCTGTCGATTGGGGGTTCTGCTGCCTTGTCTATGATTATATCAACCCCTATCTGCCTCAGTCGGCGTCTAAGTCGGCGTCGCAGCCTCTGTCAGCGTCTCTGTAGGCGTCTCATTTGTTGCCGTTGTCGATTGGGGGTTCTGCTGCCTTCTCTATGGCTATATCTACCCCTATCTGCCTCAGTCGGTGTCTCAGTCGGCGTCGCAGCCTCTGTCAGCGTCTCTGTAGGCGTCTCAGGTGTTGCCGCTGTCGATTGGGGGGTCTGCTGCCTTCTCTGTGCCTATGTCTACCCCTCTCTGCCTCAGTCGGCGTCTCAGTCGGCGTCTCAGTCGACGTCTCAGTCGACATCGCAGCCTCTGTCAGCGTCTCTGTAGGCGTCTCAGTCACTGCCGATGTCGATTGGGGGGTCTGCTAACTTCTCTATGCCAATATCTACCCCACTCTGCCTCAGTCGGCGTCACAGCCTCTGTCAGAGTCTCTGTAGGCGTCTCAGTCGCAGCCGCTATCGATTGGGGGGTCTGCTGCCTTCTCTATGCCTATATCTACCCCTACCTGCCTCAGTCGGCATCTCAGTCGGTGTCGCAGCCTCTGTCAGCATCGCAGCCCCTGTCAGAGTCGCAGCCGCTGTCAGCGTCTCTGTAGGCGTCCCAGATGTTGCCGCTGTCGATTGGGGGGTCTGCTGCCTTCTCTATGCCTATGAATACCCCTCTCTGCCTCAGTCGGCGTCTCAGCCTCTGTCAGCGTCTCTGTAGGCGGCTCAGCCGCTGCCGCTATCGATTGGGGGTTCTGCTGCCTCCTCTAAGCCAATATCTACCCCTATCTACCTCAGTCGGGGTCTCAGTCGGGGTCGCAGCCTCTCTCAGCGTCTCTGTAGGCGTCTCAGTCGCTGCCCCTGTCGATTGAGGGGGGGTCTGCTGCCTTCTCTATGCCAATATCTACTCCTATCTGCCTCAGTCGGCGTCTCAGTCGGCATCGCAGCCTCTCAGCGCTTTTGTAGGCGTCTCAATCGCTGCCGCTATCGATTGGGGGGTCTGCTGCCTACTCTATGCCTATATCTACCCCTATCTGCCTCATCCGGCGTCTCAGTTGGCGTCGCAGCCTCTGTCAGCGTCTCTGTAGCCGTCTCAGTCGCTGCCGCTGTCGATTGGGGGGGTCTGCTGCCTTCTCTATGCCAATATCTACTCCTATCTGCCTCAGTCGGCGTCGCAGTCTCTGTCAGCGTGTCTGTCAGCGTCTCTGTCACAGCGTCTCAGTCGCTGTCGCTGTCGATTGGGGGGTCTGCTGCCTTCTCTATGCCTACATCTACCCTTATCTGCTTCAGTCGGCGTCTCAGTCGGTGTCTCAGTTGGCGTCGCAGCCTCTGTCAGCGTCTATGTAGGCGTCTCAGTCGCTGCCCCTGTCGATTGGGGTGGTCTGCTGCCTTCTCTATGAATATCCCTACCCCTACCTCCCTCAGTCGGCGTCACAGTCGGCTTCTCAGCCTCTGTCAGGGTCTCTGTAGGTGTCTCAGTCGCTGCCGCTGTCGATTGGGGTGGTCTGCTGCCTTCGCTATGCCAATATCTACCCCAATCTGCCTCAGTCGGCGTCGCAGTCTCTGTCAGCGTCTCTGTCACAGCGTCTCAGTTGTTGCCGCTGTCGATTGGGGGGTCTGCTGCCTTCTCTATGCCTATGTCTACCCCTCTCTGCCTCAGTCGGCGTCTCAGTCGGCGTCGCAGCCTCTATCAGCGTCAGTGCCTCTGTCAGCGTCTATGTAGGCATCTCAGTCGCTGCCCCTGTCGATTGGGGTGGTCTGCTGCCTTCTCTATGCCAATATCTACCCCAATCTGCCTCAGTCGGCGTCGCAGTCTCTGTCAGCGTCTCTGTCACAGCGTCTCAGTTGTTGCCGCTGTCGATTGGGGGGTCTGCTGCCTTCTCTATGCCTATGTCTACCCCTCTCTGCCTAAGTCGGCGTCTCAGTCGGCGTCGCAGCCTCTGTCAGCGTCACTGCCTCTGTCAGCGTCTATGTAGGCATCTCAGTCGCTGCCCCTGTCGATTGGGGTGGTTTGCTGCCTTCTCTATGCCTATCTCTACCCCTAGCTCCCTCAGTCGGCGTCACAGTCGGCTTCTCAGCCTCTGTCAGCGTCTCTGTGGGTGTCTCAGTCGCTGCCGCTGTCGATTGGGGGGTCTGCTGCCTTCTCTATGCCTATATCTACCCCTATCTGCCTCAGTCGGCGTCGCAGCCCATGTCAGCGTCTCTGTAGGCGTCTCAGTCGCTGCCACTGTCGATTGGGGGGGTCTCCTGCCTTCTCTATGCCTATATCTAACCATATCTGAATCAGTCGGCATCTCAGTCGGCGTCGCAGCCTCTGTCAGCGTCTCTGTAGGCGTCTCAGTCGCTGCTACTGTCGATTGGGGGGGTCTGCTGCCTTCTCTATGCCAATATCTACCCCTATCTGCCTCAGTCGGCGTCTCAGTCGGCATCGCAGCCGCTGTCAGCGTCTTTGTAGGCGTTTCAATCGCTGCCGCTGTCGATTGGGGGGTCTGCTGCCTTCTCTATGCCTATTTCTACCCCTAACTGCCTCTGTCGGCATCTCAGTCGGCGTCGCAGCCTCTATCAGCGTCTCTGTAGGCGTCTCAGTTGTTGCCGCTGTCGATTGGGGTTGTCTGCTGCCTTCTCTATGCCTATCTCTACCCCTACCTCCTCAGTCGGCGTCACAGTCGGCTTCTCAGCCTCTGTCAGCGTCTCTGTAGGTGTCTCAGTCGCTGCCGCTGTCGATTGGGGGGTCTGCTGCCTTCTCTATGCCTATATCTCCCCCTATCTGCCTCAGTCGGCGTCGCAGCCTCTGCCAGCGTCTATGTAGGCGTCTCAGTCGCTGCCCCTGTCGATTGGGGTGGTCTGTTGCCTTCTCTATGCCTATCTCTACCCCTATCTGCCTCAGTCGGCGTCGCAGCCCATGTCAGTGTCTCTGTAGGCGTCTCAGTCTCTGCCGCTGTCGATTGGGGTTCTGCAGCCTTCTCTATGCCTATACCTACCCCTATCTGCCTCAGCCCGTGTCTCAGTAGGCTTCTCAGCCTGTGTCAGCGTCTCTGTACGTCTCTCAGTCGCTGCCGCTGTCGATTGGGGGTTCTGCTGCCTTGTCTATGATTATAACTACCCCTATCTGCCTCAGTCGGCGTCGCAGCCTCTGTCAGCGTCTCTGTAGACGTCTCAGTCGTTGCCGTTGTCGATTGGGGGGTCTGTTGCCTTCTGTATACCTATATCTACCCCTATTTGCCTCAATCGGCGTCGCAGCCTCTGTCAGCGTCTCTGTAGGCGTCTCAGTCTCTGCCGCTGTCGATTGGGGGTTCTGCTGCCTTCTCTATGCCTATGTCTATCCCACTCTGCCTCAGTCGGCATCTCAGTCGGCGTCGCAGCCTCTGTCAGCGTCACTGCCTCTGTCAGCGTCTATGTAGGCGTCTCAGTCGCTGCCCCTGTGGATTGGGGTGGTCAGCTGCCTTCTCTATGCCAATATCTACCCCAATCTGCCTCAGTCGGCGTCGCAGTCTCTGTGAGCGTCTATGTAGGCGTCTCAGTCGCTGCCCCTGTCGATTGGGGTGGTCTGCTGCCTTCTCTATGCCTATCTCTACCCCTACCTCCCTCAGTCGGCGTCACAGTCGGCTTCTCAGCCTCTGTCAGCGTCTCTGTAGGTGTCTCAGTCGCTGCCGCTATCGATTGGGGGGTCTGCTGCCTTCTCTATGCCTACATCTACCCCTATCTGCCTCAGTCGGCGTCGCAGCCCATGTCAGTGTCTCTGTAGGCGTCTCAGTCTCTGCCGCTGTCGATTGGGGTTCTGCAGCCTTCTCTATGCCTATACCTACACCTATCTGCCTCAGTCGGCGTCGCAGCCTCTGTCAGCGTCTCTGTAGGCGTCTCAGTCTCTGCCGCTGTCGATTGGGGGTTCTGCTGCCTTCTCTATGCCTATATATACCCCTATCTGCCTCAGCCGGCGTCTCAGTTGGCGTCGCAGCCTCTGTCAGCGTCTCTGTAGCCGTCTCAGTCGCTGCCGCTGTCGATTGGTGGGTATGCTGCCTTCGCTATGCCAATATCTACCCCAATCTGTCTCAGTCGGCGTCGTCGCCTCTGTCAGCGTCTCTGTAGGCATCTCAGTCGCTGTCGATTGGGGTGGTCTGCTGCCTTCTCTATGCCAATATCTACCCCAATCTGCCTCAGTCGGCGTCGCAGTCTCTGTCAGCGTCTCTGTCACCGTCTCTGTCACAGCGTCTCAGTCGCTGTCGCTGTCGATTGGGGAGTCTGCTGCCTTCTCTATGCCTATATCTACCCTTATCTGCTTCAGTCGGCGTCTCAGTCGGCGTTTCTATTGGATTCTCAGTTGGCGTCGCAGCTTCTGTCAGCGTCGCAGCCTCTGCCAGCGTCTATGTAGGCGTCTCAGTCGCTGCCCCTGCCGATTGGGGTGGTCTGCTGCCTTCTCTATGAATATCCCTACCCCTACCTCCCTCAGTCGGCGTCACAGTCGGCTTCTCAGCCTCTGTCAGGGTCTCTGTAGGTGTCTCAGTCGCTGCCGCTGTCGATTGGGGTTGTCTGCTGCCTTCTCTATGCCAATATCTACCCCAATCTGACTCAGTCGGCGTCGCAGTGTCTGTCAGCGTCTCTGTCACAGCGTCTCAGTTGTTGCCGCTGTCGATTGGGGGGTCTGCTGCCTTCTCTATGCCTATGTCTACCCCTCTCTGCCTCAGTCGGCGTCTCAGTCGGCATCGCAGCCTCTGTCAGCGTCACTGCCTCTGTCAGCGTCTATGTAGGCGTCTCAGTCGCTGCCCCTGTCGATTGGAGTGGTCTGCTGCCTTCTCTATGCCTATCTCTACCCCTAGCTCCCTCAGTCGGCGTCACAGTCGGCTTCTCAGCCTCTGTCAGCGTCTCTGTAGGTGTCTCAGTCGCTGCCGCTGTCGATTGGGGGGTCTGCTGCCTTCTCTATGCCTATATCTACCCCTATCTGCCTCAGTCGGCGTCGCAGCCCATGTCAGCGTCTCTGTAGGCGTCTCAGTCTCTGCCGCTGTCGATTGGGGGTTCAGCAGCCTTCTCTATGCCTCTATCTACCCCTATCTGCCTCAGCCGGTGTCTCGGTCGGCTTCTCAGCCTCTGTCAGCGTCTCTGTAAGTGTCTCAGTCGCTGCCGCTGACGATTGGGGGTTCTGCTGCCTTGTCTATGATTATAACTACCCCAATCTGCCTCAGTCGGCGTCGCCGCCTCTGTCAGCGTCTCTGTAGGCGTCTCAGTCGCTGCCGCTGTCGATTGGGGTGGTCTGCTGCCTTCTCTATGCCAATATCTACCCCAATCTGCCTCAGTCGGCGTCGCAGTCTCTGTCAGCGTCTCTGTCACAGCGTCTCAGTCGCTGTCGCTGTCGATTGGGGGGGTCTACTGCCTTCTCTATGCCTATATCTACCCCTATCTGCCTCAACCGGTGTCTCGGTCGGCTTCTCAGCCTCTTTCAGCGTCTCTGTAGGTGTCTCAGTCGCTGCCGCTGTCGATTGGGGGTTCTGCTGCCTTGTCTATGATTATAACTACCCCAATCTGCCTCAGTCGGCGTCGCCGCCTCTGGCAGCATCTCTGTAGGCGTCTCAGTCGCTGCCACTGTCGATTGGGGTGGTCTGCTGCCTTCTCTATGTCAATATCTACCCCAATCTGCCTCAGTCGGCGTCGCAGTCTCTGTCAGCGTCTCTGTCACAGCGTCTCAGTCGCTGTCGCTTTCGATTGGGTGGTCTGCTGCCTTCTCTATGCCTATATCTACCCTTATCTGCTTCAGTCGGCGTCTCAGTCGGCGTCGCAGTCGGCGTCTCAGTTGGCGTCGCAACCTCTGTCAGCGTCGCAGCCTCTGCCAGCGTCTATGTAGGCATCTCAGTCGCTGCCCCTGTCGATTGGGGTGGTCTGCTGCCTTCTCTATGAATATCCCTACCCCTACCTCCCTCAGTCGGCGTCACAGTCGGCTTCTCAGCCTCTGTCAGCGTCTCTGTGGGTGTCTCAGTCGCTGCTGCTGTCGATTGGGGTGGTCTCCTGCCTTCTCTATGCCTATATCTACCCCTACCTGCCTCAGTCGGCATCTCAGTCGGTGTCGCAGCCTCTGTCAGCATCGCAGCCTCTGTCAGAGTCGCAGCCGCTGTCAGCGTCTCTGTAGGCGTCCCAGATGTTGCCGCTGTCGATTGGGGGGTCTGCTGCCTTCTCTATGCCTATGTCTACCCCTCTCTGCCTCAGTCGGCGTCTCAGCCTCTGTCAGCGTCTCTGTAGGCGGCTCAGCCGCTGCCGCTATCGATTGGGGGTTCTGCTGCCTCCTCTAAGCCAATATCTACCCCTATCTACCTCAGTCGGGGTCTCACTCGGGGTCGCAGCCTCTCTCAGCGTCTCTGTAGGCGTCTCAGTCGCTGCCCCTGTCGATTGAGGGGGGGTCTGCTGCCTTCTCTATGCCAATATCTACTCCTATCTGCCTCAGTCGGCGTCTCAGTCGGCATCGCAGCCTCTCAGCGCTTTTGTAGGCGTCTCAATCGCTGCCGCTATCGATTGGGGGGTCTGCTGCCTACTCTATGCCTATATCTACCCCTATCTGCCTCATCCGGCGTCTCAGTTGGCGTCGCAGCCTCTGTCAGCGTCTCTGTAGCCGTCTCAGTCGCTGCCGCTGTCGATTGGGGGGGTCTGCTGCCTTCTCTATGCCAATATCTACTCCTATCTGCCTCAGTCGGCGTCGCAGTCTCTGTCAGCGTGTCTGTCAGCGTCTCTGTCACAGCGTCTCAGTCGCTGTCGCTGTCGATTGGGGGGTCTGCTGCCTTCTCTATGCCTACATCTACCCTTATCTGCTTCAGTCCGCGTCTCAGTCGGTGTCTCAGTTGGCGTCGCAGCCTCTGTCAGCGTCTATGTAGGCGTCTCAGTCGCTGCCCCTGTCGATTGGGGTGGTCTGCTGCCTTCTCTATGAATATCCCTACCCCTACCTCCCTCAGTCGGCGTCACAGTCGGCTTCTCAGCCTCTGTCAGTGTCTCTGTAGGTGTCTCAGTCGCTGCCGCTGTCGATTGGGGTGGTCTGCTGCCTTCGCTATGCCAATATCTACCCCAATCTGCCTCAGTCGGCGTCGCAGTCTCTGTCAGCGTCTCTGTCACAGCGTCTCAGTTGTTGCCGCTGTCGATTGGGGGGTCTGCTGCCTTCTCTATGCCTATGTCTACCCCTCTCTGCCTCAGTCGGCGTCTCAGTCGGCGTCGCAGCCTCTATCAGCGTCAGTGCCTCTGTCAGCGTCTATGTAGGCATCTCAGTCGCTGCCCCTGTCGATTGGGGTGGTCTGCTGCCTTCTCTATGCCAATATCTACCCCAATCTGCCTCAGTCGGCGTCGCAGTCTCTGTCAGCGTCTCTGTCACAGCGTCTCAGTTGTTGCCGCTGTCGATTGGGGGGTCTGCTGCCTTCTCTATGCCTATGTCTACCCCTCTCTGCCTAAGTCGGCGTCTCAGTCGGCGTCGCAGCCTCTGTCAGCGTCACTGCCTCTGTCAGCGTCTATGTAGGCATCTCAGTCGCTGCCCCTGTCGATTGGGGTGGTTTGCTGCCTTCTCTATGCCTATCTCTACCCCTAGCTCCCTCAGTCGGCGTCACAGTCGGCTTCTCAGCCTCTGTCAGCGTCTCTGTGGGTGTCTCAGTCGCTGCCGCTGTCGATTGGGGGGTCTGCTGCCATCTCTATGCCTATATCTACCCCTATCTGCCTCAGTCGGCGTCGCAGCCCATGTCAGCGTCTCTGTCACCGTCTCTGTCACAGCGTCTCAGTCGCTGTCGCTGTCGATTGTGGAGTCTGCTGCCTTCTCTATGCCTATATCTACCCTTATCTGCTTCTGTCGGCGTCTCAGTCGGCGTTTCTATTGGATTCTCAGTTGGCGTCGCAGCTTCTGTCAGCGTCGCAGCCTCTGCCAGCGTCTATGTAGGCGTCTCAGTCGCTGCCCCTGCCGATTGGGGTGGTCTGCTGCCTTCTCTATGAATATCCCTACCCCTACCTCCCTCAGTCGGCGTCACAGTCGGCTTCTCAGCCTCTGTCAGGGTCTCTGTAGGTGTCTCAGTCGCTGCCGCTGTCGATTGGGGTTGTCTGCTGCCTTCTCTATGCCAATATCTACCCCAATCTGACTCAGTCGGCGTCGCAGTGTCTGTCAGCGTCTCTGTCACAGCGTCTCAGTTGTTGCCGCTGTCGATTGGGGGGTCTGCTGCCTTCTCTATGCCTATGTCTACCCCTCTCTGCCTCAGTCGGCGTCTCAGTCGGCATCGCAGCCTCTGTCAGCGTCACTGCCTCTGTCAGCGTCTATGTAGGCGTCTCAGTCGCTGCCCCTGTCGATTGGAGTGGTCTGCTGCCTTCTCTATGCCTATCTCTACCCCTAGCTCCCTCAGTCGGCGTCACAGTCGGCTTCTCAGCCTCTGTCAGCGTCTCTGTATATGTCTCAGTCGCTGCCGCTGTCGATTGGGGGGTCTGCTGCCTTCTCTATGCCTATATCTACCCCTATCTGCCTCAGTCGGCGTCGCAGCCCATGTCAGCGTCTCTGTAGGCGTCTCAGTCTCTGCCGCTGTCGATTGGGGGTTCAGCAGCCTTCTCTATGCCTCTATCTACCCCTATCTGCCTCAGCCGGTGTCTCGGTCGGCTTCTCAGCCTCTGTCAGCGTCTCTGTAAGTGTCTCAGTCGCTGCCGCTGACGATTGGGGGTTCTGCTGCCTTGTCTATGATTATAACTACCCCAATCTGCCTCAGTCGGCGTCGCCGCCTCTGTCAGCGTCTCTGTAGGCGTCTCAGTCGCTGCCGCTGTCGATTGGGGTGGTCTGCTGCCTTCTCTATGCCAATATCTACCCCAATCTGCCTCAGTCGGCGTCGCAGTCTCTGTCAGCGTCTCTGTCACAGCGTCTCAGTCGCTGTCGCTGTCGATTGGGGGGGTCTACTGCCTTCTCTATGCCTATATCTACCCCTATCTGCCTCAACCGGTGTCTCGGTCTCTGTCAGCGTCTCTGTCACAGCGTCTCAGTTGTTGCCGCTGTCGATTGGGGAGTCTGCTGCCTTCTCTATGCCTATGTCTACCCCTCTCTGCCTCAGTCGGCGTCTCAGTCGGCGTCGCAGCCTCTATCAGCGTCAGTGCCTCTGTCAGCGTCTATGTAGGCATCTCAGTCGCTGCCCCTGTCGATTGGGGTGGTCTGCTGCCTTCTCTATGCCAATATCTACCCCAATCTGCCTCAGTCGGCGTCGCAGTCTCTGTCAGCGTCTCTGTCACAGCGTCTCAGTTGTTGCCGCTGTCGATTGGGGGGTCTGCTGCCTTCTCTATGCCTATGTCTACCCCTCTCTGCCTAAGTCGGCGTCTCAGTCGGCGTCGCAGCCTCTGTCAGCGTCACTGCCTCTGTCAGCGTCTATGTAGGCATCTCAGTCGCTGCCCCTGTCGATTGGGGTGGTTTGCTGCCTTCTCTATGCCTATCTCTACCCCTAGCTCCCTCAGTCGGCGTCACAGTCGGCTTCTCAGCCTCTGTCAGCGTCTCTGTGGGTGTCTCAGTCGCTGCCGCTGTCGATTGGGGGGTCTGCTGCCTTCTCTATGCCTATATCTACCCCTATCTGCCTCAGTCGGCGTCGCAGCCCATGTCAGCGTCTCTGTAGGCGTCTCAGTCGCTGCCACTGTCGATTGGGGGGGTCTGCTGCCTTCTCTATGCCTATATCTAACCATATCTGAATCAGTCGGCATCTCAGTCGGCGTCGCAGCCTCTGTCAGCGTCTCTGTAGGCGTCTCAGTCGCTGCCACTGTCGATTGGGGGGGTCTGCTGCCTTCTCTATGCCAATATCTACCCCTATCTGCCTCAGTCGGCGTCTCAGTCGGCATCGCAGCCGCTGTCAGCGTCTTTGTAGGCGTTTCAATCGCTGCCGCTGTCGATTGGGGGGTCTGCTGCCTTCTCTATGCCTATTTCTACCCCTAACTGCCTCTGTCGGCATCTCAGTCGGCGTCGCAGCCTCTATCAGCGTCTCTGTAGGCGTCTCAGTTGTTGCCGCTGTCGATTGGGGTTGTCTGCTGCCTTCTCTATGCCTATCTCTACCCCTACCTCCTCAGTCGGCGTCACAGTCGGCTTCTCAGCCTCTGTCAGCGTCTCTGTAGGTGTCTCAGTCGCTGCCGCTGTCGATTGGGGGGTCTGCTGCCTTCTCTATGCCTATATCTCCCCCTATCTGCCTCAGTCGGCGTCGCAGCCTCTGCCAGCGTCTATGTAGGCGTCTCAGTCGCTGCCCCTGTCGATTGGGGTGGTCTGTTGCCTTCTCTATGCCTATCTCTACCCCTATCTGCCTCAGTCGGCGTCGCAGCCCATGTCAGTGTCTCTGTAGGCGTCTCAGTCTCTGCCGCTGTCGATTGGGGTTCTGCAGCCTTCTCTATGCCTATACCTACCCCTATCTGCCTCAGCCCGTGTCTCAGTCGGCTTCTCAGCCTGTGTCAGCGTCTCTGTAGGTCTCTCAGTCGCTGCCGCTGTCGATTGGGGGTTCTGCTGCCTTGTCTATGATTATAACTACCCCTATCTGCCTCAGTACCTATATCTACCCCTATTTGCCTCAATCGGCGTCGCAGCCTCTGTCAGCGTCTCTGTAGGCGTCTCAGTCTCTGCCGCTGTCGATTGGGGGTTCTGCTGCCTTCTCTATGCCTATGTCTATCCCACTCTGCCTCAGTCGGCATCTCAGTCGGCGTCGCAGCCTCTGTCAGCGTCACTGCCTCTGTCAGCGTCTATGTAGGCGTCTCAGTCGCTGCCCCTGTGGATTGGGGTGGTCAGCTGCCTTCTCTATGCCAATATCTACCCCAATCTGCCTCAGTCGGCGTCGCAGTCTCTGTGAGCGTCTATGTAGGCGTCTCAGTCGCTGCCCCTGTCGATTGGGGTGGTCTGCTGCCTTCTCTATGCCTATCTCTACCCCTACCTCCCTCAGTCGGCGTCACAGTCGGCTTCTCAGCCTCTGTCAGCGTCTCTGTAGGTGTCTTTGTCGCTGCCGCTATCGATTGGGGGGTCTGCTGCCTTCTCTATGCCTACATCTACCCCTATCTGCCTCAGTCGGCGTCGCAGCCCATGTCAGTGTCTCTGTAGGCGTCTCAGTCTCTGCCGCTGTCGATTGGGGTTCTGCAGCCTTCTCTATGCCTATACCTACACCTATCTGCCTCAGTCGGCGTCGCAGCCTCTGTCAGCGTCTCTGTAGGCGTCTCAGTCTCTGCCGCTGTCGATTGGGGGTTCTGCTGCCTTCTCTATGCCTATATATACCCCTATCTGCCTCAGCCGGCGTCTCAGTTGGCGTCGCAGCCTCTGTCAGCGTCTCTGTAGCCGTCTCAGTCGCTGCCGCTGTCGATTGGTGGGTCTGCTGCCTTCGCTATGCCAATATCTACCCCAATCTGCCTCAGTCGGCGTCGTCGCCTCTGTCAGCGTCTCTGTAGGCATCTCAGTCGCTGTCGATTGGGGTGGTCTGCTGCCTTCTCTATGCCAATATCTACCCCAATCTGCCTCAGTCGGCGTCGCAGTCTCTGTCAGCGTCTCTGTCACCGTCTCTGTCACAGCGTCTCAGTCGCTGTCGCTGTCGATTGGGGAGTCTGCTGCCTTCTCTATGCCTATATCTACCCTTATCTGCTTCAGTCGGCGTCTCAGTCGGCGTTTCTATTGGATTCTCAGTTGGCGTCGCAGCTTCTGTCAGCGTCGCAGCCTCTGCCAGCGTCTATGTAGGCGTCTCAGTCGCTGCCCCTGCCGATTGGGGTGGTCTGCTGCCTTCTCTATGAATATCCCTACCCCTACCTCCCTCAGTCGGCGTCACAGTCGGCTTCTCAGCCTCTGTCAGGGTCTCTGTAGGTGTCTCAGTCGCTGCCGCTGTCGATTGGGGTTGTCTGCTGCCTTCTCTATGCCAATATCTACCCCAATCTGACTCAGTCGGCGTCGCAGTGTCTGTCAGCCTCTCTGTCACAGCGTCTCAGTTGTTGCCGCTGTCGATTGTGGGGTCTGCTGCCTTCTCTATGCCTATGTCTACCCCTCTCTGCCTCAGTCGGCGTCTCAGTCGGCATCGCAGCCTCTGTCAGCGTCACTGCCTCTGTCAGCGTCTATGTAGGCGTCTCAGTCGCTGCCCCTGTCGATTGGAGTGGTCTGCAGCCTTCTCTATGCCTATCTCTACCCCTAGCTCCCTCAGTCGGCGTCACAGTCGGCTTCTCAGCCTCTGTCAGCGTCTCTGTAGGCGTCTCAGTCTCTGCCGCTGTCGATTGGGGGTTCTGCTGCCTTCTCTATGCCTATATCTACCCCTATCTGCCTCAGCCGGTGTCTCAGTCGGCGTCGCAGCCTCTGTCAGCGTCTCTGTAGGCGCCTCAGTTGTTGCCGCTGTCGATTGGGGCGTCTGCTGCCTTCTCTATGCCTATGTCTACCCCACTCTGCCTCAGTCGGCATCTCAGTCGGCGTCGCAGCCTCTGTCAGCGTCACTGCCTCTGTCAGCGTCTATGTAGGCGTCTCAGTCGCTGCCCCTGTGGATTGGGGTGGTCAGCTGCCTTCTCTATGCCAATATCTACCCCAATCTGCCTCAGTCGGCGTCGCAGTCTCTGTCAGCGTCTATGTAGGCGTCTCAGTCGCTGCCCCTGTCGATTGGGGTGGTCTGCTGCCTTCTCTATGCCTATCTCTACCCCTACCTCCCTCAGTCGGCGTCACAGTCGGCTTCTCAGCCTCTGTCAGCGTCTCTGTAGGTGTCTCAGTCGCTGCCGCTATCGATTGGGGGGTCTGCTGCCTTCTCTATGCCTACATCTACCCCTATCTGCCTCAGTCGGCGTCGCAGCCCATGTCAGTGTCTCTGTAGGCGTCTCAGTCTCTGCCGCTGTCGATTGGGGTTCTGCAGCCTTCTCTATGCCTATACCTACCCCTATCTGCCTCAGTCGGCGTCGCAGCCTCTGTCAGCGTCTCTGTAGGCGTCTCAGTCTCTGCCGCTGTCGATTGGGGGTTCTGCTGCCTTGTCTATGCCTATATCTACCCCTATCTGCATCAGCCGGCGTCTCAGTTGGCGTCGCAGCCTCTGTCAGCGTCTCTGTAGCCGTCTCAGTCGCTGCCGCTGTCGATTGGGGGGTCTGCTGCCTTCGCTATGCCAATATCTACCCCAATCTGCCTCAGTCGGCGTCGTCGCCTCTGTCAGCGTCTCTGTAGGCATCTCAGTCGATGTCGATTGGGGTGGTCTGCTGCCTTCTCTATGCCAATATCTACCCCAATCTGCCTCAGTCGGCGTCGCAGTCTCTGTCAGCGTCTCTGTCACCGTCTCTGTCACAGCGTCTCAGTCGCTGTCGCTGTCGATTGGGGAGTCTGCTGCCTTCTCTATGCCTATATCTACCCTTATCTGCTTCAGTCGGCGTCTCAGTCGGCGTTTCTATTGGATTCTCAGCTGGCGTCGCAGCTTCTGTCAGCGTCGCAGCCTCTGCCAGCGTCTATGTAGGCGTCTCAGTCGCTGCCCCTGTCGATTGGGGTGGTCTGCTGCCTTCTCTATGAATATCCCTACCCCTACCTCCCTCAGTCGGCGTCACAGTCGGCTTCTCAGCCTCTGTCAGGGTCTCTGTAGGTGTCTCAGTCGCTGCCGCTGTCGATTGGGGTGGTCTGCTGCCTTCTCTATGCCAATATCTACCCCAATCTGCCTCAGTCGGCGTCGCAGTCTCGTTCAGCGTCTCTGTCACAGCGTCTCAGTCGCTGTCGCTGTCGATTGGGGGGGTATGCTGCCTTCTCTATGCCTATATCTACCCTTATCTGCCTCACTCGGCGTCTCACTCGGCGTCGCAGCCAATGTCAGCGTCTCTAAATGCGTCTCAGTCGCTGTCGCTGTCGATTGGGAGGTCTGCTGCCTTCTCTATGCCTATAACTACTCCTACCTGTTTCAGTCGGCATCTCATTCGGCGTCGCAGCCCCTGTCAGAGTCTCTGTAGGCTTCCCAGATGTTGCCGCTGTCGATTGGGGGGTCTGCTGCCTTCTCTATGCTTATGTCTACCCCTCTCTGCCTCAGTCGGCGTCTCAGTCGGCTTCTCAGCGTCTGTCATGGTCTCTGTAGGTGCCTCAGTCGCTGCCGCTGTCGATTGGGGTGGTCTGCTGCCTTCTCTAAGCCAATATCTACCCCAATCTGCCTCAGTCGGCGTCGCAGCCTCTGTCAGCGTCTCTGTAGGCGCCTCAGTTGTTGCCGCTGTCGATTGGGGCGTCTGCTGCCTTCTCTATGCCTATGTCTACCCCTCTCTGCCTCAGTCGGCGTCTCAGTCGGCGTCGCAGCCTCTGTCAGCGTCACTGCCTCTGTCAGCGTCTATGTAGGCGTCTCAGTCGCTGCCCCTGTCGATTGGGGTGGTCTGCTGCCTTCTCTATGCCTATCTCTACCCCTACCTCCCTCAGTCGGCGTCACAGTCGGCTTCTCAGCCTCTGTCAGTGTCTCTGTAGGTGTCTCAGTCGCTGCCGCTGTCGATTTGGGGGTTTGCTGCCTTATCTATGCCTATATCCACCCCTATCTGCCTCAGTCGGCGTCGCAGCCCATGTCAGCGTCTCTGTAGGCGTCTCAGTCTCTGCCGCTGTCGATTGGGGGTTCTGCTGCCTTCTCTATGCCTATATCTACCCCTATTTGCCTCAGCCGGTGTCTCGGTCAGCTTCTCAGCCTCTGTCAGCGTCTCTGTAGGTGTCTCAGTCGCTGCCGCTGTCGATTGGGGGTTCTGCTGTCTTGTCTATGATTATAACTACCCCTATCTGCCTCAGTCGGCGTCTCAGTCGGCGTCGCAGCCTCTATCAGCGTCTCTGTAGGCGTCTCAGTTGTTGCCGTTGTCGATTGGGGGGTCTGTTGCCTTCTGTATACATATATCTACCCCTGTTTGCCTCAATCGGCGTCGCAGCCTCTGTCAGCGTCTCTGTAGGCGTCTCAGTCTCTACCGCTGTCGATTGGGGGTTCTGCTGCCTTCTCTATGCCTATATCTACCCCTATCTGCCTCAGCCGGTGTCTCAGTCGGTGTCGCAGCCTCTGTCAGCATCGCAGCCTCTGTCAGAGTCTCAGCCGCTGTCAGCGTCTCTGTAGGCTTCCCAGATGTTGCCGCTGTCGATTGGGGGGTCTGCTGCCTTCTCTATGCTTATGTCTACCCCTCTCTGCCTCAGTCGGCGTCTCAGTCGGCGTCGCAGCCTCTATCAGCGTCTCTGTAGCCGTCTCAGTCGCTGCCGCTGTCGATTGGGGGGGTCTGCTGCCTTCGCTATGCCAATATCTATCCCAATCTGCCTCAGTCGGCGTCGCCGCCTCTGTCAGCGTCTCTGTAGGCGTCTCAGTCGCTGCCGCTGTCGATTGGGGTGGTCTGCTGCCTTCTCTATGCCAATATCTACCCCAATCTGCCTCAGTCGGCATCTCAGTCGGTGTCGCAGCCTCTGTCAGCATCGCAGCCTCTGTAAGAGTCGCAGCCTCTGTCAGCGTCTCTGTAGGCTTCCCAGATGTTGCCGCTGTCGATTGGGGGGTCTTCTGCCTTCTCTATGCCTATGTCTACCACTCTCTGCCTCAGTCGGCGTGTCAGCCTCTGTCAGCGTCTCTGTAGGCGGCAAAGTCGCTGCCGCTATCGATTGGGAGGTTCTGCTGCCTCCTCTAAGCCAATATCTACCCCTATCTACCTCAGTCGGGGTCTCAGTCGGGGTCTCAGTCGGGGTCTCAGTCGGGGTCGCAGCCTCCCTCAGCGTCTCTGTAGGCGTCTCAGTCACTGCCGCTGTCAAGTTGGGGTAGTCTGCTGCCTTCTCTATGCCTATATCTACCCCTATCTGAATCAGTCGGCGTCTCAGTCGGCGTCGCAGCCTCTGTCGGCGCTTTTGTAGGCATCTAAGTCGCTGCCGCTATCGATTGGGGGGTCTGCTGCCTTCTCTATGCCTATATCTACCCTTATCTGCCTCACTCGGCGTCTCACTCGGCGTCGCAGCCACTGTCAGCGTCTCTAAATGCGTCTCAGTCGCTGTCGCTGTCGATTGGGAGGTCTGCTGCCTTCTCTATGCCTACAACTACTCCTACCTGTTTCAGTAGGCATCTCATTCGGCGTCGCAGCCCCTGTCAGCGTCTCTGTAGGCTTCCCAGATGTTGGCGCTGTCGATTGGGGGGTCTGCTGCCTTCTCTATGCTTATGTCTACCCCTCTCTGCCTCAGTCGGCGTCTCAGTCGGCGTCTCAATTGGCGTCGCAGCCTCTCTCAAGCTCGCAGCCTCTGCCAGCGTCTATGTAGGCGTCTCAGTCGCTGCCCCTGTCGATTGGGGTGGTCTGCTGCCTTCTCTATGAATATCCCTACCCCTACCTCCCTCAGTCGGCGTCACATTCGGCTTCTCAGCCTCTGTCAGGGTTTCTGTAGGTGTCTCAGTCGCTGCCGCTGTCGATTGGGGTGGTCTGCTGCCTTCTCTATGCTAATATCTACCCCAATCTGCCTCAGTCGGCGTCGCAGTCTCGTTCAGCGTCTCTGTCACAGCGTCTCAGTTGTTGCCGCTGTCGATTGGGGGGTCTGCTGCCTTCTCTATGCCTATGTCTACCCCTACCTCCCTCAGTCGGCGTCACAGTCGGCTTCTCAGCCTCTGTCAGCGTCTCTATAGGTGTCTCAGTCGCTGCCGCTGTCGATTGGGGGGTCTGCTGCCTTCTCTATGCCTATATCCACCCCTATCTGCCTCAGTCGGCGTCGCAGCCCATGTCAGCGTCTCTGTAGGCGTCTCAGTCTCTGCCGCTGTCGATTGGGGGTTCTGCTGCCTTCTCTATGCCTATATCTACCCCTATTTGCCTTAGCCGGTGTCTCGGTCGGCTCCTCAGCCCCTGTCAGCGTCTCTGTAGGAGTCTCAGTCGCTGCCGCTGTCGATTGGGGGTTCTGCTGCCTTGTCTATGAATTTAACTACCCCTATCTGCCTCAGTCGGCGTCTCAGTCGGCGTCGCAGCCTCTATCAGCGTCTCTGTAAGCGTCTCAGTTGTTGCCGTTGTCGATTGGGGGGTCTGTTGCCTTCTGTATACCTATATCTACCCCTGTTTGCTTCAATCGGCGTCGCAGCCTCTGTCAGCGTCTCTGTAGGCGTCTCAGTCTCTGCCGCTGTCGATTGGGGGTTCTGCTGCCTTCTCTATGCCTATATCTACCCCTATCTGCATCAGCCGGTGTCTCAGTCGGCGTCGCAGCCCCTGTCAGCGTCTCTGTAGGAGTCTCAGTCGCTGCCGCTGTCGATTGGGGGTTCTGCTGCCTTGTCTATGAATTTAACTACCCCTATCTGCCTCAGTCGGCGTCTCAGTCGGCGTCGCAGCCTCTATCAGCGTCTCTGTAAGCGTCTCAGTTGTTGCCGTTGTCGATTGGGGGGTCTGTTGCCTTCTGTATACCTATATCTACCCCTGTTTGCTTCAATCGGCGTCGCAGCCTCTGTCAGCGTCTCTGTAGGCGTCTCAGTCTCTGCCGCTGTCGATTGGGGGTTCTGCTGCCTTCTCTATGCCTATATCTACTCCTATCTGCCTCAGTCGGCGTATCAGTCGGCATCGCAGCCTCTGTGAGCGCTTTTGTAGGCGTCTCAGTCGCTGCCGCTATCGATTGGGGGGTCTGCTGCCTTCTCTATGCCTATATCTACCCTTATCTGCCTCAGTCGGCGGCTCATTCGGCGTCGCAGCCACTGTCAGAGTCTCTAAATGCGTCTCAGTCGCTGTCGCTGTCGATTGGGAGGTCTGCTGCCTTCTCTATGCCTATATCTACGCCTACCTGTTTCAGTCGGCATCTCAGTCGGCGTCGCAGCCTCTATCAGCGTCTCTGTAGCCGTCTCAGTCGCTGCCGCTGTCGATTGGGGGGGTCTGCTGCCTTCGCTATGCCAATATCTATCCCAATCTGCCTCAGTCGGCGTCGCCGCCTCTGTCAGCGTCTCTGTAGGCGTCTCAGTCGCTGCCGCTGTCGATTGGGGTGGTCTGCTGCCTTCTCTATGCCAATATCTACCCCAATCTGCCTCAGTCGGCATCTCAGTCGGTGTCGCAGCCTCTGTCAGCATCGCAGCCTCTGTAAGAGTCGCAGCCTCTGTCAGCGTCTCTGTAGGCTTCCCAGATGTTGCCGCTGTCGATTGGGGGGTCTTCTGCCTTCTCTATGCCTATGTCTACCACTCTCTGCCTCAGTCGGCGTGTCAGCCTCTGTCAGCGTCTCTGTAGGCGGCAAAGTCGCTGCCGCTATCGATTGGGAGGTTCTGCTGCCTCCTCTAAGCCAATATCTACCCCTATCTACCTCAGTCGGGGTCTCAGTCGGGGTCTCAGTCGGGGTCTCAGTCGGGGTCGCAGCCTCCCTCAGCGTCTCTGTAGGCGTCTCAGTCACTGCCGCTGTCAAATTGGGGTAGTCTGCTGCCTTCTCTATGCCTATATCTACCCCTATCTGAATCAGTCGGCGTCTCAGTCGGCGTCGCAGCCTCTGTCGGCGCTTTTGTAGGCATCTAAGTCGCTGCCGCTATCGATTGGGGGGTCTGCTGCCTTCTCTATGCCTATATCTACCCTTATCTGCCTCACTCGGCGTCTCACTCGGCGTCGCAGCCACTGTCAGCGTCTCTAAATGCGTCTCAGTCGCTGTCGCTGTCGATTGGGAGGTCTGCTGCCTTCTCTATGCCTACAACTACTCCTACCTGTTTCAGTAGGCATCTCATTCGGCGTCGCAGCCCCTGTCAGCGTCTCTGTAGGCTTCCCAGATGTTGGCGCTGTCGATTGGGGGGTCTGCTGCCTTCTCTATGCTTATGTCTACCCCTCTCTGCCTCAGTCGGCGTCTCAGTCGGCGTCTCAATTGGCGTCGCAGCCTCTCTCAAGCTCGCAGCCTCTGCCAGCGTCTATGTAGGCGTCTCAGTCGCTGCCCCTGTCGATTGGGGTGGTCTGCTGCCTTCTCTATGAATATCCCTACCCCTACCTCCCTCAGTCGGCGTCACATTCGGCTTCTCAGCCTCTGTCAGGGTTTCTGTAGGTGTCTCAGTCGCTGCCGCTGTCGATTGGGGTGGTCTGCTGCCTTCTCTATGCTAATATCTACCCCAATCTGCCTCAGTCGGCGTCGCAGTCTCGTTCAGCGTCTCTGTCACAGCGTCTCAGTTGTTGCCGCTGTCGATTGGGGGGTCTGCTGCCTTCTCTATGCCTATGTCTACCCCTACCTCCCTCAGTCGGCGTCACAGTCGGCTTCTCAGCCTCTGTCAGCGTCTCTATAGGTGTCTCAGTCGCTGCCGCTGTCGATTGGGGGGTCTGCTGCCTTCTCTATGCCTATATCCACCCCTATCTGCCTCAGTCGGCGTCGCAGCCCATGTCAGCGTCTCTGTAGGCGTCTCAGTCTCTGCCGCTGTCGATTGGGGGTTCTGCTGCCTTCTCTATGCCTATATCTACCCCTATTTGCCTTAGCCGGTGTCTCGGTCGGCTCCTCAGCCCCTGTCAGCGTCTCTGTAGGAGTCTCAGTCGCTGCCGCTGTCGATTGGGGGTTCTGCTGCCTTGTCTATGAATTTAACTACCCCTATCTGCCTCATTCGGCGTCTCAGTCGGCGTCGCAGCCTCTATCAGCGTCTCTGTAAGCGTCTCAGTTGTTGCCGTTGTCGATTGGGGGGTCTGTTGCCTTCTGTATACCTATATCTACCCCTGTTTGCTTCAATCGGCGTCGCAGCCTCTGTCAGCGTCTCTGTAGGCGTCTCAGTCTCTGCCGCTGTCGATTGGGGGTTCTGCTGCCTTCTCTATGCCTATATCTACCCCTATCTGCATCAGCCGGTGTCTCAGTCGGCGTCGCAGCCCCTGTCAGCGTCTCTGTAGGAGTCTCAGTCGCTGCCGCTGTCGATTGGGGGTTCTGCTGCCTTGTCTATGAATTTAACTACCCCTATCTGCCTCAGTCGGCGTCTCAGTCGGCGTCGCAGCCTCTATCAGCGTCTCTGTAAGCGTCTCAGTTGTTGCCGTTGTCGATTGGGGGGTCTGTTGCCTTCTGTATACCTATATCTACCCCTGTTTGCTTCAATCGGCGTCGCAGCCTCTGTCAGCGTCTCTGTAGGCGTCTCAGTCTCTGCCGCTGTCGATTGGGGGTTCTGCTGCCTTCTCTATGCCTATATCTACTCCTATCTGCCTCAGTCGGCGTATCAGTCGGCATCGCAGCCTCTGTCAGCGCTTTTGTAGGCGTCTCAGTCGCTGCCGCTATCGATTGGGGGGTCTGCTGCCTTCTCTATGCCTATATCTACCCTTATCTGCCTCAGTCGGCGTCTCATTCGGCGTCGCAGCCACTGTCAGAGTCTCTAAATGCGTCTCAGTCGCTGTCGCTGTCGATTGGGAGGTCTGCTGCCTTCTCTATGCCTATATCTACGCCTACCTGTTTCAGTCGGCATCTCAGTCGGCGTCGCAGCCCCTGTCAGCGTCTCTGTAGGCATCTCAGTTGTTGCCGCTGTCGATTGGGGGGGTCTGCTGCCTTCTCCTTGCCAATATCTACCCCTATCTGCCTCAGTCGGCATCTCAGTCGGCGTCGCAGCCTCTGTCAGCGTCTCAGTAGTTGTCTCAGTCGCTGCCACTGTCGATTGGGGGAGGCTGCTGCCTACTCTATGCCAATATCTACCCCAATCTGCCTCAGTCGGCGTCGCAGCCTCTGTCAGTGTCTCTGTAGGCGTCTCAGTCGCTGGCGTTGTCGATTGGGGGTTCTGCTGCCTTCTCTATGCCTATATCTACCCCTATCTGCCTCAGTCGGTGTCTCAGTCGGCGTCGCAGTCTCTGTCAGCGTTTCTGTAGGCGTCTCAGTTGTTGCCGCTGTCGATTGGGGGGTCTGCTGCCTTCTCTATGCCTATGTTTACCCCTCTCTGCCTCAATCGGCGTCTTAGTTGGCGTGTCAGTCGACGGCTCAGTCGGCGTCGCAGCCTCCGTCAGCTTCGCAGCCTCTGTCAGCTTCGCAGCCTCTGTCAGCTTCGCAGCCTCTGTCAGCGTCTCTGTAGGCATCTCAGTCGCTGCCGCTGTCGATTGAGGGGTCTGCTGCCTTCTCTATGCCAATATTTACCCCAATCTGCCTCAGTCGGCGTCGCAGCCTCGGCCAGCGTCTCTGTAGGCGTCTCAGTCGCTGCCTTTGTCGATTGGGCGTTCTGCTGCCTTCTGTATGCCTATATCTACCCCTACGCGCCTCAGTCGGCATCTTAGTCGGCGCCGCAGCCTCTATAAGCGTCTCTGTAGGCGTCTCAGTTGTTGCAGCTATCGATTGGTGGGTCTGCTGCCTTCTCTATGCCTATGTCTACCCATACCTGCCTCAGTCGGCGTCACAGTCGGCTTCGCAGCCTCTGTCAGAGTCTCTGTAGGTGTCTCAGTCGCTGGCGCTGTCGATTGGGGGGTCTGATACCTTCTCTAAGCCTATATCTATCCTTATCTGCCTCAATCGGCGTCTCATTCGGCGTCGCAGCTTCTGTAAGCGTCTCTAAATGTGTCTCAGTCGCTGTTGATTGGGGGGTCTGCTGCCTTCTCTATGCCTTTATCTACCCCTATCTGCCTCAGTCGGCGTCACAGTTGGCATCTCAGCCTCTGTCAGCGTCTCTGTAGGCGACTCAGTCGCTGCCGCTGTCGATTGGGGGCGTCTGCTGCCTTCTCTATACCAATATCTACCCCTATCTGCCTCAGTCGGGTTCTCAGTCGGCATCGCAGCCTCTGTCAGCGTCTCTGTAGGCGTCTCAGTCGCTGCCGCTGTCGATTGGGGGGTCTGCTGCCTTCTCTATGCCAATATCTACTCCTATCTGCCTCAGTCGGCATCTCAGTCGGCGTCGCAGCCTCTTTCAGCGTCTCTGTAGGCGTCGCAGTTGTTGCCGCTGTCGATTGGGTTGTCTGCAGCCTTCTCTATGCCTGTATCTACCCCTATATGCCACTGTCGGCGTCTCAGTCGGCGTCGCCGCATCTGTCAGCGTCTCTGTAGGCGTCTCAGTCACTGCCACTGTCGATTGGGGGGGGTCTGCTGCTTTCTCTATGCCTATATCTACCCCTATCTGCCAAAGTCGGCTTCACAGTCGGCTTTGCAGCCTCTGTCAGCGTCTCTGTAGGTGTCTCAGTCGCTATCGCTGTCGATTGGGGGGGTCTGATGCCTTCTCTATGCCTATATCTACCCGTATCTGCCTCAGTCGGCGTCTCAGTCGGCGTCGCAGCATCTGTCAGCGTCTCTGTAGGCGTCTCAGTCACTGCCACTGTCGATTGAGCGGTCTGCTGCCTTTTCTAGGCCTATGTCTAACCCTCTCTGCCTCAGTCGGCGTCTCAGTCGGCGTCGCAGCCTATTGTCAGCGTTTCTGTAGGCGTCTCAGTCCTGCCGCTGTCGATTGGGGGGGTCTGATGCCTTCTCTATGCCTATATCTACCCGTATCTGCCTCAGTCGGCGTCTCAGTCGGCGTCACAGCCTCTGTCAGCGTCTCTGTAGGCGTCTCTCTGTCAGCGCCTCTGAATGCGTCTCAGTAACTGCCGCTGTCGATTGGGTTTTCTGCTGCCTTCTCTATGCATATATCTACCCCTATCTGCCTCAGTCGGCGTCTCAGTCGGCGTCGCAGCCTCTGTCAGCGTCTCTGTAGGCGTCTCAGTCGCTGCCGCTGTCGATTGGGGGGTCTGCTGCCTTCTCTATGCCTATATCTACCCCTATCTGCCTCAGTCGGCGTCGCAGCCTATTGCCAGCGTCTCTGTAGGCGTCTCAGTCGCTGCCACTGTCGATTGAGGGGTCTGCTGCCTTCTCTATGCCTATATCTACCCCTATCTGCCTAAGTGGGCTTCTCAGTCGACGTCGCAGCCTCTGTCAGCGTCTCTGTAGGCGTCTCTCTGTCAGCGTCTCTGAATACGTCTCAGTCGCTGCCGCTGTCGATTGGGTTGTCTGCTGCCTTCTCTATGCCTATGTCTAACCCTCTCTGCCACAGTCGGCGTCTCAGTCGTCGTCGCAGCCTCTGTCAGCATCGCAGCCTCTGTCAGCGTCGCAGCCTCTGTCAGCGTCTCTGTAGGCGTCTCAGTCACTGCCGCTGTAAAATTGGGGGGGTCTGCTGCCTTCCCTATGCCAATATCTACCCCTATCTGAATCAGTCGGCGTCTCAGTCGGCGTCGCAGCCTCTGTCAGCGTCTCTGTAGGCGTCTCAGTCGCTGCCACTGTCGATTGGGGGTCTGCTGCTTTCTCTATGCCTATATACACCCCTGTCTCCCTCAGTCGGCGTCTCAGTCGGCATCGCAACCTCTGTCATCGTCTCTGTAGGCGTCTCAGTTGTTGCCGCTGTCGATTAGGTTGTCTGTTGTCTTCTCTATGTCTATGTCTATCCCTCTCTGCCTCCGTCGGCGTCTCAGTCGTCGTCGCAGCCTCTGTCAGCGTTTCTGTAGTCGTCTCAGTTGTTGCCGGTGTCGATTGAGGGGTCTGCTGCCTTTTCTATGCCTATGTCTAACCCTCTCTGCCTCAGTCGGCGTCTCAGTCGGCGTCGCAGCCTATTGTCAGCGTTTCTGTAGGCGTCTCAGTCGCTGCCACTGTCGATTGGGGGTCTGCTGCCTTCTCTATGCCTATATATACCCCTGTCTCCCTCAGTCGGCGACTCAGTCGGCGTCGCAGGCTCTGTCAGCGTCTCTTTAGGCATCTCAGTCGCTGCCGCTGTCGATTGGGGGGTGTGCTGCCTTCTTTATGCCTATAACCATCCCTATCTGCATCGTTTGGCGTCGCAGCCTTTTGTCAGAGTCGTTGTAGGCATCTCAGTCGCTGCCGTTGTCGATTGGGGGTCTGCTGCCTTCTCTATGTCTATATCTACCCCTACGCGCCTCAGTCGGCATCTCAGTCGGCGTCGCAGCCTCTATAAGCGTCTCTGTAGGCGTCTCAGTTGTTGCAGCTGTCGATTGGTGGGTCTGCTGCCTTCTCTATGCCTATGTCTACCCATACCTGCCTCAGTCGGCGTCACAGTCGGCTTCGCAGCCTCTGTCAGAGTCTCTGTAGGTGTCTCAGTCGCTGCCGCTGTCGATTGAGGGGTCTGCTGCCTTCTCTAAGTCTATATCTAACCTTATCTGCCTCAGTCGACGTCTCATTCGGCGTCGCAGCCTCTGTAAGCGTCTATAAATGCGTCTCAGTCGCTGTCGATTGGGGGTCTGCTGCCTTCTCTATGAAAATATCTATCCCTATCTGCCTCAGTCGGGTTCTCAGACGGCATCGCAGCCTCTGTCAGCGTCTCTGAATGCGTCTCAGTAACTGCCACTGTCGATTGGGGGGTCTGCTGCCTTCTCTATGCCTATATCTACTCCTATTTGCCTCAGTCGGCATCTCAGTCGGCGTCGCAGCCTCTTTCAGCGTATCTGTAGGCGTCTCAGTTGTTGCCGTTGTCGATTGGGTTGTCTGCAGCCTTCTCTATGTCTGTATCTACCCCTATATGCCACTGTTGGCGTCTCAGTCGGCGTCGCAGCTTCTATCAGCGTCTGAGTAGGCGTCTCAGTAGCTGCCGCTGATGATTGGTTGAACTGCTACCTTCTCTAGGCCTATATCTAACCTTATCTGCCTTAGTCGGCATCTCAGTCGGCGTCGCAGCCTCTCTCAGCGTCTCTGTAGGCGTCTCAGTAGCTGCCGCTGATGATTGGGGGATCTGCTACCTTCTCTAAGCCTATATCTACCCTTATCTGCCTCAGTCGGCGTCTCATTCGGCGTCGCAGCCTCTGTCAGCGTCTCTAAATGTGTCTCTGTCGCTGTCGATTGGGGGGTCTGCTACCTTCTCTAAGCCTATATCTACCCTTATCTGCCTCAGTCGGCGTCTCATTCGGCGTCGCAGCCTCTGTCAGCGTCTCTAAATGTGTCTCTGTCGCTGTCGATTGGGGGGTCTGATGCCTTCTCTATGCGTATATCTACCCCTATCTGTCTCAGTCGGCATCTCAGTCGGCGTCGCAGCCTTTATCAGCGTCTCTGTAGGCGTCTCAGTTGTTGCCGGTGTCGATTGAGGGGTCTGCTGCCTTTTCTATGCCTATGTCTAACCCTCTCTGCCTCAGTCGGCGTCTCAGTCGGCGTCGCAGCCTCTGTCAGCGTTTCTGTAGGCGTCTCAGTCGCTGCCGCTGTCGATTGGAAGGTCTGCTGCCTTCTCTATGCCTATATCTACCCCTATCTGCCTTAGTCGGCATCTCAGTCGGGGTCGCAGCTTCTATCAGCGTCTCTGTAGGCGTCTCAGTCGCTGCCACTGTCCATTGGGGGTCTGCTGCCTTCACTATCCCTATATTTACCCCTATCGGCCTCAGTCGCCGTCTCAGTCGGCGTCGCAGCCTCTGTCAGCGTCTCTGTAGGCGTCTCAGTCGCTGCCGTTGTCGATTGAGGGGTCTGCTGCCTTCTCTGTGCCCATATCTACTCCTATCTGCCTCAGTCGGCGTCTCAGTCGGCGTCGCAGCCTATTGTCAGCGTCTCTGTAGGCGTCTCAGTCGCTGCCACTGTCGATTGAGGGGTCTGCTGCCTTCTCTATGCCTATATCTACCCCTATCTGCCTAAGTGGGCGTCTCAGTCGGCGTCGCAGCCTCTGTCAGCGTCTCTGTAGGCGTCTCTCTGTCAGCGTCTCTGAATACGTCTCAGTCGCTGCCGTTGTCGATTGGGTTGTCTGCTGCCTTCTCTATGCCTATGTCTAACCCTCTCTGCCACAGTCGGCGTCTCAGTCGTCATCGAGCCTCTGTCAGCATCGCAGCCTCTGTCAGCGTAGCAGCCTCTGCCAACGTCTCTGTAGGCGTCTCAGTCGCTGCCGCTGTCGACTGGGGGTTCTGCTGCCTTCTTTATGCTTATATCTACCCCTACCTGCCTCAGTCGGCATCTCAGTCGGTGTCGCAGCCTCTGTCATCGTCTCTGTAGGCGTCTCAGTCGCTGCCACTGTCCATTGGGGGTCTGCTGCCTTCACTATCCCTATATCTACCCCTATCGGCCTCAGTCGCCGTCTCAGTCGGCGTCGCAGCCTCTGTCAGCGTCTCTGTAGGCGTCTCAGTCACTGCCGCTGTAAAATTGGGGGGGGGGGGGGGGTGCTGCTGCCTTCCCTATGCCTATATCTACCCCTATCTGAATCAGTCGGCGTCTCAGTCGGCGTCGCAGCCTCTGTCAGCGTCTCTGTAGGCGTCTCAGTCGCTGCCACTGTCGATTGGGGGTCTGCTGCCTTCTCTATGCCTATATATACACCTGTCTCCCTCAGTCGGCGTCTCAGTCGGCATCGCAACCTCTGTCATCGTCTCTGTAGGCGTCTCAGTTGTTGCCGCTGTCGATTGGGTTGTCTGCTGTCTTCTCTATGCCTATGTCTATCCCTCTCTGCCTCCGTCGGCGTCTCAGTCGTCGTCGCAGCCTCTGTCAGCGTTTCTGTAGGCGTCTCAGTGGCTGCCGCTGTCGATTGGGGGGTCTGCTGCCTTCTCTATGCCTATAACCATCCCCATCTGCATCGTTTGGCGTCGCAGCCTTTTGTCAGAGTCGTTGTAGGCATCTCAGTCGCTGCCGTTGTCTATTGGGGGTCTGCTGCCTTCACTATCCCTATTTCTACCCCTATCGGCCTCAGTCGCCGTCTCAGTCGGCGTCGCAGCCTCTGTCAGCGTCTCTGTATGCGTCTCAGTCACTGCCGCTGTAAAATTGGGGGGTCTGCTGCCTTTCCTATGCCTATATCTACCCCTATCTGAATCAGTCGGAGTCTCAGTCGGCGTCGCAGCCTTTATCAGCGTCTCTGTAGGCGTCTCAGTTGTTGCCGGTGTCGACTGAGGGGTCTGCTGCCTTTTCTATGCCTATGTCTAACCCTCTCTGCCTCAGTCGGCGTCTCAGTCGGCGTCGCAGCCTATTGTCAGCGTTTCTGTAGGCGTCTCAGTCGCTGCCACTGTCGATTGGGGGTCTGCTGCCTTCTCTATGCTTATATATACCCCTGTCTCCCTCAGTCGGCGTCTCAGTCTGCGTCGCATGCTCTGTCAGCGTCTCTTTAGGCGTCTCAGTCGCTGCCGCTGTCGATTGGGGGTCTGCTGCCTTCTCTATGCCTATATCTACCCCTACCTGCCTCAGTCGGCACCTAAGTCGGCGTCGCAGCCTCTCTCAGCGTCTCTGTAGGCGTCTCAGTAGCTGCCGCTGTCGATTGGGGGTCTGCTGCCGTCTCTATGCCAATGTCTACCTCTCTCTGCCTCAGTCGGCGTCTCAGCCTCTGTCAGCGTCTCTGTAGGCGTCTTAGTGGCTGCCACTGTCGATAGGGGGTCTGCTGCCTTCTCTATGCCTATATCTACCCCTATTTCCCTCAGTCGGCGTCTCAGTCGGCATGGCAACCTCTGCCAGCGTCTCTGTAGGCGTCTTAGTCGCTGCCCCTATCGATTTGGGGGGTCTGCTGCCTTCTCTATGCGTATATCTACATCTACCTGCCTCAGTCGGCATCTCAGTCGGTGTCGTAGCCTCTTTCAGCGTCTCTGTAGTCGTCTCAGTTGTTGCCGCTGTCGATTGGGGTGTCTGCTGCCTTCTCTATGTCAATATCTACCCCTATCTGCCTCAGTCGGCGTCGCAGCCTCTGTCGAAGTTTCTGTAGACGTCTCAGTTGTTGCCGATGTCGATTGGTGGATCTGCTGCCTTCTCTAAGTCTATATCTACCCTTATCTGCCTCAGTCGGTGTCTCCATCGGCGTCGCAGCCTCTGTCAGCGTTTCTGAATGCGTCTCAGTCGCTGCCGCTGTCGATTACGGGGTCTGCTGCCTTCTCTATGCCTATCTCTACCCCTACCTGCCTCAGTCGGCGTCGCAGCCTCTGTCAGCGTCTCTGTAGGTGTCTCAGTCGCTGCCGCTGTCGATTGGGGGGTCTGCTGCCTTCTCTATGCCTATATCTACCCTTATCTGCCTCAGTCGGCGTCGCAGCCCATGTCAGCGTCTCTGTAGGCGTCTCAGTCTCTGCCGCTGTCGATTGGGGGTTCTGCTGCCTTCTCTATGCCTCTATCTACCCCTATCTGCCTCAGCCGGTGTCTCGGTCGGCTTCTCAGCCTCTGTCAGCGTCTCTGTAGGTGTCTCAGTCGCTGCCGCTGTCGATTGGGGTGGTTTGCTGCCTTCTATATGCATATATCTACCCCAATCTGCCTCAGTCGGCGTCGCAGTCTCTGTCAGCGTCTCTGTCACAGCGTCTCAGTCGCTGTCGCTGTCGATTGGGGGGTCTACTGCCTTCTCTATGCCTATATCTACCCTTATCTGCTTCAGTCGGCGTCTCAGTTGGCGTCGCAGCCTCTGTCAGCGTCGCAGCCTCTGCCAGCGTCTATGTAGGCGTCTCAGTCGCTGCCCCTGTCGATTGGGGTGGTCTCCTGCCTACTATATGAATATCCCTACCCCTACCTCCCTCAGTCGGCGTCACAGTCGGCTTCTCAGCCTCTGTCAGCATCTCTGTAGGTGTCTCAGTCGCTGCCGCTGTCGATTGGGGTGGTCTGCTGCCTTCTCTATGCAAATTTCTACCCCAATCTGCCTCAGTCGGCGTCGCAGTCTCTGTCAGCGTCTCTGTCACAGCGTCTCAGTCGCTGTCGCTGTCGATTGGGTGGTCTGCTGCCTTCTCTATGCCTATATCTACCCCTACCTATTTCAGTCAGCATCTCAGTCTGCGTCGCAGCCTCTGTCAGTGTCACTGCCTCTGTCAGCGTCTCTGTAGGCGTCTCAGTCGCTGCCGCTGTCGATTGGGGGGGTCTGCTGCCTTCTCTATGCCAATATCTACCCCACTCTACCTCAGTCGGTGGCGCAGCCTCTGTCAGCGTCTCTGTAGGCGTCTCAGTCGCTGCCGCTGTCGATTGGGGGGTCTGCTGCCTTCTCTATGCCAATATCTACCCCTATCTGCCTCAGTTGGGGTCTCAGTCGGCGTCGCAGCCTCTGTCAGCGTCTCTAAATGCGTCTCAGACGCTGTCGATTGGGGGTCTGCTGCCTTTTCTATGCCTATATCTACCCCTATCTGCCTCAGTCGGTGGCGCAGCCTCTGTCAGCGTCTCTGTAGGTGTCTCAGTCGCTGCCGCTGTCGATTGGGGGGTCAGCTGCCTTCTCTATGCCTATATCTACCTTTATCTGCCTCAGTCGGCGTTGCAGCCCATGTCAGCGTCTCTGTAGGCGTCTCACTCGCTGCCGCTGTCGATTGGGGGTTCTGCTGCCTTGTCTATGATTATATCAACCCCTATCTGCCTCAGTCGGCGTCTAAGTCGGCGTCGCAGCCTCTGTCAGCGTCTCTGTAGGCGTCTCATTTGTTGCCGTTGTCGATTGGGGGTTCTGCTGCCTTCTCTATGGCTATATCTACCCCTATCTGCCTCAGTCGGTGTCTCAGTCGGCGTCGCAGCCTCTGTCAGCGTCTCTGTAGGCGTCTCAGGTGTTGCCGCTGTCGATTGGGGGGTCTGCTGCCTTCTCTGTGCCTATGTCTACCCCTCTCTGCCTCAGTCGGCGTCTCAGTCGGCGTCTCAGTCGACGTCTCAGTCGACATCGCAGCCTCTGTCAGCGTCAATGTAGGCGTCTCAGTCACTGCCGATGTCGATTGGGGGGTCTGCTAACTTCTCTATGCCAATATCTACCCCACTCTGCCTCAGTCGGCGTCACAGCCTCTGTCAGAGTCTCTGTAGGCGTCTCAGTCGCAGCCGCTATCGATTGGGGGGTCTGCTGCCTTCTCTATGCCTATATCTACCCCTACCTGCCTCAGTCGGCATCTCAGTCGGTGTCGCAGCCTCTGTCAGCATCGCAGCCTCTGTCAGAGTCGCAGCCGCTGTCAGCGTCTCTGTAGGCGTCCCAGATGTTGCCGCTGTCGATTGGGGGGTCTGCTGCCTTCTCTATGCCTATGTCTACCCCTCTCTGCCTCAGTCGGCGTCTCAGCCTCTGTCAGCGTCTCTGTAGGCGGCTCAGCCGCTGCCGCTATCGATTGGGGGTTCTGCTGCCTCCTCTAAGCCAATATCTACCCCTATCTACCTCAGTCGGGGTCTCAGTCGGGGTCGCAGCCTCTCTCAGCGTCTCTGTAGGCGTCTCAGTCGCTGCCCCTGTCGATTGGGGGGGGGTCTGCTGCCTTCTCTATGCCAATATCTACTCCTATCTGCCTCAGTCGGCGTCTCAGTCGGCATCGCAGCCTCTCAGCGCTTTTGTAGGCGTCTCAGTCGCTGCCGCTATCGATTGGGGGGTCTGCTGCCTACTCTATGCCTATATCTACCCCTATCTGCCTCATCCGGCGTCTCAGTTGGCGTCGCAGCCTCTGTCAGCGTCTCTGTAGCCGTCTCAGTCGCTGCCGCTGTCGATTGGGGGGGTCTGCTGCCTTCTCTATGCCAATATCTACCCCAATCTGCCTCAGTCGGCGTCGCAGTCTCTGTCAGCGTGTCTGTCAGCGTCTCTGTCACAGCGTCTCAGTCGCTGTCGCTGTCGATTGGGGGGTCTGCTGCCTTCTCTATGCCTACATCTACCCTTATCTGCTTCAGTCCGCGTCTCAGTCGGTGTCTCAGTTGGCGTCGCAGCCTCTGTCAGCGTCTATGTAGGCGTCTCAGTCGCTGCCCCTGTCGATTGGGGTGGTCTGCTGCCTTCTCTATGAATATCCCTACCCCTACCTCCCTCAGTCGGCGTCACAGTCGGCTTCTCAGCCTCTGTCAGGGTCTCTGTAGGTGTCTCAGTCGCTGCCGCTGTCGATTGGGGTGGTCTGCTGCCTTCGCTATGCCAATATCTACCCCAATCTGCCTCAGTCGGCGTCGCAGTCTCTGTCAGCGTCTCTGTCACAGCGTCTCAGTTGTTGCCGCTGTCGATTGGGGGGTCTGCTGCCTTCTCTATGCCTATGTCTACCCCTCTCTGCCTCAGTCGGCGTCTCAGTCGGCGTCGCAGCCTCTATCAGCGTCAGTGCCTCTGTCAGCGTCTATGTAGGCATCTCAGTCGCTGCCCCTGTCGATTGGGGTGGTCTGCTGCCTTCTCTATGCCAATATCTACCCCAATCTGCCTCAGTCGGCGTCGCAGTCTCTGTCAGCGTCTCTGTCACAGCGTCTCAGTTGTTGCCGCTGTCGATTGGGGGGTCTGCTGCCTTCTCTATGCCTATGTCTACCCCTCTCTGCCTAAGTCGGCGTCTCAGTCGGCGTCGCAGCCTCTGTCAGCGTCACTGCCTCTGTCAGCGTCTATGTAGGCATCTCAGTCGCTGCCCCTGTCGATTGGGGTGGTTTGCTGCCTTCTCTATGCCTATCTCTACCCCTAGCTCCCTCAGTCGGCGTCACAGTCGGCTTCTCAGCCTCTGTCAGCGTCTCTGTGGGTGTCTCAGTCGCTGCCGCTGTCGATTGGAGGGTCTGCTGCCATCTCTATGCCTATATCTACCCCTATCTGCCTCAGTCGGCGTCGCAGCCCATGTCAGCGTCTCTGTAGGCGTCTCAGTCGCTGCCACTGTCGATTGGGGGGGTCTGCTGCCTTCTCTATGCCTATATCTAACCATATCTGAATCAGTCGGCATCTCAGTCGGCGTCGCAGCCTCTGTCAGCGTCTCTGTAGGCGTCTCAGTCGCTGCTACTGTCGATTGGGGGGGTCTGCTGCCTTCTCTATGCCAATATCTACCCCTATCTGCCTCAGTCGGCGTCTCAGTCGGCATCGCAGCCGCTGTCAGCGTCTTTGTAGGCGTTTCAATCGCTGCCGCTGTCGATTGGGGGGTCTGCTGCCTTCTCTATGCCTATTTCTACCCCTAACTGCCTCTGTCGGCATCTCAGTCGGCGTCGCAGCCTCTATCAGCGTCTCTGTAGGCGTCTCAGTTGTTGCCGCTGTCGATTGGGGTTGTCTGCTGCCTTCTCTATGCCTATCTCTACCCCTACCTCCTCAGTCGGCGTCACAGTCGGCTTCTCAGCCTCTGTCAGCGTCTCTGTAGGTGTCTCAGTCGCTGCCGCTGTCGATTGGGGGGTCTGCTGCCTTCTCTATGCCTATATCTCCCCCTATCTGCCTCAGTCGGCGTCGCAGCCTCTGCCAGCGTCTATGTAGGCGTCTCAGTCGCTGCCCCTGTCGATTGGGGTGGTCTGCTGCCTTCTCTATGCCTATCTCTACCCCTATCTGCCTCAGTCGGCGTCGCAGCCCATGTCAGTGTCTCTGTAGGCGTCTCAGTCTCTGCCGCTGTCGATTGGGGTTCTGCAGCCTTCTCTATGCCTATACCTACCCCTATCTGCCTCAGCCCGTGTCTCAGTCGGCTTCTCAGCCTGTGTCAGCGTCTCTGTAGGTCTCTCAGTCGCTGCCGCTGTCGATTGGGGGTTCTGCTGCCTTGTCTATGATTATAACTACCCCTATCTGCCTCAGTCGGCGTCGCAGCCTCTGTCAGCGTCTCTGTAGACGTCTCAGTCGTTGCCGTTGTCGATTGGGGGGTCTGTTGCCTTCTGTATACCTATATCTACCCCTATTTGCCTCAATCGGCGTCGCAGCCTCTGTCAGCGTCTCTGTAGGCGTCTCAGTCTCTGCCGCTGTCGATTGGGGGTTCTGCTGCCTTCTCTATGCCTATGTCTATCCCACTCTGCCTCAGTCGGCATCTCAGTCGGCGTCGCAGCCTCTGTCAGCGTCACTGCCTCTGTCAGCGTCTATGTAGGCGTCTCAGTCGCTGCCCCTGTGGATTGGGGTGGTCAGCTGCCTTCTCTATGCCAATATCTACCCCAATCTGCCTCAGTCGGCGTCGCAGTCTCTGTGAGCGTCTATGTAGGCGTCTCAGTCGCTGCCCCTGTCGATTGGGGTGGTCTGCTGCCTTCTCTATGCCTATCTCTACCCCTACCTCCCTCAGTCGGCGTCACAGTCGGCTTCTCAGCCTCTGTCAGCGTCTCTGTAGGTGTCTCAGTCGCTGCCGCTATCGATTGGGGGGTCTGCTGCCTTCTCTATGCCTACATCTACCCCTATCTGCCTCAGTCGGCGTCGCAGCCCATGTCAGTGTCTCTGTAGGCGTCTCAGTCTCTGCCGCTGTCGATTGGGGTTCTGCAGCCTTCTCTATGCCTATACCTACACCTATCTGCCTCAGTCGGCGTCGCAGCCTCTGTCAGCGTCTCTGTAGGCGTCTCAGTCTCTGCCGCTGTCGATTGGGGGTTCTGCTGCCTTCTCTATGCCTATATCTACCCCTATCTGCCTCAGCCGGCGTCTCAGTTGGCGTCGCAGCCTCTGTCAGCGTCTCTGTAGCCGTCTCAGTCGCTGCCGCTGTCGATTGGTGGGTCTGCTGCCTTCGCTATGCCAATATCTACCCCAATCTGCCTCAGTCGGCGTCGTCGCCTCTGTCAGCGTCTCTGTAGGCATCTCAGTCGCTGTCGATTGGGGTGGTCTGCTGCCTTCTCTATGCCAATATCTACCCCAATCTGCCTCAGTCGGCGTCGCAGTCTCTGTCAGCGTCTCTGTCACCGTCTCTGTCACAGCGTCTCAGTCGCTGTCGCTGTCGATTGGGGAGTCTGCTGCCTTCTCTATGCCTATATCTACCCTTATCTGCTTCAGTCGGCGTCTCAGTCGGCGTTTCTATTGGATTCTCAGTTGGCGTCGCAGCTTCTGTCAGCGTCGCAGCCTCTGCCAGCGTCTATGTAGGCGTCTCAGTCGCTGCCCCTGCCGATTGGGGTGGTCTGCTGCCTTCTCTATGAATATCCCTACCCCTACCTCCCTCAGTCGGCGTCACAGTCGGCTTCTCAGCCTCTGTCAGGGTCTCTGTAGGTGTCTCAGTCGCTGCCGCTGTCGATTGGGGTTGTCTGCTGCCTTCTCTATGCCAATATCTACCCCAATCTGACTCAGTCGGCGTCGCAGTGTCTGTCAGCGTCTCTGTCACAGCGTCTCAGTTGTTGCCGCTGTCGATTGGGGGGTCTGCTGCCTTCTCTATGCCTATGTCTACCCCTCTCTGCCTCAGTCGGCGTCTCAGTCGGCATCGCAGCCTCTGTCAGCGTCACTGCCTCTGTCAGCGTCTATGTAGGCGTCTCAGTCGCTGCCCCTGTCGATTGGAGTGGTCTGCTGCCTTCTCTATGCCTATCTCTACCCCTAGCTCCCTCAGTCGGCGTCACAGTCGGCTTCTCAGCCTCTGTCAGCGTCTCTGTATATGTCTCAGTCGCTGCCGCTGTCGATTGGGGGGTCTGCTGCCTTCTCTATGCCTATATCTACCCCTATCTGCCTCAGTCGGCGTCGCAGCCCATGTCAGCGTCTCTGTAAGCGTCTCAGTCTCTGCCGCTGTCGATTGGGGGTTCAGCAGCCTTCTCTATGCCTCTATCTACCCCTATCTGCCTCAGCCGGTGTCTCGGTCGGCTTCTCAGCTTCTGTCAGCGTCTCTGTAAGTGTCTCAGTCGCTGCCGCTGACGATTGGGGGTTCTGCTGCCTTGTCTATGATTATAACTACCCCAATCTGCCTCAGTCGGCGTCGCCGCCTCTGTCAGCGTCTCTGTAGGCGTCTCAGTCGCTGCCGCTGTCGATTGGGGTGGTCTGCTGCCTTCTCTATGCCAATATCTACCCCAATCTGCCTCAGTCGGCGTCGCAGTCTCTGTCAGCGTCTCTGTCACAGCGTCTCAGTCGCTGTCGCTGTCGATTGGGGGGGTCTACTGCCTTCTCTATGCCTATATCTACCCCTATCTGCCTCAACCGGTGTCTCGGTCGGCTTCTCAGCCTCTTTCAGCGTCTCTGTAGGTGTCTCAGTCGCTGCCGCTGTCGATTGGGGGTTCTGCTGCCTTGTCTATGATTATAACTACCCCAATCTGCCTCAGTCGGCGTCGCCGCCTCTGGCAGCATCTCTGTAGGCGTCTCAGTCGCTGCCACTGTCGATTGGGGTGGTCTGCTGCCTTCTCTATGTCAATATCTACCCCAATCTGCCTCAGTCGGCGTCGCAGTCTCTGTCAGCGTCTCTGTCACAGCGTCTCAGTCGCTGTCGCTTTCGATTGGGTGGTCTGCTGCCTTCTCTATGCCTATATCTACCCTTATCTGCTTCAGTCGGCGTCTCAGTCGGCGTCGCAGTCGGCGTCTCAGTTGGCGTCGCAACCTCTGTCAGCGTCGCAGCCTCTGCCAGCGTCTATGTAGGCATCTCAGTCGCTGCCCCTGTCGATTGGGGTGGTCTGCTGCCTTCTCTATGAATATCCCTACCCCTACCTCCCTCAGTCGGCGTCACAGTCGGCTTCTCAGCCTCTGTCAGCGTCTCTGTGGGTGTCTCAGTCGCTGCTGCTGTCGATTGGGGTGGTCTCCTGCCTTCTCTATGCAAATTTCTACCCCAATTTGCCTCAGTCGGCATCGCAGTCTCTGTCAGCGTCTCTGTCACAGCGTCTCAGTCGCTGTCGCTGTCGATTGGGTGGTCTGCTGCCTTCTCTAAGCCAATATCTACCCCACTCTGCCTCAGTCGGTGGCGCAGCCTCTATCAGCGTCTTTGTAGGCGTCTCAGTCGCTGCCGCTGTCGATTGGGGGGTCTGCTGCCTTCTCTATGCCTATATCTACCCCTATCTGCCTCAGTCGGGGTCTCAGTCGGCGTCGCAGCCTCTGTCATCGTCTCTGTAGGTATCTCAGTCACTGCCGCTGTCGATTGGGTGGTCTGCTGCCTTCTCTATGCCAATATCTACCCCTATCTGCCTCAGTCGGCGTCGCAGCCTCTGTCAGCGTCTCTGTAGGCGTCTCAGTCTCTGCCGCTGCCGATTGGGGGTTCTGCTGCCTTCTCTATGCCTACTTCTACCCCTATCTACTTCAGTCGGTGTCTCAGTCGGCGTCGCAGCCTCTGTCAGCGTCTCTGTAGGCGTCTCAGTTGTTGCCGCTGTCGATTGGGGGGTCTGCTGCCTTCTCTGTGCCTATGTCTACCCCTCTCTGCCTCAGTCGGCGTCTCAGTCGGCATCTCAGTCGACACCTCAGTCGACGTCGCAGCCTCTGTCAGCGTCGCAGCCTCTGTCAGCGTCTCTGTAGGCGTCTCAGTCGCTGCCGCTGTCGATTGGGGGGGTCTGCTGCCTTCTCTTTGCCAATATCTATCCCAATCTGCCTCAGTTGGCGTCGCAGCCTCTGTCAGCGTCTCTGTAGGCATCTCAGTCGCTGTCGATTGGGGTGGTCTGCTGCCTTCTCTATGCCAATATCTACCCCAATCTGCCTCAGTCGGCGTCGCAGTCTCTGTCAGCGTCTCTGTCAGCATCCCTGTCACAGCGTCTCAGTCGCTGTCGCTGTCGATTGGGGGGTCTGCTGCCTTCTCTAAGCCTATATGTACCCTTATCTGCTTCAGTCGGCGTCTCAGTTGGCGTCGCAGCCTCTGTCAGCGTCGCAGCCTCTGACAGCGTCTATGTAGGCGTCTCAGTCGCTGCCCCTGTCGATTGGGGTGGTCTGCTGCCTTCTCTATGAATATCCCGACCCCTACCTCCCTCAGTCGGCGTCACAGTCGGCTTCTCAGCCTCTGTCAGGGTCTCTGTAGGTGTCTCAGTCGCTGCCGCTGTCGATTGGGGTGGTCTGCTGCCTTCTCTATGCCAATATCTACCCCAATCTGACTCAGTCGGCGTCGCAGTCTCTGTCAGCGTCTCTGTCAGCGTCTCTGTCACAGCGTCTCAGTTGTTGCCGCTGTCGATTGGGGGGTCTGCTGCCTTCTCTATGCCTATGTCTACCCCTCTCTGCCTCAGTCGGCGTCTCAGTCGGCGTCGCAGCCTCTGTCAGCGTCGCAGCCTCTGCCAGCGTCTATGCAGGCATCTCAGTCGCTGCCCCTGTCGATTGGGGTGGTCTGCTGCCTACTCTATGAATATCCCTACCCCTACCTCCCTCAGTCGGCGTCACAGTCGGCTTCTCAGCCTCTGTAAGCATCTCTATGCAAATTTCTACCCCAATCTGCCTCAGTCGGCGTCGCAGTCTATGTCAGCGTCTCTGTCACAGCGTCTCAGTCGCTGTCGCTGTCGATTGGGTGGTCTGCTGCCTTCTCTATGCCTATATCTACCCCTACCTATTTCAGTCGGCATCTCAGTCTGCGTCGCAGCCTCTGTCAGTGTCACTGCCTCTGTCAGCGGTGCTGTAGGCGTCTCAGTCGCTGCCGCTGTCGATTGGGGGGGTCTGCTGCCTTCTCTATGCCTATATCTACCCCTACCTATTTCAGTCGGCATCTCAGTCTGCGTCGCAGCCTCTGTCAGTGTCACTGCCTCTGTCAGCGTCTCTGTAGGCGTCTCAGTCGCTGCCACTGTCGATTGGGGGGTCTGCTGCCTTCTCTATGCCAATATCTACCCCTATCTGCCTCAGTTGGGGTCTCAGTCGGCGTCGCAGCCTCTGTCAGCGTCTCTAAATGCGTCTCAGACGCTGTCGATTGGGGGTCTACTGCCTTCTCTATGCCTATATCTACCCTTATCTGCTTCAGTCGGCGTCTCAGTTGGCGTCGCAGTCTGCGTCTCAGTTGGCGTCGCAGCCTCTGTCAGCGTCGCAGCCTCTGCCAGCGTCTATGTAGGCATCTCAGTCGCTGCCCCTGTCGATTGGGGTGGTCTGCTGCCTACTCTATGAATATCCCTACCCCTACCTCCCTCAGTCGGCGTCACAGTCGGCTTCTCAGCCTCTGTCAGCATCTCTGTAGGTGTCTCAGTCGGTGCCGCTGTCGATTGGGGGGTCTGCTGCCTTCTCTATGCCAATATCTACCCCACTCTACCTCAGTCGGTGGCGCAGCCTCTGTCAGCGTCTCTGTAGGTGTCTCAGTCGCTGCCGCTGTCGATTGGGGGGTCTGCTGCCTTCTCTATGCCTATATCAACCTTTATCTGCCTCAGTCGGCGGCGCAGCCCATGTCAGCGTCTCTGTAGGCGTCTCACTCGCTGCTGCTGTCGATTGGGGGTTCTGCTGCCTGGTCTATGATTATGTCTACCCCTATCTGCCTCAGTCGGCGTCTAAGTCGGCGTCGCAGCCTCTGTCAGCGTCTCTGTAGGCGTCTCATTTGTTGCCGTTGTCGATTGGGGGTTCTGCTGCCTTCTCTATGCCTATATCTACCCCTATCTGCCTCAGTCGGTGTCTCAGTCGGCGTCGCAGCCTCTGTCAGTGTCTCTGTAGGCGTCTCAGGTGTTGCCGCTGTCGATTGGGGGGTCTGCTGCCTTCTCTGTGCCTATGTCTACCCCTCTCTGCCTCAGTCGTCGTCTCAGTCGGCGTCTCAGTCGGCGTCTCAGTCGACGTCTCAGTCGACGTCGCAGCCTCTGTCAGCGTCGCAGCCTCTGTCAGCGTCGCAGCCTCTGTCAGCGTCTCTAAATGCGTCTCAGACGCTGTCGATTGGGAGTCTGCTGCCTTTTCTATGCCTATATCTACCCCAATCTGCCTCAGTCGGTGGCGCAGCCTCTGTCAGCGTCTCTGTAGGTGTCTCAGTCGCTGCCGCTGTCGATTGGGGGGTCTGCTGCCTTCTCTATGCCTATATCTACCTTTATCTGCATCAGTCGGCGTCGCAGCCCATGTCAGCGTCTCTGTAGGCGTCTCACTCGCTGCCGCTGTCGATTGGGGGTTCTGCTGCCTTGTCTATGATTATATCTACCCCTATCTGCCTCAGTCGGCGTCTAAGTCGGCGTCGCAGCCCCTGTCAGCGTCTCTGTAGGCGTCTCATTTGTTTCCGTTGTCGATTGGGGGTTCTGCTGCCTTCTCTATGCCTATATCTACCCCTATCTGCCTCAGTCGGTGTCACAGTCGGCGTCGCAGCCTCTGTCAGCGTCTCTGTAGGCGATTCAGGTGTCGCCGCTGTCGATTGGGGGGTCTGCTGCCTTCTCTGTGCCTATGTCTACCCCTCTCTGCCTCAGTCGGCGTCTCAGTCGGCGTCTCAGTCGACGTCTCAGTCAACGTCGCAGCCTCTGTCAGCGTCGCAGCCTCTGTCAGCGTCTCTGTAGGCGTCTCAGTCGCTGCCGATGTCGATTGGGGGGGTCTGCTGTCTTCTCTATGCCAATATCTACCCCAATCTGCCTCAGTCGGCGTCGCAGCCTCTTTCAGCGTCGCTGTAGGCGTCTCAGTCGCAGCCGCTATCGATTGGGGGGTCTGCTGCCTTCTCTATGCCTATATCTACCCCTACCTGCCTCAGTCGGCATCTCAGTCGGTGTCGCAGCCTCTGTCAGCATCGCAGCCTCTGTCCGAGTCGCAGCCTCTGTCAGCGTCTCTGTAGGCGTCCCAGATGTTGCCGCTGTCGATTGGGGGGTCTGCTGCCTTCTCTATGCCTATGTCTACCCCTCTCTGCATCAGTCGGCGTCTCAGCCTCTGTCAGCGTCTCTGTAGGCGGCTCAGCCGCTGTCGCTATCGATTGGGGGTTCTGCTGCCTCCTATAAGCCAATATCTACCACTATCTACCTCAGTCGGGGTCTCAGTCGGGGTCGCAGCCTCTCTCAGCGTCTCTGTAGGCGTCTCAGTCGCTGCCCCTGTCGATTGGGGGGGGTCTGCTGCCTTCTCTATGCCAATATCTACTCCTATCTGCCTCAGTCGGCGTCTCAGTCGGCATCGCAGCCTCTGTCAGCGCTTTTGTAGGCGTCTCAGTCGCTGCCGCTATCGATTGGGGAGTTTGCTGCCTTCTCTATGCCTATATCTACCCTTATCTGCCTCAGTCGGCGTCTCAATCGGCGTCGCAGCCACTGTCAGCGTCTCTAAATGCGTTTCATTCGCTGTCGCTCTCGATTGGGGGGTCTGCTGCCTTCTCCATGCCAATATCTACCCCTATCTGCCTCAGTCGGCATCTCAGTCGGCGTCGCAGTCTCTGTCAGCGTCTCTGTAGGGTCTCAGTCGCTGCCACTGTCGATTGGGGGAGGCTGCTGCCTTCTCTATGCCTATATCTAACCACTATCCGCCTCAGTCGGCGTCTCAGTCGGCATCGCAGCCTCTGTCAGCGTCTCTGTAGGCGTCTCAGTAGCTGCCGCTGTCGATTGGGGGGTCTGCTGCCTTCTCTATGCTTATGTCTACCCCTCTCTGCCTCAGTCGGCATCTCAGTCGGCGTCTCAGTCGGCGTCTTAGTCTGCGTCTCAGTCGGCGTCTCAGTCGGCATCTCAGTCTGCTGCCTTCTCTATGCCAATATCTACCCTAATCTGCCTCAGTCGGCGTCGCAGCCTCTGTCAGTGTCTCTGTAGGCGTCTCAGTCGCTGCCGTTGTCGATTGGGGGTTCTGATGCCTTCTCTATGCCTATATCTACCTTCATCTGCTTCAGTCGGCGTCTCAGTTGGCGTCGCAGCCTCTGTCAGCGTCTATGTAGGCGTCCAAGTCGCTGCCCCTGTCGATTGGGGAGGTCTGCTGCCTTCTCTATGCCTATGTCTGCCCTCTCTGCCACAGTCGGCGTCGCAGCTTCTGTCAGCGTCCCTGTAGGCGTCTCAGTCGCTGCCGTTGTCTATTGGGGGGGGGGTCTGCTGCCTTCTCTATGCCAATATCTACCCCAATCTGCCTCAGTCGGCGTCCCAGCCCATGTCAGCGTCTCTGTAGGCGTCTCAGTCGCTGCCTCTGTCGATTGGGGGTTCTGCTGCCTTGTCTATGATTATATCGACCCCTATCTGCCTCAGTCGGCATCTCAGTCGGCGTCGGAGCCTCTGTCAGCGTCTCTGTAGGCGTCTCAGTCTCTGCCGCTGTCGATTGGGGGTTCTGCTGCCTTCTCTATAAATATATCTACTCCTATCTGCCTCAGTCGGTGTCTCAGTAGGCGTCGCAGTCTCTGTCAGCGTCTCTGTAGGCATCTCAGTTGTTGCCGCTGTCGATTGGGGGGTCTGCTGCCTTCTCTATGCCTATGTCTGCCCCTCTCTGCCTCAGTCGGCGTCTTATTCGGCGTGTCAGTCGACGGCTCAGTCGGCGTCGCAGCCTCTGTCAGCTTCGCAGCCTCTGTCAGCGTCTCTGTATTCGTCTCAGTGACTGCCGCTGTCGATTGGGGGTCTGCTGCCTTCTCTATGCTATTATTTACCCCAATCTGCCTCAGTCAGCGTCGCAGCCTCTGTCAGCGTCTCTGTAGGCGTCTCAGTCGCTGCCTTTGTCGATTGGGGGTTCTGCAGCCTTCTGTATGCCTATATCTACCCCTACGCGCCTCAGTCGGCATCTCAGTCGGCCTCGCAGCCTCTATAAGCGTCTCTGTAGGCGTCTCAGTTGTTGCATCTGTCGATTGGTGGGTCTGCTGCCTTCTCTATGCCTATGCCTACCCATACCTGGCTCAGTCGGCGTCACAGGCGGCTTCGCAGCCTCTGTCAGAGTCTCTGTAGGTGTCTCAATCGCTCCCGCTGTCGATTGGGGGGTCTGCTGCCTTCTTTAAGCCTATATCTAACCCTATCTGCCTCAGTCGGCATCTCAGTCGGCGTCGCAGCCTCTTTCAGCGTCTCTGTAGGCGTCTCAGTTGTAGCCGCTGTCGATTGGGTTGTCTGCAGCCTTCTCTATGCCTATATCTACCCCTATATGCCACTGTCGGCGTCTCAGTCGGTGTCGCAGCCTCTCTCAGCGTCTCTGTAGGCGTCTCAGTAGCTGCCGCTGATGATTGGGGGATCTGCTACCTTCTCTAAGCCTATATCTACCCTTATCTGCCTCAGTCGGCGTCTCATTCGGCGTCACAGCTTCTGTCAGCGTCTCTAAATGTGTCTCTGTCGCTGTCGATTGGGGGGTCTGCTGCCTTCTCTATGCCAATCTGCCTCAGTCGGCGTCACAGTCGGCGTCTCAGCCTCTGTCAGCGTCTCTGTAGGCGTCTCAGTCGCTGCCGCAGTCGATTGGGGGATCTGCTGCCGTCTCTACGCCTATATCTACCCCTATCTGCCTCATTCGGCGTCTCAGTCGGCGTCGCAGCCTCTGTCAGCGTCTCTGTAGGCGTCTCAGTCACTGCCACTGTCGATTGGGGGTCTGCTGCATTCTCTATGCCTATATCTACCCCTATCTGCTTAAGTCGGCTTCACAGTCAGCTTTGCAGCCTCTGTCAGCGTCTCTGTAGGCGTCTCAGTCGCTGTCGCTGTCGATTGGGGGGGGTCTGGTGCCTTCTCTATGCCTATATCTACCCGTATCTGCCTCAGTCGGCGTCTCAGTCGGCGTCACAGCCTCTGTCAGCGTCTTTGTAGGCGTCTCCCTGTCAGCGTCTCTGAATGCGTCTCAGTAACTGCCGCTGTCGATTGGGTTGTCTGCTGCCTTCTCTATGCATATATCTACCCCTCGGTGTCGCAGCCTCTGTCATCCTCTCTGTAGGCGTCTCAGTTGTTGCCGCTGTCGATTGGGGGGGTCTGCTGCCTTCTCTATGCCTATGTCTACCCCTATCTGCCTCAGTCGGTGACTCAGTCGGCATCGCAGCCTCTGTCAGCGTCTTTGTAGGCGTCTCAGTCGCTGCCGCTATCGATTGGGGGGTCTGCTGCCTTCTCTATGCCTATATCTACCCCTATCTGCCTAAGTCGGCTTCACAGTCGGCTTTGCAGCCTCTGTCAGCGTCTCTGTAGGCGTCTCAGTCGCTGTCGCTGTCGATTGGGGGGTCTGCTGGCTTCTCTATGCCTATATCTACCCCTATCTGCCTAAGTCGACTTCACAGTCGGCTTTGCAGCCTCTGTCAGCGTCTCTGTAGGCGTCTCAGTCGCTGCCGCAGTCGATTGGGGGTTCTGCTGCCTCCTCTAAGCCAATATCTTCCCCTATCTGCCTCAGTCGGGGTCTCAGTCGGGGTCCCAGTCGGCATCGCAGCCTCTGTCAGCGTCTTTGTAGGCGTCTCAGTCGCTGCCGATATCGATTGGGGGGTCTGCTGCCTTCTCTATGCCTATATCTACCCTTATCTGCCTTAGTCGGCGTCTCATTCGGCGTCGCAGCCACTGTCAGCGTCTCTAAATGCGTCTCAGTCGCTGTCGCTGTCGATTGGGAGGTCTGCTGCCTTCTCTATGCCTATATCTACTCCTTTCTGTTTCAGTCGGCATCTCAGTCGGCGTCGCAGCCTCTGTCAGCGTCTCTGAAGGCGTCTCAGTTTTTGCCGCTGTCGATTGGGGGGTCTGCTGCCTTCTCTATGCCTATGTCTACCCCACTTTGCCAAAGTCGGAGTCTCAGTCGGCGTCGCAACCTCTGTCAGCGTCGGAGCCTCTGTCAGCGTCTCTGTAGGCGTCTCAGTCGCTTCCGCTGTCGATTGGGGGGTCTGCTGCCTTCTTTATGCCAATATCTACCCCTATCTCCCTCAGTCGGTGTATCAGTCGGCGTCGCAACCTCTGTCAGCGTCGGAGCCTCTGCCAGCGTCTCTGTAGGCGTCTCAGCCGCTACCGCTGTCGAATGGGGGGGGGGGGCTGCAGTCTTCTCTATGCCTATATCTAACCCCTATCTGCCTCCGTCGGTGTCGCAGCCTCTGTCAGAGTCTCTGTAGGCGTTTTAGTTGTTGCCGCTGTCGATTGAGGGGGTCTGCTGCCTTCTCTATGCCTATATCTACCCCTATCTCCCTTAGCCGGCGTCTCAGTCGGCATCGCAACCTCTGCCAGCGTCTCTGTAGGCGTCTCAGTCGCTGCCACTGTCGATTGGGGGGTCTGCTGCTCTCTCTATGCCTATATCTACCCCTATCTGCCTCAGTCGGCGTCTCATTAGGCGTCGCAGCCTCTGTCAGCGTCTCTGTAGGCGTCTCAGTCGCTGCCGCTATCGATTGGGGTGTCTGCTGCCTTCTCTATGCCTATGTCTACCCCACTTTGCCTCACTCGGCGTTTCAGTCGGCGTCGCAACCTCTGTCAGCGTCGCAGCCTCTGTCAGCGGCTCTGTAGGCGTCTCAGTCACTGCCGCTGTCAAATTGGGGGGGTCTGCTGCCTTCTCTATGCCTATATCTACCCCTATCTCCCTCAGTCGGCGTCTCAGTCGGCGTCGCAACCTCTGTCAGCATCGCAGCCTCTGTCAGTGTTTCTGTAGGCGTCTCAGTCACTACCGCTGTCAAATTGGGGGGGTCTGCTGCCTTCTCTATGAATATATCTACCCCTATCTGAATCAGTCGGCATCTAAGTCGGCGTCGCAGCCGCTGTCAGCGTCTCTGTAGGCGTCTCAGCCGCTGCCACTGTCGATTGGGGGGGGTCTGCTGCCTTCTCTATGCCAATATCTACCCCTATCTGCCTCAGTCGGCGTCTCAGTCGGCATCGCAGCCTCTGTCAGCGTCTTTGTAGGCGTCTCAGTCGCTGCCGCTATCGATTGGGGGGTCTGCTGCCTTCTCTATGCCTATATCTACCCTTATCTGCCTCTGTCGGCGTCTCATTAGGCGTCGCAGCCACTGTCAGCGTCTCTAAATGCGGCTCAGTCGCTGTCGCTGTCGATTGGGAGGTCTGCTGCCTTCTCTATGCCTATATCTACTCCTACCTGTTTCAGTCGGCATCTCAGTCGGCGTGGCAGGCTCTGTCAGCGTCTCTGTAGGCGTCTCAGTTGTTTCCGCTGTCGATTGGGGGGTCTGCTTCCTTCTCTATGCCTATGTCTACCCCACTTTGCCTCAGTCGGCATCTCAGTCGGCGTCGCAACCTCTGTCAGCGTCGCAGCCTCTGTCAGCGTCGCAGCCTCTGTCAGCGGCTCTGTAGGCGTCTCAGTCACTGCCGCTGTCAAATTGGGGGGTCTGCTGCCTTCTCTATGAATATATCTACCCCTATCTGAATCAGTCGGCGTCTCAGTCGACGTCGCAGCCTCTGTCGGCTTTTCTGTAGGCGTCTCAGTCGCTGCCACTGTCGATTGGGTGGTCTGCTGCCTTCTCTATGCCTATATCTACCCTTATCTGCCTCAGTCGGCGTCTCATTAGGCGTCGCTGCCACTGTCAGCGTCTCCAAATGCGTCTCAGTCGCTGTCGCTGTCGATTGGGAGGTCTGCTGCCTTCTCTATGCCTATATCTACCCCTATCTGAATCAGTCGGCATCTCAGTCGGCGTCGCAGCCTCTGTCAGCGTCTCTGTAGGCGTCTCAGTCGCTGCCACTGTCGATTGGGGGTCTGCTGCCTTCTCTATGCCTATATCTACCCATATCTGCGTCAGTCGGCGTCTCATTAGGTGTCGCAGCCTCTGTCAGCGTCTCTAAATGCGTCTCAGCCGCTGCCGCTGTCGAATGGGGGGGGGCTCTGCTGCCTTCTCTATGCCTATATCTAACCCTATCTGAATCAGTCGGCATCTCAGTCGGCGTCGCAGCCTCTGTCAGCGTCTCTGTAGGCGTCTCAGTCGCTGCCACTGTCGATTGGGGGGTCTGCTGCCTTCTCTATGCCAATATCTACCCCTATCTGCCTCAGTCGGCGTCTCAGTCGGCATAGCTGCCTCTGTCAGCGTCTTTGTATGCGTCTCAGTCGCTGCCGCTATCGATTGGGGGGTCTGCCACCTTCTCTATGCCTATATCTACCCTTATCTGCCTCTGTCGGCGTCTCATTAGGCGTCGCAGCCACTGTCAGCGTCTCTAAATGCGTCTCAGTCGCTGTCGCTGTCGATTGGGAGGTCTGCTGCCTCCTCTATGCCTATATCTACTCCTACTTGTTTCAGTCGGCATCTCAGTCGGCGTGGCAGCCTCTGTCAGCGTATCTGTAGGTGTCTCAGTCGCTGCCACTGTCGATTGGGGGGTCTGCTGCCTTCTCTATGCCTATATCTACCCCACTTTGCCTCAGTCGGAGTCTCAGTCGGCGTCGCAACCTCTGTCAGCGTCGGAGCCTCTGTCAGCGTCTCTGTAGGCGTCTCAGTCGCTTCCGGTGTCGATTGGGGGGTCTGCTGCCTTCTTTATGCCAATATCTACCCCTATCTCCCTCAGTCGGTGTATCAGTCGGCGTCGCAACCTCTGTCAGCTTCGGAGCCTCTGCCAGCGTCTCTGTAGGCGTCTCAGCCGCTACCGCTGTCGAATGGGGGGGGGGGGGGCTGCTGTCTTCTCTATGCCTATATCTAACCCCTATCTGCCTCAGTCGGTGTCGCAGCCTCTGTCAGAGTCTCTGTAGGCGTTTCAGTTGTTGCCGCTGTCGATTGAGGGGGTCTGCTGCCTTCTCTATGCCTATATCTACCCCTATCTCCCTTAGCCGGCGTCTCAGTCGGCATCGCAACCTCTGCCAGCGTCTCTGTAGGCGTCTCAGTCGCTGCCACTGTCGATTGGGGGGTCTGCTGCTTTCTCTATGCCTATATCTACCCCTATCTGCCTCAGTCGGCGTCTCATTAGGCGTCGCAGCCTCTGTCAGCGTCTCTGTAGGCGTCTCAGTCGCTGCCGCTATCGATTGGGGTGTCTGCTGCCTTCTCTATGCCTATGTCTACCCCACTTTGCCTCACTCGGCGTTTCAGTCGGCGTCGCAACCTCTGTCAGCGTCGCAGCCTCTGTCAGAGGCTCTGTAGGCGTCTCAGTCACTGCCGCTGTCAAATTGGAGGGGTCTGCTGCCTTCTCTATGCCTATATCTACCCCTATCTCCCTCAGTCGGCGTCTCAGTCGGCGTCGCAACCTCTGTCAGCATCGCAGCCTCTGTCAGTGGTTCTGTAGGCGTCTCAGTCACTACCGCTGTCAAATTGGGGGGGTCTGCTGCCTTCTCTATGAATATATCTACCCCTATCTGAATCAGTCGGCATCTAAGTCGGCGTCGCAGCCGCTGTCAGCGTCTCTGTAGGCGTCTCAGCCGCTGCCACTGTCGATTGGGGGGGTCTGCTGCCTTCTCTATGCCAATATCTACCCCTATCTGCCTCAGTCGGCGTCTCAGTCGGCATCGCAGCCTCTGTCAGCGTCTTTGTAGGCGTCTCAGTCGCTGCTGCTATCGATTGGGGGGTCTGCTGACTTCTCTATGCCTATATCTACTCCTACCTGTTTCAGTCGGCATCTCAGTCGGCGTGGCAGGCTCTGTCAGCGTCTCTGTAGGAGTCTCAGTTGTTTCCGCTGTCGATTGGGGGGTCTGCTGCCTTCTCTATGCCTATGTCTACCCCACTTTGCCTCAGTCGGCGTCTCAGTCGGCGTCTCAGTCGGCATTGCAACCTCTGTCAGCGTCGCAGCCTCTGTCAGCGTCGCAGCCTCTGTCAGCGGCTCTGTAGGCGTCTCAGTCACTGCCGCTGTCAAATTGGGGGGTCTGCTGCCTTCTCTATGAATATATCTACCCCTATCTGAATCAGTCGGCGTCTCAGTCGACGTCGCAGCCTCTGTCGGCTTTTCTGTAGGCGTCTCAGTCGCTGCCACTGTCGATTGGGTGGTCTGCTGCCTTCTCTATGCCTATATCTACCCTTTTCTGCCTCAGTCGGCGTCTCATTAGGCGTCGCAGCCACTGTCAGCGTCTCTAAATGCGTCTCAGTCGCTGTCGCTGTCGATTGGGAGGTCTGCTGCCTTCTCTATGCCTATATCTACCCCACTTTGCCTCAGTCGGCGTCTCAGTCGGCGTCGCAACCTCTGTCAGCGTCGGAGCCTCTGTCGGCGTATCTGTAGGCGTCTCAGTCGTTTCCGCTGTCGAATGGGGGGTCTGCTGCCTTCTTTATGCCAATATCTACCCCTATCTCCCTCAGTCGGCGTCTCAGTCGGCTTAGCAACTTCTGCCAGCGTCTCTGTAGGCGTCTCAGTTGCTGCCGCTATCGATTGGGGGGTCTGCTGCCTTCTCTATGCCTATATCTACCCTTATCTGCCTCAGTCGGCGTCTCATTAGGCGTCGCAGCCACTGTCAGCGTCTCTAAATGCGTCTCAGTCGCTGTCGCTGTCGATTGGGAGGTCTGCTGCCTTCTCTATGCCTATATCTACCCCTATCTGAATCAGTCGGCATCTCAGTCGGCGTCGCAGCCTCTGTCAGCGTCTCTGTAGGCGTCTCAGTCGCTGCCTCTGTCGATTGGGTGGTCTGCTGCCTTCTCTATGCCTATATCTACCCTTATCTGCCTCAGTCGGCGTCTCATTAGGCGTCGCAGCCACTGTCAGCGTCTCTAAATGCGTCTCAGTCGCTGTCGCTGTCTATTGGGAGGTCTGCTGCCTTCTCTATGCCTATATCTACCCCTATCTGAATCAGTCGGCATCTCAGTCGGCGTCGCAGCCTCTGTCAGCGTATCTGTAGGCGTCTCAGTCGCTACCACTGTCGATTGGGGGTCTGCTGCCTTCTCTATGCCTATATCTACCCCTATCTCCCTCAGTCGGCGTCTCAGTCGGCATCGCAACCTCTGCCAGCGTCTCTGTAGGCGTCTCATCCGCTGCCGCTGTCGAATGGGGGGGGGTCTGCTGCCTTCTTTATGCCTATATCTAACCCCTATCTGCCTCAGTCGGTGTCGCAGCCTCTGTCAGCGTCTCTGTAGGCGTCTCAGTTGTTGCCGCTGTTGATTGAGGGGTCTGCTGCCTTGGCTATGTCTATGTCTAACCTTCTCTGCCTCAGTGGGCGTCTCAGTCATCGTCGCAGCCTTTGTCAGCGTCTATGTAGGCGTCTCAGTCGCTGCCCCTGTCGATTGGGGTGGTCTGCTGCCATCTCTATGCCTATCTCTACCACTACATCCCTCAGTCTAACCCTTATCTGCCTCAGTCGGCGTCTCATTAGGCGTCGCTGCCACTGTCAGCGTCTCTAAATGCGTCTCAGTCGCTGTCGCTGTCGATTGGGAGGTCTGCTGCCTCCTCTATGCCTATATCTACTCCTACTTGTTTCAGTCGGCATCTCAGTCGGCGTGGCAGCCTCTGTCAGCGTCTCTGTAGGCGTCTCAGTCGCTGCCACTGTCGATTGGGGGGTCTGCTGCCTTCTCTATGCCTATATCTACTCTTATCTGCCTCTGTCGGCGTCTCATTAGGCGTCGCAGCCACTGTCAGCGTCTCTAAATGCGTCTCAGTCGCTGTCGCTGTCGATTGGGAGGTCTGCTGCCTCCTCTATGCCTATATCTACTCCTACTTGTTTCAGTCGGCATCTCAGTCGGCGTGGCAGCCTCTGTCAGCGTATCTGTAGGCGTCTCAGTCGCTGCCACTGTCGATTGGGGGGTCTGCTGCCTTCTCTATGCCTATATCTACCCTTATCTGCCTCAGTCGGCGCCTCATTAGGCGTCGCAGCCGCTGTCAGCGTCTCTAAATGCGTCTCAGTCGCTGTCGCTGTCGATTGGGAGGTCTGCTGCCTTCTCTATGCCTATATCTATCCCTATCTGAATCAGTCGGCATCTCAGTCGGCGTCGCAGCCTCTGTCAGCGTCTCTGTTCGCGTCTCAGTCGCTGCCACTGTCGATTGGGGGGTCTGCTGCCTTCTCTATGCCAATATCTACCCCTATCTCCCTCAGTCGGCGTCTCAGTCGGCGTCGCAGCCTCTGTCAGCGTATCTGTAGGCGTCTCAGTCGCTACCACTGTCGATTGGGGGTCTGCTGCCTTCTCTATGCCTATATCTACCCCTATCTCCCTCAGTCGGCGTCTCAGTCGGCATCGCAACCTCTGCCAGCGTCTCTGTAGGCGTCTCAGCCGCTGCCGCTGTCGAATGGGGGGGGGTCTGCTGCCTTCTCTATGCCTATATCTAACCCCTATCTGCCTCAGTCGGTGTCGCAGCCTCTGTCAGCGTCTCTGTAGGCGTCTCAGTTGTTGCCGCTTTCGATTGGGGGGTCAGCTGCCTCCTCTATGCCTATGTCTACCCCACTTTGCCTCAGTCGGCGTCTCAGTCGGCGTCGCAACCTCTGTCAGCGTCTATGTAGGCGTCTCAGTCGCTGCCCCTGTCGATTGGGGTGGTCTGCTGCCATCTCTATGCCTATCTCTACCCCTACATCCCTCAGTCTAACCCTTATCTGCCTCAGTCGGCGTCTCATTAGGCGTCGCAGCCACTGTCAGCGTCTCTTAATGCGTCTCAGCCGCTGCCGCTGTCGAGTGGGGGGGGGGGGTCTGCTGCCTTCTCTATGCCTATATCTAACCCTATTTGAATCAGTCGGCATCTCAGTCGGCATAGCAGCCTCTGTGAGCGGCTCTGTGGGCGTCTCAGTCACTGCCGCTGTCAAATTGGGGGGTCTGCTGCCTTCTCTATGCCTATATCTACCCCTATCTGAATCAGTCGGCATCTCAGTCGGCGTCGCAGCCTCTATCAGCGTCTCTGTAGGCGTCTCAGTTGTTGCCGCTGTCGATTGGGGTGATCTGCTGCCTTCTCTATGCCTATCTCTACCCCTGCCTCCTCAGTCGGCGTCACAGTCGGCTTCTCAGCCTCTGTCAGCGTCTCTGTAGGTGTCTCCGTCGCTGCCGCTGTCGATTGGGGGGTCTGCTGCCTTCTCTATTCCTATATCTACCCCTATCTGCCTCAGTCGGCGCCTCAGTCGGAGTCGCAGCCTCTGTCAGCGTCTATGTAGGCGTCTCAGTCGCTGCCCCTGTCGATTGTTGTGGTCTGCTGCCTTCTCTATGCCTATCTCTACCCCTACCTCCCTCAGTCGGCGTCACAATCGGCTTCTCAGCCTCTGTCAGCGTCTCTGTAGGTATCTCAGTCACTGCCGCTGTCGTTGGGGGGTCTGCTGCCTTCTCTATGCCTATATCTACCCCTATCTGCCTCAGTCGGCGTCGCAGCCTCTGTCATCGTCTCTGTAGGTATTTCAGTCGCTGCCGCTGTCGGTTGGGGGGTCTGCTGCCTTCTCTATGCCTATTTCTACCCCTATCTGCCTCTGTGGGCATCTCAGTCGGCGTCGCAGCCTCTATCAGCACTCTGTAGGCGTCTCAGTTGTTGCCGCTGTCGATTGGGGTGGTCTGCTGCCATCTCTATGCCTATCTCTACCACTACATCCCTCAGTCTAACCCTTATCTGCCTCAGTCGGCGCCTCAGTCGGCGTCTCAGTCGGCGTCTCAGTCGGCGTCTCAGTTATCGTCGCAGCCTCTGTCAGCGTCGCAGCCTCTGCCAGCGTCTATGTAGGCTTCTCAGTCGCTGCCCCTGTCGATTGGGGTGGTCTGCTGCCTTCTGTATACCTATATCTACCCCTATTTGCCTCAATCGGCGTCGCAGCCTCTGTCAGCGTCTCTGTAGCCGTCTCAGTCGCTGTCGCTGTCGATTGGGGGGTCTGCTGCCTTCGCTATGCCAATATCTACCCCAATCTGCCTCAGTCGGCGTCGCCGCCTCTGTCAGCGTCTCTGTAGGCGTCTCAGTCGCTGCCGCTGTCGATTGGGGTGGTCTGCTGCCTTCTCTATGCCAATATCTACCCCAATCTGCCTCAGTCGGCGTCGCAGTCTCTGTCAGCGTCTCTGTCAGTGTTTCTGTCACAGCGTCTCTGTCGCTGTCGCTGTCGATTGGGGGGGTCTGCTGCCATCTCTATGCCTATATCTACTCCTATCTGAATCAGTCGGCATCTCAGTCGGCGTCGCAGCCTCTGTCAGCGTCTCTGTAGGCGTCTCAGCCGCTGCCACTGTCGATTGGGGGGTCTGCTGCCTTCTCTATGCCTATATCTACCCCTATCTCCCTCAGCCGGCGTCTCAGTCGGCATCGCAACCTCTGCCAGCGTCTCTGTAGGCGTCTCAGCCGCTGCCGCTGTCGAATGGGGGGGGTCTGCTGCCTTCTCTATGCCTATATCTAACCCCTATCTGCCTCAGTCGGTGTCGCAGCCTCTGTCAGCGTCTCTGTAGGCGTCTCAGTTGTTGCCGCTGTCGATTGGGGGTTCTGCTGCCTTCTCTATGCCTATATCTACCCCTATCTGCCTCAGCCGGTGTCTCAGTCAGCGTCGCAACCTCTGTCAGCATCGCAGCCTCTGTCAGCGGCTCTGTAGGCGTCTCAGTCACTGCCGCTGACAAATTGGGGGTGTCTGCTGCCTTCTCTATGCCTATATCTACCCCTATCTGAATCAGTCGGCATCTCAGTCGGCGTCGCAGCCTCTGTCAGCGTGTCTGTAGGCATCTCAGTCTCTGCCGCTGTCGATTGGGGGTTCTGCTGCCTTCGCTATGCCTATATCTAACCCTATCTGCCTCAGTCGGCGTCGCAGCCTCTGTCAGCGTCTCTGTAGGCGTCTCAGTTGTTGCCGTTGTCGATTTGGGGGTCTGTTGCCTTCTGTATACCTATATCTACCCCTATTTGCCTCAATCGGCGTCGCAGCCTCTGTCAGCGTGTCTGTAGGCATCTCAGTCTCTGCCGCTGTCGATTGGGGGTTCTGCTGCCTTCTCTATGCATATATCTACCCCTATCTGCCTCAGCCGGTGTCTCAGTCGGCGTCGCAGCCTCTATCGGCGTCTCTGTAGGCGTCTCAGTTGTTGCCGCTGTCGATTGGGGGTCTGCTGCCTTCTCTATGCTTATGTCTACCCTCTCTGCCTCAGTCGGCGTCTCAGTCGGCGTCTCAGTCGGCGTCTCAGTCGGCGTCTCAGTCGGCGTCTCAGTTGGCGTCGCAGCCTCTGTCAGCGTCGCAGCCTCTGCGAGCGTCTATGTAGGCGTCTCAGTCGCTGCCCCTGTCGATTGGGGTGGTCTGCTGCCTTCTCTATGAATATCCCTACCCCTACCTCCCTCAGTCGGTGTCACAGTCGGCTTCTCAGCCTCTGTCAGCGTCTCTGTAGGTGTCTCTGTCGCTGCCGCTGTCGATTGGGGGGTCTGTTGCCTTCTGTATACCTATATTTACCCCTATTTGCCTCAATCGGCGTCGCAGCCTCTGTCAGCGTCTCTGTAGCCGTCTCAGTCGCTGCCGCTGTCGATTGGGGGGTTCTGCTGCCTTCGCTATGCCAATATCTACCCCAATCTGCCTCAGTCGGCGTCGCCGCCTCTGTCAGCGTCTCTGTAGGCGTCTCAGTCGCTGCCGCTGTCGATTGGGGTGGTCTGCTGCCTTCTCTATGCCAATATCTACCCCAATCTGCCTCAGTCGGCGTCGCAGTCTCTGTCAGCGTCTCTGTCAGCGTCTCTGTCACAGCGTCTCAGTCGCTGTCGCTGTCGATTGGGGGTCTACTGCCTTCTCTATGCCTATATCTACCCCTATCTCCCTCAGCCGGCGTCTCAGTCGGCATCGCAACCTCTGCCAGCGTCTCTGTAGGCGTCTCAGCCGCTGCCGCTGTCGAATGGGGGGGGGGGGTCTGCTGCCTTCTCTATGCCTATATCTAACCCCTATCTGCCTCAGTCGGTGTCGCAGCCTCTGTCAGCGTCTCTGTAGGCGTCTCAGTTGATGCTGCTGTCGATTGGGGGGTCAGCTGCCTTCTCTATGCCTATGTCTACCCCACTTTGCCTCAGTCGGCGTCTCAGTCGGCGTCTCAGTCGGCGTCTCAGTCGGCGTCGCAACCTCTGTCAGCATCGCAGCCTCTGTCAGCGGCTCTGTAGGCGTCTCAGTCACTGCCGCTGACATATTGGGGGGGTCTGCTGCCTTCTCTATGCCTATATCTACCCCTATCTGAATCAGTCGGCATCTCAGTCGGCGTCGCAGCCTCTGTCAGCGTCTCTGTAGGCGTCTCAGTCGCTGCCACTGTCGATTGGGGGTCTGCTGCCTTCTCTATGCCTATATCTACCCCTATCTCCCTAAGTCGGCGTCTCAGTCGGCATCGCAATCTCTGCCAGCGTCTCTGTAGGCGTCTCAGCCGCTGCCGCTGTCGAATGGGGGCGGTCTGCTGCCTTCGCTATGCCTATATCTAACCCCTATCTGCCTCAGTCGGTGTCGCAGCCTCTGTCAGCGTCTCTGTAGGCGTCTCAGTCGCTGCCCCTGTCGATTGGGGTGGTCTGCTGCCTTCTCTATGCCTATCTCTACCCCTACCTCCCTCAGACGGCGTCACAGTCGGCTTCTCAGCCTCTGTCAGCGTCTCTGTAGGTGTCTCTATCGCTGCCGCTGTCGATTGGGGGGTCTGCTGCCTTCTCTATGCCTATATCTACCCCTATCTGCCTCAGTCGGCGTCGCAGCCTCTGTCATCGTCTCTGTAGGTATCTCAGTCGCTGCCGCTGTCGGTTGGCGGGTCTGCTGCCTTCTCTATGCCTATTTCTTCCCCTATCTGCCTTTGTCGGCATCTCAGTCGGCGTCGCAGCCTCTATCAGCGTCTCTGTAGGCGTCTCAGTTGTTGCCGCTGTCGATTGGGGTGGTCTGCTGCCTTCTCTATGCCTATTTCTTCCCCTATCTGCCTTTGTCGGCATCTCAGTCGGCGTCGCAGCCTCTATCAGCGTCTCTGTAGGCGTCTCAGTTGTTGCCGCTGTCGATTGGGGTGGTCTGCTGCCTTCTCTATGCCTATCTCTACCCCTACCTCCTCAGTCGGCGTCACAGTCGGCTTCTCAGCCTTTTTTTTTCCATAATTGGAACGGAGGTGGAAATCTTCAAAAGACACTGGTAACATTACGGCACCAGTAGTGAGGGATTCGTACCCACTAAAACCACCTCCACCGCAGCCGCCCCCCGCGGGACCGCCGCAAGGTAATACTTCTCCTTGGTAGTATGGTCAGCGGACCCCTCCTAGCTATTTTCCATTGCTCGTCTTCGCCACTCCTGGTGGCGGAGGTCTTTCATAATAGCGGCGGTGGTGTCACACACCGCAGCCCATTTCTCCGGGCTCTCGAGCATATGCTGCACTATGTTGTCGGGCACCACGGGCTCTCCACATACTCCTTGTAGTGCCACTCTAGCACTTTCATAACGTGGGCAATAGAAGAAGACATGTTTGGGATCTTCTATCTCTCTACCTCCACAGTTTGCACAGTAGGGAGATTCCTCCAAGCGGAATCTGTGCAGGTATGCCCGAAAACCTCCGTGGCCTGTCAGCAATTGTGTGACGTAGAAATTCACCTCACCATGCGACTTGCTTACCCATTGCTGAATGTTGGGGATCAGCCTTCTTGTCCAGCGGCCATTTGTAGAAGTATCCTACTGGGCTTGCCACTCTTGAAGGGTCTTCCGCTTTCCAATTTCCAAGAGCTCCTCTACATTTTTCGCGTGTGTCCCTTTGGCGTGGTAGAGGTTCATCGCTTCTTTCGCTAGCAGGTTCACGGGAATCATGCCGGCTATTACCAAGGTGGCATCTGTGGATACGGTGCGGTATGCGCAGATCACTCGTAGTGCACTTCTCCTGTATGCTGCCTCAATGGTGCGGGCGTAAGCCTTCACATCCGCGTTTTCGGCCCATATTGGCGCTCCATAGAGAATAATGGATCTGACAACCCCGGCGATGAGTCGCCTTTTCCGCTGCCTGGGTCCTCCCACGTTGGGCATTATTCTACATAGGAGAGAACATGTGTTTGCTGCCTTATCTCCCACGCGCCGCAGATGTTCTTTGAAGGTAAGCCGCGCGTGTATCCACACTCCTAGGTACTTGAGGTGTGGAATCGTGGTTATGGCACATCTACCAACTCTTATTTCCACTACCTCCAATACTCTGCGGCTCGAAACCAGGATTGCCTCGGTCTTGTGTTCAGCCAAGCTAAGTCCAACGTTTGCAAGCCATCTTCCGACGGTAGCCACAGTTCGGTTGGCCTCTGCTACCACTTCCTCCAAGTATTTAGCTGTGATTACCAATGCTATGTCGTCCGCGTATCCGATGATTTTGACACCATCAGGGACCTGTACGCGGAGGATGCCGTCGTACATAGCATTCCAGAGTAACGGTCCAAGCACCGACCCCTGGGGAACTCCTCCGATAATCTTGTGCGACTCCACACCTTTTTCGGACTGGTAGAGCAGGATCCTATCGCTGAAGTAGCTGGCAATCATTCGCCTCAGGTAGATGGGTACCCCAAACTCTGCTAACGCTTTGGCTATGCGCTCCCAGCTAGCTGAGTTGAAAGCATTTTTGACATCTAGGGTGACCACAAGGCAATACCTCTTCGTTCCACCCCTCCATCGTTTCCCCTGGATCGCTGTTTTAGCCGTCTGGACAAGTTCGTTGATGGCGTCCACGGTAGATCTCGCCTTCCGGAAACCATATTGCCGTTTTGAGAGCCCTCCAGATTTTGCAATGGCCTCATAAATCCTGTCACAGATTATCCGCTCCAGAATTTTTCCCGCCGTATCTAACATGCAGAGTGGGCGGTACGCTGAAGGGTCCTCTGTTGGTTTGTTGGCTTTCAGCACCAGGACCAATCGTTGCCTCTTCCATGCTTCTCAGCCTGTGTCAGCGTCTCTGTAGGTGTCTCGGTCGCTGCCGCTGTCGGTTGAGGGTCTGCTGCCTTCTCTATGCCTATTTCTTCCCCTATCTGCCTTTGTCGGCATCACAGTCGGCGTCGTAGCCTCTATCAGCGTCTCTCTATCAGCCTCTGTAAGCGTCACTGCCTCTGTCAGCGTCTATGTAGGCGTCTCAGTCGCTGCCCCTGTCGATTGGGGTGGTCTGCTGCCTTCTCTATGCCTATCTCTACCCCTACCTCCCTCAGTCGGCGTCACAGTCGGCTTCTCAGCCTCTGTCAGCGTCTCTGTAGATGTCTCAGTCGCTGCCGCTGTCGATTGGGGGGTCTGCTGCCTTCTCTATGCCTATATCTACCCCAATCTGCCTCAGCCGGTGTCTCAGTCGGCGTCGTAGCCTCTGTCAGCGTCTCTGTAGGCGTCTCATTTGTTGCCGCTCTCGATTGGGGGGTCTGCTGCCTTCTCTATGCTTATGTCTACAGCTCTCTGCCTCAGTTGGGGTCTCAGTCGGCGTCGCAGCCTGTGTCAGCGTCTCTAAATGCGTCTCAGACGCTGTCGATTGGGGGTCTGCTGCCTTTTCTATGCCTATATCTACCCCAATCTGCCTCAGTCGGTGGCGCAGCCTCTGTCAGCGTCTCTGTAGGTGTCTCAGTCGGCGTCGCAGTCGGCGTCTCAGTTGGCGTCGCAGCCTCTGTCAGCGTCTCTGCAGCCGTCTCAGTAGCTGCCGCTGTCGATTGGGGGGGTCTGCTGCCTTCGCTATGCCAATATCTACCCCAATCTGCCTCAGTCGGCGTCGCCGCCTCTGTCAGCGTCTCTGTAGGCGTCTCAGTCGCTGTGGATGTCGATTCGGGGGTCTACTGCCTTCTCTATGCCAATATCTACTCCAATCTGCCTCAGTCGGCGTCGCCGCCTCTGTCAGCGTCTATGTAGGCGTCTCAGTCGCTGCCCCTGTCGATTGGGGTGGTCTGCTGCCTTCTCTATGAATATCCCTATCCCTACCTCCCTCAGTCGGCGTCACAGTCGGCTTCTCAGCCTCTGTCAGCGTCTCTGTAGGTGTCTCAGTCGCTGCCGCTGTCGATTGGGGTGGTGTGCTGCCTTCTCTAAGCCTATATCTACCCCTACCTGTTTCAGTCGGCATCTCAGTCTGCGACGCAGCCTCTGTCAGCGTCACTGCCTCTGTCAGCGTCTCTGTAGGCGTCTCAGTCGCTGCCGCTGTCGATTGGGGGGTCTGATGCCTTCTCTATGCCTATATCTACCCCTACCTGTTTCAGTCGGCATCTCAGTCTGCGACGCAGCCTCTGTCAGCGTCACTGCCTCTGTCAACGTCTCTGTCACAGCGTCTCAGTCTCTGTCGCTATCGATTGGGTGGTCTGCTGCCTTCTCTATGCCTATATCTACCCCTACCTGTTTCAGTCGGCATCTCAGTCTGCGACGCAGCCTCTGTCAGCGTCACTGCCTCTGTCAGCGTCTCTGTAGGCGTCTCAGTCGCTGCCGCTGTCGATTGGGGGGTCTGATGCCTTCTCTATGCCTATATCTACCCCACTCTGCCTCAGTCGGTGGCGCAGCCTCTGTCAGCGTATCTGTAGGCGTCTCAGTCGCTGCCGCTGTCGATTGGGGGGTCTGCTGTCTTCTCTATGCCACTATATACCCCTATCTGCCTCAGTTGGGGTCTCAGTCGGCGTCGCAGCCACTGTCAGCGTCTCTAAATGCGTCTCAGACGCTGTCGATTGGGGGTCTGCTGCCTTTTCTATGCCTATATCTACCCCAATCTGCCTCAGTCGGTGGCGCAGCCTCTGTCAGCGTCTCTGTAGGTATCTCAGTCGCTGCCGCTGTCGATTGGGGGGTCTGCTGCCTTCTCTATGCCTATATCTACCATTATCTGTCTCACTCGGCGTCGCAGCCCATGTCAGCGTCTCAGTAGGCGTCTCAGTTGCTGCCGCTGTCGATTGGGGGTTCTGTTGCCTTGTCTATGATTATATCTACCCCTATGTGCCTCAGTCGGTGTCTCAGTCGGCGTCGCAGCCTCTGTCAGCGTCTCTGTAGGCGTCTCAGTTGTTGCCGCTGTCGATTGGGGGGTCTGCTGCCTTCTCTGTGCCTATGTCTACCCCTCTCTGCCTCAGTCGGCGTCTCAGTCGACATCTCAGTCGACGTCGCAGCCTCTGTCAGCGTCTATGTAGGCGCCTCAGTCGCTGCCGATGTCGATTGTGGGGTTCTGCTGCCTTGTCTATGATTATAACTAACCCTATCTGCCTCAGTCGGCGTCCCAGCCTCTGTCAGCGTCTCTGTAGGCGTCTCAGTCTCTGCCGCTGTCGATTGCGGGTTCTGCTGGCTTCTCTATGCCTATATCTACTCCTATCTGCCTCAGCCGGTGTCTCAGTCGGCGTCGCAGCCTCTGTCAGCGTCTCTGTAGGCGTCTCAGTTGTTGCCGCTGTCGATTGGGGGGTCTGCTGCCTTCTCTATGCTTATGTCTACCCGTCTCTGCCTCAGTCGGCGTCTCAGTCGGCGTCTCAGTCGACGTCTCAATCGATGTCGCAGCCTCTGTCAGCGTGGCAGCCTCTGTCAGCGTCTCTGTAGGCGTCTCAGTCGCTGCCGCTGTCGATTGTGGGGGTCTGCTGCCTTCTCTATGCCAATATCTACCCCAATCTGCCTCAGTCGGTGTCTCAGTCGGCGTCGCAGCCTCTGTCAGCGTCTCTGTAGGTGTCTCAGTCGCTGCTGCTGTCGATTGGGGGTACTGCTGCCTTGTCTATGATTATAACTACCCCTATCTGCCTCAGTCGGCGTCGCAGCCTCTGTCAGCGTCTCTGTAGGCATCTCAGTCTCTGCCGCTGTCGATTGGGGGTTCTGCTGCCTTCTCTATGCCTTTATCTACCCCTATCTGCCTCAGTCGGCGTCTCAGTTGGCGTCGCAGCCTCTGTCAGCGTGTCTGTAGCCGTCTCAGTCGCTGCCGCTGTCGATTGGGGGGGTCTGCTGCCTTCGCTATGCCAATATCTACCCCAATCTGCCTCAGTCGGCGTCGCCGCCTCTGTCAGCGTCTCTGTAGGCGTCTCAGTCGCTGCCGCTGTCGATTGGGGTGGTCTGCTGCCTTCTCTATGCCTATATCTACCCCTACCTGTTTCAGTCGGCATCTCAGTCTGCGTCGCAGCCTCTGTCAGTGTCACTGCCTCTGTCAGCGTCTCTGTAGGCGTCTCAGTCGCTGCCGCTGTCGATTGGGGGGGTCTGCTGCCTTCTCTATGCCAATATCTACCTCAATCTGCCTCAGTTGGTGGCGCAGCCTCTGTCAGCGTCTCTGTAGGCGTCTCAGTCGCTGCCGCTGTCGATTGGGGTGGTCTGCTGCCTTCTCTATGAATATCCCTACCCCTACCTCCTTCAGTCGGCGTCACAGTCGGCTTCTCAGCCTCTGTCAGGGTCTCTGTAGGTGTCTCTGTCGCTGCCGCTGTCGATTGGGGTGGTCTGCTGCCTTCTCTATGCCAATATCTACCCCAATCTGCCTCAGTCGGCGTCGCAGTCTCTGTCAGCGTCTCTGTCACAGCGTCTCAGTTGTTGCCGCTGTCGATTGGGGGGTCAGCTGCCTTCTCTATGCCTATGTCTACCCCTCTCTGCCTCAGTCGGCGTCTCAGTCGGTGTCGCAGCCTCTGTAAGCGTCACTGCCTCTGTCAGCGTCTATGTAGGCGTCTCAGTCGCTGCCCCTGTCGATTGGGGTGGTCTGCTGCCTTCTCTATGCCTATCTCTACCCCTACCTCCCTCAGTCGGCGTCACAGTCGGCTTCTCAGCCTCTGTCAGCGCCTCTGTAGGTGTCTCAGTCGCTGCCGCTGTCGATTGGGGGGTCTGCTGCCTTCTCTATGCCTATATCTACCCCTACCTGTTTCAGTCGGCATCTCAGTCTGAGTCGCAGCCTCTGTCAGCGTCACTGCCTCTGTCAGCGTCTCTGTAGGCGTCTCAGTCGCTGCCGCTGTCGATTGGGGGGGTCTGCTGCCTTCTCTATGCCTATATCTACCCCACTCTGCCTCAGTCGGTGGCGCAGCCTCTGTCAGCGTCTCTGTAGGCGTCTCAGTCTCTGCCGCTGTCGATTGGGGGTTCTGCTGCCTTCTCTATGCCTTTATCTACCCCTATCTGCCTCAGTCGGCGTCTCAGTTGGCGTCGCAGCCTCTGTCAGCGTGTCTGTAGCCGTCTCAGTCGCTGCCGCTGTCGATTGGGGTGGTCTGCTGCCTTCGCTATGCCAATATCTACCCCAATCTGCCTCAGTCGGCGTCGCCGCCTCTGTCAGCGTCTCTGTAGGCGTCTCAGTCGCTGCCTCTGTCGATTGGGGTGGTCTGCTGCCTTCTCTATGCCTATATCTACCCCTACCTGTTTCAGTCGGCATCTCAGTCTGCGTCGCAGCCTCTGTCAGTGTCACTGCCTCTGTCAGCGTCTCTGTAGGCGTCTCAGTCGCTGCCGCTGTCGATTGGGGTGGTCTGCTGCCTTCTCTATGCCTATATCTACCCCTACCTGTTTCAGTCGGCATCTCAGTCTGAGTCGCAGCCTCTGTCAGCGTCACTGCCTCTGTCAGCGTCTCTGTAGGCGTCTCAGTCGCTGCCGCTGTCGATTGGGGGGGTCTGCTGCCTTCTCTATGCCAATATCTACCCCTATCTGCCTCAGTTGGGGTCTCAGTCGGCGTCGCAGCCTCTGTCAGCGTCTCTAAATGCGTCTCAGACGCTGTCGATTGGGGGTCTGCTGCCTTTTCTATGCCTATATCTACCCCAATCTGCCTCAGTCGGTGGCGCAGCCTCTGTCAGCGTATCTGTAGGCGTCTCAGTCGCTGCCGCTGTCGATTGGGGGGTCTGCTGTCTTCTCTATGCCAATATCTACCCCTATCTGCCTCAGTTGGGGTCTCAGTCGGCGTCGCAGCCTCTGTCAGCGTCTCTAAATGCGTCTCAGACGCTGTCGATTGGGGGTCTGCTGCCTTTTCTATGCCTATATCTACCCCAATCTGCCTCAGTCGGTGGCGCAGCCTGTGTCAGTGTCTCTGTAGGTATCTCAGTCGCTGCCGCTGTCGATTGGGGGGTCTGCTGCCTTCTCTATGCCTATATCTACCATTATCTGCCTCAGTCGGCGTCGCAGCCCATGTCAGCGTCTCAGTAGGCGTCTCAGTCGCTGCCGCTGTCGATTGGGTGTTCTGTTGCCTTGTCTATGATTATATCTACCCCTATCTGCCTCACTCGGTGTCTCAGTCGGCGTCGCAGCCTCTGTCAGCATCTCTGTAGGTGTCTCAGTTGTTGCCGCTGTCGATTGGGGGGTCTGCTGCCTTCTCTGTGCCTATGTCTACCCCTCTCTGCCTCAGTCGGCGTCTCAGTCGGCGTCTCAGTCGACGTCTCAGTCGATATCGCAGCCTCTGTCAGTGTCGCAGCCTCTGTCAGCGTCGCAGCCTCTGTCAGCGTCTCTGTAGGCGTCTCAGTCGCTGCCGATGTCGATTGTGGGGGTGTGCTGCCTTGTCTATGATTATAACTACCCCTATCTGCCTCAGTCGGCGTCCCAGCCTCTGTCAGCGTCTCTGTAGGCGTCTCAGTCTCTGCCGCTGTCGATTGGGGGTTCTGCTGCCTTCTCTATGCCTATATCTACTCCTATCTGCCTCAGCCGGTGTCTCAGTCGGCGTCGCAGCCTCTGTCAGCGTCTCTGTAGGCGTCTCAGTTGTTGCCGCTGTCGATTGGGGGGTCTGCTGCCTTCTCTACGCTTATGTCTACCCCTCTCTGCCTCAGTCGGCGTCTCAGTCGGCGTCTCAGTCGACGTCTCAATCGATGTCGCAGCCTCTGTCAGCGTCGCAGCCTCTGTCAGTGTCTCTGTAGGCGTCTCAGTCGCTGCCGCTGTCGATTGTGGGGGTCTGTTGCCTTCTCTATGCCAATATCTACCCCAATCTGCCTCAGTCGGCGTCGCAGCCTCTGTCAGCGTCTCTGTAGGTGTCTCAGTCGCTGCTGCTGTCGATTGGGGGTTCTGCTGCCTTGTCTATGATTATAACTACCCCTATCTGCCTCAGTCGGCGTCGCAGCCTCTGTCAGCGTCTCTGTAGGCGTCTCAGTCTCTGCCGCTGTCGATTGGGGGTTCTGCTGCCTTCTCTATGCCTTTATCTACCCCTATCTGCCTCAGCCGGTGTCTCAGTCGGCGTCGCAGCCTCTGTCAGCGTCTCTGTAGGCGCCTCAGTTGTTGCCGCTGTCGATTGGGGGGTCTGCAGCCTTCTCTATGCTTATGTCTACCCCTCTCTGCCTCAGTCGGCGTCTCAGTCGGCGTCTCAGTTGGCGTCGCAGCCTCTGTCAGCGTGTCTGTAGCCGTCTCAGTCGCTACCGCTGTCGATTGGGGGGGTCTGCTGCCTTCGCTATGCCAATATCTACCCCAATCTGCCTCAGTCGGCGTCGCCGCCTCTGTCAGCGTCTCTGTAGGCGTCTCAGTCGCTGCCGCTGTCGATTGGGGTGGTCTGCTGCCTTCTCTATGCCAATATCTACCCCAATCTGCCTCAGTCGGCGTCGCAGTCTCTGTCAGCGTCTCTGTCACAGCGTCTCAGTTGTTGCCGCTATCGATAGGGTAGTCTGCTGCCTTCTCTATGCCTATATCTACCCCTACCTGTTTCAGTCGGCATCTCAGTCTGCGTCGCAGCCTCTGTCAGTGTCACTGCCTCTGTCAGCGTCTCTGTAGGCGTCTCAGTCGCTGCCGCTGTCAATTGGGGGGGGTCTGCTGCCTTCTCCATGCCAATATCTACCCCACTCTGCCTCAGTCGGTGGCGCAGCCTCTGTCAGCGTCTCTGTAGGCGTCTCAGTCGCTGCCGCTGTCGATTGGGGGGGGGGGTCTGCTGCCTTCTCTATGCCAATATCAACCCTTATCTGTTTCAGTCGGCATCTCAGTCTGCGTCGCAGCCTCTGTCAGTGTCACTGCCTCTGTCAGCGTCTCTGTCACAGCGTCTCAGTTGTTGCCGCTGTCGATTTTGGGGTCTGCTGCCTTCTCTATGCCTATGTCTACCCCTCTCTGCCTCAGTCGGCGTCACAGTTGGCGTCGCAGACTCTGTCAGCTTCACTGCCTCTGTCAGCGTCTATGTAGGCGTCTCAGTCGCTGCCGCTGTCGATTGGGGTGGTCTGCTGCCTTCTCTATGCCTATCTCTACCCCTACCTCCCTCAGTCGGCGTCACAGTCGGCGTCACAGTCGGCTTCTCAGCCTCTGTCAGCGTCTCTGTAGGTGTCTCAGTCTCTGCCGCTGTCGATTGGGGGTTCTGCTGCCTTGTCTATGATTCTATCTACCCATATCTGCCTCAGTCGGCATCTCAGTCTGCGTCGCAGCCTCTGTCAGCGTCACTGCCTCTGTCAGCGTCTCTGTAGGCGTCTCAGTCGCTGCCGCTGTCGATTGGGGGGTCTGCTGCCTTCTCTATGCCAATATCTACCCCACTCTGGCTCAGTCGGTGGCGCAGCCTCTGTCAGCGTCTCTGTAGGCGTCTCAGTCGCTGCCGCTGTCGATTGGGGGGTCTGCTGCCTTCTCTATGCCAATATCTACCCCTATCTGCCTCAGTTGGGGTCTCAGTCGGCGTCGCAGCCTCTGTCAGCGTCTCTAAATGCGTCTCAGACGCTGTCGATTGGGGGTCTGCTGCCTTTTCTATGCCTATATCTACCCCAATCTTCCTCAGTCGGTGGCGCAGCCTCTGTCAGCGTCTCTGTAGGCGTCTCAGTCGCTGCCGCTGTCGATTGGGGGTTCTGCTGCCTTCTCTATGCCAATATCTACCCCTATCTGCCTCAGTTGGGGTCTCAGTCGGCGTCGCAGCCTCTGTCAGCGTCTCTAAATGCGTCTCAGACGCTGTCGATTGGGGGTCTGCTGCCTTTTCTATGCCTATATCTACCCCAATCTGCCTCAGTCGGCGTCGCAGCCTCTGTCAGCGTCTCTGTAGGCGTCTCAGTTGTTGCCGCTGTCGATTGGCGGGTCTGCTGCCTTCTCTGTGCCTGTGTCTACCCCTCTCTGCCTCAGTCGGCGTCTCAGTCGGCGTCTCAGTCGACGTCGTAGCCTCTATCAGCGTCGCAGCCTCTGTCAGCGTCGCAGCCTCTGTCAGCGTCGCAGCCTCTGTCAGCGTCTCTGTAGGCGTCTCAGTTGTTGCCGCTGTCGATTGTGGGGGTCTGCTGCCTTCTCTATGCCAATATCTACCCCAATCTGCCTCAGTCGGCGTCGCAGCCTCTGTCAGCGTCTCTGTAGGTGTCTCAGTCGCTGCCGCTGTTTATTGGGGGTTCTGCTGCCTTGTCTATGATTATAACTACCCCTATCTGCCTCAGTCGGCGTCGCAGCCTCTGTCAGCGTCTCTGTAGGCGTCTCAGTTGTTTCCGTTGTCGATTGGGGGGTCTGTTGCCTTCTGTATACCTATATCTACCCCTATTTGCCTCAATCGGCGTCGCAGCCTCTGTCAGCGTCTCTGTAGGCGTCTCAGTCTCTGCCGCTGTCGATTGGGGGTTCTGCTACCTTCTCTATGCCTATATCTACCCCTATCTGCCTCAGCCGGTGTCTCAGTCGGCGTCGCAGCCTCTGTCAGCGTCTCTGTAGGCGTCTCAGTTGTTGCCGCTGTCGATTGGGGGGTCTGCTGCCTTCTCTATGCCTATATCCACCCCTATCTGCCTCAGTCGGCGTCGCATCCCATGTCAGCGTCTCTGTAGGCGTCTCAGTCTCTGCCGCTGTCGATTGGGGGTTCTGCTGCCTTCTCTATGCCTATATCTACCCCTATTTGCCTCAGCCGGCGTCTCAGTCGGCGTCTCAGTCGGCGTCTCAGTTGGCGTCGCAGCCTCTGTCAGCGTGTCTGTAGCCGTCTCAGTCGCTGCCGCTGTCGATTGGGGGGGTCTGCTGCCTTCGCTATGCCAATATCTACCCCAATCTGCCTCAGTCGGCGTCGACGCCTCTGTCAGCGTCTCTGTAGGCGTCTCAGTTGTTGCCGCTGTCGATTGGGGGGTCTGCTGCCTTCTCTATGCCTATGTCTACCCCTCTCTGCCTCAGTCGGCGTCTCAGTCGGCATCGCAGCCTCTGTCAGCATCACTGCCTCTGTCAGCGTCTATGTAGGCGTCTCAGTCGCTGCCCCTGTCGATTGGGGTGGTCTGCTGCCTTCTCTATGCCTATCTCTACCTCTACCTCCCTCAGTCGGCGTCACAGTCGGCTTCTCAGCCTCTGTCAGCGTCTCTGTAGGTGTCTCAGTGGCTGTCGCCGTCGATTGGGGCATCTGCTGCCTTCTCTATGCCTGTATCCACCCCTATCTGCCTCAGTCGGCATCGCATCCCATGTCAGCGTCTCTGTAGGCGTCTCAGTCTCTGCCGCTGTCGATTGGGGGTTCTGCTGCCTTCTCTATGCCTATATCTACCCCTATTTGCCTCAGCCGGTGTCTCGGTCGGCTTCTCAGCCTCTGTCAGCGTCTCTGTAGTTGTCTCAGTCGCTGCCGCTGTCGATTGGGGGTTCTGCTGCCTTGTCTATGATTATAACTACCCCTATCTGCCTCAGTCGGAGTCTCAGTCGGCGTCGCAGCCTCTATCAGCGTCTCTGTAGGCGTCTCAGTTGTTGCCGTTGTCGATTGGGGGGTCTGTTGCCTTCTGTATACCTATATCTACCCCTGTTTGCCTTTTTCGGCGTCGCAGCATCTGTCAGTGTCTCTGTAGGCGTCTCAGTCTCTGCCGCTGTCGATTGGGGTGGTCTGCTGCCTTCTCTATGCCAATATCTACCCCAATCTGCCTCAGTCAGCGTCGCAGTCTCTGTCAGCATCTCTGTCACAGCGTCTCAGTCGCTGTCGCTGTCGATTGGGGGTCTACTGCTTTCTCTATGCCTATATCTACCCTTATCTGCTTCAGTCGGCATCCCAGTCGGCGTCGCAGTCGGCGTCTCAGTTGGCGTAGCAGCCTCTGTCAGCGCCGCAGCCTCTGCCAGCGTCTATGTAGGCGTCTCAGTCGCTGCCCCTGTCGATTGGGGGGGTCTGCTGCCTTCTCTATGCCTATATCTACCCCACTCTGCCTCAGTCGGTGGCGCAGCCTCTGTCAGCGTCTCTGTAGGCGTCTCAGTCGCTGCCGCTGTCGATTGGGGTGGTCTGCTGCCTTCTCTATGCAAATTTCTACCCCAATCTGCCTCAGTCGGCGTCGCAGTCTCTGTCAGCGTCTCTGTCACAGCGTCTCAGTCGCTGTCGCTATCGATTGGGTGGTCTGCTGCCTTCTCTATGCCTATATCTATCCCTACCTGTTTCAGTCGCCATCTCAGTCTGCGTCGCAGCCTCTGTCAGCGTCACTGCCTCTGTCAGCGTCTCTGTAGGCGTCTCAGTCGCTGTCGATTGGGGGGGTCTGCTGCCTTCTCTATGCCTATATCTACCCCACTCTGCCTCAGTCGGTGGCGCAGCCTCTGTCAGCGTCTCTGTAGGCGTCTCAGTCGCTGCCGCTGTCGATTGGGGGGGTCTGCTGCCTTCTATATGCCAATATCTACCCCTATCTGCCTCAGTTGGGGTCTCAGTCGGCGTCGCAGCCTCTGTCAGCGTCTCTAAATGCGTCTCAGACGCTGTCGATTGGGGGTCTGCTGCCTTTTCTATGCCTATATCTACCCCAATCTGCCTCAGTCGGTGGCGCAGCCTCTGTCAGCGTCTCTGTAGGTGTCTCAGTCGCTGCCGCTCTCGATTGGGGGGTCTGCTGCCTTCTCTATGCCTATATCTACCTTTATCTGCCTCAATCGGCGTCGCAGCCCACGTCAGCGTCTCTGTAGGCGTCTCAGTCACTGCCGCTATCGATTGGGGGTTCTGCTGCCTTGTCTATGATTATATCTACCCCTATCTGCCTCAGTCGGCGTCTAAGTCGGCGTCGCAGCCCCTGTCAGCGTCTCTGTAGGCGTCATATTTGTTGCCGTTGTCGATTGGGGGGTCTGTTGATTTCTGTATACCTATATCTACCCCTATCTGCCTCAGTCGGCGTCGCAGCCTCTGTCAGCGTCTCTGTAGGCGTCTCAGTCGCTGCCGCTGTTGATTTTGGGGGTCTGCTGCCTTCTCTATGCTAATATCTACCCCAATCTTCCTCAGTCGGCGTCGCAGCCTCTGTCAGCGTCTCTGTAGGCGTCTCAGTCGCTGCCGCCATCGATTGGGGGGTCTGCTGCCTTCTCTATGCCTATCTCTACCCCTACCTCCCTCAGTCGGCGTCACAGTCGGCTTCTCAGCCTCTGTCAGCGTCTCTGTAGGTGTCTCAGTCTCTGCCGCTGTCGATTGGGGGTTCTGCTGCCTTCTCTATGACTATATCTACCCCTATTTGCCTCTGCCGGTGTCTCGGTCGGCTTCTCAGCCTCTGTCAGCGTCTCTGTAGTTGTCTCAGTCGCCGCCGCTGTCGATTGGGGGTTCTGCTGCCTTGTCTATGATTCTATCTACCCCTGTCTGCCTCAGTCGGCATCTCAGTCTGCGTCGCAGCCTCTGTCAGCGTCACTGCCTCTGTCAGCGTCTCTGTAGGCGTCTCAGTCGCTGCCGCTGTCGATTGGGGGGGGTCTGCTGCCTTCTCTATGCCAATATCTACCCCACTCTGGCTCAGTCGGTGGCGCAGCCTCTATCAGCGTCTCTGTAGGCGTCTCAGTCGCTGCCGCTGTCGATTGGGGGGTCTGCTGCCTTCTCTATGCCAATATCTACCCCTATCTGCCTCAGTTGGTGTCTCAGTCGGCGTCGCAGCCTCTGTCAGCGTCTCTAAATGCGTCTCAGACGCTGTCGATTGGGGGTCTGCTGCCTTTTCTATGCCTATATCTACCCCAATCTGCCTCAGTCGGTGGCGCAGCCCCTGTCAGCGTCTCTCTAGGTGTCTCAGTCGCTGCCGCTGTCGATTGGGGGGTCTGCTGCCTTCTCTATGCCTATATCTACCTTTATCTGCCTCAGGCGGCGTCGCAGCCCATGTCAGCGTCTCAGTAGGCGTCTCAGTCGCTGCCGCTGTCGATTGGGGGTTCTGCTGCCTTGTCTATGATTATATCTACCCCTATCTGCCTCAGTCGGTGTCTCAGTCGGCGTCGCAGCCTCTGTCAGCGTCTCTGTAGGCGTCTCAGTTGTTGCCGCTGTCGATTGTGGGGGTCTGCTGCCTTCTCTATGCCAATATCTACCCCAATCTGCCTCAGTCTGCGTCGCAGCCTCTGTCAGCGTCTCTGTAGGTGTCTCAGTCGCTGCCGCTGTTGATTGGGGGTTCTGCTGCCTTGTCTATGATTATAACTACCCCTATCTGCCTCAGTCGGCGTCGCAGCCTCTGTCAGCGTCTCTGTAGGCGTCTCAGTTGTTGCCGTTGTCGATTGGGGGGTCTGTTGCCTTCTGTATACCTATATCTACCCCTATTTGCCTCAATCGGCGTCGCAGCCTCTGTCAGCGTCTCTGTAGGCGTCTCAGTCTCTGCCGCTGTCGATTGGGGGTTCTGCTACCTTCTCTATGCCTATATCTACCCCTATCTGCCTCAGCCGGTCTCTCAGTCGGCATCGCAGCCTCTGTCAGCGTCACTGTAGGCGTCTCAGTTGTTGCCGCTGTCGATTGGGGGGTCTGCTGCCTTCTCTATGCCTATATCCACAACTATCTGCCTCAGTCGGCGTCGCATCCCATGTCAGCGTCTCTGTAGGCGTCTCAGTCTCTGCCGCTGTCGATTGGGGGTTCTGCTGCCTTCTCTATGCCTATATCTACCCCTATTTGCCTCAGCCGGCGTCTTAGTCGGCGTCTCAGTCGGCGTCTCAGTCGGCGTCTCAGTTGGCGTCGCAGCCTCTGTCAGCGTGTCTGTAGCCGTCTCAGTCGCTGCCGCTGTCGATTGGGGGGGTCTGCTGCCTTCGCTATGCCAATATCTACCCCAATCTGCCTCAGTCGGCGCCGCCGCCTCTGTCAGCGTCTCTGTAGGCGTCTCAGTCGCTGTCGCTATCGATTGGGTGGTCTGCTGCCTTCTCTATGCCTATATCTATCCCTACCTGTTTCAGTCGCCATCTCAGTCTGCGTCGCAGCCTCTGTCAGCGTCACTGCCTCTGTCAGCGTCTCTGTAGGCGTCTCAGTCGCTGTCGATTGGGGGGGTCTGCTGCCTTCTCTATGCCTATATCTACCCCACTCTGCCTCAGTCGGTGGCGCAGCCTCTGTCAGCATCTCTGTCACAGCGTCTCAGTCGCTGTCGCTGTCGATTGGGGGTCTACTGCTTTCTCTATGCCTATATCTACCCTTATCTGCTTCAGTCGGCATCCCAGTCGGCGTCGCAGTCGGCGTCTCAGTTGGCGTAGCAGCCTCTGTCAGCGCCGCAGCCTCTGCCAGCGTCTATGTAGGCGTCTCAGTCGCTGCCCCTGTCGATTGGGGGGGTCTGCTGCCTTCTCTATGCCTATATCTACCCCACTCTGCCTCAGTCGGTGGCGCAGCCTCTGTCAGCGTCTCTGTAGGCGTCTCAGTCGCTGCCGCTGTCGATTGGGGTGGTCTGCTGCCTTCTCTATGCAAATTTCTACCCCAATCTGCCTCAGTCGGCGTCGCAGTCTCTGTCAGCGTCTCTGTCACAGCGTCTCAGTCGCTGTCGCTATCGATTGGGTGGTCTGCTGCCTTCTCTATGCCTATATCTATCCCTACCTGTTTCAGTCGCCATCTCAGTCTGCGTCGCAGCCTCTGTCAGCGTCACTGCCTCTGTCAGCGTCTCTGTAGGCGTCTCAGTCGCTGTCGATTGGGGGGGTCTGCTGCCTTCTCTATGCTTATATCTACCCCACTCTGCCTCAGTCGGTGGCGCAGCCTCTGTCAGCGTCTCTGTAGGCGTCTCAGTCGCTGCCGCTGTCGATTGGGGGGGTCTGCTGCCTTCTATATGCCAATATCTACCCCTATCTGCCTCAGTTGGGGTCTCAGTCGGCGTCGCAGCCTCTGTCAGCGTCTCTAAATGCGTCTCAGACGCTGTCGATTGGTGGTCTGCTGCCTTTTCTATGCCTATATCTACCCCAATCTGCCTCAGTCGGTGGCGCAGCCTCTGTCAGCGTCTCTGTAGGTGTCTCAGTCGCTGCCGCTCTCGATTGGGGGGTCTGCTGCCTTCTCTATGCCTATATCTACCTTTATCTGCCTCAATCGGCGTCGCAGCCCACGTCAGCGTCTCTGTAGGCGTCTCAGTCACTGCCGCTATCGATTGGGGGTTCTGCTGCCTTGTCTATGATTATATCTACCCCTATCTGCCTCAGTCGGCGTCTAAGTCGGCGTCGCAGCCCCTGTCAGCGTCTCTGTAGGCGTCATATTTGTTGCCGTTGTCGATTGGGGGGTCTGTTGATTTCTGTATACCTATATCTACCCCTATCTGCCTCAGTCGGCGTCGCAGCCTCTGTCAGCGTCGCAGCCTCTGTCAGCGTCTCTGTAGGCGTCTCAGTCGCTGCCGCTGTTGATTTTGGGGGTCTGCTGCCTTCTCTATGCTAATATCTACCCCAATCTTCCTCAGTCGGCGTCGCAGCCTCTGTCAGCGTTTCTGTAGGCGTCTCAGTCGCTGCCGCCATCGATTGGGGGGTCTGCTGCCTTCTCTATGCCTATCTCTACCCCTACCTCCCTCAGTCGGCGTCACAGTCGGCTTCTCAGCCTCTGTCAGCGTCTCTGTAGGTGTCTCAGTCTCTGCCGCTGTCGATTGGGGGTTCTGCTGCCTTCTCTATGACTATATCTACCCCTATTTGCCTCTGCCGGTGTCTCGGTCGGCTTCTCAGCCTCTGTCAGCGTCTCTGTAGTTGTCTCAGTCGCCGCCGCTGTCGATTGGGGGTTCTGCTGCCTTGTCTATGATTCTATCTACCCCTGTCTGCCTCAGTCGGCATCTCAGTCTGCGTCGCAGCCTCTGTCAGCGTCACTGCCTCTGTCAGCGTCTCTGTAGGCGTCTCAGTCGCTGCCGCTGTCGATTGGGGGGGGTCTGCTGCCTTTTCTATGCCAATATCTACCCCACTCTGGCTCAGTCGGTGGCGCAGCCTCTATCAGCGTCTCTGTAGGCGTCTCAGTCGCTGCCGCTGTCGATTGGGGGGTCTGCTGCCTTCTCTATGCCAATATCTACCCCTATCTGCCTCAGTTGGTGTCTCAGTCGGCGTCGCAGCCTCTGTCAGCGTCTCTAAATGCGTCTCAGACGCTGTCGATTGGGGGTCTGCTGCCTTTTCTATGCCTATATCTACCCCAATCTGCCTCAGTCGGTGGCGCAGCCCCTGTCAGCGTCTCTCTAGGTGTCTCAGTCGCTGCCGCTGTCGATTGGGGGGTCTGCTGCCTTCTCTATGCCTATATCTACCTTTATCTGCCTCAGGCGGCGTCGCAGCCCATGTCAGCGTCTCAGTAGGCGTCTCAGTCGCTGCCGCTGTCGATTGGGGGTTCTGCTGCCTTGTCTATGATTATATCTACCCCTATCTGCCTCAGTCGGTGTCTCAGTCGGCGTCGCAGCCTCTGTCAGCGTCTCTGTAGGCGTCTCAGTTGTTGCCGCTGTCGATTGTGGGGGTCTGCTGCCTTCTCTATGCCAATATCTACCCCAATCTGCCTCAGTCTGCGTCGCAGCCTCTGTCAGCGTATCTGTAGGTGTCTCAGTCGCTGCCGCTGTTGATTGGGGGTTCTGCTGCCTTGTCTATGATTATAACTACCCCTATCTGCCTCAGTCGGCGTCGCAGCCTCTGTCAGCGTCTCTGTAGGCGTCTCAGTTGTTGCCGTTGTCGATTGGGGGGTCTGTTGCCTTCTGTATACCTATATCTACCCCTATTTGCCTCAATCGGCGTCGCAGCCTCTGTCAGCGTCTCTGTAGGCGTCTCAGTCTCTGCCGCTGTCGATTGGGGGTTCTGCTACCTTCTCTATGCCTATATCTACCCCTATCTGCCTCAGCCGGTCTCTCAGTCGGCATCGCAGCCTCTGTCAGCGTCACTGTAGGCGTCTCAGTTGTTGCCGCTGTCGATTGGGGGGCTGCTGCCTTCTCTATGCCTATATCCACAACTATCTGCCTCAGTCGGCGTCGCATCCCATGTCAGCGTCTCTGTAGGCGTCTCAGTCTCTGCCGCTGTCGATTGGGGGTTCTGCTGCCTTCTCTATGCCTATATCTACCCCTATTTGCCTCAGCCGGCGTCTTAGTCGGCGTCTCAGTCGGCGTCTCAGTCGGCGTCTCAGTTGGCGTCGCAGCCTCTGTCAGCGTGTCTGTAGCCGTCTCAGTCGCTGCCGCTGTCGATTGGGGGGGTCTGCTGCCTTCGCTATGCCAATATCTACCCCAATCTGCCTCAGTCGGCGCCGCCGCCTCTGTCAGCGTCTCTGTAGGCGTCTCAGCCGCTGTCGCTATCGATTGGGTGGTCTGCTGCCTTCTCTATGCCTATATCTATCCCTACCTGTTTCAGTCGCCATCTCAGTCTGCGTCGCAGCCTCTGTCAGCGTCACTGCCTCTGTCAGCGTCTCTGTAGGCGTCTCAGTCGCTGTCGATTGGGGGGGTCTGCTGCCTTCTCTATGCCTATATCTACCCCACTCTGCCTCAGTCGGTGGCGCAGCCTCTGTCAGCATCTCTGTAGGCGTCTCAGTCGCTGCCGCTGTCGATTGGGGGGGTCTGCTGCCTTCTATATGCCAATATCTACCCCTATCTGCCTCAGTTGGGGTCTCAGTCGGCGTCGCAGCCTCTGTCAGCGTCTCTAAATGCGTCTCAGACGCTGTCGATTGGGGGTCTGCTGCCTTTTCTATGCCTATATCTACCCCAATCTGCCTCAGTCGGTGGCGCAGCCTCTGTCAGCGTCTCTGTAGGTGTCTCAGTCGCTGCCGCTCTCGATTGGGGGGTCTGCTGCCTTCTCTATGCCTATATCTACCTTTATCTGCCTCAATCGGCGTCGCAGCCCATGTCAGCGTCTCTGTAGGCGTCTCAGTCGCTGCCGCTATCGATTGGGGGTTCTGCTGCCTTGTCTATGATTATATCTACCCCTATCTGCCTCAGTCGGCGTCTAAGTCGGCGTCGCAGCCCCTGTCAGCGTCTCTGTAGGCGTCATATTTGTTGCCGTTGTCGATTGGGGGGTCTGTTGATTTCTGTATACCTATATCTACCCCAATCTGCCTCAGTCGGCGTCGCAGCCTCTGTCAGCGTCGCAGCCTCTGTCAGCGTCTCTGTAGGCGTCTCAGTCGCTGCCGCTGTTGATTTTGGGGGTCTGCTGCCTTCTCTATGCTAATATCTACCCCAATCTTCCTCAGTCGGCGTCGCAGCCTCTGTCAGCGTCTCTGTAGGCGTCTCAGTCGCTGCCGCTATCGATTGGGGGGTCTGCTGCCTTCTCTATGCCTATCTCTACCCCTACCTCCCTCAGTCGGCGTCACAGTCGGCTTCTCAGCCTCTGTCAGCGTCTCTGTAGGTGTCTCAGTCTCTGCCGCTGTCGATTGGGGGTTCTGCTGCCTTCTCTATGACTATATCTACCCCTATTTGCCTCTGCCGGTGTCTCGGTCGGCTTCTCAGCCTCCGTCAGCGTCTCTGTAGTTGTCTCAGTCGCCGCCGCTGTCGATTGGGGGTTCTGCTGCCTTGTCTATGATTCTATCTACCCCTATCTGCCTCAGTCGGCATCTCAGTCTGCGTCGCAGCCTCTGTCAGCGTCACTGCCTCTGTCAGCGTCTCTGTAGGCGTCTCAGTCGCTGCCGCTGTCGATTGGGGGGGGTCTGCTGCCTTCTCTATGCCAATATCTACCCCACTCTGGCTCAGTCGGTGGCGCAGCCTCTATCAGCGTCTCTGTAGGCGTCTCAGTCGCTGCCGCTGTCGATTGGGGGGTCTGCTGCCTTCTCTATGCCAATATCTACCCCTATCTGCCTCAGTTGGTGTCTCAGTCGGCGTCGCAGCCTCTGTCAGCGTCTCTAAATGCGTCTCAGACGCTGTCGATTGGCGGTCTTCTGCCTTTTCTATGAATATATCTACCCCAATCTGCCTCAGTCGGTGGCGCAGCCCCTGTCAGCGTCTCTGTAGGTGTCTCAGTCGCTGCCGCTGTCGATTGGGGGGTCTGCTGCCTTCTCTATGCCTATATCTACCTTTATCTGCCTCAGGCGGCGTCGCAGCCCATGTCAGCGTCTCAGTAGGCGTCTCAGTCGCTGCCGCTGTCGATTGGGGGTTCTGCTGCCTTGTCTATGATTATATCTACCCCTATCTGCCTCAGTCGGTGTCTCAGTCGGCGTCGCAGCCTCTGTCAGCGTCTCTGTAGGCGTCTCAGTTGTTGCCGCTGTCGATTGTGGGGGTCTGCTGCCTTCTCTATGCCAATATCTACCCCAATCTGCCTTAGTCTGCGTCGCAGCCTCTGTCAGCGTCTCTGTAGGTGTCTCAGTCGCTGCCGCTGTTGATTGGGGGTTCTGCTGCCTTGTCTATGATTATAACTACCCCTATCTGCCTCAGTCGGCGTCGCAGCCTCTGTCAGCGTCTCTGTAGGCGTCTCAGTTGTTGCCGTTGTCGATTGGGGGGTCTGTTGCCTTCTGTATACCTATATCTACCCCTATTTGCCTCAATCGGCGTCGCAGCCTCTGTCAGCGTCTCTGTAGGCGTCTCAGTCTCTGCCGCTGTCGATTGGGGGTTCTGCTACCTTCTCTATGCCTATATCTACCCCTATCTGCCTCAGCCGGTGTCTCAGTCGGCGTCGCAGCCTCTGTATGCGTCACTGTAGGCGTCTCAGTTGTTGCCGCTGTCGATTGGGGGGTCTGCTGCCTTCTCTATGCCTATATCCACAACTATCTGCCTCAGTCGGCGTCGCATCCCATGTCAGCGTCTCTGTAGGCGTCTCAGTCTCTACCGCTGTCGATTGGGGGTTCTGCTGCCTTCTCTATGCCTATATCTACCCCTATTTGCCTCAGCCGGCGTCTAAGTCGGGGTCTCAGTCGGCGTCTCAGTCGGCGTCTCAGTTGGCGTCGCAGCCTCTGTAAGCGTGTCTGTAGCCGTCTCAGTCGCTGCCGCTGTCGATTGGGGTGGTCTGCTGCCTTCGCTATGCCAATATCTACCCCATTCTGCCTCAGTCGGCGTCGCCGCCTCTGTCAGCGTCTCTGTAGGCGTCTCAGTTGTTGCCGCTGTCGATTGGGGGGTCTGCTGCCTTCTCTATGCCTATGTCTACCCCTCTCTGCCTCAGTCGGCGTCTCAGTCGGCGTCGCAGCCTCTGTCAGCATCACTGCCTCTGTCAGCGTCTATGTAGGCGTCTCAGTCGCTGCCCCTGTCGATTGGGGTGGTCTGCTGCCTTCTCTATGCCTATCTCTACCCCTACCTCCCACAGTCGGCGTCACAGTCGGCTTCTCAGCCTCTGTCAGCGTCTCTGTAGGTGTCTCAGTGGCTGCCGCTGTCGATTGGGGCATCAGCTGCCTTCTCTATGCCTGTATCCACCCCTATCTGCCTCAGTCGGCATCGCATCCCATGTCAGCGTCTCTGTAGGCGTCTCAGTCTCTGCCGCTGTCGATTGGGGGTTCTGCTGCCTTCTCTATGCCTATATCTACCCCTATTTGCCTCAGCCGGTGTCTCGGTCGGCTTCTCAGCCTCTGTCAGCGTCTCTGTTGTTGTCTCAGTCACTGCCGCTGTCGATTGGGGGTTCTGCTGCCTTGTCTATGATTATAACTACCCCTATCTGCCTCAGTCGGAGTCTCAGTCGGCGTCGCAGCCTGTATCAGCGTCTCTGTAGGCGTCTCAGTTGTTGCCGTTGTCGATTGGGGGTCTGTTGCCTTCTGTATACCTATATCTACCCCTTTTTGCCTTAATCGGCGTCGCAGCATCTGTCAGCGTCTCTGTAGGCGTCTCAGTCTCTGCCGCTGTCGATGGGGGGTTCTGTTGCCTTCTCTATGCCTATATCTACCCCTATCTGCCTCAGCCGGTGTCTCAGTCGGCGTCACAGCCTCTGTCAGCGTCTCTGTAGGCGTCTCAGTTGTTTCCGCTGTCGATTGGGGGGTATGCTGCCTTCTCTATGCTTATGTCTACCCCTCTCTGCCTCAGTCGGCGTCTCAGTCGGAGTCTCAGTCGGAGTCTCAGTTGGCGTCGCAGCCTCTGTCAGCGTCTCTGTAGCTGTATCAGTCGCTGCCGCTGTCGATTGGGGGGGGTCTGCTGCCTTCGCTATGCCAATATCTACCCCAATCTGCCTCAGTCGGCGTCGCAGTCTCTGTCAGCGTCTCTGTCACAGCGTCTCAGTCGCTGTCGCTATCGATTGGGTGGTCTGCTGCCTTCTCTATGCCTATATCTATCCCTACCTGTTTCAGTCGCCATCTCAGTCTGCGTCGCAGCCTCTGTCAGCGTCACTGCCTCTGTCAGCGTCTCTGTAGGCGTCTCAGTCGCTGCCGCTGTCGATTGGGGGGGTCTGCTGCCTTCTCTATGCCAATATCTACCCCACTCTGCCTCAGTCGGTGGCGCAGCCTCTGTCAGCGTCTCTGTAGGCGTCTCGGTCGCTGCCGCTGTCGATTGGGGGGGTCTGCTGCCTTCTCTATGCCAATATCTACCCCTATCTGCCTCAGTTGGGGTCTCAGTCGGCGTCGCAGCCTCTGTCAGCGTCTCTAAATGCGTCTCAGACGCTGTCGATTGGGGGTCTGCTGCCTTTTCTATGCCTATATCTACCCCAATCTGCCTCAGTCGGTGGCGCAGCCTCTGTCAACGTCTCTGTAGGTGTCTCAGTCGCTGCCGCTGTCGATTGGGGGGTCTGCTGCCTTCTCTATGCCTATATCTACCTTTATCAGCCTCAATCGGCGTCGCAGCCCATGTCAGCGTCTCTGTAGGCGTCTCAGTCGCTGCCGCTATCGATTGGGGGTTCTGCTGCCTTGTCTATGATTATATCTACCCCTATCTGCCTCAGTCGGCGTCTAAGTCGGCGTCGCAGCCTCTGTCAGCATCTCTGTAGGCGTCATATTTGTTGCCGTTGTCGATTGGGGGGTCTGTTGCTTTCTGTATACCTATATCTACCCCTATCTGCCTCAGTCGGCGTCGCAGCCTCTGTCAGCGTCTCTGTAGGCGTCTCAGTCGCTGCCGCTGTTGATTTTGGGGGTCTGCTGCCTTCTCTATGCCAATATCTACCCCAATCTTCCTCAGTCGGCGTCGCAGCCTCTGTCAGCGTGTCTGTAGGCGTCTCAGTCGCTGCCGCTATCGATTGGGGTGTCTGCTGCCTTCTCTATGCCTATATCTACCCCTACCTACCCCTACCTCCCTCAGTCTCAGTCGGTGTCGCAGCCTCTGTCAGCATCGCAGCTTCTGTCAGAGTCGCAGCCTCTGTCAGCGTCTCTGTAGGCTTCCCTAATGTTGCCGCTATCGATTGGGGGGTCTGCTGCCTTTTCTATGCCTATGTCTACCCCTCTCTGTCTCAGTCGGCGTCTCAGCCTCTGTCAGCGTCTCTGTTGGCGGCTCAGTCGCTGCCGCTATCGATTGGGGGGTTCTGCTGCCTCCTCTAAGCCAATATCTACCCCTATCTATCTCAGTCGGGGTCTCAGTCGGGGTCGCAGCCTCTCTCAGCGTCTCTGTAGGCGTCTCAGTCACTGCCGCTGTCAAATTGGGGGGTCTGCTGCCTTCTCTATGCCTATATCTACCCCTATCTGAATCAGTCGGCGTCTCAGTCGGCGTCGCAGCCTCTGTCGGCGTTTCTGTAGGCGTCTCAGTCGCTGCCACTGTCGTTTGGGGGTCTGCTGCTTTCACTATCCCTATATCTACCCCTGTCTCCCTCAGTCGGCGTCTCAGTCGGCATCGCAACCTCTGCCACCGTCTATGTAGGCGTCTCAGTCACTGCCGCTGTCAAATTGGGGGGTCTGCTGCCTTCTCTATGCCTATATCTACCCCTATCTGAATCAGTCGGCGTCTCAGTCGGCGTCGCAGCCTCTGTCGGCGTCTCTGTAGGTGTCTCAGTTGTTGCCGCTGTCGATTGTGGGGGTCTGCTGCCTTCTCTATGCCAATATCTACCCCAATCTGCCTCAGTCTGCGTCGCAGCCTCTGTCAGCGTCTCTGTAGGTGTCTCAGTCGCTGCCGCTGTTGATTGGGGGTTCTGCTGCCTTGTCTATGATTATAACTACCCCTATCTGCCTCAGTCGGCGTCGCAGCCTCTGTCAGCGTCTCTGTAGGCGTCTCAGTTGTTGCCGTTGTCGATTGGGGGGTCTGTTGCCTTCTGTATACCTATATCTACCCCTATTTGCCTCAATCGGCGTCGCAGCCTCTGTCAGCGTCTCTGTAGGCGTCTCAGTCTCTGCCGCTGTCGATTGGGGGTTCTGCTACCTTCTCTATGCCTATATCTACCCCTATCTGCCTCAGCCGGTGTCTCAGTCGGCGTCGCAGCCTCTGTCAGTATCTCTGTAGGCGTCTCAGTTGTTGCCACTGTCGATTGGGGGGTCTGCTGCCTTCTCTATGCCTATATCCACCCCTATCTGCCTCAGTCGGCGTCGCATCCCATGTCAGCGTCTCTGTAGGCGTCTCAGTCTCTGCCGCTGTCGATTGGGGGTTCTGCTGCCTTCTCTATGCCTATATCTACCCCTATTTGCCTCAGCCGGCGTCTCAGTCGGCGTCTCAGTCGGCGTCTCAGTCGGCGTCGCAGCCTCTGTCAGCGTGTCTGTAGCCGTCTCAGTCGCTGCCGCTGTCGATTGGGGGGGTCCGCTGCCTTCGCTATGCCAATATCTACCCCAATCTGCCTCAGTCGGCGTCGCCGCCTCTGTCAGCGTCTCTGTAGGCGTCTCTGTAGGCGTCTCAGTTGTTGCCGCTGTCGATTGGGGGGTCTGCTGCCTTCTCTATGCCTATGTCTACCCCTCTCTGCCTCAGTCGGCGTCTCAGTCGGCGTCGCAGCCTCTGTCAGCATCACTGCCTCTGTCAGCGTCTATGTAGACGTCTCAGTTGCTGCCCCTGTCGATTGGGGTGGTCTGCTGCCTTCTCTATGCCTACCTCTACCCCTACCTCCCTCATTCGGCGTCACAGTCGGCTTGTCAGCCTCTGTCAGCCTCTGTCAGCGTCTCTGTAGGTGTCTCAGTGGCTGCCGCTGTCGATTGGGGCATCTGCTGCCTTTTCTATGCCTGTATCCACCCCTATCTGCCTCAGTCGGCATCGCATCCCATGTCAGCGTCTCTGTAGGCGTCTCAGTCTCTGCCGCTGTCGATTGGGGGTTGTGCTGCCTTCTCTATGCCTATATCTACCCCTATTTGCCTCAGCCGGTGTCTCGGTCGGCTTCTCAGCCTCTGTCAGCGTCTCTGTAGTTGTCTCAGTCGCTGCCGCTGTCGATTGGGGGCTCTGCTGCCTTGTCTATGATTATAACTACCCCTATCTGCCTCAGTCGGAGTCTCAGTCGGCGTCGCAGAATGTATCAGCGTCTCTGTAGGCGTCTCAGTTGTTGCCGTTGTCGATTGGGGGGTCTGTTGCCTTCTGTATACCTATATCTACCCCTGTTTGCCTTAATCGGCGTCGCAGCATCTGTCAGCGTCTCTGTAGGCGTCTCAGTCTCTGCCGCTGTCGATGGGTTGTTCTGCTGCCTTCTCTATGCCTATATCTACCCCTATCTGCCTCAGCCGGTGTCTCAGTCGGCGTCACAGCCTCTGTCATCGTCTCTGTAGGCGTCTCAGTTGTTGCCACTGTCGATTGGGGGGGTATGCTGCCTTCTCTATGCTTATGTCTACCCCTCTCTGCCTCAGTCGGCGTCTCAGTCGGCGTCTCAGTCGGAGTCTCAGTTGGCGTCGCAGCCTCTGTCAGCGTCTCTGTAGCCGTATCAGTCGCTGCCGCTGTCGATTGGGGGGGGTCTGCTGCCTTCGCTATGCCAATATCTACCCCAATCTGCCTCAGTCGGCGTCGCCGCCTCTGTCAGCGTCTCTGTAGGCGTCTCAGTCGCTGCCGCTGTCGATTGGGGTGGTCTGCTACCTTCTCTATGCCAATATCTACCCCAATCTGCCTCAGTCGGCGTCGCAGTCTCTGTCAGCGTCTCTGTCACAGCGTCTCAGTCGCTGTCGCTGTCGATTGGGGGTCTACTGCTTTCTCTATGCCTATATCTACCCTTATCTGCTTCACTCGGCATCTCAGTCGGCGTCGCAGTCGGCGTCTCAGTTGGCGTAGCAGCCTCTGTCAGCGCCGCAGCCTCTACCAGCGTCTATGTAGGCGTCTCAGTCGCTGCCTCTGTCGATTGGGGTGGTCTGCTGCCTTCTCTATGAATATACCTACCCCTACCTCTCTCAGTCGGTGTCACAGTCGGCTTCTCAGCCTCCGTCAGCATCTCTGTAGGTGTCTCAGTCGCTGCCGCTGTCGATTGGGGTGGTCTGCTGCCTTCTCTATGCAAATTTCTACCCCAATCTGCCTCAGTCGGCGTCGCAGTCTCTGTCAGCGTCTCTGTCACAGCGTCTCAGTCGCTGTCGCTATCGATTGGGTGGTCTGCTGCCTTCTCTATGCCTATATCTATCCCTACCTGTTTCAGTCGCCATCTCAGTCTGCGTCGCAGCCTCTGTCAGCGTCACTGCCTCTGTCAGCGTCTCTGTAGGCGTCTCAGTCGCTGCCGCTGTCGATTGGGGGGGTCTGCTGCCTTCTCTATGCCAATATCTACCCCACTCTGAATCAGTCGGTGGCGCAGCCTCTGTCAGCGTCTCTGTAGGCGTCTCAGTCGCTGCCGCTGTCGATTGGGGGGGGGGTCTGCTGCCTTCTCTATGCCAATATCTACCCCTATCTGCCTCAGTTGGGGTCTCAGTCGGCGTCGCAGCCTCTGTCAGCGTCTCTAAATGCGTCTCAGACGCTGTCGATTGGGGGTCTGCTGCCTTTTCTATGCCTATATCTACCCCAATCTGCCTCAGTCGGTGGCGCAGCCTCTGTCAGCGTCTCTGTAGGTGTCTCAGTCGCTGCCGCTGTCGATTGGGGGGTCTGCTGCCTTCTCTATGCCTATATCTACCTTTATCTGCCTCAATCGGCGTCGCAGCCCATGTCAGCGTCTCTGTAGGCGTCTCAGTCGCTGCCGCTATCGATTGGGGGTTCTGCTGCCTTGCCTATGATTATATCTACCCCTATCTGCCTCAGTCGGCGTCTAAGTCGGCGTCGCAGCCTCTGTCAGCGTCTCTGTAGGCGTCATATTTGTTGCCGTTGTCGATTGGGGGGTCTGTTGCTTTCTGTATACCTATATCTACCCCTATCTGCCTCAGTCGGCGTCGCAGCCTCTGTCAGCGTCTCTGTAGGCGTCTCAGTCGCTGCCGCTGTTGATTTTGGGGGTCTGCTGCCTTCTCTATGCCAATATCTACCCCAATCTTCCTCAGTCGGCGTCGCAGCCTCTGTCAGCGTCTCTGTAGGCGTCTCAGTCGCTGCCGCTATCGATTGGGGGGTCTGCTGCCTTCTCTATGCGTATATCTACCCCTATCTCCCTCAGTCGGCGTCTCAGTCGGCATCGCAATCTCTGCCAGCATCTCTGTAGGCGTCTCAGTCGCTGCCACTGTCGATTGGGGGGCTGCTGCCTTCTCTATGCCTATATCTAATCCTTATCTGCCAAAGTCGGTGTCTCAGCCTCTGACAGCGTCTCTGTAGGCGGCTCAGTCGCTGCCGCTATCGATTGGGGGGGTCTGCTGCCTCCTCTATGCCTATGTCTACCCCACTCTACCTCAGTCGGCGTCTCCGTCGGCGTCGCAACCTCTGTCAGCGTCGCAGCCTCTGTCAGCAGCTCTGTAGGCGTCTCAGTCACTGCCGCTGTCAAATTGGGGGGTCTGCTGCCTTCTCTATGCCTATATCTCCCCCTATCTGAATCAGTCGGCATCTCAGTCGGCGTCGCAGCCTCTGCAGCGTCTCTGTAGGCGTCTCAGCCGCTGCCGCTGTCGAATGGGGGGGGGGGCTGCTGCATTCTATATGCCTATATCTAACCCCTATCTGCCTCAGTCGGTGTCGCAGCCTCTGTCAGCGTCTCTGTAGGCGTCTCGGTTGTTGCCGCTGTCGATTGAGGGGTCTGCTGCCTTGGCTATGCCTATGTCTTACCTTCTCTGCCTCAGTGGGCGTCCCAATCGTCGTCGCAGCCTCTGTCAGCGTCTATGTTGGCGTCTCAGTCGCTGCCCCTGTCGATTGGGGTGGTCTGCTGCCATCTCTATGCCTATCTCTACCCCTACCTCCCTCAGTCTAACCCGTTTCTGCCTCATTCGGCGTCTCATTAGGCGTCGCAGCCACTGTCAGCGTCTCTAAATGCGTCTCAGCCGCTGCCGCTGTCGAATGGGGGGGGGTCTGCTGCCTTCTCTATGCCTATATCTAACCCTATCTGAATCAGTCGGCATCTCAGTTGGCGTCGCAGCCTCTGTCAGCGTCTCTGTATGCGTCTCAGTCGCTGCCAATGTCGTTTGGGGGGTCTGCTGCCTTCTCTAAGCCAATATCTACCCCTATCTGACTCAGTCGGCGTCGCAGCCCATGTCAGTGTCTCTGTAGGCGTCTCAGTCTCTGCCGCTGTCGATTGGGGTTCTGCAGCCTTCTCTATGCCTATATCTACCCCTATCTGCCTCAGCCGGTGTCTCAGTCGGCTTCTCAGCCTCTGTCAGCGTCTCTGTAGGTGTCTCAATCGCTGCCGCTGTTGATTGGGGGTTCTGCTGCCTTGTCTATGACTATAACTAAACCTATCTACCTCAGTCGGCGTCGCAGCCTCTGTCAGTGTCTCTGTAGGCGTCTCAGTTGTTGCCGTTGTCGATTGGGGGTTCTGCTGCCTTCTCTATGTCTATATCTACCCCTATCTGCCTCAGCCGGTATCTCAGTCGGCGTCGCAGCCTCTGTCAGCGTCTCTGTAAGCGTCTCAGTTGTTGCCGCTGTCGATTAGGGGGTCTGCTGCCTTCTCTATGCTTATGTCTACCCCTCTCTGCCTCAGTCGGCGTCTCAGTCGGCGTCTAAGTCGGCGTCTCAGTCGGCGCCTCAGTTATCGTCGCAGCCTCTGTCAGCGTCGCAGCCTCTGCCAGGGTCTATGTAGGCGTCTCAGTCGCTGCCCCTGTCGATTGGGGTGGTCTGCTGCCTTCTCTATGAATATCCCTACCCCTACCTCCCTCAGTCGGCGTCACAGTCGGCTTCTCAGCCTCTGTCAGCGTCTCTGTAGGTGTCTCAGTCGCTGCCGCTGTCGATTGGGGGGTCTGTTGCCTTCTGTATACCTATATCTACCCCTATTTGCCTCAATCGGCGTCGCAGCCTCTGTCAGCGTCTCTGTAGCCGTCTCAGTCGCTGCCGCTGTCGATTGGGGGGGTCTGCTGCCTTCGTTATGCCAATATCTACCCCAATCTGCCTCAGTCGGCGTCGCCGCCTCTGTCAGCGTCTCTGTAGGCGTCTCAGTCGCTGCCGCTGTCGATTGGGGTGGTCTGCTGCCTTCTCTATGAATATCCCTACCCCTACCTCCCTCAGTCGGCGTCACAGTCGGCTTCTCAGCCTCTGTCAGGGTCTCTGTAGGTGTCTCAGTCGCTACCGCTGTCGATTGGGGTGGTCTGCTGCCTTCTCTATGCCAATATCTACCCCAATCTGCCTCAGTCGGCGTCGCAGTCTCGTTCAGCGTCTCTGTCACAGCGTCTCAGTTGTAGCCGCTGTCGATTGGGGGGTCTGCTGCCTTCTATATGCCTATGTCGACCCCTCTCTGCCTCAGTCGGCGTCTCAGTCGGCGTCGCAGCCTCTGTCAGCGTCACTGCCTCTGTCAGCGTCTATGTAGGCGTCTCAGTCGCTGCCCCTGTCGATTGGGGTGGTCTGCTGCCTTCTCTATGCCTATCTCTACCCCTACCTCCCTCAGTCGGCGTCACAGTCGGCTTCTCAGCCTCTGTCAGCGTCTCTGTAGGTGTCTCAGTCGCTGCCGCTGTCGATTGGGGGGTCTGCTGCCTTTTCTATGCCTAAATCCACCCATATCTGCCTCAGTCGGCGTCGCAGCCCATGTCAGAGTCTCTGTAGGCGTCTCAGTCTCTGCCGCTGTCGATTGGGGGTTCTGCTGCTTTCTCTATGCCTATATCTACCCCTATTTGCCTCAGCCGGTGTCTCGGTCGGCTTCTCAGCCTCTGTCAGCGTCTCTGTAAGTGTCTCAGTCGCTGCCGCTGTCGATTGGGGGTTCTGCTGCCTTGTCTATGATAATAACTACCCCTATCTGCCTCAGTCGGCGTCTCAGTCGGCGTCGCAGCCTCTATCAGCGTCTCTGTAGGCGTGTCAGTTGTTGCCGTTGTCGATTGGGGGGTCTGTTGCCTTCTGTATACCTATATCTACCCCTGTTTGCCTCAATCGGCGTCGCAGCCTCTGTCAGCGTCTTTGTAGGCGTCTCAGTCTCTGCCGCTGTCGATTGGGGGGTCTGCTGCCTTCTCTATGCTTATGTCTACCCCTCTCTGCCTCAGTCGGCGTCTCAGTCGGCGTCTCAGTCGGCGTCTCAGTCGGCGTCTCAGTCGGCGTCTCAGTTGGCGTCGCAGCCTCTGTCAGCGTCTCTGTAGCCGTCTCAGTCGCTGCCGCTGTCGATTGGAGGGGTCTGCTGCCTTCGCTATGCCAATATCTACCCCAATCTGCCTCAGTCGGCGTCGCCGCCTCTGTCAGCGTCTCTGCAGGCGTCTCAGTCGCTGCCGCTGTCGATTGGGGTGGTATGCTGCCTTCTCTATGCCAATATCTACCCCAATCTGCCTCAGTCGGCATCTCAGTCGGTGTCGCAGCCTCTGTCAGCATCGCAGCCTCTGTCAGAGTCGCAGCCTCTGTCAGCGTCTCTGTAGGCTTCCCAGATGTTGCCGCTGTCGATTGGGGGATCTGCTGCCTTCTCTATGCCTATGTCTACCCGTCTCTGCCTCAGTCGGCGTCTCAGCCTCTGTCAGCGTCTCTGTAGGCGGCTCAGTCGCTGCCGCTATCGATTGGGAGGTTCTGCTGCCTCCTCTAAGCCAATATCTACCCCTATCTACCTCAGTTGGCTTCTCAGTCGGCGTCGCAGCCTCTGTCGGCGTTTCTGTAGGCGTCTCAGTCGCTGCCACTGTCGTTTGGGGGTCTGCTGCCTTCACTATCCCTATATCTACCTTTGTCTCCCTCAGTCGGCGTCTCAGTCGGAATCGCAACCTCTGCCATCGTATCTGTAGGCGTCTCAGTCGCTGCCCCTGTCGATTGGGGGGGTCTGCTGCCTTCTCTATGCCAATATCTACTCCTATCTGCCTCAGTCGGCGTCTCAGTCGGCATCGCAGCCTCTGTCAGCGCTTTTGTAGGCGTCTCAGTCGCTGCCGCTATCGACTGGGGGGTCAGCTGCCTTCTCTATGCCTATATCTACCCTTATCTGCCTCAGTCGGCGTCTCATTCGGCGTCGCAGCCACTGTCAGCGTCTCTAAAAGCGTCTCAGTCGCTGTCGCTGTCGATTGGGAGGTCTGCTGCCTTCTCTATGCCTATATCTACTCCTACTTGTTTCAGTCTGCATCTCATTCGGCATCGCAGCCCCTGTCAGCGTCTCTGTAGGCGTCTCAGTTGTTGCCGCTGTCGATTGGGGGGGTCTGCTGCCTTCTCCATGCCTATCTCTATCCCTACCTCCCTCAGTCGGCGTCACAGTCGGCTTCTCAGCCTCTGTCAGGGTCTCTATAGGTGTCTCAGTCGCTGCCGCTGTCGATTGGAGTGGTCTGCTGCCTTCTCTATGCCAATATTTACCCCAATCTGCCTCAGTCGGCGTCGCAGTCTCGTTCAGCGTCTCTGTCACAGCGTCTCAGTTGTTGCCGCTGTCGTTTGGGGGGTCTGCTGCCTTCTCTGTGGCAAGGTCTACCCCTCTCTGCCTCAGTCGGCGTCTCAGTCGGCGTCGCAGCCTCTGTCAGCGTCACTGCCTCTGTCAGCGTCTATGTAGGCTTCTCAGTCGCTGCCCCTGTCGATTGGGGTGGTCTGCTGCCTTCTCTATGCCTATCTCTACCCCTACCTCCCTCAGTCGGCGTCACAGTCGGCTTCTCAGCCTCTGTCAGCGTATCTGTAGGTGTCTCAGTCGCTGCCGCTGTCGATTGGGGGGTCTGCTGCCTTCTCTATGCCTATATCCACCCCTATCTGCCTCAGTCGGCGTCGCAACCCATGTCAGCGTCTCTGTAGGCGTCTCAGTCTCTGCCGCTGTCGATTTGGGGTTCTGCTGCCTTCTCTATGCCTATATCTACCCCTAGTTGCCTCAGCCGGTGTCTCGGTCGGCTTCTCAGCCCCTGTCAGCGTCTCTGTAGGAGTCTCAGTCGCTGCCGCTGTCGATTGGGGGTTCTGCTGCCTTGTCTTTGACTATAACTACCCCTATCTGCCTCAGTCGGCGTCTCAGTCGGCGTCGCAGCCTCTATCAGCGTCTCTGTAGGCGTCTCTGTAGGCGTCTCAGTTGTTGTCTGTTGCCTTCTGTATACCTATATCTACCCCTGTTTGCCTCAATCGGCGTCGCAGCCTCTGTCAGCGTCTCTGTAGGCGCCTCAGTTGTTGCCGCTGTCGATTGGGGGGGTCTGCTGCCTTCTCTATGCTTATGTCTACATCTCTCTGCCTCAGTCGGCGTCTCAGTCGGCGTCTCAGTTGGCGTCGCAGCCTCTGTCAGCGTCTCTGTAGCCGTCTCAGTCGCTGCCGCTGTCGATTGGAGGGTCTGCTGCCTTCGCTATGCCAATATCTACCCCAATATGCCTCAGTCGGCGTCGCCGCCTCTGTCAGCGTCTCTGTAGGCGTCTCAGTCGCTGCCGCTGTCGATTGGGGTGGTCTGCTGCCTTCTCTATGCCAATATCTACCCCAATCTGCCTCAGTCGGCATCTCAGTCGGTGTCGCAGCCTCTGTCAGCATCGCAGCCTCTGTCAGAGTCGCAGCCTCTGTCAGCGTCTCTGTAGGCTTCCCAGATGTTGCCGCTGTCGATTGGGGGGTCTGCTGCCTTCTCTATGCCTATGTCTACCCCTCTCTGCTTCAGTCGGCATCTCAGTCGGCGTCGCAGCCTCTGTCAGCGTCTCTGTAGCCGTCTCAGTCGCTGCCCCTGTCGATTGGGGGGTCTGCTGCCTTCTCTATGCCAATATCTACTCGTATCTGCCTCAGTCGGCGTCTCAGTTGGCATCGCAGCCTCTGTCAGCGCTTTTATAGGCGTCTCAGTCGCTGCCGCTATCGATTGGGGGGTCTGCTGCCTTCTCTATGCCTATATCTACCCTTATCTGCCTCAGTCGGCGTCTCATTCGGCGTCGCAGTCACTGTCAGCGTCTCTAAATGCGTCTCAGTCGCTGTCGCTGTCGATTGGGAGGTCTGCTGCCTTCTCTATGCCTATATCTACTCCTACCTGTTTCAGTCGGCATCTCAGTCGGCGTCGCAGCCCCTGTCAGCGTCTCTGTAGGCGTCTCAGTTGTTGCCGCTGTCGATTGGGGGGGGTCTGCTGCCTTCTCCATGCCAATATCTACCCCTATCTGCCTCAGTCGGCATCTCAGTCGGCGTCGCAGCCTCTGTCAGCGTCTCTGTAGTTGTCTCAGTCGCTGCCACTGTCGATTGGGGGAGGCTGCTGCCTTCTCTATGCCAATATCTACCCCAATCTGCCTCAGTCGGCGTCGCAGCCTCTGTCAGTGTCTCTGTAGGCGTCTCAGTCGCTGCCGTTGTCGATTGGGGGTTCTGCTGCCTTCTCTATGCCTATATCTACACTTATCTGCTTCAGTCGGTGTCTCAGTCGGCGTCGCAGCCTCTGTCAGCATCTATGTAGGCGTCTCAGTCGCTGCCCCTGTCGATTGTGGTGGTCTGCTGCCTTCTCTATGCCTATCTCTACTCCTACCTCCCTCAGTCGGCGTCACAGTCGGCTTCTCAGCCTCTGTCAGCGTCTCTGTAGGTGTCTCAGTCGCTGCCGCTGTCGATTGGGGGGTCTGCTGCCTTCTCTATGATTATATCCACCCCTATCTGCCTCAGTCGGCGTCGCAGCATATGTCAGCGTCTCTGTAGGCGTCTCTGACTCTGCCGCTGTCGATTGGGGGTTCTGCTGCCTTCTCTATGCCTATATCTACCCCTCTTTGCCTCAGCCGGTGTCTCGGTCGGCTTCTCAGCCCCTGTCAGCGTCTCTGTAGTAGTCTCAGTCGCTGCCGCTGTCGATTGGTGGTTCTGCTGCCTTGTCTATGACTATAACTACCCCTATCTGCCTCAGTCGGCGTCTCAGTCGGCGTCGCAGCCTCTATCAGCGTCTCTGTAGGCGTCTCTGTAGGCGTCTTAGTTGTTTGCTGTTGTCGATTGGGGGGTCTGTTGCCTTCTGTATACCTATATCTACCCCTGTTTGCCTCAATCGGCGTCGCAGCCTCTGTCAGCGTCTCTGTAGGCGTCTCAGTCTCTGCCGCTGTCGATTTGGGGTTCTGCTGCCTTCTCTATGCCTATATCTACCCCTATCTGCCTCAGCCGGTGTCTCAGTCGGCGTCGCAGCCTCCCACAGCGTCTCTGTAGGCGCCTCAGTTGTTGCCGCTGTCGATTGGGGGGTCTGCTGCCTTCTCTATGCTTATGTCTACCCCTCTCTGCCTCAGTCGGCGTCTCAGTCGGCGTCTCAGTTGGCGTCGCAGCCTCTGTCAGCGTCTCTGTAGCCGTCTCAGTCGCTGCCGCTGTCGATTGGAGGGTCTGCTGCCTTCGCTATGCCAATATCTACCCCACTATGCCTCAGTCGGCGTCGCCGCCTCTGTCAGCGTCTCTGTAGGCGTCTCAGTCGCTGCCGCTGTCGATTGGGGTGGTCTGCTGCCTTCTCTATGCCAATTTCTACCCCAATCTGCCTCAGTCGGCATCTCAGTCGGTGTCGCAGCCTCTGTCAGCATCGCAGCCTCTGTCAGAGTCGCAGCCTCTGTCAGCGTCTCTGTAGGCTTCCCAGATGTTGCCGCTGTCGATTGGGGGGTCTGCTGCCTTCTCTATGCCTATGTCTACCTCTCTCTGCCTCAGTCGGCGTCTCAGTTGGCGTCGCACCCTCAGTCGGCGTCGCAGCCTCTGTCAGCGTCTCTGTAGTTGTCTCAGTCGCTGCCACTGTCGTTTGGAGGTCTGCTGCCTTCACTATCCCTATATCTACCCCTGTATCCCTAAGTCCACATCTCAGTCGGAATCGCAACCTCTGCCACCGTCTATGTAGGCGTCTCAGTCGCTGCCCCTGTCGATTGGGGGGGTCTGCTGCCTCCTCTATGCCAATATCTACTCGTATCTGCCTCAGTCGGCGTCTCAGTCGGCATCGCAGCCTCTGTCAGCGCTTTTGTAGGCGTCTCAGTCGCTGCCGCTATCGATTGGGGGGTCTGCTGCCTGCTCTATGCCTACATCTACCCTTATCTGCCTCAGTCGGCGTGCCATTCGGCGTCGCAGTCACTGTCAGCGTCTCTAAATGCGTCTCAGTCGCTGTCGCTGTCGATTGGGAGGTCTGCTGCCTTCTCTATGGCTATATCTACCCCAATCAGCCTCAGTCGGCTTCACAGTCGGCTTTGCAGCCTCTGTAAGCGTCTCTGTAGGCGTCTCAGTCGCTGTCGCTGTCGATTGGCGGGTCTGATGCCTTCTCTATGCCTATATCTACCCGTATCTGCCTCAGTCGGCGTCTCAGTCGGCGTCACAGCCTCTGTCAGCGTCTCTGTAGGCGTCTCTCTGTCAGCGTCTCTGAATGCGTCTCATTAACTGTCGCTGTCGATTGGGCTGTCTGCTACCTTCTCTATGCATATATCTACCCCTATCTGCCTCAGTCGGCGTCTCAGTCGGCGTCGCAGCCCCTCTCAGCGTCTCTGTAGGCGTCTCAGTCACTGCCGCTGTCGATTGGGGGGTCTGCTGCCTTCTCTATGCCTATATCTACCTCTATCTGCCTCAGTCGGCATCTCAGTCGGCGTCGCAGCCTCTTTCAGCGTCTCTGTAGGCGTCTCAGTTGTTGCCGCTGTCGATTGGGTTGTCTGCAGCCTTCTCTATACCTGTATCCACCCCTATATGCCACTGTCGGCGTCTCAGTCGGCGTCGCAGCCTCTGTCAGCGTCTCTGTAGGCGTCTCAGTAGCTGCCGCTGATGATTGGGGGATCTGCTACCTTCTCTATGCCTATATCTACCCTTATCTGCCTCAGTCGGCGTCTTATTCGGCGTCGCAGCCTATATCAGCGTCTCTGTAGGCGTCTCTCTGTCAGCGTCTCTGAATGCGTCTCAGTAACTGCCGCTGTCGATTAGGTTGTCTGCTGCCTTCTCTATGCATATATCTACCCCTATCTGCCTCAGTCGGCGTCTCAGTCGGCGTCGCAGCCTCTGTCAGCGTCTCTGTAGGCGTCTCAGTCGCTGCCGCTGTCGATTGGGGGGTCTGCTGCCTTCTCTATGCCTATATCTACCCCTATCTGCCTCAGTAGACATCTCAGTCGGGGTCGCAGCCTCTATCAGCGTCTCTGTAGGCGTCTCAATCGCTGCCGCTGTCGATTGGGGGTTCTGATGCCTTCTCTATGCCTATATCTACCCCTATATGTCTCAGTCGGCATCTCAGTCGGCGTCGCAGCCTTTATCATTGTCTCTGAAAACGTCTCAGTTGTTGCCGGTGTCGATTGAGGGGTCTGCTGCCTTTTCTATGCCTATGTCTAACCCTCTCTGCCTCAGTCGGCGTCTCAGTCGGCGTCTCAGTCGGCGTCGCAGCCTATTGTCAGCGTTTCTGTAGGCGTCTCAGTCGCTGCCGCTGTCGATTGGGGGGTCTGCTGCCTTCTCTATGCCAATATCTACCCCTATCTGCTTCAGTCGGTGTATCAGTCGGCGTCGCAGCCTCTGTCGGCGTTTCTGTAGGCGTCGCAATCGCTGCCGCTGTCGATTGGAAGGTCTGCTGCCTTCTCTATGCCTATATCTACCCCTATCGGCCTTAGTCGGCATCTCAGTCGGGGTCGCAGCCTCTATCAGCGTCTCTGTAGGCATCTCAGTCGCTGCCGTTGTCGATTGGGGGGTCTGCTGCCTTCTCTATGCCTATATCTACCCCTATCTGCCTCAGTCGGCGTCGCAGCCTATTGTCAGCGTCTCTGTAGGCGTCTCAGTCGCTGCCACTGTCGATTGAGGGGTCTGCTGCCTTCTCTATGCCTATATCTACCCCTATCTGCCTAAGTGGGCGTCTCAGTCGGCGTCGCAGCCTCTGTCAGCGTCTCTGTAGGCGTCTCTCTGTCAGTGTCTCTGAATACGTATCAGTCGCTGCCGCTGTCGATTGGGGCGTCTGCTGCCTTCTCTATGCCTATGTCTAACCCTCTCTGCCACAGTCGGCGTCTCAGTCGTCGTCGCAGCCTCTCTGTCAGCGTCTCTGTAGGCGTCTCAGTCGCTGCCGCTGTCGATTGGGGGTTCTGCTGCCTTCGTTATGCCTATATCTACCCCTACCTGCCTCAGTCGGCATCTCAGTCGGTGTCGCAGCCTCTGTCATCGTCTCTGTAGGCGTCTCAGTCGCTACCACTGTCCATTGGGGGTCTGCTGCCTTCACTATCCCTATATCTACCCCTATCGGCCTCAGTCGCCGTCTCAGTCGGCGTCGCAGCCTCTGTCAGCGTCTCTGTAGGCGTCTCAGTCGCTGCCACTGTCGATTGGGGGTCTGCTGCTTTCTCTATGCCTATATATACCCCTGTCTCACTCAGTCGGCGTCTCAGTCGGCATCGCAACCTCTGTCATCGTCTCTGTAGGCGTCTCAGTTGTTGCCGCTGTCGATTGGGTTGTCTGCTGTCTTCTCTATGCCTATGTCTATCCCTCTCTGCCTCCGTCGGCGTCTCAGTCGTCGTCGCAGCCTCTGTCAGCGTTTCTGTAGGCGTCTCAGTCGCTGCTGCTGTCGATTGGGGGGTCTGCTGCCTTCTCTATGCCTATAACCATCCCTATCTGCATCGTTTGACGTCGCAGCCTTTTGTCAGAGTCGTTGTAGGCATCTCAGTCGCTGCCACTGTCGATTGGGGGTCTGCTGCCTTCTCTATGCCTATATATACCCCTGTTTCCCTCAGTCGGCGTCTCAGTCGTCGTCGCAGCCTCTGTCAGCGTCTCTGTAGGCGTCTCAGCCGCTGCCGCTGTCGATTGGGAGGGGGGTCTGCTGCCTTCTCTATGCCTATATCTAACCCCTATCTGCCTCAGTCGGTGTCGCAGCCTCTGTCAGCGTCTTTGTAGGCGTCTCAGTTGTTGCCGCTGTCGATTGGGGGGTCAGCTGCCTTCTCTATGACTATGTCTACCCCACTTTGCCTCAGTCGGCGTCTCAGTCGGCGTCGCAACCTCTGTCAGCATCGCAGCCTCTGTCAGCGGCTCTGTAGGCGTCTCAGTTACTACCGCTGTCAAATTGGGGGGGTCTGCTGCATTCTCTATGCCTATATCTACCCCTATCTGAATCAGTCGGCATCTCAGTCGGCGTCGCAGCCTCTGTCAGCGTCTCTGTAGGCGTCTCAGTCGCTGCTGCTGTCGATTGGGGGGTCTGCTGCCTTCTCTATGCCTATAACCATCCCTATCTGCATCGTTTGGCGTCGCAGCCTTTTGTCAGAGTCGTTGTAGGCATCTCAGTCGCTGCCACTGTCGATTGGGGGTCTGCTGCCTTCTCTATGCCTATATATACCCCTGTCTCCCTCAGTCGGCGTCTCAGTCGTCGTCGCAGCCTCTGTCAGCGTCTCTGTAGGCGTCTCAGTCGCTGCCACTGTCGATTGGGGGTCTGCTGCCTTCTCTATGCCTATATCTCCCCCTATCTGAATCAGTCGGCATCTCAGTCGGCGTCGCAGCCTCTGCAGCGTCTCTGTAGGCGTCTCAGCCGCTGCCGCTGTCGAATGGGGGGGGGGGGCTGCTGCCTTCTATATGCCTATATCTAACCCCTATCTGCCTCAGTCGGTGTCGCAGCCTCTGTCAGCGTCTCTGTAGGCGTCTCGGTTGTTGCCGCTGTCGATTGAGGGGTCTGCTGCCTTGGCTATGCCTATGTCTAACCTTCTCTGCCCGCGACTCTGTAGGCGTCTCAGTCGCTGCCGCTATCGATTGGGGGGTCTGCTGCCTCCTCTATGCCTATGTCTACCCCACTCTACCTCAGTCGGCGTCTCCGTCGGCGTCGCAACCTCTGTCAGCGTCGCAGCCTCTGTCAGCAGCTCTGTAGGCGTCTCAGTCACTGCCGCTGTCAAATTGGGGGGTCTGCTGCCTTCTCTATGCCTATATCTCCCCCTATCTGAATCAGTCGGCATCTCAGTCGGCGTCGCAGCCTCTGCAGCGTCTCTGTAGGCGTCTCAGCCGCTGCCGCTGTCGAATGGGGGGGGGGGGGTCTGCTGCCTTCTCTATGCCTATATCTAACCCTATCTGAATCAGTCGGCATCTCAGTCGACTACGCAGCCTCTGTCAGCGTCTCTGTATGCGTCTCAGTCGCTGCCAATGTCGTTTGGGGGGTCTGCTGCCTTCTCTATGCCAATATCTACCCCTATCTGACTCAGTCGGCGTCGCAGCTCATGTCAGTGTTTCTGTAGGCGTCTCGGTCTCTGCCGCTGTCGATTGGGGTTCTGCAGCCTTCTCTATGCCTATATCTACCCCTATCTGCCTCAGCCGGTGTCTCAGTCGGCTTCTCAGCCTCTGTCAGCGTCTCTGTAGGTGTCTCAGTCGCTGCCGCTGTTGATTGGGGGTTCTGCTGCCTTGTCTATGACTGTAACTACCCCTATCTGCCTCAGTCGGCGTCGCAGCCTCTGTCAGTGTCTCTGTAGGAGTCTCAGTTGTTGCCGTTGTCGATTGGGGGTTCTGCTGCCTTCTCTATGCCTATATCTACCCCTATCTGCCTCAGCCGGTATCTCAGTCGGCGTCGCAGCCTCTGTCAGCGTCTCTGTAGGCGTCTCAGTTGTTGCCGCTGTCGATTAGGGGGTCTGCTGCCTTCTCTATGCTTATGTCTACCCCTCTCTGCCTCAGTCGGCGTCTCAGTCGGCGTCTAAGTCGGCGTCTCAGTCGGCGCCTCAGTTATCGTCGCAGCCTCTGTCAGCGTCGCAGCCTCTGCCAGGGTCTATGTAGGCGTCTCAGTCGCTGCCCCTGACGATTGGGGTGGTCTGCTGCCTTCTCTATGAATATCCCTACCCCTACCTCCCTCAGTCGGCGTCACAGTCGGCTTCTCAGCCTCTGTCAGCGTCTCTGTAGGTGTCTCAGTCGCTGCCGCTGTCGATTGGGGGGGGGGTCTGCTGCCTTCTCTATGCCTATATCTAACCCTATCTGAATCAGTCGGCATCTCAGTCGGCGTCGCAGCCTCTGTCAGCGTCTCTGTAGGCGTCTCATTCGCTGCCACTGTCGATTGAGGGGTCTGCTGCCTTCTCTATGCCTATATCTACCCCTATCTGCCTAAGTGGGCGTCTCAGTTGGCGTCGCACCCTCAGTCGGCGTCGCAGCCTCTGTCAGCGTCTCTGTAGTTGTCTCAGTCGCTGCCACTGTCGTTTGGAGGTCTGCTGCCTTCACTATCCCTATATCTACCCCTGTATCCCTAAGTCCACATCTCAGTCGGAATCGCAACCTCTGCCACCGTCTATGTAGGCGTCTCAGTCGCTGCCCCTGTCGATTGGGGGGGTCTGCTGCCTCCTCTATGCCAATATCTACTCGTATCTGCCTCAGTCGGCGTCTCAGTCGGCATCGCAGCCTCTGTCAGCGCTTTTGTAGGCGTCTCAGTCGCTGCCGCTATCGATTGGGGGGTCTGCTGCCTGCTCTATGCCTACATCTACCCTTATCTGCCTCAGTCGGCGTGCCATTCGGCGTCGCAGTCACTGTCAGCGTCTCTAAATGCGTCTCAGTCGCTGTCGCTGTCGATTGGGAGGTCTGCTGCCTTCTCTATGGCTATATCTACCCCAATCAGCCTCAGTCGGCTTCACAGTCGGCTTTGCAGCCTCTGTAAGCGTCTCTGTAGGCATCTCAGTCGCTGTCGCTGTCGATTGGCGGGTCTGATGCCTTCTCTATGCCTATATCTACCCGTATCTGCCTCAGTCGGCGTCTCAGTCGGCGTCACAGCCTCTGTCAGCGTCTCTGTAGGCGTCTCTCTGTCAGCGTCTCTGAATGCGTCTCATTAACTGTCGCTGTCGATTGGGCTGTCTGCTGCCTTCTCTATGCATATATCTACCCCTATCTGCCTCAGTCGGCGTCTCAGTCGGCGTCGCAGCCCCTCTCAGCGTCTCTGTAGGCGTCTCAGTCACTGCCGCTGTCGATTGGGGGGTCTGCTGCCTTCTCTATGCCTATATCTACCTCTATCTGCCTCAGTCGGCATCTCAGTCGGCGTCGCAGCCTCTTTCAGCGTCTCTGTAGGCGTCTCAGTTGTTGCCGCTGTCGATTGGGTTGTCTGCAGCCTTCTCTATACCTGTATCCACCCCTATATGCCACTGTCGGCGTCTCAGTCGGCGTCGCAGCCTCTGTCAGCGTCTCTGTAGGCGTCTCAGTAGCTGCTGCTGATGATTGGGGGATCTGCTACCTTCTCTATGCCTATATCTACCCTTATCTGCCTCAGTCGGCGTCTTATTCGGCGTCGCAGCCTATATCAGCGTCTCTAAATGTGTCTCTGTCGCTGTCGATTGGGGGGTCTGCTGCCTTCTCTATGCCTATATCTACCCCAATCTGCCTCAGTCGGCGTCACAGTCGGCGTCTCAGCCTCTGTTAGCGTCTCTGTAGGCATCTCAGTCGCTGCCGTTGTCGATTGGGGGGTCTGCTGCCTTCTCTATGCCTATATCTACCCGTATCTGCCTCAGTCGGCGTCTCAGTCCGCGTCACAGCCTCTATCAGCGTCTCTGTAGGCGTCTCTCTGTCAGCGTCTCTGAATGCGTCTCAGTAACTGCCGCTGTCGATTAGGTTGTCTGCTGCCTTCTCTATGCATATATCTACCCCTATCTGCCTCAGTCGGCGTCTCAGTCGGCGTCGCAGCCTCTGTCAGCGTCTCTGTAGGCGTCTCAGTCGCTGCCGCTGTCGATTGGGGGGTCTGCTGCCTTCTCTATGCCTATATCTACCCCTATCTGCCTCAGTCGACATCTCAGTCGGGGTCGCAGCCTCTATCAGCGTCTCTGTAGGCGTCTCAATCGCTGCCGCTGTCGATTGGGGGTTCTGATGCCTTCTCTATGCCTATATCTACCCCTATATGTCTCAGTCGGCATCTCAGTCGGCGTCGCAGCCTTTATCATTGTCTCTGAAAACGTCTCAGTTGTTGCCGGTGTCGATTGAGGGGTCTGCTGCCTTTTCTATGCCTATGTCTAACCCTCTCTGCCTCAGTCGGCGTCTCAGTCGGCGTCGCAGCCTATTGTCAGCGTTTCTGTAGGCGTCTCAGTCGCTGACGCTGTCGATTGGGGGGTCTGCTGCCTTCTCTATGCCAATATCTACCCCTATCTGCTTCAGTCGGTGTATCAGTCGGCGTCGCAGCCTCTGTCGGCGTTTCTGTAGGCGTCGCAATCGCTGCCGCTGTCGATTGGAAGGTCTGCTGCCTTCTCTATGCCTATATCTACCCCTATCGGCCTTAGTCGGCATCTCAGTCGGGGTCGCAGCCTCTATCAGCGTCTCTGTAGGCATCTCAGTCGCTGCCGTTGTCGATTGGGGGGTCTGCTGCCTTCTCTATGCCTATATCTACCCCTATCTGCCTCAGTCGGCGTCTCAGTCGGCGTCGCAGCCTATTGTCAGCGTCTCTGTAGGCGTCTCAGTCGCTGCCACTGTCGATTGAGGGGTCTGCTGCCTTCTCTATGCCTATATCTACCCCTATCTGCCTAAGTGGGCGTCTCAGTCGGCGTCGCAGCCTCTGTCAGCGTCTCTGTAGGCGTCTCTCTGTCAGTGTCTCTGAATACGTATCAGTCGCTGCCGCTGTCGATTGGGGCGTCTACTGCCTTCTCTATGCCTATGTCTAACCCTCTCTGCCACAGTCGGCGTCTCAGTCGTCGTCGCAGCCTCTCTGTCAGCGTCTCTGTAGGCGTCTCAGTCGCTGCCGCTGTCGATTGGGGGTTCTGCTGCCTTCGTTATGCCTATATCTACCCCTACCTGCCTCAGTCGGCATCTCAGTCGGTGTCGCAGCCTCTGTCATCGTCTCTGTAGGCGTCTCAGTCGCTACCACTGTCCATTGGGGGTCTGCTGCCTTCACTATCCCTATATCTACCCCTATCGGCCTCAGTCGCCGTCTCAGTCGGCGTCGCAGCCTCTGTCAGCGTCTCTGTAGGCGTCTCAGTCGCTGCCACTGTCGATTGGGGGTCTGCTGCTTTCTCTATGCCTATATATACCCCTGTCTCACTCAGTCGGCGTCTCAGTCGGCATCGCAACCTCTGTCATCGTCTCTGTAGGCGTCTCAGTTGTTGCCGCTGTCGATTGGGTTGTCTGCTGTCTTCTCTATGCCTATGTCTATCCCTCTCTGCCTCCGTCGGCGTCTCAGTCGTCGTCGCAGCCTCTGTCAGCGTTTCTGTAGGCGTCTCAGTCGCTGCTGCTGTCGATTGGGGGGTCTGCTGCCTTCTCTATGCCTATAACCATCCCTATCTGCATCGTTTGGCGTCGCAGCCTTTTGTCAGAGTCGTTGTAGGCATCTCAGTCGCTGCCACTGTCGATTGGGGGTCTGCTGCCTTCTCTAAGCCTATATATACCCCTGTCTCCCTCAGTCGGCGTCTCAGTCGTCGTCGCAGCCTCTGTCAGCGTCTCTGTAGGCGTCTCAGCCGCTGCCGCTGTCGAATGGGAGGGGGGTCTGCTGCCTTCTCTATGCCTATATCTAACCCCTATCTGCCTCAGTCGGTGTCGCAGCCTCTGTCAGCGTCTTTGTAGGCGTCTCAGTTGTTGCCGCTGTCGATTGGGGGGTCAGCTGCCTTCTCAATGACTATGTCTACCCCACTTTGCCTCAGTCGGCGTCTCAGTCGGCGTCGCAACCTCTGTCAGCATCGCAGCCTCTGTCAGCGGCTCTGTAGGCGTCTCAGTTACTACCGCTGTCAAATTGGGGGGGTCTGCTGCATTCTCTATGCCTATTACTACCCCTATCTGAATCAGTCGGCATCTCAGTCGGCGTCGCAGCCTCTGTCAGCGTCTCTGTAGGCGTCTCAGTCGCTGCTGCTGTCGATTGGGGGGTCTGCTGCCTTCTCTATGCCTATAACCATCCCTATCTGCATCGTTTGGCGTAGCAGCCTTTTGTCAGAGTCGTTGTAGGCATCTCAGTCGCTGCCACTGTCGATTGGGGGTCTGCTGCCTTCTCTATGCCCATATATACCCCTGTCTCCCTCAGTCGGCGTCTCAGTCGTCGTCGCAGCCTCTGTCAGCGTCTCTGTAGGCGTCTCAGTCGCAGCCGCTATCGATTGGGGTGGTCTGCTGCCACCTCTATGCCTATATCTACCCCTATCTGAATCAGTCGGCATATCAGTCGGCGTCGCAGCCTCTGCAGCGTCTCTGTAGGCGTCTCAGCCGCTGCCGCTGTCGAATGGGGGGGGGGGGGGCTGCTGCCTTCTATATGCCTATATCTAACCCCTATCTGCCTCAGTCGGTGTCGCAGCCTCTGTCAGCGTCTCTGTAAGCGTCTCGGTTGTTGCCGCTGTCGATTGAGGGGTCTGCTGCCTTGGCTATGCCTATGTCTAACCTTCTCTGCCCGCGACTCTGTAGGCGTCTCAGTCGCTGCCGCTATCGATTGGGGGGTCTGCTGCCTTCTCTATGCCTATATCTACCCTTATCTGCCTCAGTCGGCGTCTCATTAGGCGTCGCAGCCACTGTCAGCGTCTCTAAATGCGTCTCAGTCGCTGTCGCTGTCGATTGGGAGGTCTGCTGCCTTCTCTATGCCTATATCTACCCCTATCTGAATCAGTCGGCATCTCAGTCGGCGTCGCAGCCTCTGTCAGCGTCTCTGTAGGCGTCTCAGTCGCTGCCACTGTCGATTGGGGGGTCTGCTGCCTTCTCTATGCCTATATCTAATCCTTATCTGCCAAAGTCGGTGTCTCAGCCTCTGACAGCGTCTCTGTAGGCGTCTCAGTCGCTGCCGCTATCGATTGGGGGTCTGCTGCCTCCTCTATGCCTATGTCTACCCCACTCTACCTCAGTCGGCGTCTCCGTCGGCGTCGCAACCTCTGTCAGCGTCGCAGCCTCTGTCAGCAGCTCTGTAGGCGTCTCAGTCACTGCCGCTGTCAAATTGGGGGGTCTGCTGCCTTCTCTATGCCTATATCTCCCCCTATCTGAATCAGTCGGCGTCTCAGTCGTCGTCGCAGCCTCTGTCAGCGTCTCTGTAGGCGTCTCAGCCGCTGCCGCTGTCGAATGGGAGGGGGGTCTGCTGCCTTCTCTATGCCTATATCTAACCCCTATCTGCCTCAGTCGGTGTCGCAGCCTCTGTCAGCGTCTTTGTAGGCGTCTCAGTTGTTGCCGCTGTCGATTGGGGGGTCAGCTGCCTTCTCAATGACTATGTCTACCCCACTTTGCCTCAGTCGGCGTCTCAGTCGGCGTCGCAACCTCTGTCAGCATCGCAGCCTCTGTCAGCGGCTCTGTAGGCGTCTCAGTTACTACCGCTGTCAAATTGGGGGGGTCTGCTGCATTCTCTATGCCTATTACTACCCCTATCTGAATCAGTCGGCATCTCAGTCGGCGTCGCAGCCTCTGTCAGCGTCTCTGTAGGCGTCTCAGTCGCTGCTGCTGTCGATTGGGGGGTCTGCTGCCTTCTCTATGCCTATAACCATCCCTATCTGCATCGTTTGGCGTAGCAGCCTTTTGTCAGAGTCGTTGTAGGCATCTCAGTCGCTGCCACTGTCGATTGGGGGTCTGCTGCCTTCTCTATGCCCATATATACCCCTGTCTCCCTCAGTCGGCGTCTCAGTCGTCGTCGCAGCCTCTGTCAGCGTCTCTGTAGGCGTCTCAGTCGCTGCCACTGTCGATTGGGGGTCTGCTGCCTTCTCTATGCCTATATCTCCCCCTATCTGAATCAGTCGGCATATCAGTCGGCGTCGCAGCCTCTGCAGCGTCTCTGTAGGCGTCTCAGCCGCTGCCGCTGTCGAATGGGGGGGGGGGGGCTGCTGCCTTCTATATGCCTATATCTAACCCCTATCTGCCTCAGTCGGTGTCGCAGCCTCTGTCAGCGTCTCTGTAAGCGTCTCGGTTGTTGCCGCTGTCGATTGAGGGGTCTGCTGCCTTGGCTATGCCTATGTCTAACCTTCTCTGCCCGCGACTCTGTAGGCGTCTCAGTCGCTGCCGCTATCGATTGGGGGGTCTGCTGCCTTCTCTATGCCTATATCTACCCTTATCTGCCTCAGTCGGCGTCTCATTAGGCGTCGCAGCCACTGTCAGCGTCTCTAAATGCGTCTCAGTCGCTGTCGCTGTCGATTGGGAGGTCTGCTGCCTTCTCTATGCCTATATCTACCCCTATCTGAATCAGTCGGCATCTCAGTCGGCGTCGCAGCCTCTGTCAGCGTCTCTGTAGGCGTCTCAGTCGCTGCCACTGTCGATTGGGGGGTCTGCTGCCTTCTCTATGCCTATATCTAATCCTTATCTGCCAAAGTCGGTGTCTCAGCCTCTGACAGCGTCTCTGTAGGCGTCTCAGTCGCTGCCGCTATCGATTGGGGGTCTGCTGCCTCCTCTATGCCTATGTCTACCCCACTCTACCTCAGTCGGCGTCTCCGTCGGCGTCGCAACCTCTGTCAGCGTCGCAGCCTCTGTCAGCAGCTCTGTAGGCGTCTCAGTCACTGCCGCTGTCAAATTGGGGGGTCTGCTGCCTTCTCTATGCCTATATCTCCCCCTATCTGAATCAGTCGGCATCTCAGTCGGCGTCGCAGCCTCTGCAGCGTCTCTGTAGGCGTCTCAGCCGCTGCCGCTGTCGAATGGGGGGGGGGGTCTGCTGCCTTCTCTATGCCTATATCTACCCCTATCTGCCTCAGCCGGTGTCTCAGTCGGCTTCTCAGCCTCTGTCAGCGTCTCTGTAGGTGTCTCAGTCGCTGCCGCTGTTGATTGGGGGTTCTGCTGCCTTGTCTATGACTATAACTACCCCTATCTGCCTCAGTCGGCGTCGCAGCCTCTGTCAGTGTCTCTGTAGGAGTCTCAGTTGTTGCCGCTGTCGATTGGGGGGGGTCTGCTGCCTTCGTTATGCCAATATCTACCCCAATCTGCCTCAGTCGGCTTCTCAGCCTCTGTCAGCGTCTCTGTAGGTGTCTCAGTCGCTGCCGCTGTCGATTGGGGTTCTGCAGCCTTCTCTATGCCTATATCTACCCCTATCTGCCTCAGCCGGTGTCTCAGTCGGCTTCTCAGCCTCTGTCAGCGTCTCTGTAGGTGTCTCAGTCGCTGCCGCTGTTGATTGGGGGTTCTGCTGCCTTCTCTATGCCTATATCTACCCCTATCTGCCTCAGCCGGTATCTCAGTCGGCGTCGCAGCCTCTGTCAGCGTCTCTGTAGGCGTCTCAGTTGTTGCCGCTGTCGATTAGGGGGTCTGCTGCCTTCTCTATGCTTATGTCTACCCCTCTCTGCCTCAGTCGGCGTCTCAGTCGGCGTCTAAGTCGGCGTCTCAGTCGGCGCCTCAGTTATCGTCGCAGCCTCTGTCAGCGTCGCAGCCTCTGCCAGGGTCTATGTAGGCGTCTCAGTCGCTGCCCCTCTCGATTGGGGTGGTCTGCTGCCTTCTCTATGAATATCCCTACCCCTACCTCCCTCAGTCGGCGTCACAGTCGGCTTCTCAGCCTCTGTCAGCGTCTCTGTAGGTGTCTCAGTCGCTGCCGCTGTCGATTGGGGGGTCTGTTGCCTTCTGTATACCTATATCTACCCCTATTTGCCTCAATCGGCGTCGCAGCCTCTGTCAGCGTCTCTGTAGCCGTCTCAGTCGCTGCCGCTGTCGATTGGGGGGGTCTGCTGCCTTCGTTATGCCAATATCTACCCCAATCTGCCTCAGTCGGCGTCGCCGCCTCTGTCAGCGTCTCTGTAGGCGTCTCAGTCGCTGCCGCTGTCGATTGGGGTGGTCTGCTGCCTTCTCTATGAATATCCCTACCCCTACCTCCCTCAGTCGGCGTCACAGTCGGCTTCTCAGCCTCTGTCAGGGTCTCTGTAGGTGTCTCAGTCGCTACCGCTGTCGATTGGGGTGGTCTGCTGCCTTCTCTATGCCAATATCTACCCCAATCTGCCTCAGTCGGCGTCGCAGTCTCGTTCAGCGTCTCTGTCACAGCGTCTCAGTTGTTGCCGCTGTCGATTGGGGGGTCTGCTGCCTTCTATATGCCTATGTCGACCCCTCTCTGCCTCAGTCGGCGTCTCAGTCGGCGTCGCAGCCTCTGTCAGCGTCACTGCCTCTGTCAGCGTCTATGTAGGCGTCTCAGTCTCTGCCCCTGTCGATTGGGGTGGTCTGCTGCCTTCTCTATGCCTATCTCTACCCCTACCTCCCTCAGTCGGCGTCACAGTCGGCTTCTCAGCCTCTGTCAGCGTCTCTGTAGGTGTCTCAGTCGCTGCCGCTGTCGATTGGGGGGTCTGCTGCCTTTTCTATGCCTAAATCCACCCATATCTGCCTCAGTCGGCGTCGCAGCCCATGTCAGAGTCTCTGTAGGCGTCTCAGTCTCTGCCGCTGTCGATTGGGGGATCTGCTGCCTTCTCTATGCCCATATCTACCCCTATTTGCCTCAGCCGGTGTCTCGGTCGGCTTCTCAGCCTCTGTCAGCGTCTCTGTAGGTGTCGCAGTCGCTGCCGCTGTCGATTGGGGGTTCTGCTGTCTTGTCTATGATAATAACTACCCCTATCTGCCTCAGTCGGCGTCTCAGTCGGCGTCGCAGCCTCTATCAGCGTCTCTGTAGGCGTGTCAGTTGTTGCCGTTGTCGATTGGGGGGTCTGTTGCCTTCTGTATACCTATATCTACCCCTGTTTGCCTCAATCGGCGTCGCAGCCTCTGGCAGCGTCTCTGTAGGCGTCTCAGTCTCTGCCGCTGTCGATTGGGGGGTCTGCTGCCTTCTCTATGCTTATGTCTACCCCTCTCTGCCTCAGTCGGCGTCTCAGTCGGCGTCTCAGTCGGCGTCTCAGTCGGCGTCTCAGTTGGCGTCGCAGCCTCTGTCAGCGTCTCTGTAGCCGTCTCAGTCGCTGCCGCTGTCGATTGGAGGGGTCTGCTGCTTTCGCTATGCCAATATCTACCCCAATCTGCCTCAGTCGGCGTCGCCGCCTCTGTCAGCGTCTCTGCAGGCGTCTTAGTCGCTGCCGCTGTCGATTGGGGTGGTATGATGCCTTCTCTATGCCAATATCTACCCCAATCTGCCTCAGTCGGCATCTCAGTCGGTGTCGCAGCCTCTGTCAGCATCGCAGCCTCTGTCAGAGTCGCAGCCTCTGTCAGCGTCTCTGTAGGCTTCCCAGATGTTGCCGCTGTCGATTGGGGGGTCTGCTGCCTTCTCTATGCCTATGTCTACCCCTCTCTGCCTCAGTCGGCGTCTCAGCCTCTGTCAGCGTCTCTGTAGGCGGCTCAGTCGCTGCCGCTATCGATTGGGAGGTTCTGCTGCCTCCTCTAAGCCAATATCTACCCCTATCTACCTCAGTCGGCTTCTCAGTCGGCGTCGCAGCCTCTGTCGGCGTTTCTGTAGGCGTCTCAGTCGCTGCCACTGTCGTTTGGGGGTCTGCTGCCTTCACTATCCCTATATCTACCTTTGTCTCCCTCAGTCGGCGTCTCAGTCGGAATCGCAACCTCTGCCATCGTATCTGTAGGCGTCTCAGTCGCTGCCCCTGTCGATTGGGGGGGTCTGCTGCCTTCTCTATGCCTATATCTACCCTTATCTGCCTCAGTCGGCGTCTCATTCGGCGTCGCAGCCACTGTCAGCGTCTCTAAAAGCGTCTCAGTCGCTGTCGATTGGGAGGTCTGCTGCCTTCTCTATGCCTATATCTACTCCTACTTGTTTCAGTCGGCATCTCATTCGGCATCGCAGCCCCTGTCAGCGTCTCTGTAGGCGTCTCAGTTGTTGCCGCTGTCGATTGGGGGGGTCTGCTGCCTTCTCCATGCCTATCTCTATCCCTACCTCCCTCAGTCGGCGTCTCAGTCGGCGTCTCAGTCGGCGTCTCAGTCGGCGTCTCAGTTGGCGGCGCAGCCTCTGTCAAGCTCGCAGCCTCTGCCAGCGTCTATGCAGGCGTCTCAGTCGCTGCCCCTGTCGATTGGGGTGGTCTGCTGCCTTCTCTATGAATATCCCTACCCCTACCTCCCTCAGTCGGCGTCACAGTCGGCTTCTCAGCCTCTGTCAGGGTCTCTATAGGTGTCTCAGTCGCTGCCGCTGTCGATTGGAGTGGTCTGCTGCCTTCTCTATGCCAATATTTACCCCAATCTGCCTCAGTCGGCGTCGCAGTCTCGTTCAGCGTCTCTGTCACAGCGTCTCAGTTGTTGCCGCTGTCGATTGGGGGGTCTGCTGCCTTCTCTATGGCAATGTCTACCCCTCTCTGCCTCAGTCGGCGTCTCAGTCGGCGTCGCAGCCTCTGTCAGCGTCGCTGCCTCTGTCAGCGTCTATGTAGGCGTCTCAGTCGCTGCCCCTGTCGATTGGGGTGGTCTGCTGCCTTCTCTATGCCTATCTCTACCCCTACCTCCCTCAGTCGGCGTCACAGTCGGCTTCTCAGCCTCTGTCAGCGTCTCTGTAGGTGTCTCAGTCGCTGCCGCTGTCGATTGGGGGGTCTGCTGCCTTCTCTATGCCTATATCCACCCCTATCTGCCTAAGTCGGCGTCGCAGCCCATGTCAGCGTCTCTGTAGGCGTCTCGGTCGGCTTCTCAGCCCCTGTCAGCGTCTCTGTAGGAGTCTCAGTCGCTGCCGCTGTCGATTGGGGGTTCTGCTGCCTTGTCTTTGACTATAACTACCCCTATCTGCCTCAGTCGGCGTCTCAGTCGGCGTCGCAGCCTCTATCAGCGTCTCTGTCAGCGTCTCTGTAGGCGTCTCAGTCTCAGCCGCTGTCGATTGGGGGTTCTGCTGCCTTCTCTATGCCTATATCTACCCCTATCTGCCTCAGCCGGTGTCTCAGTCGGCGTCGCAGCCTCCCACAGCGTCTCTATAGGCGTCTCAGTCGCTGCCGCTGTCGATTGGGGTGGTCTGCTGCCTTCTCTATGCCAATATCTACCCCAATCTGCCTCAGTCGGCATCTCAGTCGGTGTCGCAGCCTCTGTCAGCATCGCAGCCTCTGTCAGAGTCGCAGCCTCTGTCAGCGTCTCTGTAGGCTTCCCAGATGTTGCCGCTGTCGATTGGGGGGTCTGCTGCCTTCTCTATGCCTATGTCTACCCCTCTCTGCTTCAGTCGGCATCTCAGTCGGCGTCGCAGCCTCTGTCAGCGTCTCTGTAGCCGTCTCAGTCGCTGCTCCTGTCGATTGGGGGGTCTGCTGCCTTCTCTATGCCAATATCTACTTGTATCTGCCTCAATCGGCGTCTCAGTCGGCATCGCAGCCTCTGTCAGCGCTTTTGTAGGCGTCTCAGTCGCTGCCGCTATCGATTGGGGGTCTGCTGCCTTCTCTATGCCTATATCTACCCTTATCTGCCTCAGTCGGCATCTCATTCGGCGTCGCAGTCACTGTCAGCGTCTCTAAATGCGTCTCAGTCGCTGTCGCTGTCGATTGGGAGGTCTGCTGCCTTCTCTATGCCTATATCTACTCCTACCTGTTTCAGTCGGCATCTCAGTCGGCGTCGCAGCCCCTGTCAGCGTCTCTGTAGGCGTCTCAGTTGTTGCCGCTGTCGATTGGGGGGGTCTGCTGCCTTCTCCATGCCAATATCTACCCCTATCTGCCTCAGTCGGCATCTCAGTCGGCGTCGCAGCCTCTGTCAGCGTCTCTGTAGTTGTCTCAGTCGCTGCCACTGTCGATTGGGGGAGGCTGCTGCCTTCTCTATGCCAATATCTACCCCAATCTGCCTCAGTCGGCGTCGCAGCCTCTGTCAGTGTCTCTGTAGGCGTCTCAGTCGCTGCCGTTGTCGATTGGGGGTTCTGCTGCCTTCTCTATGCCTATATCTACCCTTATCTGCTTCAGTCGGCGTCTCAGTCGGCGTCGCAGCCTCTGTCAGCGTCTATGTAGGCGTCTCAGTCTCTGCCGCTATCGATTGGGGGTTCTGCTGCCTTCTCTATGCCTATATCTACTCCTATCTGCCTCAGTCGGTGTCTCAGTCGGCGTCGCAGCCTCTGTCAGCGTCTATGTAGGCGTCTCAGTCGCTGCCCCTGTCGATTGGGGTGGTCTGCTGCCTTCTCTATGCCTATCTCTACTCCTACCTCCCTCAGTCGGCGTCACAGTCGTCTTCTCAGCCTCTGTCAGCGTCTCTGTAGGTGTCTCAGTCGCTGCCGCTGTCGATTGGGGGGTCTGCTGCCTTCTCTATGATTATATCCACCCCTATCTGCCTCAGTCGGCGTCGCAGCATATGTCAGCGTCTCTGTAGGCGTCTCTGTCTCTGCCGCTGTCGATTGGGGGTTCTGCTGCCTTCTCTATGCCTATATCTACCCCTCTTTGCCTCAGCCGGTGTCTCGGTCGGCTTCTCAGCCCCTGTCAGCGTCTCTGTAGTAGTCTCAATCGCTGCCGCTGTCGATTGGTGGTTCTGCTGCCTTGTCTATGACTATAACTACCCCTATCTGCCTCAGTCGGCGTCTCAGTCGGCGTCGCAGCCTCTATCAGCGTCTCTGTAGGCGTCTCTGTAGGCGTCTCTGTAGGCGTCTTAGTTGTTGCCGTTGTCGATTGGGGGGTCTGTTGCGTTCTGTATACCTATATCTACCCCTGTTTGCCTCAATCGGCGTCGCAGCCTCTGTCAGCGTCTCTGTAGGCGTCTCAGTCTCTGACGCTGTCGATTTGGGGTTCTGCTGCCTTCTCTATGCCTATATCTACCCCTATCTGCCTCAGCCGGTGTCTCAGTCGGCGTCGCAGCCTCTGTCAGCGTCTCTGTAGGCGTCTCAGTTGTTGCCGCTGTCGATTGGGGGGTCTGCTGCCTTCTCTATGCCTATGTCTACCCCTCTCTGCCTCAGTCGGCGTGCCATTCGGCGTCGCAGTCACTGTCAAAGTCTCTAAATGCGTCTCAGTCGCTGTCGCTGTCGATTGGGAGGTCTGCTGCTTTCTCTATGGCTATATCTACTCCTGCCTGTTTCAGTCGGCATCTCAGTCGGCGTCGCAGCCCCTTTCAGCGTCTCTGTAGGCGTCTCAGTCGCTGCCGTTGTCGATTGGGCGTTCTGCTGCCTTCTCTATGCCTATATCTACCCTTATCTGCTTCAGTCGGCGTCTCAGTCGGCGTCGCAGCCTCTGTCAGCGTCTATGTAGGCGTCTCAGTCTCTGCCGCTGTCGATTGGGGGTTCTGCTGCCTTCTCTATGCCTATATCTACCCCTATCTGCCTCAGTCGGTGTCTCAGTCGGCGTCGCAGCCTCTGTCAGCGTCTCTGTAGGCGTCTCAGTTGTTGCCGCTGTCGATTGGGGGGTCTGCTGCCTTCTCTATGCCTATGTCTACCCCTCTCTGCCTCAGTCGGCGTCTTAGTCGGCGTGTCAGTCGACGGCTCAGTCGGCGTTGCAGCCTCTGTCAGCTTCGCAGCCTCTGTCAGCGTCTCTGTAGGCATCTCAGTCGCTGCCGCTGTCGATTGGGGGGTTTGCTGCCTTCTCTATGCCAATATTTACCCCAATCTGCCTCAGTCGGCGTCGCAGCCTCTGTCAGCGTCTCTGTAGGCGTCTCAGTCGCTGCCTTTGTCGATTGGGGGTTCTGCTGCCTTCTCTATGCCTATGTCTACCCATACCTGCCTCAGTCGGCGTCACAGTCGGCTTCGCAGCCTCTGTCAGAGTCTCTGTAGGTGTCTGAGTCGCTGCCGCTGTCGATTGGGGGGTCTGCTGCCTTCTCTAAGCCTATATCTATCCTTATCTGCCTCCATCGGCGTCTCATTCGGCGTCGCAGCCTCTGTAAGCGTCTCTAAATGCGCCTCAGTCGCTGTCGATTGGGGGGTCTGCTGCCTTCTTTATGCCTTTATCTACCCCTATCTGCCTCAGTCGGCGTCACATTTGGCGTCTCAGCCTCTGTCAGCGTCTCTGTAGGCGACTCAGTCGCTGCCGCTGTCGATTGGGGGCGTCTGCTGCCTTCTCTATGCCAATATCTACCCCTATCTGCCACAGTCGGGTTCTCAGTCGGCATCGCAGCCTCTGTCAGCGTCTCTGTTGGCGTCTCAGTCGCTGCCGCTGTCGATTGGGGGGTCTGCTGCCTTCTCTATGCCAATATCTACTCCTATCTGCCTCAGTCGGAACCTCAGTCGGCGTCGCAGCCTCTTTCAGCGTCTCTGTAGGCGTCTCAGTTGTTGCCGCTGTCGATTGGGTTGTCTGCAGCCTTCTCTATGCCTGTATCTAGCCCTATATGCCACTGTCGGCGCCTCAGTCGGCGTCGCAGCCTCTCTCAGCGTATCTGTAGGCGTCTCAGTAGCTGCCGCTGATGGTTGGGGGATCTGCTACCTTCTCTAAGCCTATATCTACCCTTATCTGCCTCAGTCGGCGTCTCATTCGGCGTCGCAGCCTCTGTCAGCGTCTCTAAATGTGTCTCTGTCGCTGTCGATTGGGGGGTCTGCTGCCTTCTCTATGACTATATCTACCCTTATCTGCCTCAGTCGGCGTCTCATTCGGCGTCGCAGTCACTGTCAGCGTCTCTAAATGCGTCTCAGTCGCTGTCGCTGTCGATTGGGAGGTCTGCTGCCTTCTCTATGCCTATATCTACTCCTACCTGTTTCAGTCGGCATCTCAGTCGGCGTCGCAGCCCCTGTCAGCGTCTCTGTAGGCGTCTCAGTTGTTGCCGCTGTCGATTGGGGGGGGTCTGCTGCCTTCTCCATGCCAATATCTACCCCTATCTGCCTCAGTCGGCATCTCAGTCGGCGTCGCAGCCTCTGTCAGCGTCTCTGTAGTTGTCTCAGTCGCTGCCACTGTCGATTGGGGGAGGCTGCTGCCTTCTCTATGCCAATATCTACCCCAATCTGCCTCAGTCGGCATCGCAGCCTCTGTCAGTGTCTCTGTAGGCGTCTCAGTCGCTGCCGTTGTCGATTGGGGGTTCTGCTGCCTTCTCTATGCCTATATCTACCCTTATCTGCTTCAGTCGGCGTCTCAGTCGGCGTCGCAGCCCCTGTCAGCGTCTCTAAATGCGCCTCAGTCGCTGTCGATTGGGGGGTCTGCTGCCTTCTTTATGCCTTTATCTACCCCTATCTGCCTCAGTCGGCGTCACATTTGGCGTCTCAGCCTCTGTCAGCGTCTCTGTAGGCGACTCAGTCGCTGCCGCTGTCGATTGGGGGCGTCTGCTGCCTTCTCTATGCCAATATCTACCCCTATCTGCCACAGTCGGGTTCTCAGTCGGCATCGCAGCCTCTGTCAGCGTCTCTGTTGGCGTCTCAGTCGCTGCCGCTGTCGATTGGGGGGTCTGCTGCCTTCTCTATGCCAATATCTACTCCTATCTGCCTCAGTCGGCACCTCAGTCGGCGTCGCAGCCTCTTTCAGCGTCTCTGTAGGCGTCTCAGTTGTTGCCGCTGTCGATTGGGTTGTCTGCAGCCTTCTCTATGCCTGTATCTAGCCCTATATGCCACTGTCGGCGCCTCAGTCGGCGTCGGAGCCTCTCTCAGCGTATCTGTAGGCGTCTCAGTAGCTGCCGCTGATGGTTGGGGGATCTGCTACCTTCTCTAAGCCTATATCTACCCTTATCTGCCTCAGTCGGCGTCTCATTCGGCGTCGCAGCCTCTGTCAGCGTCTCTAAATGTGTCTCTGTCGCTGTCGATTGGGGGGTCTGCTGCCTTCTCTATGCCTATATCTACCCTTATCTGCCTCAGTCGGCGTCTCATTCGGCGTCGCAGTCACTGTCAGCGTCTCTAAATGCGTCTCAGTCGCTGTCGCTGTCGATTGGGAGGTCTGCTGCCTTCTCTATGCCTATATCTACTCCTACCTGTTTCAGTCGGCATCTCAGTCGGCGTCGCAGCCCCTGTCAGCGTCTCTGTAGGCGTCTCAGTTGTTGCCGCTGTCGATTGGGGGGGGTCTGCTGCCTTCTCCATGCCAATATCTACCCCTATCTGCCTCAGTCGGCATCTCAGTCGGCGTCGCAGCCTCTGTCAGCGTCTCTGTAGTTGTCTCAGTCGCTGCCACTGTCGATTGGGGGAGGCTGCTGCCTTCTCTATGCCAATATCTACCCCAATCTGCCTCAGTCGGCATCGCAGCCTCTGTCAGTGTCTCTGTAGGCGGCTCAGTCGCTGCCGTTGTCGATTGGGGGTTCTGCTGCCTTCTCTATGCCTATATCTACCCCTATCTGCCTCAGTCGGTGTCTCAGTCGGCGTCGCAGCCTCTGTCAGCGTCTCTGTAGGCGTCTCAGTTGTTGCCGCTGTCAATTGGGGGGTCTGCTGCCTTCTCTATGCCTATGTCTACCCCTCTCTGCCTCAGTCGGCGTCTTAGTCGGCGTGTCAGTCGACGGCTCAGTTGGCGTTGCAGCCTCTGTCAGCTTCGCAGCCTCTGTCAGCGTCTCTGTAGGCATCTCAGTCGCTGCCGCTGTCGATTGGGGGGTCTGCTGGCTTCTCTTTGCCAATATTTACCCCAATCTGCCTCAGTCGGCGTCGCAGCCTCTGTAAGCGTCTCTAAATGCGTCTCAGTCGCTGTCGATTGGGGGGTCTGCTGCCTTATCTACCCCTATCTGCCTCAGTCGGCGTCACAGTTGGCGTCTCAGCCTCTGTCAGCGTCTCTGTAGTCGACTCAGTCGCTGCCGCTGTCGATTGGGGGCGTCTGCTGCCTTCTCTATGCCAATGTCTACCCCTATCTGCCTCAGTCGGGTTCTCAGTCGGCATCGCAGCCTCTGTCAGCGTCTCTGTAGGCGTCTCAGTCGCTGCCGCTGTCGATTGGGGGGTCTGCTGCCTTCTCTATGCCAATATCTACTCCTATCTGCCTCAGTCGGCATCTCAGCCGGCGTCGCAGCCTCTTTCAGCGTCTCTGTAGGCGTCTCAGTTGTTGCCGCTGTCGATTGGGTTGTCTGCAGCCTTCTCTATGCCTGTATCTACCCCTATATGCCACTGTCGGCGTCTCATTCGGCGTCGCAGCCTCTCTCAGCGTATCTGTAGGCTTCTCAGTAGCTGCCGCTGATGGTTGGGGGATCTGCTACCTTCTCTAAGCCTATATCTACCCTTATCTGCCTCAGTCGGCGTCACATTCGGCGTCGCAGCCTCTGTCAGCGTCAATAAATGTGTCTCTGTCGCTGTCGATTGGGGGGTCTGCTGCCTTCTCTATGCCTATATCTACCCCAATCTGCCTCAGTCGGCATCTCAGTCGGGGTCGCAGCCTCTCTCAGCGTCTCTGTAGGCGTCTCAGTAGCTGCCGCTGATGGTTGGGGGATCTGCTACCTTCTCTAAGCCTATATCTACCCTTATCTGCCTCAGTCGGCGTCTCAGTCGGCGTCACAGCCTCTGTCAGCGTCTCTGTAGGCGTCTCTCTGTCAGCGCCTCTGAATGCGTCTCAGTAGCTGCCGCTGTCGATTGGGTTGTCTGCTGCCTCCTCTAAGCCAATATCTACCCCTATCTACCTCAGTCGGCTTCTCAGTCGGCGTCGCAGCCTCTGTCGGCGTTTCTGTAGGCGTCTCAGTCGCTGCCACTGTCGTTTGGGGGTCTGCTGATTTCACTATCCCTATATCTACCTTTGTCTCCCTCAGTCGGCGTCTCAGTCGGAATCGCAACCTCTGCCATCGTATCTGTAGGCGTCTCAGTCGCTGCCGCTATCGACTGGGGGGTCAGCTGCATTCTCTATGCCTATATCTACCCTTATCTGCCTCAGTCGGCGTCTCATTCGGCGTCGCAGCCACTGTCAGCGTCTCTAAAAGCGTCTCAGTCGCTGTCGCTGTCGATTGGGAGGTCTGCTGCCTTCTCTATGCCTATATCTACTCCTACTTGTTTCAGTCGGCATCTCACTCGGCATCGCAGCCCCTGTCAGCGTCTCTGTAGGCGTCTCAGTTGTTGCCGCTGTCGATTGGGGGTCTGCTGCCTTATCCATGCCCATCTCTATCCCTACCTCCCTCAGTCGGCGTCTCAGTCGGCGTCTCAGTCGGCGTCTCAGTCGGCGTCTCAGTTGGCGGCGCAACCTCTGTCAAGCTCGCAGCCTCTGCCAGCGTCTATACAGGCGTCTCAGTCGCTGCCCCTGTCGATTGGGGTGGTCTGCTGCCTTCTCTATGAATATCCCTACCCCTACCTCCCTCAGTCGGCGTCACAGTCGGCTTCTCAGCCTCTGTCAGGGTCTCTATAGGTGTCTCAGTCGCTGCCGCTGTCGATTGGAGTGGTCTGCTGCCTTCTCTATGCCAATATTTACCCCAATCTGCCTCAGTCGGCGTCGCAGTCTCGTTCAGCGTCTCTGTCACAGCGTCTCAGTTGTTGCCGCTGTCGATTGGGGGGTCTGCTGCCTTCTCTATGGCAATGTCTACCCCTCTCTGCCTTAGTCGGCGTCTCAGTCGGCGTCGCAGCCTCTGTCACCGTCACTGCCTCTGTCAGCGTCTATGTAGGCATCTCAGTCGCTGCCCCTGTCGATTGGGGTGGTCTGCTGCCTTCTGTATGCCTATCTCTACCCCTACCTCCCTCAGTCGGCGTCACAGTCGGCTTCTCAGCCTCTGTCAGCGTCTCTGTAGGTGTCTCAGTCGCTGCCGCTGTCGATTGGGGGGTCTGCTGCCTTCTCTATGCCTATATCCGCCCCTATCTGCCTCAGTCGGCGTCGCAGCCCATTTTAGCGTCTCTGTAGGCGTCTCAGTCTCTGCCGCTGTCGATTTGGGGTTCTGCTGCCTTCTCTATGCCTATATCTACCCCTAGTTGCCTCAGCCGGTGTCTCGGTCGGCTTCTCAGCCCCTGTCAGCGTCTCTGTAGGAGTCTCAGTCGCTGCCGCTGTCGATTGGGGGTTCTGCTGCTTTGTCTATGACTATAACTACCCCTATCTGCCTCAGTCGGCGTCTCAGTCGGCGTCGCAGCCTCTATCAGCGTCTCTGTAGGCGTCTCTGTAGGCGTCTCAGTTGTTGCCGTTGTCGATTGGGGGGTCTGTTGCCTTCTGTATACCTATATCTACCCCTGTTTGCCTCAATCGGCGTCGCAGCCTCTGTCAGCGTCTCTGTAGGCGTCTCAGTCTCTGCCGCTATCGATTGGGGGTTCTGCTGCCTTCTCTATGCCTATATCTACCCCTATCTGCCTCAGCCGGTGTCTCAGTCGGCGTCGCAGCCTCCCACAGCGTCTCTGTAGGCGCCTAAGTTGTTGCCGCTGTCGATTGGGGGGTCTGCTGCCTTCTCTATGCTTATGTCTACCCCTCTCTGCCTCAGTCGGCGTCTCAGTCGGCGTCTCAGTCGGCGTCTCAGTTGGCGTCGCAGCCTCTGTCAGCGTCTCTGTAGCCGTCTCAGTCGCTGCCGCTGTCGATTGGAGGGTCTGCTGCCTTCGCTATGCCAATATCTACCCCAATATGCCTCAGTCGGCGTCGCCGCCTCTGTCAGCGTCTCTGTAGGCGTCTCAGTCGCTGCCGCTGTCGATTGGGGTGGTCTGCTGCCTTCTCTATGCCAATATCTACCCCAATCTGCCTCAGTCGGCATCTCAGTCGGTGTCGCAGCCTCTGTCAGCATCGCTGCCTCTGTCAGCGTCTCTGTAGGCTTCCCAGATGTTGCCGCTGTCGATTGGGGGGTCTGCTGCCTTCTCTATGCCTATGTCTACCCCTCTCTGCTTCAGTCGGCATCTCAGTCGGCGTCTCAGCCTCTGTCAGCGTCTCTGTAGTTGTCTCAGTCGCTGCCACTGTCGTTTGGAGGTCTGCTGCCTTCACTATCCCTATATCTACCCCTGTCTCCCTCAGTCCACGTCTCAGTCGGAATCGCAACCTCTGCCACCGTCTATGTAGGCGTCTCAGTCGGTGCCCCTGTCGATTGGGGGGGTCTGCTGCCTTCTCTATGCCAATATCTACTCGTATCTGCCTCAGTCGGCGTCTCAGTCGGCATCGCAGCCTCTGTCAGCGCTTTTGTAGGCGTCTCAGTCGCTGCCGCTATCGATTGGGGGGTCTGCTGCCTTCTCTATGCCTATATCTACCCTTATCTGCCTCAGTCGGCGTCTCATTCGGCGTCGCAGTCACTGTCAGCGTCTCTAAATGCGTCTCAGTCGCTGTCGCTGTCGATTGGGAGGTCTGCTGCCTTCTCTATGCCTATATCTACTCCTACCTGTTTCAGTCGGCATCTCAGTCGGCGTCGCAGCCCCTGTCATCGTCTCTGTAGGCGTCTCAGTTGTTGCCGCTGTCGATTGGGGGGGTCTGCTGCCTTCTCCATGCCAATATCTACCCCTATCTGCCTCAGTCGGCATCTCAGTCGGCGTCGCAGCCTCTGTCATCGTCTCTGTAGTTGTCTCAGTAGCTGCCACAGTCGATTGGGGGAGGCTGCTGCCTTCTCTATGCCAATATCTACCCCAATCTGCCTCAGCCGGCGTCGCAGCCTCTGTCAGTGTCTCTGTAGGCGTCTCAGTCGCTGCCGTTGTCGATTGGGGGTTCTGCTGCCTTCTCTATGCCTATATCTACCCTTATCTGCTTCAGTCATCGTCTCAGTCGGCGTCGCAGCCTCTGTCAGCGTCTATCTAGGCGTCTCAGTCTCTGCCGCTATCGATTGGGGGTTCTGCTGCCTTCTCTATGCCTATATCTACCAATATCTGCCTCAGTCGGTGTCTCAGTCGGCGTCGCAGCCTCTGTCAGCGTCTACGTAGGCGTCTCAGTCGCTGCCCCTGTCGATTGGGGTGGTCTGCTGCCTTCTCTATGCCTATCTCTACTCCTACCTCCCTCAGTCGGCGTCACAGTCGGCTTCTCAGCCTCTGTCAGCGTCTCTGTAGGTGTCTCAGTCGCTGCCGCTGTCGATTGGGGGGTCTGATGCCTTCTCTATGCCTATATCCACCCCTATCTGCCTCAGTCGGCGTCGCAGCCCATGTCAGCGTCTCTGTAGGCGTCTCTGTCTCTGCCGCTGTCGATTGGGGGTTCTGCTGCCTTCTCTATGCCTATATCTACCCCTCTTTGCCTCAGCCGGTGTCTCGGTCGGCTTCTCAGCCCCTGTCAGCGTCTCTGTAGTAGTCTCAGTCGCTGCCGCTGTCGATTGGTGGTTCTGCTGCCTTGTCTATGACTATAAATACCCCTATCTGCCTCAGTCGGCGTCTCAGTCGGCGTCGCAGCCTCTATCAGCGTCTCTGTAGGCGTCTCTGTAGGCGTCTCTGTAGGCGTCTCAGTTGTTGCCGTTGTCGATTGGGGGGTCTGTTGCCTTCTGTATACCTATATCTACCCCTGTTTGCCTCAATCGGCGTCGCAGCCTCTGTCAGCGTCTCTGTAGGCGTCTCAGTCTCTGCCGCTGTCGATTTGGGGTTCTGCTGCCTTCTCTATGCCTATATCTACCCCTATCTGCCTCAGCCGGTGTCTCAGTCGGCGTCGCAGCCTCCCACAGCGTCTCTGTAGGCGCCTCAGTTGTTGCCGCTGTCGATTGGGGGCTCTGCTGCCTTCTCTATGCTTATGTCTACCCCTCTCTGCCTCAGTCGGCGTCTCAGTCGGCGTCTCAGTTGGCGTCGCAGTCTCTGTCAGCGTCTCTGTAGCCGTCTCAGTCGCTGCCGCTGTCGATTGGAGGGTCTGCTGCCTTCGCTATGCCAATATCTACCCCACTATGCCTCAGTCGGCGTCGCCGCCTCTGTCAGCGTCTCTGTAGGCGTCTCAGTCGCTGCCGCTGTCGATTGGGGTGGTCTGCTGCCTTCTCTATGCCAATATCGACCCCAATCTGCCTCAGTCGGCATCTCAGTCGGTGTCGCAGCCTCTGTCAGCATCGCAGCCTCTGTCAGCGTCTCTGTAGGCTTCCCAGATGTTGCCGCTGTCGATTGGGGGGTCTGCTGCCTTCTCTATGCCTATGTCTACCCCTCTCTGCCTCAGTCGGCGTCTCAGTTGGCGTCGCAGCCTCAGTCGGCGTCGCAGCCTCTGTCAGCGTCTCTGTAGTTGTCTCAGTCGCTGCCACTGTCGTTTGGAGGTCTGCTGCCTTCACTATCCCTATATCTACCCCTGTATCCCTCAGTCCACGTCTCAGTCGGAATCGCTACCTCTGCCACCGTCTATGTAGGCGTCTCAGTCGCTGCCCCTGTCGATTGGGGGGGTCTGCTGCCTTCTCTATGCCAATATCTACTCGTATCTGCCTCAGTCGGCGTCTCAGTCGGCATCGCAGCCTCTGTCAGCGCTTTTGTAGGCGTCTCAGTCGCTGCCGCTATCGATTGGGGGGTCTGCTGCCTTCTCTATGCCTACATCTACCCTTATCTGCCTCAGTCGGCGTGCCATTCGGCGTCGCAGTCACTGTCAGCGTCTCTAAATGCGTCTCAGTCGCTGTCGCTGTCGATTGGGAGGTCTGCTGCCTTCTCTATGGCTATATCTACTCCTACCTGTTTCAGTCGGCATCTCAGTCGGCGTCGCAGCCCCTGTCAGCGTCTCTGTAGGTGTCTCAGTTGTTGCCGCTGTCGATTGGGGGGTCTGCTGCCTTCTCCATGCCAATATCTACCCCTATCTGCCTCAGTCGGCATCTCAGTCGGCGTCGCAGCCTCTGTCAGCGTCTCTGTAGTTGTCTCAGTCGCTGCCACTGTCGATTGGGGGAGGCTGCTGCCTTCTCTATGCCAATATCTACCCCAATCTGCCTCAGTCAGCCTCGAAGCCTCTGTCAGCGTCTATGTAGGCGTCTCAGTCTCTGCCGCTGTCGATTGGGGGTTCTGCTGCCTTCTCTATGCCTATATCTACCCCTATCTGCCTCAGTCGGTGTCTCAGTCGGCGTCGCAGCCTCTGTCAGCGTCTCTGTAGGCGTCTCAGTTTTTGCCGCTGTCGATTGGGGGGTCTGCTGCCTTCTCTATGCCTATGTCTACCCCTCTCTGCCCCAGTCGGCGTCTTAGTCGGCGTGTCAGTCGACGGCTCAGTCGGCGTTGCAGCCTCTGTCAGCTTCGCAGCCTCTGTCAGCGTCTCTGTAGGCGTCTCAGTTGTTGCAGCTGTCGATTGGTGGGTCTGCTGCCTTCTCTATGCCTATGTCTACCCATACCTGCCTCAGTCGGCGTCACAGTCGGCTTCGCAGCCTCTGTCAGAGTCTCTGTAGGTGTCTGAGTCGTTGCCGCTGTCGATTGGGGGGTCTGCTGCCTTCTCTAAGCCTATATCTATCCTTATCTGCCTCAATCGGCGTCTCAGTCGGCGTCGCAGCCACTGTAAGCGTCTCTAAATGCGTCTCAGTCGCTGTCGAGTGGAGGTCTGCTGCCTTCTCTATGCCTTTATCTACCCCTATCTGCCTCAGTCGGCGTCACATTTGGCGTCTCAGCCTCTGTCAGCGTCTCAGTAGGCGACTCAGTCGCTGCCGCTGTCGATTGGGGGCGTCTGCTGCCTTATCTATGCCAATATCTACCCCTATCTGCCACAGTCGGGTTCTCAGTCGGCATCGCAGCCTCTGTCAGCGTCTCTGTAGGCGTCTCAGTCGCTGCCGCTGTCGATTGGGGGGTCTGCTGCCTTCTCTATGCCAATATCTACTCCTATCTGCCTCAGTCGGCACCTCAGTCGGCGTCGCAGCCTCTTTCAGCGTCTCTCTAGGCGTCTCAGTTGTTGCCGCTGTCGATTGGGTTGTCTGCAGCCTTCTTTATGCCTGTATCTACCCCTATATGCCACTGTCGGCGTCTCAGTCGGCGTCGCAGCCTCTCTCAGCGTATCTGTAGGCGTCTCAGTAGCTGCCGCTGATGGTTGGGGGATCTGCTACCTTCTCTAAGCCTATATCTACCCTTATCTGCCTCAGTCGGCGTCTCATTCGGCGTCGCAGCCTCTGTCAGCGTCTCTAAATGTGGCTCTGTCGCTGTCGATTGGGGGGGTCTGGTGCCTTCTCTATGCCTATATCTACCCTTATCTGCCTCAGTCGGCGTCTCATTCGGCGTCGCAGTCACTGTCAGCGTCTCTAAATGCGTCTCAGTCGCTGTCGATTGGGAGGTCTGCTGCCTTCTCTATGCCTATATCTACTCCTACCTGTTTCAGTCGGCATCTCAGTCAGCGTCGCAGCCCCTGTCAGCGTCTCTGTAGGCTTCTCAGTTGTTGCCGCTGTCGATTGGGGGGTCTGCTGCCTTCTCCATGCTAATATCTACCCCTATCTGCCTCAGTCGGCATCTCAGTCGGCGTCGCAGCCTCTGTCAGCGTCTCTGTAGTTGTCTCAGTCGCTGCCACTGTCGATTGGGGGAGGCTGCTGCCTTCTCTATGCCAATATCTACCCCAATCTGCCTCAGTCGGCATCGCAGCCTCTGTCAGTGTCTCTGTAGGCGTCTCAGTCGCTGCCGTTGTCGATTAGGGGTTCTGCTGCCTTCTCTATGCCTATATCTACCCTTATCTGCTTCAGTCGGCGTCTCAGTCGGCGTCGCAGCCCCTGTCAGCGTCTATGTAGGCGTCTCAGTCTCTGCCGCTTTCGATTGGGGGTTCTGCTGCCTTCTCTATGCCTATATCTACCCCTATCTGCCTCAGTCGGTGTCTCAGTCGGCGTCGCAGCCTCTGTCAGCGTCTCTGTAGGCGTCTCAGTTGTTGCCGCTGTCAATTGGGGGGTCTGCTGCCTTCTCTATGCCTATGTCTACCCCTCTCTGCCTCAGTCGGCGTCTTAGTCGGCGTGTCAGTCGACGGCTCAGTCGGCGTTGCAGCCTCTGTCAGCTTCGCAGCCTCTGTCAGCTTCGCAGCCTCTGTCAGCTTCGCAGCCTCTGTCAGCTTCGCAGCCTCTGTCAGCGTCTCTGTAGGCATCTCAGTCGCTGCCGCTGTCGATTGGGGGGTCTGCTGCCTTCTCTATGCCAATATTTACCCCAATCTGCCTCAGTCGGCGTCGCAGCCTCTGTCAGCGTCTCTGTAGGCGTCTAAGTCGCTGCCTTTGTCGATTGGGGGTTCTGCTGCCTTCTGTATGCCTATAGCATCTTAGCCGGCGTCGCAGCCTCTATAAGCGTCTCTGTAGGCGTCTCAGTTGTTGCAGCTGTCGATTGGTGGGTCTGCTGCCTTCTCTATGCCTATGTCTACCCATACCTGCCTCAGTCGGCGTCACAGTCGGCTTCGCAGCCTCTGTCAGAGTCTCTGTAGGTGTCTGAGTCGCTGCCGCTGTCGATTGGGGGGTCTGCTGCCTTCTCTAAGCCTATATCTATCCTTATCTGCTTCAATCGGCGTCGCATTCGGCGTCGCAGCCTCTGTAAGCGTCTCTAAATGCGTCTCAGTCGCTGTCGATTGGGGGGTCTGCTGCCTTATCTACCCCTATCTGCCTCAGTCGGCGTCACAGTTGGCGTCTCAGCCTCTGTCAGTGTCTCTGTAGGCGACTCAGTCGCTGCCGCTGTCGATTGGGGGCGTCTGCTGCCTTCTCTATGCCAATATCTACCCCTATCTGCCTCAGTCGGGTTCTCAGTCGGCATCGCAGCCTCTGTCAGCGTCTCTGTAGGCGTCTCAGTCGCTGCCGCTGTCGATTGGGGGGTCTGCTGCCTTCTCTATGCCAATATCTACTCCTATCTGCCTCAGTCGGCATCTCAGTCGGCGTCGCAGCCTCTTTCAGCGTCTCTGTAGGCGTCTCAGTTGTTGCCGCTGTCGATTGGGGGGTCTGCTGCCTTCTCTAAGCCTATATCTATCCTTATCTGCTTCAATCGGCGTCTCATTCGGCGTCGCAGCCTCTGTAAGCGTCTCTAAATGCGTCTCAGTCGCTGTCGATTGGGGGGTCTGCTGCCTTATCTACACCTATCTGCCTCAGTCGGCGTCACAGTTGGCGTCTCAGCCTCTGTCAGCGTCTCTGTAGGCGACTCAGTCGCTGCCGCTGTCGATTGGGGGGTCTGCAGCCTTCTCTATGCCTGTATCTACCCCTATATGCCACTGTCGGCGTCTCAGTCGGCATCGCAGCTTCTCTCAGCGTATCTGTAGGCTTCTCAGTAGCTGCCGCTGATGGTTGGAGGATCTGCTACCTTCTCTAAGCCTATATCTACCCTTATCTGCCTCAGTCGGCGTCTCATTCGGCGTCGCAGCCTCTGTCAGCGTCTCTAAATGTGTCTCTGTCGCTGTCGATGGGGGGGTCTGCTGCCTTCTCTATGCCTATATCTACCCCAATCTGCCTCAGTCGGCATCTCAGTCGGGGTCGCAGCCTCTCTCAGCGTCTCTGTAGGCGTCTCAGTAGCTGCCGCTGATGGTTGGGGGATCTGCTACCTTCTCTAAGCCTATATCTACCCTTATCTGCCTCAGTCGGCGTCTCAGTCGGCGTCACAGCCTCTGTCAGCGTCTCTGTAGGCGTCTCTCTGTCAGCGCCTCTGAATGCGTCTCAGTAGCTGCCGCTGTCGATTGGGTTGTCTGCTGCCTTCTCTATGCATATATCTACCCCTATCTGCCTCAGTCGGCATTTCAGTCGGGGTCGCAGCCTCTATCAGCGTCTCTGTAGGCGTCTCAATCGCTGTCGCTGTCGATTGGGGGGTCTGATGCCTTCTCTATGCATATATCTACCCCTATCTGTCTCAGTCGGCATCTCAGTCGGCGTCGCAGCCTTTATCAGCGTCTCTGTAGGCGTCTCAGTTGTTGCCGGTGTCGATTGAGGGGTCTGCTGCCTTTTCTAGGCCTATGTCTTACCCTCTCTGCCTCAGTCGGCGTCTCAGTCGTCTTCGCAGCCTGTGTCAGCGTCTCTGAAGGCATCTCAGTCGATGCCGTTGTCGCTTGGGGCGTCTGCTGCCTTATCTATGCTTATATCTACCTCTATCTGCCTCAGTTGGCGTCGCAGCCCCTATCAGCGTCTCTGTAGGCGTCTCAGTTGTTGCCGCTGTCGATTGAGGGGTCTGCTGCTTTCTCTATGCCTATGTCTAACCCTCTCTGCCTCAGGAGCTATATCTACCCCTATCTGCCTCAGTCGGCATCTCAGTTGCCGTCGCAGCCTCTGGCAGCGTCTTTGGAGGCGTCTCATTTGTTGCCGCTGTCGATTGTGGGGTCTGCTGCCTTCTCCATGCCAATATCTACCCCTATCTGCCTCAGTCGGCATCTCAGTCGGCGTCGCAGCCTCTGTCAGCGTCTCTGTAGTTGTCTCAGTCGCTGCCACTGTCGATTGGGGGAGGCTGCTGCCTTCTCTATGCCAATATCTACCCCAATCTGCCTCAGTCGGCATCGCAGCCTCTGTCAGTGTCTCTGTAGGCGTCTCAGTCGCTGCCGTTGTCGATTAGGGGTTCTGCTGCCTTCTCTATGCCTATATCTACCCTTATCTACTTCAGTCGGCGTCTCAGTCGGCGTCGCAGCCCCTGTCAGCGTCTATGTAGGCGTCTCAGTCTCTGCCGCTTTCGATTGGGGGTTCTGCTGCCTTCTCTATGCCTATATCTACCCCTATCTGCCTCAGTCGGTGTCTCAGTCGGCGTCGCAGCCTCTGTCAGCGTCTCTGTAGGCGTCTCAGTTGTTGCCGCTGTCAATTGGGGGGTCTGCTGCCTTCTCTATGCCTATGTCTACCTCTCTCTGCCTCAGTCGGCGTCTTAGTCGGCGTGTCAGTCGACGGCTCAGTCGGCGTTGCAGCCTCTGTCAGCTTCGCAGCCTCTGTCAGCTTCGCAGCCTCTGTCAGCGTCTCTGTAGGCATCTCAGTCGCTGCCGCTGTCGATTGGGGGGTCTGCTGCCTTCTCTATGCCAATATTTACCCCAATCTGCCTCAGTCGGCGTCGCAGTCGGCTTCGCAGCCTCTGTCAGAGTCTCTGTAGGTGTCTGAGTCGCTGCCGCTGCCGATTGGGGGGTCTGCTGCCTTCTCTAAGCCTATATCTATCCTTATCTGCTTCAATCGGCGTCTCATTCGGCGTCGCAGCCTCTGTAAGCGTCTCTAAATGCGTCTCAGTCGCTGTCGATTGGGGGGTCTGCTGCCTTATCTACCCCTATCTGCCTCAGTCGGCGTCACAGTTGGCGTCTCAGCCTCTGTCAGTGTCTCTGTAGGCGACTCAGTCGCTACCGCTGTCGATTGGGGGCGTCTGCTGCCTTCTCTATGCCAATATCTACCCCTATCTGCCTCAGTCGGGTTCTCAGTCGGCATCGCAGCCTCTGTCAGCGTCTCTGTAGGCGTCTCAGTCGCTGCCGCTGTCGATTGGGGGGTCTGCTGCCTTCTCTATGCCAATATCTACTGCTATCTGCCTCAGTCGGCATCTCAGTCGGCGTCGCAACCTCTTTCAGCGTCTCTGTAGGCGTCTCAGTTCTTGCCGCTGTCGATTGGGGGGTCTGCTGCCTTCTCTAAGCCTATATCTATCCTTATCTGCTTCAATCGGCGTCTCATTCGGCGTCGCAGCCTCTGTAAGCGTCTCTAAATGCGTCTCAGTCGCTGTCGATTGGGGGGTCTGCTGCCTTATCTACCCCTATCTGCCTCAGTCGGCGTCACAGTTGGCGTCTCAGCCTCTGTCAGCGTCTCTGTAGGCGACTCAGTCGCTGCCGCTGTCGATTGGGGGGTCTGCAGCCTTCTCTATGCCTGTATCTACCCCTATACGCCACTGTCGGCGTCTCAGTCGGCATCGCAGCCTCTCTCAGCGTATCTGTAGGCTTCTCAGTAGCTGCCGCTGATGGTTGGAGGATCTGCTACCTTCTCTAAGCCTATATCTACCCTTATCTGCCTCAGTCGGCGTCTCATTCGGCGTCGCAGCCTCTGTCAGCGTCTCTAAATGTGTCTCTGTCGCTGTCGATGGGGGGGTCTGCTGCCTTCTCTATGCCTATATCTACCCCAATCTGCCTCAGTCGGCATCTCAGTCGGGGTCGCAGCCTCTCTCAGCGTCTCTGTAGGCGTCTCAGTAGCTGCCGCTGATGGTTGGGGGATCTGCTACCTTCTCTAAGCCTATATCTACCCTTATCTGCCTCAGTCGGCGTCTCAGTCGGCGTCACAGCCTCTGTCAGCGTCTCTGTAGGCGTCTCTCTGTCAGCGCCTCTGAATGCGTCTCAGTAGCTGCCGCTGTCGATTGGGTTGTCTGCTGCCTTCTCTATGCATATATCTACCCCTATCTGCCTCAGTCGGCATCTCAGTCGGGGTCGCAGCCTCTATCAGCGTCTCTGTAGGCGTCTCAATCGCTGTCGCTGTCGATTGGGGGGTCTGATGCCTTCTCTATGCCTATATCTACCCCTATCTGTCTCAGTCGGCATCTCAGTCGGCGTCGCAGCCTTTATCATCGTCTCTGTAGGCGTCTCAGTTGTTGCCGGTGTCGATTGAGGGGTCTGCTGCCTTTTCTAGGCCTATGTCTTACCCTCTCTGCCTCAGTCGGCGTCTCAGTCGTCTTCGCAGCCTGTGTCAGCGTCTCTGAAGGCATCTCAGTCGCTGCCGTTGTCGCTTGGGGCGTCTGCTGCCTTATCTATGCTTATATCTACCTCTATCTGCCTCAGTTGGCGTCGCAGCCCCTATCAGCGTCTCTGTAGGCGTCTCAGTTGTTGCCGCTGTCGATTGAGGGGTCTGCTGCTTTCTCTATGCCTATGTCTAACCCTCTCTGCCTCAGGAGCTATATCTACCCCTATCTGCCTCAGTCGGCATCTCAGTTGCCGTCGCAGCCTCTGGCAGCGTCTTTGGAGGCGTCTCATTTGTTGCCGCTGTCGATTGGGGGGTCTGCTGCCTTCTCTATGCCTATATCTACCCTTACCTGCCTCAGTCGACGTCTCAGTCGGCGTCTCAGCCTCTGTTAGCGTCTCTTTAGGCGTCTCAGTCGCTGCCGCTGTCGATTGGGGGGTCTGCTGCCTTCTCTATGCCTATATCTACCCCTATCTGCCTCAGTCGGCATCTCAATCGGCATCTCAGTCGGCGTCGCAGCCTCTCTCAGCGTCTCTGTAGGCGTCTCAGTTGTTGCCGCTGTCGATTGAGGGGTTTGCTGCCTTCTCTATGCCTATGTCTAACCCTCTCTGCCTCAGTCGGCGTCTCAGTCGTCGTCGCAGCCTCTATCAGCGTTTCTGTACGCGTCTCAGTTGTTGCCGCTGTCGATTGGTGGATCTGTTGCCTTCCCTATGCCTATATCTACCCCTATCTGCCTCAGTCGGCATCTCAATCGGCATCTCATTCGGAGTCGCAGCCCCTCTCAGCGTCTCTGTAGGCGTCTCAGTTGTTGCCGCTGTCGATTGAGGGGTTTGCTGCCTTCTCTATGCCTATGTCTAACCCTCTCTGCCTCAGTCGACGTCTCAGTCGTCTTCGCAGCCTCTATCAGCGTTTCTGTACGCGTCTCAGTTGTTGCCGCTGTCGATTGGGGGTCTGCTGCCTTCTCTATGCATATGTCTACCCCTCTCTGCCTCAGTCGGCGTCTCAGTTGGCGCCGCAGCCTCTGTCAGCGTCTCTGAATACGTCTCAGTCGCTGCCGCTGTCGATTGGGGGTCTGCTGCCTTCTCTATGCCTATATCTACCCTTATCTGCCTCAGTCGGGTTCTCAGTCGGCGTCGCAGCCTCTGTCAGCGTCTCTGTAGGCGTCTCAGTCGCTGCTGCTGTCGATTGGGGGTTCTGCTGCCTTCTCTATGCCTATATCTACCCCCATCTGCCTCAATCGGCGTCTCAGTCGGCGTCGCAGCCTCTATCAGCGTCTCTGTAGGCGTCTCAGTTGTTGCCGCTGTCGATTGTGGGCTGCTGCCTTCTCTATGCCTATATCTACCCCCATCTGCCTCAGTCGGCGTCTCAGTCGGCGTCGCAGCCTCTATCAGCGTCTCTGTAGGCGTCTCAGTTGTTGCCGCTGTCGATTGAGGGGACTGCTGCTTTCTCTATGTCTATGTCTAACCCTCTCTGCCTCACTCGGGGTCTCAGTTGTCGTCGCAGCTTCTGTCAGCGTCGCAGCCTCTGTGCGCGTCGCAGCCTCTGTCAGCGTCGCAGCCTCTGCCAGCGTCGCAGCCTCTGTCAGAGTCCCTGAATACGTCTCAGTCGCTGCCGCTGTCGATTGGGGGGTCTGCTGCCTTCTCTATGCCAATATCTACCCTTATCTGCCTCAGTCGGCGTCTCGGTCGGCGTCTCAGTCGGCGTCTCAGTCGGCGTCGTAGCATCTGTCAGCGTCTCTGTAGGCGTCTCAGTCGCTGCCGCTGTCGATTGGGGGGGTCTGCTGCTTTCTCTATGCCAATATCTACCCCTATCTGCCTCAGTCGGGTTCTCAGTCGGCGTCGCAGCCTATGTCAGCGTCTCTGTAGGCGTCTCAGTCGCTGCCGCTGTCGATTGGGGCGTCTGCTGCCTTATCTATGCCAATATCTGCTTCAGTTGGCGTCGCAGATTCTATCAGAGTCTCTGCCGCTGTCGATTGGGGGGTCTGCTGCCTTCTCTATGCCTATGTCTACCTCTCTCTGCCTCAGTCTGCGTCTCAGTTGGCGTCGCAGCCTCTGTCAGCGTCTCTGTAGGCGGTTCAGTCGCAGCCGCTGCCTTTTGGGGGGGTCTGCTGCCTTCTTTATGCCAATATCTACCCCTATCTGCCTCAGTCGGCGTCTCAGTTGGCGTCTCAGCCTCTATCAGCGTCTCTGTAGGCGTCTCAGTTGTTGCCGCTGTCGATTCAGGGGTCTGCTGCTTTCTTTATGCCTATGTCTAACCCTCTCTGCCTCAGGAGCTATATTTACCCCTATCTGCCTCAGTCGGCATCTCAGTTGCCGTCGCAGCCTCTGTCAGCGTCTTTGGAGGCGTCTCATTTGTTGCCGCTGTCGATTGGGGGGTCTGCTGCCTTCTCTATGCCTATGTCTACCCCTCTCTGCCTCAGTCGGCGTCTCAGTTGGCGTCGCAGTGTCTGTCAGCATCGCGGCCTCTGTCAGCGTCTCTATAGGCGTCTCAGTCGCAGCCGCTGCCGATTGAGGGGGTCTGCTGCCTTCTCTATCCCAATATCTACCCCTATCTGCTTCAGTCGCCGTCGCAGCCTCTGTCAACGTTTCTGTAGGCGTATCAGTTGTTGCCGCTGTCGATTGAGGGGTTTGGTGCCTTCTCTATGCCTATATCTACCCCTACCTGCCTCAGTCGGAGTCACAGTCGGCGTCGCAGCCTCTGTCAACGTTTCTGTAGGCGTCTCAGTCGCTGCCGCTGTTGATTGGGGGGTCTGCTGCCTTCTCTATGCCTATATCTACCCTTACCTGCCTCAGTCGACGTCTCAGTCGGCGTCTCAGCCTCTGTTAGCGTCTCTTTAGGCGTCTCAGTCGCTGCCGCTGTCGATTGGGGGGTCTGCTGCCTTCTCTATGCCTATATCTACCCCTATCTGCCTCAGTCGGCATCTCAATCGGCATCTCAGTCGGCGTCGCAGCCTCTCTCAGCGTCTCTGTAGGCGTCTCAGTTGTTGCCGCTGTCGATTGAGGGGTTTGCTGCCTTCTCTATGCCTATGTCTAACCCTCTCTGCCTCAGTCGGCGTCTCAGTCGTCGTCGCAGCCTCTATCAGCGTTTCTGTACGCGTCTCAGTTGTTGCCGCTGTCAATTGGTGGATCTGTTGCCTTCTCTATGCCTATATCTACCCCTATCTGCCTCAGTCGGCATCTCAATCGGCATCTCAGTCGGCGTCGCAGCCCCTCTCAGCGTCTCTCTAGGCGTCTCAGTTGTTGCCGCTGTCGATTGAGGGGTTTGCTGCCTTCTCTATGCCTATGTCTAACCCTCTCTGCCTCAGTCGGCGTCTCAGTCGTCGTCGCAGCCTCTATCAGCGTTTCTGTACGCGTCTCAGTTGTTGCCGCTGTCGATTGGGGGTCTGCTGCCTTCTCTATGCCTATATCTACCCCCATCTGCCTCAGTCGGCGTCTCAGTCGGCGTCGCAGCCTCTATCAGCGTCTCTGTAGGCGTCTCAGTTGTTGCCGCTGTCGATTGTGGGCTGCTGCCTTCTCTATGCCTATATCTACCCCCATCTGCCTCAGTCGGCGTCTCAGTCGGCGTCGCAGCCTCTATCAGCGTCTCTGTAGGCGTCTCAGTTGTTGCCGCTGTCGATTGTGGGCTGCTGCCTTCTCTATGCCTATATCTACCCCTATCTGTCTCAGTCGGCGTCTCAGTCGTCGTCGCAGCCTCTATCAGCGTTTCTGTACGCGTCTCAGTTGTTGCCGCTGTCAATTGGTGGATCTGTTGCCTTCTCTATGCCTATATCTACCCCTATCTGCCTCAGTCGGCATCTCAATCGGCATCTCAGTCGGCGTCGCAGCCCCTCTCAGCGTCTCTCTAGGCGTCTCAGTTGTTTCCGCTGTCGATTGAGGGGTTTGCTGCCTTCTCTATGCCTATGTCTAACCCTCTCTGCCTCAGTCGGCGTCTCAGTCGTCGTCGCAGCCTCTATCAGCGTTTCTGTACGCGTCTCAGTTGTTGCCGCTGTCGATTGGGGGTCTGCTGCCTTCTCTATGCCTATATCTACCCCCATCTGCCTCAGTCGGCGTCTCAGTCGGCGTCGCAGCCCCTCTCAGCGTCTCTCTAGGCGTCTCAGTTGTTTCCGCTGTCGATTGAGGGGTTTGCTGCCTTCTCTATGCCTATGTCTAACCCTCTCTGCCTCAGTCGGCGTCTCAGTCGTCGTCGCAGCCTCTATCAGCGTTTCTGTACGCGTCTCAGTTGTTGCCGCTGTCAATTGGTGGATCTGTTGCCTTCTCTATGCCTATATCTACCCCTATCTGCCTCAGTCGGCATCTCAATCGGCATCTCAGTCGGCGTCGCAGCCCCTCTCAGCGTCTCTCTAGGCGTCTCAGTTGTTTCCGCTGTCGATTGAGGGGTTTGCTGCCTTCTCTATGCATATGTCTACCCCTCTCTGCCTCAGTCGGCGTCTCAGTTGGCGTCGCAGCCTCTGTCAGCGTCTCTGAATACGTCTCAGTCGCTGCCGCTGTCGATTGGGGGTCTGCTGCCTTCTCTATGCCTATATCTACCCTTATCTGCCTCAGTCGGGTTCTCAGTCGGCGTCGCAGCCTCTGTCAGCGTCTCTGTAGGCGTCTCAGTTGCTGCTGCTGTCGATTGGGGGTTCTGCTGCCTTCTCTATGCCTATATCTACCCCCATCTGCCTCAGTCGGCGTCTCAGTCGGCGTCGCAGCCTCTATCAGCGTCTCTGTAGGCGTCTCAGTTGTTGCCGCTGTCGATTGTGGGCTGCTGCCTTCTCTATGCCTATATCTACCCCTATCTGTCTCAGTCGGCGTCTCAGTCGTCGTCGCAGCCTCTATCACTGTAGGCGTCTCAGTTGTTGCCGCTGTCGATTGAGGGGACTGCTGCTTTCTCTATGTCTATGTCTAACCCTCTCTACCTCACTCGGGGTCTCAGTTGTCGTCGCAGCTTCTGTCAGAGTCTCTGAATACGTCTCAGTCGCTGCCGCTGTCGATTGGGTTGTCTGCTGCCTTCTCTATGCCAATATCTACCCTTATCTGCCTCAGTCGGCGTTTCGGTCGGCGTCTCGGTCGGCGTCTCAGTCGGCGTCATAGCATCTGTCAGCGTCTCTGAAGGCATCTCAGTCGCTGCCGCTGTCGATTGGGGGGGTCTGCTGCCTTCTCTATGCCAATATCTACCCCTATCTGCCTCAGTCGGGTTCTCAGTCGGCGTCGCAGCCTATGTCAGCGTCTCTGTAGGCGTCTCAGTCGCTGCCGCTGTCGATTATGGGGGGGTCTGTTGCCTTCTCTATGCATATATCTACCCCTATCTGTCTCAGTAGGCATCTCAGTCGTCGTCGCAGCCTCTATCAGCGTCTCTTTAGGCGTCTCAGTTGCTGCCGCTGTCGATTGAGGGGTCTGCTGCCTTCTCTATACCTATGTCTAACCCTCTCTGCCTCAGTCGGCGTCTCAGTCGTCGTCGCGGCCTCTGTCAGCGTCGCAGCCTCTGTCAGCGTCTCTTTAGGCATCTCAGTCGCTGCCGCTGTCGATTGGGGGGTCTGCTGCCTTCTCTATGCCTATGTCTACCTCTCTCTGCCTCAGTCGGCGTCTCAGTTGGCGTCGCAGCCTCTGTCAGCGTCTCTGTAGGCGGTTCACTCGCAGCCGCTGCCGATTGGGGGGGTCTGCTGCCTTCTTTATGCCAATATCTACCCCTATCTGCCTCAGTCGGCGTCTCAGTTGGCGTCTCAGCCTCTATCAGCGTCTCTGTAGGCGTCTCAGTTGTTGCCGCTGTCGATTGAGGGGTCTGCTGCTTTCTCTATGCCTATGTCTAACCCTCTCTGCCTCAGGAGTAATATTTACCCCTATCTGCCTCAGTCGGCATCTGAGTTGCCGTCGCAGCCTCTGTCAGCGTCTTTGGAGGCGTCTCATTTGTTGCCGCTGTCGATTGGGGGGTCTGCTGCCTTCTCTATGCCTATGTCTACCCCTCTCTGCCTCAGTCGGCGTCTCTATAGGCGTCTCAGTCGCAGCCGCTGCCGATTGGGGGGTCTGCTGCCTTCTCTATCCCAATATCTACCCCTTTCTGTTTCAGTCGGCGTCGCAGCCTCTGTCAACGTTTCTGTAGGCGTCTCAGTTGTTGCCGATGTCGATTGGGGGGTCTGCTGCCTTCTCTATGCCTATATCTACCCTTATCTGCCTCAGTCGACGTCTCTGTCAGCGCCGCAGCCTCTGTCAGCGTCTCTATAGGCGTCTCAGTCGCAGCCGCTGCCGATTGGGGGGTCTGCTGCCTTCTCTATGCCTATATCTACCCCTATCTGCCTCAGTCGGCATCTCAATCGGCATCTCAGTCGGCGTCGCAGCCTCTCTCAGCGTCTCTGTAGGCGTCTCAGTTGTTGCCGCTGTCGATTGAGGGGTTTGCTGCCTTCTCTATGCCTGTGTCTAACCCTCTCTGCCTCAGTCGGCGTCTCAGTCGTCGTCGCAGCCTCTATCAGCGTTTCTGTACGCGTCTCAGTTGTTGCCGCTGTCGATTGAGGGGTCTGCTGCCTTCTGTATGCCTATGTCTAACCCTCTCTGCCTCAGTCGGCGTCTCAGTCGTCGTCGCAGCATCTATCAGCGTCTCTGTAGGAGTCTCAGTTGTTGCCGCTGTCGATTGGAGGATCTGTTGCCTTCTCTTTGCCTACGTCTACCCTTATCTGCCACAGTCGGCGTCTCAGTCGGCGTCGCAGCCTCTGTCAACGTTTATGAATGCGTCTCAGTCGCTGCAAATGTCGATTGGGGGTCTGCTGCCTTCTCTATGTCAATATCTACCCCCATCTGCCTCAGTCGGCGTCGCAGCCTCTGTCAACGTTTCTGTAGGCGTCTCAGTTGTGTCCGATGTCGATTGGTGGGTCTGCTGCCTTCTCTATGCCTATATCTACCCCTATCTGCCTCAGTCGGCATCTCAGTCAGTGTCGTAGCCTCTGTCAGCGTCTCTGTAGGCGTATTAGATGTTGCCGCTGTCGATTGGGGTATCTGCTGCCTTCTCTATGTCAATATCTACCCCTATCTGCCTCAGTCGGCGTTGCAGCCTCTGTCAACTTTTCTGTAGGAGTCTCAGTTGTTGCCGATGTCGATTGGTGGGTCTACTGCCTTCTCTATGCCTATATCTACCCCTACCTGCCTCAGTCGGCGTCACAGTCGGCTTCGCAGCCTCTGTCAGCGTCTCTGTAGGCGTCTCAGTCGCTGCCGCTGTCGATTGGTGAGTCTGCTGCCTTCTCTATGCCTATATCTACCCCTCTCTTCCTCAGTCAGCCCTTCAGCCGGTGTTGCAGCCTCTGTCAGCGTCTCTGTAGGCATAGCAGTTGTTCCCGCTGTCGATTGGTGAGTCTGCTGCCTTCTCTATGCCTATATCTACCCCTCTCTTCCTCAGTCAGCCTTTCAGTCGGTGTTGCAGCCACTGTCAGCGTCTCTGTAGGCGTCTCAGTGGTTGCCGCTGTCGATTGGTGGATCTGTTGCCTTCTCTATGCCTTTATCTACCCCTATCTGCCTCAGTCGGCATTTCAATCGGCATCTCAGTCGGCGTCGCAGCCTCTGTCAGCGTCTCTGTAGGCGTCTCAGTCGCTGCTGCTGTCGATTGTGGGTTGTGCTGCCTTCTCTATGCCTTTATGTACCCCCATCTGCCTCAGTCGGCGTCTCAGTCGGCGTCGCAGCCCCTATCAGCGTCTCTGTAGGCGTCTCAGTTGTTGCCGCAGTCGATTGTGGGCTGCTACCTTCTCTATGCCTATATCTACCCCTATCTGTCTCAGTCGGCGTTTCAGTCGTCATCGCAGCCTCTGTCACTGTAGGCGTCTCAGTTGTTGCCGCTGTCGATTCAGGGGACTGCTGCTTTCTCTATGTCTATGTCTAACCCTCTCTGCCTCACTCGGGGTCTCAGTTGTCGTCGCAGCCTCTGTCAGCGTCGCAGCCTCTGTCAGCGTCGCAGATTCTGTCAGCGTCGCAGCCTCTGTCAGCGTCGCAGCCTCTGTCAGCGTCGCAGCCTCTGCCAGCGTCGCAGCCTCTGCCAGCGTCGCAGCCTCTGTCAGCGTCTCTGAATACGTCTCAGTCGCTGCTGTTGTCGATTGGGGGGGGGTCTGCTGCCTTCTCTATGCCTATATCTACCCCTATCTGCCTCAGTCGGCGTCTCGGGCGGCGTCTCAGTCGGCGTCTCAGTCGGGGTCGTAGGATCTGTCAGCGTCTCTGTATGCGTCTCAGTCGCTGCCGCTGTCGATTGGAGGGGTTTGCTGTCTTCTCTATGCCAATATCTACCCCTATCTGCCTCAGTCGGGTTCTCAGTCGCCGTCGCAGCCTATGTCAGCGTCTCTGTAGGCGTCTCAGTCGCTGCCGCTGTCTATTGGGGGGGGGTCTGCTGCCTTCTCTATGCCTATATCTACCCCTATCTGCCTCAGTAGGCATCTCAGTCGGCGTCGAAGCCTCTATCAGCGTCTCTGTAGGCGTCTCAGTTGTTGCCGCTATCGATTGGGGTGTCTGCTACCTTCTCTATGTCAATATCTACCCCTATCTGCCTCATGCGGCGTCGCAGCCTCTGTCAACGTTTCTGTAGGCGTCTCAGTTGTTGCCGATGTCGATTGGTGGGTCTGCTGCCTTCTCTATACCTATATCTACCCCTACCTGCCTCAGTCGGCGTCACAGTCGGCTTCGCAGCCTCTGTCAACGTCTCTGTAGGCATCTCAGTCGCTGCCGTTGTCGCTTGGGCATCTGCTGCCTTCTTTATGCCAATATCTACCCCTATCTGCTTCAGTTGGCGTCGCAGCCTCTATCAGCGTCTCTGTAGGCGTAGCGTCTCTGCCGCTGTCGATTGGGGGGTCTGCTGCCTTCTCTATGCCTATGTCTACCTCTCTCTGCCTCAGTCGGCGTCTCAGTTGGCGTCGCAGCCTCTGTCAGCGTCTCTGTAGGCGGTTCAGTCGCAGCCGCTGCCGATTGGGAGGGTCTGCTGCCTTCTTTATGCCAATATCTACCACTATCTGCCTCAGTCGGCGTCTCAGTCGGCGTCGCAGCGTCTGTAAGCGTCTGTGTAGGCGTCTCAGTCGCTGCCGCTGTTGATTGGGGGGTCTGCTGCCTTCTCTATGCCTATCTCTAACCTTCTCTGCCTCATTCGGCATCTCAGTCGTCGTCGCAGCCTCTATCAGCGATTCTACACGCGTCTCAGTTGTTGCCGCTGTCGATTGAGGGGTCTGCTGCCTTCTCTATACCTATGTCTAACCCTCTCTGCCTCAGTCGGCGTCTCAGTCGTCGTCGCAGCCTCTATCAGCGTCCCTGTAGGCGTCTCAGTTGTTGCCGCTGTCGATTGGTTTATCTGTTGCCTTCTCTATGCCTATATATACCCCTATCTGCCTCAGTCGGCATCTCAATCGGCATCTCAGTCGGCGTCGCAGCCTCTCTCAGCGTCTCTGTAGGCGTCTCAGTTGTTGCCGCTGTCGATTGAGGGGTTTGCTGCCTTCTCTATGCCTATGTCTAACCCTCTCTGCCTCAGTCGACGTCTCAGTCGTCGTCGCTGCCTCTTTCAGCGTCTCTATAGGCGTCTCAGTCGCAGCCGCTGCCGATTGGGGGGTCTGCTCCCTTCTCTATCCCAATATCTACCCCTATCTGCTTCAGTCGGCGTCGCAGCCTCTGTCAACGTTTCTGTAGGCGTCTCAGTTGTTGCCGATGTCGATTGGTGGGTCTGCTGTCTTCTCTACGCCTATATCTACCCCTACCTGCCTCAGTCGGCGTCACAGTCGGCGTCGCAGCCTCTGTCAACGTTTCTGTAGGCGTCTCAGTCGCTGCCGCTATCGATTGGGGGGTCTGCTGCCTTCTCTATGCCTATATCTACCCTCATCTGCCTCAGTCGACGTCTCAGTCGGCGTCTCAGCCTCTGTCAGCGTTTTTTAGGCGTCTCAGTCGCTGCCGCTGTCGATTGGTGGGTCTGCTGCCTTCTCTATGCCTATATATACCCTTATCTGCTTCAGTCGGCATCTCAGTTGGCGTCGCAGCCTCTGTCAGCGTCTCTGGAGGCGTCTCAGTTGTTTCCGCTGTCGATTGGGGGGTCTGCTACCTTCTCTATACCTATGTCTACCCCTCTCTGCCTCAGTCGGCGTCTCAGTTGGCGTCGCAGCCTCAGTCGGCGTCGCAGCCTCTGTCAGCGTCTCTGTAGGCGTCTCAGTCGCTGCCGCTGTCGATTGGGGGGTCTGCTGCCTCCTCTATGCCTATATCTACCCTTATCTGCCACAGTCGGCGTCTCAGTCGGCGTCTCAGCCTCTGTCAACTTTTCTGTAGGAGTCTCAGTTGTTGCCGATGTCGATTGGTGGGTCTACTGCCTTCTCTATGCCTATATCTACCCCTACCTGCCTCAGTCGGCGTCACAGTCGGCTTCGCAGCCTCTGTCAGCGTCTCTGTAGGTGTCTCAGTCACTGCCGCTGTCGATTGGGGTGTCTGCTGCCTTCTCTAAGCCTATATCTACCCAAATCTGCCTCAATCGGCGTCTGAGTCGGCGTCGCAGCCTCTGTCAGCGTTTCTGAATGCGTCTCAGTCGCTGCAGCTGTCGATTGGGGGGTCTGCTGCCTTCTCTATGCATATATCTACCCCTATCTGCCTCAGTCGGCATCTCAGGTGACGTCGCAGCCTCTGTCAGCGTCTTTGGAGGCGTCTCATTTGTTGCCGCTGTCGATTGGGGGGGTCTGATGCCTTCTCTATGCCTATGTCTACCCTTCTCTGCCTCAGTCGGCGTCTCAGTTGGCGTCGCAGTCTCTGTCAGCGTCGCAGCCTCTGTCAGCGTCTCTATAGGCGTCTCAGTCGCAGCCGCTGCCGATTGGGGGGTCTGCTGCCTAGTCTATCCCAATATCTACCCCTATCTGCTTCAGTCGGCGTCGCAGCGTCTGTCAACGTTTCTGTAGGCGTCTCAGTCGCTGCCGCTGTCGATTGGGGGGTCTGCTGCCTTCTCTATGCCTATATCTACCCTTATCTGCCTCAGTCGACGTCTCAGTCGGCGTCTCAGCCTCTGTAAGCATCTCTTTAGGCGTCTCAGTTGTTGCCGCTGTCGATTGAGGGGTTTGTTGGGGTCCGTATCTGCTTGTCGGCGAGAGACGTCCTCTGGGATGTCCTGTCACGGGAACCTGTAAAACCTACACCACTTTATTAAAATGAGCACTGCACTATTTCAAGTTTAAAACAACAAGAGGCCTTTATTCTTAAAATGCTAGTTCTTATATAATATTTACAAATAAACATTACAGTCTACGTCTTCACTTTTCTGGTGTTCCAGTTACGCAGTTGTTATTTGGTGTCAGTGGCTCAAGCCCACTGACCTACTGCAAGTAAAAGTGTCGTCGGTGCATTCTAAATGCCCCTCGTCAGCTTGACTGCAGAACTGTGACACCCTAAAAGTTTACATCATAATTAATGAATAAATACTGTTCATTTACAATATTTGCACCCTAAAAATATGTGCGTTCTTAATGAATTTAATAGGAGCCGGTGCTGTGAGTCAACTACGCGTAAGTAGCTTGATTCTAACTCACAACATCCCTCCCCTCTTTCTAAAAGAAGTTAGTGCAACTAACTTCCCTAAAATCTTTACAATATTTTTCTTGCACTGTAAACAATTATGTGCATCGATTGAACTCTTTATTACATACATATGACTTGTTTTTATTTACATCTTTTTTTTTTTAAATAAATTTGTATTTATCAATAAGTAAGATGGAATAAAATATTGGGATAAGTTAATAACAAGTTTTAACAATTATTGGATTTTTATTTGTAAATTGGGATACGCCATCTGTTCTGGCATTTGGGATATGACGAAGGAATCGCAAGGATTACTGCTGAGGCAGGAGCAAATTGGCGAAACGATTGAAAAGCTGGTCCGTAACTTTAAGAAAGACGGCAGTTTACGTAAGGACGACGTGTATTACCGCAAGCGGATAACACAGTTGCAAGATCTGGGGAGAGAGTTCAACAATAATCACGGACTGTTGTTGCCTCACGCAGTTGAGTACGGCAAGGAAAAATATTTTGCGGAAAAATACGCAGACTACATAAATAGTCTGGTCAATGAATGGGCAGATACATTTAGTTCTGAATTAGAAGGACTAGGGCAACAAACTGTGAGTTTGGTTTCACCAGACGAGGAAGTAAGGAACAGATTGAAATCAATGCAGTCAGAGGTGGAACTGTTTACTGGGAAAATAGTTGACCAGTTCGAAGCGAGTACAAGCAGGGAAGAAGCTCAGGAATTGTGGAAGCAGGCGAATGCCGGAGGAGCTGTGTCACCATTGGAAGTAGCGGATCAAGCCTTTACGGCAATCCAAAGAAGAACAGAAGAAAAGTTATTCAGTTTTCATAAGAAAACAGAAGATTTGAGAGCACAAAAAGAGTATCTTGAGAAGAAGGTAAAGGAACTTTCTCAGAGATTGACGGAAACAGAGGAAGCAGCAACGCTGTTGGAAAAGGAGTGTGCGGAATTAAAAAGAGGACGGGCGACCAATAGGGTCTCACTGAATAGGGAGAGATCGAAATCAGCATCGGCTGGCTTTACACAGACGGTATTGACATTGCCACCGGAAGTGCGCTGGCCGGAGTATCTAACACCAGAAGGGATAAACCGAGTGGTAAAGCCCAGATTAGTATTGAGTTCATCGAGGGACTTCACTCCGACAACGACGGTCGTCAAATGGACCAGCGGGTAGCAGAGAGCGCAGTATAATGTAAGGTTTTATGTATACAGTAGAATTGTGTTATTGTTTAGATGTTTGTATATACGCCAATGAGAAACGAGTCAATGAAAGACCAAATTATAAAAAGGGGATTATAAAAAAAAAAAAAGAAAATAATGATGGATAAAAATAAGAAAAAAAAAACAAACAAACAAAAACAAAAACAAAGTAAAGAAAAAAATAAAAATAAAAGAAAGAAAACTACAAAAGAAAATAAAAGCTAGAGAAAAAAAAATATATATATATATGGAAAAGAAAAGAATAAAAAAGGAAGAAAAAAACCGTGATAGAACCCAAATAAGGCGATTTTAAAAAAAAAAAGATGTAAATAAAAACAAGTCATATGTATGTAATATAGAGTTCAATCGATGCACATAATTGTTTACAGTGCAAGAAAAATATTGTAAAGATTTTAGGGAAGTTAGTTGCACTAACTTCTTTTAGAAAGAGGGGAGGGATGTTGTGAGTTAGAATCAAGCTACTTACGCGTAGTTGACTCACAGCACCGGCTCCTATTAAATTCATTAAGAACGCACATATTTTTAGGGTGCAAATATTGTAAATGAACAGTATTTATTCATTAATTATGATGTAAACTTTTAGGGTGTCACAGTTCTGCAGTCAAGCTGACGAGGGGCATTTAGAATGCACCGACGACACTTTTACTTGCAGTAGGTCAGTGGGCTTGAGCCACTGACACCAAATAACAACTGCGTAACTGGAACACCAGAAAAGTGAAGACGTAGACTGTAATGTTTATTTGTAAATATTATATAAGAACTAGCATTTTAAGAATAAAGGCCTCTTGTTGTTTTAATTCTCCAATTTAGTATGATTTTTGTTTTTTTTTATTACAAATTTATATTTTAAATAATTAATTTTTGTAACTCTAATTATTTTCTAAACTACTTTTGATTCTAATGTGAACTTTGCACAGATTATAATTTTTTAATTTATAACTTTTCTTAAACATAAGCTATTCCTGAATATATTTAAACAAAAAACAATATTTCTACAATATGCTTTCTACAATTGAATGCTATATCATTCAATTTGCGTCCACTCGTCTTTTCCCCTTACATTATCGGATTCGCTACCGTATCCTAGAGGAAAAGAGGACTGGACTATGTGTTTTCATAGCCATATAGGGCATCAGTTTTGCTCTGATTAATTTTTCGTGCTCTTTTTCAACACGTGAGTTATCACTCATTTCAACTTTGAACCAATTCATTGGCCCTCCGACAAAAACCAGATTATACAAAATAATCCCGTTTGTGTCAAAACTTTGTCCATTGCATGACTATACCTTTCATCGCATACAATTACTTTTTATTTAAATTCACTTCTAGCCTGATATGTATATATCCATTAACGATTCTATTTTCCATCCTGTAATCAGCCCGTATATGAATACATACATACATTCAAGGCGCTTTAAATTACCTAGAATTAATTGCTTATTTTCCCAATCAACCTATACTTTTTTTCGAATTTCCATCCGCTAATTTCCTAAACAATAAACAGTTAAAACCTATGTACGAGTATATCTACATATAGCCTGCTGCAGTATCTGCACATATATACATACGCACATACCCATTCCTCCTAACTAGAATACTTACTTCTTTAAATATACATTCGTACATTCATTCTTTATCTTATACACATATATACATACTCGTATATATACTTACTTCACCAGCAGTTCCGTTGCCTGGCGTTAATGCTCATGCATCGAATTTCAGTGCATACACTGCCGTATGTGTGTATGTACATATTCGAAGTTTTGTTTTATATTACTTACCCACGATTGTCTTACTATCTTGTTTTATTTTTTAATTACGTGCAATATTTATCATTATTTAAAAAAAAATATTTTTCCCTACTATGCTTCGCTCGGCCACAGTGCATAATAAGCACTTTTATTACGTCAACTTTAATCGCTCGATTTTAAGTGGCACACTTCTACTGGCGTTGACTTTGAGAATCGGAACTGTGTGTGTTATTTGATACACACACGTACATGTTTACGTTGTTATTTTTGTGTTTACACTTGTAAGACACTGCTAACACATGTCTTTATTTGTGTGGTCTAATGTGGAATAATTTCAACAAATTATTATGTAGTTTTTTATTTTTGCCCTTAATCGTTACGACCGTTGTAACTGGGCTTTGGATCTCTGCTACTACATACGGACCTATCCACACAGGTGAGAATTTGTTTCTCCTAGCCTGATTCTTCATTAGTACTTGATCACCCACATGAAAAACTACTGGGTTTAGTACCTTGTTATAGGCTTCCCTGGCCACTCGTTTAGCACATTCCTGGTTTTCTCTAACCAATTCGTGCGCTCGCTGCAACTGATACTTTTGCACTTTATTCGGGTCATCAGCATTGTATACAGGCGCACATTTGCGCTTCAAATTCGCTGGCATGTTGAAATCAAACCCGTAGAGTGTTCTAAATGGAGTTTGCTTCGTTGATACATGCACAGTATTGTTGTGTACGTGCATTGCAGTGGTCAACCATTGATCCCAATTCGAGCCGTCTTCCTTGGCGAAACTGCGCAAGTACTCGGCCAGAGGTCGATGACTACGTTCCAGTGAGCCATTCGCCTGCGGATGATATGGTGTTATATGCAACTTCTTAATTCCCAGCATTTTACATGTTTCTGAGAATAATTTCGATACGAAATTTGAACCATTGTCGGTTATCAAAACCTTAGGTATGTTGTATCGTGCTACTATTTCATCAAAGAATGCTTTGGCCACCGTGCTTGCTTCAGCATCGGGTATAGCCACGCACGCCATATACTTTGAGAAATCGTCTTGGAACGTCAAAATATATTTATTCCCCGAAACAGTCTCAGGTAAAATACCTACAATATCCATATGAACTTTATCAAATGGCTGTTTAGGTGTGTCAGTTAACACCATTGGCATCTTTGTCAGCCTTGAACTTTTGTTGGCCTGACATTTTGGACAACTCTTTATATATTTCTTAATGTCCTTGAGCATACCCTTCCATCCGTATACTCGCCTAATTCTGTCATGGGTTTTCCAGAATCCCTGGTGGCCACCCAGAGGTGAATCATGGAAACCCTTTAATACAGCCTGGATATCCTTTATATCCTCCAGCCATTCTACATTACTGGCTGCTTGCTCATTGGCATCGAAACCCGCATTGCTAACATCTCTTGTAGCATCAACTTTATCCTTCTGCATTCTCTCGGCCTTCTCCTTATCTGACCGTGCTTTGGACCTCGTTTGCACTACTGATACTTTCTGTGCGTGCGGTACTCTGCTGAGTGCATCGGCATTCAAATTCTTTTTCCCAGGTTTGTATATGATTTCAAAATCATACTCAGACAATTTGTGTCTGAACCTGGCTAGCCTAGACGTTTGATCTTTCAAGTTGGCTATGCCTCTCAACGGCTGGTGATCAGTGTATATCTTGAATGGGCGTCCTAGCAGATATGCCCTAAAATTCTTTGTAGCCCACACTATGGCTAGAAATTCTTTTTCTATTGTGGAGTATCTCTTTTCCGTGTCGCTAAGCGCTCTGCTTGCGAATGCTATTGGTCGGTCATTACCGACTTCCCCTTGTGATAATACTGCCCCTAATGCTTCATTGCTAGCATCAGTGGTCAACAAAAAGGTTTGCTCAAAGTCGGGGTACGCCAAAATTGGTGGCGAGCTAATTATTTCTTTTAGCCTCTCGAATGCTTGCTGACATCTCTCTGTCCATTCGAACTTTGCTTCTTTACGTAGCAACTTATTAATTGGCAACGCAATTCCGGCTAGTCCTTCCACGAACTTTCTATAATAGTTCACTAGTCCTAGGAATGCTTGCACTTCTTTTCTGTTTCTTGGAACCGCTAAATTTCTAACGCATTCCACCTTCTGCGGGTCAGGCAGTGCTCCTGCTTCTGAGCAACGATGGCCTAAATAGACCACCTCTCTCCGCAAAAATTGACACTTCTCCGTGTTCAATTTCAAATTGTGTTCTCGTAATTTCTGGAGCACCTTGCACAAGCGTTGCGAATGCTGCTGCAAGTTCTTCCCATAAATTACAATATCATCCAGATACACAAAACAATCTAACCCTTGCAAGCCTGTTAGCACATGGTTCATTAGCCGTTGGAAGGTAGCCGGTGCTCCTGTTAATCCAAACGGCATTCTATTAAACTCATAATGCCCTAAACCGGTGCTGAACGCGGTTTTCTGCTTATCTTGGGTATCCACCAGAACTTGGTGGTAGCCACTCGCTAAATCAAGCGTAGAAAAATATCTACTATGCCCCAATTGATCCAGAATCTCTTCTATCCTTGGAATCGGGAACACCTGCTTGATAGTGGCGTCGTTCAATTTCCTAAAATCGACGACCATTCTCCACTTCTTCTGACCCTGAGCACCTCCCTTCTTTGGTACCAAAATTATTGGTGAATTCCAAGGCGAGATACTCGGTGAAATTATGTTATCCTTTAACATTCCTTCCACTTGTCTATTTACCTCATCTTTGTGAGCTTGCGGCAATCTGTATTGCTTCTGGTTAATTGGCGCTTGATCCACTCTAGTAGGTATTTCATGCTCTACCTCTGGTGTATATGTTAACTGGTCTCCTTCCAGCAAAAATATGTCATGGAATGACGCACAAATGGCTTCTATTGATGCCTTCTCTTCTGAATTCACGCTTGGGTCTAGCTTCAGTGATTCTAGCACTCGCTCCATTCTTTCTCTTATATCAACTTGTTTAATCTGATTCACCGATCTATAATTCGGTTCCTTAAAATTATCATAGCTAGTGAACTTAGGCCTAAAATCCTCCTCCATCAAGTAGTCCTTTTCCGATGCATTGAGTACGCAAGCGTACACCTTTCCCTTGTCAACGTGCGTTATGGTTTCCCCCATATATACGCCCTCCGCTAGCTGCTGCTTGTGCAAAACAACAGTCCTAAGTTTCGTATTTACATGCATAGTAACTACTCTGGTTGACCTTGCATTTACCACCTCCATACTATTCTTAACCTTACTCACGGTTCCTTCCTGCCATGACTTTAATGGAAAAGTGAGAATTCTATTCTTATTATTATCGTAAAACGATAACTGCTTGTCGAGCGCATCCAGTATGGTGCGTCCCCAAAGATTATCGCGGCCAATTATCCCATCAGCCGGGATACCTTTCCTATCCACTTCCACTGCGTGCACTCTAAAACTCATACCCTTAACTCCACTGTGCCCTATTCTGAGCGACCCCAAAGTCCTAATGCACCCTCCAAACGCTCCGTTAAGCGTTCTTACGTCCATTTGATTAATGTCTAGCCCCTTTCGTAAAACACTAGATTTTAAGAGGCTAGTGTCCGCCCCTGAATCTACTAATAGCACTAGCTTTCCACTCGCTGCTTCCTCGCAGGGCATCTCTATGAAGGCATCACCTATCCTGCTCATAGCGAAGCAATGTCCTTCTGTACCCAACATGGACGCGTATCCACTTCCTAACTCTTCGTGATACTGGAGAGCCTCCTGCTCCTCCTTCTCCTGGACTGTAGTTCCTACATTACTAGTCCCACGTATTTCCGGCCTTATTATTACTCTCTTTCTTTTGGCTTTCCAGTCTACTGGCCTCGACTGGGCCGCTGGAAGTTTCCCTGGTTCCTTTGTTGGGATTGTCTATCCCTGCATTCCGCTGCCCGATGTCCCATCTGTCCACATGAGAAGCATCTCAACCCCTGTTGGGTGTTGCGTATTTTTGGTTCACTTTTGGAAGTCCAATTTGGTTGCTGCTGACCACTCCCAGTTTTTAAAGGATTTCTTCCTTGGTTAATTCCTTCTGTTGAATTTACTTGGGGACTACTGAAGTTACCCCTGCTGTCCCTAAAGGGTGGAACCGGGCGCCTCGTAGCTGGCTGCCTTTTACTCTGATTCCATTCTGTGTCTCCATGGCACTGTCTACTTGCCTCGTGACCATATGTTTGGCACTCCATACAGTAGGGCGTGTTTTTGCGTGTAATGCACTCATCCCTTGTATGACCTTGCTTACGGCAGAACGAACATGTGGGTGCCCTCTGTACAAACCCCTTGTACGGATTTCTCGGATTCGCGGCTCTGTTGTCGGAGACACCGGGATTATATGCTCCTCTGTATATGTTTGGGACGTAATTACTTCCATCTCTGTTCACGACAGCGGCGGTGAACATGTCCTGTCTATTTTCCAACATGTGTACCTCACCTAACCCAGCCGTACTCCGTTCCACGAGAACTTGTGCTCTAATCGCTTCTTCTACTAATTCCTCCAGAGATCCTGTTCTGCTATTCAGCATATGAATCTTTAGAACGGAGTTGCGGAGTCCCACCACGAAAGTTGTCAACACCGACTCGTCAACTTCGTGTAATAACGCTGTATCTCCAATGCCATTGTACTTATTCCTGATTATTTCCTGGGCCATCATCTGAAGTGACTCTAAACGCCTGGCAAAGGCACGTATGTCTTCACTTGCCAGCTGCTTCCCGATTCTTATTTCTTGGGTTATGTCTTCCAAAGATCTCTCCTTCAGATAAGTTCTCCTTATAAGACCGTAAAGCTCGTCCACACTGGCTAATTGCTTTGGCAACACAAGGTTGTACGCGTCTCCAAATAATCTTTGCTTAACACAGTCGGAGAAATCCTGCAACTCATCAGGGCTTATGCTTCGCTTTGCCAGCTCACAACCTTGAATGAATCTGTTAACTTCTGACCGTAAATCTTCTGAAGCTGCACCAGTAAACGCAGGTACTAGCCTGGCCACTGTCTTTGAAATCTCCTCTATACCCATTTTGCGTATTTTTGTTTTACTTATGACCGGTAAAACTTGAGCGCTATCTTTATGAGTGGTTCCTAGCTTTACTTCTCCCGGATCTGAGAGGTAATTGACCAATGACGGACTCAAACTAATTAGTCTTCGGTCGTTTGTTCGTACAGGCGAAATACTGTCCACAGTATTGGGCCTTTCCTGTACCGTTACTGCTTCTGGCTCCTTTGGCGGATATCCCTTATTTTTATTAGTTATCGGACTTCCTGGAGAAAAAGGCTCGACCCCGATTTCAGATGCGCCAAACAAAAATTCCGCTTCCCTCTCTTCACTCCTACCCTCTCTTCACTCCTACACTTTGCTGCCTTCTCTATGCCTATGTCTAACCCTCTCTGCCTCAGTCGGCGTCTCAGTCGTCGTCGCAGCCTCTATCAGCGTTTTTGTACGCATCTCAGTTGTTGCCGCTGTCGATTGAGGGGTCTGCTGCCTTTTCTATGCCTATGTCTAACCCTCTCTGCCTCAGTCGGCGTCTCAGTCGTCGTCGCAGCCTCTATCAGCGTCTCTGTAGGCGTCTCAGTTGTTGCCGCTGTCGATTGGTTTATCTGTTGCCTTCTCTATGCCTATATCTACCCCTATCTGCCTCAGTCGGCATCTCAATCGGCATCTCAGTCGGCGTCGCAGCCTCTCTCAGCGTCTCTGTAGGCGTCTCAGTTGTTGCCGCTGTCGATTGAGGAGTTTGCTGCCTTCTCTATGCCTATGTCTAACCCTCTCTGCCTCAGTCGGCGTCTCAGTCGTCGTCGCAGCCTCTATCAGCGTTTCTGTACGCGTCTCAGTTGTTGCCGCTGTCGATTGGGGGGTCTGCTGCCTTCTCTATGCCTATGTCTACCCCTCTCTGCCTCAGTCGGCGTCTCAGTTGGCGTCGCAGCTTCTGTCAGCGTCTCTGAATACGTCTCAGTCGCTGCCGCTGTCGATTGGGGGGTCTGCTGCCTTCTCTATGCCTATATCTACCCTTATCTGCCTCAGGCGGGTTCTCAGTCGGCGTCGCAGCCTCTGTCAGCGTCTCTGTAGGCGTCTCAGTCGCTGCTGCTGTCGATTGGGGGGTCTGTTGCCTTCTCTATGCCAATATCTACCCCTATCTGCCTCAGTCGGCGTCTCAGTCGGCTTCGCAGCCTCTGTCAGCGTCTCTCTAGGCATCTCAGTCGCTGCCGTTGTCGCTTGGGGCGTCTGCTGCCTTCTCTATGCCAATATCTACCCCTATCTGCTTCAGTTGGCGTCGCAGCCTCTATCAGCGTCTCTGTAGGCGTAGCGTCTCTGCCGCTGTCGATTGGGGGGTATGCTGCCTTCTTTATGCCAATATCTACCCCTATCTGCCTCAGTCGGCGTCTCAGTTGGCGTCTCAGCCTCTATCAGCGTCTCTGTAGGCGTCTCAGTTGTTGCCGCTGTCGATTGAGGGGTCTGCTGCTTTCTCTATGCCTATGTCTAACCTTCTCTGCCTCAGGAGCTATATCTACCCATATCTGCCTCAGTCGGCATCTCAGTTGCCGTCGCAGCCTCTGTCAGCGTTTTGGAGGCGTCTCATTTGTTGCCGCTGTCGATTGGGGGGTCTGCTGCCTTCTCTATGCCTATGTCTACCCCTCTCTGCCTCAGTCGGCGTCTCAGTTGGCGTCGCAGCCTCTGTCAGCGTCGCAGCCTCTGTCAGCGTCGCAGCCTCTGCCAGCGTCGCAGCCTCTGTCAGCGTCTCTGAATACGTCTCAGTCGCTGCTGCTGTCGATTGGGGGGGGTCTGCTGCCTTCTCTATGCCTATATCTACCCCTATCTGCCTCAGTCGGCGTCTCGGGCGGCGTCTCAGTCGGCGTCTCAGTCGGCGTCGTAGGATCTGTCAGCGTCTCTGTATGCGTCTCAGTCGCTGCCGCTGTCGATTGGAGGGGTTTGCTGTCTTCTCTATGCCAATATCTACCCCTATCTGCCTCAGTCGGGTTCTCAGTCGGCGTCGCAGCCTATGTCAGCGTCTCTGTAGGCGTCTCAGTCGCTGCCGCTGTCGATTGGGGGGGGGGGGGGTCTGCTGCCTTCTCTATTCCTATATCTACCCCTATCTGCCTCAGTAGGCATCTCAGTCGGCGTCGAAGCCTCTATCAGCGTCTCTGTAGGCGTCTCAGTTGTTGCCGCTATCGATTGGGGTGTCTGCTGCCTTCTCTATGTCAATATCTACCCCTATCTGCCTCATGCGGCGTCGCAGCCTCTGTCAACGTTTCTGTAGGCGTCTCAGTTGTTGCCGATGTCGATTGGTGGGTCTGCTGCCTTCTCTATACCTATATCTACCCCTACCTGCCTCAGTCGGCGTCACAGTCGGCTTCGCAGCCTCTGTCAGCGTCTCTGTAGGCATCTCAGTCGCTGCCGTTGTCGCTTGGGCGTCTGCTGCCTTCTTTATGTCAATATCTACCCCTATCTGCTTCAGTTGGCGTCGCAGCCTCTATCAGCTTCTCTGTAGGCGTAGCGTCTCTGCCGCTGTCGATTGGGGGTCTGCTGCCTTCTCTATGCCTATGTCTACCTCTCTCTGCCTCAGTCGGCGTCTCAGTTGGCGTCGCAGCCTCTGTCAGCGTCTCTGTAGGCGGTTCAGTCGTAGCCGCTGCCGATTGGGAGGGTCTGCTGCCTTCTTTATGCCAATATCTACCACTATCTGCCTCAGTCGGCGTCTCAGTCGGCGTCGCAGCGTCTGTAAGCGTCTGTGTAGGCGTCTCAGTCGCTGCCGCTGTTGATTGGGGGGTCTGCTGCCTTCTCTATGCCTATGTCTAACCTTCTCTGCCTCATTCGGCATCTCAGTCGTCGTCGCAGCCTCTATCAGCGATTCTGCACGCGTCTCAGTTGTTGCCGCTGTCGATTGAGGGGTCTGCTGCCTTCTCTATGCCTATGTCTAACCCTCTCTGCCTCAGTCGGCGTCTCAGTCGTCGTCGCAGCCTCTATCAGCGTCCCTGTAGTTGTCTCAGTTGTTGCCGCTGTCGATTGGTTTATCTGTTGCCTTCTCTATGCCTATATCTACCCCTATCTGCCTCAGTCGGCATCTCAATCGGCATCTCAGTCGGCGTCGCAGCCTCTCTCAGCGTCTCTGTAGGCGTCTCAGTTGTTGCCGCTGTCGATTGAGGGGTTTGCTGCCTTCTCTATGCCTATGTCTAACCCTCTCTGCCTCAGTCGGCGTCTCAGTCGTCGTCGCTGCTTCTTTCAGCGTCTCTATAGGCGTCTCAGTCGCAGCCGCTGCCGATTGGGGGGTCTGCTGCCTTCTCTATCCCAATATCTACCCCTATCTGCTTCAGTCGGCGTCGCAGCCTCTGTCAACGTTTCTGTAGGCGTCTCAGTTGTTGCCGATGTCGATTGGTGGGTCTGCTGCCTTCTCTATGCCTATATCTACCCCTACCTGCCTCAGTCGGCGTCACAGTCGGCGTCGCAGCCTCTGTCAACGTTTCTGTAGGCGTCTCAGTCGCTGCCGCTATCGATTGGGGGGTCTGCTGCCTTCTCTATGCCTATATCTACCCTCATCTGCCTCAGTCGACGTCTCAGTCGGCGTCTCAGCCTCTGTCAGCGTTTTTTTAGGCGTCTCAGTCGCTGCCGCTGTCGATTGGTGGGTCTGCTGCCTTCTCTATGCCTATATATACCCTTATCTGCTTCAGTCGGCATCTCAGTTGGCGTCGCAGCCTCTGTCAGCGTCTCTGGAGGCGTCTCAGTTGTTTCCGCTGTCGATTGGGGGGTCTGCTACCTTCTCTATGCCTATGTCTACCCCTCTCTGCCTCAGTCGGCGTCTCAGTTGGCGTCGCAGCCTCAGTCGGCGTCGCAGCCTCTGTCAGCGTCTCTGTAGGCGTCTCAGTCGCTGCCGCTGTCGATTGGGGGGTCTGCTGCCTCCTCTATGCCTATATCTACCCTTATCTGCCACAGTCGGCTTCTCAGTCGGCGTCTCAGCCTCTGTCAACTTTTCTGTAGGAGTCTCAGTTGTTGCCGATGTCGATTGGTGGGTCTACTGCCTTCTCTATGCCTATATCTACCCCTACCTGCCTCAGTCGGCGTCACAGTCGGCTTCGCAGCCTCTGTCAGCGTCTCTGTAGGTGTCTCAGTCACTGTCGCTGTCGATTTGGGTGTCTGCTGCCTTCTCTAAGCCTATATCTACCCATATCTGCCTCAATCGGCGTCTGAGTCGGCGTCGCAGCCTCTGTCAGCGTTTCTGAATGCGTCTCAGTCGCTGCAGCTGTCGATTGGGGGGTCTGCTGCCTTCTCTATGCATATATCTACCCCTATCTGCCTCAGTCGGCATCTCAGGTGGCGTCGCAGCCTCTGTCAGCGTCTTTGGAGGCGTCTCATTTGTTGCCGCTGTCGATTGGGGGGGTCTGATGCCTTCTCTATGCCTATGTCTACCCTTCTCTGCCTCAGTCGGCGTCTCAGTTGGCGTCGCAGTCTCTGTCAGCGTCGCAGCCTCTGTCAGCGTCGCAGCCTCTGTCAGCGTCTCTATAGGCGTCTCAGTCGCAGCCGCTGCCGATTGGGGGGTCTGCTGCCTAGTCTATCCCAATATCTACCCCTATCTGCTTCAGTCGGCGTCGCAGCGTCTGTCAACGTTTCTGTAGGCGTCTCAGTCGCTGCCGCTGTCGATTGGGGGGTCTGCTGCCTTCTCTATGCCTATATCTACCCTTATCTGCCTCAGTCGACGTCTCAGTCGGCGTCTCAGCCTCTGTAAGCATCTCTTTAGGCGTCTCAGTTGTTGCCGCTGTCGATTGAGGGGTTTGCTGCCTTCTCTATGCCTATGTCTAACCCTCTCTGCCTCAGTCGGCGTCTCAGTCGTCGTCGCAGCCTCTATCAGCGTTTTTGTACGCATCTCAGTTGTTGCCGCTGTCGATTGAGGGGTCTGCTGCCTTTTCTATGCCTATGTCTAACCCTCTCTGCCTCAGTCGGCGTCTCAGTCGTCGTCGCAGCCTCTATCAGCGTCTCTGTAGGCGTCTCAGTTGTTGCCGCTGTCGATTGGTTTATCTGTTGCCTTCTCTATGCCTATATCTACCCCTATCTGCCTCAGTCGGCATCTCAATCGGCATCTCAGTCGGCGTCGCAGCCTCTCTCAGCGTCTCTATAGGCGTCTCAGTTGTTGCCGCTGTCGATTGAGGAGTTTGCTGCCTTCTCTATGCCTATGTCTAACCCTCTCTGCCTCAGTCGGCGTCTCAGTCGTCGTCGCAGCCTCTATCAGCGTTTCTGTACGCCTCTCAGTTGTTGCCGCTGTCGATTGGGGGGTCTGCTGCCTTCTCTATGCCTATGTCTACCCCTCTCTGCCTCAGTCGGCGTCTCAGTTGGCGTCGCAGCTTCTGTCAGCGTCTCTGAATACGTCTCAGTCGCTGCCGCTGTCGATTGGGGGGTCTGCTGCCTTCTCTATGCCTATATCTACCCTTATCTGCCTCAGGCGGGTTCTCAGTCGGCGTCGCAGCCTCTGTCAGCGCCTCTGTAGGCGTCTCAGTCGCTGCTGCTGTCGATTGGGGGGTCTGTTGCCTTCTCTATGCCTATATCTACCCTTATCTGCCTCAGTCGACGTCTCAGTCGGCGTCTCAGCCTCTGTAAGCATCTCTTTAGGCGTCTCAGTTGTTGCCGCTGTCGATTGAGGGGTTTGCTGCCTTCTCTATGCCTATGTCTAACCCTCTCTGCCTCAGTCGGCGTCTCAGTCGGCGTCGCAGCCTCTCTCAGCGTCTCTATAGGCGTCTCAGTTGTTGCCGCTGTCGATTGAGGAGTTTGCTGCCTTCTCTATGCCTATGTCTAACCCTCTCTGCCTCAGTCGGCGTCTCAGTCGTCGTCGCAGCCTCTATCAGCGTTTCTGTACGCCTCTCAGTTGTTGCCGCTGTCGATTGGGGGGTCTGCTGCCTTCTCTATGCCTATATCTACCCTTATCTGCCTCAGGCGGGTTCTCAGTCGGCGTCGCAGCCTCTGTCAGCGCCTCTGTGGGCGTCTCAGTCGCTGCTGCTGTCGATTGGGGGGTCTGTTGCCTTCTTTATGCCAATATCTACCCCTATCTGCCTCAGTCGGCGTCTCAGTCGGCTTCGTAGCCTCTGTCAGCGTCTCTGTAGGCATCTCAGTCGCTGCCGTTGTCGCTTGGGGCGTCTGCTGCCTTCTCTATGCCAATATCTACCCCTATCTGCTTCAGTTGGCGTCGCAGCCTCTATCAGCGTCTCTGTAGGCGTAGCGTCTCTGCCGCTGTCGATTGGGGGGTATGCTGCCTTCTTTATGCCAATATCTACCCGTATCTGCCTCAGTCGGCGTCTCAGTTGGCGTCTCAGCCTCTATCAGCGTCTCTGTAGGCGTCTCAGTTGTTGCCGCTGTCGATTGAGGGGTCTGCTGCTTTCTCTATGCCTATGTCTAACCTTCTCTGCCTCAGGAGCTATATCTACCCCTATCTGCCTCAGTCGGCATCTCAGTTGCCGTCGCAGCCTCTGTCAGCGTCTTTGGAGGCGTCTCATTTGTTGCCGCTGTCGATTGGGGGGTCTGCTGCCTTCTCTATGCCTATGTCTACCCCTCTCTGCCTCAGTCGGCGTCTCAGTTGGCGTCACAGTCTCTGTCAGCGTCACAGCCTCTGTCAGCGTCTCTATAGGCGTCTCAGTCGCAGCCGCTGCCGATTTGGGGGTCTGCTGCCTTCTCTATCCCAATATCTACCCCTATCTGCTTCAGTCGGCGTCGCAGCCTCTGTCAACGTTTATGTAGGCGTCTCAGTTGGTGCCGATGTCGATTGGTGGGTCTGCTGCCTTCTCTATGCCTATATCTACCCTTATCTGCCTCAGTCGACGTCTCAGTCGGCGTCTCAGCCTCTGTCAGCGTCTTTTTAGGCGTCTCAGTCGCTGCCGCTGTCGATTGGGGGGTCTGCTGCCTTCTCTATGCCTATGTCTAACCCTCTCTGCCTCAGTCGGCGTCTCAGTCGTCGTCGCAGCCTCTATCAGCGTTTCTGTACGCGTCTCAGTTGTTGCCGCTGTCGATTGGGGGGTCTGCTGCCTTCTCTATGCCTATGTCTACCCCTCTCTGCCTCAGCCGGCGTCTCAGTTGGCGTCGCAGCTTCTGTCAGCGTCTCTGAATACGTCTCAGTCGCTGCCGCTGTCGATTGGGGGGTCTGCTGCCTTCTCTATGCCTATATCTACCCTTATCTGCCTCTGGCGGGTTCTAAGTCGGCGTCGCAGCCTCTGTCAGCGTCTCTGTAGGCGTCTCAGTCGCTGCTGCTGTCGATTGGGGGGTCTGTTGCCTTCTCTATGCCAATATCTACCCCTATCTGCCTCAGTCGGCATCTCAATCGGCATCTCAGTCGGCGTCGCAGCCTCTCTCAGCGTCTCTGTAGGCGTCTCAGTTGTTGCCGCTGTCGATTGAGGAGTTTGCTGCCTTCTCTATGCCTATGTCTAACCCTCTCTGCCTCAGTCGGCGTCTCAGTCATCGTCGCAGCCTCTATCAGCGTTTCTGTACGCGTCTCAGTTGTTGCCGCTGTCGATTGGGGGGTCTGCTGCCTTCTCTATGCCTATGTCTACCCCTCTCTGCCTCAGTCGGCGTCTCAGTTGGCGTCGCAGCTTCTGTCAGCGTCTCTGAATACGTCTCAGTCGCTGCCGCTGTCGATTGGGGGGTCTGCTGCCTTCTCTATGCCTATATCTACCCTTATCTGCCTCAGGCGGGTTCTCAGTCGGCGTCGCAGCCTCTGTCAGCGTCTCTGTAGGCGTCTCAGTCGCTGCTGCTGTCGATTGGGGGGTCTGTTGCCTTCTCTATGCCAATATCTACCCCTATCTGCCTCAGTCGGCGTCTCAGTCGGCTTCGCAGCCTCTGTCAGCGTCTCTGTAGGCATCTCAGTCGCTGCCGTTGTCGCTTGGGGCGTCTGCTGCCTTTTCTATGCCAATATCTACCCCTATCTGCTTCAGTTGGCGTCGCAGCCTCTGTCAGCGTCTCTGTAGGCGTCTCAGTCGCTGCTGCTGTCGATTGAGGGGTCTGCTGCTTTCTCTATGCCTATGTCTAACCTTCTCTGCCTCAGGAGCTATATCTACCCCTATCTGCCTCAGTCGGCATCTCAGTTGCCGTCGCAGCCTCTGTCAGCGTCTTTGGAGGCGTCTCATTTGTTGCCGCTGTCAATTGGGGGGTCTGCTGCCTTCTCTATGCCTATGTCTACCCCTCTCTGCGTCAGTCGGCGTCTCAGTTGGCGTCGCAGTCTCTGTCAGCGTCACAGCCTCTGTCAGCGTCTCTGTAGGCATCTCAGTCGCTGCCGTTGTCGCTTGGGGCGTCTGCTGCCTTCTCTATCCCAATATCTACCCCTATCTGCTTCAGTCGGCGTCGCAGCCTCTGTCAACGTTTCTGTAGGCGTCTCAGTTGGTGCCGATGTCGATTGGTGGGTCTGCTGCCTTCTCTATGCCTATATCTACCCTTATCTGCCTCAGTCGGCGTCTCAGTCGGCGTCTCAGCCTCTGTCAGCGTCTCTTTAGGCGTCTCAGTCGCTGCCGCTGTCGATTGGGGGGTCTGCTGCCTTCTCTATGCCTATATCTACCCCTCTCTGCCTCAGTCGGCGTCTCAGTCGTCGTCTCAGCCTCTATCAGCGTTTATGTACGAGTCTCAGTTGTTGCCGCTGTCGATTGAGGGGTCTGCTGCCTTCTCTATGCCTATGTCTAACCCTCTCTGCCTCAGTCGGCGTCTCAGTCGTCGTCGCAGCCTCTATCAGCGTCTCTGTAGGCGTCTCAGTTGTTGCCGCTGTCGATTGGTGGGTTTGTTGAATTCTCTTTGCCTATGTCTACCCTTATCTGCCTCAGTCGGCGTCGCAGCCTCTGTCAAAGTTTCTGAATGCGTCTCAGTCGCTGCAGCTGTCGATTGGGGGTCTGCTGCCTTCTCTATGTCAATATCTACTTCCATCTGCCTCAGTCGGCATCGCAGCCTCTGTCAACTTTTCTGTAGGCGTCTCAGTTGTGTCCAATGTCGATTGGTGGGTCTGCTACCTTCTCTATGCCTATATCTACCCCTATCTGCCTCAGTCGGCATCTCAGTCGGTGTCGTAGCCTCTGTCAGCGTCTCTGTAGGCGTCTTAGATGTTGCCGCTGTCGATTGGGGTATCTGCTGCCTTCTCTATGTCAATATCTACCCCTATCTGCCTCAGTCGGCGTTGCAGCCTCTGTCAACTTTTCTGTAGGAGTCTCAGTTGTTGCCGATGTCGATTGGTGGGTCTACTGCCTTCTCTATGCCTATATCTACCCCTACCTGCCTCAGTCGGCGTCACAGTCGGCTTCGCAGCCTCTGTCAGCGTCTCTGTAGGCGTCTCAGTCGCTGCCGCTGTCGATTGGTGAGTCTGCTGCCTTCTCTATGCCTATATCTACCCCTCTCTTCCGCAGTCAGCCCTTCAGCCGGTGTTGCAGCCTCTGTCAGCGTCTCTGTAGGCATCGCAGTTGTTCCCGCTGTCGATTGGTGAGTCTGCTGCCTCCTCTATGCCTATATCTACCCCTCTCTTCCTCAGTCAGCCTTTCAGTCGGTGTTGCAGCCTCTGTCAGCGTCTCTGTAGGCGTCTCAGTTGTTGCCGCTGTCGATTGGTGGATCTGTTGCCTTCTCTATGCCTTTATCTACCCCTATCTGCCTCAGTCGGCATTTCAATCGGCATCTCAGTCGGCGTCGCAGCCTCTGTCAGCGTCTCTGTAGGCGTCTCAGTCGCTGCTGCTGTCGATTGGGGGTTCTGCTGCCTTCTCTATGCCTTTATGTACCCCCATCTGCCTCAGTCGGCGTCTCAGTCGGCGTCGCAGCCGCTATCAGCTTCTCTGTAGGCGTCTCAGTTGTTGCCGCTGTCGATTGTGGGCTGCTGCCTTCTCTATGCCTATATCTACCCCTATCTGTCTCAGTCGGCGTTTCAGTCGTCATCGCAGCCTCTGTCACTGTAGGCGTCTCAGTTGTTGCCGCTGTCGATTCAGGGGACTGCTGCTTTCTCTATGTCTATGTCTAACCCTCTCTGCCTCACTCGGGGTCTCAGTTGTCGTCGCAGCCTCTGTCAGCGTCGCAGCCTCTGTCAGCGTCGCAGCCTCTGCCAGCGTCGCAGCCTCTGCCAGCGTCGCAGCCTCTGTCAGCGTCTCTGAATACGTCTCAGTCGCTGCTGCTGTCGATTGGGGGGGGTCTGCTGCCTTCTCTATGCCTATATCTACCCCTATCTGCCTCAGTCGGCGTCTCGGTCGGCGTCTCAGTCGGCGTCTCAGTCGGCGTCGTAGGATCTGTCAGCGTCTCTGTATGCGTCTCAGTCGCTGCCGCTGTCGATTGGAGGGGTCTGCTGCCTTCTCTATGCCTATATCTACCCCTATCTGCCTCAGTCGGCGTCACAGTCGGCTTCGCAGCATCTGTCAGCGTCTCTGTAGGCATCTCAGTCGCTGCCGTTGTCGCTTGGGCGTCTGCTGCCTTCTTTATGCCAATATCTACCCCTATCTGCTTCAGTTGGCGTCGCAGCCTCTATCAGCGTCTCTGTAGGCGTAGCGTCTCTGCCGCTGTCGATTGGGGGGTCTGCTGCCTTCTCTATGCCTATGTCTACCTCTCTCTGCCTCAGTCGGCGTCTCAGTTGGCGTCGCAGCCTCTGTCAGCGTCTCTGTAGGCGGTTCAGTCGCAGCCGCCGCCGATTGGGGGGTCTGCTGCCTTCTTTATGCCAATATCTACCACTATCTGCCTCAGTCGGCGTCTCAGTCGGCGTCGCAGCGTCTGTAAGCGTCTGTGTAGGCGTCTCAGTCGCTGCCGCTGTTGATTGGGGGGTCTGCTGCCTTCTCTATGCCTATGTCTAACCTTCTCTGCCTCATTCGGCATCTCAGTCGTCGTCGCAGCCTCTATCAGCGATTCTGCACGCGTCTCAGTTGTTGCCGCTGTCGATTGAGGGGTCTGCTGCCTTCTCTATGCCTATGTCTAACCCTCTCTGCCTCAGTCGGCGTCTCAGTCGTCGTCGCAGCCTCTATCAGCGTCCCTGTAGGCGTCTCAGTTGTTGCCGCTGTCGATTGGTTTATCTGTTGCCTTCTCTATGCCTATATCTACCCCTATCTGCCTCAGTCGGCATCTCAATCGGCATCTCAGTCGGCGTCGCAGCCTCTCTCAGCGTCTCTGTAGGCATCTCAGTTGTTGCCGCTGTCGATTGAGGGGTTTGCTGCCTTCTCTATGCCTATGTCTAACCCTCTCTGCCTCAGTCGGCGTCTCAGTCGTCGTCGCTGCCTCTTTCAGCGTCTCTATAGGCGTCTCAGTCGCAGCCGCTGCCGATTGGGGGGTCTGCTGCCTTCTCTATCCCAATATCTACCCCTATCTGCTTCAGTCGGCGTCGCAGCCTCTGTCAACGTTTCTGTAGGCGTCTCAGTCGCTGCCGCTATCGATTGGGGGGTCTGCTGCCTTCTCTATGCCTATATCTACCCTTATCTGCCTCAGTCGACGTCTCAGTCGGCGTCTCAGCCTCTGTCAGCGTTTTTTTAGGCGTCTCAGTCGCTGCCGCTGTCGATTGGGGGGGTCTGCTGCCTTCTCTATGCCTATATCTACCCCTATCTGCCTCAGTCGATTGGTTTATCTGTTGCCTTCTCTATGCCTATATCTACCCCTATCTGCCTCAGTCGGCATCTCAATCGGCATCTCAGTCGGCGTCGCAGCCTCTCTCAGCGTCTCTGTAGGCATCTCAGTTGTTGCCGCTGTCGATTGAGGGGTTTGCTGCCTTCTCTATGCCTATGTCTAACCCTCTCTGCCTCAGTCGGCGTCTCAGTCGTCGTCGCTGCCTCTTTCAGCGTCTCTATAGGCGTCTCAGTCGCAGCCGCTGCCGATTGGGGGGTCTGCTGCCTTCTCTATCCCAATATCTACCCCTATCTGCTTCAGTCGGCGTCGCAGCCTCTGTCAACGTTTCTGTAGGCGTCTCAGTCGCTGCCGCTATCGATTGGGGGGTCTGCTGCCTTCTCTATGCCTATATCTACCCTTATCTGCCTCAGTCGACGTCTCAGTCGGCGTCTCAGCCTCTGTCAGCGTTTTTTTAGGCGTCTCAGTCGCTGCCGCTATCGATTGGGGGGTCTGCTGCCTTCTCTATGCCTATATCTACCCCTCTCTGCCTCAGTCGGCGTCTCAGTCGTCGTCTCAGCCTCTATCAGCGTTTATGTACGAGTCTCAGTTGTTGCCGCTGTCGATTGAGGGGTCTGCTGCCTTCTCTATGCCTATGTCTAACCCTCTCTGCCTCAGTCGGCGTCTCAGTCGTCGTCGCAGCCTCTATCAGCGTCTCTGTAGGCATCTCAGTTGTTGCCGCTGTCGATTGAGGGGTTTGCTGCCTTCTCTATGCCTATGTCTAACCCTCTCTGCCTCAGTCGGCGTCTCAATCGTCGTCGCTGCCTCTATCAGCGTTTCTGTACGCGGCTCAGTTGTTGCCGCTGTCCATTGTGGGCTGCTGCCTTCTCTATGCCTATATCTACCCCTATCTGCCACAGTAGGCATCTCAGTCGGCGTCGCAGCCTCTATCAGCGTCTCTGTAGGCGTCTCAGTTTTTGCCGCTGTCGATTGGGGTGTCTGCTGCCTTCTCTATTCTTATATCTACCCGTATCTGCTTCAGTTGGCGTCGCAGCCTCTATCAGCGTCTCTGTAGGCGTCTTAGTTGTTGCCGCTGTCGATTGAGGGGTCTGCTGCTTTCTCTATGCCTATGTCTAACCCTCTCTGCCTCAGGAGCTATATCTACCCCTATCTGCCTCAGTCGGCATCTCAATCGGCATCTCAGTCGGCGTCGCAGCCTCTCTCAGCGCCTCTGTAGGCGTCTCAGTTGTTGCCGCTGTCGATTGAGGAGTTTTCTGCCTTCTCTATGCCTATGTCTAACTCTCTCTGCCTCAGTCGGCGTCTCAGTCGTCGTCGCAGCCTCTATCAGTATTTCTGTACGCGTCTCAGTTGTTGCCGCTGTCGATTGAGGGGTCTGCTGCCTTCTCTATGCCTATGTCTAACCCTCTCTGCCTCAGTCGGCGTCTCAGTCGTCGTCGCAGCCTCTATCAGCGTCTCTGTAGGCGTCTCAGTTGTTGCCGTTGTCGATTGGTGGATCTGTTGCCTTCTCGATGCCTATGACTACCCTTATCTGCCTCAGTCGGCGTCTCAGTCGGCGTCGCAGCCTCTGTCAACGTTTCTGTAGGCGTCTCAGTTGTGTCCGATGTCGATTGGTGGGTCTGCTGCCTTCTCTATGCCTATATCTACCACTATCTGCCTCAGTCGGCATCTCAGTCGGTGTCGTAGCCTCTGTCAGCGTCTCTGTAGGCGTCTCAGTTGTTGGTGCTGTCGATTGGGGTGTCTGCTGCCTTCTCTAAGCCTATATCTACCTTTATCTTCCTCAGTCGGCGTCGCAGCCTCTGTCAGCATTTCTGAATGCGTCTCAGTCGCTGCAGCTGTCGATTGGGGGGTCTGCTGCCTTATCTATGCCTATATATACCCTTATCTGCCTCAGTCGGCATCTTTGTTGGCGTCGCAGCCTCTGTCAGCGTCTCTGGAGCCGTCTCAGTTGTTTCCGCTGTCGATTGGTTTATCTGTTGCCTTCTCTATGCCTATATCTACCCCTATCTGCCTCAGTCGGCATCTCAATCGGCGTCTCAGTCGGCGTCTCAGCCTCTGTCAACTTTTCTGTAGGAGTCTCAGTTGTTGCCGATGTCGATTGGCGGGTCTACTGCCTTCTCTATGCCTATATCTACCCCTACCTGCCTCAGTCGGCGACACAGTCGGCGTCGCAGCCTCTCTCAGCGTCTCTGTAGGCGTCTCAGTTGTTGCCGCTGTTGATTGAGGGGTTTTCTGCCTTCTCTATGCCTATGTCTAACTCTCTCTGCCTCAGTCGGCGACACAGTCGGCGTCGCAGCCTCTAACAGCGTCTCTGTAGGCGTCTCAGTTGTTGCCGCTGTCGATTGGTTTATCTGTTGCCTTCTCTATGCCTATATCTACCCCTATATGCCTCAGTCGGCATCTCAATCGGCATCTCAGTCGGCGTCGCAGCCTCTCTCAGCGTCTCTGTAGGCGTCTCAGTTGTTGCCGCTGTCGATTGAGGGGTTTGCTGCCTTCTCTATGCCGATGTCTAACCCTCACTGCCTCAGTCGGCGTCTCAGTCGTCGTCGCAGCCTCTATCAGCGTTTCTGTACGCGTCTCAGTTGTTGCCGCTGTCGATTGGGGGGTCTGCTGCCTTCTCTATGCCTATGTGTACCCCTCTCTGCCTCAGTCGGCGTCTCAGTTGGCGTCGCAGCCTCTGTCAGCGTCTCTGAATACGTCTCAGTCGCTGCCGCTGTCGATTGGGGGGTCTGCTGCCTTCTCTATGCCTATATCTACCCTTATCTGCCTCAGACGGGTTCTCAGTCGGCGTCGCAGCCTCTGTCAGCGTCTCTGTAGGCGTCTCAGTCGCTGCTGCTGTCGATTGGGGGTTCTGCTGCCTTCTCTATGCCTATATCTACCCCTATCTGCCTCAGTCGGCGTCTCAGTCGGCGTCGCAGCCTCTCTCAGCGTCTCTGTAGGCGTCTCAGTCGCTGCCGCTGTCGATTGGGGGGTCTGCTGCCTTCTCTATGCCTATATCTACCCTTATCTGCCTCAGACGGGTTCTCAGTCGGCGTCGCAGCCTCTGTCAGCGCCTCTGTAGGCGTCTCAGTCGCTGCTGCTGTCGATTGGGGGGTCTGTTGCCTTCTCTATGCCAATATCTACCCCTATCTGCCTCAGTCGGCGTCTCAGTCGGCTTCGCAGCCTCTGTCAGCGTCTCTGTAGGCATCTCAGTCGCTGCCGTTGTCGCTTGGGGCTTCTGCTGCCTTCTCTATGCCAATATCTACCCCTATCTGCTTCAGTTGGCGTCGCAGCCTCTATCAGCGTCTCTGTAGGCGTAGCGTCTCTGCCGCTGTCGATTGGGGGGTATGCTGCCTTCTTTATGCCAATATCTACCCCTATCTGCCTCAGTCGGCGTCTCAGTTGGCGTCTCAGCCTCTATCAGCGTCTCTGTAGGCGTCTCAGTTGTTGCCGCTGTCGATTGAGGGGTCTGCTGCTTTCTCTATGCCTATGTCTAACCTTCTCTGCCTCAGGAGCTATATCTACCCCTATCTGCCTCAGTCGGCATCTCAGTTGCCGTCGCAGCCTCTGTCAGCGTCTTTGGAGGCGTCTCATTTGTTGCCGCTGTCGATTGGGGGGTCTGCTGCCTTCTCTATGCCTATGTCTACCCCTCTCAGTCGGCGTCTCAGTTGGCGTCGCAGTCTCTGTCAGCGTCACAGCCTCTGTCAGCGTCTCTATAGGCGTCTCAGTCGCAGCCGCTGCCGATTTGGGGGTCTGCTGCCTTCTCTATCCCAATATCTACCCCTATCTGCTTCAGTCGGCGTCGCAGCCTCTGTCAACGTTTATGTAGGCGTCTCAGTTGGTGCCGATGTCGATTGGTGGGTCTGCTGCCTTCTCTATGCCTATATCTACCCTTATCTGCCTCAGTCGACGTCTCAGTCGGCGTCTCAGCCTCTGTCAGCGTCTCTTTAGGCGTCTCAGTCGCTGCCGCTGTCGATTGGGGGGTCTGCTGCCTTCTCTATGCCTATGTCTAACCCTCTCTGCCTCAGTCGGCGTCTCAGTCGTCGTCGCAGCCTCTATCAGCGTTTCTGTACGCGTCTCAGTTGTTGCCGCTGTCGATTGGGGGGTCTGCTGCCTTCTCTATGCCTATGTCTACCCCTCTCTGCCTCAGTCGGCGTCTCAGTTGGCGTCGCAGCTTCTGTCAGCGTCTCTGAATACGTCTCAGTCGCTGCCGCTGTCGATTGGGGGGTCTGCTGCCTTCTCTATGCCTATATCTACCCTTATCTGCCTCTGGCGGGTTCTCAGTCGGCGTCGCAGCCTCTGTCAGCGTCTCTGTAGGCGTCTCAGTCGCTGCTGCTGTCGATTGGGGGGTCTGTTGCCTTCTCTATGCCAATATCTACCCCTATCTGCCTCAGTCGGCATCTCAATCGGCATCTCAGTCGGCGTCGCAGCCTCTCTCAGCGTCTCTGTAGGCGTCTCAGTTGTTGCCGCTGTCGATTGAGGAGTTTGCTGCCTTCTCTATGCCTATGTCTAACCCTCTCTGCCTCAGTCGGCGTCTCAGTCATCGTCGCAGCCTCTATCAGCGTTTCTGTACGCGTCTCAGTTGTTGCCGCTGTCGATTGGGGGGTCTGCTGCCTTCTCTATGCCTATGTCTACCCCTCTCTGCCTCAGTCGGCGTCTCAGTTGGCGTCGCAGCTTCTGTCAGCGTCTCTGAATACGTCTCAGTCGCTGCCGCTGTCGATTGGGGGGTCTGCTGCCTTCTCTATGCCTATATCTACCCTTATCTGCCTCAGGCGGGTTCTCAGTCGACGTCGCAGCCTCTGTCAGCGTCTCTGTAGGCGTCTCAGTCGCTGCTGCTGTCGATTGGGGGTTCTGTTGCCTTCTCTATGCCAATATCTACCCCTATCTGCCTCAGTCGGCGTCTCAGTCGGCTTCGCAGCCTCTGTCAGCGTCTCTGTAGGCATCTCAGTCGCTGCCGTTGTCGCTTGGGGCGTCTGCTGCCTTCTCTATGCCAATATCTACCCCTATCTGCTTCAGTTGGCGTCGCAGCCTCTATCAGCGGCTCTGTAGGCGTAGCGTCTCTGCCGCTGTCGATTGGGGGGTATGCTGCCTTCTTTATGCCAATATCTACCCCTATCTGCCTCAGTCGGCGTCTCAGTTGGCGTCTCAGCCTCTATCAGCGTCTCTGTAGGCGTCTCAGTTGTTGCCGCTGTCGATTGAGGGGTCTGCTGCTTTCTCAATGCCTATGTCTAACCTTCTCTGCCTCAGGAGCTATATCTACCCCTATCTGCCTCAGTCGGCATCTCAGTTGCCGTCGCAGCCTCTGTCAGCGTCTTTGGAGGCGTCTCATTTGTTGCCGCTGTCGATTGGGGGGTCTGCTGCCTTCTCTATGCCTATGTCTACCCCTCTCTGCGTCAGTCGGCGTCTCAGTTGGCGTCGCAGTCTCTGTCAGCGTCACAGCCTCTGTCAGCGTCTCTGTAGGCATCTCAGTCGCTGCCGTTGTCGCTTGGGGCGTCTGCTGCCTTCTCTATCCCAATATCTACCCCTATCTGCTTCAGTCGGCGTCGCAGCCTCTGTCAACGTTTCTGTAGGCGTCTCAGTTGGTGCCGATGTCGATTGGTGGGTCTGCTGCCTTCTCTATGCCTATATCTACCCTTATCTGCCTCAGTCGGCGTCTCAGTCGGCGTCTCAGCCTCTGTCAGCGTCTCTTTAAGCGTCTCAGTCGCTGCCGCTGTCGATTGGGGGGTCTGCTGCCTTCTCTATGCCTATATCTACCCCTCTCTGCCTCAGTCGGCGTCTCAGTCGTCGTCGCAGCCTCTATCAGCGTTTATGTACGAGTCTCAGTTGTTGCCGCTGTCGATTGAGGGGTCTGCTGCCTTCTCTATGCCTATGTCTAACCCTCTCTGCCTCAGTCGGCGTCTCAGTCGTCGTCGCAGCCTCTATCAGCGTCTCTGTAGGCGTCTCAGTTGTTGCCGCTGTCGATTGGTGGGTTTGTTGAATTCTCTTTGCCTATGTCTACCCTTATCTGCCTCAGTCGGCGTCGCAGCCTCTGTCAAAGTTTCTGAATGCGTCTCAGTCGCTGCAGCTGTCGATTGGGGGTCTGCTGCCTTCTCTATGTCAATATCTACTTCCATCTGCCTCAGTCGGCATCGCAGCCTCTGTCAACTTTTCTGTAGGCGTCTCAATTGTGTCCAATGTCGATTGGTGGGTCTGCTACCTTCTCTATGCCTATATCTACCCCTATCTGCCTCAGTCGGCATCTCAGTCGGTGTCGTAGCCTCTGTCAGCGTCTCTGTAGGCGTCTTAGATGTTGCCGCTGTCGATTGGGGTATCTGCTGCCTTCTCTATGTCAATATCTACCCCTATCTGCCTCAGTCGGCGTTGCAGCCTCTGTCAACTTTTCTGCAGGAGTCTCAGTTGTTGCCGATGTCGATTGGTGGGTCTACTGCCTTCTCTATGCCTATATCTACCCCTACCTGCCTCAGTCGGCGTCACAGTCGGCTTCGCAGCCTCTGTCAGCGTCTCTGTAGGCGTCTCAGTCGCTGCCGCTGTCGATTGGTGAGTCTGCTGCCTTCTCTATGCCTATATCTACCCCTCTCTTCCTCAGTCAGCCCTTCAGCCGGTGTTGCAGCCTCTGTCAGCGTCTCTGTAGGCATCGCAGTTGTTCCCGCTGTCGATTGGTGAGTCTGCTGCCTTCTCTATGCCTATATCTACCCCTCTCTTCCTCAGTCAGCCTTTCAGTCGGTGTTGCAGCCTCTGTCAGCGTCTCTGTAGGCGTCTCTGTTGTTACCGCTGTCGATTGGTGGATCTGTTGCCTTCTCTATGCCTTTATCTACCCCTATCTGCCTCAGTCGGCATTTCAATCGGCATCTCAGTCGGCGTCGCAGCCTCTGTCAGCGTCTCTGTAGGCGTCTCAGTCGCTGCTGCTGTCGATTGGGGGTTCTGCTGCCTTCTCTATGCCTTTATGTACCCCCATCTGCCTCAGTCGGCGTCTCAGTCGGCGTCGCAGCCTCTATCAGCGTCTCTGTAGGCGTCTCAGTTGTTGCCGCTGTCGATTGTGGGCTGCTGCCTTCTCTATGCCTATATCTACCCCTATCTGTCTCAGTCGGCGTTTCAGTCGTCATCGCAGCCTCTGTCACTGTAGGCGTCTCAGTTGTTGCCGCTGTCGATTGGTGAGTCTGCTGCCTTCTCTATGCCTATATCTACCCCTCTCTTCCTCAGTCAGCCCTTCAGCCGGTGTTGCAGCCTCTGTCAGCGTCTCTGTAGGCATCGCAGTTTTTCCCGCTGTCGATTGGTGAGTCTGCTGCCTTCTCTATGCCTATATCTACCCCTCTCTTCCTCAGTCAGCCTTTCAGTCGGTGTTGCAGCCTCTGTCAGCGTCTCTGTAGGCGTCTCAGTTGTTGCCGCTGTCGATTGGTGGATCTGTTGCCTTCTCTATGCCTTTATCTACCCCTATCTGCCTCAGTCGGCATTTCAATCGGCATCTCAGTCGGCGTCGCAGCCTCTGTCAGCGTCTCTGTAGGCGTCTCAGTCGCTGCTGCTGTCGATTGGGGGTTCTGCTGCCTTCTCTATGCCTTTATGTACCCCCATCTGCCTCAGTCGGCGTCTCAGTCGGCGTCGCAGCCTCTATCAGCTTCTCTGTAGGCGTCTCAGTTGTTGCCGCTGTCGATTGTGGGCTGCTGCCTTCTCTATGCCTATATCTACCCCTATCTGTCTCAGTCGGCGTCTCAGTCGGCGTCGTAGGATCTGTCAGCGTCTCTGTATGCGTCTCAGTCGCTGCCGCTGTCGATTGGAGGGGTCTGCTGCCTTCTCTATGCCTATATCTACCCCTATCTGCCTCAGTCGGCGTCACAGTCGGCTTCGCAGCATCTGTCAGCGTCTCTGTAGGCATCTCAGTCGCTGCCGTTGTCGCTTGGGCGTCTGCTGCCTTCTTTATGCCAATATCTACCCCTATCTGCTTCAGTTGGCGTCGCAGCCTCTATCAGCGTCTCTGTAGGCGTAGCGTCTCTGCCGCTGTCGATTGGGGGGTCTGCTGCCTTCTCTATGCCTATGTCTACCTCTCTCTGCCTCAGTCGGCGTCTCAGTTGGCGTCGCAGCCTCTGTCAGCGTCTCTGTAGGCGGTTCAGTCGCAGCCGCCGCCGATTGGGGGGTCTGCTGCCTTCTTTATGCCAATATCTACCACTATCTGCCTCAGTCGGCGTCTCAGTCGGCGTCGCAGCGTCTGTAAGCGTCTGTGTAGGCGTCTCAGTCGCTGCCGCTGTTGATTGGGGGGTCTGCTGCCTTCTCTATGCCTATGTCTAACCTTCTCTGCCTCATTCGGCATCTCAGTCGTCGTCGCAGCCTCTATCAGCGATTCTGCACGCGTCTCAGTTGTTGCCGCTGTCGATTGAGGGGTCTGCTGCCTTCTCTATGCCTATGTCTAACCCTCTCTGCCTCAGTCGGCGTCTCAGTCGTCGTCGCAGCCTCTATCAGCGTCCCTGTAGGCGTCTCAGTTGTTGCCGCTGTCGATTGGTTTATCTGTTGCCTTCTCTATGCCTATATCTACCACTATCTGCCTCAGTCGGCATCTCAATCGGCATCTCAGTCGGCGTCGCAGCCTCTCTCAGCGTCTCTGTAGGCGTCTCAGTTGTTACCGCTGTCGATTGAGGGGTTTGCTGCCTTCTCTATGCCTATGTCTAACCCTCTCTGCCTCAGTCGGCGTCTCAGTCGTCGTCGCTGCCTCTTTCAGCGTCTCTATAGGCGTCTCAGTCGCAGCCGCTGCCGATTGGGGGGTCTGCTGCCTTCTCTATCCCAATATCTACCCCTATCTGCTTCAGTCGGCGTCGCAGCCTCTGTCAACGTTTCTGTAGGCGTCTCAGTCGCTGCCGCTATCGATTGGGGGGTCTGCTGCCTTCTCTATGCCTATATCTACCCTTATCTGCCTCAGTCGACGTCTCAGTCGGCGTCTCAGCCTCTGTCAGCGTTTTTTTAGGCGTCTCAGTCGCTGCCGCTGTCGATTGGGGGGGTCTGCTGCCTTCTCTATGCCTATATCTACCCCTATCTGCCTCAGTCGATTGGTTTATCTGTTGCCTTCTCTATGCCTATATCTACCCCTATCTGCCTCAGTCGGCATCTCAATCGGCATCTCAGTCGGCGTCGCAGCCTCTCTCAGCGTCTCTGTATGCGTCTCAGTTGTTGCCGCTGTCGATTGAGGGGTTTGCTGCCTTCTCTATGCCTATGTCTAACCCTCTCTGCCTCAGTCGGCGTCTCAATCGTCGTCGCTGCCTCTATCAGCGTTTCTGTACGCGGCTCAGTTGTTGCCGCTGTCCATTGTGGGCTGCTGCCTTCTCTATGCCTATATCTACCCCTATCTGCCACAGTAGGCATCTCAGTCGGCGTCGCAGCCTCTATCAGCGTCTCTGTAGGCGTCTCAGTTTTTGCCGCTGTCGATTGGGGTGTCTGCTGCCTTCTCTATTCTTATATCTACCCGTATCTGCTTCAGTTGGCGTCGCAGCCTCTATCAGCGTCTCTGTAGGCGTCTTAGTTGTTGCCGCTGTCGATTGAGGGGTCTGCTGCTTTCTCTATGCCTATGTCTAACCCTCTCTGCCTCAGGAGCTATATCTACCCCTATCTGCCTCAGTCGGCGTCTCAGTTGGCGTCGCAGCCTATGTCAGCGTGTCAGCCTCTGTCAGCGTCTCTATAGGCGTCTCAGTCGCAGCCGCTGCCGATTGGGGGAGTCTGCTGCCTAGTCTATCCCAATATCTACCCCTATCTGCTTCAGTCGGCGTCGCAGCCCCTGTCAACGTTTCTGTAGGCGTCTCAGTCGCTGCCGCTGTCGATTGGGGGGTCTGCTGCCTTCTATATGCCTATATCTACCCTTATCTGCCTCAGTCGACGTCTCAGTCGGCGTCTCTGCCTCTGTTAGCATCTCTTTAGGCGTCTCAGTTATTGCCGCTGTCGATTGAGGGGTTTGCTGCCTTCTCTATCCCTATGTCTAACCCTCTCTGCCTCAGTCGGCGTCTCAGTTGGCGTCGCAGTCTCTGTCAGCGTCGCAGCCTCTTTCAGCGTCTCTATAGGCGTCTCAGTCGCAGCCGCTGCCGATTGGGGGGTCTGCTGCCTTCTCTATCCCAATATCTACCCCTATCTGCTTCAGACGGCGTCGCAGCCTCTGTCAACGTTTCTGTAGGCGTCTCAGTTGTTGCCGATGTCGATTGGTGGGTCTGCTGCCTTCTCTATGCCTATATCTACCCCTATCTGCCTCAGTCGGCATCTCAATCGGCATCTCAGTCGGCGTCGCAGCCTCTCTCAGCGCCTCTGTAGGCGTCTCAGTTGTTGCCGCTGTCGATTGAGGGGTTTTCTGCCTTCTCTATGCCTATGTCTAACTCTCTCTGCCTCAGTCGGCGTCTCAGTCGTCGTCGCAGCCTCTATCAGTATTTCTGTACGCGTCTCAGTTGTTGCCGCTGTCGATTGAGGGGTCTGCTGCCTTCTCTATGCCTATGTCTAACCCTCTCTGCCTCAGTCGGCGTCTCAGTCGTCGTCGCAGCCTCTATCAGCGTCTCTGTAGGCGTCTCAGTTGTTGCCGTTGTCGATTGGTGGATCTGTTGCCTTCTCGATGCCTATGACTACCCTTATCTGCCTCAGTCGGCGTCTCAGTCGGCGTCGCAGCCTCTGTCAACGTTTCTGTAGGCGTCTCAGTTGTGTCCGATGTCGATTGGTGGGTCTGCTGCCTTCTCTATGCCTATATCTACCACTATCTGCCTCAGTCGGCATCTCAGTCGGTGTCGTAGCCTCTGTCAGCGTCTCTGTAGGCGTCTCAGTTGTTGGTGCTGTCGATTGGGGTGTCTGCTGCCTTCTCTAAGCCTATATCTACCTTTATCTTCCTCAGTCGGCGTCGCAGCCTCTGTCAGCATTTCTGAATGCGTCTCAGTCGCTGCAGCTGTCGATTGGGGGGTCTGCTGCCTTATCTATGCCTATATATACCCTTATCTGCCTCAGTCGGCATCTTTGTTGGCGTCGCAGCCTCTGTCAGCGTCTCTGGAGGCGTCTCAGTTGTTTCCGCTGTCGATTGGTTTATCTGTTGCCTTCTCTATGCCTATATCTACCCCTATCTGCCTCAGTCGGCATCTCAATCGGCGTCTCAGTCGGCGTCTCAGCCTCTGTCAACTTTTCTGTAGGAGTCTCAGTTGTTGCCGATGTCGATTGGCGGGTCTACTGCCTTCTCTATGCCTATATCTACCCCTACCTGCCTCAGTCGGCGACACAGTCGGCGTCGCAGCCTCTCTCAGCGTCTCTGTAGGCGTCTCAGTTGTTGCCGCTGTTGATTGAGGGGTTTTCTGCCTTCTCTATGCCTATGTCTAACTCTCTCTGCCTCAGTCGGCGACAGAGTCGGCGTCGCAGCCTCTATCAGCGTCTCTGTAGGCGTCTCAGTTGTTGCTGCTGTCGATTGGTTTATCTGTTGCCTTCTCTATGCCTATATCTACCCCTATCTGCCTCAGTCGGCATCTCAATCGGCATCTCAGTCGGCGTCGCAGCCTCTCTCAGCGTCTCTGTAGGCGTCTCAGTTGTTGCCGCTGTCGATTGAGGGGTTTGCTGCCTTCTCTATGCCGATGTCTAACCCTCACTGCCTCAGTCGGCGTCTCAGTCGTCGTCGCAGCCTCTATCAGCGTTTCTGTACGCGTCTCAGTTGTTGCCGCTGTCGATTGGGGGGTCTGCTGCCTTCTCTATGCCTATGTGTACCCCTCTCTGCCTCAGTCGGCGTCTCAGTTGGCGTCGCAGCCTCTGTCAGCGTCTCTGAATACGTCTCAGTCGCTGCCGCTGTCGATTGGGGGGTCTGCTGCCTTCTCTATGCCTATATCTACCCTTATCTGCCTCAGACGGGTTCTCAGTCGGCGTCGCAGCCTCTGTCAGCGTCTCTGTAGGCGTCTCAGTCGCTGCTGCTGTCGATTGGGGGATCTGCTGCCTTCTCTATGCCTATATCTACCCCCATCTGCCTCAGTCGGCGTCTCAGTCGGCGTCGCAGCCTCTCTCAGCGTCTCTGTAGGCGTCTCAGTTGTTGCCGCTGTCGATTAAGGGGACTGCTGCTTTCTCTATGTCTATGTCTAACCCTCTCTGCCTCACTCGGGGTCTCAGTTGTCGTCGCAGCCTCTGTCAGCGTCGCAGCCCCTGTCAGCGTCGCAGCCTCTGTCAGCGTCGGAGCCTCTGTCAGCGTCGCAGCCTCTGTAAGCGTCGCAGCCTCTTTCAGCGTCTCTGAATACGTCTCAGTCGCTGCTGCTGTCGATTGGGGGGTCTGCTGCTTTCTCTATGCCAATATCTACCCTTATCTGCCTCAGTCGGCGTCTCAGTCGGCGTCTCAGTCGGCGTCTCAGTCGGTGTCGTAGCATCTGTCAGCGTCTCTGAATACGTCTCAGTCGCTGCCGCTGTCGATTGGGGGGTCTGCTGCCTTCTCTATGCCTATATCTACCCCTACCTGCCTCAGTCGGCGTCACAATAGGCTTCGCAGCCTCTGTCAGCGTCTCTGTAGGTGTCTCAGTCGCTGCCGCTATCGATTGGGGTGTCAGCTGCCTTCTCTAAGCCTATATCTACCCTTATCTTCCTCAGTCGGCGTCGCAGCCTCTGTCAGCATTTCTGAATGCGTCTCAGTCGCTGCAGCTGTCGATTGGGGGGTCTGCTGCCTTCTCTATGCCTATACATACCCTTATCTGCCTCAGTCGGCATCTCAGTTGGCGTCGCAGCCCCTGTCAGCGTCTCTGGAGGCGTCTCAGTTGTTTCTTCAGTCGATTGGGGGGTCTGCTGCCTTCTCTATGCCTATGTCTAACCCTCTCTGCCTCAGTCGGCGTCTCAGTCGTCGTCTCAGCCTCTATCAGCGTCTCTGTAGGCGTCTCAGTTGTTGCCGCTGTCGATTGGTTTATCTGTTGCCTTCTCTATGCCTATATCTACCCCTATCTGCCTCAGTCGGCATCTCAATCGGCATCTCAGTCGCCGTCGCAGCCTCTCTCAGCGTCTCTGTAGGCGTCTCAATTGTTGCCGCTGTCGATTGAGGGGTTTGCTGCCTTCTCTATGCCTATGTCTAACCCTCTCTGCCTCAGTCGGCGTCTCAGTCGTCGTCGCAGCCTCTATCAGCGTTTCTGTACGCGTCTCAGTTGTTGCCGCTGTCGATTGGGGGTCTGCTGCCTTCTCAATGCCTATGTCTACCCCTCTATGCCTCAGTCGGCGTCTCAGTTGGCGTCGCAGCCTCTGTCAGCGTCTCTGAATACGTCTCAGTCGCTGCCGCTGTCGATTGGGGGGTCTGCTGCCTAATCTATGCCTATATCTACCCTTATCTGCCTCAGACGGGTTCTCAGTCGGCGTCGCAGCCTCTGTCAGCGTCTCTGTAGGCGTCTCAGTCGCTGCTGCTGTCGATTGGGGGTTCTGCTGCCTTGTCTATGCCTATATCTACCCCCATCTGCCTCAGTCGGCGTCTCAGTCGGCGTCGCAGCCTCTATCAGCGTCTCTGTAGGCGTCTCAGTTGTTGCCGCTGTCGATTGTGGGCTGCTGCATTCTCTATGCCTATATCTACCCCTATCTGTCTCAGTCGGCGTCTCAGTTGTCGTCGCAGCCTCTGTCAGCGTCGCAGCCCCTGTCAGCGTCGCAGCCTCTGTAAGCGTCGCAGCCTCTGCCAGCGTCGCAGCCTCTGTCAGCGTCTCTGAATACGTCTCAGTCGTTGCCGCTGTCGATTGGGGGGTCTGCTGCCTTCTCTATGCCAATATCTACCCTTATCTGCCTCAGTCGGTGTCTCGGTCGGCGTCTCAGTCGGCGTCTAAGCCTCTGTCAACTTTTCTGTAGGAGTCTCAGTTGTTGCCGATGTCGATTGGTGGGTCTACTACTTTCTCTATGCCTATATCTACCCCTACCTGCCTCAGTCGGCGTCACAGTCGGCTTCGCAGCCTCTGTCAGCGTCTCTGTAGCTGTCTCAGTCAGTGCCGCTGTCGATTGGGGTGTCTGCTGCCTTCTTTAAGCCTATATCTACCCTTATCTGCCTCAATCGGCGTCTGAGTCGGCGTCGCAGCCTCTGTCTGCGTTTCTGAATGCGTCTCAGTCGCTGCCGCTGTCGATTGGGGGGTCTGCTGCCTTCTCTATGCCTATATCTACCCCTACCTGCCTCAGTCGGCGTCACAGTAGGCTTCGCAGCCTCTGTCAGCGTCTCTGTAGGTGTCTCAGTCGCTGCCGCTATCGATTGGGGTGTCTGCTGCCTTCTGTAAGCCTATATCTACCCTTATCTTCCTCAGTCGGCGTCGCAGCCTCTGTCAGCGTTTGTGAATGCGTCTCAGTCGCTGCAGCTGTCGATTGGGGGGTCTGCTGCCTTCTCTATGCCTATATATACCCTTATCTGCCTCAGTCGGCATCTCAGTTGGCGTCGCAGCCTCTGTCAGCGTCTCTGGAGGCGTCTCAGTTGTTTCTTCTGTCGATTGGGGGGTCTGCTGCCTTCTCTATGCCTATATCTACCCTTATCTGCCTCAGTCGGCGTCTCAGTCGGCGTCTCAGCCTCTGTCAACTTTTCTGTAGGAGTCTCAGTTGTTACCGATGTCGATTGGTGGGTCTACTGCTTTCTCTATGCCTATATCTACCCCTACCTGCCTCAGTCGACGTCACAGTCGGCTTCGCAGCCTCTGTCAGCGTCTCTGTAGGTGTCTCAGTCACTGCCGCTGTCGATTGGGGTGTCTTTTGCCTTCTCTAAGCCTATATCTTTCCTTATCTGCCTCAATCGGCATCTGAGTCGGCGTCGCAGCCTCTGTCAGCGTTTCTGAATGCGTCTCAGTCGCTGCATCTGTCGATTGGGGGGTCTGCTGCCTTCTCTATGCCTATATCTACACCTATCTGCCTCAGTCGGCATCTCATGTGGCGTCGCAGCCTCTGTCAGCGTCTTTGGAGGCGTCTCATTTGCTGCCGCTGTCGATTGGGGGGTCTGATGCTTTCTCTATGCCTATGTCTACCCCTCTCTGCCTCAGTCGGCGTCTCAGTCGTCGTCGCAGCCTCTATCAGCGTTTCTGTACGCGTCTCAGTTGTTGCCGCTGTCGATTGAGGGGTCTGCTGCCTTCTCTATGCCTATGTCTAACCCTCTCTGCCTCAGTCGGCGTCTCAGTCGTCGTCTCAGCCTCTATCAGCGTCTCTGTAGGCGTCTCAGTTGTTGCCGCTGTCGATTGGTTTATCTGTTGCCTTCTCTATGCCTATATCTACCCCTATCTGCCTCAGTCGGCATCTCAATCGGCATCTCAGTCGCCGTCGCAGCCTCTCTCAGCGTCTCTGTAGGCGTCTCAGTTGTTGCCGCTGTCGATTGAGGGGTTTGCTGCCTTCTCTATGCCTATTTCTAACCCTCTCTGCCTCAGTCGGCGTCTCAGTCGTCGTCGCAGCCTCTATCAGCGTTTCTGTACGCGTCTCAGTTGTTGCCGCTGTCGATTGGGGGTCTGCTGCCTTCTCAATGCCTATGTCTACCCCTCTATGCCTCAGTCGGCGTCTCAGTTGGCGTCGCAGCCTCTGTCAGCGTCTCTGAATACGTCTCAGTCGCTGCCGCTGTCGATTGGGGGGTCTGCTGCCTAATCTATGCCTATATCTACCCTTATCTGCCTCAGACGGGTTCTCAGTCGGCGTCGCAGCCTCTGTCAGCGTCTCTGTAGGCGTCTCAGTCGCTGCTGCTGTCGATTGGGGGTTCTGCTGCCTTGTCTATGCCTATATCTACCCCCATCTGCCTCAGTCGGCGTCTCAGTCGGCGTCGCAGCCTCTATCAGCGTCTCTGTAGGCGTCTCAGTTGTTGCCGCTGTCGATTGTGGGCTGCTGCCTTCTCTATGCCTATATTTACCCCTATCTGTCTCAGTCGGCGTCTCAGTTGTCGTCGCAGCCTCTGTCAGCGTCGCAGCCCCTGTCAGCGTCGCAGCCTCTGTAAGCGTCGCAGCCTCTGCCAGCGTCGCAGCCTCTGTCAGCGTCTCTGAATACGTCTCAGTCGCTGCCGCTGTCGATTGGTAGGTCTGCTGCCTTCTCTATGCCAATATCTACCCTTATCTGCCTCAGTCGGCGTCTCGGTCGGCGTCTCAGTCGGCGTCTCAGCCTCTGTCAACTTTTCTGTAGGAGTCTCAGTTGTTGCCGATGTCGATTGGTGGGTCTACTACTTTCTCTATGCCTATATCTACCCCTACCTGCCTCAGTCGGCGTCACAGTCGGCTTCGCAGCCTCTGTCAGCGTCTCTGTAGGTGTCTCAGTCAGTGCCGCTGTCGATTGGGGTGTCTGCTGCCTTCTCTAAGCCTATATCTACCCTTATCTGCCTCAATCGGCGTCTGAGTCGGCGTCGCAGCCTCTGTGTGCGTTTCTGAATGCGTCTCAGTCGCTGCCGCTGTCGATTGGGGGGTCTGCTGCCTTCTCTATGCCTATATCTACCCCTACCTGCCTCAGTCGGCGTCACAGTAGGCTTCGCAGCCTCTGTCAGCGTCTCTGTAGGTGTCTCAGTCGCTGCCGCTATCGATTGGGGTGTCTGCTGCCTTCTCTAAGCCTATATCTACCCTTATCTTCCTCAGTCGGCGTCGCAGCCTCTGTCAGCGTTTGTGAATGCGTCTCAGTCGCTGCAGCTGTCGATTGGGGGGTCTGCTGCCTTCTCTATGCCTATATATACCCTTATCTGCCTCAGTCGGCATCTCAGTTGGCGTCGCAGCCTCTGTCAGCGTCTCTGGAGGCGTCTCAGTTGTTTCTTCTGTCGATTGGGGGGTCTGCTACCTTCTCTATGCCTATGTCTACCCCTCTCTGCCTCAGTCGGCGTCTCAGTTGGCGTCGTAGCCTCAGTCGGCGTCGCAGCCTCTGTCAGCGTCTCTGTAGGCGTCTCAGTCGCTGCCGCTGTCGATTGGGGGGTCTGCTGCCTTCTCTATGCCTATATCTACCCTTATCTGCCTCAGTCGGCGTCTCAGTCGGCGTCTCAGCCTCTGTCAACTTTTCTGTAGGAGTCTCAGTTGTTACCGATGTCGATTGGTGGGTCTACTGCTTTCTTTATGCCTATATCTACCCCTACCTGCCTCAGTCGACGTCACAGTCGGCTTCGCAGCCTCTGTCAGCGTCTCTGTAGGTGTCTCAGTCACTGCCGCTGTCGATTGGGGTGTCTTCTGCCTTCTCTAAGCCTATATCTACCCTTATCTGCCTCAATCGGCGTCTGAGTCGGCGTCGCAGCCTCTGTCAGCGTTTCTGAATGCGTCTCAGTCGCTGCATCTGTCGATTGGGGGGTCTGCTGCCTTCTCTATGCCTATATCTACACCTATCTGCCTCAGTCGGCATCTCATGTGGCGTCGCAGCCTCTGTCAGCGTCTTTGGAGGCGTCTCATTTGCTGCCGCTGTCGATTGGGGGGTCTGATGCCTTCTCTATGCCTATACCTACCCTTATCTGCCTCAGTCGACGTCTCAGTCAGCGTCTCAGCCTCTGTCAGCATCTCTTTAGGCGTTTCTGTACGCGTCTCAGTTGTTGCCGCTGTCGATTGGGGGGTCTGCTGCCTTCTCTATGCCTATGTCTACCCCTCTCTGCCTCAGTCGGCGTCTCGGTTGGCGTCGCAGCCTCTGTCAGCGTCTCTGAATACGTCTCAGTCTCTGCCGCTGTCGATTGGGGGGTCTGCTGCCTTCTCTATGCCTATATCTACAATTATCTGCCTCAGTCGGGTTCTCAGTCGGCGTCGCAGCCTCTGTCAGCGTCTCTGTCGGCATCTCAGTCGCTGCTGCTGTCGATTGGGGGTTCTGCTGCCTTCTTTATGCCTATATCTACCCCCATCTGCCTCAGTCGGCGTCTCAGTCGGCGTCGCAGCCTCTATCAGCGTCTCTGTAGGCGTCTCAGTTGTTACCGCTGTCGATTGTGGGCTGCTGCCTTCTCTATGCCTATATCTATCCCTATCTGTCTCAGTCGGCGTTTCAGTCGTCGTCGCAGCCTCTGTCACTGTAGGCGTCTCAGTTGTTGCCGCTGTCGATTGAGGGGACTGCTGCTTTCTCTATGTCTATGTCTAACCCTCTCTGCCTCACTCGGGGTCTCAGTTGTCGTCGCAGCGTCTGTCAGCGTCGCACCCTCTGTCAGCGTCGCAGCCTCTGTAAGCGTCGCAGCCTCTGCCAGCGTCGCAGCCTCTGTCAGCGTCTCTGAATACGTCTCAGTCGCTGCCGCTCTCGATTGGGGGGTCTGCTGCCTTCTCTATGCCTATATCTACCCTTATCTGCATCAGTCGGCGTCTCAGTCGGCGTCTCAGCCTCTGTCAACTTTTCTGTAGGAGTCTCAGTTGTTGCCGATGTCGATTGGTGGGTCTACTGCTTTCTCTATGCCTATATCTACCCCTACCTGGCTCAGTCGGCGTCACAGTCGGCTTCGCAGCCTCTGTCAGCGTCTCTGTAGGTGTCTCAGTCAGTGCCGCTGTCGATTGGGGTGTCTGCTGCCTTCTCTAAGCCTATATCTACCCTTATCTGCCACAATCGGCGTCTGAGTCGGCGTCGCAGCCTCTGTCTGCGTTTCTGAATGCGTCTCAGTCGCTGCAGCTGTCGATTGGGGGGTCTGCTGCCTTCTCTATGCCTATATCTACCCCTATCTGCCTCAATCGGCATCTCATGTGGCGTCGCAGCCTCTGTCAGCGTCTTTGGAGGCGTCTCATTTGCTGCCGCTGTCGATTGGGGGGTCTGATGTTTTCTCTAGCCTATGTCTACCCCTCTCTGCCTCAGTCGGCGTCTCAGTTGGCGTCGCAGTCTCTGTCAGCGTCGCAGCCTCTGTCAGCGTCTCTATAGGCGTCTCAGTCGCAGCCGCTGCCGATTGGGGGGGTCTGCTCCCTTCTCTATCCCAATATCTACCCCTATCTGCTTCAGTCGGCGTCGCAGCCTCTGTCAACGTTTCTGTAGGCATCTCAGTTGTTGCCGATGTCGATTGGTGGGTCTGCTGCCTTCTCTATGCCTATATCCACCCCTATCTGTCTCAGTCGGCGTTTCAGTCGTCGTCGCAGCCTCTGTCACTGTAGGCGTCTCAGTTGTTGCCGCTGTCGATTGAGGGGACTGCTGCTTTCTCTATGTCTATGTCTAACCCTCTCTGCCTCACTCGGGGTCTCAGTTGTCGTCGCAGCGTCTGTCAGCGTCGCAGCCTCTGTCAGCGTCGCAGCCTCTGTCAGCGTCGCAGCCTCTGTAAGCGTCGCAGCCTCTGCCAGCGTCGCAGCCTCTGTCAGCGTCTCTGTAGGCGTCTCAGTCGCTGCCGCTGTCGATTGGGGGGTCTGCTGCCTTCTCTATGCCTATATCTACCCTTATCTGCCTCAGTCGGCGTCTCAGTCGGCGTCTCAGCCTCTGTCAACTTTTCTGTAGGAGTCTCAGTTGTTGCCGATGTCGATTGGTGGGTCTACTGCTTTCTCTATGCCTATATCTACCCCTACCTGCCTCAGTCGGCGTCTCAATCGTCGTCGCAGCCTCTATCAGCGTTTCTGTACGCGTCTCAGTTGTTGCCGCTGTCGATTGAGGGGTCTGCTGCCTTCTCTATGCCTATGTCTAACCCTCTCTGCCTCAGTCGGCGTCTCAGTCGTCGTCGCAGCCTCTATCAGCGTCTCTGTAGGCGTCTCAGTTGTTGCCGCTGTTGATTGGTGGATCTGTTGCCTTCTCTATGCCTATATCTACCCCTATCTGCCTCTGTCGGCATCTCAATCGGCATCTCAGTCGGCGTCGCAGCCTCTCTCAGCGTCTCTGTAGGCGTCTCAGTTGTTGCCGCTGTCGATTGAGGGGTTTGCTGCCTTCTCTATGCCTATGCCTAACCCTCTCTGCCTCAGTCGGCGTCTCAGTCGTCGTCGCAGCCTCTATCAGCGTTTCTGTACGCGTCTCAGTTGTTGCCGCTGTCGATTGGGGCGTCTGCTGCCTTCTCTATGCCTATGTCTACCCCTCTCTTCCTCAGTCGGCGTCTCGGTTGGCGTCGCAGCCTCTGTCAGCGTCTCTGAATGCGTCTCAGTCGCTGCCGCTGTCGATTGGGGGGTCTGCTGCCTTCTCTATGCCAATATCTACCCTTATCTGCCTCAGTCGGCGTCTCGGTCGGCGTCTCATTCGGCGTCTCAGTCGGCGTCGTAGCATCTGTCAGCGTCTCTGAATACGTCTCAGTCGCTGCCGCTGTCGATTGGGGGGTCTGCTGCCTTCTCTATGCCTATATCTACCCCTACCTGCCACAGTCGGCGTCACAGTAGGCTTCGCAGCCTCTGTCATCGTCTCTGTAGGTGTCTCAGTCGCTGCCGCTATCGATTGGGGTGTCTGCTGCCTTCTCTAAGCCTATATCTACCCTTATCTTCCTCTGTCGGCGTCGCAGCCTCTGTCAGCGTTTCTGAATGCGTCTCAGTCGCTGCAGCTGTCGATTGGGGCGTCTGCTGCCTTCTCTATGCCTATATATACCCTTATCTGCCTCAGTCGGCGTCTCAGTCGGCGTCTCAGTCGGCGTCTCAGTCGGCGTCTCAGCCTCTGTCAGCGTCTCTGGAGGCGTCTCAGTTGTTTCTTCTGTCGATTGGGGGGTCTCCTACCTTCTCTATGCCTATGTCTACCCTTCTCTGCCTCAGTCGGCGTCTCAGTTGGCGTCGCAGCCTCAGTCGGCGTCGCAGCCTCTGTCAGCGTCTCTGTAGGCGTCTCAGTCGCTGTCGCTGTCGATTGGGGGGTCTGCTGCCTTCTCTATGCCTATATCTACCCTTATCTGCCTCAGTCGGCGTCTCAGTCGGCGTCTCAGCCTCTGTCAACTTTTCTGTAGGAGTCTCAGTTGTTGCCGATGTCGATTGGTGGGTCTACTGCTTTCTCTATGCCTATATCAACCCCTACCTACCTCAGTCGGCGTCACAGTCGGCGTCGCAGCTTCTGTCAGCGTTTCTGAATGCGTCTCAGTCGCTGCAGATATCGATTGGGGGGTCTGCTGCCTTCTCTATGCCTATATCTACCCCTATCTGCCTCAGTCGGCATCTCAGGTGGCGTCGCAGCCTCTGTCAGCGTCTTTGGAGGCGTCGCATTTGCTGCCGCTGTCGATTGGGTGGGTCTGCTGCCTTCTCTATGCCAATATCTACCCTTATCTGCCTCAGTCGGCGTCTCAGTTGTCGTCGCAGCGTCTGTCAGCGTCGCAGCCTCTGTCAGCGTCGCAGCCTCTGTCAGCGTCGCAGCCTCTGCCAGCGTCGCAGCCTCTGTCAGCGTCTCTGAATACGTCTCAGTCGCTGCCGCTGTCGATTGGGGGGTCTGCTGCCTTCTCTATGCCAATATCTACCCTTATCTGCCTCAGTCGGCGTCTCGGGCGGCGTCTCAGTCGCCATCTCAGTCGGCGTCGGAGCATCTGTCAGCGTCTCTGTAGGCGTCTCAGTCGCTGCCGCTGTCGATTGGGTGGGTCTGCTGCCTTCTCTATGCCAATATCTACCCCTATCTGCCTCAGTCGGGTTCTCAGTCGGCGTCGCAGCCCATGTCAGCGTCTCTGTAGGCGTCTCAGTCGCTGCCACTGTCGATTGGGGGGGGGGGGTCTGCTGCCTTCTCTATGCCTATATCTACCCCTATCTGCCTCAGTGGGCATCTCAGTCGGCGTCGCAGCCTCCATCAGCGTCTCTGTAGGCGTCTCAGTTGTTGCCGCTGTCGATTGGGGTGTCTGCTGCCTTCTCTATGTCAATATCTGCCCCTATCTGCCTCATTCGGCGTCGCAGCCTCTGTCAACGTTTCTGTAGGCGTAGCGTCTCTGCCGCTGTCGATTGGGGGTCTAATGCCTTCTCTATGCCTAAGTCTACCTCTCTCTGCCTCAGTCGGCGTCTCAGTTGGCGTCGCAGCCTCTGTCAGCGTCTCTGTAGGCGGTTCAGTCGCAGCCGCTGCCGAGTGGGGGGGTCTGCTGCCTTCTTTATGCCAATATCTACCCCTATCTGCCTCAGTCGGCGTCTCAGTCGGCGTCGCAGCCTCTGTAAGCGTCTCTGTAGGCGTCTCAGTCGCTGCCGCTGTCGATTGAGGGGTCTGCTGCTTTCTCTATGCCTATGTCTAACCCTCTCTGCCTCAGGAGCTATATGTACCCCTATCTGCATCAGCTGGCATCTCAGTTGCCGTCGCAGCCTCTGTCAGCGTCTTTGGAGGCGTCTCATTTGTTGCCGCTGTCGACTGGGGGGTCTGCTGCCTTCTCTATGCCTATGTCTACCCCTCTCTGCCTCAGTCGGCGTCTCAGTTGGCGTCGCAGTCTCTGTCAGCGTCGCATCCTCTGTCAGCGTCTCTATAGGCGTCTCAGTCGCAGCGGCGGCCGATTGGGATGGTCTGCTGCCTTCTCTATCCCAATATCTACCCCTATCTGCTTCAGTCGGCGTCGCAGCCTCTGTCAACGTTTCTGTAGGCGTCTCAGTTGTTGCCGATGTCGATTGGTGGGTCTGCTGCCTTTTCTATGCCTATATCTACCCCTACCTGCCTCAGTCGGCGTCACAGTCAGCGTCGCAGCCTCTGTCAACGCTTCTGTAGGCGTCTCAGTCGCTGCAGCTATCGATTGGGGGTCTGCTGCCTTCTCTATGCCTATATCTACCTCTATCTGCCTCAGTCGGCATCTCAATCGGCATCTCAGTCGGCGTCGCAGCCTCTCTCAGCGAATCTGTAGGCTTCTCAGTTGTTGCCGCTGTCGATTGAGGGGTTTGCTGCCTTCTCTATGCCTATGTCTAACCCTCTCTGCCTCACTCTGCGTCTCAGTCGTCGTCGCAGCTTCTATCAGCGTTTCTGTACGCGTCTCAGTTGTTGCCGCTGTCGATTGAGGGGTCTGCTGCCTTCTCTATGCCTATGTCTAACCCTCTCTGCCCCAGTCGGCGTCTCAGTCGTCGTCGCAGCGTTTATCAGCGTCTCTGTAGGCGTCTCAGTTGTTGCCGCTGTCGATTGGTGGATCTGTTGCCTTCTATTTGCCTATGTCTACCCTTATCTGCCTCAGTCGGCGTCTCAGTCGGCGTCGCAGCCTCTGTCAACGTTTCTGAATGCGTCTCAGTCGCTGCAGCTGTCGATTGGGGGTCTGCTGCCTTCTCTATGTCAATATCTACCCCCATCTGCCTCAGTCGGCGTCGTAGCCTCTGTCAGCGTCTCTGTAGGCGTCTCAGTTGTTGCCGCTGTCGATTGGAGTATCTGCTGCCTTCTCTATGTCAATATCTACCCCTATCTGCCTCAGTCGGCGTTGCAGCCTCTGTCAACGTTTCTGTAGGCGTCTCAGTTGTTGCCGATGTCGATTGGTTGGTCTGCTACCTATATCTACCCCTACCTGCCTCAGTCGGCGTCACAGTAGGCTTCGTAGCCTCTGTCAGCGTCTCTGTAGGTGTCTCAGTCGCTGCCGCTGTCGATTGGGGTGTCTGCTGCCTTCTCTAAGCCTATATCTATCATTATCTTCCTCAATCGGCGTAGCAGCCTCTGTCAGCGTTTCTGAATGCGTCTCAGTTGTTGCCGCTGTCGATTGAGGAGTTTGCTGCCTTCTCTATGCCTATGTCTAACCCTCTCTGCCTCAGTCGGCGTCTCAGTCGTCGTCACATCCTCTATCAGCGTTTCTGTACGCGTCTCAGTTGTTGCCGCTGTCGATTGGGGGGTCTGCTGCCTTCTCTATGCCTATGTCTACCCCTCTCTGCCTCAGTCGGCGTCTCAGTTGGCGTCGCAGCTTCTGTCAGCGTCTCTGAATACGTCTCAGTCGCTGCCGCTGTCGATTGGGGGGTCTGCTGCCTTCTCTATGCCTATATCTACCCTAATCTGCCTCAGGCGGGTTCTCAGTCGGCGTCGCAGCCTCTGTCAGCGTCTCTGTAGGCGTCTCAGTCGCTGCTGCTGTGGATTGGGGGGTCTGTTGCCTTCTCTATGCCAATATCTACCCCTATCTGCCTCAGTCGGCATCTCAATCGGCATCTCAGTCGGCGTCGCAGCCTCTCTCAGCGTCTCTGTAGGCGTCTCAGTTGTTGCCGCTGTCGATTGAGGAGTTTGCTGCCTTCTCTATGCCTATGTCTAACCCTCTCTGCCTCAGTCGGCGTCTCAGTCATCGTCGCAGCCTCTATCAGCGTTTCTGTACGCGTCTCAGTTGTTGCCGCTGTCGATTGGGGGGTCTGCTGCCTTCTCTATGCCTATGTCTACCCCTCTCTGCCTCAGTCGGCGTCTCAGTTGGCGTCGCAGCTTCTGTCAGCGTCTCTGAATACGTCTCAGTCGCTGCCGCTGTCGATTGGGGGGTCTGCTGCCTTCTCTATGCCTATATCTACCCTTATCTGCCTCAGGCGGGTTCTCAGTCGGCGTCGCAGCCTCTGTCAGCGTCTCTGTAGGCGTCTCAGTCGCTGCTGCTGTCGATTGGGGGGTCTGTTGCCTTCTCTATGCCAATATCAACCCCTATCTGCCTCAGTCGGCGTCTGAGTCGGCGTCTCAGTCGGCTTCGCAGCCTCTGTCAGCGTCTCTGTAGGCATCTCAGTCGCTGCCGTTGTCGCTTGGGGCGTCTGCTGCCTTCTCTATGCCAATATCTACCCCTATCTGCTTCAGTTGGCGTCGCAGCCTCTATCAGCGTCTCTGTAGGCGTAGCGTCTCTGCCGCTGTCGATTGGGGGGTATGCTGCCTTCTTTATGCCAATATCTACAACTATCTGCCTCAGTCGGCGTCTCAGTTGGCGTGTCAGCCTCTATCAGCGTCTCTGTAGGCGTCTCAGTTGTTGCCGCTGTCGATTGAGGGGTCTGCTGCTTTCTCTATGCCTATGTCTAACCTTCTCTGCCTCAGGAGCTATATCTACCCCTATCTGCCTCAGTCGGCATCTCAGTTGCCGTCGCAGCCTCTTTCAGCGTCTTTGGAGGCGTCTCATTTGTTGCCGCTGTCGATTGGGGGGTCTGATGCCTTCTCTATGCCTATGTCTACCCCTCTCTGCCTCAGTCGGCGTCTCAGTTGGCGTCGCAGTCTCTGTCAGCGTCACAGCCTCTGTCAGCGTCTCTATAGGCGTCTCAGTCGCAGCCGCTGCCGATTGGGGGGTCTGCTGCCTTCTCTATCCCAATATCTACCCCTATCTGCTTCAGTCGGCGTCGCAGCCTCTGTCAACGTTTCTGTAGGCGTCTCAGTTGGTGCCGATGTCGATTGGTGGGTCTGCTGCCTTCTCTATGCCTATATCTACCCTTATCTGCCTCAGTCGACGTCTCAGTCGGCGTCTCAGCCTCTGTCAGCATCTCTTTAGGCGTCTCAGTCGCTGCCGCTGTCGATTCGGGGTTATGCTGCCTTCTCTATGCCTATATCTACCCCTCTCTGCCTCAGTCGGCGTCTCAGTCGTCGTCGCAGCCTCTATCAGCGTTTATGTACGAGTCTCAGTTGTTGCCGCTGTCGATTGAGGGGTCTGCTGCCTTCTCTATGCCTATGTCTAACCCTCTCTGCCTCAGTCGGCGTCTCAGTCGTCGTCGCAGCCTCTATCAGCGTCTCTGTAGGCGTCTCAGTTGTTGCCGCTGTCGATTGGTGGGTTTGTTGAATTCTCTTTGCCTATGTCTACCCTTATCTGCCTCAGTCGGCGTCGCAGCCTCTGTCAAAGTTTCTGAATGCGTCTCAGTCGCTGCAGCTGTCGATTGGGGGTCTGCTGCCTTCTCTATGTCAATATCTACTTCCATCTGCCACAGTCGGCATCGCAGCCTCTGTCAACTTTTCTGTAGGCGTCTCAATTGTGTCCAATGTCGATTGGTGGGTCTGCTACCTTCTCTATGCCTATATCTACCCCTATCTGCCTGAGTCGGCATCTCAGTCGGTGTCGTAGCCTCTGTCAGCGTCTCTGTAGGCGTCTTAGATGTTGCCGCTGTCGATTGGGGTATCTGCTGCCTTCTCTATGTCAATATCTACCCCTATCTGCCTCAGTCGGCGTTGCAGCCTCTGTCAACTTTTCTGTAGGAGTCTCAGTTGTTGCCGATGTCGATTGGTGGGTCTACTGCCTTCTCTATGCCTATATCTACCCCTACCTGCCTCAGTCGGCGTCACAGTCGGCTTCGCAGCCTCTGTCAGCGTCTCTGTAGGCGTCTCAGTCGCTGCCGCTGTCGATTGGTGAGTCTGCTGCCTTCTCTATGCCTATATCTACCCCTCTCTTCCTCAGTCAGCCTTTCAGTCGGTGTTGCAGCCTCTGTCAGCGTCTCTGTAGGCGTCTCAGTTGTTGCCGCTGTCGATTGGTGGATCTGTTGCCTTCTCTATGCCTTTATCTACCCCTATCTGCCTCAGTCGGCATTTCAATCGGCATCTCAGTCGGCGTCGCAGCCTCTGTCAGCGTCTCTGTAGGCGTCTCAGTCGCTGCTGCTGTCGATTGGGGGTTCTGCTGCCTTCTCTATGCCTTTATGTACCCCCATCTGCCTCAGTCGGCGTCTCAGTCGGCGTCGCAGCCTCTATCAGCGTCTCTGTAGGCGTCTCAGTTGTTGCCGCTGTCGATTGTGGGCTGCTGCCTTCTCTATGCCTATATCTACCCCTATCTGTCTCAGTCGGCGTTTCAGTCGTCATCGCAGCCTCTGTCACTGTAGGCGTCTCAGTTGTTGCCGCTGTCGATTGGGGGGGTCTGCTGCCTTCTTTATGCCAATATCTATCACTATCTGCCTCAGTCGGCGTCTCAGTCGGCGTCGCAGCGTCTGTAAGCGTCTGTGTAGGCGTCTCAGTCGCTGCCGCTGTTGATTGGGGGTCTGCTGCCTTCTCTATGCCTATGTCTAACCTTCTCTGCCTCATTCGGCATCTCAGTCGTCGTCGCAGCCTCTATCAGCGATTCTGCACGCGTCTCAGTTGTTGCCGCTGTCGATTGAGGGGTCTGCTGCCTTCTCTATGCCTATGTCTAACCCTCTCTGCCTCAGTCGGCGTCTCAGTCGTCGTCGCAGCCTCTATCAGCGTCCCTGTAGGCGTCTCAGTTGTTGCCGCTGTCGATTGGTTTATCTGTTGCCTTCTCTATGCCTATATCTACCCCTATCTGCCTCAGTCGGCATCTCAATCGGCATCTCAGTCGGCGTCGCAGCCTCTCTCAGCGTCTCTGTAGGCGTCTCAGTTGTTGCCGCTGTCGATTGAGGGGTTTGCTGCCTTCTCTATGCCTATGTCTAACCCTCTCTGCCTCAGTCGGCGTCTCAGTCGTCGTCGCTGCCTCTTTCAGCGTCTCTATAGGCGTCTCAGTCGCAGCCGCTGCCGATTGGGGGGTCTGCTGCCTTCTCTATCCCAATATCTACCCCTATCTGCTTCAGTCGGCGTCGCAGCCTCTGTCAACGTTTCTGTAGGCGTCTCAGTTGTTGCCGATGTCGATTGGTGGGTCTGCTGCCTTCTCTATGCCTATATCTACCCCTACCTGCCTCAGTCGGCGTCACAGTCGGCGTCGCAGCCTCTGTCAACGTTTCTGTAGGCGTCTCAGTCGCTGCCGCTATCGATTGGGGGGTCTGCTGCCTTCTCTATGCCTATATCTACCCTTATTTGCCTCAGTCGACGTCTCAGTCGGCGTCTCAGCCTCAGTCAGCGTTTTTTTAGGCGTCTCAGTCGCTGCCGCTGTCGATTGGGGGGGTCTGCTGCCTTCTCTATGCCTATATCTACCCCTATCTGCCTCAGTCAATTGGTTTATCTGTTGCCTTCTCTATGTCAATATCTACCCCCATCTGACTCAGTCGGCGTCTCAGCCTCTGTCAACGTTTCTGTAGGCGTCTCAGTTGTGTCCGATGTCGATTGGTGGGTCTGCTGCCTTCTCTCTGCCTATATCTACCACTATCTGCCTCAGTCGGCATCTCAGTCGGTGTCGTAGCCTCTGTCAGCGTCTCTGTAGGCGTCTCAGTTGTTGGTGCTGTCGATTGGGGTATCTGCTGCCTTCTCTATGTCAATAACTACCCCTATCTGCCTCAGTCGTCGTTGCAGCCTCTGTCAACGTTTCTGTAGGCGTCTCAGTTGTGTCCGATGTCGATTGGTGGGTCTGCTGCCTTCTCTATGCCTATATCTACCCCTAGCCCCTCAGTCGGCGTCACTGTAGGCTTCGCAGCCTCTGTCAGCGTCTCTGTAGGTATCTCAGTCGCTGCCGCTGTCGATTGGGGTGTCTGCTGCCTTCTCTAAGCCTATATCTACCTTTATCTTCCTCAGTCGGTGTCGCAGCCTCTGTCAGCATTTCTGAATGCGTCTCAGTCGCTGCAGCTGTCGATTGGGGGGTCTGCTGCCTTATCTATGCCTATATATACCCTTATCTGCCTCAGTCGGCATCTTTGTTGGCGTCGTAGCCTCTGTCAGCGTCTCTGGAGGCGTCTCAGTTGTTTCCGCTGTCTATTGGGGGGTCTGCTACCTTCTCTATGCCTATGTCTACCCCTACCTGCCTCAGTCGGCGACACAGTCGGCGTCGCAGCCTCTCTCAGCGTCTCTGTAGGCGTCTCAGTTGTTGCCGCTGTCGATTGAGGGGTTTTCTGCCTTCTCTATGCCTATGTCTAACTCTCTCTGCCTCAGTCGGCGACACAGTCGGCGTCGCAGCCTCTATCAGCGTCTCTGTAGGCGTCTCACTTGTTGCCGCTGTCGATTGGTTTATCTGTTGCCTTCTCTATGCCTATATCTACCCCTATCTGCCTCAGTCGGCATCTCAATCGGCATTTCAGTCGGCGTCGCAGCCTCTCTCAGCGTCTCTGTAGGCGTCTCAGTTGTTGCCGCTGTCGATTGAGGGGTTTGCTGCCTTCTCTATGCCTATGTCTAACCCTCACTGCCTCAGTCGGCGTCTCAGTCGTCGTCGCAGCCTCTATCAGCGTTTCTGTACGCGTCTCAGTTGTTGCCGCTGTCGATTGGGGGGTCTGCTGCCTTCTCTATGCCTATGTGTACCCCTCTCTGCCTCAGTCGGCGTCTCAGTTGGCGTCGCAGCCTCTGTCAGCGTCTCTGAATACGTCTCAGTCGCTGCCGCTGTCGATTGGGGGGTCTGCTGCCTTCTCTATGCCTATATCTACCCTTATCTGCCTCAGACGGGTTCTCAGTCGGCGTCGCAGCCTCTGTCAGCGTCTCTGTAGGCGTCTCAGTCGCTGCTGCTGTCGATTGGGGGTTCTGCTGCCTTCTCTATGCCTATATCTACCCCAATCTGCCTCAGTCGGCGTCTCAGTCGGCGTCGCAGCCTCTCTCAGCGTCTCTGTAGGCGTCTCAGTTGTTGCCGCTGTCGATTAAGGGGACTGCTGCTTTCTCTATGTCTATGTCTAACCCTCTCTGCCTCACTCGGGGTCTCAGTTGTCATCGCAGCCTCTGTCAGCGTCGCAGCCCCTGTCAGCGTCGCAGCCTCTGTCAGCGTCTCTGAATACGTCTCAGTCGCTGCCGCTATCGATTGGGGGGTCTGCTGCCTTCTCTATGCCAATATCTACCCTTATCTGCCTCAGTCGGCGTCTCAGTCGGCGTCTCAGTCGGTGTCGTGGCATCTGTCAGCGTCTCTGAATACGTCTCAGTCGCTGCCGCTGTCGATTGGGGGGTCTGCTGCCTTCTCTATGCCTATATCTACCCCTACCTGCCTCAGTCGGCGTCACAATAGGCTTCGCAGCCTCTGTCAGCGTCTCTGTAGGTGTCTCAGTCGCTGCCGCTATCGATTGGGGTGTCTGCTGCCTTCTCTAAGCCTATATCTACCCTTATCTTCCTCAGTCGGCGTCGCAGCCTCTGTCAGCATTTCTGAATGCGTCTCAGTCGCTGCAGCTGTCGATTGGGGGGTCTGCTGCCTTCTCTATGCCTATACATACCCTTATCTGCCTCAGTCGGCATCTCAGTTGGCGTCGCAGCCTCAGTCGGCGTCGCAGCCTCTGTCAGCGTCTCTGTAGGCGTCTCAGTCACTGCCGCTGTCGATTGGGGGTCTGCTGCCTTCTCTATGCCTATATCTACCCTTATCTGCCTCAGTCGGCGTCTCAGTCGGCGTCTCAGCCTCTGTCAACTTTTCTGTAGGAGTCTCAGTTGTTGCCGATGTCGATTGGTGGGTCTACTGCTTTCTCTATGACTATATCTACCCCTACCTACCTCAGTCGGCGTCACAGTCGGCGTCGCAGCTTCTGTCAGCGTTTCTGAATGCGTCTCAGTCGCTGCAGCTATCGATTGGGGGGTCTGCTGCCTTCTCTATGCCTATATCTACCCCTATCTGCCTCAGTCGGCATCTCAGGTGGCGTCGCAGCCTCTGTCAGCGTCTTTGGAGGCGTCGCATTTGCTGCCGCTGTCGATTGGGTGGGTCTGCTGCCTTCTCTATGCCAATATCTACCCTTAACTGCCTCAGTCGGCGTCTCAGTTGTCGTCGCAGCGTCTGTCAGCGTCGCAGCCTCTGTCAGCGTCGCAGCCTCTGTTAGCGTCGCAGCCTCTGCCAGCGTCGCAGCCTCTGTCAGCGTCTCTGAATACGTCTCAGTCGCTGCCGCTGTCGATTGGGGGGTCTGCTGCCTTCTCTATGCCAATATCTACCCTTATCTGCCTCAGTCGGCGTCTCGGGCGGCGTCTCAGTCGCCATCTCAGTCGGCGTCTGAGCATCTGTCAGCGTCTCTGTAGGCGTCTCAGTCGCTGCCGCTATCGATTGGGTGGGTCTGCTGCCTTCTCTATGCCAATATCTACCCCTATCTGCCTCAGTCGGGTTCTCAGTCGGCGTCGCAGCCCATGTCAGCGTCTCTGTAGGCGTCTCAGTCGCTGCCGCTGTCGATTGGGGGGGGGGGTCTGCTGCCTTCTCTATGCCTATATCTACCCCTATCTGCCTCAGTGGGCATCTCAGTCGGCGTCGCAGCCTCTATCAGCGTCTCTGTAGGCGTCTCAGTTGTTGCCGCTGTCGATTGGGGTGTCTGCTGCCTTCTCTATGTCAATATCTGCCCCTATCTGCCTCATTCGGCGTCGCAGCCTCTGTCAACGTTTCTGTAGGCGTAGCGTCTCTGCCGCTGTCGATTGGGGGTCTAATGCCTTCTCTATGCCTAAGTCTACCTCTCTCTGCCTCAGTCGGCGTCTCAGTTGGCGTCGCAGCCTCTGTCAGCGTCTCTGTAGGCGGTTCAGTCGCAGCCGCTGCCGAGTGGGGGGGTCTGCTGCCTTCTTTATGCCAATATCTACCCCTATCTGCCTCAGTCGGCGTCTCAGTCGGCGTCGCAGCCTCTGTAAGCGTCTCTGTAGGCGTCTCAGTCGCTGCCGCTGTCGATTGAGGGGTCTGCTGCTTTCTCTATGCCTATGTCTAACCCTCTCTGCCTCAGGAGCTATATGTACCCCTATCTGCCTCAGTTGGCATCTCAGTTGCCGTCGCAGCCTCTGTCAGCGTCTTTGGAGGCGTCTCATTTGTTGCCGCTGTCGATTGGGGGGTCTGCTGCCTTCTCTATGCCTATGTCTACCCCTCTCTGCCTCAGTCGGCGTCTCAGTTGGCGTCGCAGTCTCTGTCAGCGTCGCAGCCTCTGTCAGCGTCTCTATAGGCGTCTCAGTCGCAGCGGCGGCCGATTGGGGGGTCTGCTGCCTTCTCTATCCCAATATCTACCCCTATCTGCTTCAGTCGGCGTCGCAGCCTCTGTCAACGTTTCTGTAGGCGTCTCAGTTGTTGCCGATGTCGATTGGTGGGTCTGCTGCCTTCTCTATGCCTATATCTACCCCTACCTGCCTCAGTCGGCGTCACAGTCAGCGTCGCAGCCTCTGTCAACGTTTCTGTAGGCGTCTCAGTCGCTGCCGCTATCGATTGGGGGGTCTGCTGCCTTCTCTATGCCTATATCTACCCCTATCTGCCTCAGTCGGCATATCAATCGGCATCTCAGTCGGCGTCGCAGCCTCTCTCAGCGAATCTGTAGGCTTCTCAGTTGTTGCCGCTGTCGATTGAGGGGTTTGCTGCCTTCTCTATGCCTATGTCTAACCCTCTCTGCCTCACTCTGCGTCTCAGTCGTCGACGCAGCCTCTATCAGCGTTTCTGTACGCGTCTCAGTTGTTGCCGCTGTCGATTGAGGGGTCTGCTGCCTTCTCTATGCCTATGTCTAACCCTCTCTGCCCCAGTCGGCGTCTCAGTCGTCGTCGCAGCGTTTATCAGCGTCTCTGTAGGCGTCTCAGTTGTTGCCGCTGTCGATTGGTGGATCTGTTGCCTTCTCTTTGCCTATGTCTACCCTTATCTGCCTCAGTCGGCGTCTCAGTCGGCGTCGAAGCCTCTGTCAACGTTTCTGAATGCGTCTCAGTCGCTGCAGCTGTCGATTGGGGGTCTGCTGCCTTCTCTATGTCAATATCTACCCCTATCTGCCTCAGTCGGCGTTGCAGCCTCTGTCAACGTTTCTGTAGGCGTCTCAGTTGTTGCCGATGTCGATTGGTTGGTCTGCTGCCTATATCTACCCCTACCTGCCTCAGTCGGCGTCACAGTAGGCTTCGCAGCCTCTGTCAGCGTCTCTGTAGGTGTCTCAGTCGCTGCCGCTGTCGATTGGGGTGTCTGCTGCCTTCTCTAAGCCTATATCTACCCTTATCTTCCTCAGTCGGCGTAGCAGCCTCTGTCAGCGTTTCTGAATGCGTCTCAGTCGCTGCAGCTGTCGATTGGGGGGTCTGCTGCCTTCTCTATGCCTATATCTACCCCTATCTGCGTCAGTCGGCATCTCAGGTGGTGTCGCAGCCTCTGTCAGCGTCTCTATACGCGTCTCAGTTGTTGCCGCCGTCGATTGGGGGGTCTGATGCCTTCTGTATGCCAATATCTACCCCTATCTGCCTCAGTCGGGTTCTCACTCGGCGTCGCAGCCTATGTCAGCGTCGCAGCCTCTGTTAGCTTCGCAGCCTCTTTCAGCGTGTGTGTAGGCATCTCAGTCGCTGCCGCTGTGGATTGGGGGTTCTGCTGCCTTCTCTATGCCTATATCTACCCCTATCTGCCTCAGTCGGTGTCGCAGCCTCTATCAGCGTCTCTGTAGGCGTCTCAGTCACAGCCGCTGTCAAATTGGGGGGGGTCTGCTGCCTTCTCTATGCTTATGTCTAACCCTCTCTGCCTCAGTCGGCGTCTCAGTTGGCATCGCAGCCTCTGTCAGCGTTTATGTAGGCGTCTCAGTCGCTACCCCTGTCGATTGGAGGGGGTCTGCTGCCTTCTCTATGCCAATATCTATCCCGATCTGCCTCAGTCGGCGTCTCAGTCGGCGTCGCAGCCTCTATCAGCGTCTTCGTAGGCGTCTCAGTCGCTGCCGCTGTCGATTGTGGGGTCTGCTGCCTTCTCTATGCGTATATCTACCCCTACCTGCCTCAGTCGGTATCGCAGTCGGTGTCGTAGCCTCTGTCAGCGTCTCTGTAGGCGTCTCAGTTGTTGCCGCTGTCGATTGGGGTGTCTGCTGAATTCTCTATGTCAATATTTACCCCAATCTGCCTCAGTCGGCGTCGCAGCCTCTGTCAACGCTTCCGTAAGCGTCTAAGTTGTTGCCGCTGTCGATTGGTGGGTCTGCTGCCTTCTCTATACCTATATGTACCCCTACTTGCCTCAGTCGGCGTCACAGTCGGCTTCGCAGCATCTGTCAGCGTCTCTGTAGGTGACAGTCACTGCTGCTGTCGATTGGGGTGTCTGCTGCCGTCTCTAGGAATATATCTACTCTTATCTGCCTTAGTCGGCGTTTCAGTCGGCGTCGCAGCCTCTGTCAGCGTTTCTGAATGCGTCTCAGTCGCTGCAGCTGTCGACTGGGGGGTTTGCTGCCTTCTATATGCCTATATCTACCCCTATCTACCTCAGTCGGCATCTCAGTCGGTGTCGTAGCCACTGTCAGCGTCTCTGTATTCGTCTCAGTTGTTGCCGCTGTCGATTGGGGTGTCTGCTGCCTTCTTCATGTCAATATCTACCCCTATCTGCCTCAGTCGGCGTCGCAGGCTCTGTCAAAGTTTCTGTAGGCGACTCAGTTGTTGCCGATGTCGTTTGGTGGGTCTGCTAACTTCTCTATGCCTATATCTACCCCTACCTGCCTCAGTCGGCGTCACAGTCGGCTTCACAGCCTCTCTCAGCGTCTCTGTAGGTGTCTCAGTTGCTGCCGCTGTCGATTGGGGTGTCCGCTGCCTTCTCTAAGCCTATATCTACCCCTATCTGCTTCAGTTGGCGTCGCAGCCTCTATCAGCGTCTCTGTAGGCGTAGCGTCTCTGCCGCTGTCGATTGGGGGGTCTGCTGCCTTCTCTATGCCTATGTCTAACCCTCTCTGCCTCAGTCGGCGTCTCAGTCGTCGTCGCAGCCTCTGTCAGCGTCTCTGTAGTCATCTCAGTCGCTGCCGTTGTCGCTTGGGGCGTCTGCTGCCTTCTCTATGCCTATATCTACCCCTATCTGCTTCAGTTGGCGTCGCAGCCTCTATCAGCGTCTCTGTAGACGTCACAGTTGTTGCCGCTGTCGATTGAGGGGTCTGCTGCCTTCTCTATGCCTATGTCTAACCCTCTCTGCCTCAGTCGGCGTCTCAGTCGTCGTCGCAGCCTCTCTCAGCGTCTCTGTAGGTGTCTCAGTCGCTGCCGCTGTCGATTGGGGTGTCCGCTGCCTTCTCTAAGCCTATATCTACCCTTATCTGCCTCAGTCGGTGTCTCAGTCGGCGTCGCAGCCTCTGTCAGCGTTTCTGAATGCGTCTCAGTCGTTGCAGCTGTCGATTGGGGGGTCTGCTGCCTTCTGTATGCCTATATTTACATCTATCTGCCTCAGTCGGCATCTTAGTTGGCGTCGCAGCCTCTGTCAGCGTCTCTGGAGGCGTCTCAGCTGTTGCCACTGTCGATTGGGGGGTATGCTGCCTTCTCTATGCCTATGTCTACCCCTCTCTGCCTCAGTCGGCGTCTCAGATGGCGTCGCAGCCTGTGTCAGCGTCGCAGCCTCTGTCAGCGTCGTAGCCTCTGTCAGCGTCTCTATAGGCGTCTCAGTCGCAGCCACTGCCGATTGGAGGGGTCTGCTGCCTTCTCTATCCCAATATCTACCCCTATCTGCCTCAGTCGGCGTCGCATCCTCTGTCAACGTTTCTGTAGGCGTCTCAGTTGTTGCCGATGGCGATTGGTGGGTCTGCTGCCTTCTCTATGCCTATATCTACCCCTACTAGTCCCAGTCAGCGTCACAGTCGGCGTCGCAGCCTCTGTCAACGTTTCTGTAGGCGTCTCAGTCGCTGCCGCTGTCGATTGGGGGGTCTGATGCCTTCTCTATGCCTATATCTACCCTTAGCTGCCTAAGTCGACGTCTCAGTCGGCGTCTCAGCCTCTGTCAGCGTCTCTTTAGGCGTCTCAGTCGCTTCCGCAGTCGATTGGGGGGTTTGCTGCCTTCTCTATGCCTATGTCTAACCCTCACTGCCTCAGTCGGCGTCTCAGTCTTCGTCGCAGCCTCTATCAATGTTTCTGTAGGCGTCTCAGTTGTTGCCGCTGTCGATTGAGGGGTCTGCTGCCTTCTCTATGTCAATATCTACCCCCATCTGCCTCAGTCGGCGTCGCAGCCTCATTCAACGTTTCTGTAGGCGTCTCAGTTGTTGCCGATGTCGATTGGTGGGTCTGCTGCCTTCTCTATGCCTATATCTACCCCTATCTGCCTCAGTCGGCATCTCAGTCGGTGTCGTAGCCTCTGTCAGCGTCTCTGTAGGCGTCTCAGTTGTTGCCGCTGTCGATTGGGGTATCTGCTGCCTTCTCTATGTCAATATCTATCCCTATCTGCCTCAGTCGGCGTTGCAGCCTCTGTCAACGTTTCTGTAGGCGTCTCAGTTGTTGCCGATGTCGATTGGTGGGTCTGCTGCCTTCTCTATGCCTATATCTACCCCTACCTGCCACAGTCGGCGTCACAGTAGGCTTCGCAGCTCCTGTCAGCGTCTCTGTAGGTGTCTCAGTCGCTGCCGCTGTCGACTGGGGTGTCTGCTGCCTTCTCTAAGCCTATATCTACCCTTATCTTCCTCAGTCGGCGTCGCAGCCTCTGTCAGCGTTTCTGCATGCGTCTCAGTCGCTGCAGCTGTCGATTGGGGGGCTGCTGCCGTCTCTATGCCTATATCTACCCTTATCTGCCTCAGTCGGCATCTCAGTTGGCGTCGCAGCCTCTGTCAGCGTCTCTGGAGGCGTCTCAGTTGTTTCCGCTGTCAATTGGGGGGTCTGCTACCTTCTCTATGCCTATGTCTACCCCTCTCTGTCTCAGTCGGCGTCTCAGTTGGCGTCGCAGCCTCAGTCGGCGTCGCAGCCTCTGTCAGCGTCTCGGTAGGCGTCTCAGTCGCTGCCGCTGTCGATTGGGGGTCTGCTGCCTTCTCTATGCCTATATCTACCCCTACCTGCCTCTGTCGGCGTCACAGTAGGCTTCGCAGCTTCTGTCAGCGTCTCTGTAGGTGTCTCAGTCGCTGCTGCTGTCGATTGGGGGGTCTGCTGCCTTCTCTATGCCTATATCTACCCTTATCTGCCTCAGTCGGCATCACAGTTGGCGTCGCAGCCTCTGTCAGCGTCTCTGGAGGCGTCTCAGTTGTTTCCGCTGTCGATTGGGGGGTCTGCTGCTTTCTCTATGCCTATATCTACCGCAATCTGCCTAAGTCGGCGTCTCAGTCGGCGTCGCAGCCTCTGTCAGCATCTCTGTAGGCGTCTCAATCGCTGCCGCTGTCGATTGGGGGGTCTGCTGCCTTCTCTATGCATATATTTACCCCTATCTGCTTCAGTTGGCGTCACAGTCGGCTTCGCAGCCTCTGTCAGCGTCTCTGTAGGCATCTCAGTCGCTGCCGTTGTCGCTTGGGGCATCTGCTGCCTTCTCTACGCATATATCTACCCCTATCTGCCTCAGTCGGCATCTCAATTGCCGCCGCAGCCTCTGTCAGCGTCCCTGGAGGCGTCTAATTTGTTGCCGCTGTCGATTGGGGGGGTCTGCTGCCTTCACTATGCCTATGTCTACCCCTCTCTGCCTCAGTCGGGGTCTCAGTTGGCGTTGCAGTCTCTGTCAGCGTCGCAGCCTCTGACAGTGTCTATATAAGCGTCTCTGTCGCAGCCGCTGCCGATTGGGGGGTCTGCTGCCTTCTCTATCCCAATATCTACCCCTATCTGCCTCAGTCGGCGACGCAGCCTCTGTCAATGTTTCTGTAGGCGTCTCAGTTGTTGCCGATGTCGATTGGTGGGTCTGCTGCCTTCTCTATGCCTATATCTACCCCTACCAGCCCCAGTCAGCGTCACAGACGGCGTCGCAGCCTCTGTCAACGTTTCTGTAGGCGTCTCAGTTGCTGCCGCTGTCGATTGGGGGGGTCTGATGCCTTCTCTATGCCTATATCTACCCTTAGCTGCCTCAGTCGACGTCTCAGTCGGAGTCTCAGCCTCTGTCAACGTCTCTTTAGGCGTCTCAGTCGCTGCCGCTGTCGATTGGGGGGGTCTGCTGCCTTCTCTATGCCTATATATACCCCTATCTGCCTCATTCGGCATCTCAGTCGGCGTCGCAGCCTCTCTCAGCGTCTCTGTAGGCGTCTCAGTTGTTGCCGCTGTCGATTGAGGGGTTTGCTGCCTTCTCTATGCCTATGTCTAACCCTCTCTGCCTCAGTCGGCGTCTCAGTCTTCGTCGCAGCCTCTATCAGCGTTTCTGTAGGCGTCTCAGTTGTTGCCGCTGTCGATTGAGGGGTTTGCTGCCTTCTCTATGCCTATATCTACCCCTATCTGCCTCAGTCGGCATCTCAGTCGGTGTCGTAGCCTCTGTCAGAGTCTCTGTAGGCGTCTCAGTTGTTGCCGATGTCGATTGGTGGGTCTGCTGCCTTCTCTATGCCTATATCTACCCCTACCTGCCTCAGTCGGCGTCACAGTAGGCTTCGCAGCTTCTGTCAGCGTCTCTGTAGGTGTCTCTGTCGCTGCCGCTGTCGACTGGGGTGTCTGCTGCCTTCTCTAAGCCTATATCTACCCTTATCTTCCTCAGTCGGCGTCACAGCCTCTGTCAGCGTTTCTGCATGCGTCTGAGTCGCTGCAGCTGTCGATTGGGGGGTCTGCTGCCTTCTCTAAGCCTATATCTACCCCTATCTGCCTCAGTCGGCATCTCAGTCGTCGTCGCAGCCTCTGTCAGCGTCTCTGTAGGCATCTCAGTCGCTGCCGTTGTCGCTTGGGGCGTCTGCTGCCTTCTCTATGCCTATATCTACACCAATCTGCCTCAGTCGGCATCTCAGTCGGCGTCGCAGCCTCTGCCAGCGTCGCAGCCTCTGTCAGCGTCGCAGCCTCTGTCAGCGTCGCAGCCTCTGTCAGCGTCTCTGTAGGCATCTCAGTCGCTGCCGTTGTCGATTGGGGCGTCTGCTGCCTTCTCTATGCCTATATCTACCCCTATCTGCCTCAGTCGGCATCTCAGTAGGCGTCGCAGCCTCTATCAGCGTCTCTGTAGGCGTCTCAGTTTTTGCTGCTGTCGATTGGGGGGTCTGCTGCCTTCTCTATGCCTAAGTCTAACCCTCTCTGCCTCAGTCGGCGTCTCAGTCGTCGTCGCAGCCTCTGTCAGCGTCTCTGTAGGCATCTCAGTCGCTGCCGTTGTCGCTTGGAGCGTCTGCTGCCTTCTCTATGCCTATATCTACCCCTATCTGCTTCAGTTGGCGTCGCAGCCTCTATGAGCGTCTCTGTAGGCGTCTCAGTTGTTGCCGCTGTCGATTGAGGGGTCTGCTGCCTTTTCTATGCCTAAGTCTAACCCTCTCTGCCTCAGTCGGCGTCTCAGTCGTCGTCGCAGCCTCTATGAGCGTCTCTGTAGGCGTCTCAGTTGTTGCCGCTGTCGATTGAGGGGTCTGCTGCTTTCTCTATGCCTATGTCTAACCCTCTCTGCCTCAGGAGCTATATATACCCCTATCTGCCTCAGTCGGCATGTCAGTTGCCGTCGCAGCCTCTGTCAGCGTCTCTGGAGGCGTCTCATTTGTTGCCGCTGTCGATTGGGGGTCTGCTGCCTTCTCTATGCCTATGTCTACCCCTCTCTGCCTCAGTCGGGGTCTTAGTTGGCGTCGCAGTCTCTGTCAGCGTCGCAGATCTGTCAGTGTCTCTATAGGCGTCTCAGTCGCAGCCACTGCCGATAGGGGGTATCTGCTGCCTTCTCTATGTCAATATCTATCCCTATCTGCCTCAGTAGGCTTCGCAGCTCCTGTCAGCGTCTCTGTAGGTGTCTCAGTCGCTGCCGCTGTCGACTGGGGTGTCTGCTGCCTTCTCTAAGCCTATATCTACCCTTATCTTCCTCAGTCGGCGTCGCAGCCTCTGTCAGCGTTTCTGCATGCGTCTCAGTCGCTGCAGCTGTCGATTGGGGGGTCTGCTGCCGTCTCTATGCCTATATCTACCCTTATCTGCCTCAGTCGGCATCTCAGTTGGCGTCGCAGCCTCTGTCAGCGTCTCTGGAGGCGTCTCAGTTGTTTCCGCTGTCGATTGGGGGGTCTGCTGCTTTCTCTATGCCTATATCTACCCCAATCTGCCTAAGTCGGCGTCTCAGTCGGCGTCGCAGCCTCTGTCAGCATCTCTGTAGGCGTCTCAATCGCTGCCGCTGTCGATTGGGGGGTCTGCTGCCTTCTCTATGCATATATTTACCCCTATCTGCTTCAGTTGGCGTCACAGTCGGCTTCGCAGCCTCTGTCAGCGTCTCTGTAGGCATCTCAGTCGCTGCCGTTGTCGCTTGGGGCATCTGCTGCCTTCTCTATGCCTATATCTACCCCTATCTGCCTCAGTCGGCATCTCAATTGCCGCCGCAGCCTCTGTCAGCGTCCCTGGAGGCGTCTAATTTGTTGCCGCTGTCGATTGGGGGGGTCTGCTGCCTTCACTATGCCTATGTCTACCCCTCTCTGCCTCAGTCGGGGTCTCAGTTGGCGTCGCAGTCTCTGTCAGCGTCGCAGCCTCTGACAGTGTCTATATAAGCGTCTCTGTCGCAGCCGCTGCCGATTGGGGGGTCTGCTGCCTTCTCTATCCCAATATCTACCCCTATCTGCCTCAGTCGGCGACGCAGCCTCTGTCAATGTTTCTGTAGGCGTCTCAGTTGTTGCCGATGTCGATTGGTGGGTCTGCTGCCTTCTCTATGCCTATATCTACCCCTACCAGCCCCAGTCAGCGTCACAGACGGCGTCGCAGCCTCTGTCAACGTTTCTGTAGGCGTCTCAGTTGCTGCCGCTGTCGATTGGGGGGTCTGATGCCTTCTCTATGCCTATATCTACCCTTAGCTGCCTCAGTCGACGTCTCAGTCGGAGTCTCAGCCTCTGTCAACGTCTCTTTAGGCGTCTCAGTCGCTGCCGCTGTCGATTGGGGGGGTCTGCTGCCTTCTCTATGCCTATATATACCCATATCTGCCTCATTCGGCATCTCAGTCGGCGTCGCAGCCTCTCTCAGCGTCTCTGTAGGCGTCTCAGTTGTTGCCGCTGTCGATTGAGGGGTTTGCTGCCTTCTCTATGCCTATGTCTAACCCTCTCTGCCTCAGTCGGCGTCTCAGTCTTCGTCGCAGCCTCTATCAGCGTTTCTGTAGGCGTCTCAGTTGTTGCCGCTGTCGATTGAGGGGTTTGCTGCCTTCTCTATGCCTATATCTACCCCTATCTGCCTCAGTCGGCATCTCAGTCGGTGTCGTAGCCTCTGTCAGAGTCTCTGTAGGCGTCTCAGTTGTTGCCGCTGTCGATTGGGGTATCTGCTGCCTTCTCTATGTCAATATCTATCCCTATCTGCCTCAGTCGGCGTTGCAGCCTCTGTCAACGTTTCTGTAGGCGTCTCAGTTGTTGCCGATGTCGATTGGTGGGTCTGCTGCCTTCTCTATGCCTATATCTACCCCTACCTGCCTCAGTCGGCGTCACAGTAGGCTTCGCAGCTTCTGTCAGCGTCTCTGTAGGTGTCTCTGTCGCTGCCGCTGTCGACTGGGGTGTCTGCTGCCTTCTCTAAGCCTATATCTACCCTTATCTTCCTCAGTCGGCGTCGCAGCCTCTGTCAGCGTTTCTGCATGCGTCTGAGTCGCTGCAGCTGTCGATTGGGGGGTCTGCTGCCTTCTCTAAGCCTATATCTACCCCTATCTGCCTCAGTCGGCATCTCAGTCGTCGTCGCAGCCTCTGTCAGCGTCTCTGTAGGCATCTCAGTCTCTGCCGTTGTCGCTTGGGGCGTCTGCTGCCTTCTCTATGCCTATATCTACACCAATCTGCCTCAGTCGGCATCTCAGTCGGCGTCGCAGCCTCTGCCAGCGTCGCAGCCTCTGCCAGCGTCGCAGCCTCTGTCAGCGTCGCAGCCTCTGTCAGCGTCGCAGCCTCTGTCAGCGTCTCTGTAGGCATCTCAGTCGCTGCCGTTGTCGATTGGGGCGTCTGCTGCCTTCTCTATGCCTATATCTACCCCTATCTGCCTCAGTCGGCATCTCAGTAGGCGTCGCAGCCTCTATCAGCGTCTCTGTAGGCGTCTCAGTTTTTGCTGCTGTCGATTGGGGGGTCTGCTGCCTTCTCTATGCCTAAGTCTAACCCTCTCTGCCTCAGTCGGCGTCTCAGTCGTCGTCGCAGCCTCTGTCAGCGTCTCTGTAGGCATCTCAGTCGCTGCCGTTGTCGCTTGGAGCGTCTGCTGCCTTCTCTGTGCCTATATCTACCCCTATCTGCTTCAGTTGGCGTCGCAGCCTCTATGAGCGTCTCTGTAGGCGTCTCAGTTGTTGCCGCTGTCGATTGAGGGGTCTGCTGCCTTTTCTATGCCTAAGTCTAACCCTCTCTGCCTCAGTCGGCGTCTCAGTCGTCGTCGCAGCCTCTATGAGCGTCTCTGTAGGCGTCTCAGTTGTTGCCGCTGTCGATTGAGGGGTCTGCTGCTTTCTCTATGCCTATGTCTAACCCTCTCTGCCTCAGGAGCTATATATACCCCTATCTGCCTCAGTCGGCATGTCAGTTGCCGTCGCAGCCTCTGTCAGCGTCTCTGGAGGCGTCTCATTTGTTGCCGCTGTCGATTGGGGGTCTGCTGCCTTATCTATGCCTATGTCTACACCTCTCTGCCTCAGTCGGGGTCTTAGTTGGCGTCGCAGTCTCTGTCAGCGTCGCAGATCTGTCAGTGTCTCTATAGGCGTCTCAGTCGCAGCCACTGCCGATAGGGGGTATCTGCTGCCTTCTCTATGTCAATATCTATCCCTATCTGCCTCAGTAGGCTTCGCAGCTCCTGTCAGCGTCTCTGTAGGTGTCTCAGTCGCTGCCGCTGTCGACTGGGGTGTCTGCTGCCTTCTCTAAGCCTATATCTACCCTTATCTTCCTCAGTCGGCGTCGCAGCCTCTGTCAGCGTTTCTGCATGCGTCTCAGTCGCTGCAGCTGTCGATTGGGGGGTCTGCTGCCGTCTCTATGCCTATATCTACCCTTATCTGCCTCAGTCGGCATCTCAGTTGGCGTCGCAGCCTCTGTCAGCGTCTCTGGAGGCGTCTCAGTTGTTTCCGCTGTCGATTGGGGGGTCTGCTGCTTTCTCTATGCCTATATCTACCCCAATCTGCCTAAGTCGGCGTCTCAGTCGGCGTCGCAGCCTCTGTCAGCATCTCTGTAGGCGTCTCAATCGCTGCCGCTGTCGATTGGGGGGTCTGCTGCCTTCTCTATGCATATATTTACCCCTATCTGCTTCAGTTGGCGTCACAGTCGGCTTCGCAGCCTCTGTCAGCGTCTCTGTAGGCATCTCAGTCGCTGCCGTTGTCGCTTGGGGCATCTGCTGCCTTCTCTATGCATATATCTACCCCTATCTGCCTCAGTCGGCATCTCAATTGCCGCCGCAGCCTCTGTCAGCGTCCCTGGAGGCGTCTAATTTGTTGCCGCTGTCGATTGGGGGGGTCTGCTGCCTTCACTATGCCTATGTCTACCCCTCTCTGCCTCAGTCGGGGTCTCAGTTGGCGTCGCAGTCTCTGTCAGCGTCGCAGCCTCTGACAGTGTCTATATAAGCGTCTCTGTCGCAGCCGCTGCCGATTGGGGGGTCTGCTGCCTTCTCTATCCCAATATCTACCCCTATCTGCCTCAGTCGGCGTCGCAGCCTCTGTCAATGTTTCTGTAGGCGTCTCAGTTGTTGCCGATGTCGATTGGTGGGTCTGCTGCCTTCTCTATGCCTATATCTACCCCTACCAGCCCCAGTCAGCGTCACAGACGGCGTCGCAGCCTCTGTCAACGTTTCTGTAGGCGTCTCAGTTGCTGCCGCTGTCGATTGGGGGGTCTGATGCCTTCTCTATGCCTATATCTACCCTTAGCTGCCTCAGTCGACGTCTCAGTCGGAGTCTCAGCCTCTGTCAACGTCTCTTTAGGCGTCTCAGTCGCTGCCGCTGTCGATTGGGGGGGTCTGCTGCCTTCTCTATGCCTATATCTACCCCTATCTGCCTCATTCGGCATCTCAGTCGGCGTCGCAGCCTCTCTCAGCGTCTCTGTAGGCGTCTCAGTTGTTGCCGCTGTCGATTGAGGGGTTTGCTGCCTTCTCTATGCCTATGTCTAACCCTCTCTGCCTCAGTCGGCGTCTCAGTCTTCGTCGCAGCCTCTATCAGCGTTTCTGTAGGCGTCTCAGTTGTTGCCGCTGTCGATTGAGGGGTTTGCTGCCTTCTCTATGCCTATATCTACCCCTATCTGCCTCAGTCGGCATCTCAGTCGGTGTCGTAGCCTCTGTCAGAGTCTCTGTAGGCGTCTCAGTTGTTGCCGCTGTCGATTGGGGTATCTGCTGCCTTCTCTATGTCAATATCTATCCCTATCTGCCTCAGTCGGCGTTGCAGCCTCTGTCAACGTTTCTGTAGGCGTCTCAGTTGTTGCCGATGTCGATTGGTGGGTCTGCTGCCTTCTCTATGCCTATATCTATCCCTACCTGCCTCAGTCGGCGTCACAGTAGGCTTCGCAGCTTCTGTCAGCGTCTCTGTAGGTGTCTCTGTCGCTGCCGCTGTCGACTGGGGTGTCTGCTGCCTTCTCTAAGCCTATATCTACCCTTATCTTCCTCAGTCGGCGTCGCAGCCTCTGTCAGCGTTTCTGCATGCGTCTGAGTCGCTGCAGCTGTCGATTGGGGGGTCTGCTGCCTTCTCTAAGCCTATATCTACCCCTATCTGCCTCAGTCGGCATCTCAGTCGTCGTCGCAGCCTCTGTCAGCGTCTCTGTAGGCATCTCAGTCGCTGCCGTTGTCGCTTGGGGCGTCTGCTGCCTTCTCTATGCCTATATCTACACCAATCTGCCTCAGTCGGCATCTCAGTCGGCGTCGCAGCCTCTGCCAGCGTCGCAGCCTCTGTCAGCGTCGCAGCCTCTGTCAGCGTCGCAGCCTCTGTCAGCGTCTCTGTAGGCATCTCAGTCGCTGCCGTTGTCGATTGGGGCGTCTGCTGCCTTCTCTATGCCTATATCTACCCCTATCTGCCTCAGTCGGCATCTCAGTAGGCGTCGCAGCCTCTATCAGCGTCTCTGTAGGCGTCTCAGTTTTTGCTGCTGTCGATTGGGGGGTCTGCTGCCTTCTCTATGCCTAAGTCTAACCCTCTCTGCCTCAGTCGGCGTCTCAGTCGTCGTCGCAGCCTCTGTAAGCGTCTCTGTAGGCATCTCAGTCGCTGCCGTTGTCGCTTGGAGCGTCTGCTGCCTTCTCTATGCCTATATCTACCCCTATCTGCTTCACTTGGCGTCGCAGCCTCTATGAGCGTCTCTGTAGGCGTCTCAGTTGTTGCCGCTGTCGATTGAGGGGTCTGCTGCCTTTTCTATGCCTAAGTCTAACCCTCTCTGCCTCAGTCGGCGTCTCAGTCGTCGTCGCAGCCTCTATGAGCGTCTCTGTAGGCGTCTCAGTTGTTGCCGCTGTCGATTGAGGGGTCTGCTGCTTTCTCTATGCCTATGTCTAACCCTCTCTGCCTCAGGAGCTATATATACCCCTATCTGCCTCAGTCGGCATGTCAGTTGCCGTCGCAGCCTCTGTCAGCGTCTCTGGAGGCGTCTCATTTGTTGCCGCTGTCGATTGGGGGTCTGCTGCCTTATCTATGCCTATGTCTACACCTCTCTGCCTCAGTCGGGGTCTTAGTTGGCGTCGCAGTCTCTGTCAGCGTCGCAGATCTGTCAGTGTCTCTATAGGCGTCTCAGTCGCAGCCACTGCCGATAGGGGGTATCTGCTGCCTTCTCTATGTCAATATCTATCCCTATCTGCCTCAGTAGGCTTCGCAGCTCCTGTCAGCGTCTCTGTAGGTGTCTCAGTCGCTGCCGCTGTCGACTGGGGTGTCTGCTGCCTTCTCTAAGCCTATATCTACCCTTATCTTCCTCAGTCGGCGTCGCAGCCTCTGTCAGCGTTTCTGCATGCGTCTCAGTCGCTGCAGCTGTCGATTGGGGGGTCTGCTGCCGTCTCTATGCCTATATCTACCCTTATCTGCCTCAGTCGGCATCTCAGTTGGCGTCGCAGCCTCTGTCAGCGTCTCTGGAGGCGTCTCAGTTGTTTCCGCTGTCAATTGGGGGGTCTGCTACCTTCTCTATGCCTATGTCTAACCCTCTCCGTCTCAGTCGGCGTCTCAGTTGGCGTCGCAGCCTCAGTCGGCGTCGCAGCCTCTGTCAGCGTCTCGGTAGGCGTCTCAGTCGCTGCCGCTGTCGATTGGGGGGTCTGCTGCCTTCTCTATGCCTATATCTACCCTTATCTGCCTCAGTCGGCATCTCAGTTGGCGTCGCAGCCTCTGTCAGCGTCTCTGGAGGCGTCTCAGTTGTTTCCGCTGTCGATTGGGGGGTCTGCTGCCTTCTCTATGCCTATATTTACCCTTATCTGCCTCAGTCGGCGTCTCAGCCTCTGTCAACGTTTCTGTAGGAGTCTCAGTTGTTGCCGATGTCGATTGGTGGGTCTGCTGCCGTCTCTATGCCTATATCTACCTCTACCTGCCTCGGTCGGCATCTCAGGTGGTGTCGCAGCCTCTGTCAGCGTCTCTGTACGCGTCTCAGTTGTTGCCGCCGTCGATTGGGGGTCTGCTGCCTTCTCTATGCCTATATCTACCCCTCTCTGCCTCAGTCGGCGTCACAGTTGGCGTGTCAGCCTCTGTTAGCGTCTCTGTAGGCGTCTCAGTCGCTGCCGCTGTCAACTGGGGGGGTCTGCTGCCTTCTGTATGCCAATATCTACCCCTATCTGCCTCAGTCGGGTTCTCACTCGGCGTCGCAGCCTCTGTCAGCGTCTCTGGAGGCGTCTCAGTTGTTGCCGCTGTCCATTGAGGGGTCTGCTGCCTTCTCTATGCCTATATCTACCCCTATCTGCCTCAGTCGGCATCTCAGTCGGCGTCGCAGCCTCTGTCAGCGTCGTAACCTCTGTCAGCGCCTCTGTAGGCATCTCAGTCGCTGCCGTTGTCGATTGGGGCGTCTGCTGCCTTCTCTATGCCTATATATACCCCTATCTGCCTCAGTCGGCATCTCAGTCGGCGTCGCAGCCTCTATCAGCGTCTCTGTAGGCGTCTCAGTTGTTGCCGCTGTCGATTGAGGGGTCTGCTGCTTTCTCTATGCCTATGTCTAACCCTCTCTGCCTCAGTCGGCGTCTCAGTCGTCGTCGCATCCTATGTCAGCGTCGCAGCCTCTGTTAGCTTCGCAGCCTCTGTCAGCGTGTGTGTAGGTATCTCAGTCGCTGCCGCTGTGGATTGGGGGTTCTGCTGCCTTCTCCCTATCTGCCTCAGTCGGCGTCGCAGCCTCTATCAGCGTCTCTGTAGGTGTCTCAGTCACAGCCGCTGTCAAATTGGGGGGGTCTGCTGCCTTCTCTATGCTTATGTCTAACCCTCTCTGCCTCAGTCGGCGTTTCAGTTGGCATCGCAGCCTCTGTCACCGTTTATATAGGCGTCTCAGTCGCTACCCCTGTCGATTGGGGGGGTCTGCTGCCTTCTCTATGCCAATATCTATCCCGATCTGCCTCAGTAGGCGTCGCAGCCTCCATCAGCGTCATTGTAGGCGTCTCAGTCGCTGCCGCTGTCGATTGGGGGGGTCTGCTGCCTTCTCTATGCGTATATCTACCCCTACCTGCCTCAGTCGGTATCTCAGTCGGTGTCGTAGCCTCTGTCAGCGTCTCTGTAGGCGTCTCAGTTGTTGCCGCTGTCGATTGGGGTGTCTGCTGAATTCTCTATACCTATATGATCCCCTACTTGCCTCAGTCGGCGTCACAGTCGGCTTCGCAGCATCTGTCAGCGTCTCTGCAGGTGACAGTCACTGCTGCTGTCGATTGGGGTGTCTGCTGCCTTCTCTAGGAATATATCTACTCTTATCTGCCTCAGTCGGCGTTTCAGTCGGCATCGCAGCCTCTGTCAGCGTTTCTGAATGCGTGTCAGTCGCTGCAGCTGTCGACTGGGGGGTTTGCTGCCTTCTCTATGCCTATATCTACCCCTATCTACCTCAGTCGGCATCTCAGTCGGTGTCGTAGCCACTGTCAGCGTCTCTGTATTCGTGTCAGTTGTTGCCGCTGTCGATTGGGGTGTCTGCTGCCTTCTTCATGTCAATATCTACCCCTATCTGCCTCAGTCGGCGTCGCAGACTCTGTCAACGTTTCTGTAGGCGACTCAGTTGTTGCCGATGTCGATTGGTGGGTCTGCTAACTTCTCTATGCCTATATCTACACCTACCTGCTTCAGTCGGCGTCACAGTCGGCTTCGCAGCCTCTGTCAGCGTCTCTGTAGGTGTCTCAGTCGCTGCCGCTGTCGATTGGAGTGTCTGCTGCCTTCTCTAAGCCTATATCTACCCTTATCTGCCTCAGTCGGTGTCTCAGTCGGCGTCGCAGCCTCTGCCAGCGTTTCTGAATGCGTCTCAGTCGCTGCAGCTGTCGATTGGGGGGGTCTGCTGCCTTCTCTATGCCTATATTTACATCTATCTGCCTCAGTCGGCATCTTAGTTGGCGTCGCAGCCTCTGTCAGCGTCTCTGGAGGCGTCTCAGCTGTTGCCACTGTCGATTGGGGGGTCTGCTGCATTCTCTGTGCCTATGTCTACCCCTCTCTGCCTCAGTCGGCGTCTCAGTTGGCGTCGCAGCCTGTGTCAGCGTCGCAGCCGCTGTCAGCGTCGCAGCCTCTGTCAGCGTCGCAGCCTCTGTCAGCGTCTCTATAGGCGTCACAGTCGCTGCCGCTGTCGATTGGGGGGTCTGCTGCCTTCTCTATGCCTATATCTACCCCTACCTGCCTCAGTCGGCGTCACAGTAGGCTTCCCAGCTTCTGTCAGCGTCTCTGTAGGTGTCTCAGTCGCTGCCGCTGTCGACTGGGGTGTCTGCTGCCTTCTCTAAGCCTATATCTACACTTATCTTCCTCAGTCGGCGTCGCAGCCTCTGTCAGCGTTTCTGCATGCGTCTCAGTCGCTGCAGCTGTCGATTGGGGGGTCTGCTGCCTTCTCTATGCCTATATCTACCCTTATCTGCCTCAGTCGGCATCTCAGTTGGCGTCGCAGCCTCTGTCAACGTCTCTGGAGGCGTTTCAGTTGTTTCCGCTGTCGATTGGGGGGTCTGCTACCTTCTCTATGCCTATATCTACCCCTCTCTGTCTCAGTCGGCGTCTCAGTTGGCGTCGCAGCCTCAGTCGGCGTCGCAGCCTCTGTCAGCGTCTCTGTAGGCGTCTCAGTCGCTGCCGCTGTCGATTGGGGGGTCTGCTGCCTTCTCTAAGCCTATATCTACAATTATCTGCCTCAATCGGCATCTGAGTCGGCGTCGCAGCATCTGTCAGCGTTTCTGAATGCGTCTCAGTCGCTGCAGCTGTCGATTGGGGGGTCTGCTGCCTTCTCTATGCCTATATCTACCCCTATCTGCCACAGTCGGCATCTCAGGTGGCGTCGCAGCCTCTGTCAGCGTCTCTGTAGGCGTCTCAGTTGTTGCCGCTGTTGATTGGGGGGTCTGCTGCCTTCTCTTTGCCTATGTCTACCCCTCTCTGCCTCAGTCAGCGTCTCAGTTGGCGTCTCAGCCTCTGTTAGCGTCTCTGTAGGCGTCTCAGTCGCTGTCGCTGTCGATTGGGGGGGGTCTGCTGCCTTATCTATGTCAATATCTACCCCTATCTGCCTCAGTCGGGTTCTCACTCGGCGTCGCAGCCTCTGTCAGCGTCTCTGGAGGCGTCTCAGTTGTTGCCGCTGTCGATTGAGGGGTCTGCTGCCTTCTCTATGCCTATATCTACACCAATCTGCCTCAGTCGGCATCTCAGTCGGCGTCGCAGCCTCTGCCAGCGTCGCAGCCTCTGCCAGCGTCGCAGCCTCTGTCAGCGTCGCAGCCTCTGTCAGCGTCGTAGCCTCTGTCAGCGTCTCTGTAGGCATCTCAGTCGCTGCCGTTGTCGATTGGGGCGTCTGCTGCCTTCTCTATGCCTATATCTACCCCTATCTGCCTCAGTCGGCGTCTCAGTCGTCGTCGCAGCCTCTGTCAGCGTCTCTGTCGTCCGCTGTCGATTGGGGGGTCTGCTGCCTTCTCTATGCCTATGTCTACCCCTCTCTGCCTCAGTCGGGGTCTTAGTTGGCGTCGCAGTCTCTGTCAGCGTCGCAGATCTGTCAGTGTCTCTATAGGCGTCTCAGTCGCAGCCACTGCCGATAGGGGGGGTCTGCTGCCTTCTCTATCCCAATATCTACCCCTATCTGCCTCAGTCGGCGTCGCAGCCTCTGTCAACGTTTCTGTAGGCGTCTCAGTTGTTGCCGATGGCGATTTGTGAGTCTGCTGCCTTCTCTATGCCTATATCTACCCTTAGCTGCCTCAGTCGACGTCTCAGTCGGCGTCTCAGCCTCTGTCAGCGTCTCTTTAGGCGTCTCAGTCGCTTCCGGAGTCGATTGGGGGGGGTCTGCTGCCTTCTCTATGCCTATATCTACCCCTATCTGCCTCAGTCGGCATCTCAGTCGGCGTCGCAGCCTCTCTCAGCGTCTCTGTAGGCGTCTCAGTTGTTGCCACTGTCGATTGGGGTGTCTGCTGAATTCTCTATGTCAATATCTACCCCAATCTGCCTCAGTCGGCGTCGCAGCCTCTGTCAACGCTTCCGTAAGCGTCGCAGTTGTTGCCGCTGTCGATTGGTGGGTCTGCTGCCTTCTCTATACCTATATGATCCCCTACTTGCCTCAGTCGGCGTCACAGTCGGCTTCGCAGTATCTGTCAGCGTCTCTGCAGGTGACAGTCAATGCTGCTGTCGATTGGGGTGTCTGCTGCCTTCTCTAGGAATATATCTACTCTTATCTGCCTCAGTCGGCGTTTCAGTCGGCGTCGCAGCCTCTGTCAGCGTTTCTGAATGCGTCTCAGTCGCTGCAGCTGTCGATTGGGGGGGTCTGCTGCCTTCTCTATGCCTATATTTACATCTATCTGCCTCAGTCGGCATCTTAGTTGGCGTCGCAGCCTCTGTCAGCGTCTCTGGAGGCGTCTCAGCTGTTGCCACTGTCGATTGGGGGGTCAGCTGCATTCTCTATGCCTATATCTACCCCTCTCTGCCTCAGTCGGCGTCTCAGTTGGCGTCTCAGCCTGTGTCAGCGTCGCAGCCGCTGTCAGCGTCGCAGCCTCTGTCAGCGTCTCTATAGGCGTCTCAGTCGCTGCCGCTGTCGATTGGGGGGTCTGATGCCTTCTCTATACCTATATCTACCACTACCTGCCTCAGTCGGCGTCACAGTCGGCTTCGCAGCCACAGTCAGCGTCTCTGTAGGTGTCTCAGTCGCTGCCGCTGTCGACTGGGGTGTATGCTGCCTTCTCTAAGCTTATATCTACCCTTATCTGCCTCAGTCGGTGTCTCAGTCTTCGTCGCAGCCTCTGTCAGCGTTTCTGAATGCGTGTCAGTAACTGCAGCTGTCGATTGGGGGGGTCTACTGCCTTCTCTATGCCTATATGCCTCAGTCGGCGTCACAGTCGGCTTCACAGCCTCTGTCAGCGTCTCTGTGGGCATCTCAGTCGCTGCCGTTGTCGCTTGGGGCGTCTGCTGCCTTCTCTATGCCTATATCTACCCCTATCTGCTTCAGTTGGCGTCACAGTCGGCATCGCAGCCTCTGTCAGCGTATCTGTAGGCATCGCAGTCGCTGCCGTTGTCGCTTGGGGCGTCTGCTGCCTTCTCTATACCTATATCTACCCCTATCTGCTTCAGTTGGCGTCGCAGCCTCTATCAGCGTCTCTGTAGGCGTAGCGTCTCTGCCGCTGTCGATTGGAGGGTCTGCTGCCCTCTCTATGCCTATGTCTAACCCTCTCTGCCTCAGTCGGCGTCTCAGTCGTCGTCGCAGCCTCTGTCAGCGTCTCTGTAGGCATCTCAGTCGCTGCCGTTGTCGCTTGGGGCGTCTGCTGCCTTCTCTATGCCTATATCTACCCCTATCTGCTTCAGTTGGCGTCGCAGCCTCTATCAGCGTCTCTGTAGGCGTCTCAGTTGTTGCCGCTGTCGATTGAGGGGTCTGCTGCTTTCTCTATGCCTATGTCTAACCCTCTCTGCCTCAGGAGCTATATCTACCCCTATCTGCCTCAGTCGGCATCTTAGTTGCCGTCGCAGCCTCTGTCAGCGTCTCTGGAGGCGTCTCATTTGTTGCCGCTGTCGATTGGGGGGTCTGCTGCCTTCTCTATGCCTATGTCTACCCCTCTCTGCCTCAGTCGGGGTCTCAGTTGGCGTCGCAGTATCTGTGAGCGTCGCAGCCTCTGTCAGTGTCTCTATAGGCGTCTCAGTCGCAGCCACTGCCGATTGGGGGGGTCTGCTGCCTTCTCTATCCCAATATCTACCCCTATCTGCCTCAGTCGGCGTCGCAGCCTCTGTCAACGTTTCTGTAGGCTTCTCAGTTGTTGCCGATGGCGATTGGTGGGTCTGCTGCCTTCTCTATGCCTATATCTACCCCTACCAGCCCCAGTCAGCGTCACAGTCGGTGTCGCAGCCTCTGTCAACGTTTCTGTAGGCGTCTCAGTCGCTGCCGCTGTCGATTGGGGGGTCTGATGCCTTCTCTATACCTATATCTACCCTCAGCTGCCTCAGTCGACGTCTCAGTCGGCGTCTCAGCCTCTGTCAGCGTCTCTTTAGGCGTCTCAGTCGCTTCCGCAGTCGATTAGGGGGGGTCTGCTGCCTTCTCTATGCCTATATCTACCCCTATCTGCCTCAGTCGGCATCTCAGTCGGCGTCGCAGCCTCTCTCAGCGTCTCTGTAGGCGTCTCAGTTGTTGCCGCTGTCGATTGAGGAGTTTGCTGCCTTCTCTATGCCTATCTCTAACCCTCTCTGCCTCAGTCGGCGTCTCAGTCTTCGTCGCAGCCTCTATCAGCGTTTCTGTAGGCGTCTCAGTTGTTGCCGCTGTCGATTGAGGGGTCTGCTGCCTTCTCTATGTCAATATCTACCCCCATCTGCCTCTGTCAGCGTCTCTGTAGGCGTCTCAGTTGTTGCCGCTGTCGATTGGGGTATCTGCTGCCTTCTCTATGTCAATATCTATCCCTATCTGCCTCAGTCGGCGTTGCAGCCTCTGTCAACGTTTCTGTAGGCGTCTCAGTTGTTGCCGATGTCGATTGGTGGGTCTGCTGCCTTCTCTATGCCTATATCTACCCCTACCTGCCACAGTCGGCGTCACAGGAGGCTTCGCAGCTCCTGTCAGCGTCTCTGCAGGTGTCTCAGTCGCTGCCGCTGTCGACTGGGGTGTCTGCTGCCTTCTCTAAGCCTATATCTACCCTTATCTTCCTCAGTCGGCGTCGCCGCCTCTGTCAGCGTCTCTGCAGGTGTCTCAGTCGCTGCCGCTGTCGACTGGGGTGTCTGCTGCCTTCTCTAAGCCTATATCTACCCTTATCTTCCTCAGTCGGCGTTGCAGCCTCTGTCAACGTTTCTGTAGGCGTCTCAGTTGTTGCCGATGTCGATTGGTGGGTCTGCTGCCTTCTCTATGCCTATATCTACCCCTACCAGCCCCAGTCAGCGTCACAGTCGGTGTCGCAGCCTCTGTTAACGTTTCTGTAGGCGTCTCAGTTGTTTCCGCTGTCAATTGGGGGGGTCTGCTACCTTCTCTATCCCTATGTCTACCCCTCTCTGTCTCAGTCGGCGTCTCAGTTGGCGTCGCAGCCTCAGTCGGCGTCGCAGCCTCTGTCAGCGTCTCGGTAGGCGTCTCAGTCGCTGCCGCTGTCGATTGGGGGGTCTGCTGCCTTCTCTATGCCTATATCTACCCCTACCTGCCTCAGTTGGCGTCACAGTAGGCTTCGCAGCTTCTGTCAGCGTCTCTGTAGGTGTCTCAGTCGCTGCCGCTGTCGATTGGGGGGTCTGCTGCCTTCTCTATGCCTATATCTACCCTTATCTGCCTCAGTCGGCATCTCAGTTGGCGTCGCAGCCTCTGTCAGCGTCTCTGGAGGCGTCTCAGTTGTTTCCGCTGTCGAATGGGGGGTCTGCTGCCTTCTCTATGCCTATATCTACCCTTATCTGCCTCAGTCGGCGTCTCAGCCTCTGTCAACGTTTCTGTAGGAGTCTCAGTTGTTGCCGATGTCGATTGGTGGGTCTGCTGCCTTCTCTATGCCTATATCTACCCCTACCTGCCTCAGTCGGCGACACAGTTGGCGTGTCAACCTCTGTTAGCGTCTCTGTAGGCGTCTCAGTCGCTGCCGCTGTCAATTGGGGGGGTCTGCTGCCTTCTGTATGCCAATATCTACCCCTATCTGCCTCAGTCGGGTTCTCACTCGGCGTCGCAGCCTCTGTCAGCGTCTCTGTAGGCGTCTCAGTCGCTACCCCTGTCGATTGGGGGGTCTGCTGCCTTCTCTATGCCAATATCTATCCGGATCTGCCTCAGTCGGCGTCTCAGTCGGCGTCGCAGCCTCAATCAGCGTCTTCGTAGGCGTCTCAGTCGCTGCCGCTGTCGATTGGGGGGTCTGCTGCCTTCTCTATGCGTATATCTACCCCCACCTGCCTCAGTCGGTATCTCAGTCGGTGTCGTAGCCTCTGTCAGCGTCTCTGTAGGCGTCTCAGTTGTTGCCGCTGTCGATTGGGGTGTCTGCTGAATTCTCTATGTCAATATCTACCCCAATCTGCCTCAGTCGGCGTCGCAGCCTCTGTCAACGCTTCCGTAAGCGTCGCAGTTGTTGCCGCTGTCGATTGGTGGGTCTGCTGCATTCTCTATACCTATATGATCCCCTACTTGCCTCAGTCGGCGTCATAGTCGGCTTCGCAGCATCTGTCAGCGTCTCTGTAGGTGACAGTCACTGCTGCTGTCGATTGGGGTGTCTGCTGCCTTCTCTAGGAATATATCCACTCTTATCTGCCTCGGTCGGCGTTTCAGTCGGCGTCGCAGCCTCTGTCAGTGTCTCTATAGGCGTCTCAGTCGCAGCCACTGCCGATTGGAGGGGCCTGCTGCCTTCTCTATCCCATATCTACCCCTATCTGCCTCAGTCGGCGTCGCAGCCTCTGTCAACGTCTCTGTAGGCGTCTCAGTTGTTGCTGATGGCGATTGGTGGGTCTGCTGCCTTCTCTATGCCTATATCTACCCCTAAAAGCCCCAGTCAGCGTCAAAGTCGGCGTCGCAGCCTCTGTCAACGTTTCTGTAGGCGTCTCAGTCGCTGCCGCTGTCGATTGGGGGGTCTGATGCCTTCTCTATGCCTATATCTACCCTTAGCTGCCTCAGTCGACGTCTCAGTCGGCGTCTCAGCCTCTGTCAGCGTCTCTTTAGGCGTCTCAGTCGCTTCCGCAGTCGATTGGGGGGGGGGGAGTCTGCTGCCTTCCCTATGCCTATATCTACCCCTATCTGCCTCAGTCGGCATCTCAGTCGGCGTCGCAGCCTCTCTCAGCGTCTCTGTGGGCGTCTCAGTAGTTGCCGCTTTCGATTGAGGGGTTTGCTGCCTTCTCTATGCCTATGTCTAACCCTCTCTGCCTCAGTCGGCGTCTTAGTCTTCGTCGCAGCCTCTATCAGCGTTTCTGTAGGCGTCTCAGTTGTTGCCGCTGTCGATTAAGGGGTCTGCTGCCTTCTCTATGTCAATATCTACCCCCATCTGCCTCAGTCGGCGTCGCAGCCTCATTCAACGTTTCTGTAGGCGTCTCAGTTGTTGCCGATGTCGATTGGGGTGTATGCTGCCTTCTCTAAGCTTATATCTACCCTTATCTGCCTCAGTCGGTGTCTCAGTCTTCGTCGCAGCCTCTGTCAGCGTTTCTGAATGCGTGTCAGTAACTGCAGCTGTCGATTGGGGGGGTCTACTGCCTTCTCTATGCCTATATGCCTCAGTCGGCGTCACAGTCGGCTTCACAGCCTCTGTCAGCGTCTCTGTGGGCATCTCAGTCGCTGCCGTTGTCGCTTGGGGCGTCTGCTGCCTTCTCTATGCCTATATCTACCCCTATCTGCTTCAGTTGGCGTCACAGTCGGCATCGCAGCCTCTGTCAGCGTATCTGTAGGCATCGCAGTCGCTGCCGTTGTCGCTTGGGGCGTCTGCTGCCTTCTCTATACCTATATCTACCCCTATCTGCTTCAGTTGGCGTCGCAGCCTCTATCAGCGTCTCTGTAGGCGTAGCGTCTCTGCCGCTGTCGATTGGAGGGTCTGCTGCCCTCTCTATGCCTATGTCTAACCCTCTCTGCCTCAGTCGGCGTCTCAGTCGTCGTCGCAGCCTCTGTCAGCGTCTCTGTAGGCATCTCAGTCGCTGCCGTTGTCGCTTGGGGCGTCTGCGGCCTTCTCTATGCCTATATCTACCCCTATCTGCTTCAGTTGGCGTCGCAGCCTCTATCAGCGTCTCTGTAGGCGTCTCAGTTGTTGCCGCTGTCGATTGAGGGGTCTGCTGCTTTCTCTATGCCTATGTCTAACCCTCTCTGCCTCAGGAGCTATATCTACCCCTATCTGCCTCAGTCGGCATCTTAGTTGCCGTCGCAGCCTCTGTCAGCGTCTCTGGAGGCGTCTCATTTGTTGCCGCTGTCGATTGGGGGGTCTGCTGCCTTCTCTATGCCTATGTCTACCCCTCTCTGCCTCAGTCGGGGTCTCAGTTGGCGTCGCAGTATCTGTGAGCGTCGCAGCCTCTGTCAGTGTCTCTATAGGCGTCTCAGTCGCAGCCACTGCCGATTGGGGGGGTCTGCTGCCTTCTCTATCCCAATATCTACCCCTATCTGCCTCAGTCGGCGTCGCAGCCTCTGTCAACGTTTCTGTAGGCTTCTCAGTTGTTGCCGATGGCGATTGGTGGGTCTGCTGCCTTCTCTATGCCTATATCTACCCCTACCAGCCCCAGTCAGCGTCACAGTCGGTGTCGCAGCCTCTGTCAACGTTTCTGTAGGCGTCTCAGTCGCTGCCGCTGTCGATTGGGGGGTCTGATGCCTTCTCTATACCTATATCTACCCTCAGCTGCCTCAGTCGACGTCTCAGTCGGCGTCTCAGCCTCTGTCAGCGTCTCTTTAGGCGTCTCAGTCGCTTCCGCAGTCGATTAGGGGGGGTCTGCTGCCTTCTCTATGCCTATATCTACCCCTATCTGCCTCAGTCGGCATCTCAGTCGGCGTCGCAGCCTCTCTCAGCGTCTCTGTAGGCGTCTCAGTTGTTGCCGCTGTCGATTGAGGAGTTTGCTGCCTTCTCTATGCCTATCTCTAACCCTCTCTGCCTCAGTCGGCGTCTCAGTCTTCGTCGCAGCCTCTATCAGCGTTTCTGTAGGCGTCTCAGTTGTTGCCGCTGTCGATTGAGGGGTCTGCTGCCTTCTCTATGTCAATATCTACCCCCATCTGCCTCTGTCAGCGTCTCTGTAGGCGTCTCAGTTGTTGCCGCTGTCGATTGGGGTATCTGCTGCCTTCTCTATGTCAATATCTATCCCTATCTGCCTCAGTCGGCGTTGCAGCCTCTGTCAACGTTTCTGTAGGCGTCTCAGTTGTTGCCGATGTCGATTGGTGGGTCTGCTGCCTTCTCTATGCCTATATCTACCCCTACCTGCCACAGTCGGCGTCACAGGAGGCTTCGCAGCTCCTGTCAGCGTCTCTGCAGGTGTCTCAGTCGCTGCCGCTGTCGACTGGGGTGTCTGCTGCCTTCTCTAAGCCTATATCTACCCTTATCTTCCTCAGTCGGCGTCGCCGCCTCTGTCAGCGTCTCTGCAGGTGTCTCAGTCGCTGCCGCTGTCGACTGGGGTGTCTGCTGCCTTCTCTAAGCCTATATCTACCCTTATCTTCCTCAGTCGGCGTTGCAGCCTCTGTCAACGTTTCTGTAGGCGTCTCAGTTGTTGCCGATGTCGATTGGTGGGTCTGCTGCCTTCTCTATGCCTATATCTACCCCTACCAGCCCCAGTCAGCGTCACAGTCGGTGTCGCAGCCTCTGTTAACGTTTCTGTAGGCGTCTCAGTTGTTTCCGCTGTCAATTGGGGGGGTCTGCTACCTTCTCTATCCCTATGTCTACCCCTCTCTGTCTCAGTCGGCGTCTCAGTTGGCGTCGCAGCCTCAGTCGGCGTCGCAGCCTCTGTCAGCGTCTCGGTAGGCGTCTCAGTCGCTGCCGCTGTCGATTGGGGGGTCTGCTGCCTTCTCTATGCCTATATCTACCCCTACCTGCCTCAGTTGGCGTCACAGTAGGCTTCGCAGCTTCTGTCAGCGTCTCTGTAGGTGTCTCAGTCGCTGCCGCTGTCGATTGGGGGGTCTGCTGCCTTCTCTATGCCTATATCTACCCTTATCTGCCTCAGTCGGCATCTCAGTTGGCGTCGCAGCCTCTGTCAGCGTCTCTGGAGGCGTCTCAGTTGTTTCCGCTGTCGAATGGGGGGTCTGCTGCCTTCTCTATGCCTATATCTACCCTTATCTGCCTCAGTCGGCGTCTCAGCCTCTGTCAACGTTTCTGTAGGAGTCTCAGTTGTTGCCGATGTCGATTGGTGGGTCTGCTGCCTTCTCTATGCCTATATCTACCCCTACCTGCCTCAGTCGGCGACACAGTTGGCGTGTCAACCTCTGTTAGCGTCTCTGTAGGCGTCTCAGTCGCTGCCGCTGTCAATTGGGGGGGTCTGCTGCCTTCTGTATGCCAATATCTACCCCTATCTGCCTCAGTCGGGTTCTCACTCGGCGTCGCAGCCTCTGTCAGCGTCTCTGTAGGCGTCTCAGTCGCTACCCCTGTCGATTGGGGGGTCTGCTGCCTTCTCTATGCCAATATCTATCCGGATCTGCCTCAGTCGGCGTCTCAGTCGGCGTCGCAGCCTCAATCAGCGTCTTCGTAGGCGTCTCAGTCGCTGCCGCTGTCGATTGGGGGGTCTGCTGCCTTCTCTATGCGTATATCTACCCCCACCTGCCTCAGTCGGTATCTCAGTCGGTGTCGTAGCCTCTGTCAGCGTCTCTGTAGGCGTCTCAGTTGTTGCCGCTGTCGATTGGGGTGTCTGCTGAATTCTCTATGTCAATATCTACCCCAATCTGCCTCAGTCGGCGTCGCAGCCTCTGTCAACGCTTCCGTAAGCGTCGCAGTTGTTGCCGCTGTCGATTGGTGGGTCTGCTGCATTCTCTATACCTATATGATCCCCTACTTGCCTCAGTCGGCGTCATAGTCGGCTTCGCAGCATCTGTCAGCGTCTCTGTAGGTGACAGTCACTGCTGCTGTCGATTGGGGTGTCTGCTGCCTTCTCTAGGAATATATCCACTCTTATCTGCCTCGGTCGGCGTTTCAGTCGGCGTCGCAGCCTCTGTCAGTGTCTCTATAGGCGTCTCAGTCGCAGCCACTGCCGATTGGAGGGGCCTGCTGCCTTCTCTATCCCATATCTACCCCTATCTGCCTCAGTCGGCGTCGCAGCCTCTGTCAACGTCTCTGTAGGCGTCTCAGTTGTTGCTGATGGCGATTGGTGGGTCTGCTGCCTTCTCTATGCCTATATCTACCCCTACCAGCCCCAGTCAGCGTCAAAGTCGGCGTCGCAGCCTCTGTCAACGTTTCTGTAGGCGTCTCAGTCGCTGCCGCTGTCGATTGGGGGGTCTGATGCCTTCTCTATGCCTATATCTACCCTTAGCTGCCTCAGTCGACGTCTCAGTCGGCGTCTCAGCCTCTGTCAGCGTCTCTTTAGGCGTCTCAGTCGCTTCCGCAGTCGATTGGGGGGGGGGGGGTCTGCTGCCTTCCCTATGCCTATATCTACCCCTATCTGCCTCAGTCGGCATCTCAGTCGGCGTCGCAGCCTCTCTCAGCGTCTCTGTGGGCGTCTCAGTAGTTGCCGCTTTCGATTGAGGGGTTTGCTGCCTTCTCTATGCCTATGTCTAACCCTCTCTGCCTCAGTCGGCGTCTTAGTCTTCGTCGCAGCCTCTATCAGCGTTTCTGTAGGCGTCTCAGTTGTTGCCGCTGTCGATTAAGGGGTCTGCTGCCTTCTCTATGTCAATATCTACCCCCATCTGCCTCAGTCGGCGTCGCAGCCTCATTCAACGTTTCTGTAGGCGTCTCAGTTGTTGCCGATGTCGATTGGTGGGTCTGCTGCCTTCTCTCTGTCAATATCTACCCCTACCTGCCACAGTCGGCGTCACAGTAGGCTTCGCAGCCTCTGTCAGCGTTTCTGCATGCGTCTCAGTCGCTGCAGCTGTCGATTGGGGGGTCTGCTGCCGTCTCTATGCCTATATCTACCCTTATCTGCCTCAGTCGGCATCTCAGTTGGCGTCGCAGCCTCTGTCAGCGTCTCTATAGGCGTCTCAGTCGCAGCCACTGTCAATTGGTGGGTCTGCTACCTTCTCTATGCCTATGTCTACCCCTCTCTGTCTCAGTCGGCGTCTCAGTTGGCGTCGCAGCCTCAGTCGGCGTCGCAGCCTCTGTCAGCGTCTCTGTAGGCGTCTCAGTCGCTGCCGCTGTCGATTGGGGGGTCTGCTGCCTTCTCTAAGCCTATATCTACCCTTATCTGCCTTAATCGGCATCTGAGTCGGCGTCGCAGCCTCTGTCCGCGTTTCTGAATGCGTCTCAGTCGCTGCAGCTGTCGATTGGGGGGGTCTGCTGCCTTCTCTATGCCTATATCTACCCCTATCTGCCTCAGTCGGCATCTCAGGTGGCGTCGCAACCTCTGTCAGCGTCTCTGTAAGCGTCTCAGTTGTTGCCGCTGTCGATTGGGGGGTCTGCTGCCTTCTCTATGCCTATGTCTAACCCTCTCTGCCTCAGTCGGCGTCTCAGTCGTCGTGGCAGCCTCTATCAGCGTTTCTGTAGGCGTCTCAGTCGCAGCCACTGCCGATAGGGAGGGTCTGCTGCCTTCTCTATCCCAATATCTACCCCTATCTGCCTCAGTCGGCGTCGCAGCCTCTGTCAACGTTTCTGTAGGCGTCTCAGTCGCTTCCGCAGTCGATTGGGGGGGGGGGGGGTCTGCTGCTTTCTCTATGCCTATATCTACCCCTATGTGCCTCAGTCGGCATCTCAGTCGGCGTCGCAGCCTCTCTCAGCGTCTCTGTAGGCGTCTCAGTTGTTGCCGCTGTCGATTGAGGGGTTTGCTGCCTTCTCTATGCCTATGTCTAACCCTCTCTGCCTCAGTCGGCGTCTCAGTCTTCGTCGCAGCCTCTATCAGCGTTTCTGTAGGCGTCTCAGTTGTAGCCGCTGTCGATTGAGGGGTCTGCTGCCTTCTCTATGTCAATATCTACCCCCATCTGCCTCTGTCAGCGTCTCTGTAGGCGTCTCAGTTGTTGCCGCTGTCGATTGGGGTATCTGCTGCCTTCTCTATGTCAATATCTATCCCTATCTGCCTCAGTCGGCGTTGCAGCCTCTGTCAACGTTTCTGTAGGCGTCTCAGTTGTTGCCGATGTCGATTGGTGGGTCTGCTGCCTTCTCTATGCCTATATCTACCCCTACCTGCCACAGTCGGCGTCACAGTAGGCCTCGCAGCTCCTGTCAGCGTCTCTGTAGGTGTCTCAGTCGCTGCCCCTGTCGACTGGGGTGTCTGCTGCCTTCTCTAAGCCTATATCTACCCGTATCTTCCTCAGTCGGCGTCGCAGCCTCTGTCAGCGTTTCTGCATGCGTCTCAGTCGCTGCAGCTGTCGATTGGGGGGTCTGCTGCCGTCTCTATGCCTATATCTAACCTTATCTGCCTCAGTCGGCATCTCAGTTGGCGTTGCAGCCTCTGTCAGCGTCTCTGGAGGCGTCTCAGTTGTTTCCGCTGTCAATTGGGGGGTCTGCTACCTTCTCTATGCCTATGTCTACCCCTCTCCGTCTCAGTCGGCGTCTCAGTTGGCGTCGCAGCCTCAGTCGGCGTCGCAGCCTCTGTAAGCGTCTCGGTAGGCGTCTCAGTCGCTGCCGCTGTCAATTGGGGGGTCTGCTGCCTTCTCTATGCCTATATCTACCCCTACCTGCCTCAGTCGGCGTCACAGTAGGCTTCGCAGCTTCTGTCAGCGTCTCTGTAGGCGTCTCAGTGGTTGCCGCTGTCGATTGAGGGGTCTGCTGCTTTCTCTATGCCTATGTCTAACCCTCTCTGCTTCAGTCGGCGGCTCAGTCGTCGTCGCAGCCTATGTCAGCGTCGCAGCCTCTGTTAGCTTCGCAGCCTCTGTCAGCGTGTGTGTAGGCATCTCAGTCGCTGCCGCTGTGGTTTGGGGGTTCTGCTGCCTTCTCTATGCGTATATCTACCCCTATCTGCCTCAGTCGGCGTCGCAGCCTATATCAGCGTCTATGTAGGCGTCTCAGTCACAGCCGCTGTCAAATTGGGGGGGGTCTGCTGCCTTCTCTATGCTTATGTCTAACCCTCTCTGCCTCAGTCGGCGTCTCAGTTGGCATCGCAGCCTCTGTCAGCGTTTATATAGGCGTCTCAGTCGCTACCCCTGTCGATTGGGGGGGTCTGCTGCCTTCTCTATGCCAATATCTATCCCGATCTGCCTCAGTCGGAGTCTCAGTCGGCGTCGCAGCCTCTATCAGCGTCTTTGTAGGCGTCTCAGTCGCTGCCGCTGTCGATTGGGGGGTCTGCTGCCTTCTCTATGCGTATATCTACCCCTACCTGCCTCAGTCGGTATCTCAGTCGGTGTCGTAGCCTCTGTCAGCGTCTCTATAACCGTCTCAGTTGTTGCCGCTGTCGATTGGGGTGTCTGCTGAATTCTCTATGTCAATATCTACCCCAATCTGCCTCAGTCGGCGTCGCAGCCTCTGTCAACGCTTCCGTAAGCGTCGCAGTTATTGCCGCTGTCGATTGGTGGGTCTGCTGCCTTCTCTATACCTATATGATCCCCTACTTGCCTCAGTCGGCGTCACAGTCGGCTTCGCAGCATCTGTCAGCATCTCTGCAGGTGACAGTCACTGCTGCTGTCGATTGGGGTGTCTGCTGCCTTCTCTAGGAATATATCTACTCTTATCTGCCTCAGTCGCGTTTCAGTCGGCGTCGCAGCCTCTGTCAGCGTTTCTGAATGCGTCTCAGTCGCTGCAGCTGTCGACTGGGGGGTTTGCTGCCTTCTCTATGCCTATATCTACCCCTATCTACCTCAGTCGGCATCTCAGTCGGTGTCGTAGCCACTGTCAGCGTCTCTGTATTCGTCCCAGTTGTTGCCGCTGTCGATTGGGGTGTCTGCTGCCTTCTTCATGTCAATATCTACCCCTATCTGCCTCAGTCGGCGTCGCAGGCTCTGTCAACGTTTCTGTAGGCGACTCAGTTGTTGCCGATGTCGATTGGTGGGTCTGCTAACTTCTCTATGCCTATATCTACACCTACCTGCTTCAGTCGGCGTCACAGTCGGCTTCGCAGCCTCTGTCAGCGTCTCTGTAGGTGTCTCAGTCGCTGCCGCTGTCGATTGGGGTGTCTGCTGCCTTCTCTAAGCCCATATCTACCCTTATCTGCCTCAGTCGGTGTCTCAGTCGGCGTCGCAGCCTCTGTCAGCGTTTCTGAATGCGTCTCAGTCGCTGCAGCTGTCGATTGGGGGGGGGGGGGTCTGCTGCCTTCTCTATGCCTATATTTACATCTATCTGCCTCAGTCGGCATCTTAGTTGGCGTCGCAGCCTCTGTCAGCGTCTTTGGAGGCGTCTCAGCTGTTGCCACTGTCGATTGGGGGGTCTGCTGCATTCTCTATGCCTATGTCTACCCCTCTCTGCCTCAGTCGGCGTCTCAGTTGGCGTCGCAGCCTGTGTCAGCGTCGCAGCCGCTGTCAGCGTCGCAGCCTCTGTCAGCGTCGCAGCCTCTGTCAGCGTCGCAGCCTCTGTCAGCGTTTTTATAGGCTATATATGCTGAGGCTGAGAAGCCGACTGAGACGCCGACTGAGGCATATAGGGGTAGATATAGGCGTAGAGAGGCAGCAGATCCCCCAATCGACAGCGGCAGCGACTGAGACGCCTACAGAGACGCTGAGAGAGGCTGCGACGCCGATTGAGGCAGATAGGGGTAGGCATAGAGAAGGGAGCAGACCCCCCAATCGAAAACGGCAGCGACTCAGATGCTTACAGAGACGCTGAAAAGAGGCTGCGACGCCGACTGAGACGCCGACTGAGGCAGATAGGGGTAGATATAGGCATAGAGAAGGCAGCAGACCCTCCAATCGACAGCGGCAGCGACTGAGACGCCTACAGAGAAGCTGACAGAGGCTGCGACGCTGACAGAGGCTGCGACGCCAACTGAGACACCGACTGAGGCAGAGAGGGTTAGACATAGGCATGGAGAAGGCAGCAGACCCCACAATCGACAACGGCAGCGACTGAGATGCCTACAGAGACGCTGACAAGAGGCTGCGACGCCGACTGAGACGCCGACTGGGGCAGATAGGGGTAGATATAGGCATACAGAAGGCAGCAGACCCTCCAATAGACAGCGGCAGCGACTGAGACGCCTACAGAGACGCTGACAGAGGCTGCGACGCCGACTGAGGCAGAGAGGGTTAGACATAGGCTTTGACAAGGCAGCAGACAACCCAATCGACAGCGGCAGCGACTGAGACGCCTACAGAGACGCTGACAGAGGCTGCGACGCTGACAGAGGCTGCGACGCCAACTGAGACGCCGACTGAGGCAGAGAGGGTTATACATAGGCATAGAGAAGGCAGCAGACCCCCCAATCCACAACGGCAGCGACTGAGATGCCTACAGAGACGCTGACAAGAGGCTGCGACGCCGACTGAGAAGCCGACCCCCCAATCGACAACGGCTGCGACTGAGATGCCTACAGAGACGCTGACAAGAGGCTGCGACGCCGACTGAGACGCCGACCCCCCCAATCGACAACGGCAGCGACTGAGATGCCTACAGAGACGCTGACAAGAGGCTGCGACGCCGACTGAGACGCCGACTGGGGCAGATAGGGGTAGATATAGGCATAGAGAAGGCAGCAGACCCTCCAATCGACAGCGGCAGCGACTGAGACGCCTACAGAGACACTGACAGAGGCTGCGACGCCGACTGAGACGCCGACTGAGACGCCGACTGAGGCAGAGAGGGTTAGACATAGGCATAGACAATGCAGCAGACAACCCAATCGACAGCGGCAGCGACTGAGACGCCTACAGAGACGCTGACAAGAGGCTGCGACGCCGACTGAGACGCCGACTATGGCAGATAGGGGTAGATATAGGCATAGAGCAGGCAGCAGACCCTCCAATCGACAGCGGCAGCGACTGAGACGCCTATAGAGACGCTGACAGAGGCTGCGACGCCGACTGAGACACCGACTGAGGCAGATAGGGGTAGATATAGGCATAGAGAAGGCAGCAGACCCCCCAATCGACAGCGGCAGCGACTGAGACTTGTTCAAAAACGCTGAGAGAGGCAGCTACGCCGGCTGAGGCAGACGGGGGTAGATATTGACATAGAGAAGGCAGCAGACCCCCCAATCGAGGCTGCGATGCCGACTGTGATGCCGACTGAGGCAGGTCGGGGTAGATATAGGCATAGAGAAGGCAGCAGACCCCCCAATCGACAGCGGCAGCGACTGACACGCCTACAGAGCCGCTGACAAGAGGCTTCGACTCCGACTGAGACGCCGACTGAGGCAGATAGGGGTAGATATAGCCATAGAGAAGGCAGCAGACCCCTCAATCGACAACGGCAGCAACTGAGATGCCTACAGAGCCGCTGACAAGAGGCTGCGACGCCGACTGAGACGCCGACTGAGGCAGATAGGGGTAGATATAGGCATAGAGAAGGCAGCAGACCCCCCAATCGACAACGGCAGCAACTGAGATGCCTACAGAGCCGCTGACAAGAGGCTGCGACGCCGACTGAGACGCCGACTGAGGCAGATACGGGTAGATATAGGCGTAGAGAGGCAGCAGTTCCCCCAATCGACAGCGGCAGCGACTGAGACGCCTACAGAGACGCTGAGAGAGGCTACGACGCCGACTGAGGTAGATAGGGGTAGGCATAGAGAAGGGAGCAGACCCTCCAATTGAAAACAACGGCGACTCAGATGCCTACAAAAACGCTGACAAGAGGCTGCGACGCCGACTGAGGCTGATAGGGGTAGATATAGGCATAGAGAAGGCAGCGGACCCTCCAATCGACAGCGGCAGCGACTGAGACGCCTACAGAGACGCTGAGAGAGGCTGCGACGACGACTGAGGCAGATAGGGTTAGATATAGGCATAGAGAAGGCAGCAGACCCCCAATCGACAGCGGCAGCGACTGAGACGCCTACAGAGCCGCTGACAAGAGGCTTCGACTCCGACTGAGACGCCGACTGAGGCAGATAGGGGTAGATATAGGCATAGAGAAGGCAGCAGACCCCCCAATCGACAACGGCAGCAACTGAGATGCCTACAGAGCCGCTGACAAGAGGCTGCGACGCCGACTGAGATGCCGACGGAGGCAGATAGGGGTAGATATAGGCATAGAGAAGGCAGCAGACCCTCCAATCGACAGCGGCAACAACTGAGACGCCTAAAGAGACGCTGATAGAGGTTGCGACGCCGACTGAGACAGATAGGGGTAGATATATTCTTACAGAAGGCAGCAGACCCCCCAATCGACAGCGGCAGCGACTGAGGCGGCTACAGAGACTCTGACAGAGGCTGAGAAACCGACTGCGACGCCGACTTAGGCAGATAGGAGTAGATATAGGCGTAGAGAGGCAGCAGACCCCCCAATCGAAAACGGCAGCGACTCAGATGCCTACAGAGACGCTGAAAAGAGGCTGCGACGCCGACTGAGACGCCGACTGAGGCAGATAGGGGTAGATATAGGCATAGAGAAGGCATCAGACCCTCCAATCGACAGCGGCTGCGACTGAGACGTCTACAGAGACGCTGACACAGGCTGCGACGCTGACAGAGGCTGCGACGCTGACAGAGGCTGCGACGCTGACAGAGGCTGCGACGCCAACTGAGACGCCGACTGAGGCAGAGAGGGTTAGACATAGGCATGGAGAAGGCAGCAGACCCCCCAATCGACAACGGCAGCGACTGAGATGCCTACAGAGACGCTGACAAGAGGCTGCGACGCCGACTGAGACGCCGACTGAGGCAGATAGGGGTAGATATAGACATAGAGAAGGCAGCAGACCCTCCAATCGACAGCGGCAGCGACTGAGACGCCTACAGAGAAGCTGACAGAGGCTGCGACGCTGACAGAGGCTGCGACGCCAACTGAGACACCGACTGAGGCAGAGAGGGTTAGACATAGGCATGGAGAAGGCAGCAGACCCCCCAATCGACAACGGCAGCGACTGAGATGCCTACAGAGACGCTGACAAGAGGCTGCGACGCCGACTGAGACGCCGACCCCCCAATCGACAACGGCAGCGACTGAGATGCCTACAGAGACGCTGACAAGAGGCTGCGACGCCAACTGAGACGCCGACTGAGGCAGAGAGGGGTAGATATAGGCATAGAGAAGGCAGCAGACCCCCAATCGACAACGGCAGCGACTGAGATGCCTACAGAGACGCTGACAAGAGGCTGCGACGCCGACTGAGACGCCGACTGAGGCAGATAGGGGTAGATATAGGCATAGAGATGGCAGCAGACCCTCCAATCGACAGCGGCAGCGACTGAGACGCCTACAGAGACGCTGACAGAGGTTGCGACGCCGACTGAGGTAGATAGGGGTAGGCATAGAGAAGGGAGCAGACCCCCAATCGAAAACGGCAGCGACTCAGATGCCTACAGAGACGCTGACAAGAGGCAGCGACGCCGACTGAGACGCCGACTGAGGCAGATAGGGGTAGTTATAGGCGTAGAGAGGCAGCAGATCCCCCAATCGACAGAGGCAGCGACTGAGACGCCTACAGAGACGCTGAGAGAGGCTGCGACGCCGACTGAGGCAGATAGGGCTAGGCATAGAGAAGGGAGCAGACAACCTAATCGAAAACGGCAGCGACTCAGATGCCTACAGAGACGCTGAAAAGAAGCTGCGACGCCGACTGAGACGCCGACTGAGACAGATAGGGGTAGATATAGGCATATAGAAGGCAACAAACCCTCCAATCGACAGCGGCAGCGACTGAGACGCCTACAGAAACGCTGACAGAGGCTGCGACGCCAACTGAGACGCCAACTGAGGCAGAGAGGGTTAGACATAGGCTTAGACAAGGCAGCAGACAATCCAATCGACAGCGGCAGCGACTGAGACGTCTACAGAGACGCTGACAGAGGCTGCGACGCTGACAGAGGCTGCGACGCCAACTGAGACGCCGACTGAGGCAGAGAGGGTTATACATAGGCATGGAGAAGGCAGCAGACCCCCCAATCCACAACGGCAGCGACTGAGATGCCTACAGAGACGCTGACAAGAGGCTACGACGCCGACTGAGACGCCGACTGAGACGCCGACTGAGGCTGATAGGGGTAGATATAGGCATAGAGAAGGCAGCGGACCCTCCAATCGACAGCGGCAGCGACTGAGACGCCTACAGAGACGCTGAGAGAGGCTGCGACGACGACTGAGGCAGATAGGGTTAGATATAGGCATAGAGAAGGCAGCAGACCCCCCAATCGACAGCGGCAGCGACTGAGACGCCTACAGAGCCGCTGACAAGAGGCTTCGACTCCGACTGAGACGCCGACTGAGGCAGATAGGGGTAGATATAGGCATAGAGAAGGCAGCAGACCCCCCAATCGACAACGGCAGCAACTGAGATGCCTACAGAGCCGCTGACAAGAGGCTGCGACGCCGACTGAGATGCCGACGGAGGCAGATAGGGGTAGATATAGGCATAGAGAAGGCAGCAGACCCTCCAATCGACAGCGGCAACAACTGAGACGCCTAAAGAGACGCTGATAGAGGTTGCGACGCCGACTGAGGCAGATAGGGGTAGATATATTCTTACAGAAGGCAGCAGACCCCCCAATCGACAGCGGCAGCGACTGAGGCGGCTACAGAGACTCTGACAGAGGCTGAGAAGCCGACTGAGACGCCGACTTAGGCAGATAGGAGTAGATATAGGCGTAGAGAGGCAGCAGACCCCCCAATCGAAAACGGCAGCGACTCAGATGCCTACAGAGACGCTGAAAAGAGGCTGCGACGCCGACTGAGACGCCGACTGAGGCAGATAGGGGTAGATATAGGCATAGAGAAGGCATCAGACCCTCCAATCGACAGCGGCTGCGACTGAGACGTCTACAGAGACGCTGACAGAGGCTGCGACGCTGACAGAGGCTGCGACGCTGACAGAGGCTGCGACGCTGACAGAGGCTGCGACGCCAACTGAGACGCCGACTGAGGCAGAGAGGGTTAGACATAGGCATGGAGAAGGCAGCAGACCCCCCAATCGACAACGGCAGCGACTGATATGCCTACAGAGACGCTGACAAGAGGCTGCGACGCCGACTGAGACGCCGACTGAGGCAGATAGGGGTAGATATAGACATAGAGAAGGCAGCAGACCCTCCAATCGACAGCGGCAGCGACTGAGACGCCTACAGAGAAGCTGACAGAGGCTGCGACGCTGACAGAGGCTGCGACGCCAACTGAGACACCGACTGAGGCAGAGAGGGTTAGACATAGGCATGGAGAAGGCAGCAGACCCCCCAATCGACAACGGCAGCGACTGAGATGCCTACAGAGACGCTGACAAGAGGCTGCGACGCCGACTGAGACGCCGACCCCCCAATCGACAACGGCAGCGACTGAGATGCCTACAGAGACGCTGACAAGAGGCTGCGACGCCAACTGAGACGCCGACTGAGGCAGAGAGGGGTAGATATAGGCATAGAGAAGGCAGCAGACCCCCAATCGACAACGGCAGCGACTGAGATGCCTACAGAGACGCTGACAAGAGGCTGCGACGCCGACTGAGACGCCGACTGAGGCAGATAGGGGTAGATATAGGCATAGAGATGGCAGCAGACCCTCCAATCGACAGCGGCAGCGACTGAGACGCCTACAGAGACGCTGACAGAGGCTGCGACGCCGACTGAGGTAGATAGGGGTAGGCATAGAGAAGGGAGCAGACCCCCAATCGAAAACGGCAGCGACTCAGATGCCTACAGAGACGCTGACAAGAGGCAGCGACGCCGACTGAGACGCCGACTGAGGCAGATAGGGGTAGATATATGCGTAGAGAGGCAGCAGATCCCCCAATCGACAGCGGCAGCGACTGAGACGCCTACAGAGACGCTGAGAGAGGCTGCGACGCCGACTGAGGCAGATAGGGCTAGGCATAGAGAAGGGAGCAGACCCCCTAATCGAAAACGGCAGCGACTCAGATGCCTACAGAGACGCTGAAAAGAAGCTGCGACGCCGACTGAGACGCCGACTGAGACAGATAGGGGTAGATATAGGCATATAGAAGGCAACAAACCCTCCAATCGACAGCGGCAGCGACTGAGACGCCTACAGAAACGCTGACAGAGGCTGCGACGCCAACTGAGACGCCAACTGAGGCAGAGAGGGTTAGACATAGGCTTAGACAAGGCAGCAGACAATCCAATCGACAGCGGCAGCGACTGAGACGCCTACAGAGACGCTGACAGAGGCTGCGACGCTGACAGAGGCTGCGACGCCAACTGAGACGCCGACTGAGGCAGAGAGGGTTATACATAGGCATGGAGAAGGCAGCAGACCCCCCAATCCACAACGGCAGCGACTGAGATGCCTACAGAGACGCTGACAAGAGGCTGCGACGCCGACTGAGACGCCGACCCCCCAATCGACAACGGCAGCGACTGAGATGCCTACAGAGACGCTGACAAGAGGCTGCGACGCCGACTGAGACGCCGACTTAGGCAGATAGGAGTAGATATAGGCGTAGAGAGGCAGCAGACCCCCCAATCGAAAACGGCAGCGACTCAGATGCCTACAGAGACGCTGAAAAGAGGCTGCGACGCCGACTGAGACGCCGACTGGGGCAGATAGGGGTAGATATAGGCATAGAGAAGGCAGCAGACCCTCCAATCGACAGCGGCAGCGACTGAGACGCCTACAGAGACGCTGACTGAGGCTGCGACGCCGTCTGAGACGCCGACTGAGGCAGAGAGGGTTAGACATAGGCATAGACAATGCAGCAGACAACCCAATCGACAGCGGCAGCGACTGAGACGCCTACAGAGACGCTGACAAGAGGCTGCGACGCCGACTGAGACGCCGACTGTGGCAGATAGGGGTAGATATAGGCATAGAGAAGGCAGCAGACCCTACAATCGACAGCGGCAGCGACTGAGACGCCTACAGAGACGCTGACAGAGGCTGCGACACCCACTGAGACACCGACTGAGGCAGATAGGGGTAGATATAGGCATAGAGAAGGCAGCAGACCCCCCAATCGACAGCGGCAGCGACTGAGACTTGTTCAAAAATGCTGAGAGAGGCAGCTACGCCGGCTGAGGCAGACGGGGGTAGATATTGACATAGAGAAGGCAGCAGACCCCCCAATCGAGGCTGCGATGCCGACTGTGACGCCGACTGAGGCAGGTAGGGGTAGATATAGGCATTGAGAAGGCAGCAGACCCCCCAATCGACAGCGGCAGCGACTGAGACGCCTACAGAGCCGCTGACAAGAGGCTTCGACTCCGACTGAGACGCCGACTGAGGCAGATAGGGGTAGATATAGGCATAGAGAAATCAGCAGACCCCCCAATCGACAACGGCAGCAACTGAGATGCCTACAGAGCCGCTGACAAGAGGCTGCGACGCCGACTGAGACGCCGACTGAGGCAGATAGGGGTAGATATAGGCATAGAGAAGGCAGCAGACCCCCAAATCGACAACGGCAGCAACGGAGATGCCTACAGAGCCGCTGACAAGAGGCTGCGACGCCGACTGAGACGCCGACTGAGGCAGATAGGGGTAGATATAGGCATAGAGAAGGCAGCAGACCCTCCAATCGACAGCGGCAGCGACTGAGACGCCTACAGAGACGCTGAGAGAGGCTACGACGCCGACTGAGGTAGATAGGGGTAGGCATAGAGAAGGGAACAGACCCGCCAATCGAAAACAACGGCGACTCAGATGCCTACAGAGACGCTGACAAGAGGCTGCGACGCCGACTGAGACGCCGACCCCCTAATCGACAACGGCAGCGACTGAGATGCCTACAGAGACGCTGACAAGAGGCTGCGACGCCGACTGAGACGCCGACTGGGGCAGATAGGGGTAGGTATAGGCATAGAGAAGGCAGCAGACCCTCCAATCGACAGCGGCAGCGACTGAGACGCCTACAGAGACGCTGACAGAGGCTGCGACGCCGACTGAGACGCCGACTGAGGCAGAGAGGGTTAAACATAGGCATAGACAATGCAGCAGACAACCCAATCGACAGCGGCAGCGACTGAGACGCCTACAGAGACGCTGACAAGAGGCTGCGACGCCGACTGAGACGCCGACTATGGCAGATAGGGGTAGATATAGGCATAGAGAAGGTAGCAGACCCTCCAATCGACAGCGGCAGCGACTGAGACGCCTACAGAGACGCTGATAGAGGCTGCGACGCCGACTGAGACGCCGACTGAGGCAGATAGGGGTAGATATAGGCATAGAGAAGGCAGCAGACCCCCCCAATCGACAGCGGCAGCGACTGAGACACCTAAAGAGACGCTGACAGAGGCTGCGAAGCCGACTGAGACGCCGACTGAGGCAGATAGGGGTAGATATAGGCACAGAGAAGGCAGCAGACCCCCCAATCGACAATGGCTGCGACTGAGATGCCTACAGCGCCGCTGACTAGAGGTTGCGACGCCGACTGAGACGCCGACTGAGGCAGATAGGGGTAGGTATAAGCATAGAGAAGGCAGCAGACTCTCCAATCGACAGCGGCAACGACTGAGACACCTACAGAGACGCTGACAGAGGCTGCGAAGCCGACTGTGGCGCCGACTGAGGCAGATAGGGGAAGAGATAGGCATAGAGAAGGCAGCAGACAACCCAATCGACAGCGGCAACAACTGAGACGCATACAGAGACGCTGAGAGGGGCTGCGACGCCGACTGAGGTAGATAGGGGTAGATATAAGCATAGAGAAGGCAGCAGACCCCCCAATCGAAAACGGCAGCGACTCAGATGCCTACAGCGACGCTGACAAGAGGCTGCGACGCCGACTGAGGCATAGAGGGTTAGACATAGGCATAGATAATGCAGCAGACAACCCAATCGACAGCGGCAGCGACTGAGACGCCTACAGAGACGCTGACAAGAGGCTGCGACGCCGACTGAGACGCCGACTGTTGCAGATATGGGTAGATTAAGGCATAGAGAAGGCAGCAGACCCTCCAATCGACAGCGGCAGCGACTGAGACGCCTACAGAGACGCTGCCAGAGGCTGCGATGCCGACTGAGACGCCGACTGAGGCAGATAGGGGTAGATATAGGCATAGAGAAGGCAGCAGACCCCCCCAATCGACAGCGGCAGCGACTGAGACTTGTTCAAAAACGCTGAGAGAGGCAGTTACGCCGGCTGAGGCAGACAGGGGTAGATATTGACATAGAGAAGGCAGCAGACCCCCCAATCGAGGCTGCGATGCCGACTGTGACGCCGACTGAGGCAGGTAGGGGTAGATATAGGCATAGAGAAGGCAGCAGACCCCCCAATCGACAGCGGCAGCGACTGAGACGCCTACAGAGACGCTGACAGACGCTGCGACGCCGAATGAGGCAGATAGGGGTAGATATAGGCTTACAGAAGGCAGCAGACCCCCCAATCGACAGCGGCAGCGACTGAGCCGGCTACAGAGACTCTGACAGAGGCTGAGAAGTCGATTGAGACGCCGACTGAGGCAGATAGCGGTAGATATAGGCGTAGAGAGGCAGCAGTTCCCCCAATCGACAGCGGCAGCGACTGAGACGCCTACAGAGACGCTGAGAGAGGCTACGACGCCGACTGAGGCAGATAGGGGTGGGCATAGAGAAGGGAGCAGACCCCCCAATCGAAAACAACGGCGACTCAGATGCCTACAGAGACGCTGACAAGAGGCTGCGACGCCGATTGAGACGCCGACTGAGGCAGACAGGGGTAGATATAGGCATAGAGACGGCAGCAGACCCTCCAATCGACAGCGGCAGCGACTGAGATGCCTCCAGAGACGCTGACAAGATACTGCGACGCCGACTGAGACGCCGACTGAGGCAGAGAGGATTAGACATAGGCATAGATAAGGCAGCAGACAACCCAATCGACAGCGCCAGCGACTGAGACGCCTACAGAGACGCTGACAGAGGCTGCGATGCTGACAGAGGCTGCGACGCTGACAGAGGCTGCGACGCTGACAGAGGCTGCGACGCTGACAGAGGCTGCGACGCCAACTGAGACGCCGACTGAGGCAGAGAGGGTTAGACATAGGCATAGACAAGGCAGCAGACAACCCAATCGACAGCGGCAGCGACTGAGACGCCTACAGAGACGCTGACAGAGGCTGCGATGCTGACAGAGGCTGCGACGCTGACAGAGGCTGCGACGCTGACAGAGGCTGCGACGCTGACAGAGGCTGCGACGCCAACTGAGACGCCGACTGAGGCATAGAGGGTTATACATAGGCATAGACAAGGCAGCAGATCCCCCAATCGACAACGGCAGCGACTGAGATGCCTCCAGAGACGCTGACAAGAGGCTGCGACGCCGACTGAGACGCCGACTGAGGCAGAGAGGATTAGACATAGGCATAGATAAGGCAGCAGACAACCCAATCGACAGCGCCAGCGACGGAGCCGCCTACAGAGACGCTGATAGAGGCTGCGACGCCGATTCAGATGCCGACTGTGGCAGAAAGGCATAGAGAAGGCAGCAGACCCCCCCAATCGACAGCGGCAGAAACTGAGACGCCTACAGAGACGCTGAAAGAGGCTGCGACACCGACTCAGATGCCGACTGTGGCAGATAGGGGTAGATATTGGCATAGAGAAGGCAGCAGACCCTCCAATTGACAGCGGCAACAACTGAGACGCCTACAGAGACGCTGAGAGAGGTTGCGACGCCGACTGAGGCAGATACGGGTAGATATAGGCATAGAGAAGGCAGCAGACCCTCCAATCGACAGCGGCAGCGTCTGAGACGCCTACAGAGATGCTGAGAGAGGCTGCGACGACGACTGAGGCAGATAGGGGTAGATATAGGCATAGAGAAGGCAGCAGACCCCCCCAATCGACAACGGCAGCGACTGAGATGCCTACAGAGACGCTGACAAGAGGCTGCGACGCCGACTGAGACGCCGACTGAGGCAGATAGGGGTAGATATAGGCATAGAGAAGGCAGCAGACCCTCCAATCGACAACGGCAGCAACTGAGACGCCTACAGATACGCTGACAGAGGCTGCGACGCCAACTGAGACGCCGACTGAGGCAGAGAGGATTAGACATAGGCATAGATAAGGCAGCAGACAACCCAATCGACAGCGCCAGCGACTGAGCCGCCTACAGAGACGCTGATAGAGGCTGCGACGCCGATTCAGATGCCGACTGTTGCAGAAAGGCATAGAGAAGGCAGCAGACCCCCCCAATCGACAGCGGCAGAAACTGAGACGCCTACAGAGACGCTGAAAGAGGCTGCGACACCGACTCAGATGCCGACTGTGGCAGATAGGGGTAGATATTGGCATAGAGAAGGCAGCAGACCCTCCAATTGACAGCGGCAACAACTGAGACGCCTACAGAGACGCTGAGAGAGGTTGCGACGCCGACTGAGGCAGATAGGGGTAGATATAGGCTTACAGAAGGCAGCAGACCCCCCAATCGACAGCGGCAGCGACTGAGACGGCTACAGAGACTCTGACAGAGGCTGAGAAGCCGACTGAGACGCCGACTGAGGCAGATTGGGGTTGATATAGGCGTAGAGAGGCAGCAGATCCCCCAATCGACAGCGGCAGCGACTGAGACGCCTACAGAAACGCTGAGAGAGGCTGCGACGCCGACTGAGGCAGATAGGGGTTGGCATAGAGAAGGGAGCAGACCCCCCAATCGACAGCGACTCAGATGCCTACAGAGATGCTGAAAAGAAGCTGCGATGCCGACTGAGACGCCGACTGAGACAGATAGGGGTAGATATAGGCATAGAGAAGGCAGCAGACCCTCCAATTGACAGCGGCAGCGACTGAGATGCCTATAGAGACGCTGACAGAGGCTGCGACGCCAACTGAGACGCCGACTGAGGCAGAGAGGGTTAGACATAGGCATAGACAAGGCAGCAGACAACCCAATCGACAGCGGCAGCGACTGAGACGCCTACAGAGACGCTGACAGAGGCTGCGATGCTGACAGAGGCTGCGACGCTGACAGAGGCTGCGACGCTGACAGAGGCTGCGACGCCAACTGAGACGCCGACTGAGGCATAGAGGGTTATACATAGGCATAGACAAGGCAGCAGATCCCCCAATCGACAACGGCAGCGACTGAGATGCCTCCAGAGACGCTGACAAGAGGCTGCGACGCCGACTGAGACGCCGACTGAGGCAGATACGGGTAGATGTAGGCATAGAGAAGGCAGCAGACCCTCCAATCGACAGCGGCAGCAACTGAGACGCCTACAGATACGCTGACAGAGGCTGCGACGCCAACTGAGACGCCGACTGAGGCAGAGAGGATTAGACATAGGCATAGATAAGGCAGCAGACAACCCAATCGACAGCGGCATCAATTGAGATGCGTACAGAGACGCTGATAGAGGCTGCGACGCCGACTCAGATGCCGACTGTGGCAGATGGGCATAGAGAAGGCAGCAGACCCTCCCAATCGACAGCGGCAGAAACTGAGACGCCTACAGAGACGCCGAAAGAGGCTGCGACGCCGACTCAGATGCCGACTGTGGCAGATAGGGGTAGATATTGGCATAGAGAAGGCAGCAGACCCCCCCAATCGACAGCGGCAACGACTGAGACACCTACAGAGACGCTGACAGAGGCTGCGAAGCCGACTGTGGCGCCGACTGAGGCAGATAGGGGAAGAGATAGGCATAGAGAAGGCAGCAGACAACCCAATCGACAGCGGCAACAACTGAGACGCCTACAGAGACGCTGAGAGGGGCTGCGACGCCGACTGAGGTAGATAGGGGTAGGCATAGAGAAGGGAGCAGACCCCCCAATCGAAAACGGCAGCGACTCAGATGCCTACAGAGACGCTGACAAGAGGCTGCGACGCCGACTGAGGCAGATAGGGGTAGATATATTCATAGAGAAGGCAGCAGACTCTTCAATCGACAGCGGCAGCGACTGAGACGCCTACAGAGACGCTGACAAGAGGCTGCGACGCCGACTGAGACGCCGACTGAGGCAGATAGGGGTAGATATAGGCACAGAGAAGGCAGCAGACCCCCCAATCGACAATGGCTGCGACTGAGATGCCTACAGCGCCGCTGACTAGAGGTTGCGACGCCGACTGAGACGCCGACTGAGGCAGATAGGGGGAGATATAGGCAAAGAGAAGGCAGCAGACCCTCCAATCGACAGCGGCAGCGACTGAGACGCCTACAGAGATGCTGAGAGAGGCTGCGACGACGACTGAGGCAGATAGAAGTAGATATAGGCATAGAGAAGGCAGCAGACCCCCCAATCGACAACGGCAGCGACTGAGATGCCTACAGAGACGCTGACAAGAGGCTGCGACGCCGACTGAGACGCCGACTGAGGCAGATAGGGGTAGATATAGGCACAGAGAAGGCAGCAGACCCCCCAATCGACAATGGCTGCGACTGAGATGCCTACAGCGCCGCTGACTAGAGGTTGCGACGCCGACTGAGACGCCGACTGAGGCAGATAGGGGTAGATATAGGCATAGAGAAGGCAGCAGACCCTCCAATCGACAGCGGCAGCGACTGAGACGCCTACAGAGACGCTGACAGAGGCTGCGACGCCGACTGAGACGCCGACTGAGGCAGAGAGGGTTAGACATAGGCATAGATAAGGCAGCAGACAACCCAATCGACAGCGGCATCAACTGAGATGCATACAGAGACGCTGATAGCGGCTGCGACGCCGACTCAGATGCCGACTGTGGCAGATAGGCATAGAGAAGGCAGCAGACTCCCCCAATCGACAGCGGCATAAACTGAGACGCCTACAGAGACGCTGAAAGAAGCTGCGACGCCGACTCAGATGCCGACTCTGGCAGATAGGGGTAGATATTGGCATAGAGAAGGCAGCAGACCCCCCAATCGACAGCGGCAACGACTGAGACACCTACAGAGACACTGACAGAGGCAGATAGGGGAAGAGATAGGCATAGAGAAGGCAGCAGACAACCCAATCGACAGCGGCAACAACTGAGACGCATACAGAGACGCTGAGAGGGGCTGCGACGCCGACTGAGGTAGATAGGGGTAGATATAAGCATAGAGAAGGCAGCAGACTCTCCAATCGACAGCGGCAGCGACTGAGATGCCTACAGAGACGCTGGCAGAGGCTGCGACGCTGACAGAGGCTGCGACGCCAACTGAGACGCCGACTGAGGCAGAGTGGGTTGTACATAGGCATGGAGAAGGCAGCAGACCCTCCAATCGACAGCGGCAGCGACTGAGACGCCTACAGAGACGCTGACAGAGGCTGCGACGCCGACTGAGACGCCGGCTGAGGCAGATAGGGGTAGATATAGGCATAGAGAAGGCAGCAGACCCCCCAATCGAAAACGGCAGCGACTCAGATGCCTACAGCGACGCTGACAAGAGGCTGCGACGCCGACTGAGGCATAGAGGGTTAGACATAGGCATAGATAATGCAGCAGACAACCCAATCGACAGCGGCAGCGACTGAGACGCCTACAGAGACGCTGACAAGAGGCTGCGACGCCGACTGAGACGCCGACTGTTGCAGATAGGGGTAGATATAGGCATAGAGAAGGCAGCAGACCCGCCAATCGACAGCGGCAGCGACTGAGACGCCTACAGAGACGCTGACAGAGGCTGCGATGCCGTCTGAGACGCCGACTGAGGCAGATAGGGGTAGATATAGGCATAGAGAAGGCAGCAGACCCCCCAATCGACAGCGGCAGCGACTGAGACTTGTTCAAAAACGCTGAGAGAGGCAGTTACGCCGGCTGAGGCAGACAGGGGTAGATATTGACATAGAGAAGGCAGCAGACCCCCCAATCGAGGCTGCGATGCCGACTGTGACGCCGACTGAGGCAGGTAGGGGTAGATATGGGCATAGAGAAGGCAGCAGACCCCCCAATCGACAGCGGCAGCGACTGAGACGCCTACAGAGACGCTGACAGACGCTGCGACGCCGAATGAGGCAGATAGGGGTAGATATAGGCTTACAGAAGGCAGCAGACACCCCAATCGACAGCGGCAGCGACTGAGCCGGCTACAGAGACTCTGACAGAGGCTGAGAAGTCGATTGAGACGCCGACTGAGGCAGATAGCGGTAGATAAAGGCGTAGAGAGGCAGCAGTTCCCCCAATCCACAGCGGCAGCGACTGAGACACCTACAGAGACGCTGAGAGAGGCTACGACGCCGACTGAGGCAGATAGGGGTAGGCATAGAGAAGGGAGCAGACCCCCCAATCGAAAAAAACGGCGACTCAGATGCCTACAGAGACGCTGACAAGAGGCTGCGACGCCGATTGAGACGCCGACTGAGGCAGACAGGGGTAGATATAAGCATAGAGACGGCAGCAGACCCTCCAATCGACAGCGGCAGCGACTGAGACGCCTATAGAGACGCTGACAGAGGCTGCGACGCCGACTGAGACGCCGACTGAGGCAGAGAGGGTTAGACATAGGCATAGACAAGGCAGTAGACAACCCAATCGACAGCGGCAGCGACTGAGCCGCCTACAGAGACGCTGATAGAGGCTGCGACGCCGATTCAGATGCCGACTGTGGCAGAAAGGCATAGAGAAGGCAGCAGACCCCCCCCAATCGACAGCGGCAGAAACTGAGACGCCTACAGAGACGCTGAAAGAGGCTGCGACACCGACTCAGATGCCGACTGTGGCAGATAGGGGTAGATATTGGCATAGAGAAAGCAGCAGATCCTCCAATTGACAGCGGCAACAACTGAGACGCCTACAGAGACGCTGAGAGAGGTTGCGACGCCGACTGAGGCAGATAGGGTTAGATATAGGCTTACAGAAGGCAGCAGACCCCCCAATCGACAGCGGCAGCGACTGAGACGGCTACAGAGACTCTGACAGAGGCTGAGAAGCCGACTGAGACGCCGACTGAGGCAGATTGGGGTTGATATAGGCGTAGAGAGGCAGCAGATCCCCCAATCGACAGCGGCAGCGACTGAGACGCCTACAGAAACGCTGAGAGAGGCTGCGACGCCGACTGAGGCAGATAGGGGTTGGCATAGAGAAGGGAGCAATCGAAAACGGCAGCGACTCAGATGCCTACAGAGACGCTGAAAAGAAGCTGCGATGCCGACTGAGACGCCGACTGAGACAGATAGGGGTAGATATAGGCATAGAGAAGGCAGCAGACCCTCCAATTGACAGCGGCAGCGACTGAGATGCCTATAGAGACGCTGACAGAGGCTGCGACGCTGACAGAGGCTGCGACGCCAACTGAGACGCCGACTGAGGCAGAGAGGGTTAGACATAGGCATTGACAAGGCAGCAGACAACCCAATCGACAGCGGCAGCGACTGAGACGCCTACAGAGACGCTGACAGAAGCTGCGATGCTGACAGAGGCTGCGACGCTGACAGAGGCTGCGACGCCAACTGAGACGCCGACTGAGGCATAGAGGGTTATACATAGGCATAGACAAGGCAGCAGATCCCCCAATCGACAACGGCAGCGACTGAGATGCCTCCAGAGACGCTGACAAGAGGCTGCGACGCCGACTGAGGCAGATACGGGTAGATATAGGCATAGAGAAGGCAGCAGACCCTCCAATCGACAGCGGCAGCGTCTGAGACGCCTACAGAGATGCTGAGAGAGGCTGCGACGACGACTGAGGCAGATAGGGGTAGATATAGGCATAGAGAAGGCAGCAGACCCCCCAATCGACAACGGCAGCGACTGAGATGCCTACAGAGACGCTGACAAGAGGCTGCGACGCCGACTGAGACGCCGACTGAGGCAGATAGGGGTAGATATAGGCATAGAGAAGGCAGCAGACCCTCCAATCGACAGCGGCAGCAACTGAGACGCCTACAGATACGCTGACAGAGGCTGCGACGCCAACTGAGACGCCGACTGAGGCAGAGAGGATTAGACATAGGCATAGATAAGGCAGCAGACAACCCAATCGACAGCGGCATCAATTGAGATGCGTACAGAGACGCTGATAGAGGCTGCGACGCCGACTCAGATGCCGACTGTGGCAGATGGGCATAGAGAAGGCAGCAGACCCTCCCAATCGACAGCGGCAGAAACTGAGACGCCTACAGAGACGCTGAAAGAGGCTGCGACGCCGACTCAGATGCCGACTGTGGCAGATAGGGGTAGATATTGGCATAGAGAAGGCAGCAGACCCCCCCAATCGACAGCGGCAACGACTGAGACACCTACAGAGACGCTGACAGAGGCTGCGAAGCCGACTGTGGCGCCGACTGAGGCAGATAGGGGAAGAGATAGGCATAGAGAAGGCAGCAGACAACCCAATCGACAGCGGCAACAACTGAGACGCCTACAGAGACGCTGAGAGGGGCTGCGACGCCGACTGAGGTAGATAGGGGTAGGCATAGAGAAGGGAGCAGACCCCCCAATCGAAAACGGCAGCGACTCAGATGCCTACAGAGACGCTGACAAGAGGCTGTGACGCCGACTGAGGCAGATAGGGGTAGATATAGGCATAGAGAAGGCAGCAGACTCTCCAATCGACAGCGGCAGCGACTGAGACGCCTACAGAGACGCTGACAAGAGGCTGCGACGCCGACTGAGACGCCGACTGAGGCAGATAGGGGTAGATATAGGCATAGAGAAGGCAGCAGACCCTCCAATCGACAGCGGCAGTGACTGAGACGCCTACAGAGATGCTGAGAGAGGCTGCGACGACGACTGAGGCAGATAGAAGTAGATATAGGCATAGAGAAGGCAGCAGACCCCCCAATCGACAACGGCAGCGACTGAGATGCCTACAGAGACGCTGAAAAGAGGCTGCGACGCCGACTGAGGCAGGTAGGGGTAGATATAGGCACAGAGAAGGCAGCAGACCCCCCAATCGACAATGGCTGCGACTGAGATGCCTACAGCGCCGCTGACTAGAGGTTGCGACGCCGACTGAGACGCCGACTGAGGCAGATAGGGGTAGATATAGGCATAGAGAAGGCAGCAGACCCTCCAATCGACAGCGGCAGCGACTGAGACGCCTACAGAGACGCTGACAGAGGCTGCGACGCCGACTGAGACGCCGACTGAGGCAGAGAGGGTTAGACATAGGCATAGATAAGGCAGCAGACAACCCAATCGACAGCGGCATCAACTGAGATGCATACAGAGACGCTGATAGCGGCTGCGACGCCGACTCAGATGCCGACTGTGGCAGATAGGCATAGAGAAGGCAGCAGACTCCCCCAATCGACAGCGGCATAAACTGAGACGCCTACAGAGACGCTGAAAGAGGCTGCGACGCCGACTCAGATGCCGACTCTGGCAGATAGGGGTAGATATTGGCATAGAGAAGGCAGCAGACCCCCCAATCGACAGCGGCAACGACTGAGACACCTACAGAGACGCTGACAGAGGCTGCGAAGCCGACTGTGGCGCCGACTGAGGCAGATAGGGGAAGAGATAGGCATAGAGAAGGCAGCAGACAACCCAATCGACAGCGGCAACAACTGAGACGCATACAGAGACGCTGAGAGGGGCTGCGACGCCGACTGAGGTAGATAGGGGTAGATATAAGCATAGAGAAGGCAGCAGACTCTCCAATCGACAGCTGCAGCGACTGAGATGCCTACAGAGACGCTGGCAGAGGCTGCGACGCTGACAGAGGCTGCGACGCCAACTGAGACGCCGACTGAGGCAGAGAGGGTTGTACATAGGCATGGAGAAGGCAGCAGACCCTCCAATCGACAGCGGCAGCGACTGAGACGCCTACAGAGACGCTGACAGAGGCTGCGACGCCGACTGAGACGCCGACTGAGGCAGATAGGGGTAGATATAGGCATAGAGAAGGCAGCAGACCCCCCAATCGAAAACGGCAGCGACTCAGATGCCTACAGCGACGCTGACAAGAGGCTGCGACGCCGACTGAGGCATAGAGGGTTAGACATAGGCATAGATAATGCAGCAGACAACCCAGTCGACAGCGGCAGCGACTGAGACGCCTACAGAGAAGCTGACAAGAGGCTGCGACGCCGACTGAGACGCCGACTGTTGCAGATAGGGGTAGATATAGGCATAGAGAAGGCAGCAGACCCTCCAATCGACAGCGGCAGCGACTGAGACGCCTACAGAGACGCTGACAGAGGCTGCGATGCCGACTGAGACGCCGACTGAGGCAGATAGGGGTAGATATAGGCATAGAGAAGGCAGCAGACCCCCCAATCGACAGCGGCAGCGACTGAGACTTGTTCAAAAATGCTGAGAGAGGCAGTTACGCCGGCTGAGGCAGACAGGGGTAGATATTGACATAGAGAAGGCAGCAGACCCCCCAATCGAGGCTGCGATGCCGACTGTGACGCCGACTGAGGCAGGTAGGGGTAGATATAGGCATAGAGAAGGCAGCAGACCCCCCAATCGACAGCGGCAGCGACTGAGACGCCTACAGAGACGCTGACAGACGCTGCGACGCCGAATGAGGCAGATAGGGGTAGATATAGGCTTACAGAAGGCAGCAGACCCCCCAATCGACAGCGGCAGCGACTGAGCCGGCTACAGAGACTCTGACAGAGGCTGAGAAGTCGATTGAGACGCCGACTGAGGCAGATAGCGGTAGATAAAGGCGTAGAGAGGCAGCAGTTCCCCCAATCGACAGCGGCAGCGACTGAGACGCCTACAGAGACGCTGAGAGAGGCTACGACGCCGACTGAGGCAGATAGGGGTAGGCATAGAGAAGGGAGCAGACCCCCCAATCGAAAACAACGGCGACTCAGATGCCTACAGAGACGCTGACAAGAGGCTGCGACGCCGATTGAGACGCCGACTGAGGCAGACAGGGCTAGATATAGGCATAGAGACGGCAGCAGACCCTCCAATCGACAGCGGCAGCGACTGAGACGCCTATAGAGACGCTGACAGAGGCTGCGACGCCGACTGAGACGCCGACTGAGGCAGAGAGGGTTAGACATAGGCATAGACAAGGCAGCAGACAACCCAATCGACAGCGGCAGCGACTGAGCCGCCTACAGAGACGCTGATAGAGGCTGCGACGCCGATTCAGATGCCGACTGTGGCAGAAAGGCATAGAGAAGGCAGCAGACCCCCCCATTCGACAGCGGCAGAAACTGAGACGCCTACAGAGACGCTGAAAGAGGCTGCGACACCGACTCAGATGCCGACTGTGGCAGATAGGGGTAGATATTGGCATAGAGAAGGCAGCAGATCCTCCAATTGACAGCGGCAACAACTGAGACGCCTACAGAGACGCTGAGAGAGGTTTCGACGCCGACTGAGGCAGATAGGGGAAGAGATAGGCTTACAGAAGGCAGCAGACCCCCCAATCGACAGCGGCAGCGACTGAGACGGCTACAGAGACTCTGACAGAGGCTGAGAAGCCGACTGAGACGCCGACTGAGGCAGATTGGGGTTGATATAGGCGTAGAGAGGCAGCAGATCCCCCAATCGACAGCGGCAGCGACTGAGACGCCTACAGAAACGCTGAGAGAGGCTGCGACGCCGACTGAGGCAGATAGGGGTTGGCATAGAGAAGGGAGCAGACCCCCCAATCGAAAACGGCAGCGACTCAGATGCCTACAGAGACGCTGAAAAGAAGCTGCGATGCCGACTGAGACGCCGACAGAGACAGATAGGGGTAGATATAGGCATAGAGAAGGCAGCAGACCCTCCAATTGACAGCGGCAGCGACTGAGATGCCTACAGACACGCTGACAGAGGTTGCGACGCTGACAGAGGCTGCGACGCCAACTGAGACGCCGACTGAGGCAGAGAGGGTTAGACATAGGCATAGACAAGGCAGCAGACAACCCAATCGACAGCGGCAGCGACTGAGACGCCTACAGAGACTCTGACAGAGGCTGCGATGCTGACAGAGGCTGCGACGCTGACAGAGGCTGCGACGCCAACTGAGACGCCGACTGAGGCATAGAGGGTTATACATAGGCATAGACAAGGCAGCAGATCCCCCAATCGACAACGGCAGCGACTGAGATGCCTCCAGAGACGCTGACAAGAGGCTGCGACGCCGACTGAGACGCCGACTGAGGCAGATACGGGTAGATATAGGCATAGAGAAGGCAGCAGACCCTCCAATCGACAGCGGCAGCGTCTGAGACGCCTACAGAGATGCTGAGAGAGGCTGCGACGACGACTGAGGCAGATAGGGGTAGATATAGGCATAGAGAAGGCAGCCGACCCCCCAATCGACAACGGCAGCGACTGAGATGCCTACAGAGACGCTGACAAGAGGCTGCGACGCCGACTGAGACGCCGACTGAGGCAGATAGGGGTAGATATAGGCATAGAGAAGGCAGCAGACCCTCCAATCGACAGCGGCAGCAACTGAGACGCCTACAGATACGCTGACAGAGGCTGCGACGCCAACTGAGACGCCGACTGAGGCAGAGAGGATTAGACATAGGCATAGATAAGGCAGCAGACAACCCAATCGACAGCGGCATCAATTGAGATGCGTACAGAGACGCTGATAGAGGCTGCGACGCCGACTCAGATGCCGACTGTGGCAGATGGGCATAGAGAAGGCACCAGACCCTCCCAATCGACAGCGGCAGAAACTGAGACGCCTACAGAGAGGCTGAAAGAGGCTGCGACGCCGACTCAGATGCCGACTGTGGCAGATAGGGGTAGATATTGGCATAGAGAAGGCAGCAGACCCCCCAATCGACAGCGGCAACGACTGAGACACCTACAGAGACGCTGACAGAGGCTGCGAAGCCGACTGTGGCGCCGACTGAGGCAGATAGGGGAAGAGATAGGCATAGAGAAGGCAGCAGACAACCCAATCGACAGCGGCAACAACTGAGACGCCTACAGAGACGCTGAGAAGGGCTGCGACGCCGACTGAGGTAGATAAGGGTAGGCATAGAGAAGGGAGCAGACCCCCCAATCGAAAACGGCAGCGACTCAGATGCCTACAGAGACGCTGACAAGAGGCTGCGACGCCGACTGAGGCAGATAGGGGTAGATATAGGCATAGAGAAGGCAGCAGACTCTCCAATCGACAGCGGCAGCGACTGAGACGCCTACAGAGACGCTGACAGAGGCTGCGACGCTGACAGAGGCTGCAACGCTGACAGAGGCTGCGACGTCGACTGAGACGCCGACTGAGGCAGAGAGGGTTAGACATAGGCATAGACAAGGCAGCAGACACCCCAATCGACAGCGGCAGCGACTGAGACGCCTACAGAGACGCTGAGAGATTCTGCGACACCGACTGAGGCAGATAGTGGCAGATATAGGCATGGAGAAGGCAGCAGACCCCCCAATCGACAACGGCAGCGACTGAGACGCCTACAGAGACGCTGACAGACGCTGCGACGCCGAATGAGGCAGATAGGGGTAGATATAGGCTTACAGAAGGCAGCAGACCCCCCAATCGACAGCGGCAGCGACTGAGCCGGCTACAGAGACTCTGACAGTGGCTGAGAAGTCGATTGAGACGCCGACTGAGGCAGATAGCGGTAGATATAGGCGTAGAGAGGCAGCAGTTCCCCCAATCGACAGCGGCAGCGACTGAGTCGCCTACAGAGACGCTGAGAGATGCTACGACGCCGACTGAGGCAGATAGGGGTAGGCATATATAAGGGAGCAGACCCCCCAATCGAAAACAACGGCGACTCAGATGCCTACAGAGACGCTGACAAGAGGCTGCGACGCCGATTGAGACGCCGACTGAGGCAGACAGGGGTAGATATAGGCATAGAGACGGCAGCAGACCCTCCAATCGACAGCGGCAGCGACTGAGACGCCTATAGAGACGCTGACAGAGGCTGCGACGCTGACAGAGGCTGCGACGCCGACTGAGACGCCGACTGAGGCAGAGAGGGTTAGACATAGGCATAGACAAGGCAGCAGACAACCCAATCGACAGCGGCAGCGACTGAGCCGCCTACAGAGACGCTGATAGAGGCTGCGACGCCGACTCAGATGCCGACTGTGGCAGATAGGCATAGAGAAGGCAGCAGACCCCCCCAATCGACAGCGGCAGAAACTGAGACACCTACAGAGACGCTGAAAGAAGCTGCGACACCGACTCAGATGCCGACTGTGGCAGATAGGGGTAGATATTGGCATAGAGAAGGCAGCAGACCCTCCAATTGACAGCGGCAACAACTGAGACGCCTACAGACACGCTGAGAGAGGTTGCGACGCCGACTGAGGCAGATAGGGGTAGATATAGGCTTACAGAAGGCAGCAGACCCCCCAATCGACAGCGGCAGCGACTGAGACGGCTACAGAGACTCTGACAGAGGCTGAGAAGCCGACTGAGACGCCGCCTGAGGCAGATTGGGGTAGATATAGGCGTAGAGAGGCAGCAGATCCCCCAATCGACAGCGGCAGCGACTGAGACGCCTACAGAGACGCTGAGAGAGGCTGCGACGCCGACTGAGGCAGATATGGGTTGGCATAGAGAAGGGAGCAGACCCCCCAATCGAAAACGGCAGCGACTCAGATGCCTACAGAGACGCTGAAAAGAAGCTGCGATGCCGACTGAGACGCCGACTGAGACAGATAGGGGTAGATATAGGCATAGAGAAGGCAGCAGACCCTCCAATTGACAGCGGCAGCGACTGAGACGCCTACAGAGACGCTGACAGAGGCTGCGACGCTGACAGAGGCTGCGACGCCAACTGAGACGCCGACTGAGGCAGAGAGGGTTAGACATAGGCATAGACAAGGCAGCAGACAACCCAATCGACAGCGGCAGCGACTGAGACGCCTACAGAGACGCTGACAGAGGCTGCGACGCTGACAGAGGCTGCGACGCTGACAGAGGCTGCGACGCCAACTGAGACGCCGACTGAGGCAGAGAGGGTTATACATATGCATAGACAAGGCAGCAGATCCCCCAATCGACAACGGCAGCGACTGAGATGCCTCCAGAGACGCTGACAAGAGGCTGCGACGCCGACTGAGACGCCGACTGAGGCAGATACGGGTAGATATAGGCATAGAGAAGGCAGCAGACCCTCCAATCGACAGCGGTAGCGACTGAGACGCCTACAGAGATGCTGAGAGAGGCTGCGACGACGACTGAGGCAGATAGGGGTAGATATAGGCATAGAGAAGGCTGCAGACCCCCCAATCGACAACGGCAGCGACTGAGATGCCTACAGAGACGCTGACAAGAGGCTGCGACGCCGACTGAGACGCCGACTGAGGCAGATAGGGGTAGATATAGGCATAGAGAAGGCAGCAGACCCCCCAATCGACAATGGCTGCGACTGAGATGCCTACAGAGCCGCTGACAAGAGGCTGCGACGCCGACTGAGACGCCGACTGAGGCAGATTGGGGTAGATATAGGCATAGAGAAGGCAGCAGACCCTCCAATCGACAGCGGCAGCAACTGAGACGCCTACAGAGACGCTGACAGAGGCTGCGACGCTGACTGAGGCAGATAGGCATAGTGAAGGCAGCAGACCCCCCCAATCGACAGCGGCAATGACTGAGACTCTTACAGAGACGCTGAAAGAGGCTGCGACGCCAACTGAGACGCCGACTGAGGCAGATAGTGGTAGATATAGGCATAGAGAAGGCAGCAGACCCCCCAATCGGCGGCGGCATCGACTGTGACTCCTACAGAGACGCTGACAGAGGCTGCGACGCCGACTGAGACGGCGACTAAGGCAGATAGGTGTAGATATAGGTATAGAGAAGGCAGCAGACCACCAAGTCGACAGCGGCACCGACTGGGACGCCTACATAGACGCTGACAGAGGCTGCGACGCTGACTGAGACGCCGACTGAGGCAGATGGGGGTAGATATAGGCAAAGAGAAGGCAGCACATCCCCCAATCGACAGCGGCAGCTACTGAGATGCCTACAGAGACGCTGGCAGATGCGGCGAAGCCGACTGAGACACCGACTGAGGCAGATAGGGGCAGATATAGGCATAGAGAAGGCAGCAGACCCCCAATCGACAGAGGCAGCGACTGAGACACCTACAGAAACGCTGACAGAGGCTGCGACGCCGACTGAGGCAGATAGGGGTACATATAGGCATAGAGAAAGCAGCAGACCCCCCACTCGACACCGGCAGCGACTGAGACAAATACAGAGACGCTGACAGAGGCTGCGAAGCCGACTGAGACGCCGACTGAGGCATATAGGGGTAGATATTGGCGTAGAGAAGGCAGCAGACTCCCCAATGGACAGCGGCAGCGACTGAGACGCATACAGCGATGCTGATAGAGGCTGCGACGCCGACTTAGACAACGACTGAGGCAGATAGGGGCAGATATAGGCATAGAGAAGGCAGCAGACCCCCAATCGACAGCGGCAACGACTGAGACTCCTACAGAGACGCTGACAGAGGCTGCGACGCCGACTGAGACGCCGACTGAGGCAGATAGGTGTAGATATAGGTATAGAGAAGGCAGCAGACCATCCAGTCGACAGCGGCAGCGACTGGGACGCCTACATAGAGGCTGACAGAGGCTGCGACGCCGACTGAGACGCCGACTGAGGCAAATGGGGGTAGATATAGGCATAGAGAAGGCAGCACACCCCCCAATCGACAGCGGCAGCGACTGAGATGACTACAGAGACGCTGGCAGATGCGGCGACGCCGACTGAGACGCCAACTGATTCAGAAAGGGGTAGATATAAGCATAGAGAAGGCAACAGACCTCCCCAATCGACAGCGGCAGCGACTGAGACGCCTGCAGAGACGCTGATAGAGGCTGCGACGCCGACTGAGACACCGACTGAGGCAGATAGGGGCAGATATAGGCATAGAGAAGGCAGCAGACCCCCAATCGACAGCGGCAACGACTGAGACTCCTACAGAGACGCTGACAGAGGCTGCGACGCCGACTGTGACGCCGACTGAGACAGATAGGTGTAGATATAGGTATAGAGAATGCAGCAGACCCCCCCCACTCGACACCAGCAGCGACTGGGACGCCTAGATAGAGGCTGACAGAGGCTGCGACGCCGACTGAGACGCCGACTGAGGCAGATGGGGGTAGATATAGGCATAGAGAAGGCAGCACACCCCCCAATCGACAGCGGCAGCGACTGAGATGCCTACAGAGACGCTGGCAGATGCGGCGACGCCGACTGAGACGCCAACTGATTCAGATAGGGGTAGATATAGGCATAGAGAAGGCAGCAGACCTCCCCAATCGACAGCGGCAGCGACTGAGACGCCTACAGAGACGCTGATAGAGGCTGCGACGCCGACTGAGACACCGACTAAAGCAGATAGGGGTAGATATTGGCTTAGAAAAGGCAGCAGACCCCCCAATCGACACCGGTAGCGACTGAGACGACTACAGAGACGCTTATAGAGGCTGCGACGCCGACTGAGACACCGACTGAGGCAGATAGGGGCAGATATAGGCATAGAGAAGGCAGCAGACCCCCAATCGACAGCGGCAGCGACTGAGACACCTACAGAAACGCTGACAGAGGCTGCGACGCCGACTGAGGCAGATAGGGGTAGATATAGGCAGAGAGAAGCCAGCAGACCCCCCAATCCACAGCAGCAGCGACTGAGAATCCTAGAGAGACGCTGACAGAGGCTGCGACGCCGACTGAGGCAGATAGGTGTAGATCTAGGCGTAGAGAAGGCAGCAGACCCCCCAATCGACAGTGGCAGCGACTGAGAAGCCTACAGAGACGCTGACAGGGGCTGCGACGCCGACTGAGGCATCTAGGATTAGATGTAGTCATAGAGAAGGCAGCAAACCCCCCAATCGACAGCGGCAGCGACTGAAACGCATACAGAGATGCTGATAGAGGCTGCGACGCCGACTGAGACGCCGTCTGAGGCAGATAGGGGTAGATATAGGCATAGAGAAGGCAGCAGACTCCCCAATGGACAGCGGCAGCGACTGAGACGCATACAGAGATGCTGATAGAGGCTGCGACGCCGACTGAGACACCGAATGAGGCAGATAGGGGCAGATATAGGCATAGAGAAGGCAGCAGACCCCCAATCGACAGCGGCAGCGACTGAGACACCTAGAGCAACGCTGACAGAGGCTGCGACGCCGCCTGAGGCAGATAGGGGTAGATACAGGCATAGAGAAGGCAGCAGAAACCCAATCGACAGCAGCAGCGACGGAGACGCCTACAGAGATGTTGACAGAGGCTGCGACGCCGACTGAGGCAGCTAGGATTAGATGTATTCATTGAGAAGGCAGCAGACCCCCCAATCGACAGCGGCAGCGACTGAAACGCCTACAGAGAAGCTGACAGAGGCTGCGACGCCGACTGAGACGCCAACTGAGGCAGATAGGGGTAGATATTGGCATAGAGAAAGCAGCAGACCCCCCAATTGACAGCGGCAGCGACTGAGACGCCTACAGTGACGCTGACAGAGGCAGATAGGGGTAGATATAGGCGTAGAGAAGGCAGCAGACTCCCCAATCGACAGCGGCAGCGAGTGAGAAGCCTACAGAGACGCTGAAAGAGGCTGCGACATCGACTGAGACGCCGACTGAGGCAGATAGGGGTAGATATAGGCGTAGAGAAGGCAGCAGACCTCCCCAGTCGACAGCGGCAGCGACTGAGACGCCTACAGAGAGGCTGACAGAGGCTGCGACGCCGACTGAGACGCCAACTGAGTCAGATAGGGGTAGACATAGACCTAGAGAAGGCAGCAGACCCCCCAATCGACAGCGGCATTGACGGAGACGCCTACAAAGACGCTGCAAGATGCGGCGACGCCTACTGAGACGCAGACTGAGGCGGATAGGGGTAGATATAGGCATAGAGAAGGCAGCAGACCGCCCCAATCGACAGCCGCAACGACTGAGACTCCTACAGAGACGCTGACAGAGGCTGCGACGCTGACTGAGACGCCGACTGAGGTAGATAGGCATAGAGAAGGCAGCAGACCCCCCAATCGACAGCGGCAGCGACTGAGACGGATACAGAGACGCTGACAGAGGCTGCGACGCTCACTGAGACGTCGACTGAGGCAGATAGGCATAGAGAAGGCAGCAGACCCCCAGACTGAGACGCATACAGACACGCTGACAGAGGCTGCGACGCTGACTGAGACGCCGACTGAGGCAGATAGGAATAGATATCGGCATAGAGAAGGCAGCAGACCTCCCCAATCGACAGCGGCAGCGACTGAGACTCCTAGAGAGACGCTGACAGAGGCTGCGACGCTGACTGAGACGCCGACTGAGGCAGATAGGAATAGATATCGGCATAGAGAAGGCAGCAGACCTCCCCAATCGACAGCGGCAGCGACTGAGACTCCTAGAGAGACACTGACAGAGGCTGCGACGCCGACTGAGACGCCGACTGAGGCAGATAGGAATAGATATCGGCATAGAGAAGGCAGCAGACCTCCCCAATCGACAGCGGCAGCGACTGAGACTCCTAGAGAGACACTGACAGAGGCTGCGACACCGACTGAGACGCCGACTGTGGCAGATAGGGGTAGATATTGGGTTAGAAATGGCAGAATACCCCCCAATCGACATCGGCAGCAACTGAGACGCCTACAGAGACGCTGATAGAGGCTGCGACGCCGACTGAGACACCGACTGAGACAGATAGGGGCAGATATAGGCATAGAAAAGGCAGCAGACCCCCAATCGACAGCGGCAGCGACTGAGACACCTACAGAAACGCTGACAGAGGCTGCGACGCTGACTGAGACGCCGACTGAGGCAGATAGGCATAGAGACGGCAGCAGACCCCCCAATCGACAGCGGCAACGACTGAGACTCTTACAGAGACGCTGACAGAGGCTGCGACGCCGACTGAGACACCGACTGAGGCAGATAGGAGTAGATATAGGCATAGAGAAGGCAGCAGACCCGCCAATCGACAGCGGCAACGACTGAGATGCCTACAGAGACGCTGACATAGGCTGCGAAGCCGACTGAGACGCTAACTGAGGCAGATAGTGGTAGATATAGGCATAGAGAAGGCAGCAGACTCCCAAATCGACAGCGGCAGCGACTGATACGCCTACAGAGATGCTGAGAGAGGCTGCGACGCCGGCTGAGGCAGCTAGGGGTAGATGTAGTCATAGAGAAGGAAGCAGACCCAGCAGAACCTCCAATCGACAGCGGCAGCGACTGAGAAGCCTACAGAGTCGCTGAAAGTTGCTGCGCCATCGACTGAGACGCCGACTGAGGCAGACAGGGGTAGATATAGGCATAGAGAAGCCAGCAGACCCCCAATCGACAGCGGCAGCGACTGAGACGCCTACAGAGATGCTGACAGAGGCTGCGACGCCGACTGAGGCAGCTAGGGGTAGATGTAGTCATAGAGAAGTCAGCAGACCCCCCCAGTCGACAGCGGCAGCGACTGAGACGCCTACAGAGTCGCTGAAAGTTGCTGCGACATCGACTGAGACGCCGACTGAGGCAGACAGCGGTAGATATAGGCATAGAGAAGGCAGCAGACCCCCAATCGACAGCGGCAGCGACTGAAACGCCTGCAGAGACGCTGACAGAGGCTGCGACGCCGACTGAGACGCATACTGAGGCAGATAGGGGTAGATCTAGGCGTAGAGAAGGCAGCAGACCCAGCAATCGACAGCGGCAGCGACTGAAATGCCTGCAGAGATGCTGAGAGAGGCTGCGACGCCGGCTGAGGCAGCTAGAGGTAGATGTAGTCATAGAGAAGGAAGCAGACCCAGCAATCGACAGCGGCAGCGATTGAAATGCCTACAGAGACGTTGAAAGAGGCTGCGACATCGACTGAGACACCGACTGAGACGCCGGCTGAGGCAGATAGGGGTAGATATAGGCGTAGAGAAGGCAGCAGACCTCCCCAGTCGACAGCGGCAGCGACTGGGACGCATACAGAGACGCCGACTGAGACGCCGACTGCGGCAGATAGGGGTAGATATAGGCGTAGAGAAGGTAGCAGACCTCCCAGTCGACAGCGGCAGCGACTAAGACGCCTACAGAGACGCTGGCAGAGGCTGCGACGCTGACTGAGACGCCGAATGAGGCAGATAGGCATAGAGAAGGCAGCAGACCCCCCAATCGACAGCGGCAACGACTGAGACTCTTACAGAGACGCTGACAGAGGCTGCGACGCCGACTGAGACGCCGACTGAGGCAGATAGGAGTAGATATAGGCATAGAGAAGGCAGCAGACCCGCCAATCGACAGTGGCAACGACTGAGATGCCTACAGAGACGCTGACATAGGCTGCGAAGCCGACTGAGACGCTAACTGAGGCAGATAGTGGTAGTTATAGGCATAGAGAAGGCAGCAGACTCCCCAATCGACAGCGGCAGCGACTGATACGCCTACAGAGATGCTGAGAGAGGCTGCGACGCCGGCTGATGCAGCTAGGGGTAGATGTAGTCATAGAGAAGGAAGCAGACCCAGCAATCGACAGCGGCAGCGACTGAAATGCCTACAGAGACGCTGAAAGAGGCTGCGACATCGACTGAGACACCGACTGAGACGCCGGCTGAGGCAGATAGGGGTAGATATAGGCGTAGAGAAGGCAGCAGACCTCCCAAGTCGACAGCGGCAGCGACTGGGACGCATACAGAGACGCCGACTGCGGCAGATAGGGGTAGAGAAGGTAGCAGACCCCCCAATCGACAGCAGCAGTGACTGAGACGCCTACAGAGACGCTGTCAGAGGCTGCGACGCCGACTGAGGCAGCTAGGGTTAGATGTAGTAATAGAGAAGGCAGCAGACCCCCCAATTGTCAGCGGCAGCGACTGAGACGCCTACAGAGACGCTCAGAAAGGCTGTGACGCCGACTGATTCAGATAGGTATCGATCTAGGCGTAGAGAAGGCAGCAGAATCCCCAATCGACAGCGGCAGCGACTGAGACGCATACAGAGACGCTGACAGAGGCTGCGAAGCCGACTGAGACGCCGACTGAGGCAGATAGGGGTAGATATAGGCGTAGAGAAGGCTGCAGACCTCCCCAGTCGACAGCGGCAGCGACTGAGACGCATACAGAGACGCTGACAGAGGCTGCGAAGCCGACTGAGACGCCGACTGCGGCAGTTAGGGGTAGAGAAGGCAGCAGACCCCCCAATAGACAGTGGCAGCGACTGGGACGCCTACAGAGACGCTGACAGGGGCTGCGACGCCTACTGAGACGCCGATTGAGGCAGATAGGGGTAGATATATGCATAGAGAAGGCAGTAGACCTCCCCAACCGACAGCGGTAGCGACTGAGATACCTACAGAGACGCTGGCAGATGCGGCGACGCCGACTCAGATGCCAACTGAGGCAGATAGGGGTAGCTATAGGCATAGAGAAGGTAGCAGACCTCCCCAATCTACAGCGGCAGCGACTGAGACGTCTACAGAGACGCGGGCAGATGCGGCGACGCCGACTCAGATGCCAACTGAGGCAGATAGGGGTAGCTATAGGCATAGAGAAGGTAGCAGACCTCCCCAATCTACAGCGGCAGCGACTGAGACGGCTACAGAGACGCTGACAGAGGCTGCTCCACCGACTGAGACGCCGACTGAGGCAGATAGGGGTAGATATTGGCATAGAGAAGGCATCAGAACCTCCAATCGACAGCGGCAGCGACTGAGGCGCCTACAGAGACGGTGACAGAGGCAGATAGGGGTAGATATAGGCGTAGAGAAGGCAGCAGACTCCCCAATCGACAGCCGCAGCGACTGAGACGCCTACAGAGATGCTGACAGAGGCTGCGACGCCGGCTGAGGTAGCTAGGGGTAGATGTAGTCATAGAGAAGGCAACAGACCCAGCAAACGACAGCGGCAGCGACTGAAATGCCTACAGAGACGCTGAAAGAGGCTGCGAAATCGACTGAAACACCGACTGAGACGCCGGCTGAGGCAGATAGGGGTAGATATAGGCGTAGAGAAGGCAGCAGACCTCCCCAGTCGACAGCGGCAGCGACTGAGACGCCTACAGAGACGCTGAATGAGGCTTAGACATCGACTGAGACGCCGACTGAGACGCCGACTGAGGCAGATAGGGGTAGATATAGGCATAGAGAAGGCAGCAGACCCCCCAATCGACAGCGGCAGCGACTGAGACACCTACAGAGATGCTGACAGAGGCTTCGACGCCGGCTGAGGCAGCTAGGGGTAGATGTAGTCATAGAGAAGGCAGCAGACCCAGTAGTCGACAGCGGCAGCGACTGAAATGCCTACAGAGACGCTGAAAGAGGCTGCGACGCCGACTGAGACGCAGACTGAGGCAGATAGGGGTAGATCTAGGCGTATAGAACGCAGCAGACCCAGCAATCGACAGCGGCAGCGACTTAAATGCCTGCAGAGACGCTGAAAGAGGCTGCGACATCGACTGAGACACCGACTGATTCGCCGGCTGAGGCAGATAGGGGTAGATATAGGCGTAGAGAAGGCAGCAGACCTCCCAGTCGACAGCGGCAGCGACTAAGACGCCTACAGAGACGCAGACAGAGGCTGCGACGCTGTCTGAGACGCCGACTGAGGCAGATAGGCATAGAGAAGGCAGCAGACCCCCAATCGACAGCGGCAACGACTGAGACTCTTAGAGAGACGCTGACAGAGGCTGCGACGCCGACTGAGGCAGATAGGAGTAGATATAGGCATAGAGAAGGCAGCAGATCCGCCAATCGACAGCGGCAACGACTGAGATGCCTACAGAGACGCTGACATTGGCTGCGACGCCGACTGAGACGCTGACTGAGGCAGATAGTGGTAAATATAGGCATAGAGAAGGTAGCAGACTCCCCAATCGACAGCGGCAGCGACTGATACGCCTAGAGAAACGCTGAATGAGGCTTAGACATCGACTGAGACGCCGACTGAGACGCCGACTGAGGCAGATAAGGGTAGATATAGGCATAGAGAAGGCAGCAGACCCCGCAATCGACAGCGGCAGCGACTGAGACGCCTACAGAGACGCTGACAGAGGCTGCGACGCTGACTGAGGCAGATAGGCATAGAGAAGGCAGCAGACCCCCCAATCGACAGCGGCAGCGACTGAGACGCCTACAGAGACGCTGACAGAGGCTGCGACGCTGACTGAGACGTCGACTGAGGCAGATAGGCATAGAGAAGGCAGCAGACCCCCAATCGACAGCGGCAGCGACTGAGACGCCTACAGAGACGCTGACAGAGGCTGCGACGCCGACTGAGGCGCCGATTGAGGCGGATAGGGGTAGATATAGGCATAGAGAAGGCAGCAGACCGCCCCAATCGACAGCGGCGGCGACTGAGACGCCTACAGAGATGCTGACAGAGGCTGCGACGCCGACTGAGGCAGCTAGGGATAGATGTAGTCAAAGAGAAGGCAGCAGACCCCCAATTCACAGCGGCAGCGACTGAGATGCCTACAGAGACGCTGGCAGATGCGGCGACGCAGACTCAGATGCCATCTGAGGCAGATAGGGGTAGCTATAGTCATAGAGAAGGTAGCAGACCTTCCCAATCTACAGCGGCAGCGACTGAGACGTCTACAGAGACGCTGACAGAGGCTGCTCCACCGACTGAGACGCCGACTGAGGCAGATAGGGGTAGATATTGGCATAGAGAAGGCATCAGAACCTCCAATCGACAGCGGCAGCGACTGAGGCGCCTACAGAGACGGTGACAGAGGCAGATAGGGGTAGATATAGGCGTAGAGAAGGCAGCAGACTCCCCAATCGACAGCCGCAGTGACTGAGACGCCTACAGAGATGCTGACAGAGGCTGCGACGCCGGCTGAGGCAGCTAGGGGTAGATGTAGTCATAGAGAAGGCAACAGACCCAGCAATCGACAGCGGCAGCGACTGAAATGCCTACAGAGACGCTGAAAGAGGCTGCGAAATCGACTGAAACACCGACTGAGACGCCGGCTGAGGCAGATAGGGGTAGATATAGGCGTAGAGAAGGCAGCAGACCTCCCCAGTCGACAGCGGCAGCGACTGAGACGCCTACAGAGACGCTGCATGAGGCTTAGACATCGACTGAGACGCCGACTGAGGCAGATAGGGGTAGATATAGGCGTAGAGAAGGCTGCAGACCTCCCCAGTCGACAGCGGCAGCGACTGAGACGCCTACAGAGACGCTGACAGAGGCTGCGACGCCGACTGAGGCGCCGACTGAGGCGGATAGGGGTAGATATAGGCATAGAGAAGGCAGCAGACCGCCCCAATCGACAGCGGCAGCGACTGAGACGCCTACAGAGACGCTGACAGGGGCTGCGACACCGACTGAGACGCCGACTGAGGCAGATAGGGGTAGATCTAGGCGTAGAGAAGGCAGCAGACCCCCAATCAACAGCGGCGGCGACTGAGACGCCTACAGAGATGCTGACAGAGGCTGCGACGCCGACTGAGGCAGCTAGGGGTAGATGTAGTCATAGAGAAGGCAGCAGACCCCCCAATTCACAGCGGCAGCGACTGAGATGCCTACAGAGACGCTGGCAGATGCGGCGACGCCGACTCAGATGCCAACTGAGGCAGATAGGGGTAGCTATAGGCATAGAGAAGGTAGCAGACCTCCCCAATCTACAGCGGCAGCGACTGAGACGTCTACAGAGACGCTGACAGAGGCTGCTCCACCGACTGAGACGCCGACTGAGGCAGATAGGGGTAGATATTGGCATAGAGAAGGCATCAGAACCTCCAATCGACAGCGGCAGCGACTGAGGCGCCTACAGAGACGGTGACAGAGGCAGATAGGGGTAGATATAGGCGTAGAGAAGGCAGCAGACTCCCCAATCGACAGCCGCAGTGACTGAGACGCCTACAGAGATGCTGACAGAGGCTGCGACGCCGGCTGAGGCAGCTAGGGGTAGATGTAGTCATAGAGAAGGCAACAGACCCAGCAATCGACAGCGGCAGCGACTGAAATGCCTACAGAGACGCTGAAAGAGGCTGCGACATCGACTGAAACACCGACTGAGACGCCGGCTGAGGCAGATAGGGGTAGATATAGGCGTAGAGAAGGCAGCAGACCTCCCCAGTCGACAGCGGCAGCGACTGAGACGCCTACAGAGACGCTGAATGAGGCTTAGACATCGACTGAGACGCCGACTGAGACGCCGACTGAGGCAGATAGGGGTAGATATAGGTATAGAGATGGCAGCAGACCCCCCAATCGACAGCGGCAGCGACTGAGACACCTACAGAGATGCTGACAGGGGCTTCGACGCCGGCTGAGGCAGCTAGGGGTAGATGTAGTCATAGAGAAGGCAGCAGACCCAGCAGTCGGCAGCGGCAGCGACTGAAATGCCTACAGAGACGCTGAAAGAGGCTGCGACGCCGACTGAGACGCAAACTGAGGCAGATAGGGGTAGATCTAGGCGTAGAGAAGGCACCAGACCCAGCAATCGACAGCGGCAGCGACTGAAATGCCTGCAGAGACGCAGAAAGAGGCTGCGACATCGACTGAGACACCGACTGAGACGCCGGCTGAGGCAGATAAGGGTAGATATTGGCGTAGAGAAGGCAGCAGACCTCCCAGTCGACAGCGGCAGCGACTAAGACGCCTACAGAGACGCTGACAGAGGCTGCGACGCTGTCTGAGACGCCGACTGAGGCAGATAGGCATAGAGAAGGCAGCAGACCCCCAATCGACCGCGGCAACGACTGAGACTCTTACAGAGACGCTGACAGAGGCTGCGACGCCGACTGAGGCAGATAGGAGTAGATATAGGCATAGAGAAGGCAGCAGACCCGCCAATCGATAGCGGCAACGACTGAGATGCCTACAGAGACGCTGACGTATTCTGCGACGCCGACTGAGACGCTGACTGAGGCAGATAGTGGTAAATATAGGCATAGAGAAGGCAGCAGACTCCCCAATCGACAGCGGCAACGACTGATACGCCTAGAGAGACGCTGAATGAGGCTTAGATATCGACTGAGACGCCAACTGAGACGCCGAATGAGGCAGATAGGGGTAGATATAGGCATAGAGAAGGCAGCAGACCCCGCAATCGACAGCGGCAGCGACTGAGACACCTACAGAGATGCTGACAGAGGCTTCGACGCCGGCTGAGCCAGCTAGGGGTAGATGTAGTCATAGAGAAGGCAGCAGACCCAGCAGTCGACAGCGGCAGCGACTGAAATGCCTACAGAGATGCTGAAAGAGGCTGCGACATCGACTGAGACACTGACTGAGACGCCGACTGAGGCAGATAGCGGTAGATATAGGCGTAGAGAAGGCAGCAGACCTCCCCAGTCGACCCCGGCAGTGACTGAGACGCCTACAGAGACGCTGACAGAGGCTGCGACGCTGACTGAGGCAGATAGGCATAGAGAAGGCAGCAGACCCCCAATCGACAGCGGCAGCGACTGAGACACATACAGAGACGCTGACAGAGGCTGCGAAGCCGACTGAGACGCCGACTGAGGCAGATAGGTGTAGATATAGGCGTAGAAAAGGCTGCAGACCTCCCCAGTCGACAGCGGCAGCGACTGAGACGCCTACAGAGACGCTGACAGAGGCTGCGACGCCGACTGAGGCGCCGACTGAGGCGGATAGGGGTAGATATAGGCATAGAGAAGGCAGCAGACCGCCCCAATCGACAGCGTCAGCGACTGAGACGCCTACAGAGACGCTGACAGGGGCTGCGACACCGACTGAGACGCCGACTGAGGCAGATAGGGGTAGATCTAGGCGTAGAGAAGGCAGCAGACCCCCAATCAACAGCGGCGGCGACTGAGACGCCTACAGAGACGCTGACAGAGGCTGCGACGCCGACTGAGGCAGCTAGGGGTAGATGTAGTCGTAGAGAAGGCAGCAGACCCCCCAATCGACAGCGGCAGCGACTGAAACGCCTGCAGAGACGCTGACAGAGGCTGCGACGCCGACTTAAACGCAGACTGAGGCAGATAGGGGTAGATCTAAGCGTAGAGAAGGCAACAGACCCAGCAATCGACAGCGGCAGCGACTGAAATGCCTGCAGAGACGCTGAAAGATGCTGCGACATCGACTGAGACACCGACTGAGACGCCGGCTGAGGCAGATAGGGTTAGATATAGGCGTAGAGAAGGCAGCAGACCTCCCAGTCGACAGCGGCAGCGACTAAGACGCCTACAGAGACGCTGACAGAGGCTGCGACGCTGACTGAGACGCCGACTGAGGCAGATAGGCATAGAGAAGGCAGCAGACCCGCCAATCGACAGCGGGAACGACTGAAATGCCTACAGAGACGCTGAAAGAGGCTACGACATCGACTGAGACACCGACTGAGACGCCGGCTGAGGCAGATAGGGGTAGATATAGGCGTAGAGAAGGCAACAGACCTCCCCAGTCGACAGTGGCAGCGACTGGAACGCATACAGAGGCGCCGACTGACACGCCGACTGCGGCAGATAGGGGTAGAGAAGGCAGCAGACCCCCCAATCGACAGCAGCAGCGACTGAGACGCCTACAGAGATGCTGTCAGAGGCTGCGACGCTGACTGAGGCAGCTAGGGTTAGATGTAGTAATAGAGAAGGCAGCAGACCCCCCAATTGACAGCGGCAGCGACTGAGACGCCTACAGAGACGCTAAAAAAGGCTGTGACGCCGACTGAGGCAGATATGCATCGATCTAGGCGTAGAGAAGGCAGCAGAATCCCCAATCGACAGCGGCAGCGACTGAGACGCATACAGAGACGCTGACAGAGGCTGCGAAGCCGACTGAGACGCCGACTGCGGCAGATAGGGGTAGAGAAGGCAGCAGACCCCCCAATAGACAGTGGCAGCGACTGGGACGCCTACAGAGACGCTGACAGAGGCTGCGACGCCTACTGAGACGCCGATTGAGGCAGATAGGGGTAGATATATGCATAGAGAAGGCAGTAGACCTCCCCAACCGACAGCGGCAGCGACTGAGACGCATACAGAGACGCTGACAGAGGCTGCGAAGCCGACTGAGACGCCGACTGAGGCAGATGGGGGTAGATATAGGCGTAGAGAAGGCTGCAGACCTCCCCAGTCGACAGCGGCAGCGACTGAGACGCCTACAGAGACGCTGACAGAAGCTGCGACGCTTACTGAGACGCCGATTGAGGCAGATAGGGGTAGATATATGCATAGAGAAGGCAGTAGACCTCCCCAACCGACAGCGGTAGCGACTGAGATGCCTACAGAGACGCTGAGAAAGGCTGTGACGCCGACTGAGGCAGATAGGTATCGATCTAGGCGTAGAGAAGGCAGCAGAATCCCCAATCGACAGCGGCAGCGACTGAGACGCATACAGAGACGCTGACAGAGGCTGCGAAGCCGACTGAGACGCCGACTGCGGCAGATAGGGGTAGAGAAGGCAGCAGACCCCCCAATAGACAGTGGCAGCGACTGGGACGCCTACAGAGACGCTGACAGAGGCTGCGACGCCTACTGAGACGCCGATTGAGGCATATAGGGGTAGATATATGCATAGAGAAGGCAGTAGACCTCCCCAACCGACAGCGGTAGCGACTGAGATGCCTACAGAGACGCTGGCAGATGCGGCGACGCCGACTCAGATGCCAACTGAGGCAGATAGGGGTAGATATAGGCATAGAGAAGGTAGCAGACCTCCCCAATCTACAGCGGCAGCGACTGAGACGCCTACAGAGACGCTGACAGAGGCTGCTCCACCGACTGAGACGCCGACTGAGGCAGATAGGGGTAGATATCGGCATAGAGAAGGCATCAGAACCTCCAATCGACAGCGGCAGCGACTGAGGCGCCTACAGAGACGGTGACAGAGGCAGATAGGGGTAGATATAGGCGTAGAGAAGGCAGAAGACTCCCCAATCGACAGCGGCAGCGACTGAGACGCCTACAGAGATGCTGACAGAGGCTGCGACGCCGGCTGAGGCAGCTAGGGGTAGATGTAGTCATAGAGAAGGCAACAGACCCAGCAATCGACAGCGGCAGCGACTGAAATGCCTACAGAGACGCTGAAAGAGGCTGCGACATCGACTGAAACACTGACTGAGACGCCGGCTGAGGCAGATAGGGGTAGATATAGGCGTAGAGAAGGCAGCAGACCTCCCCAGTCGACAGCGGCAGCGACTGAGACGCCTACAGAAACGCTGAATGAGGCTTAGACATCGACTGAGACGCCGACTGAGACGCCGACTGAGGAAGATAGGGGTAGATATAGGCATAGAGAAGGCAGCAGCCCCCCAATCGACAGCGGCAGCGACTGAGACGCATACAGAGACGCTGACAGAGGCTGCGAAGCCGACTGAGACGCCGACTGAGGCAGATAGGGGTAGATATAGGCGTAGAGAAGGCTGCAGACCTCCCCAGTCGACAGCGGCAGCGACTGAGACGCCTACAGAGACGCTGACAGAGGCTGCGACGCCGACTGAGACGCCGACTGAGGCGGATAGCGGTAGATATAGGCATAGAGAAGGCAGCAGACCGCCCCAATCGACAGCGGCAGCGACTGAGACGCCTACAGAGACGCTGACAGGGGCTGCGACGCCGACTGAGACGCCGACTGAGGCAGATAGGGGTAGATATTGGCATAGAAATGGCAGCAGACCCCCCAATCGACAGCGGCAGCCACTGAGACACCTACAGAAACGCTGACAGAGGCTGCGACCCCGACTGAGGCAGATTGGGGTAGATATAGGCATAGAGAAGGCAGCATACACCCCCCCACTCGACAGCGGGAGCCACTGAGATGCATACAGAGACGCTGAGAGAGTTTGCGAAGCCGACTGAGACGCCGACTGAGGCAGATAGGTGTAGATCTAAGCGTAGAGAAGTCAGCAGACTCCCCAAACGACAGCGGCAGCGACTGAGAAGCCTACAGAATCGCTGAAAGTTGCTGCGACATCGACTGAGACGCCGACTGAGGCAGACAGAGGTAGATATAGGCATAGAGAAGGCAGCAGACCCCCAATCGACAGCGGCAGCGACTGAGACGCCTAGAGAGATGCTGACAGAGGCTGCGACGCCGACTGAGGCAGCTAGGGGTAGATGTAGTCATAGAGAAGGCAGCAGACCCCCCAATCGACAGCGGCAGCGACTGAAACGCCTGCAGAGACGCTGACAGAGGCTGCGACGCCGACTGAGTCGCAGACTGAGGCAGATAGGGGTATATCTAGGCGTAGAGAAGGCAGCAGACCCCCAATCGACAGCGGCAGCGACTGAGATGCCTACAAAGACGCTGACAGAGGCTGCGACGCCGACTGAGACACCGACTGAGGCAGATAGGCTCAGATATAAGCATAGAGAAGGCAGCAGACCTCCCCAGTCGACAGCGGCAGCGACTGAGACGCCTACAAATACGCTGACAGAGGCTGCGACGCTAACTGAGATGCCGACTGAGGCAGATAGGCATAGAGAAGGCAACAGACTCCCCAATCGACAGCGGCAGCGACTGAGACGCCTACAGAGACGCTGACAGAGGCTGCGACGCTGACTGAGACGTCGACTGAGGCAGATAGGCATAGAGAAGGCAGCAGACCCCCAATCGACAGCGGCAGCGGCTGAGACGCATACAGAGACGCTGACAGAGGCTGCGAAGCCGACTGAGACGCCGACTGAGGCAGATAGGGGTAGATATTGGCATAGAAATGGCAGCAGACCTCCAATCGATATCGTCAGCGACTGGGACGCCTACAGAGACGCTGACAGAGGCTGCGACGCCGACTGTGACGCCGACTGAGGCAGATAGGGGTAGATATCGGCATAGAGAAGGCAGCAGACCTCCCCAGTCGACAGCGGCAGCGACTGAGACTCCTACAGAGACACTGACAGAGGCTGCGACACCGACTGAGACGCCGACTGAAGCAGATAGGGGTGGATATTGGCTTAGAAATGGCAGCAGACCCCCAATCGACATCGGCAGCGACTGAGACGCCTACAGAGACGCTGATAGAGGCTTCGACGCCGACTGAGACACCAACTGAGGCAGATAGGGGCAGATATCGGCATAGAAAAGGCAGCAGACCCCCAATCGACAGCGGCAGCGACTGAGACACCTACAGAGACGCTGACAGAGGCTGCGACGCCGGCTCAGGCAGCTAGGGTAGATTTAGTCATAGAGAAGACCCAGCAATCGACAGCGGCAGCGACTGAAATGCCTACAGAGACGCTGAAAGAGGCTGCGACATCGACTGAGACACCGACTGAGACGCCGGCTGAGCCAGATAGGGGTAGATATAGGCATAGAAAAGGCAGCAGACCTCCCAGTCGACAGCGGCAGCGACTGAGACGCATACAGAGACGCTGAGAGAGTTTGCGAAGCCGACTGAGACGCCGACTGAGGAAGATAGGGGTAGATATAGGCACAGAGACGGCAGCAGACCCCCCAATCGACAGCGGCAGCGGCTGAGAATCCTACAGAGACGCTGATAGAGGCTGCGACGCCGACTGCGACGCAGGTTGAGGCAGATAGGTGTAGATCTAGCCGTAGAGAAGGCAGCAGACCCCCCAATCGGCAGCGGCATCGACTGAGAAACCTACAGAGACGCTGACAAATCCTGCGACGCCGACTGCAGCAGATATGTGTAGATCTAGGCGTAGAGAAGGCAGGAGACTCCCCAATCGACAGCGGCAGCGACTGAGAAGCCTACAGAGTCGCTGAAAGTTGCTGCGACATCGACTGAGACGCCGACTGAGGCAGACAGGGGTAGATATAGGCATACAGAAGGAAGCAGGCCCCCCAATCGACAGCGGCAGCGACTGAAACGCCTACAGAGACGCTGACAGAGGCTGCGACACCGACTGAGACGCAGACTGAAGCAGATAGGGGTAGATCTAGGCGTAGAGAAGGCAGCAGACCCCCAATCGGCAGCGGCAGCGACTGAGAAGCCTACAAAGACGCTGAAAGAGGCTGCGACATTGACTGAGACGCCGATTGAGACGCCGACTGAGGCAGATAGGGGTAGATATAGGCGTAGAGAAGGCAGCAGATTCTCCAATCGACAGCGGCAGCGACTGAGACGCCTAGAGAGATGCTGACAGAGGCTGCGACGCCGGCTGGGGCAGCTAGGGTAGATGTAGTTATAGAGAAGGCAGCAGACCCAGCAATCGACAGCGGCAGCGACTGAAATGCCTACAGAGACGCTGAAAGAGGCTGCGACATCGACTGAGACACCGACTGAGACGCCGGCTGAGCCAGATAGGGGTAGATATAGGCGTAGAGAAGGCAGCAGACCTCCCAGTCGACAGCGGCAGCGACTGGGACGCCTACATAGAGGCTGACAGAGGCTGCGACGCCGACTGAGACGCCGACTGAGGCAGATGGGGGTAGATATAGGCATAGAGAAGGCAGCAGACCCGCCAATCGACAGCGGCAACGACTGAGATGCCTACAGAGACGCTGACAGAGGCTGCGTCGCCGACTGAGACGCCGACTGAGGCAGATAGTGGTAGATATAGGCATAGAGAAGGCAGCAGACTCCCCAATCGACAGCGGCAGCGACTGATACGCCTACAGAGACGCTGACAGAGGCTGCGACGCCGACTGAGACGACGACCGAGGCAGATAGGGGTAGATATAGGCATAGAGAAGGCAGCAGACCCCCGAGTCGACAGCGGCATTGACGGAGACGCCTACAGAGACGCTGACAGAGGCTGCGACGCCTACTGAGACGCCGACTGAGGCAGATAGGTGTAGATATAGGCATAGAGAAGGCAGTAGTCGTCCCCAACCGACAGCGGCAGTGACTGAGATGCCTACAGAGACGCTGGCAGATGCGGCGACGCCGACTCAGACACCAACTGAGGCAGATAGGGGTAGATATAGGCATAGAGAAGGTAGCAGACCTCCCAAATCTACAGCGGCAGCGACAGAGGCGCCTACAGAGACGGTGACAGAGGCAGATAGGGCTAGATATAGGCGTAGAGAAGGCAGCAGACTCCAAAATGGACAGTGGCAGCGACTGAGACGCCTACAGAGATGCTGGCAGATGCGGCGACGCCGACTCAGACGCCGATTGATGCAGATAGGGGTAGATATTGGCATAGAGAAGGCATAAGAACCTCCAATCGACAGCGGCAGCGACTGAGGCGCCTACAGAGATGGCGACAGAGGCAGATAGGGCTAGATATAGGCGTAGAGAAGGCAGCAGACTCCAAAATGGACAGCGGCAGCGACTGAGACGCCTACAGAGACGCTGACAGAGGCTGCGACGCCTACTGAGACGCCGACTGAGGCAGATAGGGGTAGATATAGGCATAGAGAAGGTAGTAGTCGTCCCCAACCGACAGCGGCAGTGACTGAGATGCCTACAGAGACGCTGGCAGATGCGGCGACGCCGACTCAGACGCCGACTGAGGCAGATAGGGGTAGATATTGGCATAGAGAAGGCATCAGAACCTCCAATCGACAGCGGCAGCGACTGAGGCGCCTACAGATACGGTGACAGGGGCAGATAGGGCTAGATATAGGCGTAGAGAAGGCAGCAGACTCTAAAATAGACAGCGGCAGCGACTGAGACGCCTACAGAGACGCTGACAGAGGCTGCGACGCCTACTGAGACGCCGACTGAGGCAGATAGGGGTAGATATAGGCATAGAGAAGGCAGTAGTCGTCCCCAACCGACAGCGGCAGTGACTGAGATGCCTACAGAGACGCTGGCAGATGCGGCGACGCCGACTCAGACGCCGACTGAGGCAGATAGGGGTAGATATTGGCATAGAGAAGGCATCAGAGCCTCCAATCGACAGCGGCAGCGACTGAGACGCCTACAGAGATGCTGACAGAGGCTGCGACGCCGGCTGAGGCAGCTAGGGGTAGATGTAGTCATAGAGAAGGCAACAGACCCAGCAATCGACAGCGGCACCGACTGAAATGAATACAGAAACGCTGAAAGAGGGTGCGACATCGACTGAAACACCGACTGAGACGCCGGCTGAGGCAGATAGGGGTAGATATAGGCGTAGAGAAGGCAGCAGACCTCCCAAGTCGACAGCGGCAGCGATTGAGACGCCTACAGAGACGCTGAAAGAGGCTTAGACATCGACTGAGACGCCGACTGAGACGCCGACTGAGACGCCGACTGAGGCAGATAGGGGTAGATATAGGCATAGAGAAGGGAGCAGATCGACAGCTGCAGCGACTGAGACGCCTACAGAGATGCTGACAGAGGCTTCGACGCCGGCTCAGGCAGCTAGGGGTAGATGTAGTCATAGAGAAGGCAGCAGACCCAGCAATCGAAAGCGGCAGTGACTGAAATGCCTACAGAGACGCTGAAAGAGGCTGCGACATCGACTGAGACACCGACTGAGACGCCGACTGAGGCAGATAGTGGTAGATATAGGCGTAGATAAGGCAGCAGACCTCCCCAGTCGACAGCGGCAGCGACTGAGAGCCTACAGAGACGCTGACAGAGGCTGCGACGCTGACTGAGGCAGATAGGCATAGTGAAGGCAGCAGACCCCCCAATCGACAGCGGCAACGACTGAGACTCTTACAGAGACGCTGACAGAGGCTGCGACGCCGACTGAGACGCCGACTGAGGCAGATAGGTGTAGATATAGGTATAGAGAAGGCAGCAGACCACTCAGTCGACAGCGGCACCGACTGGGACGCCTACATAGACGCTGACAGAGGCTGCGACGCTGACTGAGACGCCGACTGAGGCAGATGGGGGTAGATATAGGCAAAGAGAAGGCAGCACATCCCCCAATCGACAGCGGCAGCTACTGAGATGCCTACAGAGACGCTGGCAGATGCGGCGAAGCCGACTGAGACACCGACTGAGGCAGATAGGGGCAGATATAGGCATAGAGAAGGCAGCAGACCCCCAATCGACATAGGCAGCGACTGAGACACCTACAGAAACGCTGACAGAGGCTGCGACGCCGAATGAGGCACATAGGGGTACATATAGGCGTAGAGAAAGCAGCAGACCCCCCACTCGACACCGGCAGCGACTGAGACAAATACAGAGACGCTGACAGAGGCTGCGAAGCCGACTGAGACGCCAACTGATTCAGATAGGGGTAGATATAGGCATAGAGAAGGCAGCAGACCTCCCCAATCGACATAGGCAGCGACTGAGACGCCTACAGAGACGCTGATAGAGGCTGCGACGCCGACTGAGACACCGACTGAGGCAGATAGGGGCAGATATAGGCATAGAGAAGGCAGCAGACCCCCAATCGATAGCGGCAACGACTGAGACTCCTACAGAGACGCTGACAGAGGCTGCGACGCCGATTGAGACGCCAACTGATTCAGATAGGGGTAGATATAGGCATAGAGAAGGCAGCAGACCTCCCCAATCGACAGCGGCAGCGACTGAGACGCCTACAGAGACGCTGATAGAGGCTGCGACGCCGACTGAGACACCGACTGAGGCAGATGGGGGAGATATAGGCATAGAGAAGGCAGCACACCCCCCAATCGACAGCGGCAGCGACTGAGATGCCTACAGAGACGCTGGCAGATGCGGCGACGCTGACTGAGACGCCAACTGATTCAGATAGGGGTAGATATTGGCATAGAGAAGGCAACAGACCCCCCAATCGACAGCGGCAGCGACTGAGACGCCTACAGAGACGCTGATAGATGCTGCGACGCCGACTGAGACACCGACTGAGGCAGATAGGGGCAGATATAGGCATAGAGAAGGCAGCAGACCCCCAATCGACAGCGGCAACGACTGAGACTCCTACAGAGACGCTTATAGAGGCTGCGACGCCGACTGAGACACCGACTGAGGCAGATAGGCTCAGATATAAGCATAGAGACGGCAGCAGACCTCCCTAGTCGACAGCGGCAGCGACTGAGACGCCTACAAATACGCTGACAGAGGCTGCGACGCTGACTGAGACGCCGACTGAGGCAGATAGGCATAGAGAAGGCAGCAGACCCCCCAATCGACAGCGGCAGCGACTGAGACGCCTACAGAGACGCTGACAGAGGCTGCGACGCTGACTGAGACGTCGACTGAGGCAGATAGGCATAGAGAAGGCAGCAGACCCCCAATCGACAGCAGCAGCGACTGAGACGCCTACAGAGACGCTGACAGAGGCTGCGAAGCCGACTGAGACGCCGACTGAGGCAGATAGCGGTAGATATAGGCGTAGAGAAAGCTGCAGACCTCCCCAGTCGACAGCGGCAGCGACTGAGACGCCTACAGAGACGCTGATAGAGGCTGCGACGCCGACTGAGACACCGACTGAGGCAGATAGGGGCAGATATAGGCATAGAGAAGGCAGCAGACCC